>CM049928.1:18762012-20234512 GCA_027405835.1 Asclepias syriaca
AATCATGACACCTTGTAAGTAGCCTTTCTATAACCGTTTCAAACCTTTTTATTTTATTTTTTCACACATCTTCCACTTTCGTCTTCCTTTTTCAAACTCTTTCCTCTGAAAATCTTCTTTTGCCATTATTGTCGTGCAAGCTTTTCCGAAGATTCTTTCTTTGTTCCCGTCGTAAGTTCAGTCTCATATCCACCATCTCAATCGTTTGCGATAACCCAAAAAGGTACGTTTTGTCCTTCTCGTTGTATGTAGTTTCTGTTTTACCGGCGTTTTTTCTTTACATCCTTGTCTGGTCTTCCTGTTGGAATGTGGTTTTTCTTTGTCGTTTTGAGCAACGACGATGAAGGTTTATGCCCTTGCCTGTTTATTTTTTGGGTTGTTTATGTATGTGGGGGTTTTAGGATTAGTGTAGGATTTGGACAGTTTTGGTTGCTTCCTTTTTCTGGGCTGTTAGGGCTGAGGATTGGTTTGGATACGGTTATAGGTTATTTATGGGTAATTTTTTGGAGTGATGTTTTGAACTCTTTGAATTTCTGCTTGCAGTTTGAACAATGGCTGACCAACAAGGAAATGTTGTCGGAGATGAAGTCCTTGAATTGATGGTTGAGGGTTTTGGGGACCCTCTGCCTGCCCGCGAAACGGCAACTGAAGAGGACCCCGCTACCACTTCTGGGCCCGTGGTGTTAGGGTCATTAGGTACGGACTTCTGCCTTTACCGAAGTAAGGTAGCTCATGACCAACTTAAGTTCATTATCCGTAAGTATAGTATAGATAGAAGTTTGTATAGGCTTAGTTTGCCCTTTGATCTAGGTAGAATGTCCACTCGAAACACCCCTTTCCCTTTAGCTCACTTCGAAGTAGGGCTTAGGCTACCCTTGGACCCAGCCTTTGTTGACTTTCTTGTGTTTACCCGTATACAGCCCATGCAACTTCACCCAAATGCCGTTCGAACCCCTCTTTCTTTGATTTTCCTCGGTCGCCACTTAGGCTTCGAACTTTCTATGAACATCTTGGAGATGTTCTTTTCCGCACTTCGCATGTCTGACAACACCCTTTCACTTCGCATGTCTGACAACACCCTTTCACTTCGACCTCATAGGAATAGAGTCTAGCTTTTTGATTCCCCTTCCAACAAGCACTACTAGAAAAATCAAGTTTAGCGACGGATATTTGCGACGGCCTCATAGCCGTCGCAAATTGCGACCAAATTTGCGATCGCCTACTAAGCCGTCACAAATTGCGACCGACTTTGCGACCGCCTACTAAGCCGTCGCAAATTGCGACCGAATTTGCGACCGCCTACTAAGCCGTCGCAAATTGCGACCGAATTTGCGACCGCCTACTAAGCCGTCGCAAATTGCGACCGAATTTGCGACCGCCTACTAAGCCGTCGCAAATTGCAACCGAATTTGCGACCGCCTACTAAGCCGTCGCAAATTGCAACCGAATTTGCGACTGCCTACTAAGCCGTCGCAAATTGCGACCGAATATGCGACCGACTACTCAGCCGTCGCAAATGGCAATTAATTTGTGACAGATTTATTTTGATTATTTTTTATTTTTAATTAAATACATAAATTTATATATATATATATCCAAAAACATAATTTATAATTAAATAAAAAATAACAATAAAAGTTATTAATAATATTTCTATCACAATATATATATAATCCAAATAATAATTTGCAGAGATTTCTTCTGTTCTAGGAAAGCTACAGAATTGGTTCTTTTCCTCATTTTCTAGTTAACTATATTAGCCCTGCACAGGATAAAGTTTTTAGCATTACCATTTTACTTTCATCATAATACATTGTTAAAAGATAGTTCTTTCCATAAGAATATATATTCATGATAAACACACCAAATCAAAGAAAGAAATAAAGAAAAAAGATTCATGATAAACACACCAAATCAAATGAAAATATTTTGACTTTTCCATGCAATATGGACACGCAAATTTTCCAGCCGTGCTCCAACCACTAAAAAAAAAACCAGTCTCAGCTACAAAAAATAATTACAAATTCAAGGGGCAGCAGAGCTGGAGCCCGGGGCAGCAGAGCTAGGCCCTTCACCCAACAAGTCCCAAAAAGTAGGGGTAGAAGGCTGCGGTGGAGTCCAAACTGGTTTACCTTTTCTCCTCTCCCCGCTCCCGCAACGCTTCTAACTCCTCAGAGGTGTAGGGGACGAAGTCGGCACCCTGACGGCAGAAGTCATTGTCAAAGTTTGATTTGAAGGATTGGAGGAGGACTGACTTATCTTCGAAATACGGATGCAACTGCCTTATGACATGAATACATCCCTTGTCCAGAAAGGAACTTGCTTCGCGGCTAACCTCCAAATGATACTCAGAAGATTTCTTGAAGTCGTCAATAATTTTCCTCTTGAAATCCTCTGAGCGACATTGATCAAGTTCCTCCTGCAGAGACTGACGGCTTGCAACAGCCTCATCTCTGTCATACTTTAACTTAGCCCTCTCCTCCAGCAGCGACCTTTTGATTATCGTCAATTCAGATACCTCCGTCTTCAGGCCTGCCATCAACCTCCTCCTTTCCTCTGTTTCGTGGACATAGTACTGCTTTTCAACAGTCAATGACTCTACAAGAGCTGCTTGCTTACTAACCTCTTGCTCCAACGAAAGCAGACGAGGTTCATTAACACGCCTCCATTCCGCATTTGCTGCTGCCTGCTCAGTCTGTTTGTTTGCTCGGGACCTAGATATATGGAGTGCTAGAGAAGAAGCCTACAAAAAAAAAAAAAGACAAGTCATGAATAATTCCCAAAGGAAAACTCAAAAAAAAAAAAAAAAAAAGAAGAGAGAGAAAAAGCATACCCGAGCAAACAAAGCCCCAAGGCGATTAGTAGCCTCTTCCACAGACATTTCGCTCATCCCGGCCAGACTGCTCGGGTCATGAGCACGTTCCAGAATAGCCTCACCAACCAAGGTTGCGACATAAGGATTGTTGAATCGAAGGTTGGTGAGCGGCGGAGTCCTCTCCACTATCTCCATGGCCAGGGACTTGAAATCCTCTGCCTCTGTAGGTAACTCAAACCCCGGTTGAAGCCAAGAAGCGCCGGGAGACTTGGAGTTTACCTCAGGTTCAGCTGCCGGAGTATCCCTCCCGTCATCAACAGGAGAAGGCTCAACCGGAGTAGACCCAGAAGTAGGTTGAGCTGCCAGCGGGACTGCCTCCAAAACCTCTTCCGAAGCTGGCGAGGTAGGTGATAAGGGTGCAGAAGTGTCTTCAGAAAAGTCCCGAGGTAAGTCTTCTGCAGGACGTCTAGGCGAAGTCCTCCTCTTTTGGCGAGGACGAAGTCCCTCTTCCTCCTCCGGAGAAGCTTCCCCACGAGACTCTGGAGCTGAACGCGGGGTTTCCTCCCGGGGCCGTCGGACTCCCCTGCTCCGTTTGGGAACCTCAGCAGATGAGGCATACGTCAGCGGAGTATCCCCAGAGGCACCCCGGTCTATGAGTTTAGGAGGGAATCGAGGTAGGGAGTTCAGATGACTTTGTCGAATATCCCTCTCTTCCTCCCGTTCTCCCCAGACTGTCTTAAACATCGTCGGACCTGCAAACACAAACAGAGATCAATACCGGAGTAACGAGGAAACAAAATATATATATATATGTGTGTGTGTGTGTGTGTGTGTGTGCACAAGTTATACCCTTGCCAGTTTGACAACCCTGACCCAGAGAACACGCATCACACTGATACGAAAAGACACCCCCGGGGTGTATGGTCCAATCCTCATTTGGCTCCTCCTTTGGGAAGCCCAGCTCCTTTTCCTCTCTGAAAAACCAGGGCCTATCCCACACCATCTTAGACTCGATTCACTAAGCAAATCGGTGGAAGAATACACCCGTGTTTGTTTCTGTCTATCATCACCTAAGTCTCGGGTAATGATTTCTAGAAAGGACTTCTCCGAATGACTAAGTGTAGAGGGATATTGGATTTGGGGCCATTGGAAGTTCTCATTTACATAAGGACGGAAGGGGAAGCCAATGCGGGATTCTATCATCATCCACCTCTCCTTAAATTCTACTTTATTAAGGGGGGAATCAAAAAGTAAAACTCTATTCTTACGAGGCCGAATTGAAAGAATGTTATCAGCCATCCGAAGAGAAGAAAAGAACATACTAAGAATATTGTCAGTCAATTCAAAACCTAGACGACGACCAAAGGCAAATTAAACAGAACATTGTCCGGACAGTGTTCGGATGAACCTGCCCAGGTTGGACACGAGCAAAAATAAGAAAATCTGCAAAGGCGGGGTCCATGGGAAGATGGAACCCCAATTCAAAATGGGCTAAAGGAACAGGAATACGATGTAGAGACATCTTTCCAGCTAAAGGCTCTAAAAAAATCCTATAAACCCTAGGGTCGAGACTATACTTACGGGCAAAGGATTCGGCTTGTTCCCTAGTAATTCTATTCCTACTTAAAGGGAAATCAGACGGTGGAGGACCAGGCATGGGTGGTTGAAAAGGAACCCCTTCCGGAACCTCACCCCGAGTTGACCTCCTAGCCACTATCACCTTTGGTCGAACAGGTCTAGGGCTACCAAAACCTTCCTCCATCAACTCCTCAACTTCCCTATTATTTCCCTTTCGTGCAGCCATATCCTACCTGCGAATGGAAGCCCAACACTTAGAACTCCATGCAAGTACAGAGCTATCCGAAATACAATATTATATAAATATAGAACAAAAACGAGGGAGGTGATAGAAGTGACCTGCTATCTTATAAAGAAAAAATTATTTCAGAAGAAAACAAATTTATAAAGATGATTGAAAAAGTTTGTTTTAAAATAGAATTAAAGAATATCATCAGAGTAAATTAGCATCAATCACCTGTTATTTATATAATATATTATATATATAATGGCTGCCAGGGAGGCTGCCAAATGATTTGTATCATTATATATATATATATATATAATTTGAGTGGCCAACAAATTAGCATCAATCACCTGTTATTTATATATTATATATATATATATATATATATATTATATATATAATGGCTGCCAGGGAGGCTGCCAAATGATTTGTATCATTATATATATATATATATATATATATATATGTATGTATGTGTAATGAGACAAGAAGATGATTATTAAGGAAAGAAAGGACATCCTACGTACTGGTACTCACTAGGACATCCTACGTACGAGTGAAAAAAAACTTCACAGCGCGGAAGATTAACAGAAGCTGTACCCTTTTTTTTTATTTATTTTAAAAATTATGATTATAAGTTAATTCTTTGTCCAAACACTAAATACTCAAAAAAGCCAACAGTTGTGAATATTATATTTTTTTTTTTTTTCGTGTCATTTTCACTAAGTGGGAAAAGGGAAAAAAAAAAGAAATTGGAAGTGCATCAACTAAGTTGGCAATGTATTGATTATTATTAAGCAAAAGTATAGGATTTGAATCGTTTAAACAAATATATATTTGGCAATGTATTGATTATTTTACCATTATCTATGAATGAAGGAACCAATATATATATATATGTTTCCATGTAAAAGTATAAAAAACTAAGAGTCTGAAGGGGAAACCACATGATATATATATATATATATTAGATAGAGTACTGCAAAAAGCATATTTATTAAGTCTTGACGAAATAAAAACTACTAGAAAGATAAAAAGGGGAACTCTTGAGTTCCAACAAAACTGTTTATTACAAAGTCCTAATACATACAAACTTTACATAGAAATTAAACCCTAAAATCAAGACTTGTTTCCACCTCCTCAAACACTTCCATTCCTGCGAAAAAATAAATCAAAAAAGAAATAAAATTTCAACACATACAAACATATATATATATATATATATATATATATATATATATATATATATATATTCTAGGGTAAAAAACATACTTGTTTCTCTCAAAGGTAAAAGGGAGCAAGAGCCACCTCAATGTTATGCATTGTATACTGCAGAAGCTTACTAACATTATCGAGAGCCTGATCAGAAACATTGGCTAAAGGATTAGAATCCACAACAATTTGAAAAGAAATTGTGAGAAGAGTTCCATTTTGAAGATCAGCATCACAAATAGCAGCATCATCAGCAGCAGCAGGATGATCCAAGGGAGGTCCACTGGGAATAATGGTGAAACCAGAAGGAAGAAGTTGAATAATCTCAGGATCTCCACCGCCGAATAACACTTTCGCCGCTGTCACGTCCAACGGTGCATAAACTATGAATGAAGTTGTTGGTTCACATCTGCTTTCTTGAAAGATGAACACACCTCCATGATCTATTCTTGGACCCTTTTCCAATATAAACAAAAAAATTAGATTTTCGATGCCCTAATTTGAACAAATTCACAAAAAAAAAACAAGATGAAATTTAGGGTTCATATATATCTTACTGTAACTTGTAAGATAGATACACAATTGCCATCTTCCGATCCACTTCCCATGTAAAGAATTTCTTTCACATAACCATTAAAGCTTATAATGTCCCACTAAAACAAAAAAAAAATTTTACTCGTTATAATATCACAAGAAATTATACTGTGTGTTTATCAAAAAAAAAACTAAAATATGGATATAAATAGTATTGAATAAAAGCATCAAGTTGTACCTCCAATCGATTCTTGTAATTACGCAAATACTCGAATACGATTTTAGGCAAAGTTGGAAGCAAATAACAAAAAGAAGCACTTATTGTAAGACCAGTTGGTACACCAATGTCATTTCTGAGATTTTTCCTTCTCATAATCCTTACATCAGCAATGTCATTTCCAGAAATTGGTGTCCAAAGATCGCCACCAGAAGCAGAGACACCACCAGAGAAACCCAACACCATTCTTTCAGCAAGGATTCGGAAATTCGGTGTGCTTCAGGATGTAGAGCTACATCTATAGCAAAAAAAAAAGTATATATAGATAGTATGAATATTTTGTAAATAATTTTGAAAAAAAATAAATAAAAGAGATAAATATTTCACCCATGTCATTGAGGGATTCACAATATTGGTAATCTGATATTCCCATTGCACATCCAAGACGTTCGCATTGTAGATCATTCATGTTGTTGTCGTCATCCGGCAAAACCCATTGCTGCTCATTTGGTTGTTGTTCATCGTGACAAGAAACATAAATTTGTTCCACTGCTGAATTATCATTATTACTGAAAAGTAGTGGATTGGAGAAATTGGAAATCATATTTTCAAATTGGTGATGCATCCCTGAATTTTCTGATTGAAACCAACCATACTGATGAAGAAGATCTTGTGGAAGATATTTATTAGGGTTTGTATTGTTTGTACCATTTATATTTATTCTACACTGAGCTGCTGCTGCTGCTGCTACTGCTGCTTGTTCCTTTAGTGATGCTAGTTGTGCTTGTAGATTCACTACCTGTGGATGTTATACGAAATCGCGAGTTTGATTATATATATATATATATATATATATATATATATATATATATATATATACCTGTTGTTGGAGGGAAACGATTTCTGAGACACAGCCATAAATGGGATCTTGAAGTCTGGCTTGAGCTTCATAAGCAATGGTAACAGCAGCTTCACAACGATAAGTGATGGGAACATGAGCAAGCTGTTTGGAGAAATTACTGGCTCCAAAAACTTTATGAATGGCTGCAAAATTGCATGCTCCATCCATAAAGCAGAAGTAAGGTGCAAATACACAATCTCTAACACATTTTCTTCTCAGAAATTTACACGCACCACAAGGTGAACCAGATCCTGTCATCTTCTTCAAATTTTAATTCTATATATTCTTCCTTAATTTCTAGCTAGAAGAATGAATGGATGGATGAATTCAGGGTTAGAACTAAAAAGAAAAAAAAACACAGACCAGAATTTTAGGGTTTATAGTTAATTATGTTTAATTAGAGAATATCTTTTTATTACCCTACTTCCTTAAATTAGGGTTTATGGACCCCACTTCCATCCTCAATTATAATTATATTAACTTTATTTATATTTATACTATATTTATATACTATATTTATTGGGCACTTTTCCTTAAACGGGTAATTTGTCTCTCTCTCTCATCCCTAGAGACTTTTCTATTCCCAAGTCCAACTTGGTAGAAGGACAGGGAATCTTAAAAAGTGAAACTGTTTCCACTTTCAAGTAAAAAATTTTACCTTAATTTATGAAACAGTAATTTATGTGTTATACAAATTTATGAAACAGTAATTTATGTGTTATACAAAACAGAAAAATAAAGCAACTATAATATTTTCTTTGTGGACTATAATATTTTCTTTTAAAAAATATTTGCTACCACATATTATAGTCAAGACAATCATTTGCTACCACATAAATCTCCTCTGTGGCAGGTCCCTCCAAATATTTTCATGAAATTAAGTTTTATATGTTTTTTCTTCAATTCATCATTGCTTTACTTTACTTCTATTTTTATTATTTACTACTTTCCTTTTTCTTTTTTCATCTTCTGCTCAACTCTAAATATGGCAAAATTCATGTTATCTAATAAATAAACATATATATATGCATACGTAAGTATCATATCATTTAAATTATCTTTTATGATTATTTCCGACTGACAAAGTATTAATGCTAGATGAAGTAATTGAATATTTGAAACAACTGCAAGCACAAGTTCAAATGATGAACAGAATGAACATGTCTTCGATTCTGCAATTCCTGATCCTTTATCTGTTTTTCTTGCGTGTCAATCACAAGTAAAAATTAAATAAAAATATTTTTGATTTTACAATATTTTTTTTAAATGAAAAAAATTATTACAAGTAAAAATAAATTATACAATTTTTGGCAGCCTATGACAATGGATGCTTACACGAGGATAGCATCGCTATATATATTTCATCAGATATTTCTGTTTTTTTTATAAAGATAGATAAATATCTTTTACTAAAGCATTAAAAAAAAAAAAGAACATGTAGATTGGAGATCCTCTTCTTTAGTTAATTTTAGTTTAGATTTTGTACTTCGTTAGCCTCTATAGTCTGTTAACTATGTTCTTATGTGACTATCAATCCTGTGGGTGAATTGTCTAGCTAGATGGGCATTACTTTGTTGGATATGTTTCTCCCTAGTTTCTACCTTCTGATGTTGCTCAAGAATTGAGAGAGTGTTTTGTAACTCATTCTGATATTTCATCAGATGTTTCTATTTTTAATAAAGATATATAAATATCTTTTACTAAAACATAAAAATAAAAATTTATAAAATAAAAATTAAATTTAAATTTTAGATTTAGAATATTATAAAAAAATATTATAATATATATATATATAATATTATTAAATAAAGGGGAAAAAAGAAGAAATAATTTGTATCTTGAGTGGCCAACAAGTATGCATCAACCACCTGTTTTATATATATATATATATGTGTGTAATGAGACAAGAAGATGATTATTAAGGAAAGAAAGGACATCCTACGTACTGGTACTCACTAGAACATCCTACGTACGAGTGAAAAAAAATTTCACAGCGCGGAAGATTAACAGAAGCTGTACCCTTTTTTTTTTTTTTTTTAAAATTATGATTATAAGTTAATTCTTTGTCCAAACACTAAATATTCAAAAAAGCCAACAGTTGTGAATATTATATATATTTTTTTTGTGTCATTTTCACTAAGTGGGAAAAGGGAAAAAAAAAAAGAAATTGGAAGTGCATCAACTAAGTTGGAGGGTAGCAAATGCGTTGATTGCTCATTTTCATGATTCATCAACAAGCCAACCAAACATCATCACCTTTGGTCAACTAACCCATTATATCTTAGGGAATAACTTTAAGCAAACCCCATTATTTTCTTTTCTTTTCTTATTTATTAAATAAAAAAAAAAACCCTCTTTCTTCTTCTTCCACCTGTCTTCCTTTTTCCCCTCAGACAGATATCTATCCCCATGGAAAAGAAGAATCATGTAAGTAAGAAACTCTTGGTTTTGGTTTTGGTTTTTATACCAAAATTTTAGATGGGTTCCGAAAGGCAAAGTAGAATGTTTGTTGTTCATGGATTTCATGCATACAAAATGTACGTTTTAGGAGGAAGAGGAATCCTTTATTCTATCAATCATTCCAAGAATGCTTTTATTTTTATTCCTTTTTTTTTTTCTCTCTTAATTTATAACCATATGTATATATACATATATATATATATATTATATATATATATACACACTTCCCGATTCCCTTCAAAAACAGACAGTCTTAAAATTTTATAAAAATATTTTGTTTGAAATTTTTTAAAATAAATTTCAGATGTTGCTGCTATTACTAATCCAGAAGAGGATTTTGATTCCATTTTCGCTGACTGTTTCCCTCAAATGTATTTAAATTTATGACCCACTTCCATCCTCAATAATAATGACTCATCAACTATAATAATAATAATAATAATAATAATAATAAACTTTTTTCCACTTTAACTCCACTTTTCCCCTTTTTCAATCCACTTTAACTCCACTTTAGCTAACTTCCATCACCTCCCTCGTTTTTATTCTATATTTATATATATATTGTTATCTCCATCATTTTTTTCTGCTCATTTCACTAGCTAATTAATGTGTATGTAATTAAATGAATATATATAATTGAGTATATATACATTATATAATATATATATATATATATATTAACTCTAAAATAAATATAAACTCAAAAATTCTTTTCCCCCTCAAACTAAACTCAAAATTATTTTCCCCCTCAAACTAAACTCATCCTCCTCTTCTTATTTTCCTAATTAAGGAGTAATTTCAAGAATATCATTTTGGCCCAAAAATTTATTTTATGTAATTTCAAACTATCTCTAGTTTTTCTTGAAAAAATTTTGTCTTCCCTCCAAGAATTGTGACTGGAAAAAAATGTCACTGAGCTTAGTCCGATACCCACAGAAAGCAGAGCTTCCACACTCTGCAACTCGGACATTGAGGAGGGTTCAAAAATCTCCAAAAAACCCCATCTTTTACCCAAATTCCCATCCGGAATGGTCAATCACCAGAATCTCATCTCTTCGAATTACAGCATCCGCGACTGTAAAAGAAAGTGGGGATCCAAGATGGTCTCTTGAAAACAAGTCTGCTCTTGTTACTGGTGGCACAAGAGGGATCGGGTCAGTAATACAATTCTTTATTTAATAGAATGTTTCTGATATTGTGCATGCAATGTGCTTGTGTAATTGCTTCAAAGACTTGATTTTTAATTTTTTTGAATCTGGGTTTCGAAAATTTGTAGCCAGGCGTGCGATTGTGGAAGAATTGGCTGCGCTTTGAGCTACTGTTTCATACTTGTGCTCGAAATGAGTCAGATCTTATCAAATGCTTGAAGGATTGGAAAGGAAATGATGAGTCTTTTCAGGTTTCTGGTTCAGTTTGTGATGTATCTTCTGGTCTTGAACGTGAGAAGTTAATGGCTACTGTTTCTTCTTCTGTTTTCAATGGAAAGCTCAATATTCTTGTGAGTTTCTCACTTCTCAAGCACATATAGTTCCTTTTAAATGGAAATGATTATGTCTTTCTTTAGATATGTTGAAGTTTTACTGTGAGTTCTGGATTTGGGAGGCTTTCATGTGGAAGGGTGAAATCTTATAACAGATTGGTTCTTAGACTATAATTACTTACATACATCAATTGATGCATATAGTTTATAGTATATGCTCTGATGCATATAATTACTTACATACATCAATTGATGCTCTGATGAATCCCCATTATGATCCAAAATGCAAGTATAATTTAACTTCATTTTTCGGTATCAATTTCATAGCTGCAAGATCCGATCTTTTTCATAACCCGTCTGGTTTTATGATGTATAATGAATGCACTTAGATGGCTTTTGCTGGTGGTTTCAGAATGTTCACAGAGTCATGCAAGAGGCTAAGGATCATGAAAAGTTCCGACGCAATTGGTTTAGGTAAGAAACATTAGTAGCAGTGAAAGATTTTCTTTTTGTTTGATATTCACAGTCACAAACAGATGCAAAAAGTTGTCTTCTTTATCTTTCTTTTTGTTTGATATTCAAATTACCTTTGATTCTTAGTCAAAAAAGTATAAAAGTTTCTATCTTTATTCCCTTTAGGCCAAAAGTCTTGTGAATTAATTTTCTTCTTGTTGTTGTCACAAACAGCACCAAGGGCCATGGGGAAGTGCAAAAGTCGAACCTAGTGATCTTTAAACTGCTGCTGCAGAAGCATTTCTGTCAATCAATGGAAATGCTGGAAGCCTGGAATTTGCACTACAAAACCAGGAGGGATTGGGTTTATTAATGTCTTTTATGGGATACATATATATATATATATATATATATGTTTGCAGAAACTAGGAAAGAAAAAGAAAGGAGACAGGATTCTATCTAAGTGAACTATTTGTGTTATCAAACATTTTCAACTTTTATTGAATGCTTCTAACTTATTATGGTTTCGTGTTAATAATATATATATATATATATATATATAATATATATATAACTCATTAATAATAATATTTCTATCACAATATATATATATATATATATTATATATATATATAATTTTATGTATTTAATTAAAAATAAAAAATAATCAAAATAAATCCGTCACAAATTAATTGCAAGATAGCGACGGATTTGATGGTCGCAAATTTGTTGCTATTTGCGACGGATTTTGTGTCGTCGCAATTAGCGATGAAGATATTGCGACGGTCAAATTCGTCGCAAATCTGTTGCAAATAGCGACGCCCAAATACCGTCGCAAAATTGTCGCAAACATAGCGACGGATTTGACCGTTGCAAATTCGTCACTATTTTGCGACGGCAAAAAACCGTTGCAAATTCGTCACTATTTTGCGACGGCAAATTCGTCGCAAATCTGTTGCAAAATAGCGACGCCCAAATGCCGTCGCAAATCCGTTGCAAAATAGCGACGCCCAAATGCCGTCGCAAATCCGTTGCAAAATAGCGACACCCATATGCCGTCGCAAATCCGTTGCAAAATAGCGACGCCCAAATGCCGTCGCAAATCCATTGCAAAATAGCGACGCTCAAATGCCGTCGCAAATCCGTTGCAAAATAGCGACGGCCAATTGCCGTCGCAAATCCGTTGCAAAATAGCGACGGATTTTGGCCGTCGCAAATCCGTTGCAAAATAGCGACGGATTTTGCCCGTCGCAAATCCGTTGCTATTTGCGACGGATTTTATGTGCCGTCGCAATCAGCGACGAAAATATAGCGACGGCCAAATCCGTCGCAAATCCGTCGCAAAGGTCAATTTGCGACGGATTTGCGACGGATTTGGCCGTCGCTAAACTTGATTTTTCTAGTAGTGAAGGTGGACTTCAAAAGTAGGTGGGTGATGGTGGAGTCCAAGGTGGGCTTCCCTTTCCAACCTTGTGTTAATGAAGGTAGACCTCTGCCCCCCATCCATCCATCTTCTTTAGATCCTTCTGAGAGATCGTTTTTTGAGCTGATCACTCGGGACTTAGGGGGAAACCGTCATAGTCAGTCCCGAGTATACTCTTCGAAAGACTTGTTGAGCGACCAGAGTCTAGAATGGTGCAGTATAGGGGCGGGGTTGGAGTCTAGGAAGAGGGAACTAGGCTTTAGACCCGAGGTGCCTAACGCCGAATGGACCCTACACCCCGGGGGACTCTTCTTCGTCGAATGTGACTTGTGCCCTCCATCTACGTTACCGGGTTGTCAAACAAGCCGGGGTAACTTTTACTTTGTTGTTTTACTTTACTTCGCATATTGCTGGGATACTTAACCATTTTGTTTTTTTCTTTTTTCAGAGCCCGCTACATTCAAGGGGGCTTGGAGGGAGCACGAAGGGGGGAGAAGTGTGCGCCAATCACACTTGGACTCCCTTCCCCGCTTCCCACCTCAGTTGATTGACCGGGGTGCTGCTGGAGATACGACTCTATCGTATCCGTCTTTAGCAAGCCAGGCTTCACGTTGGGGTGGGACCCCCCGACGTCCAAGGGAAGAGGGATCACGGGCGAAGCCCATCAGGTCTGCCCCTGCTGGAGCTCAGCGGCCCCTTATCCGTGATCCCCTGGAAGAGGTGGAGGTGGTTGATGAGGAGCAACTTCGCCCCCGCCGACGCCAACAAACTTCGTCTCCTGGCCGCTCCATGGAAATAATCTCAAGTCCTCCTGCCCCTGGAGTTACACCAGCTAAGACTTTGCCTGTGGAGGTGCAGGAGGTGCCGTCTACTTCGGCGGCTGAAGGTGAAGAGGTTGAAAGGGACCTCGGCCCATCCTGGCTAAGGCCGGGGTTCGTGATGCCCGAGGAGGAGGGGGCCTTGCGAGAGTTGGCTGCTGAAATATCCCGCATGACTCCTCCTCTTCACAATCTTCGCTTCACCAACCGTTATGCGACAGCCTTTATTGGGGGAGCTATACTTGACCGAGCTGCCGACGTGGAGTCCTTGGCCGGCATGGGAGAGCTGAGCGTCGGCGAAGCAACCAACAGAGCCGGTGCCCTCCTAGCCCGGGTAAGGGACTTAGCGTTTTCCACATTTTTCTCCTTTTTTTAACTCTTTCCCTTTCTTCGCAGGTTATTTCTTTCCTTCTCTACATCTCCCACTCCTATTCTTCAGCAGAGGAGAGAGGAGCGGCTGGCGTAGAATGGCGGGGGACTAACGAGCCACGCCTGGTAGCCCTGGAATCCAAGGTGAAGGACTAGGCTGCTCGTTTGGAGCTCGCGAAGTCAGAGAAGCTGCAGCTCACCAGCGAGGTCTCTGACTGGAAGGAGCGGATGTTGAAGGCTGAGGAAGAGATAGCGGAGTTGTGGGCTGCAAATGCTCGGTTGAACATAGCCCGGGATGAGGCGATGGCAAGCAAGATTTTTGTCCAAGAAGAGCTCAAGTATTGTAAGTCGGCGAGTTTCAGGAAAAACATTATTGACGACTTTAAGAGCTCAGCCGAATATCATGAGGAGATTGGGCGCGAGGCTGGCTCTTTCTTGGACAAAGGCTGTGTTCACATCATTCGGCAACTTCACCCTCACTTCAACGATAAGAGCATCATGGTGCGAGCTTACCAAGCTAACTTCGACAACGAGGTTTGTAGATAGGGGGCAGACTTCGTTCCTTTCACTGAAGAAGAGCTGGAGGCGCTCCGGGAGCGAGATGAAGAGAGAGGGAAGCCGCATTGGGAGACTCCTCAACCTACTGCTCCGACCTTCTGGGAGATGTTGGATGACTCTGGCTCATCTTAGCCCTTCTTCCCTTTTTGTAATTATCTTTTGTAAACAACATTGTACCTTTTTTGATGAATAGAAAATCCATTTTGTTTAACGTTGCCTCCCAAGAAATATTCTAAGTCATAACTTAATGTGTAGAATATTTTAAGTCGTATCTCCATACTTCGGGCTAACCATCGTTCTTTTTTCAAAAGGTTGCAAGTTTTAACTTCGTAGTCTTAACTTCCAAAAAATATGGCGGCTTTAAAATTTCTTTCCTGGTACTTCGCTTAACTCACCCATAGTCTTCGCTTAGGATAATTTCATAGTTTCCCGAGGCGTAGCTCGGTACTTCGCTAGGCTTAAGCATAATTTACTTATGGTAGTTTAAAATCTTATCGAGCCGTGGCCCGGTACTTAAATTAATTCAACCACAACTTTTCACTTATTGTAAGATAACAAACTTCCCGAGCCGTAGCCCGATACTTACATTAAATCTGAAATCTTCCCTAGCCGTAGCCCGGTACTTATGGTAACTTCAACAAACTTCCCGAGCCGTAGCCCGGTATTTATATTAATTCAACCATAGTTTTCACTTATGGTAAGATAGCAAACTTCCCGAGCCGTGGCCCGGTACTTACATTAATTTAGAAATCTTCCCTAGCCGTAGCCCGGTACTTATGAAATTCGGAAATCTTCCCGAGCCGTAGCTTGGTACTTTATTTCAACATTGCGATAAAAAAAATAAAAGAAATCTTCCCAAGGCTGACTTGGTACTGAAGTAAGAACACGTCACGGGTGTCATGCGTAATATTTCTTCAAATGATTGGCGTGCCATGGGTTCGATAAAAGGATGCCGTCTTTGTTCATAAGGCGGTACGTGTCGGGCCTTACTTCGCTTTTGACGAGGTACGAGCCTTCCCAATTTGGGGTTAACTTGTTTGCCTGGATGTGTCTTGCCGTACCTTCAATCTTTCGAAGTACCCAGTCTCCGATCTTGATTGGCCTTTCAGATACTTTTTTATCGTGAGCCCGTTTCATTCTTTCCTTGAAGGATTGGGATTTCAGGCGGCTTGCGATTCGCCGCTCCTCTAGAAGTCGAGATCCATACTTCTCGCTCTTTCGTTGTTAGCTTGGTCGTACATCGCGACTCTTGCCGTTAGCACGACCACTTCGGCTGGTGCGATGGCCTTCGAGCCGTATACTAATGCAAACGCGGTCTCGCCAGTGGGGCCCATAATAGAGGTGCGGTCCGTCCATAGGGTGGTGTACAATTTGTCAGCCCATTTGTTGGATACCCCTCTAGGTTCATTCGTAAGGCCCATAATACCAGTTTGTTTGCTACCTCTGCTTGGCCATTACCCTGCGAATGTGCGACTGAGGACTTCCAGTGCTTGATGTGTAACCGATGGTATTCTGAAGTAAACTTGGCCGAGAATTGAACCCCATGGTCAGTCACTACCGCCTTGGGAACTCTGAAGCATCATAAAACTTGCTCGTGGAGGAATTTCGTGACGTTCTCCTCTGTGGGATGCCTCAAGGCCTTAGCCTCGATCCATTTGGAAAAGTAGTCCACTGCCACCACTAGGTACTCATACCCATTCCGCGTTTTTGGAAATTTTCTCATGAGATCCATACCCCACATGTCGAACGGCCATGCTGCTACGACCGGGGTTTGCTCTATGGATGATAATTGTGGTATATTTCTGAAGATTTGGTAGGTATTGCAATTTTTAACGTATCGTCTGGCGTCATCCCGTAATGTTGGCTAGTAGTATCCTTGATTGATTATTCTCTCTGTCAGGGCTCGGGCCCCTGAATGTCCTCCACATACCCCCTCGTGCATCTCGGCGAGCAAGTCGCCAGCTTGGGACAGTAGGATGCAACGAAGTAAAGGTTTGGAGAAAGATCGTCGGTATAAGACATCATTGTAGAGAACGTACCTGGCGGACTGCCGCTTTATCTGCCGCGCATGTGTTGCATCGTTTGGTAGTGTTCCGTGTTGGATGAACTTCGTTATTTCATCCACCCAGTCTTTCGACACGCGGTGTATGGGCTGTATCAACCGCGCCTCAATGGAGCTCGTCCTTGTTTCTACCGGGACCCCCTCTTCGTTGGGGGTTTCACCTGAGGCTATTTTTGCCAAACGGTCTGCTGTTTTGTTATCATTCCTATTGACCAGGGATAGGTTAAAAGAATTGAACTTGTCCCTCCATTGTCTGGCTTTTTTAGCATAAAGTTGGAGATTCTCCGAGTGTACAGCGTATCTGCCCTGTACTTGGTTTACAACGAGCTGTGAGTCGATGAAAACCTTGAGGGCCGTTATGTTTGCGGCATGAGCCCATTCCATTCCCAGGAGCAGCGCTTCGTACTCCGCTTGATTGTTTGATAGACTAGCATCGAGCCTCGCAGCTCGCATCACGGTGTATTGCTTATTTGGGGAGATCAGAGTTACGCTAACGCCCACTCCGCTGGCATTGACTGCCCCATCTACCCATAACTCCCATGGATCCATCATCTGCTAGCTTTGCTTTTCCTCCGTGAATGATCCTTTCGCAAGGAAGTCAGCCAGGGCTTGGGCCTTGATGGCGGTTCAAGGTTTAAAAATGATGTTCTGTCCACACAGCTCTATAGACCATCAGAGTAATCTTCCCGATTGATCTAATTTATGAAAGACCTGCCTTAGCGGAGCATCGGTATAAACGATGATCGAATGGGATTCAAAGTAGGGTTTCAGCTTCCGAGATGATATTACCAGAGCGTACGCCAATTTTTCTATGTTGGAGTATCTAGATTCGGCACCGTTCAGGGCTTTGCTCACGAAGTAAACATAGTATTATTTTGATCCCTCCTCTTTTATTAGTACCGAGGCTATCACAGAATCTGAAAACGAGAGGTACAAGAATAGTGTCTCTCCCGTGTCCGACGACCGCAGCAGAGGTAATTGAAACAGGTGGACCCTAAGGTCTTTCCACGCTTTGCTGCACTCTGGAGTCCATTCAAAACCGTTCTTTGAGCTCTTCAGCATTTTGAAAAATGGTAGACACCTTTCTGCTGACTTTGAAACAAAGCGGCCGAGGGCGGCGATGCATCCATTTAAGTGTTGGACGTCCTTTACACATCGCGGCTCGGTAAGTCGTGCTACTGCTGCCAACTTTTCTGGGTTTGCTTCGATCCCCCGCTCAAATGTCATGAACCCAAGGAATTTTCCGGACTTAACCCCAAATGCACACTTCGTAGGATTCAATTTAAGGTTGTACTCGGCCAAGCTGGAGAAAGTCTCCTCTAGGTCGTCCAGGTGTGACGCCACACGCTTCGTTTTGACCACCATATCGTCTACATAAGTTTCCACGTTCCTCCCTATTTGCCGTCGAAGGATGTGGTTCATCATCCGTTGATATGTGGCCCCCGCATTCTTAAGACCAAACGGCATGACGTTGTAGCAGTATATAGCTCCCGCAGCTTAGAACGAAGCGTGGAGTTGGTCACTCGGCTTCATTTTGATCTGGTGGTACCTTGAGAAAGCATCCATAAAGCTTAAAAGTTCATACCCCGAAGTGGAGTCGACAAGAGCATCGATCCGAGGTAACAGATAGCAATCTTTGGGACAGGCTTTGTTGAGATCGGTGTAATCGACGCACATTCTCCACTTTCCGTTGGCTTTTTTAACCATTACTACGTTTGCCTGCCACGTGGGGTACTTGACTTCGCGGGTGAAACCCGCTTTGAGTAGTTTCTCTACTTCTTCTTTCATGCCTCGCACTTTCTCTTCCCCAAACTGCCTGGGTTTCTGTCTTACCGGTGGGCATTTGGCATTTATGGCAAGTGCGTGTTCTGCCACTGAAGTGTCAATCCCGGGCATGTCCTCCATACACCAGGCGAAGCTATCCTGATGGTTCTTAAGGAAGTCGATGATGTCACGTCGGAGGGCCCCGGGTATTTCTCTGCCGACTTTGATGGGTTGTTGAGGGTATTTGGGATTGATGATTTCTTCATCGAACTCTCGGGTCCCAGAGGTTCCTATAACCAGGCCGTGAATCTATTTCTTGAGGATTTTCTATATCCTTTGATCGTTGTGGGCGACTACCGAGTTGATAGTTGCGGTGTTGTCTAACCCCTCCCTTTTCCTTTTGATTTTCATTATCTGCCCTAAAAGGCTTCGAGGGCTGCTTCTAACGATGCCCACGCCTTGCGGAGTGTTGAACTTCACTTGCTGTTGAGAGGTGGATATCACGAGGTTGAATGCTGCATGAAAGGGTGTACCTAGTATCGCATTGTACGGTGAATCCAAATCCACGTAAAACTTAATCTCCTCAGTCCGTTGTCGTTCTCCTTCCCCGAGAGTTACCTGTATCCGAATAGTTCCCTTTACCGGTGATGAGCATCCGACTGATATACTAAAATAGGTGTTGTTTTACCCTATGTTGATTATGAGTAATTAAGGACTTATCTTGACTAATTGTCACATTTAGTCTCTATGTTGTCACTTAATCAATCAGAACCTAAGACAGAGTACCTATCTTCGAGTATTTTAGACATGTCTTGTCCTGGATTGCAACTATGTACCGAGTCTAAAGGTGTACCACATTTGAGTTACCTAATAAACCGTCATACCTTAATGACGGCCCTACTCACGGTTCGAGCTAAAGGCATCCATGAAAGCCCTATGTCACTTTGGGGATCATGCCGCTTGCCCTAACGTCGGCATAAACACACAAACTCAACCTACTTAGACTACTCTAACAAACATGGTGGTCTATAGGTTATTTCATCTAATATGGCAGACATTAATGCATCCCGACGGGGAAGTCCTAAATTAATGCATGTTAAACTAAACAGGTTATGATTAGACCATGGTTAGGAATTGTCTATAACCCTGCATTTAGTTTAAAAGAAACTACATTAGACATGCAGACATAATGAAAGTTAAGCTGGTGGCCATTTCTGGAAAATCATAAAGTACTTCAACATGCATAACAAATATCCATACAATCATCATTCAATAATCATAACAAATGTTTGGACGAACACAGTACAGACATATAAAGAGAGGGACATGGGGACTGATGCCATAAAGAATTCACCCTTTACTTAGTCTCGCCGATGGAGCAACTACTTGTATATGTTGGACTGCTCGACCCGACTCTTCTTGACAGAACCTTCAGAGGACGCTTCCTCAGCCTAGTAGCTGGACTTTACCTTAATACCCAACTTAAGCCCAGCCTTGTGGACTGACTCTTCGAACGCCTAGAACCCTCTTAGGGTCTCCTAACGAAACACCGGGTATTCTATGAATACCAGAAACGAACCTATCTAGTCGTATCCTAGGATCTGAGACTAACTCTCAGAAACAAAGAACACGAGACACTATCTAGAAATATAAATAAACTTATACTGAAACCTGAGTCGCTAAGTGACTTGTATACTATGGAAAAATGTATACTTGAAGTCACTAAATGACTCAGATCGAGTGGAGAGGAATGATTTCAACTGAGGAAGGCCTGGGGTATTTATAGCAGCTTTCTAGAGTGAATTTCTCTCAGAATTTCGATGTGGGATTCTGAACTGCAGCTCGGGATGCCCATCCCGGCCTGTTGACCAGGTCAGGACGGCCGTCCCGAGTCCTGGACGCCTGTCCTGGCCTGTTGACCAGGTCAGGACGCCCATCCGGACTTCGGGACGCCCACCCCGACTTCTGAACTTATGAAAATCACGTTTTTGCCCCGAAATTTGCCATTTCCTTCTACTTTTCACCTGACACTTCCAAAATCACAAAAACTATGAAATTGAGTTAATAATAAGCAATTAAGATCGATTTACCATTAATTTCACCCTAAATTATGCCTAAAAATATGCTAAAAATGTGATATGATATATGCATATCAACCTGTACTTTGTGGGGGTAGAGAAACCCTCGAGGACCATCCCACTGGCCTTGAGGTCGGTATCCTTTAGGCCCATCTCCTTGAAACATTGAAGATACATGATGTTCTTAGCGGCTCCTGTATCAATTAGAATTCTCCTTACCGTGCATTTGTCGATGCCATCCTTCGTCATTCGTGCCTCAAGAACAATGGGTGTGATTCTCGCCTCCGCGTTGTGCTCTATCTCCTTGCTTGAGAAGGAGATGACCTCACGTTGCTCGAACTCGTATTCAGGAACGAGATACGACTTTGTGAGGTTATAAATCCTCTTTTTTATTTTCTTGATCGAGGAGACGTCGGGGTTGATCATGTCAATCACCCTCTCACCTTTATCTTTTTGTTGTTGCGCGTTGGCAACATACTCCTTCAAGCATCCCTCTCTGATGAGGCGTTCTATGGCCCTCTTCAATTGGAAACAATCTTCTGTGGTATACCCATAGTCACGGTGGAACCCACAAAATTTGGACTTGTCCCTAGCGGGATAAGACTGTGGCCTCATCGATGCGGGGTCCTGGATCCCGTACTTGTCTTTTATAATCGCCACGAGGCTTTCCTTCGAGACGTTTAAGGGTGTGAACGTCTCGGGCTTCTTAAACCGGCCCTTCTCTTTTTTCTCTTCGAAGTTCGGGGAGTTTTTCTGGAACTCAACTGGTTTATCTTTTGCTCCGGCTAAGTCGAGCGTGCTACCCTCGACCAATGCGACCTTCCGCGCCACGTCGAACATTTCGTCTATGGTTGCTGGCCTTCTCAATTGGAGTTTTGTATAAAGTATTCTAGAGTGGAAACCCCCCTCAAAACAGGTGATGACCGTATCTTAGCTAATCCCCTCTATCTCGTCATAAGTCTTTTTAAATCGCTCAAGGAATGATAGTAGGGATTCGTCATCTCGTTGTTTAATATTTGCTAGGTCCCCTCTCATTTTTGAAATCGTTTCCGTTGTGCTGAATTTATCTAGAAAGATCTTCTTCAGGGTGCGCCAGGAATCTATCGTCCCAGACTTTAGGGAAGTGAACCACGTGAGCGCTTTGCTTGTCAAGGTGCTAGGGAACGCTTTACACAAGACTGCCTCGTCATTCGTAACTAGGCTCATGAGCGTTTGATAATGACATATGTGCTCATGAGGCCGCGTTTGCCCGATGTAAAGGACAAACTTCGGTAGTTGGAGAGATGGGTCGGGTGTGATATCCTGAATCCATTTTGTGAACGGGCCTAGTCCGATCGACCTCGTCCTCTGGATTTTTGTTGAGCTTTTGACCTTCTCTGGACTACGCTCAACACACCGCTTTCTCTCAGTGAGCTTTGAAGTAGGCTTGGAGGTATGATGGCTTTCCCCCACTTCGCTGGGCGCTGCTTTCTCCTCGTTTGTCCACCGTGCCTTTCGGTCTTCTTGATGGTTGTGGTCTGCTTGCTGACCAGGGTGCGGGACCTCGACGGCGGAGTGTCCGAGTGGACTCTTCCTCCATTTGGGAGCATCGGAGGGGTTAGGCCCTCTCTAGCGTACTCCGCATGGAGTTGTTTCCATTGTTCCGCAATGTCTCGTTCCTTTTGAAGCCTTTCGACCCTTCTTTGTAGCTCCTCTAATTCCTTTGCTCGTCCATCATCGGTGGCTCGCCTCTCGCTCAGCTGATCGCGAAGATCGGCCGTTCGGCGGGGTGACCATTGGGTCCCAGGCGCTCCAAGATAGACCGCTGGTGGGGATTAACGGGTGCCGAAGACTGGGCGGCTCAGTGAGTCTCATGGAGAGACGTTGAGAATGTTGTATCAGGGTGATTTTCGTGATTCCCTAATTGCCGGGACATTGCAGTTTTTTGGGAACTCAGAGAAATGAAATTTTTTTCGTTCCCGGTAACGGAACCAAACTGATGAGTCAAAAATTGGTAAAAATATGTTCGAGGGTAAAAAAGGTAAAATTGACTCCAGAAATCTTTAAGGATCCCGAAGTATGAGCGACCTGCAAATCAGAGGAAGTTCGGTGGGGATTTGGATCCCCGTGAACTCTCTGACGATCAAGTCAGTTATGAGTTGAATAGGTAAGTATTTTAGGATATCTGGGATTGAATGGCTTACCTTCGTTTGTTTCCTTCCTTTTATAACCTCCTTGATGGGAGGTGGTGGGAGGAAGGATGGGATCGTGTGTATTTAGTTCGTGGGCTCTTTTGAGGTTGCCGTTATGAAAAACGGTCTTTATTAGTAGGAGAGTGGGGATCCACGTTTAGATTGAATAGGTTATGTGTCTCACTTTTTATGCTAATGATTTTGACTTTGAGTCAAACCGCGGTATATGTGGCGATGTGCGGATTAATCCATTGTGTGGACGTTTCTGCCCTTGGCGGATATCTTTTTTCTTTCCATATATATAAGAGAATGAACATTTCATTTTATTAATAATAAAAAATTTTCTCCCAACAAAAATATTTTAGTAGAAATTTTTTCTTTTTACAAAGATTCTCTATCTTTTTTTTTCTTCAGAGATATCAGAAAATAATAAAAATCTTGTTTGTAGCCAGACAAGATGAAGATTGACCAAATGTTTTTTGATATTCTTACTATTCTAATAGATATTTTATTTATAAAATTTATAATTTAAAATATAAAAATATTTTTATCCTTTTATTTAAATTTTTTTTTCTTTCTTTTTACATGTAATGACTTTTTTACTCTTATTTTTTACTAACTAAATGTAAAAACCATTAAATTTTTAAAGTTTTTGACATAATCCGTCAAAAAGAATTTTATTGTTCACTTAAAAATATGTTTGGGACCTTAAAAGTTAAAAAAAAAATTTTAGAATTAAATTTGCCAAACATAAATTTATTTGGATCAAACTCACCAATTATTTTTATAAATAATTATAAGTTACAATTGTTTAAAAAAAAAAAAATAATAATAACAATATTTTGGGTAAAAACTCCAGCTTACAAGCTTAACTGGAAGAGTGAGGCCCGGGTAGACGGAGACCGACCCATCTTGATGTAAGAGACTGAAAAATTCATTCCTCACTTCTCTACACTCTAAACCCTAGCTCTAATGTCGAATATCTGCAAATTAACAGGAGAGGCAAATTTCTCCTGATTTCGCTTTTCTCGTGTAGGAGCTTCGAATTCTGATTCTCCCAATTTCTTGATTCCCTTGTTTTTCTTCTGTGATTTCTGTTGTTAATCTCTGTAATAGTTTCTTCAATTTAATTAAACTAGGATTTTAATCAATTTATTATTGTAGTTCTGGGATGAGTATGTTGAAGAGAATCGGTAGGATTTACAGCTGGAGAGAAAAATCCTTTGTGAATGAATCTGTTCCTTCTTTACAATTGTTAAGAATGTGGAGGCAATCTTTCAGCACCATTATTGATGGTGATGGTGATATTGATAATCCTCGATTTCATCAGTCTAGTTCTCAAGGTGGGGATTCTTGGAGAAATAATGACACAAGTCATCCAGGTTCTGGGCGTGTATCTAATAGACCTCTGAGGGGAGACAGGAGGAGGCCTACGGCTTACTCTCCTGGTCCTCAGCATAGTCGGAAATCTGCCCAGTTTGGGGTTAGGGAAGATCAATATCAAGGTAGAGCGAGCGAGGTTGAAGAATCTGATTTTCTTGAGAAATTTAAGTTTGGGTTTGATAGGAATAAAAGTGAGAATCCAGTTACCAAAGAATCCCCTGAACGACGAGATGAAGTTGCTGCTGCTGCTGAGTTACCCCCGGAAGATACTGATGAGATATTTAAGAAAATGAAGGAGACAGGTCTTATTCCTAATGCTGTAGCGATGCTTGATGGACTGTGCAAGGATGGACTAGTTCAAGAGGCTATGAAACTGTTTGGAGTAATGCGTGAGAAAGGTACTCTCCCTGAAGTTGTGATATACACGGCTGTTGTGGAAGGATTTTGCCAAGCCCAGAAATTGGAAGATGCAATTAGGATTTTTAGGAAAATGCAAGGCAACGGTGTCACTCCAAATGCATTCAGTTATAGGATCCTGATTCAGGGTCTGTGTAGGGGAAAAAGATTTGATTCAGCTGCAGAGTTTTGCAATGAGATGCTGGAAGCTGGTTATTCGCCAAATGTTGCTACATTTATTGGTTTGGTTGATAGCTTCTCTAAGGAAAAAGGTATGGAGGAGACACAGAGCTTGATTACTTCTCTGAGGGAGAAAGGTTTAGTTGTTGATGAAAAATCTGTCAGAGAATATTTGGAGAAGAAAGGTCCATTCTCGTCATTGGTTTGGGAGGTTGTGTTGGGGAAAAAAGCTCCATTGAGGTCATCTTTGTTTTAGTTTCTTTTTCAGCTATGTTTATTCCTTAGTCTCCCTATTATAATTGTTATGCCCTTTCCATGTTCACTCATAGAAATAATCTGCCATTCATAATATTTAACCTAATTTATTGAAAGAGTGTGTCTTCTCTGTGTGTGAACATTTTTCTGTGGTTTTTGCATACTGGTGATGATGATATGTGAAAAAGGAAATTTTTGTTTTTCAGTTTCAAGAAATCTGATGAGATTAATTGATCCTGTATGACTTGCTTGGATTTATCTGATCTTCAATTGAAAAGAAAGATAGCTATAAGCATATATATATATATATACCTCTCCATATTTGAAATTGGTGTTTAGAGAGTGGATCATGAATTTTATTTCAGGGAAAGCTATCATGGTTATAAGCATATTTTTTGACCTAACAATGGTTCCTGCTTATTTAAAGTTAGTGTTGGACAATTCTTGTTTTTCTTTTCTTTTGTGCTACCAAGAGATAGTTCTTTTGGGCTATTTTCCATTTTTCTGAGAGAATCACATTGTTGAGCCTGGCCGGTGGCCACTGAACAAACTTGTTCTTTAGTAAATTTTGGTAAATCTGAATTACTCATTACAAACTCTTAGTGATGCTAGGGTGGACTAGCTTATAAGAATACCATTAACTCCATTAGTGAGAGGCTTTTTGGGACATTGTCCAAAAATAAAACCGTGAGAGCTTAGGTCCAAAACAGACAATATCATACTAATGTGGAGTTAAGTGGTGGAAATTCAATCTTGTGGGATCATTTGGGCCCAACAAGTGGTATCAGAGTCTTTGGTATCAGAGTCAAAGGCTAGAGGGCTTGTTTGCCAAATGTGGATGTCTTGCGGATGATGCAAGATGAGAGTCAGTGTCTTGTGAATGATGCAAGATGATTATTCCTCTAGGGGAGGACATGACACGGGTATGTGGTTTTTGGTTTGAGGGGAGGAATGCTGGGATATTAATTCATGTCCCACATTTGAAGATAATGTTAAGGTCGACTAGCTTATAAGAGTATCATTAACTCCATTAGTGAGAGGTCTTTTGGGACATTGCCCAAAAACAAAACTGTGAGGGCTTAGGTCCAAAGCGGATAATATCATACTAATATGAAGTTAAGTGGTGGAAGCTCAATCTTGTGGGATCATTTGGGCCCAATACAAAGAAACAAACAGTCTGATAGAGGCAACAATTTTTCGATTCAAGCTGGTCCAATCTTTCTCACCAACACCTGTTGGACGCTCTGTATACAAAATTGGGTCCAACAAGTCTTTAGAATACAAATAATCTTCAATACGAATTTTTCATATAGAATAATTTGTGGAGTCCAAGCTAACCATTCCTTGAACAATTACTTTATTATCCATCATTGATTGCTCTGATACCACTTTGTTGGAGAAGCACAAACAAAAAAAAATGCAACGGAAGCAATAAAGCATTTTCTTCAAGCAATGATCAAGATAGACAACAAAGCTAAATATAAACTTCACAAAGAACAGAACCACACCAAATAAAAAATACAATGACAATGAAATAGAGAACACACTATTTACGTGGAAAACCCCAAATCGGATAAAAACCACGGGATCGTATAACAACGGTACCAAAACTTCTACTAATCAACAATAACCAAGTGGGTACAACCAGTTCTCCTCTATAGTAAGCACTAGAGGTAAATACAATCATCAAGGAATCTCCTTGGCACTATAACAATCAACAATTTTACCATAAACATAAATAAATAACAAAAAAATGCAGGTCTGACAAACCAGCCTAAAAAACACATTCTAGGCATTAAAACGAGAATCTGACCGTAGAATATGAAGAGGAGGATGTGAGGAACAACATACTAAGATTTGAGCATGATCGGACTTCGTTTGATCTTCGATCTGAGCCGAAAATAGTCTGCTGCTCCACTCTCTTTCTTCTCCTTTTTTTCTTTTTTCACGTTCTCACTTCTCTGGTATTGAACATACCTTAAAAAAACATAATTTTTCATGGGCCAAAATAAAGTGATGCCCAAACAAAAGCCCAAATACAAAATATAGAAAACAAATATTGTCAAAATAGAATTGGACACTTCCTCCATGTAGGAGAGATATTTCCCAACACTTTGAGTGTGTTGCAACATGTTGCTAATGAAACTAATGCTTTTGAGATATGGCAGAAACTTGAATCCATGTATGAGAGAAACAATGTTATGGGTAAAGCTTCCCTAATAAGGAAACTTGTTAAGTTGCAATATAAAGATGGTGATAGCATTGTAGTGCACATGAATGAGTTTCAGGGTGTGGTAAATCAGCTAGTCGGAATGAAAATGAAGTTGGAGGATGAACTCCAAGCCTTGTTGTTACTTTCCTCATTGCCCGACAGTTGGGATACCTTAGTAGTTTCACTTAGCAACTCTGCTCCGGATGGAAAAATGACTATGGATATGGTCAAGGCTAGTCTTCTAAATGAAGAGGCTAGGAGGAAAGAGTCTAGTTATCCTAGCCAAGCTGAAGCAAATGTGATTCCAGAATTTAACGGGGGGAGAAGTAAGAGTAAAAATTCTCAAAACAGAGGCAAGTACATGGGGAGATCGAAATAAAGGAAAAGAGATTTCATTTGCCATTATTGTCAGAAGCCGGGTCACATTGAAAGATTTTGCAGAAAGAAAAAGAGAGATATGTCCAGGGAGAGAAAAGAGAAAAATGAGAATTCCGAGCAAAAGCTAGAAGAGAAGAACACTACAGCCTTAGCATGTAGTGAGGATGATTTGTTTATTATCGGTGATCATGAACTATTAAATGTAGCATGTGATGAATGTATTTGGGTGATTGATTCTGGTGCATCTTATCATATCACTTCACACATGGAGTACTTCTCATCACACACTAGTGGCGATTTTGGTTTTGTGAGGATGGAAAATAATGGTTCATCTAAGATTATCGGTATGAGTACTGTTTGCTTAGTGACTTCCATTGGTTGCAAGTTGATGCTCAAGGATGTCAGGCATGTCCCAAATATCAGATTGAGTCTGATCTCAGCTGGTTTGCTTGATGATGATGGTTATGCCAACAACTTTTGTGACGAAAAATGGAAACTCTCCAGGGGAAAATTGATTGTGGCTCGAGGTAAGAAGTAGAATTCACTTTATTTTATGCATGCCAAAGTATGCACTGGAGATGCCAATGTAGCAGGTGATGACTTCGGTGATTTGTGGCATAAGAGACTTGGCCACATGAGTGAGAATGGCCTGCAAACTCTTTCGAGGAAAGATTATCTCCCGGATATTTCAGGTACACCTCTAAACTCTTGTGTTGATTGTTTGGCTGGAAAACAACATAGAGTTGCATTTCACACACGTTCTCCATATAGAAGAAAGCATGTTTTAGATCTTGTTCACACTGATGTTTGTTCTATGGATGTTAAATCACATCGTTGTGCACAATATTTTGTAACATTTATTGATGATTTTTCTAGAAAAGTGTGGGCTTTTGTGTCGAAAAGTAAAGATCAGGTACTTGACACTTTCAAGGAGTTTCATGCCAGAGTTGAAAGAGAAAGTGGCAGAAAATTGAAACGTGTTAGATCAGATAATGATGGTGAGTACATGGGTCCATTTGAGAATTATTGCAAAAGTCAGGGCATCAAGCTTGAGAAAACAGTTCCAAAGACACCTCAGCTTAATGAAGTTGTAGAAAGAATGAACATAACTATTGTAGAGAGAATCAGATGTATGCTATCTCATGCTAAGCTGCTAAAGTCTTTTTGGGCAGAGGCGATGTTCACTGCAGTGTATCTGATTAACCTTTTCCCTTCAGTTCCTCTTAAAGGTGATGTACCTTAGAGAGTTTGGTCCGGGAAAGATGTCTCCTACAAGCATTTGAGAGTCTTTGGTTGTAGAGCATTTGTTTATGTTCCTAGAGATGAGAGATCCAAGCTTGATAAGAAGACCAAAGAGTGCATTTTCTTGGGATATTCAGAGGATGAGTTTGGGTACAGACTATGGGATCTGCGTGATAGGAAAGTGATCAGAAGTAGAGATGTGGTTTTCTTTGAATATCAGACCATTGAAGATTGTGAGAAGAAGCAGACAAATTCTTCTCCATGCATCACTGTTGATCCTATTCCATCTCTTTCTCATGTCACAGTGCCTGATGATCATGTGGGAGAAACCCATGATCAGACAAATGAAACTCCTGAAGATGACCATCATGACAATGGTGATGATGATGCTCCAGAGCCACAGCCACATACACAGCCTCCACCACCTCAGTTGAAAAGGTCTACTAAAGTCAGGAAACCATCCACGAGATTTTCAGAGGATGATTATGTGTTAGTCACTGATGGAGGAGAGCCAGAGACATTTGATGAGGCTCTGTCACATGTGCACCATGAGAAGTGGCTTGATGCAATGCAAGATGAAATAACATCATTACATAAGAACCACACATATGAGCTTATGGAGCTGCTTAAGGGCAAGAGAGCACTCAATAACAAGTGGGTATATAGATTAAAGTCTGACGCGAATGACTCACAACCAAGGTACAAGGCAAGGCTGGTTGTGAAGGGTTTTAGTCAAAAGAAGGGTATAGATTTTGATGAAATATTCTACATGTTGTGAAGATGTCCTCTATTCGAGTTATACTTGGTTTAGTTGCTAGCAAGAATTTGGAGATTGAGCAACTTGATGTGAAAATAGCTTTTCTTCATGGTGACCTTGATGAGGAGATCTACATGGAGCAACTTGAAGGTTTTCATGTTAAGGGAAATGAGAACTTGGTGTGCCGATTGAAGAAGAGTTTGTATGGTTTGAAACAGGCACCTCGGCAGTGGTACAAGAAATTTGAATCATTTATGGTTGATCATGGCTTCCACAAAACAAATTGTGATCATTGTGTCTTTGTGAAGAACTACTCCGAAGGTGATTTTCTTATTCTCCTTTTATATGTAGATAATATGCTGATTATTGGCCAGGACACCATGAAAATTGCTAGCTTGAAGAAGTCATTGAGTAAGTCCTTTGCAATGAAGGATTTAGGACCTGCTAAAGAGATATTGGCCATGAAGATCACTCGTGATAGAAAGAACAAGAAACTTTGGCTATCACATGAAAGATACATTGAGAAGGTGCTTGATAGATTTAACATGAGCAAGGCTAAATCCGTGAGCTCTCCACTTGCAGGCCACATGAAATTGAGTGTGAAGCAGTGTCCTACAAGTGAGAAAGATAAACAAGAGATGAAGAATGTGCCCTACGCATCGGTTGTGGGTAGTTTGATGTATGTCATGGTTTGTACAAGACCAAATATAGCACACTCAGTTGGGGTTGTTAGCCGCTACATGTCAAATCCGAACAAAGAGCATTGGGCAGCTGTGAAGTGGATTCTCAGATATCTTAGAGGTACCTTCAAAGTTTGTTTATGTTTTGGTACTAGACAACCTGTGTTAGATGGGTACACAGATGCAGATATGTCTGGGGATGTTGATACTGCAAAGTCCACTTCAGGATACTTGATGATATTTGCTGGAGCTGCAGTTTCATGGCAATCAAAATTGCAGAAGTGTGTTGCTCTATCCACTACTGAGGCAGAGTATATAGCTGTTGTTGAGGCAGGTAAGGAGTTGTTGTGGATGAGAGATTTTCTTGAAGAGCTTGGTTTGGAACAAGAAAATTATCTTCTTCATTGTGATTCTCAGAGCGCCATCCACCTTGCCAAGAATGCCATTTTTCATTCTCGAACCAAACATATTAAGAGAAGATATCATTGGATTCGAGAAGCTTTGGAGGACAAGTCTTTTGAGCTTGTGAAGATTCACACAAGTCAGAATTATTCAGATATGTTGACAAAGACCTTGCCAAAGGAGAAGCTTGTATTTTGTCGAGAGAAGGCTGATTTGTTTACTCACTCCATGCAGGAGTGTGTGGGAGATTTGTTGGGAAATATCCCTCCTACATGGACAATATCCCTCCTAAGTGTCCAATTCTATTTGGACAATATATTTTTTCTATATTTTGTATTGGAATTTTGTTTGGGCATCACTTTATTCTGGCCCATGAAGAATTATTATTTTTTTAGGGTATGTTCAATACCAGAGAAGTGAGAACGGGAAAAAAGAAAAAAAAGGAGAAGAAAGAAAGTGGAGCAGCAGACTGTTTCCGCCTCAGATTGAAGATCAAACGAAGTTCGATCATGCTCAAATTTTAGTATGTTGTTCCTCACATCCTCCTCTTCAGATCCTACGGTCAGATTCTCGTTATGATGCCTAGAAGGTGTTTTTAGGCTGCTTTGTCAGACCTGCGTTTTTTGGTTATTTATTTATGTTTATGGTGAAATTGTTGATTGTTGTGGTGCCAAGGAGATTTCTTGATGATTGTATTTACCTCTAGTGCTTACTAGAGAGGAGAACTGGTTGTACCCACTTGGTTATTGTTGATTAGTGAAAGTTTTGGTACCGTTGTTATACGGTCCCGTAGTTTTTACTCGATTTGGAATTTTCTACGTAAATAGTGTGTTCTCTATTTTATTGTCATTGTATTTTTTATTTGGTGTGGTACTGTTCTTTGTGGAGTTTATATTTAGCTTTGTTGTCTATCTTGATCATTGCTTGGAGAAAAGGCTTTATTGCTTTCGTTGCATTTTTTTCTGTTTGTGCTTCTCCAACCGGGAATAGTTAGCTTTCAACTTATTCAGTCTAAATGTTGAGTGATGGTTCTTTTGACTTTTGTCTCTCTTAGATTTGTGGGAAACTTGCAAAAATAGTCCAAACGAAGTTTTTGGCTTTCAATCTATTCAATCGAAATGTTGAGTGATGGTTTTTTTACAGTTGTCTCTCTTAGATTTGTGGGAAACCTGAAAAAACAGTCCAAATGAAATTTTTGGCTTTCAATCTATTTAGTCGAAATGTTGAGTGATGGTTTTTTTGATAGTTGTCTCTCTTAGATTTGTGGGAAACCTGCAAAAACAGTCCAAACGATGTTTTTGGCTTTCAATCTATTCAGTCGAAATGTTGAGTGATGGTTTTTTTGACAGCTGTCTCTCTTAGATTTGTGGGAAACCTGCAAAAACAGTCTAAACGAAGTTTTTGGCTTTCAATCTATTCAGCCGAAATATTGAGTGATAGTTTTTTTTACAGTTGTCTCTCTTAGATTTGTGGGAAACTTGGAAAAACAGTCCAAATGAAGTTTTTGTCTTTGTTCGAATCTTTCGATGATAAAATAAAAAACAATCGAAAGAATGCAAGAAAAAAAGATCTTGATCTTATAAAACTTTTTGCCCAAAAAACTTAGAGTTTGAAGTACAAACTTGTTATGAACAAACCCTAAAGAGAAAGAGAGAATAAATGTAACGAATATTTGATTACCCCTTATGCATAGAAAATCTTTCTTATTTATAGGAAATTTCACTTATTTGGAAAGTAGCAAGCGATCTTTGAATTGCGATACTTGTAGGGGGCATAATCTGAAAATTATATCGCACTACACAGCCGGGTAGTGCAGTGCTATTGTGCACGAATTTGATGTATTTTATGTAAATTCCAGTAGCCATATGCATCCTTCTCTATTTTTCTTTGAATTTTCAGTATGGTATGCTCTGTTTTGAGTCCTTTTCCGCTGTTTTGATTTCTGAAAAAAATTGCTCAATTTGTCTATTAAATTCCAGCTTTGTAAAAGAGCTGAAATTTCTTATATGTTGTGAATTCTTAGGAATTTTAGTAGGTTCATTTTGTTAACTTCTTATAACTTAGCTTTTATGACACATTTAATCGTTTAATTCTTTTCTTTAAAGTTGTTGTGGGCTTATTTTTGCATATTCCTCTCTTTAGGCAATTAACTAAATCCTTGTTGATATAGATCAAAGAAAGAGAAAAATTCACAAAATTTGGTTTTTCTAAAATCTTTAACTTCAAATTCTGGCTTCAAACAATCTATAGCTTTTCGGAGCTCTTTTGGAGTTCTGATGAGATTAATATTATCAACATATACACTAAGAATCACAAAACCAAAATCTGTTTAAAAACACATTGAAAGATTTGGTTATTCTTCTAATGGCCCTCGTTAAAATTATTTTATAAAATTACATAAATCATTATATGAGCTTAAACAATCTGGATGCATGTGATACAATTATCGCCTTAATGAATTATTAATATCATCAACATAAATACTAAAAATCACAAAACCAAAATCTGTTTTGTTAATAAAAACACATGGACAAATTTGGTTATTCTTATATCTTGAATTCAATAAAAATTTACTAAGGCGATTGTATCACATGCCTCCACATTGTTTAAGCTCATATAATGATTTCTGTAATTTTATAGAATAATTTTGACGAGGGCCATTAGAAGCCTTTGATAATTTGAATCCTTCAAGGATTTTTATATAAATTTCATTTTCAAGGCTTCTATAAAAATAAGTTGTAATCACATCCATTAGATGCATGTTCACATTTGCATGAACTGTCATACTTATAAGATATCGGAGTTTAATAGCATAAATAATAGGTGAATAAGTCTAATCATAATAAATTCCTGGCTTTTGCAAAGTTGTGTTTTATATCATACGACTTCATTATTCTCATTTCATTTTTGCACAAACATCCATTTACAACCAACATATTTTACATCCTTTGGTGTTTGAACTACATGCCCAAAAACTTCTCGCTTTGCAAACGAATTAAACTCCAATTAAATTGCATCTTTCCATTGATGCCAATCAATTCTATGCCGACATTCCTTAATTGATAAAGGATCTAAATCCTTATTATCCTTGAAAATGTCAAAAGCATTATCAATAACAACTTTCCTTTGATCCCAACTTTTATTCAAAGTAGTATAATTGATAGAAATTTTAGAATTCTCTTCATCATTTGTAGTTGGAATCTTTTCATACATTGTCCTTTGGTTTTCTTTTTTCGTTTATTCAATATGATCTTCTGGATCATTTAATAATCTTTTCTTTCGAGAATTTTTATTTTTGAACCAAGGGGTCACCCACGATTCTGGCGTGTTTTTTATTCAACAACTATAAGATTTATTTTCTATCATTCAAGGATTTCTATCCGTATAGGAGCATCTATAGCTAGAATATGTGATTTAGTGACTCTGCTGGAGTCAGCAAAAGAATTTGACAGTTGATTTACAATTTGTTGCAAGTGTATTATCTTTTAAACTTCAAGTTCACTCATATTTATTCTCTCCCCCTAATTTGGGAAACAAACTTTCATGAAAATGACAATAAGCAAATCTTGTTGTAAACATATCCCTTGTCAAATATTCAAGTTACCTTATAATAGACAGGAAGCATACTGATAACTCTAAAATAATAGAGTTATTCACATATGTTCTCCCCTTAATTTGATATCAATTGCATAAAATTGTGTAAAGGTTTTGAGTTAAATTGTACAAAATTGATTAATTCTTTTCCCTAACTCTATTTTGTGAATTGAATGCCAAAAGAACCGATTTCATTAAGAAATTTTAAATTTCATTGCAATTTAGTTCAATTAATTTTATGGCTGAAATTTATTGAGGTTGAAGATAATTTTTGATTAAATTGCCGAGGGCAGAAAAGGTATGTTGCTAGCTGAAATTGGTAAAACAAATGTGAAGAATTAAGTCGACCGATTGATAAAATTGTTTGTTGGAATAATTGGGAATTATTTGACCATTTTATTATAAAGAATTTTGAGTATAAAAAATGAAATTTATTTTAATTCCAGAAATTTTAATTGCATTTTCAGTTGGTTTAATCAGGTGAATTTCTACCGCAAAGGAAGGAAAAAAGACACTCGAGACGAGGAGAAGAATTTGCAAAGGAGCTAGAGGGTTCGGCAGAATTTGCCGCGACATCAATCATAAGTGTGGGAATCCAACGGGTAATTTGATTAAATTGATTTGGACTAGAAGAGTTAACTAAGACCATAGTAATTCTCTTCTCATTTCTTCATTTTATCTACTGCAACTTATGAATTTATGTATTAAATGTAATGTGAATTCGGGGAGCATTTGGGATTGATTAAATTTGATTTGGAAAAAATACATTGTTAAGACATTAGGATTATTTTACTCATTTCCTCATCCTAATTACTTCATGATTTCCAGCACTTTATAGTGATATTTGTAATCCGATTTTGTTGTGGTATAGTTAAGAGAAAACAAGATTTAATTTTGTATTAGATGTTGATGAATTCATTATGATGATTGACTCGGTTTTTATAATCAATACTTGTATATGGAATGCTTGATTTACTCATTTAATTACTTAGAAGTTCAGTGTTGTTTGCGGTTACGACTATCCAAACTTCACATCGAATTAGTATCTATCATTCGAGAGAAAGGGAGCTAATTGACAAGATAATTAAGTGACATTAATTTGGGTAGCAAGATCTTGCGCTCAAATCTGTAGGGAGACAGACCTGTCCTTTGCCTACTGTTGATTTAGACCACGATACGTCGTACTTCACGAGACGATAGTATTTGTGCTCTGAACTAGTACATCGAGTAATTGTTGTAGCATTGGTTTAAAAACTGGAGTCATTTTATGGTGATTTCTAATTCACTTATGGTTTGCACTTAACACTTTAGACTTGTATTTCTATTGCATTTTATTATCTTCACTACTCTTGAGTTTGTTTCCAGTAGGCTAACGTCTAACATTTAGTTTATATTTAATTTGTCGTAACTTTAGATCACATCCTTCATCATTATTTGTTTGGTTTAGATAATCATTTGTACAATCACGTTTACATCTTAATTAGCATACTTAGTCTCTGTGCGATCGATATTCGCATGTTTGATTTTCAATAGCAGTAGGCTAAAGTCTAACAATTTTGATTTTCAATAAAAAATATTGACGAGGCCACGCAAATTGAATGTTGCATGTTTGACATAGGACGAATAGTTGGCTTTTAACTTATTCAGTCAAAATGTTGAGTGATGGCTTTTTTTACAGTTGTCTCTCTTAGATTTGTGGGAAACTTGCAAAAACAGTTTAAACGAAGTTTTTGGCTTTCAATCCATTCAGTCGAAATGTTGAGTGATGGTTTTTTTACAGTTGTCTCTCTTAGATTTGTGGGAAACTTGCAAAAACAGTTTAAACGAAGTTTTTGGCTTTCAATCCATTCAGTCGAAATGTTGAGTGATGGTTTTTTTACAGTTGTCTCTCTTAGATTTGTGGGAAACCTGCAAAAATAGGCCAAATGAAATTTTTGGCATTTCAATTTATTCAGTCGAAATGTTGAGTGATGGTGAGTGATAGTTTTTTTTGACAATTGTCTCTCTTAGATTTGTGGGAAACCTGCAAAAACAGTCCAAACGAAGTTTTTGGCTTTCAATCTATTCAGTCGAAATGTTGAGTGATGGTTTTTTTGACAGTTGTCTCTCTTAGATTTGTGGGAAACCTGCAAAAACAGTCCAGACGATGTTTTTGGCTTTCAATCTATCCAGTCGAAATGTTGAGTGATGATTTTTTTGACAGTTGTCGCTCTTAGATTTGTGGGAAACTTGCAAAAACAATAAAAACAAGTTTTTGGCTTTCAATCTATTCAGTCGAAATATTGAGTGATGGTTTTTTGACTATTGTCTCTCTTAGATTTGTGAGAAACTTGCAAAAACAGTCCAAATGAAGTTTTTGTCTCTGTTCAAATCTTTCGATGATAAAATAAAAAAAGAATCGAAAGAATGCAAGAAAAAAAGATTTTGATCTTATAAAATGTTTTGCACAAAAAAGTTAGAGTTTGAAGTACAAACTTGTTATGAACAAACCCTAAAGAGAAAGAGAGAATAAATGTAACGAATATTTGTCTGAGTAGAAATTGATTACCCCTTATACATAGAAAATCTTTCTTATTTATAGGAAATTTCACTTATTTGGAAAGTACCAAGTGATCTTTGAATTGCGACACTTGTAGGGGGCAGAATCTGAAAATTATATCGCACTACACAGCCGGGTAGTGCAGTGCTATTGTGCACGAATTTGATGTATTTTATGTAAATTCCAGTAGCCATATGCATCCTCCTCTATTTTCCTTTGAATTTTCAGTATGGTATGCTCTGTTTTGAGTCCTTTTCCGCTCTTTTGATTTCTGAAAACAATTGCTCAATTTGTCTATTAAATTCTAGCTTTGTAAAAGAGCTGAAATTTCTTATATGTTGCGAATTCTTAGGAATTTTAGTAGGTCCATTTTGTTAACTTCTTATAACTTAGCTTTTATGATACATTTAATCGTTTAATTCTTTTCTTTAAAGTTGTTGTGGGCTTACTTTTACATATTCCTCTCTTTAGGCAATTAACTAAATCCTTGTTGATATAGATCAAAGAAAACAGAAAAAATCACAAAATTTGGTTTTTCTAAAATCTTTAACTTCAAATTATGGCTTCAAACAATCTATAGCTTTTCGGAGCTCTTTTGGAGTTCTGATGAGATTAATATTATCAACATATATACTAAGAATCACAAAACTAAAATCTGTTTAAAAACACATGGAAAATTTTGGTCATTCTTCTAATGGCATTATTTTATAAAATTACACAAATCATTATATGAGCTTAAACAATCTGGATGCATGTGATACAATTATCTCCTTAATGAATTCTTAATATCATCAACATATATACTAAGAATCACAAAACCAAAATCTGTTTAAAAACACATGGAAAAATTTGGTTATTCTTCTAATGGCCCTCATTAAAATTATTTTATAAAATTACATAAATCATTATATGGGCTTAAACAATCTGGATGCATGTGATACAATTATCGCCTTAATGAATTCTTAATATCATCAACATATATACTAAGAATCACAAAACCAAAATCTGTTTTGTTAATAAAAACACATGGACATATTTGGTTATTCTTATATCTTGAATTCAATAAGAATTTACTAAGGTGATTGTATCACATGCCTCCACATTGTTTAAGCCCATATAATGATTTCTGTAATTTTATAGGATAATTTTGACGAGGGTCATTAGAAGCCTTTGATAATTTGAATCCTTCAAGGATTTTTATATAAATTTTATTTTCAAGGCTTCTATAAAAATAAGTTGTAATCACATCCATTAGATGCATGTTCACATTTGCATGAACTGTCAGACTTATAAGATATCGAAGTGTAAAAGCATCAATAATAGGTGAATAAGTCTAATCATAATCAATTCCTGGCTTTTGCAAAGTTGTGTTTTATATCACACGACTTCATTATTCTCATTTCATTTTCGTACAAACATCCATTTACAACCAACATGTTTACATCCTTTGGTATTTGAACTACAAACCCAAAAACTTCTCGCTTTGCAAACGAATTAAACTTCAATTGAATCGCATCTTTCCATTGAGGCCAATCAATTCTATGCCGACATTCCTCAATTGATAAAGGATCTAAATCCTCATTATCCTTGAAAATGTCAAAAGCATTATCAATAACTTTCCTTCGATCCCAACTTTTATTCAAAGTAGTATAATTGATAGAAATTTTAGAATTCTCTTCATCATTTGTAGTTGAAATCTTTTCATCAATTGTCCCTTGGGTTTCTTTTTTCATTTATTCAATATGATCTTCTGGATCATTTAATCATCTTTTCTTTCGAGGATTTTTATTTTTGAACCAAGGGGTCACCCACGATTCTGGCGTGTTTTTTATTCAACAGCTATAAGATTTATTTTCTATCATTCAAGGATTTCTATCCGTATAGGAGCATCTATAGCTAGAATATGTGATTTAGTGACTCTGCTGGAGTCAGCAAAAGAATTTGATAGTTGATTTACAATTTGTTGCAAATGTATTATCTTTTAAACTTCAAGTTCACTCATATTTATTCTCTCCCCCTAATTTGGGAAACAAACTTTCACCAAAATGACAATAAGCAAATCTTGTTGTAAATACATCCGCAGTCAAAGATTCAAGATACCTTATAATAGACGGGAAACATACTGATAACTCTAAAATAATAGAGTTATTCACATATATTCTCCCCTTAATTTGATATCAATTGCATAAAATTGTATAAAGGTTTTGAGTTAAATTGTACAAAATTGATTAATTCTTTTCCCTAACTCTATTTTGTGAATTGAATGCAAAAGAACCGATTTGATTAAGAAATTTTAAATTTCATTGCAATTTAGTTCAATTAATTTTATGACTGAAATTTATTGAGGTTGAAGATAATTTTTGATTAAATTGCCGAGGGCAGAAAAGGTATGTTGCTAGCTGAAATTGGTAAAACAAATGTGAAGAATTAAGTCCACGGATTGATAAAATTGTTTGTTGGAATAATTGGGAATTATTTGACCATTTTATTATAAAGAATTTTGAGTATAAAAAATGAAATTTATTTTAATTCCAAAAATTTTAATTGCATTTTCAGTTGGTTTAATCAGGTGAATTTCTACCGCAAAGGAAGGAAAAAAGACACCCGAGACGAGGAGAAGAATTTGTAAAGGAACTAGCAGGCTGAGCAGAATTTGTCGCGACATCAATCAGAAGTGTGGGAATCCAGCGGGTAATTTGATTAAACTGATTTGGACTAGAAGAGTTAACTAAGACCATAGTAATTCTCTTTTCATTTCTTCATTTTATCTACTGCAACTTATGAATTTATGTATTAAATGTAATATGAATTCGGGGAGCATTTGGGATTGATTAAATTTGATTTGGAAAAAATACATTGCTAAGACATTAAGATTATTTTACTCATTTCCTCATCCTAATTACTTCATGATTTCCAGCACTTTATAGTGATATTTGTAATATGATTTTGCTATGGCATAGTTAAGAGCAAACAAGATTTAATTTTGTATTAGATGTTGATGAATTCATTATGATGATTGACTCGGTTTTTATAATCAATACTTGTATATGGAATGCTTGATTTACTCATTTAATTACTTAGAAGTTCAATGTTGTTTGCGGTTACGACTGTCCAAACTTAACATCAAATTAGTATCTATCATTCGAGAGAAAGGGAGCTAATTGACAAGATAATTAAGTGACATTAATTTGGGTAGCAAGATCTTGATCTGTAGGGAGACAGACCTGTCATTTGCCTACTGTTGATTTAGACCATGGTACGTCGTACTTCATGAGACGATAGTATTTGTGCTCTGAACTAGTACATCGAGTAATTATTGTAGCATTGGTTTGAAAACTGGAGTCATTTTAGGGTGATTTCTAATTCACTTATGGTTTGCACTTAACACTTTAGACTTGCATTTCTATTGCATTTTATTATCTTCACTACTCTTGAGGTTGTTTGCAGTAAGCTAACATCTAACATTTAGCTTAGATTTACTTTGTCGTAACTTTAGATCACATCCTTCATCATTATTTGTTTGGTTTAGATAATCATTTGTACTATTAGCTTTACATCTTAATTGGCATACTTAGTCTCTATGCGATCGATATTCGTGTACTTAGATACATATATTACTTGTTGACCGGTGTATACTTGCACTTGTTAAGATTGCGTTGCATTATATAATTTTTCATTCATAACAATTTGTGACACATGCACACAACGCAACACATACCTGACATATATCCCCAGTCTTCTCTAAGGACCATCTTTGTCCGTTGGGGTGGTTCAATTGGAACATACACAACATATCCGAAAATTTTCAAATAAGAAATAGTTGGCTTTGAACCAAAAGCCAATTATAAGGGAGAAAACTTATAATAACTCGATGGCCTTAAACGCACAAATGCTGCAACATGCAAAATTGCATGTCCTCAAGCTGCTGTAGGGAGATTTGTTTTCATCAATAACGGTCTAGCAATTAATTGCAACCTTTTGATAAATGATTCAGCTAGACCATTATGTGTGTGAACATGAGCTACATGATGTTCAACAATGTTTTCAATCGACATGCAATAAGAATCAAATGCATGCGAAGAAAATTCACTAGCATTATCTAGACGAATTCGCTTAATAGGATAATCAGGAAACTGCATTATCCAGTGATTAATTTGAGCAAGTAATCTCGCAAATGCCAAGTTGTGAGTTGATAATAAACAAACATGCGACCATTGGGTCGATCCATCAATTAAAACCATGAAATATCAAAATTGCCCACATGATGGACTAATTGGTCCACATATATCTCCATGAATATGTTCTAGAAATGTAGGACTTCTCGCTCCTACTTTCAATGGTGATGGTCTTATAATTAATTTTTCTTTGGAACATGCAACACATGAAAGTTTATCCGAAGTCAAAATTCTTTGATTTTTTAAAGGATGATGCATTGTCTCGATAATTTTTTGCATCATAATTGATCCCAGATGACACAAATGGTCATGCCAAATTTTAAAAATAACGGGATAGGTGTATTTTTGGTTTACTAAATGATGTATCTCAATAACATTTATTTTAGCATAATATAGGCCACAAAATAGAGATGGTAGTTTCTCCAACAAATACTTATTACCGGAGGTCACTTTGGTGATACCAAAATATTCATAACCATTATCCTCCCTAGTCTCAACATAAAATCAATTAAGTCGAATATATTTAAAACTCAATAAATTTCTTCGAGACTTTGAGTAATATAATATTTTATCACTAGCAATCACAGTTCCTCAAGGTAATATTATATTAGCTCTTTCGGAGCCTTCAATAAGTTTTGCACTACAATTTTTTTATTGTGGTAACACTTGTTTCTCTCACATTCAAATGATAAAAAATATTTCTCGTATTTCAGTATGATGTGTAGTTTCACTGTCAATAAGATAGACACTTTCGATATCATTATTCAAACCATAAAATTGAACAACAACCATCTGTTCATTAACAAAATATTTACAAACATAAAAAATTAAACATATTATATTAAAATACTTGAACAACAAAAAGGTAATATTCTACATAAATATATAACACATATTCTAATTATTTTGGGCACTTCCATCTCCAATCAAGTGATCAATTCTTCTTTCTGGATGTTCAAAAAAATCAGTAACATCCAGTTGAGTCACATCAACATCAACATTTTCAATACCGTCATCATCATCATTTGTCTCGTGAGACAAATTTTGAGAAGTAAAATTTACCTCGACATCTTTCTTTTTTTTTTCAATAGATGCTTGATAAAGATCAATGACATGCTTTGTCGTGAGACAGACACAGGCCCAGTGACCTTACATGTCACAACAATAACATTTATCTTCATAATTTTTTCGAATTATCTTTCCTTTCTCATTATTTTTTGTCCACTTCGAGTGGTCATTGATATTTTTGGCACCTGAATTATCATTACGATTATAAGAGTCAAATTTATCACGACATTCATGATCATATTTTTGACCACCACCACTGTCACGATCTCTTTTGGGATCATGATTTCTAACAACATTCACTTTTGGGATCATGATTTCTAACATCATTCACTTTTGGGAACGGAGTAGAGCCAATAGGTCGAGTTTCGTAATTTTTCATCAATAGTTCATTATTATGTTCCGCAACAAGAAGACAATAAATCAACTCAGAATATCTTTTAAAACTTTTCTAACGATATTGTTGTTGCAAGACAACATTCGTGAAATGAAAAATAGAGTATGTTTTCTCCAACATATCGTCATCTGTTATATCAACTCCATTCAACTGTGAAACTATTTTAAACATCACAGAATTCTACTCACTCATGGATTTGAGATCTTGCAACCTTAGGTGCAACTAATCATACTGTGTTTTAGGGAGAACGACCATCTTCTGGTGGTTGAATCATTCTTTCAAAATTTCCCACAAAACAAGGGGATCTTTCATGGTAAGATATTCATTTTTCAAATCCTCGTGAAGATGATGCCAGGGAAATATTATGACTTTGACACGATCTTGTGCTGATGATACATTATTTTGCATAATGGTGCCTGCTAGATACATTGCAATAAGATGCATTTCGGCATCTAGTGTCCATGATAAGTAGTTATTTCCGGTGACATCAAGAGCCATAAATTCAAACTTAGTAAGATTTGTCATAATAATAATAGAAAACATACATGTTTAGTCTTTAAATAAACTTCAAAAACACTTTACTCGAGACTCGTGCTGATAACATATTGTGAAATTATATAAAAATAACAAACTAACGGGACAAAGTAAACAAAGAAATGTAAAGAATAGAGAATAATATTATATGATTTCTCTTTCTTCTTGGTGGTATATATAAAAGGGTATAGAGTCATCTATTTATAGGGGTAGAGATGGGATATGAATAAGTACTAAGGGTGACAATTGTCACCCAGTATTAAATATTGGGTGACATTTGTCACCAAAAAGAAAAAAAAAATTAGGTGACATATGTCACTTTAAGGATATACATCAAGTGACACATGTCACCTGAGATTATGTACGTAATTATTTGGAGATTAAAATATAATAACAATTATATAATAGACATTCACTAATTCAATAAATATTTAAATTCATAATAAATCTTATATTATTTTATATTCTTTTTTAAATATATTTTGTTTATTTTATTAATTATAATATTTTAGAATTTATTAGAACATTCCAAAAGTCGTAAAATACTGAATGTACATAAAAATTAGTACGAAATACTAAAATATTATATATTATAATAAAATAACATAAAAATAAATAGACAATTATAAGTTTTTAGAGTTAAATTAAATATGAGATTATAAATAAAGAATTTTTAATTATCTCTATAAAAAAAACTTAATAGTTATTCAAAAGGATAAAGAGTACGGAAACAGTAAAGTATAATTCTAATAGAAAAATAAATTTTAGCAGTTATTCAAAAAAAAAGTCATTTATTAACCTTTGTTTATTAACCATGTGATCCAAATGTTTGGTTATAATTTTATTTTTAATTTATTTTTAATGTTTTATTATATTTAAATATTTAATATTTTTATTATATATTCCATAATTTAAGAATTTTTTTAAAAAACTAAAATTAAAATATAAACTCTTTATTATATTTTTAAAAAATAAAAAATTCTTATCCGTTTACTTAAAAGAAATTTCATTAACATATAGTACAAATAAAATTGTTAGCCAGTCCAATTAAAACACTAAATTAACATATACTACAAATAAAATTGTCAGCAACCCAATTAAAACACTAAATGAGCTTAATATAAATTTTTATTTATGTTTTAATAAATCACAAATTGTCTTGTCTTAATTATTTGTTAATTATTACATTTTAATTATTTTATATTTTGATTAGATATTAAACTAATTTGTTAAATTTATTTTTATTTTAATGATAAGACGAAAAGTCAAAAGATTGAGAATTTAATTTTACAAGGTATTTATTATCATCAATTATTTTTAATATCTTATTCTAAGAAAACATTAGTTGCAATTTGAATGAATAACTATCAACCATTTTCATATTTATTATTATTTTATTAATTATTGAAAAAATATTTATTTTTATTTTAATTAAATTTTAATTTTTTATACATTTTTAAAAAAATTATTATTCCATTAAAATTTTAAGAGAAATTAGAATAACTATTATGTTTTATCTTCCAAAAGAAAGAGAACAAGCTATTAAAAAAAATTGAGAATATTTTTTAAAAGATAATACCTTAAATTTCGATTTAATTTGGATATGATTTTAAGATAAATTTTGAGTTTATGATTTGTAATGTTATATCAATTATTTAATAATTTAATATTTTTATTATTTAGTTGAATATTGAAAAGGTTTTATTTGATTTTTTTTTAACTTTCTAATTTTATTGAATTAAAATTTATTCGTTTATAATTAATTTTAAAATTTTGTAGTTTCACAATTTAATTTTATCAATCAATTTTAAGTTAAACTTGTATTAATTATTCTTTTTGTTATTTAAATTCTAACTTGTTCCTCTAATAAAAATTAAAAGAACTTCATCCAAATAATTAGTTTCTAATTCAAAAAATTAATTTAAAAATAAAAAAATGTTATAAAATTATTACAAACAAAAGGAATTTACAAAAAATTAAATAAGATAAAGATCAATGAAAATAAGAAGGGAGAGAGAGAGTTGTCCTTTATATCTTTCATATATATATATATAGATATATATATATGACTTATATCTACCCCCTCAAATATACATATATAGGTCTCTTACTTCATCCCTAGGTTAGATATGTATATTTGAGGGTAGATATAAGTCATATATATATATATAAACATGCAACTCATCATTTAACATGAGTAGGAGATTATTGGAAGTTAAGTGTTATTAGTAATTATAATTGCAAAGGGAGTTATAGGAGTTGATAGAAATTTAATGGACATACAAATAATGAGATTTATAAAACTTCCCATTGTATATCTATTGTATAAGGAATATGCCTCATTAAAATTTAATTTGAAAAAAAATTCAGTAGGAAAAAAAATCCTAGTGAAGGAAAAAGAGTATATCGTTCCTCATATACTCCCCCTGATAATTACATAATATCTATGTACGGACACACTCCAATATTATGGACTACTCTTTCAAATGTTGAAGTTGGTAATACTTTTTTGAACAAGTCAACCAAATTATCACTTGAACGGTTCTATAGTACATCAATATCACCATTTTTCTTAAGATCATGCGTAAAGAAAAATTTTGGTGAAATATGCTTTGTGTGATCTTGTTTGATATATCATTCCTATAATTAAGCTATACATGCAATGTTATCTTCATAAATTATTGTTGGAAGTTCTTTACCTGAAGATAAACCACATGTCTCTCGGATGTATTGAGACATGGATCTTAACCAAACACATTCACAACTTGCTTCATGGATTGATATAATTTATGCATAATTAGAAGAAGTAGCACCTAATGTTTGCTTTGTAGAATTCTATGAAACAACAATTCCTCCACATATAAAAATATAGCATGTTTGAAATCTGACTTTATGTGGATCAAACAAGTAACCAGCATCAGCATAACTAACAAGGTTTGCTTTAGCACTATGGAAATATAACAATCCCATATCAATTGTACGTCGAAGATATAAAAAAACATGTCTAATTCCATTCCAATGTCTTCTAGTTGGACATGAACTAAACTCTGCTAATAGATTAACAACAAAAACTATATCAGGTATTGTATTATTAGCAAGATACATTAGTGCACCTATTACACTAAGATATGATACTTCAGGACCAAGAACTTCTTCATTATCCTCATAGGGTCGAAAAATGTCATTTTTTACATCAAGTGATCGAACAACCATTAGGGTACTCAATGGATGTGCCTTGTCCATGTAGAATCTTTTAATGACTTTTTCAGTATAATTTGATTGATTAACAAAAATTACAGTTTTATCTTTTAAATACTCGATCTGTAGGCCGAGACAAAACTTTATTTTTCCGAGATCTTGCATCTCAAATTTTTTCTTCAAAGAATCTACTGCTTTTAAAATTTCTTCAAGGGTTCCATTAATATTTAAATCATCAACCTAAAAAACTATTATAGCTAACCCTGAATTTTCTTTCTTAATAAATACACATGGACAAATTTGGTTATTTTGATAATCTTCTTTCAATAAATATTCACTAAGACGGTTGTACCACATTCATCCAGACTGTTTTAAACCATACAAAGATCTTTGTAATTTTATTGGAATATAATTTTCAAGAATCTAATTTATATGCTTTAGGCATTTTAAATTCTTAAGAGATTTTCATATAGATATCACTATCAAGTGAGTCATATAAATAGGTTGTAACTACATCCATACGACGCATATCAAGTTTCTCATTAGCTGCCAGACTAAGGAGATAACGGAAAGTAATTACATCCACCACTGGAGAATAAGTGACCTCACAGTCAATTCCTGGTCTGTGAGAAAAACCTTGTGCAACAAGACTTGCTTTATATCTTATAATTTCATTTTTCTCATTTCTTTTCGGTACAAATACCCTTTTATACCCTATAGGTATGACATCTTCAGGTGTTCGGGATATGGGTCAAAACATTTCACCTTTTGCAAGTGAGTTTAATTCTGCTTGAATTTCATCTTTCCATTTTAGTCAATTACTTCTATATCGACATTCATCAACAAATGTCGACTCATTATAATCATTTTCATTTATAATAACTGATGCTACATTATATACAAAAATACTATCGATAGTTACTTCTTATCGGTTCAATCGTTTCCCTGTTGAGACGTAATTTATTGAGATCTCATCATTATCTATTTTTTCAATATTTTTAATATCTTTAGGTATCTGAGCTTCTTCTCGAGTTATTTTATTTATTATCTCTCTTGACTCTTCTGGAGTATTAAGCCCGAGTTTATTATTGATATTTGATCCCTTCTTTTTATGAGAATTTTTATCTTTTGAAATAATTGGTGTATTACACTTCTGGCGTGCTATAGATTGATTTGCTATTTCATTTACAGATTGTCCTTCTGGAACATGAATCCGTATAGGAGCATTTACAACTAGTATATGTGACTTAGTCACTCTCTTTAGGTCGATAATACATTTGGCAGTTGAGTTGCTATACTTCGCAAATGTATTATCTTTTAAACTTTAAGTTTACACTGATTTATACGAGTATCAAGATGTTGCAAAGTATTTCATGTAATATTTTTACCAAGTTGTTTCTCTTTTTGTCCCCCTAATCCCGGGAACATTGATTCATCAAAATGGCAATCGACAAATCGTGCCATAAAAAGATATCTTGTCATAGGTTTAAGATATCTTATAATAGAAGGAGAATCAAAACCAACATATATCTACAATCTTCTTTGATGATCCATTTTTGTGCATTGTGGTGGAGCAATAGGAATATATACCGCACATCCAAAAATTATAAAATGGGAAATATTTGGCTCTCAATTATAAGCTAATTGAAATGGAGAATATTTATGATAACTTGTTGGTTTAACACGTACAAGTGCTGCTGCATGCAAAATTGGATGATCCCAAGCTGAAATGGGCAATTTAGTTCTCATAAGTATAGGTCTAGCTATTAATTGAAGTCTTTTAATAAAAGATTCAGCTAACCCATTTTGTGTATGAACATGAGTTATAGGATGTTCAACACTTATACTAATAGACTTACAATAATCATTGAAAGCTTGAGATGAAAGTTCACTAGCATTATCCAGATGTATTAATTTAATTGTATAATCTGAAAATTGTGCTTGTAATCTAATAATCTGATCAAGCAATCTCGCAAATGGCAGGTTCCGAGTTGATAGTAAGCTAACATGTGACCATCTGCTAGATGTATCTATTATAACCATAAAATATCGAAATGGTCCACATGAAGGGTGAATTGGTCCACATATGTCACCTTTGTTAGAATAATGCTTTAGGGCTAAAACTTCTATGTTAGAGGGTAACTACTCAATGTTAGTGGGTAGTTATGGTTAGTTATTTAGTGGGTAGTTATGAATAGTTAGTGGGTAGTTAATATGAGTAATGGGATAATGTTAAATGTAGTAGTTATGTGAGTATCTATTTTTTACTTTGTAAGTCTATAGTAGGTCTCACTTGTCTTTCATTTTAATCAATTAAGTTAATCATCTTCTTATTAAGCATCTCTCTTATTCATATTTCCAACAATTGGCATCGGAGCCTTATTCTTAAGGGATCTGTGAGTGAGTATGTGAGGTTGTTAAGCCATGAAATTTTTTGGTTTCTCCTCTTCAATTTCTCCACAAGTGTTTGATGGAGATAACTACCAAGTTTGGACAGTTCGTATGGAGGCGTATATGGAAGCTTAGAATATTTGGGAAGTAGTGGAAGAAAATTATGAAATTTCAGCTCTTCCAAATAATCCTACCCTAGCGCAAATCAAATTGCAAAAGATAGAAAAAGACAAAGAAATCTAAGGCAAAGGCATGTTTATTTGTTGCAGCCTCATCTACCATCTTCACTCGAATAATGACTTTGAAGTCAGCATATGAGATATGGAATTATCTCAAGGCAGAGTATGAAGGAAATGAAAGAATCAAAGGAATGCATGTGCTAAACTTGATTCGAAAATTTGAGTTGCAGAAGATGAAAGAAACAAAATCAATTAAAGAGTATTATGATGGGTTATTAATATTGTAAACCAAATCAGATTACTTGGTTATGTGTTTATGGATTCAAGAATTGTTGAAAAAAATCTTGTAAATATGCCTGAAAATTTTGAGGCATCTATTTCAGCCTTGGAAAATACCAAGGATTTAACCAAAATTACTCTTGCAAAAATTTTAAATACTTTGTAAGCACAAGAGCAAAGAAGAGTCATGAGACAAGAAGGTGTTGTTGAAGGCGCCTTGCTAGCCAAGCATCATGAGAATGCGAAGAACAACAACAACAAGAAGTTTTTCAAGAAAGGATCCTACCCTCTATGTCAACATTGCAATAGAAAAGGTCATCCTCCTTTTAAATGTTGGAGAAGACCAGATGCCAAATGCACCAAATGTAACCAAATGGGGCATGAAGCTATAATTTGCATTAACACTAATCAATATCAAAGTGAAGAGGCTAAGATTGCAGATCAGGAGGAGGAGGATCAACTGTTTGTGGCTATATGCTTTGTGGGGAGTAAATTAAATAAAAGCTGGTTGATTGATAGTGGTTGTACCAACCATATGACTCATGACAAAGAGTTGTTTAGAGATTTGAAGCCAACCAACATCTTAAAAGTCAGAATTGGGAATGGTGAATACATTTCAGTTAAAGGAAAGGGAACAATTGCTATAACAAGTTATTCAGGTACAAAACTAATTTATGATGCTCTCTATGTCCCTGAAATCTAGCCAAATTTGTTAAGTGTTGGCCAATTGATTAAAAAGGATTTAAGGTTATTTTCTAAAACAAATATTGTCTGATTAAAGATGCAGCAAATTAGCATATTCTCAAAGTGAAAATGAAGGAGGAAAAGTTTTGCTCTAAATCCATTGGAGGAGGAGCAAAATACTTTCTCAATTAAAGAAAATACTACAAAAGTGTGTCATAAAAGGCTAGGGCACTACCATCACCAAGGGTTGTTGCAAATGCAAGATGATGACAAATGACCTTCCAAAATTGAATGATCATATTTCAAGTTCTAAAGCATGTCAATTTGTTAAACAGAACGGGAAACCTTTCTCAAAGATGAAAAGCAAAGCAATGAGAAAGTTGAATTTGATTCACACAAATAACTCAGGTCTTGAAATTGATAAGTCTGACAATGAGAAAGAGTATACATCAGTAAAATTCAACAAATTTTGTGAAGAAGCAGACATTGAGCATCAATTAACAGTTTTTTATACTCTTCAACAAAATAGAGTCAGTGAGAGGAGAAATAAGTTCATCATGAAAAAGGTCAAGCGTAATAAACTTGACAAGATGGTTAAACTAAACATCTTTGTGGGCTGCAGTTCTTCCTCCAAAGCCTACAAAATTTATCATCCTCATAAAACTTGAGAACAAATTGTCTGTTTGCAGCTCCTAAAGCAAGGAGGAGTGTTAGAATAATGCTTTAGGGCTGAAACTTCTATGTTAGTGGGTAACTACTCAATGTTAGTGGGTAGTTATGGTTAGTTATTTAGTGGGTAGTTATGGATAGTTAGTGAATAGTTAATATGAGTAATGAGATAATGTTAAATGTAGTGGTTATGTGAGTATCTATTTTTTACTTTGTAAGTCTATAAATAGGTCTCACTTGTCTTTCATTTTAATCAATTAAGTTAATCATCTTTTATTAAGCATCTCTCTTATTCATATTTCCAACAACCTTGAATTCGTTTTAAAAATGTTGGGGATTTAAACAATTTTAGCTGGTGATGACTTAATAACCAATTTTCCTTGAGAACCAAAAAAATCTTCTGATCTTTCAATGAGTGTCCATACAAATTTTCAATAATATTTCGCATCATCCTTGAATTGGGATGCCCCAATCGGTCATGCTAAATAGTAAACGTTTTTTAATCAATAAACTTCTGGTTTATTGAATGTATTTCAATTGCATTTATTCTAGTATAGTACAAGCCTGAAGAAAACATATTCAATTTTTCGAATACGGTTTTCTTACTCGAAACAATGCTTGTAATATGAAGGTACTCATCATTTCCTTCGCTTACAATCTCCACGTGAAATCCGTTAAGACGGATATCTTTGAAGGTTAACAAATTTCTTTGAGACTTAGATGAAAATAAAGCATTGTTATATTCAATTTTGTTCCATTGGGTAACATTATAATGACTCTTCCGGAGCCTTCAATTATTTTTGTACTACCTGAAATTGTAGTAACGTATGCATTCATTCATCTTTATTACAATGAAATATTTTTTATTTTTGAGAATAGTGTGAGTAGTTGCACTATCCACAAGACATATATCTTCATCCATATTCTTCAAGAAAATAAAAAATATATATTATAATTAAAGAAAATAATAAATTTAAGTAACATAAAAAAATAATAATGACAGTGGAAAACTTTAAGTTAAATAACATTTATCAAATACAAATATACACATTTTGTCAAGTAATATTTTCTTTAGAACCCTATACTACATGGGTTGAAAACCCCTTAATTATATAATTTCTTCTCATTAGGTCTTTAAATAGCAGGATATATATATTTATGCAATACATATATATAGTTTCACTTGGAAGCTATCTAGAACACGAAATATATATATATAATACTAATACTGATTTGCCATATTTATAATCATACATACTGCTTTATACATACATATATATATATATATATATATATATATATATATATATATGAGAAAACAGAAACCAAATAAATATATAAGCTATATCCAGAAGCTATATATATATATATATATATATATATATATATATATATATATGTCCAGAAGTAAAAACTACCAGCAGAAAGTGTATAATATATAGGAAGCAGTTTATATAACATTCATAATTCAAAAACCAGAAGCATATATATATATATATATATATATATATATATATATATATATTCATATATATTGTGCAATCTAGAAACAATTATATATATTGTGCAATCCAGAAACAATTATATATATTGTGCAAATAAAAATAGCAAATTTGTCTCATAAATTATTAATATTATTTAACACTTAAATCAAATTTATTTTAATCATATGTATATTTTCATATCAAAAACCATTATTATAAATACAAAACATGATCTCTTCTAAGATTAAAAAATATATATAGTAACATTTTCTTCAAAAAATGTATTAAAATATGTTCGTCAATTTTCTTATTTTTGTTAAAATAAAGATTTTTTTCCTCTAACATCTCATTTACGGATTATAATATCGTAATATCGTATTTTTGGGCAAAATAACCATCTTTAAGTGGTCAAAAAAAATTTAATAATTTTTCCAATAATTAAATATTTTACATCGATGGTGTCTTCCAGACCTATCATAGCTAGATAATTCTCAAATATAATTTTCATAACAAATGATTTCATCTAGTAATTTTAAAAGTTACGAATTCGTACTTAATAATAACTGAAATTAGAAGAAATAATATATCATTTTTATTATTGAATTCAACTTCAAACAATATTTTAAACCGATAGAGTTTCGTGCTGATAACGTATTATAGAACTACTACTAACAAAAGAAATTTACAAAAGATTAAATATCAATGGAAATAAGAAGAGAGAATTGTCCTTTACATCTTTCATATATATGTGATTCATATCCACTTTCAAATATACATATTTAACTCCTATCTATAGGGATAAAATAAAAGATCTATATATATATATTCATACAATTATATATATATAAACATGTAACTCCTCGTCATTTAATATTATAATGTTATTAAAAGTTAAGTGTTAATTATAAATATAAACATATAACTCCCCGTCATTTAATATAAATTGGATGTTACTAGAAGTTAAATATTATTAGTAATTATAATTACAAAACGAGTTATAAAAGTTGATAGAAGTTAATATAAATCGGATGTTACTAGAGGTTAAATGTTATTAGTAATTATAATTACAAAATGAGTTATAAAAGTTGATAGAAGTTAAATGGACATAACATTTATAAGAACTTGAAATAAAAATTTTCTCATACTTGTTAATCAATTTTTTAAAATTTAATAATCTCAAAAATTCTTCTTTTTTTTCCGATTATTCTTATTAATTAATTAGAATTAAGTTTATGAAAACGACTCAATATACTTTATATTGCTCGTTGCATGAATTAAATTAATCTTAACCAGAGGATCACATAATTCTAATTTTTCAGAAAAGAAACATATGTATCTTATATCCGGAGAATAAGAGACAGTAACAAAAATGTAAAATCTTGCATTATGGATTTGTGCTTTTCTTATCCAACTTGTGTAATACCTTTGATAAACAAACCCAAAGAGTATCTGAAATTTTGTGGATGGAATGTACAGCTAAAGCTGAAACAACATCAAAAGAGAATTTCTTGAATTCTGCCTTAATTACCATTCGAAGAAACATAGCTAACCACGCATCTGGAGCCAACTTCACTACTTGGTAAAGACATCCAAATCCATTTCCCACCCGCATTAGGGTTGCTTGCCCCTGCATGGAAAAACAGCACTTACTACTTGAGAAAGAAACCAGACAATAAGTGCAATGGAGAAAGAAACCTTGACAGACAAACCTCCAAATTTAATTGCTTTTCTGCTGCTGACCAATCGTCATGAAGAAGTATTTCATCCCGAAGGAAGATATTGGCTGCTGTAATTATGTCCTTGACCAGAAAAACACGGACTCTGTAGCCCTTATCAGACAGGATAAACTCGAACAGATCTTCAGTTGCTGATACTACAGCATGCATGTTGATTGCCCTTCCGCCTCCGCCCAATGAAGATTTCCCATCAGGCTTATCCGTCTCCGATATTGCTGCTATCTGATGCAAATATAGAGATATTATTCAATAAAATCTTCATCGTCATAGCCAAAAGATGCTTGAATTTTTAGGTAGCTTGTAGTTTCTCACATTCTTCAGCCCTTAACACACAAACAAGCAGCACAGAAGATCAATCCAACATGGTTTATTGAATAAGAATATAGTTTACCCAGAATTAAGTCTAAGATTATGTCTGACCATGCCAACTTAAAGATTTAAGGTTACTCCATGGGAAATACGAACTTAATTTACATCATAAACAAAACATGACAAAATATATTTACTTCTTAATAAAAGAACATGACAGTAGCAGGCAATCTCAATAACCATTTGATACCATTGGTGCTCTCAATCTTAGTAATAAATAAGAGCATAGGTAAAATTCAAATGGTTCAGTGTATTAACAAATTTTGGTGTAGATACACAGAAGATTAGCCAAAATGGACCAAATAATTAATACATTCTCAAATAGACAATTTCAGAGCATAATTTTGAAATTCCATATAACACTAATAGAAAAAACACTTTATCCACTCTGCACAAAACTAAACCAACTGATATAATGTCTCAAGTTTCCTATTTTCTTTCAAAACTAATGTACTATTTCAAAATGCTTATTCAATTCCAAATAAAGGAAAAAGAAGGCAGCGAAATTTGCTGTGAATTCAAGATATTGCTTGGCAGTTGAACATCATTTTTCTTTCTAGCACTGTGGCTTAGACCATCATTCAGACAGATGGGTTTTATAGCCAGAACATGCAAGTCACTACCCTATGGCCATAGACTAGGTAAATCTTTGACCTACAACTCTATTTAAAATCCATGAAATTAACAAATTCAAAATTAGTAAAGAAAGGAACTACATGCAATGCAAGTTACCCAACCAGTTCTTTGTTGACAACTAAATATGAACAATTGACCAACCATAACTATGAAGAAGTGAATCCAGAAACTTGGAAATACTAAAAAACTACATAAAATTAGAAACCGAGGAACAAAGAAAATTCAAGAACTTGCCAGACAGAAACAAGTAAACAACACATTGAGAGCATATTGCAATCGACAATAACTACAATTTGCATTAGGATGTAAAATTTTTATTTTTTACAATGAAATTAACATAAATTAATGTAAATAAATATTGAGAAGGAAGGCACTATCACATGTTAAAAGCACAAACATGACAATGGAAAATAACCTTATCTCGCATTGCAGCAGAATATACCTACCAGTTTTTCTAGTCGATTCCACCTTATGGAGCCATCATAACGTATGATGAGTTCTCTTAATATTCTCCTCATATCTGGATTAGGATCTTCCAACAGCCTTGCAATAACAAAAGGATATGCACTCTCAACAACTTTAAAGTCAGGATCAAGAGTTTTTGCAGTTCCTTCAAGTGATCCTAGAGCTCTAATCACCAATGCATAATCCGGAGGAAGAGAAAAGTTGAACTCGTACATAACATCGTATAACTGACTCATTATGCTCTGAAATTCATTAAAAGTGTTTCAACCAAAGGTGTAAAAACCTCGAATCCACCGAAGCATAAGAAGATAATCATAGATCTACTAGATTTCAGCACGTACAGACAAATATTTATTAATCAGGTCATTTGACTAGATGTGCCAAATTTTTTAGGTCAACCATTCTGATATAAGAAATAAACTAAAAAAACAACACTTGTGATCAATAGACAACAAGCAGCTTCATGATCATAGTTGAACCTTCAAAAGATGCGTAGATGTTAAACTTGTGTTTCTTCTAACTATGTTATTATGATTTAATTTCCTACTTATATACAGAATCTGCAAGTTCCAAAGACAACTCTTAGACTATGTTTGGATTGAGTGAAAAAAGAATATTGGAAAAGGAGATGAGTTGGAGTGGAGATAAAAGGATGAGTTTGGATGATATAATTAACATTTAATATATTTTAATAGCATGTAGGAGAATGAAAACTAAGTTACCAGTTTATTTGTCTTTGTTCTCAAATAAGCAAAAACATTCAAGATATATGCATCTATTTCAGCATAAAATGATTCAATACTTCCTTTTACCTTACCTTCTTTACCACCAACTTTTGGTCAGTGTTAAAATTCAGATAAATTGTCACCTATTCTAAAAGCTTTAAACTAATATAGGGTTAAATTTAACCTCTTATCACACTCCTCACGTGTGGACCAGTCACAAATTTTCTTAACAAGGCTCAAGATATGCACAATAATCAACAAATAAAGGAAATAATAGCTCGGATTTGAACTCAATATCTCTAGCTAAGATTAAAAAAAACTAATAAAGAGGTTAATTTAACTTCTTAACACTCAAAAAGGAGATTGGAATTCTAAAACTAACTAATCAATTCACCTCTCATAGTCTTTCCTTTAATGAATTAATCCACATACCTAAAACTCAAATCCCCCTTCCTCTCCTTTCCTTCTCCTTCTATTTATCCTAATTCAGAAAGAAACCTAGTTAAAAACTAGATTGGCTTACAGCACTTCAACTGGTACAAGAAATTATTTTTGTTCTACTTGGAAAGTTCTCGAACACAATGTAGAATTGTGAAAGCATTCAGAAGCTCCACATAAAATTCGATCAAGAAAAAGAAGGTTTAACAAGAAAAATATTTCAAATATACTTTAGGGAAGAATGCTACCGTAGAAGAAAATAATACTTTGGGTCCAAAAGCAAGGACATTGTTTGACAAAAGCAAGGATATGATCTTCTCCTTGCTCATGACTATTGAGGATTAAAAAAGGTGAAAACCAAAAACATAAATTGGAAAACTAATTTACAGTAAGGGCAATCCCAAACTTATACAAACCTGGAAATCATTTGATTGTCTGGTTCCATCACCAAAGGATGCTTTTAGGGCATCTGAGACAGACTGTATGTCAACTCCCTCAGGAAGGAAACCCAAAGAAAGAAAATCATTTGCCATGCCCAAGGAGTCCCGGTTCACAAAGTGCACAAGCTGAATAAAAGAAAGAAATTTCAAGCCTTAAAATTTACATAACAGAGAAGTCAAGGAACAGAAGAAACAAGTTTCTATAACAGATGGTTAATGGGTATGTCAACACCTAGATTGCAATAGCAAAATAAAAAGAAGAAAATAGAGGAACGCACACTTACACAAAAAAGATGACTTAGAACAAAGAATAAAAAATCTCCATGCGCATACCTGGACACGAAGTATGATGGGGAATAGTTTGCATTTCAACCATTCAACCATCAAGCCCAAACACTTCACTACCTCCCTCAGAAAACATTTATATGGACATCAATACGAACATATGTACAAACAAAAAATTTATCTTTGGTGAAGCAGGAATTTGAAAATATTCTTTAGATGAAGTTGGTAACACCCTCAACCATCAAATACCCAAACACCTTACTACCTCCTAGAAAAATATCTATATGGATTTACATACCAACATATGTAAACAAAAAAATTTTAGGTTTAGTAAAGCAGGAATATGAAAATACTCTAGATAAAGTTGATCACACCCTCAATACCATCAAACCTTGCTTCAGCCCACGAGAAGCAATAGCCTGACATTGATTGGTTTCTTAAGAGTTGAAAGAAAGCAGAGATAAGCAACAAAACAAGAAAAAATGGAGCCACAAATATACAGAGACAAATTCTACCAGGGTTCTCTTAAAATGATGTAGAGAGCAACAGATTATGCAGGGGGTACCAGGAACACAAGGTAATGTTTGAGCAGGAAAACAAAAAAAAAAAAAAATCACTAGAGATAGGAAATTCATTTGTTTTGGGTGTTTGTTGGAGACACAGCATAAAGTTCTCACCATTCTAATCAGTCCAACACGGTAGTGGCGTGGAATATCCCCCATCATTCCAAAGTCAAAATAAGCAAGAGATCCATCCCTAGTAGCAACAAGGTTTCCTGGGTGAGGATCAGCATGGAAAAACCCTACCTCCAGCAACTGTCTCAAAGAGCACTCCAAACCCTACAGTCATTAAAAAACAAATGCTTTAAAAACTGCACATTTGCATTGGATTTCATTTCCCAAATTTTCAATTATTTATTCTTTAATCATTTTTTCTATCAAAACAATACAAATACTCCCTCCAATTTTTTGCATGTACCCACGTATTATTCGAGCACAAAACTCAAATCTCCAAATATACTTCTATTTCGTTCCCAAATTTTCATTCTAATATCCAATCATAAAAACACTCTAAATTTCATTTTCCTCAATGTAAATAAACAAAAAAAAAAAAAAAAAAAAAAAAAAAAAAGCTTGTCCAGAGTTCTAGAACAATTGTCATTTAGCAAATTTCCAGGATATAATTTCTCAACTAAATCTCTCTTAGTACACATTCAAACAGGTGGTTTAATACTTCCGTTGGGGTCAAAGCCCCTGACTAATTTTTTAATTAAGTGGACATTCAACTTAAAACAAAGATATTCCATATTTAGAAGGCAAAAAAAAGAAAAAAAAAAAACAACTGAGAAGCATAGTTATCAGAAGCTTGCAAGGCAACAATAACCTGGTCAACCAGTTCCTTTCGATTTAAATGGGCTTTCTCGATACGATCTTTATTTGTGAGCTTGATCCCATCAATCCACTCCATAGTAAGTACCGCTTTACGCGTAAGCCCCCAGTATATTTTTGGAACCTTAATATGGTTAGCTTTCCTTGCAGCAGAAATCCCTTCTGGAGATATTTTGTTTTCATCTGAAATCATAATTGCAGAAATGTGAAATGGGAAAAACAGAAAAGCAAATATCCTTATATAGATGAAGTTACATAATATATATTTTTATATGTAATCATTTCCCCAACTTAATACCTCACCCCATCAAATTAATATGACTATCATATTCTCTATCAATATGATAATAATATTGGATAAAAGTTGTTTATAGTTCCTGTATTCACATGATATGATGATAATATGGAATTGTAGTAAAGATGAGAGTGAACATGGTGTGGCAAAAGATTGAGCTAATGCAATGGATTAAAAAAAAATAAATTGGTGAGGGAAAGATAATAGATAAGAGACAACAGCAATAGCACTGGAGAAGCAACAGCAGCATGGCAGAGGGAAATGGCTGTTGTATAAGAGAAACAGATGATGCTGTTACAGCAGAGAAGCTCCTTCAAATGAGGGATAAACAGAAGAAATGAAAAGGGAAAAAAATCAATATCAATGAACAGAAACTGTAATTGCACTAGCATTTAAAACAGAGCACACGCGTGATCTGCTTGCCAGCTTTCTTCCAAAATATAAAATTGTCAAAGAATAGAGGAAAGAGGTATTTTCCCATTTCTGTTCTTAAAAAGAGAAGCCTCAACAAATGTTCCTCTTTCCTCTTAAAAGTAAAAAATGAAAATAAAACATAAAAAAGAATATTTACCATTAAAAATTAAAGCTTGTTCAAAAATTAAAGAATATTGCACTAGCATTTAAAATAGTTTGAATTTCTTATGAAGTTTGTTTTTGTTTGCCACTTTCCAAACTTATATTTAAAATTGCAATATTTGAATTTTAAAAAATTAAATCTCTTATGCAGTTGGTTTCATAGAGTTCTCCTTAACTTCTATTAAAATTTGTGACTTTGATCTCACTAGATTAATCATAATTCTACAGTAAATCTAAATAATAAGTTCCCTGTACTTCACTATCTTCATAACTACAGTAAGCTTATCATTAGAAAAAATAACAAATAAATTAAAAGCCAAACTATAAACAAAATACAAAACTCTAGACCAAATGAACAGGCTTGTTCTAGAATGTATCTAGGAGTTACTTAGGGATATTGTGTCATTTTCTTTTTAATTGTGTAGACCAGGGCACCAGTCAAGAAAGTTTGGGCTAACCCTGGCAGAAAATAAAACAGGGGTAACATCTTTAAATGATCAAAACAACTTACAAGAGTAGTCAGCATAGAGACGAGCAAACCGCTCAGCATTCTGACCTTCCAGGATGTAATCAATTTCTTCAAACATATGTCTCACCTACCAATCAAATCAAAGCCTAAGAAATTTCCAGATGCACTTAGAAAGAAAAGAAAATAAGAAAGTTTAAAGAGAAAATATGACAAGTTTTCAAGCTTTTTAACATTCTATAAATACCAACACTTCAAACAATGGAGAACAAATAAGATAGCCTATCCCAAACCAAAGGGGACTCAAACTTAGGGAATAATTTACAGCTGAAATAGTAGATGGACTACCATGTCCCAAATCTAGCTAACTATCAGCAAATAACATATTGTTAACATAAACAGAAAATGTTGAAGTTTGCTCATTCTTGTACTTGGATGAGTTTTTTTGACACACAGAAGGACCTGAAAATGCAAATATTGATCTTAGAATCAGTTGCAACATCTTTGACAACAAAATTCCACAAAGCAGAACCTAGAGGGCCTGATGTGGCTGGTTTTGGTGCACCCTGACATAGCTCTTGAAGGAAAAGAGAAAATAGAGGCTGAAGGTTGTTGGGTGGAATACAGTTATTGTAGATGAAGGGAAAAAATTGGGGGAAAAAAAAAAAAAAAACAAAAAAAAAGGGAGAGAGAGAGGATCCACATGAGAGAGCCAACAACTCTGATATCATGTTACACTAGCGAGGTAAGAGAAAAAAAATTCCTTAATCTGTTGAATATGTTACAGCAGAAATGTATACACAGTGAAGTATCCTAGAACAATACAAGAAAAAAATATCTACAAAATATTCTGCATAATTAACAGAATATATATAATTAACTAAAACTCCTAATTGTAGAATCATGTCATATCCACAATCTTCTCCCCATATTATTAGATTTTCATAATGCAATTGCTTAATCAAACACAAGCTATTTCGATCTTGATAAAGCCACTCAAAATCATTAGCCAAGAGGTCAATGATTATTCATAGTCATCAAAACAGTTTCCAAAGAAAGGTTCTCAGAGAAAAAATGCCTCAGAATAATCAATCTAAAACAATATAAGAGAATGTATCATCGTCTCATTTGTACTACTTGCCCCTTTGCCCCACTCTTCTCTCTTTAAAAGTTTAGGCTAATACATTGGGGTTCAATTCAACCATTTAACACTTTCCAAATATGGGTTGTTTTCTTTCATAATGTTGTAATAAAAGGACAAAAGAGAAAGTGGAACTTTTCTTGCACACAATGTTTTGAAGCATAAGTTTTGGAATTAACTTCCTGCATTTTGCATCTTAAAAATTGTATAAGATTCAGAGAAAATTCTTTTCTCTAACCAACTCTGCTAACCATCCAGTAACTTACTCTCTTCCCTTGTATATTTCATCTGGAAACAAAAATGTCCGAGAAAACAATTTATATCTTTCTTTTACCTCATGTTTCCTTTCTCATGTAACTTTTCCACCATCTAAACAAAATCTTAAGAGGAAAGAATGAAAAGTTAAGCAGGTATCAGATTTGAAGTCATCAAGTGAAAATATAATAAAGCTTTATGAACCAATTGATGCACCAGCATACAGCTATGGACATGAAAGGTAGATGTTATATGCACAGAAGAAAGTCAATTGCAAAGGTATAACCCAAGCTAAAGAAACCCTGTCTTCCACTGCCCACATTGATATTTTAAATTGACTTTTGGGTTCATTAAATTCTTTTATTTGCACAAATGATAGAAACCACGCAGGGGAGTCATTTTAACAAATGGGAAAAGGTAAGGTGCCTTGCTAATTTCTGTGAGATACCCAACTGTATCCATGATCAGCACCGTAATGTTCCAGAGTTAAGCACAGTAGTAAAGATTGCTCTACAACTGTCATTTTTTCTTTTTTTTTTAATTTAAGGTCATAGCAGCCACTGGTGTCCAAATTCATGTTCTTGTAGTGAATAAGTTGGAATGTGAATTTTAAGATGAACTGTGATTTAGAAATAGAAGAGGTCCCAAGAGCTGTTGCTTTTGCTTCATAAGTGAAAAGTAGACAACCATAGATCTTAAACAACGGTATTTTCTCAACATGCCCTACTTACAAGCATTGGAAGCATTTATTAGAGGTCAATTTCATTGGTAACTGCAATGTATTTAAAAATATTAACTCATTAAAAAAACCTAATAAATTTGCATTTGAAGATATGGTAATTGATTTTCGTGACATCTATACAGCAGCAACTAAACAAAACAACGACTAACTTCTGTTCGTTTTCTATTTCTTCCCCCACTCTTTCTAGATATTAGTGAATCGGAGGCATGTAACTAGAGGCTAAATATTGAAGGAGGTACTCACATGAACATGGTGATGGAAGACAGTTCAAAAGTTTAGCCTAGCCACATCAGAATGAGGCAGCCCGGTAATGCTTCATTTTCTTCCTGTATGGAAATACATTTCCTATGCTTAGTGGCATAGAAGAAACCAACTTTTTCAACTTATGGAGAAACCAGTTGTTCTAAACCTGTGACTGCAGAAACTATAAGGCAATATACAGCAAAAGCATAAGAAACTTGAATTAAATGTGAAGTAATCCATTGAGCATGGACCTGAACAAGGTACACAAAAGGATGATTTAGTCACTTGTATGGTAGTAGTTGATAAGTCAGACTTGTGCATTGAAAATCTTATGTATGGAACGCAGAAAAGTGAGCTCTTTAGTCAAAGGAACTAGTCAAGGATAACAAAGAAAGTTTGGTCTTGATTAAGGGAAAAGCAAAATTTAGTTAAGAGAGAACAAGAAACTGACATCACCCAGGGTACTAATAGAACTCGAAGAGAATGCACACGTGATTCTAGAGGATATTGATAGGTATGAGTTTTATTCTTGAATTTAAAGTATACTTTTGTGCTTTAATTGCAGTTAAAATCAAGAATATTTCGGTTCTATCAACAATTTCTCTATTTTCCATATTTCGGAGTCAATTAAAATGAAGGAATCCCAAGAAAAAAATAAGTACCAAAGGAACCGAGTTCAAGTTGAAGCTGTTTTGGAGTTTTGACTTACTCAAGAAGTCCAAGTTGAAGTAAGAAAATGTCAGAAGATCTTGAGAGATTTCCTAGTTACTTCAAATTAACATTAGAGTCTGGAAAGAGTTTAGAAAATCAAGACAGTTACATCCTCATATTCAGGCTCTTCCTTGCATCTCTCTAAGTAGAATTTGATAGCTTGTTTAAAATTAGTAGCTACATCATTTGTGAGAAGAAAATTATTTTCTTGTCTGAAATGAAATATGTGCTGGATTTATTGGTTGATACAAGAATATTGGGAGCAAAACCATGCAGTACTCTAATGCTTCCTATTTCACAACTAAGGATGTCAATCTGTTTAACAATCCTGAGCAGTATAACAGATTAGTTGGAAAACTAAATTACCTTATAGTAACCCGTCTAGACTTCACCTACTCTATTAGTGTGGCAAACCAGTTTGTCTTCCCCCACAATACATCAGAGGCAGCTTTGGAACAAATCTTGTGTTACATAAAAGGGGCTCCAGGATGTGGTATATTGTATAGCAATCATGATATTATTAAATGTTTCTCAAATGAGATTGGGCTATTTCAAAGATAGAGATGATCTTTAGGGGATCTAATATCCCGGAAAAGCAAAAAAAAAAACGTATCTCAGTCCAATGCAAAATCAGAATGTAAATCTATGACACAGTCTACTAGTGAAGTAATGTAGATATATCAATTATTGCATGAAGTCAAACTTAAAGCATCAATTCCAACAAGATTATGGAGTGATAATGAAGTTGCTCTTCACAATATCTCCAATCCTTGTTTCACGAGCGAAAATATTTGAGATCAGTTGCCAGTTTGTTCGTGAAAAGATTCAACATAATTTAATCTTGGCAAAATATGTGAACATTGGAGAACAACTTGGAGATATTGTCATCAAGGCTCTCAACAGGGCCCAAACTGACTTTAATTGTAACTATTGGGCATAAATAATATCTATGTTCCAACTTGAGGGGAGTATTATATTTACCTAAAAAATTACAATTTTTAGGGACTCTAGTTGATTTTAATTAGTAGTTTTCTACTTTACTATAATTTTACACGTATATGTAGTTATCATTTGATGTAAAACACAAGGAATTACTTCTATACGTTTTGTAACTTCAAATGTATATTCGTCAACTATCTAATATTTTTGGAACAAAAATCTATCATAATCTGGAGGGAGAAACTCACCTTTTAACAATTGCTTCCTTTGAACAATTGTTTCATCCGGTAGCATATTCTAACAGGTGTTTTCCATTCACAAGTTCTAGCTTGCAGATCTTCACAGCATAAACATGCATTTTTTAATATACATGCTATCAATTGTACTCACTTTTTTCAAAAAATTCCATAAAACAACAAAGAAAAAAGCTTTATATTGGCCATGTAATCAATAAAATCTTTATTTCTTTTCAATCAAACCCTAAGAGTTCTCTCTCTTATATTTAACTCAAAATTCATGAACACTAAGTAAACTATTAATTTAATATTTTCTGACTATTAAATCTCCTTGTCCTGTTAGAATACTGCTTTAGGGCTGAAGCATATCCAAGTGTTTCTATGCTAGTGGATGAGTTAGTTGTGGTAGTTATAGTTAGTTATTTAGTAGATAGTTAACATGAGTAATGAAATAGTGTTAAATGTAGTGGTTATGTAGGTATCCTAGTTAGTGATTTTGTAAATCTAAAAATAGGTCTTACTTGTCTTTCATTTTTAAAATCAATTAAGTTAATCATCTTCTTATCAAGCATCTCTCTTATTCGTATTTTCAACAATTGGTATCAGAGCCTTATTTTTAAGGAATCTGTGAGTCAGTGTCTGAAATTGTTAAGTCATGGATGTTGAAACAAGTTATAGTTTCTCTACTTCAATTTCTCCATTAGTGTTTGATGGAGATAACTACCAAATTTGGGTAGTTCGTATGGAGGCGTATATGGAAGCTTTGGATATTTGGGAAGTAGTGGAATAAGATTATGAAATTTCAGCTCTTACAAATAATCCTACCCTGGCACAAATCAAATTGCAAAAGGAGAAGAAGACAGAAATCCAAGGCAAATGCGTGTTTATTTGTAGCAGTCTCATCTACTATCTTCACTCGAATTATGATTTTGAAGTCAGCATATGAGATATGGAATTATTTCAAGGCAGAGTATGAAGGAAATGAAAGAATCAAAAGAATGTGTGTGCTAAACTTGATTCGAGAAATTCGAGTTGCAGAAGATGAAGGAAACAAAATCAATTAAAGTGTATTCTGATAGGTTATTGAATATTGCAAACCAAATCAAATTATTTGTTTATGTTTTCATGAATTCAAGAATTGTTGAAAAATTCTTGAAACTGTGCCTGAAAAATTTGAGGCATCTATTTCAACATTGAAAAATCCAAGTATCTAATTAAAATTACTCTTGCAGAGATTTAAATGTTTTGCAAGTGCAAGAGCAAAGAAGAGCCATAAAGCAAGAATGTGTTGTGGAAAGCACCTTAACAGCAAAGCATCATTGGAATGCGAAAAACAACAAAAAGAAGTTTTTCAAGAAAACTCATTTGCCTACTAGTAAATTTTCAGCCAACAACAAAGCTGGAGTCAAAAAAGGATCCTACCTTCCATGTCAACATTGCAATAAAAAGGGTCATTCTCCTTTCAAATGTTGGAGAAGACCAGATGACAAGTGCACTAACTGTAACCAAATGGGACATGAAACTATAATTTGCATTAACAATAGTCAATATCAAAGTGAAGAAGCTATAATTTGCATTAACAATAATCAATATCAAAGTGAAGAGGCTAAAATTGCAGATCAAGAGGAGGAGGATCAACTGTTTGTGGCTACGTACTTCGTGGGGAGTAGATCAAATAAAAGCTAGTTGATTGGCAGTGATTGCACCAACCCTATGACTCATGACAAAGAGTTGTTTAGAGATTTGAAGCCAACCAACATCCCCAAAATCAAAATTGGGAATGGTGAAGATATTTCACTTAAAAGAAAGGGAACAATTGCTATAACAAGTTGTTCAGGTACAAAATTAATTTCTGATATTCCCTTTGTCTTTGAAATCCAGCAAAACTTATTATGCATTGGACAACTGATTAAAAGAGGCTTTAAGGTTATTTTTGAAATGAAAGGGAAAAGTTTTGCTTTAAATCCATTAGAGGAGGAGCAAAATGCTTTCTCAATTAAAGAAAACACCATAGAAGTGAGGCATAAAAGGCTATGGAATTACCATCGCCAATAATTGCTGCAAATGAAGTTCAAAATGATGACAACCTTCCAGAAATGGACGATCAGATTTCAATTTGCAAAGCATGTCAATTTGAAAAACAGAACATAAAACCTTTCTAAAAAAGCAGAGCAATGAGGAAGTTGAAATTGAATCACACGGATAATTCAGGTCCTCATAGGACACCTTTCCTTAAAATAGCTCAATAGAATGAAAATGATTGCGACATTCATATTGTAAGGTCTGACAATGGTTAGGAGTATACATCAGAAAAATTCAACAAATTTTGTGAAAAACAAGCACTCAACATCAACTAACAACCATTTATACTCCTCAACAAAATGAAGTCAGTGAGAGGGGAAATAGGTTCATCATGAAGATGACAAGATATATGTTGCATGAGAAGAATTTGAGAAAAATATTTTTGGCAGAGGCAGCAAGTACTCTTGTATTTTCTCAAAACAGACTTCTCACAAAAGCACAAAAGTATAAAACATCATTTAAAGCTTGGTATAACTATAAACATTCTCTCAAGTTTCTTAAGAGTGTTGGTTGCTTGTGTTTTTCTCACATTCTGAAGGTCAAGCGTGATGAACTTGACAAGATGGTTGAACCAGACATCTTTGTGGGCTACCGTTCTTCCTCTAAAGCCTACAAAATTTATTATCCTCACAAAACTTGAGGACAAAATTGGGTGTTTACTGTTTTAGGGCTGAAACATTTCCAAGTGTTTCTATGTTAGTGGCTAGTTTATTCAATGTTAGTGAATGAGTTAGTTATGGTAGTTATAGTTAGTTATTTAGTGGGAAGTTAACATGAGTAATGAGATAGTGTTATATGTAGTGGTTATGTGGGTATCCTAATAAGTGATTTTGTAAGTCTATAAATAGGCCTCACTTGTCTTTCATTTTTAAAATTAATTAAGTTAATCATTTTCTTATCAAGGATCTCTCTTATTCATATTTCTACCAATTCTTCTAACTTCTTATTACTCTTTTCATTAACTTCTGTTGGTATTAACTCATTTGAGCAATAAATCTAATGATGCCATGATGCTACGAATAGGAATATCAGAATTCCATAGAATATATTCTTCAAATCAATCATGACTTTGTAAAACTCAAATTGAACAATCAAATATGGAATAGGAAGATCAGAATTCCATAGAATATATTCTTCAAATCAATCACGACTTTGTAAAACTCAAATTGAACAATCAAATACGGCCCTCATAATGATAGGAATCAAGTTTTTTACTCATAATGATAGGAATCAAGTTTTTTAATTCTCAAAACAAGCATAGTAGTACATGGTCTTGTGATGTGTCTAATCATTCTTGTTGATTAAACTAGATTATATCATCACTGCCATATTAAAATCCTTCCTATTCTAAAACTTCCCATGCTTGAGAAATCTACTACAGTGTTCCATCAGGAATCATGTAAGGGCCTGGAATGCTATCATTCAAAAGCTGAATTTTACCATAACAGTTCAATATATAGGACCATAAGAAGAATCTATTCAAGGTTTTGTTGTGGCCTAAATCATTGAAATTTCCTAGACTTACAACCTACCACCAGAGGAGAGTTGAACTAGTGCTACAGGTGAAGCATTTGTACAAGTTATCAGATGCATCCATGATGAAGCATGAAGAAATAGAACTACACCACTGCTCCCAGTAACACAGATTGCAGGTTGAGGATGTTAACCCAATTGCAGACATAGTTTCAGAAAACTTTGAGAGAATCTCTAAGCAGTTTCTCATCTTAAAAATAAGTTTATGTAATTGGTCTTGCAAATTGTTTCCAAAATACTAAATGGTTATGTGATAGAGTTGCCACAAGAAGTCCAGAACTCTGCATCAGTCCAATCACAAATATAGCTGATCTATTTGGGTTTGAAAGATTAAAAAAGGATGCAATAACCATAGAATAATAAACCCAACAATCTACCAAACAAAAGAGTAAGAAGGTGCCATCGAATATATATTATACGTCAATGAATTCAGATCTGAAAGAAGAAAGGTCAAACAACAGATTTTTGTTAAAATGGTTGGATAACTAATTCAGTTTTAACTTTTAAGAGTTAGCTTTATTTAGAATTTAATGTGTGGCCCCTGATTCTGTTTTAAGTACAGTAATTTTGTCCTTTTATCATTTTAGGGAAACATGATAATAGATGAATTATGATAAATTCTACTATTTTGTAATGGGATGGCAGTTTAGACGATTAAATCAAGTTAAATGGTCACATGCTTTAAGCTTAAATCAAGTGTTAAATTTATCTCTTAACTCACACCTTCACATCCAGGCTGAATACAAATTTTCATAACAAAACCTAATATATAAACAATAATCAACAAATGGGAGCAATGACAAGAGTCGAACTCAAGACCTCCTACCCTACTACAATGTTAAATTGTCACATACTCTCTAAAAGTTTAAGCTAGAGAGGGTTAAATTTCTCTTCTTAACATAGACATTCTTCAAACATGAGATAATCATCTTATTTTGAGCTCTTTGGGTTTAAGGACCCTCTAGGGAGCATCATGATAGCGGTTGTCTTGTGATAAATTCTACCACTTGGTAATAGAAAGCAGCTTAAACACTCTCCTTTCAAATCACTTCATCATTTATTGAGCTATGATACAGTTGAAAACCCTAGCCTTTGCTTAATGGAGTCAATCTTCCAACCATCCATTTTCTTGAGAATTGTTGTCCTCTTAGCTTCTACTTATAACAACAATTTCTTCCAATGCCCTTATATTTTATAAAATCCTTTGAGATTTTATTGTTTTATTCCACATAAAATCGCCTTTATTAGCATATATCATGAATAGGATTCCAAAGCATCCAGAACACTCACCACTTCATTAACTGCCACCAACAAATCCTTGCGAGCTTTGGCAAAGCGCTTTAGTTGGCCACCGATCATGTGAAATAACAAGGCATCAAGGGTTAGCAGGTGTGACATTCCAGGCCTTTGAACTTTAACTGCTACAAGCTCTCCAGAATGCAGGTGAGCTGTAAAAGTTGAAAAAATTAAATACATTCAGTACATATTTTAGTTGCTAAATCACAGAATTCTCTCTTACATCTATAAACTTAGTAGCCTTCAAGTAAGAATATATTATAATCAGAATTATATCAGTAATCCAAAATTGAAGGGAACAACAGAATTATCTTGCCACCAGCAAGAAAGGAACGAAGATAGTTAGCCCCAGAAGAAACACACAGCACCATTGCAGAGTATTAAAATAATATCCATGCAATTTTGGAATAAGCATGTTTCAACTTCCAACCTTTATAAACTTGTCCTAGTGATGCAGCAGCTATTGGCTCCTCACTAATGTCAGCAAATATTTGTGAAACAGGGCGACCTAGCTGAGACTCAATGGACCTAATGGCCACATGAGTTGGAAATGGTGGGATTTGATCCTGGCAGAGAAAACAAGCCCACAAATGAAAATGGCATACATGGGAAACAATAACAACAAATTTAATTCGAAAATATCAAAAAGACCCAAAATAGTATGCCTGTAATTTCACAAGCTCTTGGCAGTATATAGTTGGTAAAATATCTGGTCTTGTGCTGAGAGCCTGCCCAAGCTGTCAAATTCCAGAATAGCAGACATGATACCTCAAAGCAAGAAAAAAATTAATTCATTAATTAATTAACAAAAGATATTTCATACATGCATGCAAAGCAAGAAAATATTTAAAAGTGCATTTGGATAAACTTTCTTTATTCAAACATTGACCAACTTTTTAATTAGAAAATTTGACCATTTTAATCCCCATATTTTTATTGTTTAGACAAATTAAGTCTATCTTTTCTTTCTTTTTTTGGATTACATAATCCCATTTTATTTTCGATTGGGCAAAGAGATCCTTTCAGCCAAATTTTAGCAATTTTCATCCACTGAAGTTCATGTGCTTAGAACATTTAAGTTCCATAAGGGGAAGTTTTTCATTTACAGTCCCATTAACTAACTCAACTTTTGAAACCCATATTTATTCCAATCATGTAAAGAAAAAATGTGCCAACTGAAAATTTTAGAGAACATCATGAAAAATCTTATTGAATCAAATGAGATGATTCAAAGCTTTATATAGAATACAAATGATAAAACCATATCTAAGAGAAAAGATCTCATCCTCACATTCGACATAATCTCAGCCATACAAAGGGTAATTAACTAACTAAGTAACTATTTACCAATAAAAAAAAACTAACTGCCTAACTAATTAAATTGTTGACAAAGCAACTCAACTAATGATTGAAAGTCATTAACTATATTAGCAGCTTCATGTGAATCAATTTGATTGTGATCAACTGCATAACACCCTATATAAGCTCCACCATCAGCTTTTTCATTAGCCTTACCAACCTCAGACTCATGAGATGAGTCAACTTCAACACCCCTTGATGTATGTATGTCACATTGATTTGGTAATGCTTTTAGCTCTCAAGGGTTCCCCAAGAAAAAATACATAAAGAAAAATTCCCCACCAAATGTTTTTTCAGAACTCATTTTATATTCCTTGCAATTTTTATGAGGAATGCAGAAAGAGATGTAGCCCCTTTCTTTTAGTTGTCTTGCATTTAGAATAAATAACAGACATAACTCCATGAGAATATAATAGAAAGATAACTTGCCTTGACATAAAAAGGTCCCAACCGGATAAGAGTTCTACGAAACTGCATGTAATTGTAAATAACATTACGAAGAGAAAATGTCAGGAAAAATAAATCCATTGTAGTCACCAAGCAGGATATGGTAGAGCTTCTGTTGAAATTATGTTCTACATAATCATAAGTGCTAAGAATAGTTTGTGAACTAGAGGAAAAATAACTATTGCACTTTTCATCACATAAAAATGATAATTCTTGAGAGATGCAAATATGGAGCAGCAAGATACATAAGTAAAAGAAGTCAAAAATAAGTGGAAAAAGGAAAAGGGTAAGCAAAATAAATGAACAATTAAATAATTCTAGAAAAAGTAAATAGTACACCAGCACACAATTAAAGTTCCAAAGCACTTTGTTTAGGAAAGAGTACTCAACAATTTACTTCTACTGCTCAATGAAATGGGATATCACAAAGGATTAGCAAATCAAGAACCACATGACTGCACACAATGTTACAAGAAATGGGTCTCAGAAACAATCTTGAGCCAGTATCCCTCATTCCAAGAGGGAGGAATAGTAGATGACAATTAGTATCACTCATATCACATGGAAAATGTAGCTACGGTTCCCAATTATAACAATGTTGCAAAAACGGATATTTGTTCCTGTTTTTCATATAGGGGCTGGACTAGGTAATAGTAAAATTATGTGAAATTATGTCGCAAGCATGCAATCATCAGAGATGACATTCAGTGGTGGATACTTGTGCTATTGATGTGATAAATGTTTATTTTGGATCAAGGTTCACCTGACAGTCCAAACTTCCGAAATGAACCAATGATTTTACCATAAATTAAATCATGAATTTGTATTTGATTAGGATTCTTCTCTGATTAGGATTAAGAATTAAGAGTCTCTTTATAATGACTTATGTCTCTGTGTGTATATATTGGCATATCATAAATCAAAAACTAGAGAATATATTTTTTTACCCATTCTCCTTATTTACATCATGTAATGGAAGTTAGTTACATCTTGAAACTGCAGGAATATGTCATCTTCGGTACAAGTTTGTAGCTGGCATAACAGTTAATAAGCATACATAGTTGCTGATTCTCTTCCCTTTTCTGGCCTAATTTTTTCCATTTGCACATTCACTAGAAATAGGCTGCATCCATTATATGATATCATTCATTTTAACTTTATGAAATTATCTTAATAGTTAACACATATTTGCAGTCTCTTTCTTTCCATTTTCTTTGAATGATATTGATTATAAATGTTTTTTAAAAAAATCCAAAGACTACGATATTTTTTAAGGCTCCAGGGCATTTCACCATATAATCACACTAAGAGGTTCAAAATAATCACTCAGACAAAGTATATATTTCCAGCAAGAAAGTGCAAAATCAACCAAAAAGATCATGTAAAGGGAGGAAAATCACCATGACAGAACGTTTCTTGACGTCATGGACAAAACAACGCCAAACAGCAAGCTTTAGTACATGAAATGAAACAACAGCTGCTCTATAAAATGCCAAGAATGGACCAAAATCGTACAAGACAGAGACCCTTTTGGATCTTGCACCAAGCACATGTCCAAATTCAGTCTCTAATGACTCTTTCCTGAATTTAGCATACTCCGCTGATGGCCTTTCACCGTGCACGCTGGAGTAACCAGTAGAAAAACTGCGACAAAAGTTGAACACTCAACCATATACTATGTCATATACACGTGTATATATATTATATATATATATTATATATATATATAATATGAAAAAAAGGCGGTTTATAGATTAAGGATTACTAGCGTTTCTTTTCTTACAATTTATGTGGCAAAACCCACCACCGATGAAATTTTTTCTCGGAGATTCTTTCAATTAGACAGCAATCTAAAGCTGCAAAACCCATCAACAACTAAGAAATTTGTCAGTGACCCCATTAACAGAAGAAAATAGATAAAATTAAACTAAATAAATACCAAATATCCACTAAAGAGAAGAGGGTTTTCCAAATTTCACCCCAAATTTCAATCATTTTCAAAGTTGATACCTGAATATAAAATATGCAAATAAATAAGTTCAAAAATAGCTCGTCATACATGCTAGGAGGCAATGAGAGTAATGGGGCTTCCTCAGAAGTACAACGGCACCCCTCATCTGTCAAAACCAATTGAACGGAGGGCTGAAGCGATTCCCACGTACTCGATTGTGTGATTTAAAGCAGTACAAAGAGAAGGCGGTGCCGTTTGGGATTGAGTTTTTAGGAAACATCGAGGTGACTCAAGAAGTGACCGTGGCAATGTTTGGAAAGAGGAAGAAACTCGAAACGTGGAACAAGTATCAGGATGTTTTTACTATTATTAGATTTTATTTTTAAATTCTATTGTGTCTTACGTATAACATAACTATAATTAATAATATTTTTTTATTTAAAATTCGGATCAAAATTAACTAAATTAATATATGCATAAAGATAAAAATAATTTGTGAGTTTAGTCCCTAAATAAATTTATGTTCCAAAATATTTTTTTTAATTTTTAAGATCTCAAACTTTTTTTTTAAGTGAACAATAACATCCTCTTGGCTGGATTCTGTTAAAAATTTTAAAAATTTAATGATTTTTAAATTTAATTAATTAAAAATAAAAATAAAAATAAAAAAAGTCATTACAAAAGGATAAAATTAAAAAAATATTTAAACAAAAGGATAAAAATGTTAAAATTTAAAATTTAAAAAATAAAAAATTTATCAAATTCTATACAAATTGGAAATAAAAAAAGAAAAGAAAAAAAAAAAGAGCATCAACATTTTTTTTTTAATAATAAAAGTTTTTTTTACCAATAAAAATATTCCAGTTAAAATTTTTTTTTTACCAAGATTCTCTTCTTTTTTTCTTTTCTTTTCTTTCTTTAGATATGTCAAAAAAAAAGATAAAAATCTTGTTTGTAACCCGGAGAAGAAGAAGATTGACAAAAGAATTTTCATATTCTACTATTCTGATAGATTTTTTATTTTTAAAATTTTAAATGTAAAGATATTTTTATCCCTTCATTTAAATATTTTTTTTTCTTTCTTTTTACATATAATGATTTTTTTACCTTTGTTTTTAATTAACTAAATGTAAAAATCATTAAATTTTTAGAGTTTTTGACAGAATCCGTCGAAAAGGAGTTCACTTTAAAAAAACGTTTGGGACCTTAAGAGTTAAAAAAAATATTTTAGGACTAAACTTGTCGAAGATAAATTTGTTTGGTACTAAACTCACCAATTATTCATAAAGATAAATATGTACAAAGTTTGGACTAACTTAACTGCTAAGGAGAATCAACTAACTCCCAAACAAATAGTAACTTAGAAAAAACAATCTACCAGCGGTAACAAAATCTTCCACATTTTTCTTGGTCTCAAACAGTACTTCAGTGTGTGAAGAGCAGATTTCACTTAGTAACCATAGGTGTGCTCCTCGAAGTATATGAAATTGAACATATATGGAGATATTCTATTGTCATAAGTCGTTAATGCTTTGCTAACCATAAAGTGAAAGAAGGATTGGAGAAGTCTTTGAAGTCCCAAACTGACCATAAAGTGAAAGAAGGATTGGGGAGGTCTTTGAAGTCCCAAACTGTCTCTCAATTGTTGCCTCTACTAGATGGATGATCACATTTCGTTAGACTCCACAAAGATTTGAAGGAGAACAAACCTGAAGGTTCCAATTGCCATCTTACCACCTGCGATTGTGAATTACCTAGAGCTGATTCCAACCCCTCCTTCAGGATGTCATAATCTTACAAGATGCTCTTCCAGGTGCGAGAGCAAGTAAATCGGCTATAATTGTTCATTTGTGTACCCAAATGCCCATATTTAGTTGTCAAGATGTTTTTCCACAGTTAGTCTGAATTCTCCAACTCAGTCTAGCTAGGGATGTCAAATTAATTGACACAAATTTCGAATTCCTAACCTTCCATCTTGCTTCAATTGGCACACTGTCGACCAGGTTATCGGATGACACATACGATCTCTAGGTGCAGAACCCCATAGGAAGGAACGATTTATCTTTTCTTACTCATCGATGGTTCCTTTAAGGACAAGCAATATTTACATTGCATGAAGCAGTATGGTTGTAGTCACTATTTGAATTAATAACGCTCGTGCACTCCTATACAATTGCTTACTCTTCCAACCACTCAACTTCTTCTGGACTTTGGAAATCACTTACTCATAACCAAGTTTTTGTATCCTCCCATGATGAATTAGGGTACCTAAGTAGATTCCTAAGTCACATGTAGTTGACATTCCAACCATTCTACTAAATTTTCTTCCCAACACAGGGGAGGTGTTTGGTGAAACCAGATTTTAAATATAGAATGATTGATCCTTTGACAAGATTCTTGACAATAATTCACCCGTATTTGTTCCATCACCTTTGCTTGCTCACTAGATGCTTCTCTCATAAGGAGGGATCATCAGTAAAAAAAACACATGAAACGAAAGGACATGTCTGCATACCTTTACTGCTTTCCAAAGCTTCTATTATGTTACTCTTTGAATTCGATGGACTAGAGTTTCCATACACAATACAAAGAGGTACAGAGATAGGGGGTCCCTATATCTCAAACCTCTTGATGGGAGAAAGCCGGTAGTGATTTATCATTCCAAATGAGAGTCAATTGTGTTGATGTGATGCAATACTGAATAAGACCCTGCCAAGGAGAAAAACTAACTACTAGTAATACTTGGTGGAGGACTTTCCACTTAATACAGTCAAATGCCTTTTCGGGATCTATTTTGGCTATTATCCCCCCATGTGGCCTTTCCTTTTTTTCAATGAATAAATCGCCTCTTGGAGTACAATTATGTTGTCCGCAGCTTGTTGGTTAGGGACAAAGTTACTTTGGCAGTCAAAGGTTGAGGTTAACATTAAAGGCTTTAGTATGTTAGCTAATACTTGGGAGATAATTTTAACCACCACATTACATAGAGAAATAGGGCGAAAGTGGAACATTTGTTTTAGAGGTTGCTGTTTCAGAATTAGACTGATCAAAGTCTTGTTCATCTCAACTAGGAAGGAGCCAGTTCGGAATGTTGCTTTCACAAATTCAAGCATAGAATCACCAGTTTTCTCCTATAATTTTTTGTAAAATTAGTTAGGATCCCATCCACCTAGAGCTTTTCTTATATCCATCTTAAATAATGCTTGCTTAATTTCCAAGGAACTAACCTCACAGTTTAGCCAACGCCAATCTTGATGCCCTTAAAGGAGGAATATCCCAGTTGTGAGGCTGACACTCCAGAGTCTCCCAGCAGTATACAGGTTAATGTAGTAATTACGAGCCATCTTCTCTAATAGAAGAGGCACTACTCATCCTTCAATTGTACAATTCATTTTTTACACCTTCTGATTGATGGAAAAAAGTGGGTTTTTTGTTCCCCTTTGCTCATCCTTTATCAACTTAGTCTCCAAGTTCTCCAAGTAAAACATATTCTTGTAGACCCAAAACTCTCTAAATTTCATCTAAACGCGCTTGGAAGCGTGCTTTCTAGTGGAATATAAATACATGATAATTTCAGTCCCTTGCACAATTTGCAACTTTGGGGGTGATTAAATTCAGTTTGTTATTACTCTCTTGCCAAATCTAGTCTACGAGCCTCTCAAAAGTAGGATGTCGATACCACATATCTAACATTCGAAAATCCAAATTAGCCTTCAGGCTAAGAGAAGACTGATTTTCAGAAAGAGAATATGGTGATGTCAGAGAAAGACCGAGGAAGGTGTTTCATCTCATGATCCGAAAACAGTTGATGACAAGGGACATTGCAGAAGGCTCGGTCAATGCATTCCCAAGTCTTAGTTCTCCCCATTCTATTCTTTGTTCAGGTACACATGGGTCATGAAAATTCTAAATCCTGCAAATGACACTCCTCTACAACTTCCCTTTTTGTGTCTGGGTATGAAAGACTACTTTACCGCCACACTTATCCTCAAAACATAAGACTTGATTAAATTCTCCAATTAAGAGTTGGAGGATTTTATGAGTGACACATACTCTTTTTTAAGTATAACCATAGTTCTTCCCGCAATTGTCGTTTATGCAAAGCATAAATTACCAAAAAAAATTCAATCGACCCAAATTTCACCATTCACCATTAAAGTAATACATTGGTTGTTACAAGACAAGATAGACATATCAGACAACGAGTTATCCCATATGACTCAAATCCCTCCAGTAAAGCCAACAACCTCTAAGGTTACCTTTCTCGTGAAGTGCAATTTTGACAAGTGTGGTCAATCACAATCACTCTGAACCTGAGTCTCCATAAGAACTAGAATATTAGGCTTATAATGCCTAGCCAAATCACTTAAAGCAATAAAGAAAGAGGCAGAGGTTGCTCCTTTTCAGATCCATACTAGGATGAATGTAGACATAATCAACAGTCAAAAGGGGGTGGGAGCAGGATGCTGCATCAAAGAACTCACCAGGTAAGTTTTCATGTCGGAAGGAGGATGATTAGTTAGAGCTAACTGATGCATTTTAAATGTATATACAAATATGTGAAAAATGTGATTTAAGAAAGAATATGTAAGTAAATAAAACCACAAAATTGTCAACATATAGACAAGAAAACCTATCAAAGCATGAAGTAGGACCATCATAATTTTAAAATTTATAAAAGAATATCGTTATGATCCAAGGGATGGTAAAGGTTCATCACAAGTGTTTCAATACAAGATTAAAACCATGGAAATCAAGTTGAAGATTCCAAACAAATGTTCAAGGAGAGATCTAAACTAATTTAAACTAGAAAGCATGTAAATCAAAGCATAGAAAATATAGGAATCATCAAATAAGCCCAAATGAACTTTAAGGAGACCATCATTCGAAAATTTCATCAATTGAGAATTCTTATGCATGATCCTTGGAGTAGCTAGTGTAGTAAGATTCGACTCCACTTGGTACCCAAACATCCAAACCATTAGCTTGACCCAGAGAATGGTATGTCACGTTCGACTTCATCGTGAATCATATCCATGAGAATAGATCATGAGATATGTGATACAATCCATTAAGAAATAGCAACATGAATTCAATAAGTAAACTCAAAGGATGGTCAAATAGAATAATTTCCAAAATTCACCAAAGAAATGTAGAAGTGAGATTCCTAAGGAATTGTAATTGCTAGATTCATAATCAAAATGCAAGTTAAAGTAAAACAAGAGAGAAGAATAGTTTTCGTATTGATGGTTCATTATTTACAACAATGTCTTCCTATTCTTGATCTCCTCTCCCTTGCAATTGAGATTGCAATTGTGGTGAGCTTCTTGAGAGAACATTCCTAGCTCTTGATGACCCCAACTTCTTACGGCTCAAGATAATTGAAATAACTAAAATATATAGAGAGAATTGTAGATAAAAACCTCTTAACTACAAGACTCAAATATACTCGAATCGAAACAACTTCTTATGGTTCGAGAAACTTGCCTAAATTCAAGTATAGAAAAATGTAGAAGTTGATATAAGGAAATGTAATGAGTATACAATTTGGTAGAGTTTCCTTACCCTAAAAATAATTCCTCTCAAACTGAATAAAAATTTAACTATTTATAAATAAATTAAAAGGGCCAAAGATGGGATTACACAACCACAAAAAATCACACGTTTTTTGCCAACAGTGAAGAACACAATTGTGTTCTTCTTGTGAAACATAATTTTGCTTGATGGCGACCATGTTCAACCTGCTCAAGACAATCGTGCTCAGCTCAAAGGTCGTCATCTGCCAGGTCCACGCAGTTGTTGCAGAAATTACATTTGGATCCTTAATTTGCTCTTTTATACTAATTTCACTATAATACTTTTATTTAAGCACTTTGACACATATTAGGGTAATAAATCATAAAAAGTTCTCATATTAACCTAAAATGATATAATTGAAGCGCATAAAAGTTTTAAAATAGTGATATATTTTAGCGTTATCACTAACACTTCAACAGATGAACCAAGTCCCACTTCAGTCAGACGTTGTCTCCCCATTGTAGAACAATTCGGTGGCCTTCCTTTTCTAGATAGTAAATTTGCATGTTGTGAGGAAATATGAGGAACTGGTTTGAGCTATTTATGAATTGGTCCAAAAATAAAGTAAGACACTACTCTATTAGTCGAGACTTCATGAAGGGGGTCAACCGTACTCATAATTGGGGTTGGACTCTTAGATAGCTTCACAACTTGACGAGAGGCTAGAGGCCTAGTTGAAGTCCACCTTTAGCACTGGACTTCAAGCTTTCTACACCGGGTTTCTCTAACTCTTTACTTTTATAGGCTGGAGTATCTTTCTTTTTTTACCTGGGCTAAGAGATCTATTTGATCTTTTCCTTCAGCACTTCTACTTCTTCGACGACATTGGGTCATCCTCAATATCAACCAAAATAGAGAAGTTGGTACTCTTTCCTCTCCAATTTTGGGCGGGCTTAAGCCTACTGGATTGTTGGCCCATATCTCTCTGATTGGCAAACCTAAGATCAAGGTCTAGATTCCTTTTTTTGATATTGATCCGAATTCTTCCGATTCTCTCTTCGATCGTCATTTTTACCATCTCCGGTAAACTACCCTCTTGTTTCCTTCATTCTCCTGGAAGGGTCTCCGTCTACGACCTCTGCTCGGTAACATCCATGGCCCTTAGATCCCTTCTTCCTCCCTTGGGGCTGATGGGTTGGAGTTAGATGAATTTGAATTCATCTTACGACCTTCTTTAGTAGGCAAAGTGAAATTAGTGCATTTTTCTACTCTATGCCCATACCTACAGCATTTAAAGCAAATCTAATGCAAACCCTCATATGCCACTTGTAGCTTCTTCCCATACATAGTTACACTTGGAAGTAGTGGCTTACCAAGGTCAGTCTCCACACACGTGAAAACATTGCATGAGCTATATCCTGAGTGGTGAGTTCCACCTTAATTGTTTTGTCCACTGTATTTCAGATAGCCAAAAGAATATTCCTCTTGAAGCACTCCACTAGTAGAGATGGGAGGCGGGCTCACACCAAGGTTGATAAGATTTTGGCTTCATCTGGACGAAAGAAAGGTCTCTTTTTCTAAATGGTTAGATAATGTCTCATAATAATCCATTATCCAACACGAAATAAGAATCCTCATGAGAGTAAAAGCAAGCTATAAAGTAGCTATCCTCAAGGCCAATAAGTTCACAACCTCATTGTAAATGCAAAGAGAATCTATTATATATTTTAGAACTCTTAAACTCATTTTCTTCCCTAGCGGTTTAAGGATAAGGGCTCTCTTCTAAGGTTTTCAAGATTCCTAGTACTCCTTAAAGGGTATATTGCACCACTAGACCCTAAAGGACAGGTTCCATTTTGTTTGTAGAGCCTAAATGGAGTTTAGGCATAAAGGAGAGACTTGCTTTATCCAGTTCATCAACCTCATTCTCACCCGTGTAAATGGGGGGTTTCTAAGGTTTTTGACGTAATTTGTCTGCAAAGGACATCCCAATCTAGAAATTTTCATGCACATTAGCCTCGATATTCATTGTCTCCTCCGCAAGCATGGGGTTTGAGTAGTCTTCTTCCAATTACAAGAAATTTTGTTTACATTTCTTTACAATACGCTGGAGTTGACTCGCCTCTTCAGACGAGGAAGTAGCATCTGTTGCCTCACATAGTCACATGTCGGTATTGACTCTACAAAGAAAAAAATTTTAGAGAAAGAAAATTACAATTTTTTTAATTAATAAAATTTTTTAATATTATTAATTTTAGCTTAAGGCTATATATTGATGTTTTATTTATAAAAATAAATAAATTAAGACATATATATATATATAAAAACATCAAAATCAAATTTTTAGAAACTATTCATATTTTTTTTATATTTTTTTTTATGTAGTATATATTGAAAATCTAAAATAAATAGTCTCCATTTACCTTAAATCATTGTTTTGAAACAATATTACTTCACTATAATTCATTTTCTAATCTTCATTTCTCTCTCTTTTTCTTTTCCTTTTTCTTATGTGTTCTTTCCTTCTTCTTTTTTTTTTTTTTTTTCCTATCTGATTTTAAAACTCATACAGTTTAACTAATACCCATTAAAGTTAATATCTTTATCTATTTATTAACTAATTCTTAATATTCTCTTACATTCTAATTTAACCTATAATAAAAGTAATATTTTACTTAATAATTTAATACTTATTATAATTAACTAATTTGAGTCAAAATATTACACTTCTATATATATTGTAACGTGACTAAAAGGTTAAGAGAGAGTCAAACTCCTTCATCTTAAACCAACAAATGTCGCTAACTATAAAGAATTAAAAATATATAAATTTGTATGTTATAAAAAAAAAAAGTAAAATAGTTATAAGATTAAATAAAAAAATAAGCACACAATAAAATATTGTCCAAATTATATTAGACAATATATCAATTTATTATTTTGGATAAAACAAAGGCACCTATTTATACCCATAAAGAATACAATAAACAAAACCATCATTCCTACAACATTAAAATTCTCATTGAATCTTTAGCCCTCAAACTTTACATTACAAAAAAAGAAAAAAAGAAAATAAATAAATTGAAGATAAGAAATTGGCCCCAAAAAAACACCACCACTAAGAGTTGTCCACAAGCTGCTATGGCAAACTCCTCATCTTTTTCACCAATTTTCGGCCTGCCTTCTTTGACTTTTCGTATTAGGTTAAAAATATCTTTCTTTTCTTTGAGAATTAATAATTGAATTTTCTTAATTCTAGATTAGGAGAATTAAGCAAAAGAATTTCCTACAAAATGGTTAAAAGAGAAAAAAGAAGATTATAAGTCAAAAAATGGATTGAAGAGATCAAAAGCAGGATTTGGTGAAATAATTGGAGATGAAAACAAGAATGATGGGCTTGTTATGAACATGTTATTGCTTCCTAGTAGAAAAGGGTCTATTGCCGGAGAAAACAGTCCCGCCGGAGATATCGGTGGCAGAGTAGCTGGCTCCGGCGTCAATATTCCCGGAATTCGACTCATTTCAGCATCAGTTCCTTCAAGAATATCCATAATATTGTCCGCACTAGCACTATTTGTTGTCGTCCTTAAATCTCTTTCTGATGGGCTTGCTTTTTCTAAGGAAGCTAATCTGGCAGCCGGAGAGACGTCTCCGGTTCCAAGACCACCGTTGGAAGTTTCGGCGGCGCGTGGAGAAGGGCCGGTAAGACGTTGAACCAAGCCCATGAAATCATTGACTGTGGTGTGGATAACTTTTGGAGAAACGGTGTAGATTACTACCGTCTGTCGGTGGTGATTTGGCGCATCCTGCTGCGGCGGCCGCGGTTGTAGATGGTGGCGCGATTGCGGTGGGACTGGCGGTTTCTTGATTATAATGGAGTCTTTGTTGACTTTCAGCGGAGTTGGTCGTGGACCCTGTAGTTTAGGCGACGATCTTCCTCCTCCGGTGGAAAAATCCCTTGGGTCCATCTCTGCGGTGGTGGTGGAGTGTACCTATGGCGAATAGATTATGTGCTGGAGTGGGATTTACGGTGGTTGTGGTGGTGGAGGAGGGTTGCCGGAATTGGGAGGAGGAAATAGGGAAAAGTTTGTGATAAAAAAAAAAGTAATTTGGAAAAAATTGGGTTTAGAAGACTTTTTGTACTATAAATCCCGTGGAAATTTTTTTTGCTTTGTCGAGAAAAAATATCCATTTATTTTGACCTACTTTTTGCCCAAAAACTTTATTCATTGAAAGTTTTTATATTTTAGCACCTTACATTTGTTCTATATTAATTTAGACGCTTTTTAAAGGTAATTATCTTTATATTTAATTAATTTTAATGTAATTTATACCTCTTAAAAAAAAATAATGATTTTAAAATGGATATAAGATCTAAAATGTTTGTGTTTAAAATCAATTAAAATTTTACTTAAAAAATTTTGACGCTTTTGAAACGAAACAATCATTATATTTGATTTATTTTAATATAATTTATTTATTTTTGTGCACTACATAGAAAAAGTATTCAAATAATTTGTGATATCCAGTTTGCATTTATTACTTTTAATAAAAATATTTAGATCTTTTAATTAAATGTTGATAAGTTTTATTTAATTCTTTTGATGATTTTTAATTAAATTGAATTGAAATTTTATAGTTATGATTGATTTCAATTTTGAATAATTTTGTGGGTTTACAAATTATTTTGATAGACATTTTTACACTAAATGGTTAAAAAATAACATTGATTACTTTGCAATGCAGAAAGAATTGATTAAGGTTAAAAATTTTAATCATATTAATATAATTTTGACTCTTTTATTTTATCTCAAATTGTTTTTTTTTTTTACTTCTGACTTTTAAATTTTTTTTTTAAATTAAAATTTTCTTTTTTAAAAAATAATTTTATTTTTATTTACATTTTGTCTTTTGAAAAAATAAAAGAAAAAATTTAGAGAGCCTAATCGTTCTTGTTTTTATTTTTTCTCTAAAATAAAATATGAACTCCAGGTCACTTGTTTCGGCTATTTATAATATATAAAAATTAATTTTAAAATCAATTAATATATTTAATATCAATTTAATACATTTATGTAAATTTTATCGTAAATTTAAATTATTTATTCTCTCTTATATACGTACATATTTAATATACTTTTATAAATATATATCTATATATATCTATATATATACACACATAATAGTGGTGCATTCCACTGTTTCATTTTAAAAAAAAAAAATTAATTGAAATATGAAACTATGAAAAAGTATTATAAAATTAATATTTTTTTTAAAACACAACCGTATATTATTTTAAAATTGTCTAGTAAATATAATATACTATTTTTATTACAAAAATAATATACATATATATATATATATATACACGTGAAATTTTATTTTTATATTTATTATATTTTTTAAAAAAAAAATTGAATAGTTGACCTAAATTTAAAGGTGTATTATTCCAACAACTTTATAAACTAGCATTTATTATTGGTTTGGATTTAAATTTTTTATTTGAGTTATAATGTTAATATTTGTTATTTATATTTCTAAACAAATTTTCTTATATTTCATGGAGCTTTTGCATATTACGAGCAACTTATATTAATTTTTTTTAGTTTGTGTTTTTTTTAAAAATTTTATTCTCTATTTATATGATAAGAAAATAATAATCAATAACTATTTAATTATATGACACTTATTTAATAATTTAAATTTATCATGCCTTTATATATATATATATATCTATATATAATAGATATATATATATTATTTTAAAATATAAATAAATAATTAAATTTAGATATATATTTAAAATAATATATATAATTTAAAATATTTTACTAAAAGCGTCATTTATTTTAATTTTATGCTTTTTTTTATTTTTTAATTTTAATATAAATATAAAAAAACGAGGGATAATAATTAAATTAAATTTAGAGAGTAAACTTGTATTTTAATCCTCCTTTTACTAGTTCCAGGGGATTGGGTGGGATAATGATTCCTCAAAACTACAAAAGAAAAATGAATTTTTTAAATTACATTAAAATTTATTGATTAATTTGTAATAATTTTACTTATTATTTAAAAATTTGAGTTTAAATTTGAAATATTAAAACATAAGACATGAAAATATTAATATATATCTATATATATATCTATATATATATAAAACTAAAATTATAACAATCATAAAATATAATTATTAAAATTTTATAAAATAAAATATATAATAATTATTTAGTAATATAAAATTAAATATAAATTATAACATAGTAACGATATTATATACATTCTTAATTATATAATTGATTTTTTTTTTGTGAAGGAATATATAATTGAATTTTAATTATTATAAAATAATTATTGAACATTTTTTTAAAATAAAGTAGAAAAAATTATTTGGTACATACAAACTATTTAAATAATAACCATAATATTCAATTTTCAAATTTTAGAATTTTATTTAGTAAATGTTTATTAAAAATAAAATTTTGTAAAAAATATTAAACAGCCGAAAGATGAGGGGGGCTCTGCTCAACTTTTTTGACTTGTCGATTGTCGTACTTTCTAAGTAGAAATAAATAGTTGACTCTTGAATTCCCTTCCCCTCTCCATTTTATTTGCCTAAATATTTTAATAAAATAAGATTTAAAATAAATATTTTGTTTTCTATAAATCTAAATATAAAATATAAACTTTATCACAATATTTTAAATCTAAATATCAATTAACAGCTTTGGGTATTCAAAATTTTCTTGAAAAAAATAAATAAAATCATTTTCTTTGCATTTCTGGATATGGATACATCAACTATTGATGGAAATGTCTTAGATTTAGATGTTGTTACAGTTAAGAGTATAGATAGAATAATAATAAGAAGAGCTAATAATTAGGTCAAATATTATACAGATGTTAGGTGTAAAAAGTAATTTAGATTCTAGGACTAATAAGGTGCTTTACCCTCTTGACCTATTTGCGTTGTCCAAATAGCGAGACATCTGTCGAAGCACTAGCACCCTCGGACTCCCGCAAGTACTATAACAAATACATAGGTAATTGTATTTATTTTTTGTCACACTATAATTATATTTTTTACGCTCATAATTTAGATTTACAAAATTTGTAAGTACTAAGAAGAAAAAGAGCCAATAATTAGATCAAACGTTATACAAATGTTAAGCCTAAAAAGTAATTTACCTTCTAGGACTCGCAAGGAGCTTTGTCCCCTTAGAACCCTACTGGTTGTCCAATCAACAAGACCTTTGTCGAGGCACTAGCACTCTCGAATTCCCGGGGCTTTCCCTAAAATGACCCAACTTTTTAAAATTTGTCCCGATTTAACCTAGTTTCTAAAACTATTTCCCAAACTAACTTGAACTCATTCACAAAATAAGTTCTAATGGGATCTAATAAATTTTTTAAAAAAAATTTCTCTTTTTTCTTTTTCTCTTTTTCTATTTTTATTTCTCTTTTTTTTTAATTTTTAAAACCTCTCCGTTTCCTCCCTCCGTTTCCTCCCTCCGTTTCCTCTCTCCGTTTCCCCTCTTTTCATTTTTTTATTTCCTTTCCCTTCCAAACCCATCTTCCCCCCCACTTTCCCTTTTCTTTTCATTTTTGTATGTTCTCCACATAAACCATAGCTCAGAACAAAATGGATATATGAAGAAGGGATATATATATATATATATATATATATATATATATATATATATATAAAAGGAAACCTACTATCAGAACCCTTAAAAAACAAAAGGGTAAAAATTCAAATAATTTGACGCTGCTCCCGACCCAGCGTTGATTAGCTTTAAATCCCGGAGTAACAGAAGAACAATTGAAGGAAGGAAGACGAAGAAGATGAAGAAGATGGCAGAATTTCCATCCGGAAACCATACGAATCTCAATCAAGAAAACGAACCCAAAAGAGTGAAGAAAACTAAACCCCAATTCAGACCTGCTGCAGATGATACCAAGCCTATTCTACAAGACCCTGTAAGTTAAAACTCTCTTCTCTATTTATTTTTCATTTTACATTTTTAGCAATTCATAAGATCCTGTGGAGTAATGGGTTCTTGTTAATTTCAACCCTAATGAGTTTTTTTTTTTGTTTTTTGCCTTTCTTCGGGGTGGTTATGGTTAGATTCTCAGAGCAGACCCCATTGAGACGGAAGAAGCTGTGCTCCGATTGCCTCCTTTTCATGTTCCCATTACCAAAACCAGTTTCAATGTTTAAACATGAATGCAATTTTCAGTTTTTCTATGGTATTTCTGTCATTCAAGAATTTTGAAATCTTGTGGATGTTCCCCCCACCAAAATCTTGATTTGTTTCTTTTTCAATTACATTATGTGTTTTTCTTTTTTCGATAATAATAGTCTATATTTTACATTACATAGAAGAGGTTGTATAAACTTTTGTACCAGTAGCCCTTACCTATATTTACCAGATTTAAAAAAAATAAAGAAAATTGTTCATAACATATCCTGAGGAGAAGACAATGGATGGCTATAGAACAGAAAAGTAATGAATAATTATATGTGAAACATTAGAACTCATCTTCTCAATGAGTCCTATAATTCAGTACTGGAATTTATCATGTTTGAAAATTATGTGAAACATTAGGACTCATCTTCTCAATGAGTCCTATAATTCAGTACTGAAATTTATCACGTTTGAAAATTATGTGAAACATTAGGACTCATCTTCTCAATGAGTCCTATAATTCAGTACTGGAATTTATCACGTTTGAAAATTATGTGGAACATTAGTACTCATCCTCTCAATGCGTCCTATAATTCAGGAAGGGAAAATTATCAGTACTAAATTTTTAGTACTGAATTATAGGACTCATTGAGAAGATGAGTCCTAATGTTTCACATAATTTTCAAACATGATAAATTCTAGTACTGAATTATAGGACTCATTGAGAAGATGAATACTAATGTTTCACATAATTTTCAAACGTGATAAATTTCAGTACTGAATTATATGACTCATTGAGAAGATGAGTCCTAATGTTTCACATAATTTTCAAACGTGATAAATTCCAGTACTGAATTATAGGACTCATTGAGAAGATGAGTCCTAATGTTTCACATAATTTTCAAACGTGAATAATTCCAGTACTGAATTATAGGACTCATTGAGAAGATGAGTTCTAATGTTTCACATAATTTTCAAACGTGTTAAATTCCAGTACTGAATTATATGACTCATTGAGAAGATGAGTCATAATGTTTCACATAATTTTCAAACGTGAATAAATTCCAGTACTGAATTATAGGACTCATTGAGAAGATGAGTCCTAATGTTTCACATAATTTTCAAACGTGATAAATTCCAGTACTGAATTATAGGACTCATTGAGAAGATGAGTCCTAATGTTTCACATAATTTTCAAACGTGATAAATTCCAGTACTGAATTATAGGACTCATTGAGAAGATGAGTCCTAATGTTTCACATAATTTTCATACGTGCTAAATTCCAGTACTGAATAAGATGTTTTACCCTTTTGTTTTTTAAGGGGTTCTGATAGTAGGTTTCCTTTTATATTATATATATATATATATATCCCTTCTTCATATATCCCTTTTGTTGTGAACTAGGGTTTATGTGGAGAACAGACAAAAAAGAAAAGAAAAGGGAAAGTGGGGGAGGGGGGGGGGGGGAAGATGGGTTTGGAAGGGAAAGGAAATAAAAAAAATGAAAAGAGGGGAAACGGAGAGAGGAAACGGAGGGAGGAAACGGAGAGGTTTTAAAAAAAAAAAAAAGAGATAAAAATAGAAAAAGAGAAAATTTTTTAAAAAAATTTAGTAGGTCCCATTAGAATTCATTTTGTGAATGAGTTCAAGTTAGTTTGGGAAATAGTTTTAGAAACTAGGTTAAATCGGGACAAATTTTAAAAAGTTGGGTCATTTTAGGAAAAGCCCCCCAATTCCCACAAACTTTATAACAAATAAAAGTTTTTAATAATTATCAAACTTTATATACCCAATAAGATTATAATTAAAATACTTTTAGATTTACATTGTTTTAAGATGGATGAATGTTTAACATAGAATATTGTGTAAAATATGGGTCATGACACAAATTTACAAGATATCTTTTTTCTCTAAATGGTAGTGGTGTCCCCTCTTCCAAACAACAAGTGACTTCCAATTTCATGGTGGGAATCATGTGGCCAATTGTATAGATAAACCTTAATATTTGATTTTGTAGTGAATTGTGTATTTACTTTCCAAGACATCAACCACATATAGGAATTTTAATTTGACACAAATGGTTCATTAACTCGAATTTCATTCCACTCTCAACCTTAACCCTAACTCTTTTTTTTTTCTTTCATTTTTATTATTGTCATCGCCTCCCCTTTTTCCTTCCCCTTTTTTAACACTATTCTCCCAGCCAAAGGAGAATTTTAGCTTCAGCTAAAAAATATTTCATTAACTGAATTTATGTTTTTTTTCAATTTTTTTTTTACCTTTTATATGGTGTTTTTTTTTCTTTTTTGTGTTTTTTATTTATTTCTTTGGAATTTTTACTTTCTTTTATATATCAATTCCCATATGCAAAGTGTTATACTGATATTTAAATATTAGTTCATTTTTCTTCTTGTAGAAATTTATTTTTTTGTATTATGCCTTCTTTTTAAGTATTTTATAAAGTTTTTGATGCATTCAAGACGTAGTAGACTAGAAGAAAGTGAAAAAATAAAATAAAAATTTAATTTTTTTGTATATAAAATTTGTAAATGACAGTTTGAAATTAAAGATTTAGATAAATTTTTTGTTATTTTTGTTATTTTATATATTGTTAATGTTATTTACTATTTTTTATATTCACCTAAAATTTTTAGGTTACACCATTTAATTTTATGTTAGTGTTTTTTTTTTTTTTTAAAACAAATTGACTGACAAAAAAAAAAACTTCGAAAAAGAAATACATAGCTAGAAACCAAAAAAAATGCTTCACAATGTAAAATAAATTTACTTGACCTAGAAATATACAACAAGAAATACTTTTCACAATACATTTGGACATTATTACTTTTTTTATACAAAATTGCAATTTACTTTTATTTATATTTAATTTTATATAATATATATATATATATATATATATATATATATATATATTTTAGCTTTAATTTTTTTTCGTGCCAATTTATTTTGCTAATTGTATTTTCCAATTTTTTCTGTACATTTTATTAAACACCAGTTTAATAAGTTCGCTCACATTTTAATGCATTTTTTTATTTGGAAAAAAAAAAAAAAGCAAAAGTTCAGATCCTTATTTTCCCCTAATTTTAGTTTCAAAGAAAAGTAGGAAGAAGACAACCTTTTCCATCTAAAAATCACATGTGAAGATGCCCGAGGAAAGGACACAAAAAGTTATTAATAATGCAACCCAACAGGGAAGGCGGAATATATATATATATATATATACACAAAATGACTCAATCCAACACAGTATTCTGATCTAATGATTCACTGATACTTTAATTCCTATTCTCAACAACTTGAAAATCTCCTAAAAAAATTCTCATTATTTAAAAACTTGGTGGTATCAGTAGGAGATGTTTTCTTGAACACCTTCCTTAGCTGCACTCCAAGTATCTCCTATCAATGTGCCTGCCCTCTCACCCTTTATAGCTTTAGATATATTGCCTGGTGTGTTCAGATTGAACACAACAACTGCATAAATGAAGGAAAAAGTGAGATTTTGATGCCGATTATAAGCACCTCCAGAAGTTCTTATGAAGTCTTACCAGGGATGTTGTTTTCTTGGCAGAGAGTAATGGCAGTCATGTCCATAACTGATAGTTCCTTTGAAATAACATCGTGATAACTTAAGGTATCAAGTAGACGAGCATCGCGATTTCTCCGAGGGTCAGCATCGAAAACTCCATCAACGTTTGTGGCTTTCAGTAACACTTCAGCGTTAACTATATAATGTTTCAAATATTAGAATTAGGATCAGATATATAGCACTACAAGAAACAAGTCTTCAAGAATTTATTGGCAATAAATTTGTAGAAGATAGACAGAATAACTCTTTCAACAAGTTTCAGAAGTTTGAAATGATTTCCCATAAACCATCTGTAGAGGTGTATGTTATACCCGTAGTGTTTTTTTTTATCCGTTCGTTAGTGAAAAAGCTAAACAGATTCTCTAAAATGTTGAGAGTCGTGTGTGTTAGCATTTAGGTATAAGAACTTGAACTTACTTTCAGCACACCTCAGTGCTGCTGCAGTGTCTGTCGTGAAGAAAGGATTTCCAGTTCCAGCTGCAAAAATGACTACTCTTCCTTTCTCAAGATGCCGGACAGCCCTCCTCCGAATGTATGGCTCAGCAACTTCTGACATACGAAAGGCAGTCTGCACTCTTGTTGGGATCCCAATGCTCTCCATTGTTGCTTGTAAGAATATAGCATTCATTACTGTAGCCAACATCCTATGAAGCAGTTCAAAGAAGAGGCATTTCAACTAAGCATCTCTTGTTTTTTCAAGCTTCAAATGGACAAAGAGTACAATGTTTATGATATTCTTTATGAAAACATATCAACAACATCCAAATAGGCGTCAAGCTCCACTATCAAACAATTGGAAAAGAAACTCTGTCAAATCAAACACCTTGCATATAAAATCTCTTTCACATATATGCTGTGCTAAACATGCAGTGTTGGCATCCCAAAAGCTAAAAGAATCCCAATGCTAGCACAAACATCAATTGTAACTTATAAATTAGCATATGAAAGAAAATTAAAATATAAAGTGAAAAGTGGAATGTATATTTACAAAATCAATTGGATCTGGCTGATAAATTTTCTAGATCTGGCAAACAGGTTCTCATTTCATAGTAAATAGAGAAACACCATATGCTGAGACTGAATACTTAACCAACCCAATAGGTGCTCATCATATGAATCCAAAGATACAAGTATATATTTATACAGACTGTCAAGAAGTTGCAAAAGATTATAATTGTAATTCTAAATTGGATATCCGAAGGAAGATTGTTTGAACATCTCAAAGCTCTAAAGCTTGTAATAGTAGCTTTAATGTCTATTTTGTGCAATAACCTAGCAACTTAATTGAACATGGATTGATTCTTAAAAATTCTCTGTATCAAGAATATTTTGACATTTTACTAACGAAGGTTTTTGCTCAACTGGGTCAACCATGAGTTATTTTTTTATTAGTTTGAGATAATTTTATTCCTTGTATGACCAAAGAATCATGTCAACTCACAAATGTTTTGAACAATAAGTTGAAACAATAACTTAATAGAACACTTAAAGAACAACAACAATAAGGCCTTTATGCATTTTTTTCATCCAATAGTTTAATGTCAAAGTAAATCTCTTTGGCAAGTAAAAGAAATGAGCATGGTGTTCTTTTACTACTAAGAAATATAAAAAATGGTTTTTACTACATAATTAAGATGAAAGATTTACCTCACACAGTTGTTCTCAAGGCTTCTTTTTCGAATATATATATACATAAAAAGAAAATCTAATGTAGGTGATTCAATTAAAACTGGCCGAATAGAATAGAGAATAACATGCAAAGACAAAGATATGCTGAGAAAGATATGCATTATAGATAAAATTCTACTCATGGATGACAGCCAATAATATGTTCTTAAATTCACAACTATCCCAACCTAAAAGGACCATGGAGATGATAGACACGATCCCTCAATAATATGCATCTGTTGGTCTTGTTATTGAATTTTGTGTTCATCCCATATGTGAAGGGTTGTATTAAGTGTATAAATTTACCCCCTATCTATCAACTTAGATGAGGTGAAAATTTAATATAAACCAAAACAAAATTTAAAAATTAAAAATTAAAAATTAAAAATACCCAATGTAATCAGCTGAGGAACGGTCAAGACCACTGCTTCCTGCCCATGATGCACCACGGAAGATATTGCCCCCACCAACAACTATTGCTACCTGATACATTTTCCAACTATACTGAGAAAGTACCGCAGATCAAGTAATCATTCAACACATCGGCTAAAAGCATCTTATAGAAGTGCAAAACTTAGGGTTTCCGTGAAATTGAAAAGAAATTGTCACAAGAGTTACATGAAGGATTTTGGTTTCACCAATTAGCTGTATACTTCTGTCATAATATGGAAAATATCATTCTAAATGTATTTAAAAAAGGAGAAACCAAAGTAACAACATAGTAGAACTAATGGTTTGAGAAAAGCAGAAGCCTAATATTCTGTGTTATATACTTTGCATTTTTCCTTTAACATTATTGGCATTACAGCATAACCCGGAAGAAGAGAATGCAAAGAAATCTGTTAGAAGGGACTCTCTAAATAAAATAGTAATAGAAATAAATAATTATCCTTACAAAAGCATTATTAATGCTCAAGTGTAAGGTGATGTTCTCAGTTGCTCGAAATAAACTGCTATCAGCCTTTTCCTTTTGTTAAGCCAAAAGTTGTTTTGAGGTATTTGTCATTGCCTCTTCACTTTCAATTTTAGCTTCAGAAAGCTGAAAGATCTAGTATGAGAAGCAATGTTCAAGCTGCTTTCAAAATTGCTATTATGCAATTCACTACATCCAAAATTTAACAAGCCCTTCGCCATATCTAACTTAATCATATTATTCATATTAGCTTGGTAAGTAATAGAACATGTGTTAGTGGCATATCTTAACTTAGGATTTTAGAGGAAAGTATGGTTATTAAAAGAATAAAACATAGACATCAAATCTTGGACAACTGCGTACCAACATCAAGGCATACTTGATAGCTAAATTATTTCAAAAGCACTTCCTTTTTGCAGTAGAACAAGAAAACAAAAAAAAAAAAAAAAAGGGAAAAAAGTCCTGAACCAAAAAAGACAGCATTATTTTGCTGCCTTTCAGAAATATAAATGAAGAATTCAGGTACTGAAAATCTACCTCTATGCCAAGTCGAGTAACAGCCGCAACCTCCCTTGCAATGGCCATTGTGATCTGAGAAACAAAAAGATGTATTAGATTCTCTCGAGCAGAAAGGATATATAGAAGATAAAGGGATGAAGACCAAAAGAAGATCTACTCTAAAATTAGGTAACTTCTCTTTTCCAACCTTAGGGTCAATAGTTTGTGCTTGGTCTCCAGCAAGTGCTTCTCCACTTACTTTCAGAAGCACCCTGCGCCATTTAATTGAGGGTTTTGCCAAACCATTTTCATTCAGGGGCATCCTAAAAGGAACCATCGGAGACATCTGAGGTTGCCTATTAGATTAAAAGACAGGAATAGCACATTTAAATACGAAGATGGAACCAAAATCATGCATATCATTGACAAAATAAGATAAAGACTGAGACAGCAAGCTGTAGGTCTGCAATGAAAATTCCAAATCCTGGCAATAATCTATACAAATATAAGAATACCAGTGAAGCTATATGTGAACTAAGAAATAAGGTAAGAATCTCAAATAATTTGTGGAGGCAGTAATCCAACATGACCAATTTGGTGAGAACAAAATGGACATATGATCCATATATTAACACCCTGGAACCTGAATTCTTCATAAGATTTATGTCTAATTTCTTCCTACAGTAGTCCTTCACTTTTACTCTCATTCTTATTGGAGAGATCCCCATCTTGATTTATGCCTGATGATCTTGTTTTAGAAAGCAAAAGCTATCAAGAAAGCCTTTTAATTTACTAAAATTAGACCATTTTTCCCAAGGGAACTTGCCTCTGCCTCACACTTGACAAATTTTAACACATTGATAGCAAGAGAACATACAGTCTCTGAATAAGTCTTCTGATTTAACAATAAAAGTTTATAGATAATTACTTTGCTGCTGTCTGGAGTCAACTTCATTCTTGCACAAGTAAATAATTAAATAACACTTAAGCTTTTCCATATAGTCCTATGGAAACATCCTGTTTCCACCAGGAAACGATGCTAATTTACAATGTAAATTATCAGAAAATTTCTTTTCTGATTTCAAGAGAAATAAGTGCAGAATTGTTAATCAAACCAAGAACTCAAAACCATAACACCACAGTTCCATTTCCTCGATCATTTGGGACCTCTAACTATATGTAAATTGTTTCTTCAAGATGTCCTTTCTCATGTTAATCCTAATGAAATATCATTCTCTTCCTGTTATTTCCCATAATCAAGAACTAGCACAAGAATTCAAACAAATACGGTCCATTTTCTACTAAATTCATAGAACTTTTAATTTATATCCTTGAGAAAGACATGAACTCGATATAGAATTCAGTCACACGGAACAAGAAGTACAGTAGAGAAAAAAATGCAAAACTAGAGTTACTAAAACGATTGAAACGAGATAGTGGCACTCCACAAAGCAGGTTAACTCATAAACATTCGCCACAGATAAAACTTAATAATAGATAATTCAAAATTTTACAACATCAACCAAACGAAAAAAAAAAACGAAAACCATAAATAATCTCAAAAACCAGAATGCAATTAAACTCTCAAAAAATAATCCATAAATAAAAATCAAATTAGTAGAATTTCACAGTAACAACAACAACATTATAAAAACAGTGTTTAAACAAAGAAAGGTACTTTCTGACAATTACCTGAAATTCACTGGGTCAGAAGCCGAACCCATCTCTGAGGAGGAACAACTGATAACCAAAGACCTAGAACGGCTTCGAAATCCATAAAACACTGAATTTTGATTCTGAGGTTTGGAGAAACAGAGTGAAGTTGAAGATGTAGCATTGAAAGAGGAAATTGGCCGGCTTAAAGAAACTGAAGAAATAGCCATTCACACACAGAAAGCAGAAAAAAAAAAATATGAGTAAGAAAATCTAGAACAAAAGAAAGGGAAACAGATTTTTTTGCTGAACCAAAGAAGCTCCCGCTATATTTGAAAAATATTCAGCTCACAAACAATTGCAGCCTAATTCTCAGGCAGTTAGAAGAAGGGTTGCCTCTCTTTTTATAGCCCCAGTGTTGATTGGGTTTCCATTTGACATTTGGATTTTATTGAACTTATTATAACTTCTTTTTTTAAAATAATAATAATAATAATAATAATAATAAATTTATTTGACTAGATATTGAAAATTAGGTGAATGAAAAATTTGTTTTTCAATTTTAAAAATTAAGTATTTTTTTTACTTTAAATTTTATTTATTTATTTAATATTTTAAAATATTTTTGACATTTAAAAAATGACTTATAACATTACACAATTTACCTTTTACATTTTTAAAAAAAAAACTTTATTAGTTGTTGACTAATTTTTATTGTTATTATTATTATTTAATTTTTATATTATTTTGTATTCTTGACAAACTAAAAGAAAACTTTTATTGTAAATTAAACAAAAAAAAATAAATTTAGAGATTTATCCTTTACTCATATGTATATATATATATATATATATATATACTTATGAAATATAATTTTATAAATGTTATATATATATATATATATATATATATCCATTGTTTGTACAAATATTATAATATTTAATATTAAATTATATGTGTAAACCTTTTTTTTGAAATGAATAAAGAAAAATAATTAATAAATTAAATATATTATAAAAAAAATTAAAAATAAAAATACTATTAACTGAACTACACAAATATAAATACTTAAATTTTTTTTGCTAAGAATATAAATACTTAATTAAATATTAAGTATTAATAATAAATTATTTAATTATCCTGTTTATTCACTACATTAATTTAAACACAATGAAAATATAGGTCCTTGAATGTAAAATAAGTTCTTGATCTTTATTTTAATTTTTTAAATTAATAAATATTTATGGATAGTAAGATTTTTTTATTTTTTATTTTTTTTATTTCAGTTATGGATAGTAAGATAAGTTTAGATATAAAAAAATTTAAATCATTGAAAACTTATATTAATGATTTGTAAATTTATGAAGAAAAATAAAGGTAAATTGATAATTTTTTTTTTGTATTTTAAATTAAAATTTAATTTTTTATAAACTCCAGAAATTGTCATTGATGTTAGACAAATTAACATAAATAGTCCTTATAGAAAGATTGTGACATTGGTCTTTTGTAAAAATTCTGTTAAATAATAAATTAATTTTAAAAAAATTAAAAATATTTATATAATTACGCTATTTAAATATAATTATTTTGAAAATATTTATACCACTTTTGTCTCATGCTTATCACTAGAGCAACAATTTTTTTTATTGTGTTTAAATACAATTAATATATATATATTATATAATATATATATATCTATATATTGGAATATTAACAGAGTAGTCAAAATTTTTTATCGAGATTGAAGTTGGATTCATAACTTCGAGAGAGTTCTTCTTCCTCAATAAATTACCTGTTGCTTTCTTATAACCATCATCAGAAAAGAGAAGGAAAAAAAAAAACAAGTAAATAAACAAACACACAAATAGGTAAAAAGAGATTTCTTTGACACAATTATTAGCGGCTTTCCATTTTCTTTTCGACTACTGGTAAACAAAGGGAGGATTGATCAATTAAATGATTGAAGAATTTTTTTCTTTTTTTTTTCTTCTGCTTTCTTCTATGAGAAGGTAAAGATGTTGATTGACTAATAAAACGGAGTGATTTTTTCTTTTTTTTTTTCTTCTTCTTAAGGAGTTAGAAAATGCCAATTTTATTTTCCAATAAAATTACTGAAAAAAAGAGATTGAGGGGACAATTATCCTCAGAGAAATCTCACTCTCTCTTTCTCCCATAGATGAAACTACGAGTTTTTTTTATCCTATGGTAGAATCACCTCAAAAGATGTTGGGCTTGTGGAGGCTTGTTGTTGGCCCGACCCAATAATTTGAAATTCTAGGATGTGTTTCCTATAAATAGATAGCTTGTACTTGTAATCCATGACACCACAAGTGAAATAAACTTCCTAGTTGATCCCGTGGACGTAGGTTGCAGTTGGCGACCGAACCACGTAAATTCTTGTGTGTCGTTTGTGTTCCGTTTCTCTTTATTCTTGCAGATTATTTGTGTGTGTTGTGTGTTTAATTCCCAACAAGTGGTATCAGAGCCAGGTTGTACAACACGAGAGCACAAATTCCGGAAAATTTTTTGTCACCTAGGATTTGGCAGCTTCTGATTTGGTAAGCCAGATCTGGCTAGGATTTGGAAGCTTCTGATTTGGTAAGCCAGATCTGGCTAGGATTTGGCAGCTTCTGATTTGGTAAGCCTTTTCTGGCTAGGACTTGGCAGCTTCTGATTTGTGTTTTGTCCAAATTTTTCTGACAAAATTACCTAGATCTGAAATTAGTTGTACCGGGTATCTAGTCTAGTCTTTTGAGATGGATGAAGACGGGAAGTTTCGAATTGAGAAATTCGATGGTACAGATTTCAGTTGGTGGAAGATGCAAATTGAAGATTTGCTGATTCAGAAAGATTTGGACGTGGTATTAGGTGACAAACCAGAAAAGATGTCAGATGCAGATTGGGCAGGTTTGGATCGGAAAGCAATGTCCATGATCCGTCTCTCGTTGACCAAGAATGTTGGCTTCAACATTCTGAAGGAGAAGACAGCGAAAGGCATTATGGAAGCGCTGTCTAACATGTACGAGAAGCCATCTGCAGCAAACAAGGTTTTTCTGATTAGAGAGCTGGTGAACACAAGGATGAAAGAAGGCACTTCAGTTACCGAGCATATCAACAAGTTGAATTCGATTTTAACCAGACTTGCGTCAGTGAAGATTAAGTTCGATGATGAAGTTCAAGCTTTGCTACTGCTATCGTCTTTGCCTGATAGTTGGTCCGGAACGGTTACAACGGTTACCGGTTCAGTGGGACCCGATGGATTCACTTTTGATCAAATTCGAGATCTCGTTCTTGGCGAGGACGTCAGAAGAAAGAGTTCTACGGAGTCATCTGGTGAATTGTTACATGTTGGCAGAAGCAGAAGGAATAGCAGAGGTAGTGGGAGCAGGAACAGACAAAGGAGTCAATCGAAGACTCATGATAGCTCAGGTATAACGTGCTGGAAGTGCAAGGAGGTAGGGCATTTTAGGAATCAATGCCCGAAAGACAAAGTGAACATTGCAGAAGACTCCGCGGACGAGGATCTTTTTATTTGTTGTGCGGAGAGCAATGTGGATTCCTGGGTCATGGATTCTGGTGCTTCATTTCACGCTACCCACAGCGGTGAAGCATTGCAGAATCTAGTTATTGGGAACGACTAGCGAATGATAGAGCTCTTGATGTGACGGGCATGGGTGACATGGTATTGCAGACCCCAGTCGGTTTTTGGACTTTGAAGGATGTCAGAGTGGTTCCAGCCTTGAAGAAAAGTTTGATTTCTATCAGGCAGTTGGACGAACAGGGACACGAGGTGAAGTTCAGAGACGGGCAGTGGAAGGTCGTGAAGGGAAATCATGTCATGGCCCGCGGGAAGAAGAGTGGTTCGTTGTACGTGGTCAGATTACCGTCTGAGGGAGTGACCATCCCAGTTCAGAGAAATAAAGTCCGGTTCACAGAATCTCGTAGGCAGAAGAGGGTTGTCCTTGCAAGAGGGAAACCTAGAGCCACATGTCAGATTCAGGATGAACGAGCGAGGATAGGTTCAAGGAGGCCAGTCAGAGGTATTTGTGGCAGTGGGAGCTCAGACGGTGCTTCAGCCAATATTCCTAGAAGACAGTGAGTCAGAAGAACCAGTATTCCAGCTGTTGAAACACCTTCAGAAAATTTCTTGCTGAGTATGGAGAGTGTTTGTTCTCAGGATGTTCCAGGATCCGGCAGTGCGCGTTTGCAGTGGGAGCCGGTAGGGACCGAGGACGAGTCAGGGGCAGATTTTGCCATGATTGATGTGTTGGAGCTCCGGGGAGCTTCAACGGGCCTTTCAGTTCACTGTTGAGAAGGCCGCTGCAACTAGGAGGGTTGATGAAGATTACTAGATGTACAAGTATTTTATATGAATGGCAGTTTGAAGTTTTTCAAGCCTCCAAGTGGGAGATTGTTGGGCTTGTGGAGGCTTGTTGTTGGCCCGACCCAATAATTTGAAACCCTAGGATGTGTTTCCTATAAATAGATAGCTTGTACTTGTAATCCATGACACCACAAGTGAAATAAACCTCCTAGTTGATCCCGTGGACGTAGGTTGCAGTTGGCGACCGAACCACGTAAATTCTTGTGTGTCGTTTGTGTTCCGTTTCTCTTTATTCTTGCAGATTATTTGTGTGTGTTGTGTGTTTAATTCCCAACAAAAGATTGATCAATGGAAATGATTAAAGAATTTTTTCCGTCCTAGAACAAAGATTTATATGGAATCATTGGTGAACAGAGGAGATAGAGTTCTTTCAAAGGAGAATTGAGTATAATAAATCGAGTTCTAATAATTACATAGAATTAGGTTAGGTGTGAAAGCATTGACCATTCATAATTAAATATATTACAATATTAAAAACTATTTTAACATAAATGTGCTTGATCTATTTATTATTTAAAAATTTAATAAATGATTTAACTGAATTTTTAATAGAAGGATCTGTCACAATATTTTTATAATTGGAAGATCAATTCTACCGAAATAAAAATTTAAGGATCAATATCATCAACCCTCTATAATTTGGAGATTATTTATGTTATTTTGCATTGGGATTATAATATTGAGAACTTGAGAAAAAGGAAGGATTAGATTGAGATATTTCCATATTTGAAGGATCATTCCATAAATAATCCTTGTTGGCATTGTAAGGGACATTCCTTAAGTAAACTTTGTTTGAATAACTTGTTACTTTCGAATCTCCAATAAAAATATCTTTTCAAGTGACATCTTTTGTTTTTTGCCTAAAAATGGAAAATATCTGGATTTTTTATTTATTTTATAATTTAACCTTTCGATATTTTTTACTTGCCTTAAACTAATTTGAAATTGAATAGGACTTATTTTTGGTAAAAAAATCTTTATATATATATATATATATTTCATTATTTAGTCTGCACGTGCTTTTATTAGTATATATAGGCTGGATAATGCTTTTTTCGTCCTCTTGGGAAATGTTATTTTCAATATATTGGGAGCAGGATTCTTAAGATAAAAAACAAAAAAAAAAAGAAAGAAAAAAGAAAAGAAAAAAGAATGCAATGGAAAAATATCTGGATTTTTTGTTTGAATAAAAAATCTTTCAGGGAAGATTATTATTGTTATTCAAGAAAATAATGGAAAAATATAAAAATATCTACAGTTTCTCCTCGAGAAAAAATCTTGTTAGGGGGATATTTTTTTTTTCAAGAAAAATAATTGATTTGAGTATTTAAAAACTGTTTTTATTTTTATATTTGTAAATTTGAAGTATTTTTAACTCAAAATTATAAGTAAGATTTTTTAATTGTAAACTTTTTTGAAAAAAAAAATTAGTCTTATTAATAAATTTTTATTTTATTATTATACTAATAATTTTTTAATAGAGATATTTTTATCACATAAAATTTTCTTCAAAAATGAACTTTATTAGTAACAAAAATAAATAAATAAATAACACTTTATTGCCGAAAAATACATATAAAGAAAAGTTAATTTTTTTAATAAAATGAGAACAACAGTGAAATCTAAAAAATATCTGAACATTTTTTATTTTTTATTTTTGGTAAAATGGACTTTTTTGTTTTTTAGCTTGGGCTCATATATATATATATATATACTCTAATATATGGGCCTGAAACTATAAACATGTCTTTTGTGCAAATGAACGACATCCAGTTGACATTCTCAACCAAATACAAAGGCAAACCACTGATAGATCTCTAGTGAGAAAAGGAAAAAAATAGAAACTCTTGCAGTTGTTTAAAACAAACCTGGCAATGTAATTTTCCCCAAATTTTCAACCAGCTTGTCAACACTGCCAACCTGATAAAATAATGTGTAGGGGAAACCATTAAAGATGTATATGTGAACCAAAAAACTCTGAGATGTAAATATGCTGGATGTGGAAACAAAGAAAAAGCATGACTCTGCTTATAGAGAGAGAGAGAGCACAAACTTACAGAAACAGCAGTGCAGAAAGCACGAACATGAAACCCAGCAGATATATAATAATGCAGATATGATATTATGAACTGAAGATGAGAGAAGAAATGACTTACCTAAAATGAAACCCAGAAGAAGAAGTAGAAAACTTGTGAATGATGTCGTATTTGATCCAGAAGGAATATTATTGAACATAAACTCTAGTTGAATAAATAAATAAGTAGCCGAAAAATTGAACAATTTCTCCCCCTCTCACTTTCGGTATCTTTTTTACAGCAGCATTCAACAGATAAGAGAAGAAGAAAGAGAAAGCATATATATATATATATATATATATATATGTATGTATAGAAGAGAAAAAAACAAAAAAAAAAAAGGAAAGAAGAGGGTGGAGAATTTTAAAAAATGAAAAGAAAAGGGAAAGTGGGGAGAAGGTAATTATGAAAGGGAAAGTGGGGAGAAGGTAATTATGAGAGGGAAACGGAAACGAGAGAGGAAACGGAGAGGTTTTTTTTTTTTGTTTTTTGAGAGAGATAAAAATAAAAAAGAAAAAGAGAAAATTTTTTAAAAAAAATTAGTAGGTCCCATTAAAACTCATTTTGAGAATGAGTTAAAGTTAGTTTGAGAAATAGTTTTATAAACTAGGTTAAACCGGGATAAATTTTAAAAAGTTGGGTCATTTTAGGAAAAGACTCCGAGGCCAAACCACTACTTTACATACATTGCATTTTTTTGAAAAAATAAAAATAAATCTTTAAAAGAAAAAGATATAAATACCCTAAAAAATAAACTATATTGACTTTGCAACTTGAGAACATCACTTGGAGCAGGGAGTGCGAAGAGGGGTGGGAGGAATTGAGAAGGTACCTTAGCTCACTCCTATTGCTAAGCGCTCCTTCCACTATGTGGATTTAGTTGTCACGATCGTGTTGATTAAGGAGATAGATAAGCAACAAATATTGGTGTACTATGTAAGCAACGTATTGAACGGATCTAAATTCAAGTACCCTAATATATATAAAAGTTGACTTATTCTTTTGTTGTCTCTACTCGAGAGTTAATGCCTTATTTGAATCCTGTAAAATAAACATCTGATAAATTGTCTACTCTACCAAATATTTCACAAGATGAATCGATTAGATAGACTACTAAAGTGGCCAATTGAATTCAGCGGGTATAAAATCAACTTTTTCTCCAAAACTGCCATCAAGGCACAAGCCTCGACTGACTTCGTGGTAGAGACCACCTTCAAGGAGGAAGTCCGAACTGAATCAGCTTCGGCAACTATGACTACTTTAATTATTCCCTGCGAGGCCTAGTGATAACTCTAAAATAATAGAGTTATTCACATCCAATTTGCCACGTTTTATTTGGGAATTAACTGAATTTATTTGGAAAATGGAATGAAAATGTGTTGATTTGATATTTTCTCTCTTTTTACCTAAAAATGTGGATTTATTGTTAAAAGTCAATTTAATTGAATTAATTTCTCAAAATGTGGACAAGCTGTATTTATGTATTAATTATTTGGGAATTAATTTGAATTGATTTATTGTGACAAGGGTAAAAGGAGAATAAAAATTCAGTTGTATTATTCAACCAGATTCTTTACAGTTTGTTTTATTTGAAACGTGGCAGAAAAAATACAAAACAATTAAGAAAGCATCTACAATTCTGCTGCTGATCCTATGGCAGTCAGAAGAAGAAGACAAAAACTCTGCAAAAGATCCTGCGGCAGTCAGAGGAAAAAGACAAAGATTTTAGAAAGCAGCTGGAATTCTGCTACAGATCCTGCAGCAAGCAGAAGAAAACAACAAAGATCTCAGAAAGCAGCTGGAATTCGGCTGAAGATGCTACAGCAAACAGAGGAAGAAGACAACAACTACATAAGGCAGCTAGAATTGATTCAGTTATTTGCTGGAATTTTTGGAGAAAATTCCAGAATTATGGACAGATGGCAGCTTGGTAATGGCTCTCGGTACACAAAGAGGCTCTATATATATGAGTAAAACCGAGAGGAATAGGCTTAGTTAGTTTTTAGGCTAGGCTAGGCTTGGCTTTTGGTCATTTTTATAGAGAGATTGGTTTTCTTAGTTTTCTTAGGTAGTTTAGTAGTGTTTAGATAGGATAGTTTAGCTTTTCTTCTTAGTTTTAGACTGACTTTTAGGAGGGAAAAACCCGAGAGTGAGCAAGGTGACTTGTTGAAGTGTTCATTAGCTGGGCAGTAAAGACTCTGCAACATCAAGCAGAGGGAACGAAGGGCAGCACTACGTTGATTAAACCGATTTGGGCAGTAGGGTGATCTCCGATCCAGAGTAATCCTCTCTCCATTTCTTCAATTTGCTACTGTTTTGTAATTAAATGTTCTTTGTAATATGAGAATATTTACATGGGTTCAAGGATTGATTAAAAATGTTTTGGGATTGATATGTTTTCCGTCTTGGGATTGACTTCGTCTTTGACTGGTGTCACTATAGACCTAGGGACTATTTTTCCTATTACGTTGATCCTTGTCTTTCATGATTCGTTTCAGCAAAATATATATATTTAACCTGAAGATGCTGTGGTGTAGTTGAGTATGAACATGTTGAATAAACTGTTTTGATTATGATGACGAGTATGTTGTAGCATTGCTTTATGTTTTTATGTTTGATCCTTGTATGAGGCGATGCTTGGTTTATTCATGTAATTACATTAAATTGATTTAACATCACTTGCGGTTACGACTGTCCAATGTATGAATCGAGCTAGTGTCTGGCCTTCTAGCGGAGGGGAGCTAGTGGACGTGATAATTATGTGGCACTAGATTGAGACTGCAGAAGCAGTAAGACACGAAAGTGCACTCAATATTGCAGTGGAAATGCCCAAATTCACTGACTAGTGTTGCGCTATGTCAACGGTACTTCGTACTCCATGAGACGATGTTATCGGGGATCTAGCCTAGTAGATCAAGTAGTCTAGGTGGAACCAGACATGCTGTAGCATTGATATGGAAACTGAAAGCATGCTTGTATACTTAGATTCATCTATGGTTTGTACTTACATTTTGGGTGTGAATGCCGTAGCATCGTATTACCTGCAGTACTCTTGTGGTTATTTCCAGTAGGCTAACCCTTAACTGTTAGTTTAGTTAGGAGTCGGATTGCTATACTATTAGACCAATCTCTGTTAATAATTCATTATTCATCATTCTTTATTCTTTTATTCTTTTAACCATTTGTACAATCGTATTTGCATTTGTAATTGGCATACATAGTCCCTGTGGGATCGATAATCTTGTACTTAGGTACATATATTACTTGTTGACCGGTGTATACTTGCACTTGTTAAGATTGCGTTGATTTATTCTACTTTCTTTATCTTTACAAATTGTGACACACGCACACAACGCAACAAGTTTTTGGCGCCGTTGCCGGGGACTTTGGAGTCAATTTGATTGTTAATATTGATTGTTTGCATTTGGTTACTTTTATTTTTTCAGTTTATTTTTATACTCATTCTTGAGCTTATGAGATTATTGAAATGATTGTATGAGGGACAAATAAATTATGCATGAGCTGAACTGTTTTTGTGGATTTATTGATCTGAATTATTTGCTAAATTTCAGCTTGTGTATCATTCATTCCTTAACGTGTGCTGTTTTGCATGAGTAAAACGCGCAAGGGCTCTCAAGCATCATTGCTGCCACTCGATCCAGAAATTGAGAAAACAGCCAAGGCGTTAAAGAAGAAGAAACAGACCACGGATAAGGCAGTCATGGCGGAGCAGCGTGAAATTCAACCTGAACCTGCCCATAATCCAGTGGTAATGGCAGACGATAGGGACCATGCTATTCGGCAGTATGCAATCCCTATGTTTAATGCATTGAAACCAAGTATTGTGCAACCGGAGATTGCTACAGCACAGTTCGAGTTGAAACCAGTAATGTTTCAAATGTTGCAAACAGTAGGGCAGTTTGGTGGATCACCTGCTGAAGATCCACACTTGCACCTACGTTTATTTTTGGAGGTAAGCGACTGTTCTAAGATACCAGGGGTGACGGACGATGCTTTGAGGCTGAAATTGTTTCCATATTCTTTGAAAGACAAAGCTAGAGAATGGCTTAACTCTCTACCCTCTGGTAGTGTGACTTCATGGCAGCAGCTTACTGAGAAATTTTTGATGAAATATTTTCCTCCAACGAAAAATGCTAGGTTGAGAAATGAAATCACCTCTTTTCAACAATTAGAAGATGAATCATTGTATGAGGCATGGGAAACATTTAAAAAGTTGTTAAGGAGATGTCCACATCACGGAATCCCACACCGTATTCAAATGGAAACATTTTACAATGGGTTGAATGCACACACAAGAATGATAGTTGATGCTTCAGCAAATGGAGCACTTTTGGCAAAGACATACAATGAAGCCTATGAACTAATTGAGAGGATTGCCAACAACAACTATCAGTGGCCTACAACAAGGCTGCCAAGCGGAAGAAGAGTGGCTGGAGTGTTGGAGTTAGACCCAATAACTTCACTTTCAGCCCAAGTATCATCCATGTCTAATATGCTGAAGACACTGAGTATGCAGCAGCATAGCGGGCAGACGGCTGAGCAACCAAACCAGTCTAATGTAAGCCAGGTGCAAGCTGTGTGTTGTGTTTATTGTGGAGAGGGGCATCTATTTGAGGATTGTGTTCACAATCCTGCATCAATCTGCTACATGGGGAATCAAAACAGGGGTAATGGTCTTCAATTAAATACTTACAACCCTACTTGGAGGCAGCATCCAAATTTTTCTTGGAGTAATCAAGGGATGCACCCCACTCAAGGTGTGAATCCAAGACCACTGGTCCAGCAGCAACAGCAGTACCCCCAACAGCAGCAACAACAACTCCAACACCAACAAAGACCTCTACAACAACAACCACCTTCAAGCACTTTAGAAAACATGATGAGAGACTTCATGGCAAGGACAGAAACAACCATACAAGGACTATCATCTACTATTCGTAACTTGGAAACCCAGCTGTAGCAGTTAGCCCAAGAGATGAGGAGCAGACCACAAGGATCACTTCTGAGCGATACAAAAAATCCAAGAAGAGAAGGAAAAGAATATTGCAAGGCTGTAACATTACGAAGTGGCAGAATACTGGACGAGCCAAAAACGAAGTCTGGAGCAACTGAGAAGACCAGTAAGCCCAGCAAGAGTGCAGAAATTCCAGTAGCTGAACCAGAACAAGTGGAGCCAAATGCTGCAGCATCGCCAATGCCGCAGCAAAGCACCATTCCAGAACAGTCGGATGCTGCAGCATCACCAAAGCTACAACAATGCAATATTCCAGAGAGCAAACCAGTACAACAACGAATGCCGTTTCCACAGAGGTTTGCCAAAAAGAAACAAGATGAGCAGTTCAAGAAGTTCTTGGACATTTTGAAACAGCTGCACATCAACATTCCATTGGTGGAAGCAATAGAACAAATGCCCAACTATGCGAAATTCATGAAGGATATCCTTACAAAGAAAAGAAAGTTGGGAGAATATGAAATTGTTTCACTAACCAAAGAATGCAGTTTCTTTTTGCAGGATAAGTTGCCCCCTAAAATGAAAGATTCGGGGAGCTTTAATATTCCTTGTTCTATTGGAGACTCATACTGTGTTATGGCCTTATGTGATCTTGGCGCTAGCATAAATTTGATGTCTATGTCAGTTTTTAAGCAATTGGGAATAGGTAAGGTAAGACCTACGACGGTAACACTACAGTTGGCAGATAGGTCTATAGCTCACCCAGATGGAAAGATTGAAGATGTCCTGGTAAGGGTTGATAAATTTATTTTTCCAGCTGACTTTATTGTTCTTGATTATAAAGCAGATATAGAAGTTCCAATTATTTTGGGGAGACCTTTCCTTGCTACGGGAAGGACCCTTATTGATGTTCAAAAAGGAGAACTCACCATGAGGTTTCAAGATGATAAAGTCACGTTCAATGTATTCAAAGCCATGAAATTTCATGATGAAGGTTAGGACTGTTTTCGCATATCCACTGTTGATACTTTGACAAGTGAAGGTGAAGAATGGATGAACTATGGAGATGATGCATTGGAAAGAGTATTGAGGGAGGAAATGTTGCACTATGGTAATGAAGAAGAAGAGGAATACTCAATGTGGTTAGAAGCCAATTCTCATGGTTTCAAGTTTCGCGCGCAATTTGAATCCTTGTACTTATCTTCTCGGGAGATCAAAGTGACAAAACCTTCTGTGGAAGAACCACATGAACTGGAACTGAAGTAATTGCTGCAGCATTTGAAGTACAGATTTCTGGGAGCAGACTCAACTCTGCCTGTGATTATTTCAGCATTACTGGATGCTTAACAAGAAGAAAAATTACTTGGAGTTCTGAAGTAGCATAAGAGAGCTATGGGCTGGACCATAGTTGACATAAAAGGTATAAGTCCAACCTTATGCATGCACAAAATCATTTTGGAAGAAAATTCCAAAAATTCAGTTGAGGGGCAACGAAGATTAAATCCTATTATGAAGGAAGTGATAATGGAGCAAATTATCAAGTGGCTGGATTTTGGCATAATCTATCCTATTTCTGACAGTTCTTGGGTAAGTCCTATACAATGTGTGCCCAAGAAAGGGGGAATTACTCTGGTGCAAAATGAAGATAATGAATTGATTCCCACCAGAATTATCACGGGATGGAGGATTTGCATTGACTACAGAAAGCTCAACAAAGCCACATGGAAGGACCACTTCCCACTGCCCTTCATGGACCAGATGTTGGATAGGTTGGCTAGACGTGATTACTACTATTTTTTGGATGGTTATTCTGGTTACAACCAGATTGCTGTAGCACCAGGGGACCAGGACAAAACTACTTTAACTTGTCCCTATGGTACATTTTCTTTTAGAAGGATGTCGTTCGGATTATGCAATGCTCCAGCAACGTTCCAACGCTGTATGATGGCCATTTTCACAGATATGTTGGAGCAGTACTTAGAAGTTTTTATGGATGACTTCTCCGTATTTGGGGATTCTTTTGATGAATGTTTAGAGAATTTGGCCAAGGTGCTTAAACGTTGTGAGGACACCAACTTAGTCCTCAACTGGGAGAAGTGTCACTTTATGGTTAGGGAAGGAATTGTGTTGGGACACCGGATTTCAAAGAAAGGTCCTGAAGTGGACCGAACCAAGATAGAAGTAATTGAAAAGTTACCGACCCCAACAACTGTGAAACACATTCGAAGCTTCTTGGGACATGCGGGCTTCTATCGACGATTCATCAAAGACTTTTCAAAGGTATCTAAGCCCTTATGTAAATTGTTAGAAAAAGATTATGTGTTTTCTTTTGATGCAGCCTGTGCCGCAGCATTTGAGGAGCTTAAACAGAAGCTTATCTCAGCACCCATTATCATAGCACCCGATTGGAGTCTACCATTTGAGCTAATGTGTGATGCTAGTGACTATGCAGTTGGTGCAGTTTTTGGGCAGCGGCGGAACAAAATTTTTTATTCAATCTATTACGCCAGCAAGACACTCACGGATGCTCAGGTAAATTACACTGTTACTGAAAAATAGTTGCTTGCTGTTGTGTTTGCCTTTGATAAATTCAGGTCCTATTTGGTGGGCACGAAAGTGATAGTCTACACCGATCAATCTGCCATCAAATATTTACTTGCAAAGAAGGACTCAAAACCAAGGCTCATTAGATGGATTCTACTCCTACAAGAATTTTATGTGGAAATCAATAACAAGAAGGGAGTAGAAAATCAAGTGGCTGACCATTTGTCTCGATTGGAACAGCGAGAGGGATTTCAGATCCCAATTAATGAGCATTTTCCTGATGAACAATTACTGGAAATTCAAGAAGACATGAAAATGCCATGGTATGCTGATTCTGCTAATTTTCTGGCCAGTGGTGCAATACCGCCGGATTTCTCATACCAGGAGCGAAAGAAGTTTCTCCATGATGTAAAAAGTTATTTTTGGGAGGAACCATTTTTGTTCAAACAATGCAAAGACCAAGTGATTCGGAGATGTGTAAACGATGATGAAATTGAGGACATCATTTTTCAATGTCACAACTCACTATGTGGAGGACATTTTGGAGGGTCAAGGACTGCAGCAAAGGTACTACAATCTGGTTTCTTTTGGCCTTCATTATTTAGAGTTTGTGGCAAGGTGTGATCGTTGCCAAAGGGTAGGAAACATCTCAAGAAGAAACGAAATGCCTCTGACCAACATTTTGGAAGTTGAACTTTTTGATGTATGGGGTATTGACTTCATGGGACCTTTCCCCTCTTCTTTTGGAAAGTCGTACATTTTAATGGCAGTAGACTACGTTTCAAAGTGGATGGAAGCCGCAACATTCCCCACCAATGATTCCAAGGTTGTGATGAACGTTTTGAGGAAAAACATTTTCACAAGATTTGGGACTCCACGGGCAATTATTAGTGATGAAGGAACGCATTTTGTCAACAGGTGGCTACGTGTCATGTTAGCCAAGTATAATGTTCGTCACAAGATTGCCTTGCCTTATCATCCTCAAACCAATGGGAAAGTTGAATTGTCCAACCGAATCATTAAAGGTATACTTGAGAAGGTGGTGAACCCTAACAGAAAAGATTGGTCAAAAAGGTTAGATGATGCTCTATGGGCTTACCGGACAGCTTTCAAGACTTCAATATGTATGTCTCCTTATAGACTCATTTTTTGGCAAAGCTTGCCACTTACCCGTTGAGTTAGAGCACAAAGCATACTGGGCGCTGCAGCATCTCAACATGGATATGGATGCTGCTGGAAACAAGCGAATGCTGCAACTTTCAGAACTGGATGAGCTGAGATTATTTTCTTATGAAAATGCCAAGTTATACAAGGAGAAAACTAAGAGATGGCATGACAAACACATCCAGCCACGAAATTTTGAAATTGGACAACAAGTTCTGATTTTTAATTCAAGATTGAGATTATTTCCAGGAAAATTGAAATCGAGATGGACCAGACCATTTACAATTGAACAAATATATCCTTATGGAGTGGTCTCAGTTGTGGGCAAAAAGGGGAACAAATTTAAAGTCAACGGGCATAGACTAAAACTCTACAGAGATGGTGACCAAGAGCAAACCGTTGCGTCTCTATTATTGGTCAATGTTGAAGAATTGAGTGGACCCAACACAAGTGAAAAATTCAAGTGAACACTTTTTATTTTTGCTTTATTTTCTGTTTTTCTTTTCTTTCTGTTTATTTATTATTTCTATTTTTTTAGGTGTCGGGTACCCCTGTACCCGACCACTGTTAGTTTTTCTTCTATTTTGTTGTTTTCTTTGTTTTTATTTCAGTTTAGGGGATGATGTACGCATGGCCAAGTTTTCCCAACCAACTCCTACCTGGAGAGGACCCAGACAGAATGGATAACGATGTCATCATCCCTTGAATCACCCCCGTCTCTATGGGAGTAACTCTTTCCCTAAACTCTTTTACTTTTACCTTTACTTTTTAGCATGTACGTGTTTGCCTGCTGTGCAGGTTTTGGACAACTTTTCTTATCTTTTGTTTTGTTTTGTTTTCGGTACTATGCTTTGCTTGCTACCTAATGTCCTATGTTTAAGCAATGAGGACATTGCTTCCCCTTAAGTTTGGAGGAGGGTGTCCTCTGGTGGCAAAAAGTTCAAAATGCTACAAATTTTAAAAATCTTTCTGCTGTCTTTTGAATGCATGAACATCCTCTTTGCTGAAATCTGAGTGATCTATCTAAATGCATGGATGACTCATCTGAATAACTGTTTTATGATGCCTTATAAATTGACTGATCTGGCATAGAAGAACTACTTCCACAAATGCGGCAACATTTTCATATGACCCAGTAGAACTTTAGTTTCAGCAGGATTAGTGTAGACTTTTGGGACCCGATTAATGATGATACCTTAAAAACAAAAATACATTCTTGTAGACCTTGTACCTCTTTTTAGAATAATTAGGTATTAGTCGACTCTAAGTAAGAATTACTTCTACTCCCTATCTTTTGCACATAGTCTTCTTGTAGATTTCATGATCATAAAAAGAGTTAGCTTTGGTATGAAGGTTCAGAATTTTTAGACTCGTTTGTTATATCCCTTGAGGCGAAATCCTAGTATATTTGGTAATATAGAAATGATTGAAGCATGTTCTTGAATCGTTTGAGCCTTTATTGCTTACCCTAATGCATTTTGTTTCCTTAGTTAACCCAAGTTGAGCCTAAGCCTAATTTCTTGACACCCTTATTAAATAGCCACTTATCCTAAATGTTTTGCATGTATCCATTCTTTGTTTTCCATAAACTTGATCTTAGTCTGCTGTGAACACTGTTAAACATAAGTTTGGGGGTATGCTGAGAATGCTATGAGGAGGAACATAGAAATGCTGCAGCACAATGCTGCAGCAATACCATTTTTTGGATCAGTGGTATTTAAGGAAATTTTGAAATTCTGTTATGAATGCTCTACGTATTGAGGGTATGTGTATAAAAATGTGCGAAAAAATGAAAGAACCCTCTTTACTTTTAAAAAGAAAAAGAAGAACAAAGAGAGAGCAAAAAGGAAATACGTATTATACTTCTTTGAGGTCAAATGCTATATACTAATTGTGGTTAAATGTTGCACGTATTTCTGAAGCAGGGTGTAAATGTTTATGCTCCTTGAGTTTATGTTTAAAAAAAATTTTGAGAAGTGATAGCATTGGGTAGAAGCTCATGGCAGACTAGGACTAAGTTTTGAGCCTACTTTTTATCCATATTTTTTCTACCTTAGCCCTAGCCTACATTACAACCAATTTAAGACCTATTTGATCTTTATTGCTAAATTTGCTACATTAGTGGAGAGGGGTGTAATAGATTGAGTTTGAGGATACAAAATGAACCTTAGGATTACCATATGTTGACTTATGAATGAGAGATTGAAAAGGAAAGACTATTCACACACACACTGGAGTGGAAATTCTTTGAGCTTGGGTTAGTTAATATTTGGTTATTCACTTAAGGATGGAACATTATGTCTGCTTGAATTTTGAATTTTTCTCTCTCAAATCATTGGTCCCAGGTTTAACTGAAACTTCTGAACAAAGTTTTTATGTGGGTATGATAACTCTAAAATAATAGAGTTATTCACATCCAATTTGCCACGTTTTATTTGGGAATTAACTGGATTTATTTGGAAAATGGAATGAAAATGTGTTGATTTGATATTTTCTCTCCTTTTACCTAAAAATGTGATTTATTGTTAAAAGTCAATTTAATTGTATTTATGTATTAATTATTTGGGAATTAATTTGAATTGATTTATTGTGACAAGGGTAAAAAGAGAATAAAAATTCAGTTGTATTATTCAACCATGTTCTTTATAGTTTGTTTTATTTGAAACGTTGCAGAAAAAAATACAAGAAAATTCAGAAAGCATCTGCAATTCTGCTGCTGATCTTGCGGCAGTCAGAAGAAGAAGACAAAAACTCTGCAAAAGATCCTGCGGCAGTCAGAGGAAAAAGACAAAGATTTCAGAAAGCAGCTGGAATTCTGCTGCAGATCCTGCAGCAAGCAGAAGAAAACAACAAAGATCTCATAAAGCAGCTGGAATTCGGCTGAAGATGCTGCAGCAAACAGAGGAAGAAGACAACAACTACAGAAGGCAGCTGGAATTGATTCAGTTATTTGCTGGAAATTTGGAGAAAATTCTAGAATTATGGACAGATGGCAGCTTGGTAATGGCTCTCTGATACGCGAAAATCGTATCACATTTTTAGCATGTTTTTATATATGATTTAGGGTGAAATTGAGAGTAAATTGATCTTAATTGTTTGTTATTTACTCAATTTCACGGTTTTTATGATTTTGGAAGTGTCAGGTGAAAAGTAGACGAAAACAGTAAATTTTGGGGCAAAACGCAATTTTTGGAAATGTTGACTTGGTCAAAGGGTTAGGACGGGCGTCCCGAACCCGGGACGGGCGTCTCGACCCAGTCAAACCGCCGGGACGGGTGTCCCGACCTGGTCAACAGATCCGGACGGGCGTCCCGAACCCCCAGAACCAGTCCCACATCGAATTTTTGATGAAAAATCACCCCGGGAAGCTGCTATAAATACCCCAGGCCTCCAGCAGTTGAAATCATTCCTCTCCACTTGATCTGAGTCATTAAGTGGTTTCCAGTGTACACTTATCTAGTACACAACTCACTCAGAGACTCGGATCTCAGTTTTCTTTCTTGTTAGTGTTTTGTTTTAGTTTCTGAGAAATAGTCTCAGATCTTAGGCTTACATAGATAGGTTCGTTTCTGGTATTCATAGAATACCCGAGATTTCGTTAGGAGATCCTAAGAGGGCTCTAGGTGTTCGAAGAGTCAATCCACAGGGCTGGGCTTAAGCTGGGTATTAAGGTAAAGCCCAGTTACTAGGCTGAGGAAGCGTCCTCCGACGGTTTTGGCGAGCAGAGTCGGGTCAAGCAATACGGCATATACAGCAGTACGCTCCATCGGCGAGACTTCGTAAAGGGTGATTTCTTAATGGCATCGGCCCCCCTGTCCCTCTCTTATATGTTGTTATTGTGTTTGTCCAAATAACGATTTGAATACCAGATTATGTTTTTATGAATATTTGTTATATATGTTGAAGTTATTATGTTTTTCTAGAAATGGCCACCTGCTTAAATATCCATTATGTCTGCATGTCTATCACCGTTCTTTTAAACTGAAATTAGGGTTATAGACAATTCCTAACCACGGTCTATTCATAACCTGTTTAGTTTAACAGGCATCAATTAGTATTGGTGTCTGCCATACTAGATAAAATAATCTACGGAACACCCTGTTGGTTGAAAGTAGTCTAGGTAGGCTGAGTAGAGTTTTATGCCGGCGGTTATGAGACGAGCGGTGTGATCGCCAAAGTGACATAGGGCGTTCATTGCTGACTTTAGTCCGAGCCGTGAGTAGGGTCGTTACCCTTAACGATGGGGCGGTAGCGTAGAAACTCAGATGTGGTAGCCTTTAGACACAGAACATAGTTGCAATCCAGGCCAAGACATGTCTAAAATACTCGAATATAGGTCAATCAACGTATAGTAACAGTATAACATAAAATCAGGATCTCGTCTATAAAACATTTTCAGGTTTATTTAGACTGAAACCTAGTGGAGAATGAATCACCTTATCATCAAAATTATTGATGAAGATTGCATAACTGGATTATAAGATAAGAGTTAGGAATAAAGGCTAGTTACTACTAAGCCGTTACCACTTCCCTGGGAGTACGATATTTATTTAATAAAATCGTAGATACTTTCCAATAGACTAGCTACACGATAGGTACTCTGCCTTAGGTTCTGGCTGATTAAGTGACACCATAGAGACTAAATGTGACAATTAGTCAATCACAGTCCTTAATTATTTATAATCAACATATGGTAAAATAACACCTATTTATCACATCGACCGGAACTGCATTAGAGTTTTTGCGCCGTTGCCGGGGAAATATCATAATAAATTTAGGATTATTGGCCACAATTCTAGAGACTTATGATAGGTAGCGGTAGTAACCTAGACCTTAGACCTAACTAATTAATTTTAGATATTATTTGGAATTAAGACACTTAGGATAATCAAATTTTAGAAAATCATTCTAGAACCATATTGAGGAAATTTAACTGCTTTCGAAAAAAAAAAGGAAAAAAATTAAAAAAAATTCAAAACTCGAAAAAAATTGTATTTTTCTTGCTCAATGGTAAGTTGTTCTTTTCACTATCTCTTGTTGTTTTTGTTTTCTTAGTTGCTCTTTTTCATGTTTTTCTTCCTTTATTTAATTTTGAAGAAATAAAAATAGAAATGAGGATAAAATATATTTTCTTCTGAGTTGTAAAATTTTGGCTTAGATTTTTATTGGGAAGAAACTCCATTTTAGAATTTTCTTAGAGTCATACCGGCTTTATTAGGACGAGTTATGAAATAATTTTTCCTTAATAGCTAGACCTTTGAATGTTCTATTGAAAAAAAGGATGTTCCTTTTGTTATGTTGATAATTGCATGAGATCTTTTAAACCAAAAGGAATTACTGCACCCATTAGGGCATCACCTGATTGAAATCTGCTTTTTGAATGAATATGTGATGTAGTGATGTAGTAAGAATTGTTTTAGGACAGAAAGATGATAAGAAAGTTCATGCATGATAAATTCCGATCTTATCTAGTCTTGTCTAGAAACAATAGGTGATACTGATCACTCCAAGATATCTGTGTTCAATAAAACTAATGCTGAACCATACTTGATTAAGTTAAGTTTTATTGTTACTTGAACTTGATATAGAATAAAGGGATAAGAAAAAGGGTTGAAAATCTAGAAAGCAAACCATTGGTCTAGATTAGAAAACCCCGAGTTAGAGGCTAGTGTAATACTGATAAATTTTTGGATGAAAACTTATTTGCATTGTTTGCTATGTATAATAATTCTCATCTGTGGTTTATTGCAAATTATCTAGTCACTGAATAAGTTCCAAGTGATATGACTTATCAGCAAAAGAAGAAATTCTTTGCTGATTTGAAATATTACTACTGGGCAGTTTCTCTTCTATTTCAAATTTTTGCAGATTAGTTGATCAGAAGATGTGTCTCAGAAGATGAAGGACACAAGATTTTGGAGCATTGCCCTAAAGAATCTACGGGAGACCAATTGATGGCTATCAACACTGTCCGGAAAGTGTTGAAAGCAGGATCTTGTTACCCACTATATTCAAGGATTTTGTATCTCTGATACAGTCTTGCGATTCTTGCCAAATAACAGGTAACACATCCTTCAGAGATCATCTACCCCAACAAGGTACACAAAGTTTTACAATCTTTTTGATATCTGGGGGTATTCATTAAATCCTTTCTTTTTCTTTCCTTTGAAAATAATTACATCATAGTAGTCGTGGAACACTTTTCGAAAATAGCCTGAACCACAGGCATTACCTACTAATGATGTTAAAGTCAGGTGCAGATTCTAGTTGTTTTCCAGATTCAGAGTGCCAATGTTTTAGGAAGAAATGTTCAGCCTGTGTATCAAATCTGTGAAGTCTGCTGAGTACCACACTTTAGCAGGGATTGCTATGGGAATGACTGACCATTCCAAAAGAGGTAGGAGTAGGTTACTGCAGAATGCTGCTCCAATGGGAAATGCATACAATCCCAGCTAGAGGAATCATACGGGATTTAGCTGAGGAATAATTCGGAAGCTGGAAACTTTCAGAAGATACCACCACAGCAAAACCCTACCCGCAGAATCAACAGATGAGATACTGGCAACAATTAAAGTCAGACCAGTGCAAGCAAGTGATCTACCAAGAGGTAACGAAGAGTCGAAGGATATAGAGGAATTTGGTGTTGTATCAGGAGCATAGCAATGGAGGAGCTTGCATTCCCTGCATACCAATCAGCTGTGAGAAACTTCCCCGAGGAAGTCTCAAATACTTGGGCCCAGATCTACACAACTGGAGCCCCCTACCACCACAGCTTCGCCAAAACTTCAGGTATCTTTTCTTCCATTCGAGACTTGCATGCAATACCTTTACTAACATTGGCAGGAAGGCACACAAATCCCAAGAAATCTCATTCCTAGACACGTTCCTCCTGGACACGTTGCTATGATTATGAGAAATCTTACAAATGATTCGAGGAAGCAGTCCGTGCGGATTGAGCCATTCCTCAAATGGATATGCCATTACCTGGAGCTCGACAATGAACGATCGGAGCTGACGTCATCCGTTCCAATATCTAGAGCTTGCAGAGTCAAGAACACCTCAGCAATAGCACATGGCTAAGGTGAAGAGCCAATTGACAGATCAGAGAAGACCCTTTTGCTCGCGACATGAAGGGAGTTTTTCTAATCCTCATATTCCTTTTATTTTATTTATTTTGTGTTCTGTTTTGCTATCCTTCTTGTTTTGTTGCTTTATTTTCTCTCTTACCCTTAGTTAGTCAAATAAGTGTGGGGTAAGAGTTTTCTATTTTGTTTTCATTTCTTCTTGTCTTCAAATAAGTGTGGGGTAGTTTAGATATGCATAAACACTGAGGACATTGTCAGACTTAAGTGTGGGGTAGCAGTGCTGCACTATAGCAGTTTGCAAAATTTTTCGCATGCTTTTGCTTGTTTTATCCGTATTTTCACACCCTTCCAAAAAAATTTCAAAATTTTTCCGTCTTTCAGACTTCTAAATGCAGTATGCTTGGTTAAACAATTGCTTATGTCTATGATATGTAGATAGTATGTTATGGTTATTAGGAGATAATTGATGACTACTGCTGAACTAATTAGGAATAGGGAATTCCTGATAACTGAGCACAACTTTGTCTGGATTAGAGACCTCAGCCAATTGCCTGTTCGAGACTTAACTAGATAAAATTAGACCAGTTGTGGATATATTGGCAGTTAGAATGACTAGATGAGACTCTGAGCTAAAAGTGAAAAGAAACAAAAGAAAGTTAATCAAATAAGGGTAGTTTGCCAGCGGCCTTCGCTACTCGAGCACCACTCCTTCGGGCAATTTAAAGCCTGATGCCCTAAGGTCGTGTAGATCTGGGAGTCATCGGAGTGGGACTCGCTACATGGGTAGTTGAAGTTGACGTGTTCTAAGCAGACTCAAAATACCGTGAATCTATAAAGAAAATAACTAAATGCTAAAACACTAAAAATCTGATCACCAAAGCTCAGAACTCAAAAAGTTGTCGGTTGTTAATATGTCTAGCGATGGGTCGAAGTGTTATCTGGTAGTAGTTAAGACAAGAGTACATTGTGTTGACTATTTGGTCTAGACTAGTACACACACTACACATCAGGAAGACCTTGTGACTAAGAAAAAAGTTCAACCTAGTTGTTGATTTGTTTTCTGCCTGATCATAACAAGCTACTAAAGACATCTGAGACCTTGTCATAGCAACCTAACCAGTCAGACCTGTGTTAAGAACTGTCTGAAGAATTTTTGGAATAAAAACATCACTAGGAATCTAAGTGACTGCACTACGGTTTAGAATCACAAACTTCAAGTAGATTTTGCTTGAGGACAAGCAAAAAGCTAAGTGTGGGGTTATATGATACGCGAAAATCGTATCACATTTTTAGCATGTTTTTATATATGATTTAGGGTGAAATTGAGAGTAAATTGATCTTAATTGTTTGTTATTTACTCAATTTCAAGGTTTTTATGATTTTGGAAGTGTCAGGTGAAAAGTAGACGAAAACAGGAAATTTTGGAAATGTTGACTTGGTCAAAGGGTCAGGACAGGCGTCCCGACCCAGTGAAACCGCCGGGACGGGCGTCCAGGACTCGGTACGGGTGTCCCGACCTGGTCAACAAATCAGGACGGGCGTCCCGAACCCCCAGAACAAGTCCCACATCGAATTTTTGATGAAAAATCACCCCGAGAAGCTGCTATAAATACCCCAGGCCTCCAGCAGTTGAAATCATTCCTCTCCACTCGATCTGAGTCATTAAGTGGTTTCCAGTGTACACTTCTCTAGTACACAACTCACTCAGAGACTCGGATCTCAGTTTTCTTTCTTGTTAGTGTTTTGTTTTAGTTTTTGAGCAATAGTCTCAGATCTTAGGCTTACATAGATAGGTTCGTTTCTGGTATTCATAGAATACCCGGGATTTCGTTAGGAGATCCTAAGAGGGCTCTAGGCGTTCGAAGAGTCAGTCCACAGGGCTGGGCTTAAGCTGGGTATTAAGGTAAAGCCCAGTTACTAGGCTGAGGAAGCGTCCTTCGACGGTTCTGGCGAGCAGAGTCGGGTCAAGCAATACGGCATATACAGCAGTACGCTCCATCGGCGAGACTTCGTAAAGGGTGATTTCTTTATGGCATCGGTCCCCCTGTCCCTCTCTTATATATTGTTATTGTGTTTGTCCAAATAACGATTTGAATACCAGATTATGTTTTTTTGAATATTTGTTATATATGTTGAAGTTATTATGTTTTTCTAGAAATGGCCACCTGCTTAAATATCCATTATGTCTGCATGTCTATCGCCGTTCTTTTAAACTGAAATTAGGGTTATAGACAATTCCTAACCACGGTCTATTCATAACCTGTTTAGTTTAACAGGCATCAATTAGTATTGGTGTCTGCCATACTAGATAAAATAATCTGCGGAACACCCTGTTGGTTGAAAGTAGTCTAGGTAGGCTGAGAAGATTTTATGCCGGTAGTTATGAGACGAGCGGTATGATCTCCAAAGTGAGATAGGGCGTTCATTGCTGACTTTAGTCCGAGCCGTGAGTAGGGTCGTTACCCTTAACGATGGGGCAGTAGCGTAGAAACTCAGATGTGGTAGCCTTTAGACACAGAACATAGTTGCAATCCAGGCCAAGACATGTCTAAAATACTCGAATATAGGTCAATCAACGTATAGTAACAGTATAACATAAAATCAGGATCTTGTCTATAAAACATTTTCAGGTTTATTTAGACTGAAACCTAGTGGAGAATGAATCACCTTATCATCAAAATTATTGATGAAGATTGCATAACTGGATTATAAGATAAGAGTTAGGAATAAAGGCTAGTTACTACTAAGCCGTTACCACTTCCCTGGGAGTACGATATTTATTTAATAAAATCGTAGATACTTTCCAATAGACTAGCTACACGATAGGTACTCTGCCTTAGGTTTTGGCTCATTAAGTGACACCATAGAGACTAAATGTGACAATTAGTCAATCACAGTCCTTAATTATTCATAATCAATATAGGGTAAAATAACACCTATTTAGCACATCGACTGGAACTGCATCACTCTCGGTACACAAAGAGGCTCTCTATATATGAGAAAAACCGAGAGGATTAGGCATAGTTAGTTTTTAGGCTAGGCTTGGCTTTTGGTCATTTTTATAGAGAGATTGGTTTTCTTAGTTTTCTTAGGTAGTTTAGTAGTGTTTCGATAGGATAGTTTTGCTTTCCTTCTTAGTTTTAGACTGACTTTTAGGAGGGAAAAACCCGAGACTGAGCAGGGTGACTTGCTGAAGTGTTCATCAGTTGCGCAGTAAAGACGTTGTAGCATCAAGCTGAGGGAACGAAGGGCATCAGTACGTTGATTAAACCGATTTGTGCAGTAGGGTGATCTCCGATCCAGAGTAATCCTCTCTCCATTTCTTCAATTTGCTACTGTTTTGCAATTAAATGTTCTTTGTAATATGAGAATATTTACATGGGTTCCAGGATTGAATAAAAATGTTTTGGGATTGATATGTTTTCCGTCTTGGATTGACTCCGTCTTTGACTGGTGTCAATATGGACCTAGGGACTGTTTGTCCTATTACGTTGATCCTTGTCTTTCATGATTCGTTTCAGTAAAATATATATATTTAACCTGAAGATGCTGTGGTGTAGTTGAGTATGAACATGTTGAATAAATTGTTTTGATTATGATGACGAGTATGTTGTAGCATTGCTTTCTGTTTTTATGTTTGATGCTTGTAAGGGACGATGCTTGGTTTATTCATGTAATTACATTAAACTGATTTAACATCACTTGCGGCTACGACTGTCCAATTTATGAATCGAGCTAGTGTCTGGCCTTCTAGCGGAGGGGAGCTAGTAGACGTGATAATTATGTGGCACTAGATTGAGACTGCGGAAGCAGTAAGACACGAAAGTGCACGCAATATTGCAGTGGAAATGCCTAAATTTACTGACTAGTGTTGCGCTAGGTCAATGGTACTTCGTACTCCATGAGACGATGTTATCGGGGATCTAGCCTAGTAGATCAAGTAGTCTGGGTGGAACCAGACATGCTGTAGCATTGATGTGGAAACTGAAAGCATGCTTGTATACTTAGATTCATCTATGGTTTGTACTTACATTTTGGCCGTGAATGCCGCAACATTGTATTACCTGTAGTACTCTTGTGGTTATTTCTAGTAGGCTAACCCTTAACTGTTAGTTTAGTTAGGAGTAGGATTGCTGTAGCATTAGACTAATCTCTGTTCATAATTCATTATTCATCATTCTTTATTCTTTTATTCTTTTAACCATTTGTATAATCGTATTTGCATTTGTAATTGGCATACATAGTCCTTGTGGGATCGATAATCTTGTACTTAGGTACATATATTACTTGTTGACCAGTGTATACTTGCACTTGTTAAGATTGCGTTGATTTATTCTACTTTCTTTATCTTTACAAATTGTGACACACACACACAACGCAACACCTAGGTTATCAACATCGACTGAGCGTTAAATTAAAGAGGAGCAAGGGCTGGTATAGTCCTCGCCTCGCCGGAATAATGAGAGCTCTATGGAGATGTGTTCAACTAGAGTTTGAGCTCACTAACGACGAGGCCATATATGAAACCTCATATTCATACTCTAATGGGCCAAGGAAACGATATAGCTTCTTTGTTCGTAAGAAGTGTCTCACAGTTCATGGTTAAGTAGATTACTGGCGAGTTCAACATCAACTTCGATAAGCTCGTGTAGTATGTACTCATAGCCCAACGGGAAGCCTCTAAGTTCCCTTATTTTTCTATCGAGGTGATAAGTCGAAATGACAATGTCAAGGTTGACTACCTGGCCAAAGTTGCATTGGCGAGATGGCGAATAAAATAGGATTCACATTGAGGATCGAACTCCCCACGATAAGCATCGACTACCCGACATAACATTAATGAGCATCGACAACTCCCCACCGACTTGAATGGAAGAAATTCGAGGGTAGGTAAAAAATAGGGTGCTACCTAGTGATTCCGTAAAAGCAAAGCTAATAAGAAAGCATAGAGCAAGTTACATTGTCGTCAATGACATTTTGTACAGACGATCTTTCTCTAAACCTTTATTCAGATGTTCACCTCGCTTGAAGTACAAGATCTCCTAGAAGAGGTCCACGAGGGATTTTGTGGTGGACACCCCGAAACCAGCTCCCTTGCTCAAAGGATAATCCTACAAGACATACGTCAAGAAATGTAATAACTGCCAGATATTTGGAGACATCTCAAGAGTTTGAGCTCACTAACGACGAGGCCATATATGAAACCTCATATTCATACTCTAATGGGCCAAGGAAACGATATAGCTTCTTTGTTCGTAAGAAGTGTCTCACAGTTCATGGTTAAGTAGATTATTGGCGAGTTCGACATCAACTTCGATAAGCTCGTGTAGTACGTACTCGTAGCCCAACGGGAAGCCTCTAAGTTCCCTTATTTTTCTATCGAGGTGATAAGTCGAAATGACAATGTCAAGGTTGACTACCTGGCCAAAGTTGCATTGGCGAGATGGCGAATAAAATAGGATTCACATTGAGGATCGAACTCCCCACGATAAGCATCGACTACCCGACATAACATTAATGAGCATCGACAACTCCCCACCGACTTGAATGGAAGAAATTCGAGGGTAGGTAAAAAATAGGGTGCTACCTAGTGATTCCGTAAAAGTAAAGCTAATAAGAAAGCATAGAGCAAGTTACATTGTCGTCAATGACATTTTGTACAGACGATCTTTCTCTAAACCTTTATTCAGATGTGCACCTCGCTTGAAGTACAAGATCTCCTAGAAGAGGTCCACGAGGGATTTTGTGGTGGACACCCCGAAACCATCTCCCTTGCTCAAAGGATAATCCTACAAGACATACGTCAAGAAATGTAATAACTGCCAGATATTTGGAGACATCTCAAGAGTATTGTCGATCGAACAAATTCCTGTTGCACCAACTTGTCCGTTTGACATGTAGGGGATGAATCTCATGAGAAAATTCTTGATGGAGAGAAAGAAATTAGATACCTGTAAAAAAAATATTAGCCACTAAAACAATTGAGGTAAATTGCGAGCACTTTATGAGAGAATTTTTACAAGTTCTCATCTTTTTCCTATTGTAACTTTTGATAGTGTTTACAAGTGAAGTTTTAATTTATTAAGTAAACTATTGTGTGTTAGCTACTTTATTGTATCCATTGTATCTTGTGAAATAGAGTCTATTGAACAATGGGCACATCCTTTAGAGGGGCAAAATTGTTTTAGGAAAATTGTGTCCGAAACAAGTATCAGATAACAATTGTTTTAGGAAAATAGACAAATCCAGATTTGTTTCCACAAAATCTAACCTTGACTCTTGAAATTACGCTCACAACAAGAATCAAATCTACGATTTTACATAGCATTTACAATGCATTTTTTCATTGTATCAATTTAGCTTTATATCTTCATTAACTTACTTTGTATAATACTTTCGATGCACACAGAAAGACAGGAAAGTGGAGATGTAGCATCAGCTATGGAGTGCTACATGAATCAACATGGTGCGACGAACAAAGAAGCAGTGAATAAATTAATGAAAGAGGTGAAACATGCATGGAAAGAATGGAGCATTATATATATATATGTGTGTGTGTGTGTGTGTGTGTGTGTGTATTTCACTTCCTTGATTTTTAAATAAAATCCTTTTTTCCGGTTTTTCAAGAAATAAGTAATTGAATCCATCCAAAGCATCAGCAATAATTATATGTTTAACGTAGAGATTAGGAGAATTAAAATTCTATTTAAAAGAAAAAAGAAACAGAAAAATGATAGAAAAATAAAAAATTCTTAAAACTCCATCTACTTTACACTGTATCCTATTTTATATTGTTCTTTTTTCATTAACATTAAAAACTCCATCTACTTTACACTGTATCCTATTTTATACTGTCAATTCTCCATTGGCTTTAAATTATTCCTCGAAAGTAAGGCAGCTAGATGTTAGCAATGCCTTCCTAAATGGAGAATTGACAGAGCAGATATACATGAGGCAACCAAATGGATTTGAGCATGAAGGTACGTATGTTTGTAAGCTACAAAAAGCACTTTATGGGCTTAAACAAGCCTCAAGGGCCTGTTATATGAAGGTTAAGAATACACTGTCATCTTTTGGTTTTGAAAATTCCAAGGCTGATAGCTCCTTGTTCTGGTATGATAAGAATGGTCTGAAGGTTTACATTTTGATCTATGTTGATGACATACTTGTGACAAGAAATTGTGAGAAGGGTGTTGATAGATTGATTGAAAGAATGAGGCAGCACTTTTCCTTGAAGGACTTAAGAGAAATCAATCATTTTCTGGGAATTGAAGTTTCTAGGACTCCACAAGGATTTCATCTCTGTCAAAAGGAGTATATCAAGAAGTTACTGGAGAAAGCAAATATGCAGCAGACAAAATACACTCCTACACCTATGATTAGCAGCTCACATTTGTCAAGGCATGTTGGGACACCTGTTAAAGATCCACAGCTATATAGAAGTGTTGTGGGAGCACTTCATTATGTTATAATAACTAGACTTGAAATAAGCTTTGCAGTGAATAAAGTAAGCCAGTACATGGCTAATCCCTTGGAGACACACTGGAAGGCAGTAAAGATGATTTTAAGATATCTTGGAGGAAGCACAGGTTATGGATTGAACTTCTGCAAATCTGAGCATTTAAATATAACCGGTTTTTCTGATAGTGATTGGGCCACTGACATTGATGATAGAAGATCAATAACCTGGTATTGTGTATACATTGGACAAAATCTTGTATCTTGGTCTAGCAAGAAACAACAATGTGTCTCAAGTTCAAGCACTGAAGCCGAATATAGGAGTTTAGCCCAGGTTATCTCTGAAATTTCTTGGATACAACACTTACTTGATGAGCTTAAGGTTGTACAGACTAGAATTCCTCAAGTCTGGATAGATAGCCAGAGTGCAATTTATTTGTCCTCTAATACTATTCTTCATGCTAGAACTAAGCACATAGAATTGGATTATCATTTTATAAGGGAAAAAGTTGCAGCTGGGAAGATACAAGTGAATTATGTTCCTTCCTTAGAACAAAATGCAGACATCTTAACAAAGCCTTTAAGTTTACAATTCTTCACCAGGTTGCGAAGGAGTTTGACAGTGGATTTGCACCCGATGTTTGAATTGTGGGGGCGTGAAAGTCAAGCTTGTTGAGATTGCCTATTATCTCTCAATCAAGTCTCGATCAAATTTTTGATTGCTCATTTGAGATTGCCTATTATCTCTCAATCAAATCTCGATCAAATATTTGATTGTTCATTTACAGCCATGTATTTTGGCTATCATTTTATTATGTTTCCAATTTTGTATTTCTTGTGTTGCCTATTTAAGGCTTGTATCCTCTTTGTTCAAGGGATGAAATTCAATTCAAAAATATACACAGTGAATAAAACAAAAAAACCTTTTGAATCAAATTCTTTAAAAATTCTTTACTTATTGATCCTGTACCATAAGGGAACTAGCTTACCCATGGATCAAGAATGGAGCATTTTATATATATATGTATATATGTGTGTGTAAATTTCACTTCCTTGATTTTTAAATAAAATCCTTTTTTGGTTTTTTCAAGAAATAAGTAATTGAATCCATCCAAAGCATCAGCTATAATTACATCTTTAACATAGAGATTAGGAGAATTAAAAATATATTTAAAAGAAAAAAGAAACTGAAAAATGATAGAAAAATAAAAAATTCTTAAAACTCCATCTACTTTACACTGTATCCTATTTTATACTATTCTTTTTTCATTAACATTTAAAAATAACTAGTGATGGATACTGTTCTCTTGGTCTGTAGTAGTGTCATAGTATTGTTGAATGTAGTACCAAATCCCTGAAGTGTGATTTCAAATCATCACATGATAAATGGGCCATTTCTCTATATAATTATAGCCCCAAACATTGTTTTATCATTTCAAAATTTATTATCAAACCTCACCCATTCTTCCACGTCTTGCTTCTTCCATCGAAATAATGCAACAAAAAAATTAGACATCCTTAATAGTTATATAAATATCATTCAATACCTTTTTCTGTTGCCAAAGGAATATTTATGTGTACGAATAAATATTGATGCAAGTCCTATGGATGTCTGGACTTGACTCTATATTGATGTCTTTTCTTGAAAAAGGGCAAAGTGTTGGGCCCGAATATTCCCACAAGATTGGGCTTCTACCACTTAACTTCACATTAGTAAGATATTATCCGCTTTAAGCCTAAGCCCTCACGGCTTTGTTCTTGGGTAACCACCCAAAAGACTTCTCACTAATGGAGTTAGTGGTCCACTTATAAGCTAGTTACCCTAACATTATCTTCAGATGTGAGACATGGGTTGACATCCCAACATTCCTCCCCTCAAACCAAGGACCACATACCCGTGTCCTACCCTAGAGGAATAATCATCTTGCATCTTTCGCAAGGGACTGACTCTCATTTTGCATCCTCCGCAAGGCATCCTGATGCGATTCCGGTTGACATGCTAAATAGGTGTTATTTTACCCTATGTTGATTATGAATAATTAAGGACTGTGATTGACTAATTGTCACATTTAGTCTCTATGGTGTCACTTAATCAGCCAGAACCTAAGGCAGAGTACCTATCGTATAGCTAGTCTATTGGAAAGTATCTACGATTTTATTAAATAAATATCGTACTCCCAGGGAAGTGGCAACGGCTTAGTAGTAACTAGCCTCTTATCCTAACTCTTATCTTATGATCCAGTTATGCAATCTTCATCAATATCTTTGATGAGAGGGTGATCCATTCTCCACTAGGTTCAAGTCTAATTAATCCTAAAAGTGTTTTAAAGATGAGTTCTGATTCTATGCTATACTGTTCCTATATGTTGATTGACCTGTCTTCGAGTATTTTAGATGCATCTTAGCCTGGATTGCAACTATGTTCGGTGTCTAAAGGCGTACCACATCCGAGGTCTCTAATAAACCGCCCTACCTTAATGACGGCCCTACTCACGGTTCAGGACGAAGGCATCCATGAAAGCCCCATGTCACTTCGGGGATCATACCGCTTGCCCTAGCTGCCGGCATAATCGGACTCAGCTCTACTCCTACCTAGACTACTTTAACAAGCAGGGTGTTCAGCATGTTATTTTATCTAGCATGGCAGACACCAATACTAATTGATGCCTGTTAAACTAAACAGGTTATGATTAGACCGTGGTTATGAATTGTCTATAACCCTAACGTTAGTTTAAAAGAGCACATTAAACATGCAGACATAGTGAATATTTAGCAGGTGGCTATTTCCAGAAAAACATAATAACTTCAACATACAAAACAACTATTCATAAAAACCGTAATCTGATATTCATAATTGATGTTTAGGACAAAGCAATAAAACATATAAGAGAGGGGTATGGGGACTGATGCCATAAAGAAATCACCCTTTACGTAGTCTCGCCGACAGAGCGTACTGCTGTAGACGTCGTATTGCTCGCCCTGACTCTGCTCGCTAGAACCTTCGGAGGACGCTTCCTCAGCCTAGTAACTGGGCTTTACCTTAATACCCAGCTTAAGCCCAGCCCTGTGGACTGACTCTTCGAACGCCTAGAGCTCTCTTAGGGTCTCCTAACGAAACCCCGGGTATTCTATGAGTACCGGAAACGAACCTATCTATAGAAACCTAAGATCTGAGACTATTTCTCAGAAACTAAAACAAACACTAATAAGAAAGAAAATTGAGATCTGAGTCTCTGAGTGAGTTGTGTATTGGAAAATTGTACACTGGAAACCACTTAATGACTCAGATCGAGTGGAGAGGGATGAATTCAACTGTTGGAGGCCTGGGGTATTTATAGCAGCTTCCCGGAGTGAAAATCTCTGAAAAATTCGATGTGGGACAGCTTCTGGCGGCTCGGGACGCCCGTCCTGGTCTGTTGACTAGGTCGGGACGCCTGTCCTGGGTGTTGGACGCCCGTCCCTCTGGCTTGGCTTGGTCGGGACGCCCGTCCCGGACCTTTGACCGAGTCAACATTTCCAAAAATTGCGTTTTTGCCCCAAAATTTGCTGTTTTCGTCTACTTTGCACCTGACACTTCCAAAATCATAAAAACTGTGAAATTAAGTGAATAATGCACAATCAAGATCAAATTGCCCTTGATTTCACCCAAATTCATACGTAAAAACATGCTAAAAAGGTGATACGATTTTCGCGTATCACATCCACCGCAAGGCATCCACATCTGGCAAGCAAACCCTCTAGCCTTTGGCTCTGATACCACTTGTTGGGCCCAAATGATCCCAAAAGATTGGGTTTCCACCACTTAACTCCACATTAGTAAGATATTGTCTGCTTTGGGCCTAAGCCCTCACGGTTTTGTTCTTGGGCAACTTCCTAAAAGGCCTCTTACTAATGGAGTTAGTGGTCCACTTATAAGCTAGTCACCCTAGCGTTATCTGGCCTCTTACTAATGGAGTTAATGGTCCACTTATAAGCTAGTCACCCTAGCGTTATCTTCAGATGTGGGACATGGGTTGGCACCCCAACATTCCTCCCCTCAAACCAAGGACCACATACCCGTGTCCTCCCCTAGAGAGGGATAACCATCATCTGGCAAGCAAGCCCTCTAGGCTTTGGCTCTGATACCACTTGTTGGGCCCAAATGATCCCACAAGATTGGGCTTCCACCACTTAACTCCATATTAGTAAGATATTGTCCACTTTGAGCTTAAACCCTCATAGTTTTGTTCTTGAGCAATTTCCCAAAAAGCCTCTCACTAATGGAGTTAGTGGTCCACTTATAAGCTAGTTACCCTAGCATTATCTTCAGATGTGGGACATGAGTTGACATCCCAACACAAAGAAGGATCCCTTTATTTATTTATTATTTAGATCTTACCACTCTGATAATCTATTTATTCTCAATAAATTTAAAGGCTCGTGTGATATTGTTTTCCTCACCTTATTTTGAAATGGGTGCAGGAGGGGAACTTATGGTATCCAGTTGCATGTCAACCCTATAACATAAACCTTGTTCCATTAATGTGTTTGAATCGAAAACGTCCAAACAACTAATGTGAAGTTCTCATATAACTTATTAGAAATTTAAGTATTTTAAATTCCTTTTCAGATTTGTGAAAGAAAATATAAAAAAAATTAAAAATAAAATAACAACATAAAGATTTAACGTGAACAACTCTTTAAAATAGGAGAAAAACCACAAAGAGTTACAAAGAAAAATTTCAACTCTTGCTATGAGAATTTTAACCAGAGTTAATTCTCACCCTATGGGACTTTTAACTAGAGCTAAAACAAAATCATTCCTAAAATTCCTTTAATTGATGCACTTCACACCCAATGGTGTACTCCGATGATAGAAGAATAGAGATTCATTTTTCTCTTTTTCTTCTTCATCTCTATCCAATGGTGTATTCAACATAAAAGAGATTCCTTTTTTTCCGAAGTGGGACTGAAAAAGAAGCAAACCCCTCATTTCTTTCTTTCTTGGATTGGAAAAAGAGCAATCCCAACATAATGTTCTTAATTAAGAGTATGGTAAAAAGGAAAATTTGGCCTTCAGTACTCTTGTAACAAATGTCTTTGGTACGTAATCACGTCATAGCAACGTCCCAAAATGTCATTGTGAAGGTAGTTTATAACATTATGATGCTGTTTTTTAATACTACAAATTAGTTGGTGATTTAAGGTAGTGATTAAGATATGAAACTGATATAAAAAGTCATATTAAAATTAGTTATCATCATATATTTACTGTAATTCATATGCGCTACTTATCTCTAGAATTTCCAAATTTTAAATCCTAAACCAATAAACCTAATCATCAACTATAACCTATCACACTTTAAATTACTATCAAAAAGTAGGAGAATATTCTTAAGAGTTTCTAATCCACTGCTTCCGCAGCCTTTTCTGATCCTTCATTTATCTCATTTTCTTCTCATTTTCAAATTTTTATTTTATTTTAAATTTTTTTAGCACTACTAAAGTAACTATCACTCATATTAGTTAATTCATGACTATTTAGATTAATCTCTTTAATTCTTTTAACTATTCATTAAATTTTCAAGTCTCGTGTTTTGGCTTTAGTAGAATCTTTCAAGTCTCGTTCTCATTCAAATTTTACTCTACAACTTTCACTACTAAAATAAATTTAGCTACAGATATTTGTGACGACTGTTAGAATTGGTCAATCCACTTCTGTAGAGTGGAACGAGTCATGGTTGTTAGAATTGGTCAATCCACTTCTATAGAGTGGAACGAGTCATGGTACAATAATGTTAATTAGTTAGTCATGACATAAGAATAGGTTTAGTTAGTTAGTTACCTTAAGAATAGGTTTAGTTAGTTAGTCTTTTCTAATATAGATAGAACATATCCTCTGATACACGAAAATCGTATCACCTTTTTAGCATGTTTTTATGTATGATTTCGGGTGAAATTGAGCGCATATTGATCTTAATTGTTTGTTAATTACTCAATTTCACGGTTTTTATGATTTTGGAAGTGTCAGGTGAAAAGTAGACGAAAACATCAAATTTTGGGGCAAAAACACAATTTTTGGAAATGTTGACTTGGTCAAAGGGTCAGGACGGGCGTCCCGACCCAGTCAAACCGCCGGGACGGGCGTCCAGGACTCGGGACGGGTGTCCCGACCTGGTCAACAGATCAGGACGGGCGTCCCAATCTGGGACGAGCGTCCCGAACCCCCAGAACCAGTCCCACATTGAATTTTTGATGAAAATTCACCCCGGGAAGCTGCTATAAATACCCCAGGCCTCCAATAGTTGAAATCATTCCTCTCCACTCGATCTAAGTCATTTAGTGGTTTCAAGTGTACACTTCTCCAGTACACAACTCACTCAGAGACTCGGATCTCAGTTTTCTTTCTTATTAGTGTTTTGTTTTAGTTTCTGAGAAATAGTCTCAGATCTTATGCTTACATAGATAGGTTCGTTTCTGGTATTCATAGAATACCCGGGATTTCGTTAGGAGATCCTAAGAGGGCTCTAGGCGTTCGAAGAGTCAGTCCACAGGGCTGGGCTTAAGCTGGGTATTAAGGTAAAGCCTAGTTACTAGGCTGAGGAAGCGTCCTCCGAAGGTTCTAGCGAGCAGAGTCAGTGCGAGTAATACGACATATACAGCAGTACGCTCCGTCGGTGAGACTACGTAAAGGGTGATTTCTTTATGGCATCAGTCCCCATGTCCCTCTCTTATATGTTGTTATTGTTTTGTTCTAAATACCTATTATGAATACGAGATTACGATTTTTATGAATAGTTGTTTTATATGTTGACGTTATTATATTTTTCCAGAAATAGCCACTTGCTTAACATTCACTATGTCTGCATGTCTAATGTGCTCTTTTAAACTAAAGTTAGAGTTATAGACAATTCCTAACCACGGTCTAATCATAACCTGCTTAGTTTAACAGGCATCAATTAGTATTGGTGTCTGCCATGCTAGATAAAATAACCTGCTGAAGACCCTGTTTGTTAGAGTAGTCTAGGGTAAGCCGGGCCGAGTCCGATTATGCCGGTGGCTAGGGCAAACGGTATGATCCCCGAAGTGACATAGGGCTTTCATGGATGCCTTCGTCCCGAACCGTGAGTAGGGCCGTCATTAAGGTAGGGCGGTTTATTAGAAACCTCGGATGTGGTACGCCTTTAGACACAGAACATAGTTGCAATCCAGGCTAAGACATGTCTAAAATATTCGAATTTAGGTCAATCAACATATAGGAACAGTATAACATAGAATCAGGACTCATCTATAAAACACTTCTAGGATTAATTAGACTTAAACCTAGTGGAGAATGAATCACCCTCTCATCAAAGTATTTGATGAAGATTGCATAACTGGACCATAAGATAGGAGTTAGGATAAAAGGCTAGTTACTACTAAGCCGTTGCCACTTTCCTGGGAGTACGATAATTAACTTAATAAAATCGTAGATACTTTCCAACAGACTAGCTACACGATAGGTGCTCTGCCTTAGGTTCTGGTTGATTAAGTGACAATAATTGAATGCTAAGTGACAGTTAGTAAGACTCAGTCCTTAATTACTCATAATCGACATAGGTAAAGAAAACCTATCTATTTAGCACGTCAACCGGAATCCCATCAGATTTTTGGCGCCGTTGCCGGGGAAATATCATAATGAATTTAGGATTATTGGCCACAATTCTAGAGACTTATGATAGGTAACGGTAGTAACCTAGACCTTAGACCTACACTTATCTTATACTAGTTAGACAATCAATTTCCGAAATATAGGGTTATCATAACTAATTGATTTTAGATATTATCTGGAATTAAGACACTTAGGATAACCCAATTTTAGAAAATTATTCTAAAACCATATTGAGGGAATTTAATGGCTTTCGAAATTAAACATAAAAAGAAAAAAAATGTTAAAAATTTAAAATCCAAAAAGAATGTATTTTTCTTGCTCAACGGTAAGTTGTTCTTCTTCCCTATCTCTTGTTCTTTCTTAGTTGTTTTTTTTCGTACATTTGTTTCTCTTTTTCGTTTTTTTCCCTATTACTTAATTTCGAAAAAAATAAAAATGGAAATGAGGATAGAATATTTTTCTGAGTTGTCAATTTTTGGCTTAGGTTTTAATCTGGAAGAAATATCATTGTGGAATTTTCTTGGGTCATGCTTAGTCTATTAGACAGAATCATGAAATAAAACTTTCTTTAATAGACAAACCTCTGAGTATTCTAATGAGAAAGGATGTTCCTTTTGTTTGATGATAAATGCATGAGATTGTTTAAACCAAAGGGAATTACTGCACCCATTATGACATCACCTAATTGGAATTTGCTTGGTGAAATAATATGTGATGCTAGTGACCATGTAGTAATGATTGTTTCAGGAAATAGGCATGATTAGAACTTCATACAAGTAAGACCTTTTACTGATTTTTTGTAGAACCTTACCACCACTGAAAAGGGATTACTAGTTATTCCATATGCCTATGATACATTCATGCCATGCCTAGTCTAAACAATAGGTGACACTGATCACTCCAAGATATCAGTGTTCAATAAAACTAATGCTAAACCATACTTGATTAAGTTAAGTTTTATTGTTACTTGAACTTGATATAGAATGAAGGGATAAGAAAAAGGGCTGAAAATCTAGCAAGCAAACCATTGGTCTAGATTAGAAAACCCCGAGTTAGAGGCTAGTGTAATACTGATAAAGTTTTGGATGAAAACTTATTTGCATTGTTTGCTATGTATAATAATTCTCATCTGTGGTTTATTTCAAATTATCTAGTCACTGAATAAGTTCCAAGTGGTATGACTTATCAGCAAAAGAAGAAATTCTTTGCTGATTTGAAATATTACTACTGGGCAGTTTCTCTTCTATTTCAAATTTTTGGCAGATCAGTTGATCAGAAGATGTGTCTCAGAAGATGAAGGACACAAGATTTTGGAGCATTGCCCTAAAGAATCTACGGGAGAACAATTGATGGCTATCAACACTGTCCAGAAAGTGTTGAAAGCAGGATCTTGTTGACCCACTATATTCAAGGATTTTGTATCTCTGATACAGTCTTGCGATGCTCGCCAAATAACAAGTAACACATGCTTCAGAGATCATCTACCCCAATAAGATTCTAGATGTTTTCCAGATTCAGGGTGCCAATGTTTTAGGAAGAAATGTTCAGCCTGTGTATCAAATCTGTGAAGTCAGCTAAGTACCATACTTTAGCAGGGATTGCTATGGGAATGACTGACCATTCCAAAAGTGGTTGGAGTAGGTTACTGCAGAATGCTGCTCCAATGGGAAATGCATATTAAATTGCTAGAGGAATCATACGGGATTTAGCTGAGGAATAATTCGGAAGCTGGAAACTTTCAAAAGATACCACCACAGCAAAACCCCTACCCGCAGAATCAACAGATGAGATACTGGCAACAATTAAAGTCAAACTAGTGCAAGCAAGTGATCTACCAAGAGGTAACGAAGGGTCGAAGGATATAGAGGAATTTGGCGTTGTATCAGGAGCATAGCAATGGAGGAGCTTGCATTCCCTGCATACCAATCAGCTGTGAGAAACTTCCCCGAGGAAGTCTCAAATACTTGGGCCCAGATCTACACAACTGGAGCCCCCTACCACCACAGCTTTGCCAAAACTTCAGGTATCTTTTCTTCCATTCGAGACTTGCATGCAATACCTTTACTAACATTGGCAGGAAGGCACACAAATCCCAAGAAATCTCATTCCTAGACACGTTCCTCCTGGACACGTTGCTATGATTGTGAGAAATCTTACAAAGGATTCGAGGAAGCAGTCCGTGGGGCTCAAGCCATTCATCAAATGAATAGGCCACTACCTAGAGCTCGACGATGAAGGATCGAAGCTGACGTCATCTGTTCCAGTATCTAGAGCTTACAGTGTCAAGAATGCCTCGGCAATAGCACATAGCTAAGGTGAAGAGCCAATTGACATATCAGAGAAAACCCTTCTGCTCGAGGAAAGAAGGGAGTTTTCCTAATCTCATCTTCCTTTACTTTTATTTTTGTGTCTTGTTTTGTTGGTTGTTTTATTTTCTCTCTTACCCTTAGTTAGTCAAATAAGTGTGGGGTAAGAGTTTTCTATTTTGTTTTCATTTCTTCTTGTCTTCAAATAAGTGTGGGGTAATTTAGCTATGCATGAACACTGAGGACAGTGTCAGACTTAAGTGTGGGGTAGCAGTGCACGGTGCACTGTAGTAGTTTGAGAAAAGTTTTTGCATGCTTTTGCTTGTTTTCCTCGTATTTTCACACCCTTCCAAAATTTTTTCAAAATTTTCCGTCTTTCAGACTTCTAAATGCAGTATGCTTGGTTAAACAATTGCTTATGTCTATGATATGTAGGTAGTATGTTATGGTTAGTAGGAGATAATTGATGACTATTGCTGAACTAATTGACTAGGAATATGGAATTCCTGACAACTGAGCACAACTTTGTCTGGATTAGAGACCTCAGCCAATTGCCTGATCAAGACTTAACTAGATAAAATTAGACCAGTTGTGGATATATTGGCAGTTAGAATGACTAGATGAGACTCTGAGCTAAAAGTGAAAAGAAACAAAAGGAAGTTAATCAAATAAGGGTAGTTTACCAGCGGCCGTCGCTACTCGAGCACCACTCCTTCGGGAAATTTAAAGCCTGATGCCCTAAGGTCGTGTAGATCTGGGAGTCATCGGAGTGAGACTCGCTACATGGGTAGTTGAAGTTGACGTGTTCTAAGCAAACTCAAAATACCCTGAATCTATAAAGAAAATAACTAAATGCTAAAACATTAAAAATCTGTTCACCAAAGCTCAGAACTCAAAAAGTTGTCTATTGTTAATATGTCTAGCGATGGGTCGAAGTGTTATCTGGTAGTAGTTAAGACAAGAGTACATTGTGTTGACTATCTGGTCTAGACTAGTACACACACTACACATCAGGAAGACCCTGTGACTAAGAAAAAAGTTCAACCTAGTTGTTGATTTGTTTTCTGCCTGATCATAACAAGCTACTAAAAACATCTGAGACCTTGTCATAGCAACCAAACCAGTCAGACATGTGTTAAGACTTGTCTGAAGAATTTTTGGAATAAAAACATGACTAGAAATTTAAGTGACTGCACTACGATTTAGAATCACTAACTTCAGGTAGACTTTGCTTGAGGACAAGCAAAAAGCTAAGTGTGGGGTTATATGATACGCGAAAATCGTATCACCTTTTTAGTATGTTTTTATGTATGAATTCGGGTGAAATTGAGGGCAAATTGATCTTAATTGTTTGTTAATTACTCAATTTCACGGTTTTTATGATTTTGGAAGTGTCAGGTGAAAAGTAGACGAAAACAGCAAATTTTGGGGCAAAAACGTAATTTTTGGAAATGTTGACTTGGTCAAAGGGTCAGGACGGGCGTCCCGAACCCGGGACGGGCGTCCCGACCCAGTCAAACCACCGGGACGGGTGTCCAGGACTCGGGACGGGCGTCCCGACCTGGTCAACAGATCAGGACAGGCGTCCTAATCCGGGACGGGCGTCCCGAACCCCCAGAACCAGTCCCACATCGATTTTTTGATGAAAAATCACCCCGGGAAGCTGCTATAAATACCCCAGGCCTCCAGCAGTTGAAATCATTCCTCTCCACTCGATGTGAGTCATTTAGTGGTTTCCAGTGTACACTTCTCCAGTACACAACTCACTCAGAGACTCGCATCTCAGTTTTCTTTCTTATTAGTGTTTTGTTTTAGTTTCTGAGAAATAGTCTCAGATCTTAGGCTTACATAGATAGGTTCGTTTCTGGTATTCATAGAATACCCAGGATTTCGTTAGGAGATCCTAAGAGGGCTCTAGGAGTTCGAAGAGTCAGTCCACAGGGCTGGGCTTAAGCTAGGTATTAAGGTAAAGCCCAGTTACTAGGCTGAGGAAGCGTCCTCCGAAGGTTCTAGCGAGCAGAGTCAGGGCGAGTAATACGACATATACAGTAGTACGCTCCGTCGGCGAGACTACGTAAAGGGTGATTTCTTTATGGCATCAGTCCCCATGTCCCTCTCTTATATGTTGTTATTGTTTTGTTCTAAATACCTATTATGAATACGAGATTACGATTTTTATGAATAGTTGTTTTATATGTTGACGTTATTGTATTTTTCCGGAAATAGCCACCTGCTTAACATTCACTATGTCTGCATGTCTAATGTGCTCTTTTAAACTAAAGTTAGAGTTATAGACAATTCCTAACCACGGTCTAATCATAACCTGCTTAGTTTAACAGGCATCAATTAGTATTGGTGTCTGCCATGCTAGATAAAATAACCTGCTGAACACCCTGTTTGTTAGAGTAGTCTAGGGTAAGCCGGGCCGAGTCCGATTATGCCGGCAGCTAGGGCAAACGGTATGATCTCCGAAGTGACATAGGGCTTTCATGGATGCCTTCATCCCGAACCGTGAGTAGGGTCATCATTAAGGTAGGGCGGTTTATTAGAAACCTCGGATGTGGTACGCCTTTAGACACAGAACATAGTTGCAATCCAGGCTAAGACATGTCTAAAATATTCGAATTTAGGTCAATCAACATATAGGAACAGTATAACATAGAATCAGGACTCATCTATAAAACACTTCTAGGATTAATTAGACTTAAACCTAGTGGAGAATGAATCACCCTCTCATCAAAGTATTTGATGAAGATTGCATAACTGGACCATAAGATAGGAGTTAGGATAAAAGGCTAGTTACTACTAAGCCATTGCCACTTCCTTGGGAGTACGATAGTTCACTTAATAAAATCGTAGATACTTTCCAACAGACTAGCTACACGATAGGTACTCAGCCTTAGGTTCTGGTTGATTAAGTGACAATAATTGAATGCTAAGTGACAGTTAGTAAGACTCAGTCCTTAATTACTCATAATCGACATAGGTAAATAAAACCTATCTATTTAGCACGTCAACCGGAATCCCATCATCCTCCGTACTGTGAGGTATGATTTTGCATAAATCTGATATGTTATCAGAGCTTCATAAGATCCACAAAATACATAGCTTCTGCTGCTAACCATGTCAGTCTCATTCAACACAATGTCTTCTCCGTCGTTCAGCCAGATAATTAGTGTTAAGCTTACACAAGAGAATTATCTACTGTGGTCTGCCCAAATTCTTCCCTACTTGCGTAGCCAAAACCTTGTTGGTTTTGTGGATGGATCCATGTATGCACCAAGCCAGACGATTGCCATTGAACCAAGTGAAGAAACAGGAAATCGCAAAATTATCATCAACCTGGAGTTCACAGTCTGGTACCCCCAGGACCAGCTGGTGCTCAGTCTCATCAACTCATCAGTTACTGAGGAAGTTCTCAGCACAATGGTTGGAATCACCACTGCACGAGAAGCCTCGATTACGTTGGAGAAACAATTTGCCTCCACATCTCGAGCACGAGCAATGCAGATCCGTATGGAACTCTCCACCATCCAGAAAAAGGACATGACAATTACTGAGTACTTTCGTATGGTAAAACGTCTTGGGGACACACTTGCTGCCATTGGCAAGCGGGTAGAGGATGAAGAACTTATTGCCTATATGCTGCAAGGGCTTGGTCCAGATTATGATCCTCTAGTCACAAGCATTACAACCAGAACAGATGTCTATACTATCAGTGATGTGTATGCTCACATGCTGAGCTATGAGATGGAACACGTGCGTAATGGTATACTTGAGCAACTTTCATCTGCTAACAATGTCAACAGGATAGCCACTCGTGGAGGTTGCAATGGAGGTCGTGGTAGTCGTGGTCGTAGTCGTCAGTTCAATGGTGGCCATGGACAGGCAGGGCGTATTGGGAACAATCTTGGACGTCAACCACCAAAGGCACAAAACAGCCCAGGTATTGTCTGTCAGATTTGCGGTAAGCCCAACCATGATGCCTTGCAATGCTGGCACAGATTTGATCAGGCATATCAAGCCGAAAATAATCTAAAACAAGCAGCTATGGCAACAAGTGGGTACACTGGTGATACAAACTGGTATGTTGATACTGGAGCCACAAATCATATCACCAATGACCTAGAGAGGCTTACCACCAGAGAACGCTACACCGGCACTAACCAAATTCAAGTTGCAAATGGCTCAAGTTTGTCTATCTCTCATATTGGGAATTCATTAATTTCTGGTTCATCCCTTGTTTTGAAACATATCCTATATGCTCCTAAAATCAAAAAGCATCTAATTTCAGTACAAAGACTAGCATCTGATAATAATGCTCTTGTGAAATTTCACCCAAACTGTTTTTTTGTTAAGGACCGAGTCATGAAGAAACTCATGCTCAGCGGTAGATGTAAGAATGGAATCTACGTTCTACCAAATAATTTCAGTCAAGCTTTGCTGACAACCAAAATTTCTAAAGACCAATGGCACAAAAGGCTTGGGCACCCTGCATCTCCAATTACCATTAGAATTCTACAAGATAATAATTTAGCTGTAGATACTAGTATCTCCTCTTCCTTAATTTGTCATGCTTGTTAATTAGGGAAAGCACATCAATTGCCCTTTGTTTCTTCTCAGCATGTATCTACAACACCCCTTCAATTAATTCACACTGATGTATGAGGTCCAGCCATTGCCTCGGTAAATAATTCCAAATACTATGTTTCTTTTGTTGATGATTTTAGTCGATATGTTTGGATTTATTTTTTGAAATGCAAATCTGATGTTGAGTCTGTGTTTCTTGAATTTCAAAAATATGCTGATACAATGCTAAATACCAAGATTTTCTCTGTCCAATCAGATTTGGGGGGGGGGGGGGTGAATACCATCGTTTACACAATTACTTCAGATCCACAGGTATTGAGCATCATATTTCTTGTCCACGCACACACCAGCAGAATGGGTTAGTAGAAAGAAAACACAAACACATTGTAGAAACTGGCCTAGCCTTACTCGCTCAAGCCAACATGCCTCTGTCCTACTGGGATGAAGCCTTCAACACAGCTTGTTTTCTTATAAATAGAATGCCCACTCGAATCATACAACAAAACACACCACTTCATAAGTTGTTCGGTAAAAATCCAAACTACTCCATGCTTAGGGTGTTTGGCTGTGCTTGCTGGCCTAATTTAAGGCCTTACAACAACAAGAAACTGAGTTTCAGAACTACTAGATGTATATTTTTGGGTTATAGTTCTTCTCATAAGGGATATAAGTGCTTAGATAGAAGTACATGGCGTATTTACATCTCTAGAGACGTGGTCTTTGATGAAAATATTTTTCCTTTTGAAGAATCTAAACCAGCAGCCAAAATCACAAACTCCCACCATCCTGTTCTACTTCCAGCCTTAGCCAAACTTAGTATCTACACTGAAAATGCTCTTACTGAACCAGTTGTTAGTAATTCCAATATGAACGATGGTCAAACTGATAATATTGCTCATGATAACTTGTCTGGTGTAAGCTTGTCTTCTCCAGATAATACAACAAATCAAGAGGAAATTGCAGAACATGAAGCTGAGAGCAGTTCAACCAATAATCAAGACCAAACTTAAGAACCTTTGTATGAACAAGCAACGTCTGAAGCAGTTAATCAACATCCAATGCGAACAAGGTTGAAGAATAACATTGTACAAGCCAAACAATTCACTGATGGAACTGTCAAATATTCAGAAACCTCAAGAAACTTTGCAGGAGCTGTAACTGTCACCACTCCGATCACAGAGACTGCTACTGAGCCTCGACACCTGCAAGAAGTCATGCAACATCCAGGATGGAGAGGAGCAATGAATGATGAGTTCTCAACGTTAAAACGAAATGACACTTGGGATCTAGTTCCACCCAAACCTGGAATAAACCTCATTATTAGTAAATGGGTGTATAAAGTGAAAAGGAAAGCAGATGGTTCAGTTGAAAGATTAAAAGCAAGATTGGTTGCTAAAGGGTTCAAGAAAAGATTTGGTGTTGATTACACTGATACCTTTAGCCCTGTGATCAAGCCATCAACAATCAGGGTCATTCTTTTGCTAGCCGTAACCAAGGGCTAGAATATGAGACAAATTGATATCCAAAATGCATTTTTGCATGGAATTCTGGAAGAGGAAGTGTACATGCGGCAACCATTAGGATTTCAAGACTTAGACAAACCAAAGGATTACATATGCAAGCTCAAGAAAGCTCTTTATGGCCTGAAACAAGCCCCAAAAGCCTGGCATTCAAGGTTGACCGGAAAACGTATGGAGTTAGGCTTCAAGGCTTCTGTAGCTGATTCATCTCTGTTAATTCTCAAAAACAGAGAGGTAACTATCTATATGCTCATCTATGTTGATGATATACTTATTGTGAGTTCCTTTGATCAAGCAACCGAAAGGTTGATACAAAAAATTGAAAATAGATTTTGCAGTTAAAGATTTGGGTGATCTTGAGTATTTTCTGGGTATTGAAGTCAAGAAGGCACGAGATGGCATCATACTGTCATAGAGAAGATATGCATTAGATTTATTGAAGAGAGTAAACATGGAAAAATGCAAGCCCATGTCCACTTCAATGGGTTCTGCTGAGAAATTATTCAGAGAACAAGGAATACCCTTATCAGCTGAAGAACAATTCAAATACAGAAGTACAGTGGGAGCACTACAATACTTGACAATGACTAGACCTGATTTGGCATTTGCTGTCAATAAAGTGTGTCAATATCTTCATACACCTACTGATGCTCATTGGGGTGCTGTGAAGAGAATTCTCCGTTATGTTAAGGGCACACTAGAATTAGGAGTGAGAATTCAGAAGTCTCCAACCATGATTTTGTCTGGGTTTTCTGATGTTGATTGGGCTGGTTGTCTCGATGATCGACGTTCAACTAGCGGCTTTGCTGTATTCCTTGGAGCAAATCTAATTTCTTGGAGTTCCAGAAAATAGGCCACAGTGTCCCGATCAAGCACCGAAGTAGAATACAAGGCCATAGCGAATCTAACTGTAGAAATGATTTGGATCAAGTCATTACTAAAGGAACTCGGTGTGTATCAATCAAAGGCTCCTTGCCTCTGGTGTGACAACCTAGGAGCTACATATTTGACTTCAAATCCAGTGTTTCATGCCAGAATGAAACATATTGAAGTTGACTTCCATTTTGTTCGAGAACAAGTAGCACGTAAAGCAATGGAAGTTCGATTCATTTCATCAAGTGATCAAGTAGCTGATATCCTGACAAAACCACTGTCCAAAACTCTCTTTAATACACATTGTAACAATCTCAACATGTACAAGACCTGTTGGGATTGAGAGGGACTGTTAGAATTGGTCAATCTACTTCTGTAGAGTGGAACGAGTCATGGTTGTTAGAATTGGTCAATCCACTTCTGTAGAGTGGAACGAGTCATGGTACAATAATGTTAATTAGTTAGTCATGGCATAAGAATAGGTTTAGTTAGTTAGTTGCCTTAAGAATAGGTTTAGTTAGTTAGTATTTTCTAATATAAATAGAACATATCCTCCATAATGTGAGGTATGATTTTGCATAAATCTGATAACGACTTCAAAGCTATTGTAAATAGGAACACACTTTTCCAATGATTGTTAAAGCGTAATTAATTACAACAGAATTTGCGACTGCCTACTAAGTCGCAAATTGCAACAGAATTACCCTCAAATGTTTTAAAGCTTCTTCAAAAATTTCAAGTTCATTTATATTTTCATTTTGTATCACAACATCATTAGTTTTAGTCTAAACTTTTAAAATAAATGATAATTTACAGAAATTTAAAATAGTATCGAATCTCGAGATTCAATATTCAAATTCTAGCAATTGTCTCATTTAATAATTATTGTGCACATAGTGACTCTTGTTCAAAAGAATGCAAAACATAACCTTCGGAAACCTTAAAAAAAGAAAAGTTTACGTCATCCTCCATTGATAAAACTCAAAAGAATCCCAAAAAGATTCATGAATAATGCTTTTCAATTGGATGAAGAAAACTTTAAGTAAATGTTTCATGAATATCTTTAACTAAAACAACCCGATCAGCCAAAGATAAAAAGTTTACAAGGGGGCGTTCTTTGTTCTTTATGGATTTCTTTCAAATTAATGGATAAGAATATCAGAGTTATTTAAAAACTATATCAACATCATTTGTATATACATACACACATGTTACAATATATTATTCCTTGCCAAGATTTAATTAATAAATAAATGAGGAGGTTTAGCAAGGGTAATAACACATGCAGATGCTCAATCCTTCTGCAATGCTCCGTGCTAAGCATCTCCCAGGTGTGCCTTGTATCTCACAGGCAGAATTGCATTCTGAATTACTTGTGCATAATCCAGTATAAATATTGCTTCGCCTAGAGCACGTTGCACCCTCCTGTGCCATGATTCCTTCACCTGCGTACCAGAAGCAAAGAAAATATTAAAAATTTTAAAAAATAAAAAATTTAAATAGTGAAAGAAAATATCGAGCAGGAAGTCGTACTTGATATCGTTATGAGGAATAGCAAGACAATGGTTCCCATAAATAATTTATTGTCCATTTTTTCCCTTCCCTTTTGTTTACCAATTTATTGATTTGATTCAATTATGAAGTAAATTCTAATTGAAGAATGATAATTTTTTAGATTGTTATATATATAAATATTGAGTATCGTGTATATTTCGTTTGATCACACATTCTACATTCATATCTTAACGTATAAATCCAATATTACATGATAAGTACTAATTTTCTATAAAAATGTACTAAATCCAGGTATAAGAAATCGTTTTTCAAGTTAGTTTGGCAAAATATTTGTTGGACGCCAATTAGGGTGCCTAATTATCTTTACCAAGAATTTTAAACAAACTCATTTATTAATATATTTATTGGATACCTAGTTGTCAAAATTAAAAGGCTACAAAGTTTATGACTTGTCCAACAAAAACTATTCCATTTTTCACTGACCATAAATCCAAAATATTTTGGAATAATCTGATCCAGAATGTTTTGGAATAATCTGAACTCACTAGAATTCATTATTGCTACTTGTCTTTAGGGTTTGCTAATTTCAAATCTTAATGAGATAAACCTAATAATTAATTATAATTGATAATACTTTACGATATTCTCGTTTTTGTGATCTTCTCAACTCCCGAGAATAGCCCCTAATTTGGTCGTCAGAACATCTCAGCTCCTGAGAATTGCCCCTAATTTGGTCGGTCGTCAGAACATCTCAGCTCCCGAGAATTGCCCCTAATTCTACAAAAATTAGATCTAGAATGTCACAGCTCCCCAAAATTGCCCCTAATTTGGTCGTCAAAACATCTCAACTCCCGATAATTGCCCCTAATTCTACAAAAAATTAGATATAGAATTTCTCATCTCAGCTTCTCATCTCATAATTTGGTCGTCAGAAATTAGATCTAGAATTTCTCATCTTCTCATCTCATAATTTGGTCGTCAGAACATCTCAGTTCCCGAGAATTGCCCCTAATTCTACAAAAATTAGATCTAGAATTTCTCATCTCAACTTCTCATCTCAGCTCTCGAGAATTGGCCCTAATTCTACAAAAATTAGATCTAGAATTTCTCAGTGTTAGATATCCCAAACATGAGATTACAAAAATTAGATCTATTCTCATCTCAGCTCTCGAGAATTGGCCCTAATTCTACAAAAATTAGATCTAGAATTTCTCAGTGTTAGATATCCGGAACATGAGATTACAAAAATTAGAGAAATATTAAATCTAGAATTTCTCAGTGTTAGATATCCCGAACATGAGATTTTTGAGACATAGAACGAGAGAATGGAATAATTTTGAGCTGATAAATGCTATATGTTGAATAAGAAAGGATGTTATATAGGGGTTAAATATAGCAAGAATAAGTTAAATTCCCGATGTGGGAGCTTCTAGATGGCCGCCCTAGAGCCACAGTGGCTGTTCTGGCAGGAATGCGACTATGGCTTCACGGTGACCATTTCGGCTTCCAAAAATTACGATTTCATCATATATTTGTCTATTTTTTGCAATTCAACCCCTAAAATATTAGAAATATCAAAATCAAGTAATTAAATTGTAATTTAATGCAATTAAGTCAAAATACTTTTAAAATTGATCATAACATAGACTCAAATACATGTTAAAAATGTGATATAATTTAGCGTTATCATACTCCGACAGACTTTGCTAATGCATTCAATACAAAAATAAATATTTTATGAATAAATTTACAAAATATAAATTTATTTAATACTAAATTCACAATTATTAAAAAATTATTTGTATAATAACTGAAAATCAGATAAATTAAAATACATCTCAATTTATATGAAAATGATTAAATTTATTCTTTTAAAAAGTAAATTTTAGAATGGAAAGAATATTAATGTTAAACAAATAATATGACATGAATTTAAACTAAAATGACTTTATTAGTAAATCCAATATTAAAAATGAACAAAATGAAGAATTTTTCTGTAATTTATATGAAATGTATAATAAGAGGTACAAGTATAGCTGCAGGCTGTACAATCACAATCAAAGTGGACATTACAAAGACTATTGTCACCAAATATCTATAATTTGATAACTATTTATGTCAATCTACTTATTATTAAATATATTTAAATAGTGTATTAACATAAATATCCATAAAGTTTTGTTTACATAACGATAACGATGATTTAACGGAATTTTTAATGGAAGAACCAATATCACAATTTTTTTTATAGTTTGGAGACTAATTCATAAATTATTGTTGAAAGTTTTTTTCTTAAAGATAAACCACATGTCTCTTGGATATGTTGAATCATGAATCTTAAACAAACACATTCACGACTTGCTTCATGGATTGCTATAATTTTTGCATGATTCGAAAAAGTAGCAATAATGTTTGCTTTATAGAACGCCATGAAACAACAATTCATTCATATGTAAAAATTTAGTTTGTATGAGAGTTAACTTTATTTAGATTAGACATGTAACCAGTATCAACATAAACAACAAATTGTTGTTTAAAACTGTGGCATTCCTCAAGCTCCATATGAATTGGCGAGGTATGATAATAGATTTTGAAATGATAAAACAATTATTTGATACTACATTCAGCAATATTATGATAACGTAGAATTTTATCAATACTATGACACTACTACATACCATGAGATGAGTTGTCATAGGCGAGTACGATAAGGTATTCATCATTAGTTATTTTCAAACATTAATGTAGAAATAATAGTATAAAATAGGATATATCGTTAAATAGATGGAGTTTTAAAGATTTTTTATTTTTTTAACATTTTTCTTTTTCTTTTTTCTTTTAAAGGGAATTTTAATTATCTTACATTTGGGCCAACAAAATGGAATTGAGTTACCCAATTTTGGGCTCGATATTTTGGATTGGGCTAAAGTATTTTGGACTTTTATTTCAATCAGATAAATATTGGGCCACAATTATATAGTTACTAGTTGGGCATAATAAATTAATTGGGCTACAAGAAATTGGGTTGGATATATTGGATTTTACTAAAGTATTTGGATTCTGTGCTTTATACTCGTTAAGAAATGGCCATTACATTTAAATTTAGATAAAGTAAGAAAAATAATATCACATAATATTTTGAATTTATTGATGAAGAATAAATAAGTTATAGATACAAATTAACCAAAAGATGGGACATCAATATAGAGTTATGTAGGGTCTAGTCCATACATCTATGGGACATCAATATAATACTTTATTTGGAGGGTTACTGAGTATTCCTTTGGCAACAAATATTTATAGAACTGTCCAAGATGTCTAATTCTTTTGTTGGAATCCAACATGGAAGTAGGAAAACGTGGAAGCTTACATTAATTATTTCTACCATTACTCCAAATATATTTTTGTCTCTTATAGCATGATTTCTGAACAGATGATGCCACTATCAAACAATTGGCGAGGTGGAAATGACAAAGCAATGTTTGGGATTATAAATTGTACATTTATCATTCAACAATACTATGATAACATGGAATTTTATCAAAGATATTACACTACTACAAACCAAGAGATGAGTTGTCATAGGTGAGTACAATAAGGTATCCATCACTAGATATTTTTAAGAGTTAATGATGAAAGAAGAGTATGAAATGGAACACATTGTATAGCAAATGAACGAGTTTTTGTAATACTCTGACTCGACCCAAATCAGTAAAAAAATTATAAATGAGTTTTTAGGTATGTAAATTGAAAAAAAAAGAGAGATGAATATTGTAGAGTTGAGTCGGAAGATTTAAAAGATAGGGTTTAAAAAAAATTAAAAAGAAAACGGAAGAGACAATTATAAGAATGATTGTCAAGTTTCACCTTAAGAGTTATTATTTGTTTCTAAACCCAAAAGTCGCTTGGGAGCAAAAGAATTATGATTTTCTTAATCTCTAGAAGTTGGTAAAAAATGTAAATTCTTTTTAGTATTTTTTATTATAATGAGACAACAAGATCATATAATTAAGATATAGTTATAAATTAAGTCCTAATTTTTATTAAATAGATTATTGGTAGAGTATGAAGGGGATTTAGGAGTAGAAATTTAAATTGATTTGAATCTATGCAAGTAATCAATCAAAATAGGTGCACGATCCTTCTTAGTTTTTTTATTTACTATAATCTAATATTGTTTTAAATGATATTGAATTTGAAGGATACAATTTGGAATGATATTTTTGAAACTGTGTATTAAGATTTTGAGCAAGTTTTATAATTTCGGGCAAGTTTTAATTTGTGGAAAATTTAGAATTTAAAATTGGTTTTTAGTTTCGTACCTGTGAATTTATTTTTTTAATGTTAAGTAAAAGTTTGTTTTTTCTTAGTTCTGATAATAAAGATTTAAAATTTTATAAATTTAAGTTTTATGATATTTTGATATTTTGATTAGTATTTTGATTTTCTTTTAAAAGAATATTTAAAATATTTTTTTGAAATACGAATTAACAGACATTATGAATAGTTATAACTAAAGTTTTTTTCCTTAAATAGATATAGTTATTTTTCAATATAAATATGTATATATATATATATTATTTTAAAAAAAATGAAAATGAGTGTGAAACTTTTAAATGTATTGATATAAGAAATATATTAAGTTTTTATTATTATTTAATGAAAATATAAAAAATATTTTTTTAATAAGTATTTATATTTTTTTTATTATGTTACTAATATAAATATAAATATAATATATATATATATATATATATATATATATATATTCTATATTTTCAACTCAGTGTATTTTTTGAAATATGTTTACAAATGGTATTATAAATCATTCCGAGCAAATTCGTTTTTATATGTATATATTTTTAAATTAAGTTTTAAGTTACATAGAGTGTATATTTTTGTTATATGGTTTTGATTAAATTATTATTTTAAAATAAATGATATTTTCCTTATTCCTAGTAATATTAAATATTTTAGAATGTTAAATGTTTTATAACAAAGTTTTATAAAAGTAAGTTATATGTAGATTTTTTTATAATTTTTAATTTTATTGACCATTAACTCGATGGATAGCAAAAGGATGAACATATTCCACCACGTATAAGATCATCCATTGGCATGGACAAAAAGCCAACCAAGTATAAGTAAGGCCTTTTCCTAACGTGTATAAAGTTAGGAATTGATACCAGTTAGACGCATTCATGAAACATTCAAATTATTCCCCCAAAAATCAAAGAAAAGAAAAGAATCGAAAAAAAAGATATTAATTGAATAACTATTTTCTGTTCATTTGTTCAATGTAAATTTTAAATAAATTTTTACTGAATATTTAATCTTTGTTTTGTCTTTTTTTTTTATTTAAAGATAAAACTACCGTAAAATTTTATTACTATCAATTTTCTTAAAAATATTTATATTGTTTTTTTTTCTTTTAAATTAGAAAATTGTTTGAGCCTATTGAGTATTTTATACACATTTCTTATTTTTCCCACTTTATAAATGACAGTGAAGATACTAAATTAGAGGATGATTACTGGATGAATGATTTTTAATAAGTGTTTATAGTATTTCTTTTAGTTTGTTTTCTTTTAGAATAAACTTTACATTGTTATTGGAAGCTTGAACTTTTGATTTGAGAATTTATTATTGAAAAAAATGAAAACAATTTAATATTTTATAGATTGTTTCAAGTTAATAGTTTTACTAATTGTTTTTTTAATTGAAAGTAAGTAGCTCGACATTCTTTGGAGAAATCTAGGGAATGTAGTCGTATCATTTCTTGAATTTGAAATTTAGTTAATGAATTAAGTTAAAATCCGGGGTGTGACATCCACGGTATCATATTAGAGAAGATAATACCAATGACTCCACAAACAAATGGGGTAGTTGAAAGAATAAATTGAACTATCACCGAAAGCGTTTATTGTATGCTAAAAATACTTTTGAACCTAATGTAGAGGAATACTTTTGAAATTAGATTTTGTTAACAGAGAAGCAAACAAGGCTGCACATGGTCTAGCTAAAATAGGAAATAATTTGCAGACCGATGTTCAATGGACTACTATGGTCCCTCCTCAAATAGTTAATATTGTATAGGCGGAATGGGTTTCTTCAACCTAGATTAATGAATGGTTTTTAATCCTAAAAAAGAACATTATTTATATATTTTAATATATAAATATTTATATATTAAGATATTGAGAGATTTATCTCTCATATTATTGACACTTGACATCATAATATTTATTGATTGTCACCCTCTCCAATTATAAATAGAGGGTCAAATTCCCTTGAGAAAATGATGAACGGAGAGCTGAGATGTAGAAGCTCTGAAAAAGAATGGAGAGAAGCTAATATATAGAAGTTGAGAGAAATGCGAAGAATACCAAAACAATGACGTTCTGGATCTTCCTCTAGTTGAAAATCAGACAGAAACTTTGTCAAAATTCATTTCGAGAAAAATCAAAGGCCTCTGAAGAAAAGTCCAGAGGCCCTCGGAAGAAATCTATAGTTGTTCAACAGATCGAGATCAAGCCAACATCCCTCAAAATTAAATCCAGTCCAAGATCAGCCCAAAACGCCCCTCAAAAAATTTAAGATTCATTAGATCGAGATGAAGCTCAAAAAGACACTTGAGCCCACGACCGATCGAATCAGCGGATCAATACAAATAGGACCTCAATAAAATTTATTTGTTATTTATTTACACGTAACATATTTATTTTCTATGTAATTTTCATTTTACACAAAATAATATATTCCAAAAAAAATTTGTTTACAATATCCTCATCAAATTCACAATAAGAGACTTTAAAAACTAAATTTAGTCTTAATTTTTATTTTAAGTTATTTAGTTCTAAATTTATTTTTATTTAGTTAATTTATTTTTAATTTTTAATCAATTTTAGTTTTAAAGTAGAGAAATAATAACGATAGAGAATATATACTTAATACAAAACAAAATTTTTCCAAAGAAAATACATTTCAGGAATCAATTTATGGTTAAAAAACCTGTTTAGAAATGATGTAAAATAACAATACTACAAAATTTGATTTTCCCTTAAAAAAGATGATAAGAGATGACCAGATGACCTTAGAGCTAGAGAGTTTCCATTTATAAGTTGTAGGGAGTGAGGGGTAAATTTATATTTTTATTTATTTTTCTCTTAAAATAATAATTTTTTAAAAAATATTTGAGCCATATTTATTTTTATCATGTCTTAAATTTATAACTTCTTCCAGTCATAAGTAAAACTGTAAACAACTAAACTACACATTATTGATAATAAATAATTAATATCCATAAAAAAACAAAATAACAACAAATGTTATTAAAAAATTGTAATCTTATAAAATACGTATGTTGTTGTGAGATAATTTCATTAGTTGTACATAATAACTTCATTTCCCTACCAATAAATATATGAAATTGCAGCCCCCCGACAATTGATGGTTTGTTATAAGTTGTTGAATTAATTAATCATCAGATCTTTGAATTTGGTCTAATTAATTTTCAAACATTATTGAACTCAATTTAACCCATTGAGAGAGGACGATGGTCCTCCAAAGATTCACACATTTTGGGACCTATTCGTGTGAGTGGACACAACGTGAACACTTTTAAATTAATCTATAATAAAACTAATTTTCGTTCGAGTCAGGTTAGTCCATTGTGGGAGAAAGAACTTCTGTTACCAAACTTTAAATAATTACATACATGAGTTAGAGATTGAATCATTCATAACCTTACTTAAGTTAGGAGAGATTCTTAAGGAGATAGATAGGCAACAAGTATTGGTGTGCTATGTAAGCAAAGCATTGAACGGAACTAAATTCAAGTACCCAAATATACAAAAGTTAGCTTATTCTCTTGTTGTCTCTGCTCGAAAGTTAATACCTTATTTTGAATCTCGTGTAATAAACATCTCACAAATTGTCCACTCCACCAAATATTTCACAAGATGAATCAATTAGTTAGACAACAAAAGTGGCTGGTTGAACTCGACTTTTTTCCCAAAACCGCCATCAAGGCCCAAGCCTTGATCAACTTCGTGGTTGAGACCTCCTTCAAGGAGGAAGCCTGAAGTGAATCAGCTCAGACAACAACGACTATTTTTAGTATTCACCGGGAGGCCAAGTCTTCAACATCGACTGAGCATTAAATTAAAGAGGAGTAGGGGCTGGTATAGTCCTCACCTTGCCGGAATAACGAGAGCTCATACTGAGATGTGTTCAGCTAAGTTCGAGCTCACTAACGACGAGGCCAAATATGAAACCCCATAATCATACTCCAATGGGCCATGGAAACAACATAACTTCTCTGTTCGTAAGCAGTGACTCACAGGTAATGGTTAAGTAGATTACTAGCGAGTTCAACATCAACTCCGATAAGCTCGCGTAGTACCTACTTGTAGCCCAATGGGAAGCCTCTAAGTTCCCTTATTTTTCTATTAAGGTGATAAGTCGAAATGACAATGTCAAGGCCGACTACCTAGTCAAAGTCGCATTTGCGAGATGGTGAATGAAATAGGATTCACATTGAGGATTGGACATAACACTAATGAGCATCGACAACTCCCCACCGACTTTGATGGATGAAATTCGAGGATTGGTCAAAAATAGGGTGCTACCTAGTGATCCCGTAAAAGCAAAATAAATAAGAAAGCAGACAACAAGTTAAATGACATTTTGTACAGACGATCTTTTTCTAAGCCTTTGCTCTGGTGTGTACCCCTGCATGAAATACAAGATCTCCTAGAAGAGGTCCACGAGGGAATTTGCAGTGGACACCTCAAAGTCAGCTCCCTTGCTCAAAGATTAATCCTACAAGGATATTAATTTCCAACCCTCCAGTCGAACTCTAAGACATACGCCAAGAAATGCAAAAGTTGCCAGATATTTGGGGACATCTCAAGACTGTTTTCGATTGAACAAACTCCTGTTGCGGCAACTTGTCTGTTTGACTTGTAATGGATGGATCTCATGGGAAAATTCGCGATGAAGAGAAAGAGATTAGATACTTGTAAAAAACATTATTAGCCACTAAAAAATTGACGTAAATTTCGAGCACTTCATGATAGAATTTTTACAAGTTCTCATCCTTTCCATATTATCATTTTTGATCATGTTCATAAGTGAAGTTTAAATTTATTAAGTAAATTTATTAAGTAAAGGATTTTTATTATTAACCACACTCTACTTTTGTACTTTATTTGTTTTGTTTGTAGTTAAATTAGAAAAATAACAATAGTTAGTAGATTAAATTAAAAAAAAAAAAAACACACACACACACACACACTTAATATTTAAGATAAAATTTGGGAAAGTAAATTAATTATGGATCTAAAATAAAATATTTTATGTATTTGTTTTTCAAATTGTTTGTTTAAAAGATTTTTAAGAGATTATTAATCAAGAGTTTGAAACTTTTTATTCAATGACGTATTTTAAATTTGTGAGATACATCTGAAATGAATTAAAGCAGATAATATCACTGAGATTAAAATCTATCATGGTTATTATGTTGTTGTTGATTCATTTAATCTAATACAATGCATTTAAACCCTTTTTTTCTTCTTTTCTTCTACAAAAACTTTGTCCACAAATTATGTTGATGTTGAATCATTTAAACTTTTTTTCTCTTTCATAAATAACAGTGAAATACTCCCTCGTCCTATAAATTAGATGTTTGTACGAAAAGATAATCCACTAAAAAAATGGAGGTGAATTGTGTTCCAGTATCAGCATCATTACTCCCTCGTCGCTCTGCCAATTATCATCCAAGCATTTGGGGAGATTATTTTCTTAAATACTCTACTGACACCAAGGTCAGCTGAAATATATATATATATATATATATATATATATATATATATATATATATATATATATATATGTATGTATAATAATATTTTCAGTTTCATAGTTGTTTCAAGTTCAATATTGTATTTATTTTGTAAAGGAAAAGATTGGCCAGAAAGATATCGAAGAGTTTCGCGTACTGAAAGAAGATATTAGTGGGTTACTTATTAATGGAACACAAGAGGTATGTGCAGAGAAATTGGATTTGGTTGATACCATCCAACGTTTAGGAATCGATTATCACTTTGACAAAGAGATAAGAACATTGTTACAACGTTTGCATGATACTTATGATGACTTCAATGTTAAACATGGAAAGAATCTCTATATTGTGTCTGTCTTTCAGACTTCTAAGACAACAAGGTTAGCACGTTTCATGCGGTATGTCATTCATTGTTATATATTTTCTGTATTATTTTCTTTTTTTTATATAGAAATCTAAAACTAAAATTTTCAACATAACCAAATGTATTCGAACAATTCAAAAACCCTGAAGGAAAATTCCACGAAAATCCTGTGAGTGATATTAAAGGATTATTAAGTTTGCACGAGACATCTCACTTCTTAGTTCACGGCGAAGAAAATACTTTAGAGGAAGCATTGATATTTACGACAACTCAACTCCAATCTGTGCTATCAAACTCTAGTGGTTTGCCAATTGAGACTCAAGTTCATCACGCTCTAAAGCAACCAATTCATAAAACATTGAAAAGACTGGAAGCTAAATTATTCATACACCTTTACGAGGATAACGAAGCACATAACAAAATAATACTCAATTTAGCAAAATTGGACTTCAATATGCTCCAAAGACAACATCAAAAGGAGCTCTGTGAACTTACAAAGTTAGTTGGCTCACTTAAATTTCAATTTTTGCATGCTTGCATGTGTTTGATACTAATTCTTTGATTGAAATTAATATTTCCTCAGATGGTGGAAAGAGTTAGATTTTGCATCAAGTTTACCATTTGCTAGAGATAGATTGGTGGAGTGTTATTTTTGGATATTGGGAGTATGCTTTGAACCCCCAATATTCTATGGGAAGAAGAATGATGACTAAGGTTATTGCCATGACCTCAGTCATTGATGACATCTATGACGTTTATGGAACTATTGATGAACTTTTTCCTTTTACCGAAGCAATACAAAGGTATGTATTTATTTACATGAAAAATGTTTTTCATTCTACTGATGATGATGATGTTAATGTGTTTATTTAGATGGGATATCAATGCCGTAAATGAAGTGCCATTGTACCTAAGACATTTTTACAAGGCCTTGTTGGATGTTTTCTCTGAAATGGAGAATGAATTAGCCAAGGAACGCAAATCCTACTTGGTAAATTATCCAAAGAATGAAGTAAGTTTTCCCTCAATTTACTAATCTAGTCAAAATTACATAATTGTTAAAGTGTGGAAATTACTAATTTAACTATATAACCTATTAGATGAAGAAATTAGTGAGATCATACCTCAATGAAGCTTATTGGTTTCACAATTCCTATGTACCAACAATGGAAGAGTACATGAAGGTTGCCCTTGTCTCTAGTGGATACATGATGTTATCCACAACGTCTTTTGTTTGCATGGATGGAAACATAATTACTAAGGAAGTTGTTGATTGGGTAGTGAATGAGCCATTAATTGTTAGAGCTTCCGCACTAATTGGTAGATTAATGGACGACATGGCTGGCCATGAGGTAAACCTCATCTTCCCTTAGCTTTATATATATACTTTTTTTTTTGTTAAAGCATCTAATATTTAGAGCGATCACGATTCCCACTAAATTAGATTCTGCCCGAGTTGTGCCCGCGTAGTCTAACTCTTAGCCGGGAAAGACTTCACCCTAACTCTTGAAATGACGCTCATAACAAGAATCGAATTACGACTTTGCATAACATTAACAATGCACTTTCCCATTATATAAAACCTCTTAACTTTATATCTTCTTTAACTTATTTTGTATAATATTTTCGGTGCACACAGAAAGAACAGTAAAGGGGAGATGTGGCATCAGCTGTGGAGTGCTACATGAATCAACATGGTGCAACAAAGAAAGATGTAGTGAATGAATTTATGAAAGAAGTGAAAAATGCATGGAAAGATATAAATAAAGAATGTTTGACATGCAATACCACTATTCCCATGCACTTTCTTGAACAAGTTGTCAATCTTGCAAAAGTTATAAATCTATTGTATCAAGTTGAAGATTCTTATACAGATTCCAGAACCATGTTTAAAGATATTATTACTTCTGTGCTTATTGACCCGGTGCCATAAGGGAACTAGCTTACCCATGTATCATGTATGGAGCATTTATATATATATATATATATATATATATATATATGTATGTGTATTTCACTTCCTTGATTTTTAAATAAATTACTTTTTTCTTTTTTTTATTTCAAGAAACAAGTAACTGAATCCATGCAAAGCATCAACTATTATAGCATAGGTTAAATCCTGAAGTAGAGAAGACAATCAGTCAAGCAATAACATGATATTGTACCTTTTAAGGTAGAGATTAAAAGAATTAAAATTCCGTATTGAAGAAAAAAGAAAGAGAAAAATGGTAGAAAATTAAAGATTTGAAAATAACTAGTGATGGATACTTAGCTCCAAAGGAGGTTCGATCCCTCAATCATCCGTCTTGGAAGAAGCATTTAGAAGTTCACTTGTCAATTCCTCCAAAACTATTGGGTTAGTGATGGATACTTTATTGTACTCATCTCTTGGGCTGTAGTAGTGTCATGGTTTTGATAAAATTCCATGTTATCATCGTATTATTGAATGTAGTATCAAATCACTGAAGGGTGATTTCAAATCATCACATGAAATAATTATAGCCCCAAACATTGCTTTATCATTTCAAACATTGTTCGGAGTAATGCAGGGATAATCAAAGGCCCACATTGTAAGCTTCCACATTTTCCTACTTCCATCGAAATAATGCAACAAAAAATAGTTCTATAAATATCACTCAATACCTTTTTGTGTCGCCCAAGTAATATTTAAGTGTATGAATAAATATTGATGCCCCATCTTTTCTTGACTCTATATGAATAAATTTATTTATTTTTTATTTTTTAGCTTACACTTCATTTGGAACTAACTAGTCTGATTGTAAGGATATCAATCTATGTTCCACATCTAGAGATAATGTTAGGGTTGGCTAACATATAAGAATACCACTAACTCCATTAGTAAGTGGCATCTTAGGTGGTTACCCAAGAACAAAGCTGTGAGATTCTAATACCAAAGCAGTCAATATCATACTAATGTGGAGTTAAATGATGGAAGCCCAATCTTGTGGGATCATTCAGGCACAACACTGATAACCTATTTATTCTCAAAGAATTTGATCATAATTTCAATAAATTTAAAGGCTCATGTGATATTGTTTTCCTCACCTTACACTGAAATGGGTGCATGTCAACCCTTTAACATAAACCTTGTTCCATTAATGTGATATTTTGAGAATTTTAACCAGAGTTAACTCTCATCCTATGGGACTTTTAACTAGAGCTAAAACAAAATCATTCTTAAAATTCCTTTAATTGATGCACTTGACACCCAATGGTGTACTCCGATGATAGAAGAATAGAGAACTATTTTTTTTCTTTTTCTTCTTCTTATCTATCCAATGGTGCATTCAACATAAAAGAGGTTCACCACTTTTATAGGAGAAACCTCCCTTCTCCCTGTTGGGCCCGAATATTCCCACAAGGTTAGGTTCTCACTACTTAACTCCATATTAGTATGATATTGTCCGCTTTTGGCCTAAACTCTCACGATTTTGTTTTTAGGTAACTGTTGCGTTGTGTGCGTGTGTCACAAATTGTAATGATTAGAAAATCAACGCAATCTTAACAAATGCAAGTATACACCGGTCAACAAGTAATATATGTACCTAAGTACAAGATTATCGATTCCACAGGGACTAAGTGTGCTAATTAAAAGTGCAAAAATGATTGTACAATTGGTTATCAAAAGAATAAAGAATAATGAATAGAGGTTGATCCAATGCTACGACAAAGCTAATGCTACGACAAAGCTAAACTAACAGTTAAAAGTTAGCCTACTGGAGATAACCACAAGAGTAATACAGGTGATACAATGCTGGGGGCATACAAGCCTAAACTATAAGTACAAACCAGAAGTGAATCAAAACATACCAGAAATGCCCTCAGTTTTTAGATTGATGCTACAGCGATCTGGTTACAGCCATATTACTTAACTTACTAGTTTAGAGCACAAATACCATCGTCTCATGGAGTACGACATACTGTGGTCTAAAGCAACATTAGTTAGGGGATTTGGTCATGTCTCCTGTAGTATTGAGCGCACGGTCATGCTACTCAAGCTAATGCCACTTAATTATCTTGTCAACTAGCTCCGTTTCGCTTAGAATGATGGACACTAGTTCGATGTACAAATTGGACAGTCGTAACCGCAAGTTACACTAAACCTTTTGAGTAATCAAGTGAGTAAATTAAGCATGCCCCCGCTCCCATACAAGCATTAATCACAAAAACCGATTACAATATCATAGCATGTTCATCAACATTTAAAACAATGTAAAAATATGTTTATACTTAACTAAGCCACAATAAATTCAGATTTCAAATGTGCATTACAAAGCTTTAATTAACGAAGTACATGGATTAAAGTAATGGAATAAGAAACCTCTAAGGTCTTAGCGTGTAGTTCTAATCCAAAACAATTTTAATTAAACCAAGTTCTTCTTAAACTCATACCCGAAATTCAAGTATAAATTCATAACAAAACAGTAGACAAAGTGAAGAAATTCATAACAAAACAGTAGACAAAGTGAAGAAATGAAGTGAAAGTTACTATGATCTTAGATAACTTTCTGCCCCAAATTGATTTAATCATAGGACCCACCGCTTTTCCTCTTCCGAATTGAACCGTAGCTTCCTTCTTCGCTCAGCTCGTAATTCCTCAGTAAATCACCACTCTTCCTCTAGGGTTTTTCTCCCTAAAACAAGCTAATCTAAGCTAAGAAAAAGAACTAAAGACTGCTGAAGTATTTCTCACTAAATGCCAACTCTACAAAGGATGATTTCTCCCTCGGGTTTCTTGAGGTATTTATTCTTGTTTCTCTTCTCCCAAATTTTCCATTTTCTCTCCAGAATTTTCCACCAACCTACAGCTTTCCGTCAATTGCTTTGTTTTTTTCTCTTTCCATGGTGAGTCATAGTGCAAGGTGGACTAAATTCCAAAAATTGTTGCAAGGCTCCATCCGAAATTTCAGCTACAATATATATATATATATATATATATATATTTTGTTTTATCTCGAGCTGGACTTGAATTGGATTTTGAGAGTATATATATATATATATATATATATATATATAGATATATAGTTGGAAAGAACAAATTTACTCTGCCCCCTTTTTGTCCACCTTGCCGTGCACTCACATATATATTTATGCAGATAAGAGAGCAAGATAATCAAGCAATTAGTCCAAAATTATGATTCGAATTCATCCAACAATCATGGTCAAACTTGGGACTCGTACTTTCATATCAAAGCTGATAATCAAAAATTCAAGTATGCCTCATGATCCAAATTTTCCTCAAATAACAAAACATTAACTAAATTTATGTTCAAGAAATTTACTCCCGTGTGTGAGTGCATAGTCTGTCCTTTTCTACTTCTCATTCATAAATCAACACATGGTAATCCTAAGATGCATTTTGTATTTCCAAACTCAATCTATCATACCATTCTCCACTAATGTAGTCAATTCAGCAATAAAGATCAAAGAGGTCTTAATTTGGTTGTAATGTAGGCTAGGGCTAAGGTGGGAAAAATATAGATATAGAGTAGGCTTAAAACTTAGTCCTAGTGCGCCATGAACTTTACCCAATGCTGTCACTTTTTCTCTTTCTTCTTTTCACAACTCAAGGAGCATAAACATTTACACACTGCTTCAGTAATAGATGCAGCATTTAACCACATAACAGTATATAGCATTTAACATTTGTCCACAAAGAAGCATAATATGTACTTCTTTTTGCTCTTTTGTTCTCTCTTTTCCTTTTTTTTTCTAAAGAGGGTTCTTTCATTTTTAACACATTTTTTAATACACATACCCTCAATACACAGAGCATTCATAACATAATTTCAAAATTCCATTAACTACCACTGATCGAATAAAAATGATATTGTTGCAGCATTGTGCTACAATATTTCTATGCTCCTCATCATAGCATTCTCAGCATACCCCCAAACTTATGTTTAACAGTGTTCATAGCAGACTAAAATCATGTTTAGGGAAAACAAAGAATTGATACATGGAAAACATTTAAGATAAGTGGCTATTTAATAAGGGTGTCAAGAAATTAGGCTTAAGCTCAACTTGGTTTAACTAAGGAAATAAAGTGCATTAGGGTAAGCTAGAAAGGCTCAAACGATTCAAGAACATGCCTTAATCATTTCTAAATTGCCAAATTATGCTAGGATTTCGCCTCAAGGGATATAACAGACGTGTCCAAAAATTCTGAATCTTCATACCATAATTTATCTATTCTATAAGCAAGAAATTTCCAAGTAAGACTATGTGCAAAATTATTGTGTGGGAGCAAAAATTATCACTTAAATCTAGCTAATATCCATATATTTAAAAAAAAAAAATGGTTCACTATCATACAAGAATATCAATCATTACTAAGAATTGTCTTCACAAATAAGTTTTCCAAATTTAACACAATCATGCTAAAATGATTCAACAGGAACAATAACGCATTCATTCAGCACATTCATTAAAATCATAGCAATGCATTCATTCACTTCAATAATAATAAATGCTCTTGAACTGGCAAAAGGACATCCTCCCCCAAACTGAAGAGGAGCAATGTCCCCATTGCTGTAACAACAGAGGGAAAACATGCCATTGATAATAAACGGGAAAAACTAATTCAACTCGAAACACGGGACAGGAAAAACATAACAGTACAAATTAAGTCAGCGGGAAGTAGAGAAAAATAGGATAGAAACCACTCCCACAGGATCAGGAGAGTTCATCATTCGTTGTCGCTGTCATCCTCCATGTTCGGAGAAGCGTCCGACAAAATTTGGATTGGGAAAAATGGCCATGGTGCCCCGATTTGTTTTTTTCTCTTTGACTGAAGGAATAACTGCATACAAGGATAAAATAAACTGAGAATCTGAAAAAAAACCATGAACTCCAAATTTAGGCACCTGATAACAAAAGAACAACAATTAAAACAAGAGAAGGAAATCGGAAGCTAAGAAAAATAAAAACAAACAAGAAGAAATAAATCAAAAGAAAGAAATAAAAATAAGTGCAATAATTGAAAGTGTTCACTTATAGATTTTGCTCATGTTGGGTTCAATTCACTACTTGGCCTCAACAAGTGTTATAGGTGAAGAGTTTTGCACAATATCGCCTCCCTAATAGTGCTTCAATCTATGACCATTTATTTTGAATGCAGCACCATTTTTTCTTTTAACTAGAACCACTCCATAAGGAAGTACTTGTTCAACCGTGAATGGTCTTGTCCATCTTGACTTTAATTTTCTTGAAACTAATCTTAACCTTGAGTTAAATATAAGAACTTGTTGTCCAGCTTCAAAGTTCTTTTCTTGAATGTGTTTGTCATGCTATCTTTTAGCTTTTTCTTTGTATAACTTGGCATTCTCGTACGAAAATAATCTTAATTCATCTAATTCCGAGAGTTGCAACATTCTTCTTTCTCTAGCGGCATTCATGTCTAGATTAAGAGGTTGTAATGCCCAGTATGCCTTATGCTCTAATTCCACCGGCAGATGGCAAACTTTCCCAAAAACAAGTCTGTAAGGAGACATTCCAGTTGAAGTCTTGAATGCTATTATGTAAGTCCATAGATCATCATCCAGTCTCCTTGACCAATCCTTTCTATTGTGATTAACCACATTCTCAAGTATAACTTTGATGATCCAGTTGGACAATTCAACTTGCCCATTTGTTTGAGGATGGTATGGTAGAGCAATTCTGTGACGAACATTGTATTTGGCTAGCATAGCACCTAACCATTTGTTGACAAAGTGAGAACCTTCATCACTAATAATTTCTCTTGGCGTTCTAAAGCGTGTGAAAATATTTTTTCTAAGGAAATTCATCACTACTTTGGAATCATTAGTGGGGAATGCTGCAGCTTCCACCCACTTGGATACATAGTCCACTGCCACTAAGATATAAGAATTCCCATAAGATGGGGTAAAGGGTCCCATAAAGTCAATACCCCATACATCAAAAAGTTCAACCTCTAAGATATTAGTAAGTGGCATTTCTTTTCTTCGTGAGAGATTTCCGACATTTTGGCAGCGGTCACATTTTTCCATGAACTTATTACAATCTTTGAATAACAAGGGCCAAAAGAAACTAGATTGTAATACCTTTGCTGCGGTTCTGGACCCTCCAAAATGTCCTCCACAAGGCGAGTTGTGACATTGAAACATAATATCCTCAATTTCATCATCGTTTACACATCTTCGGATCATTTGGTCACACTGTTTGAATAGAAAGGGCTCCTCCCAAAAATAACTCTTCACATCATGGAGGAACCTTTTTCATTCTTGATATGAAAAATCTGGTGGCATTGCACCACTGATGCGATTCCGGTTGACGTGCTAAATAGGTGTTATTTTACCTTATGTTGATTATGAATAATTAAGGACTGTGATTGACTAATTGTCACATTTAGTCTCTATGGTGTCACTTAATCAGCCAGAACCTAAGGCAGAGTACCTATCGTGTAGCTAGTCTGTTGGAAAGTATCTACGATTTTATTAAGTTAATTATCGTACTCCCAGGGAAATGGCAACGACTTAGTAGTAACTAGCCTTTTATCCTAACTCCTATCTTATGATCTAGTTATGCAATCTTCATCAAATACTTTGATGAGAGGGTGATTCATTATCCACAAGGTTTAAGTCTAATTAATCCTAGAAGTGTTTTATAGATGAGTTCTGATTCTATGTTATACTGTTCCTATATGTTGAATGACCTAAATTCAAATAATTTAGATGCATCTTAGCCTGGATTGCAACTATGTTCGGTGTCTAAAGGCGTACCACATCCGAGGTCTCTAATAAACCGCCCTACCTTAATGACGGCCCTACTCACGGTTCGGGACGAAGACATCCATGAAAGCCCTATGTCACTTTGGGGATCATACCGCTTGCCCTAGCCGCCGGCATAATCGGACTCAGCTCGGCCCCTACCTAGACTACTTTAACAGGCAGGGTGTTCAACATGTTATTTTATCTAGCATGGCAGACACCAATACTAATTGATGCCTGTTAAACTAAACAGGTTATGATTAAACCGTGGTTAGGAATTGTCTATAACCCTAACTTTAGTTTAAAAGAGCACATTAAACATGCAGACATAGTGAATATTTAGCAGGTGGCTATTTCCGGAAACATATAATAACGTCAACATATAAAATAACTATTCATAAAGAATCGTAATCTTGTATTCATAATAAGTATTTAGAACAAAACAATAACAACATATAAGAGAGGGACATGGGGACTGGTGCCATAAAGAAATCACCCTTTACGTAGTCTCGCCGACGGAGCGTACTGCTGTATATGTCGTATTACTCGCCCTGACTCTGCTCGCTAGAACCTTCGGAGGACGCTTCCTCAGCCTCGTAACTGGGCTTTACCTTAATACCCAGCTTAAGCCCAGCCCTGTGGACTGACTCTTCGAACGCCTAGAGCCCTCTTAGGATCTCCTAACGAAATCCCGGGTATTCTATGAATACCATAAACGAACCTATCTATAGAAACCTAAGATCTGAGACTATTTCTCAGAAACTAAAACAAAACACTAATAAGAAAGAAAACTGAGATCTGAGTCTCTGAGTGAGTTGTGTACTAGAGAAGTGTACACTGGAAACCACTTAATGACTCAGATCGAGTGGAGAGGAATGATTTCAACTCCTGGAGGCCTGGGGTATTTATAGCAGCTTTCTGGAGTGAAAAATTCCAAAACTTTCGATGTGGGACAACTTCTGGTGCTTCGGGACGCCCGTCCTGGTGGTTTGACTGGGTCGGGACGCCCGTCCCGGACTGTTGACCAAGTCAACATTTCCAAAAATTGCATTTTTACCCCAAAATTTGCTGTTTTCGTCTACTTTTCACCTAACACTTCCAAAATCATAAAAACTGTCAAATTGAGTAAATAACAATCAATTAAGATCGATTTCCTATCAATTTCACCCTAAATCATACATAAAAACATGCTAAAAAAGGTATATGATTTTCGCGTATCAGATAACCCCACACTTAGCTTTTTGCTTGTCCTCAAGCAAAGTCTACCTGAAGTTAGTGATTCTAAATCATATGTGCAGTCACTTCAATTTCTAGTCATGTTTTTATTCCAAAAATTATTCAGATAATTCTTAACACAGGTCTGACTGGTTAGGTTGCTATGACAAGGTCTCAAATGTCTCTAGTAGATTGTTAGGATTGAGCAGAAAACAATTTAACAACTAGGTTGAACTCTTCTCTTAGTCATAAGGTCTTCCTGATGTGTAGTGTGTGTACTAGTCTAGACCAGATAGTCAACACAATAAACTCTTGTCTTAACTATTACCAGATAACACTTCGACCTATCGCTAGACACACTAACAACAGATAACTTTCTGAGTTCTGAGCTTTGGTGATCAGATTCTATCATTTAGCATTTATTGATTTCTTTCGTTTATAGATTTTCTAGGGTATTTTGAGTGTGCTTAGAACACGTCAACTTCAACTACCCATGTAGCAAGTCCCACTCCGATGACTCCCAGATCTACACGACCTTAGGGCATCAGGCTTTAAGTTCCCCGAAGGAGTGGTGCTCGAGTAGCGAAGGCAGCTGGCAAACTACCCTTATTTGATTAACTTCCTTTAATTTCTTTTCACTTCTAGCTCAGAGTCTCATCTAGTCATTCTAACTGCCAATATATCCACAACTGGTCTAATTTTATCTAGTTAAGTCTCGAACAGACAAAGTTGTGCTCAGTTATCAGGAATTCCCTATTCCTAATCAATTAGTCCAAGATAGCTATCAATTATCTCCTACTAACCATAACATACTACCTACATATCATAGACATAAGCAATTGTTTAACCAAGCATACTGCATTTAGAAGTCTGAAAGACGGAAAAATTTTGAAATTTTTTTTGGAAGGGTGTGAAAGTATGATAAACAAGCAAAAGCATGCAAAAATTTTCTCAGGCAAAAAGTTTCTCAGACTACTACAGTGCACCGTGCACTGCTACCCCACACTTAAGTCTGACACTGTCCTCAGTGTTTATGCATATCTAAACTACCCCACACTTATTTGAAGACAAGAAGAAATGAAAACAAAATAGAAAACTCTTACCCCACACTTATTTGACTAACTAAGGGTAAGAGAGAAAATAAAATAACCAACAAAACAAGACACAAAAATGAAGAAAATAAAAGTAAAGGAAGATGAGATTAGGAAAACTCCCTTCTTGCCTCGAGCAGAAGGGTTTTCTCTGATCTCTCAATTGGCTCTTCACCTTAGCCATGTGCTATTGCTGAGGCATTCTTGACTCTGTAAGCTTTAGAAACTGGAACAGATGACGTCAGCTTCGATCCTTCATCGTCGAGCTCTAGGTAGTGGCCTATTCATTTGATGAATGGCTCGAGCCCCACAGACTGCTTCCTCGAATCATTTGTAAGATTTCTCACAATCATAGCAACGTGTCCAGGAGGAACGTGTCTAGGAATGAGATTTCTTGGGATTCGTGTGCCTTCCTACCAATGTGAGTAAAGGTATTGCATGCAAGTCTCGAATGGAAGAAAAGATACCTGAAGTTTTAGCGAAGCTGTGGTGGTAGGGGGCTCCAGTTGTGTAGATATGGGCCCAAGTATTTGAGACTTCCTCGGGGAAGTTTCTCACAGCTGATTGGTATGTAGGGAATGCAAGCTCCTCCATTGCTATGCTCCTGATACAACGCCAAATTCCTCTATATCCTTCGACCCTTCGTTACCTCTTGGTAGATCACTTGCTTGCACTGGTCTGGCTTTAATTGTTGCCAGTATCTCATCTATTGCTTCTGCGAGTAGGGGTTTTGCTGTGGTGGTGTCTTCTGAAAGTTTCCAGCTTCCGAATTACTCCTCAGCTAAATCCTGTATGATTCCTCTAGTTGGAATTGTATGCATTTCCCATTGGAGCAGCATTCTGCAGTAACCTACTCCTACCTCTTTTGGAATGGTCAGTCATTCCCATAGCAATCCCTGCTAAAGTGTGGTACTTAGCAGACTTCACAGATTTGATACACAGGCTGAACATTTCTTCCTAAAACATTGGCACTCTGAATCTGGAAAACAACTAGAATCTGCACATGACTTTAACATTATTAGTAGGTAATGCCTGTGGTTCAGGCTATTTTCGAAGAGTGTTCCACGACTACTATGATGTAATTATTTTCGAAGGAAAGGAAAAAGAAAGGATTTAATGAATACCCCCAGATATCAAAAATATTGTAAAACTTTGTGTACCTTGTTGGGGTAGATGATCTCTGAAGGATGGGTTGCCTGTTATTTGGCAAGCATGGCAAGATTGTATCAGAGATACAAAATCCTTGAATATGGTGGGTCAACAAGATCCTGCTTTCAACACTTTCCGGACAGTGTTGACAGTAGTCAATTGGTCTCCCGTAGATTCTTTAGGGCAATGCTCCAAAATCTTGTGTCCTTCGTCTTCTGATCACTTACCATGCAATGATTCAAAATAGAAAAACGGATCTCCCTAGTAGTAACATTCCAAATCAACAAAGAATTTCTTCTTTTGTTGATAAGTCATATCACTTGGGAATAATTAGCAACTAGATAATTAGTAATATCAGTAAACTACGGAGGAGAATCATTATTCATAGCAAATAATTTCTCATTCAGAAGTTTATCAGATACTACTGTCTCGTCAATAGCTTCTAACTCGGGGTTTTCTAATCTAGACCAAAGGTTTGCTTTCTAGATTTTTAGCCCTTTTTCTTATCCCTTCTTTCTATATCAAATTCAATAGAACTTAACTAATCAATCTTGGTTCATCATTAGTTTTATTGAACAGATATCTTAGAGTAAAGTAATCAGTGTATACTATTGGTTAGACTAGGCATGGCATGAATGTATCATAGGCATATGCAATAACTAGTAATCCATTTTCAGTGGTGGTAAGGTTCTACTAGGCATCAGTAAGAGGTCTTACTTGCATAGTGTATAATATGAAGTTCTAATCATGCCTATTTCCTAAAACAATCATTACTACATGGTCACTAGCATCACATATTAATTCACAAAGCAAATTCCAAATAGGTGATGTCATAATGGGTGCAGTAATTCCTTTTGGTTTAAACAATCTAATGCATTTATCATCAAACAAAAGGAACATCCTTTCTCATTAGAATACTCAGAGGTTTGTCTATTAAAGAAAATTTTATTTCATGATTCTGTCTAATCACCCCGGGAAGCTGCTATAAATACCCCAGGCCTCCAGCAGTTGAAATCATTCCTCTCCACTCGATCTGAGTCATTAAGTGGTTTCGAGTGTACTCTTCTCTAGTACACAACTCACTCAGAGACTCGGATCTCAGTTTTCTTTCTTATTAGTGTTTTGTTTTAGTTTCTGAGAAATAGTCTCAGATCTTAGGCTTCTATAGATAGGTTCGTTTATGGTATTCATAGAATACCCGGGATTTCGTTAGGAGATCCTAAGAGGGCTCTAGGCGTTCGAAGAGCCAGTCCACAGGGCTGGGCTTAAGCTGGGTATTAAGGTAAAGCCCAGTTACTAGGCTGAGGAAGCATCCTCCGAAGGTTCTGGCGAGCAGAGTCAGGGCGAGCAATACGACATATACAACAGTACGCTCCGTTGGCGAGACTACGTAAAGGGTGATTTCTTTATGGCATCAGTCCCGATGTCCCTCTCTTATATGTTGTTATTGTGTTGTTCTAAATATTTATTATGAATACGAGATTACGATTTTTATGAATAGTTATTTTATATGTTGACGTTATTATATTTTTACGGAAATAGCCACCTGCTTAACATTCACTATGTCTGCATGTCTAATGTGCTCTTTTAAACTAAAGTTAGGGTTATAGACAATTCCTAACCACGGTCTAATCATAACCTGTTTAGTTTAACAGGCATCAATTAGTATTGGTGTCTGCCTTGCTAGATAAAATAACCTGCTGAACACCTTGTTTGTTAGAGTAGTCGAGGGTAAGCCGGGCCGAGTCTGATTATGCCGGCGGCTAGGGCAAGCGGTATGATCCCCGAAGTGACATAGGGCTTTCATGGATGCCTTCGTCCCGAACCGTGAGTAGGGCCATCATTAAGGTAGGGCGGTTTATTAGAAACCTCGGATGTGGTATGCCTTTAGACACAGAACATAGTTGCAATCCAAGATAAGACAGGTCTAAAATATTCGAATATAGGTCAATCAACATATAGGAACAATATAACATAGAATCATGACTCATCTATAAAACACTTCTAGGATTAATTAGACTTAAACCTAGTGGAGAATGAATCACCCTCTCATCAAAGTATTTGATGAAGATTGCATAACTGGATCATAAGATAGGAGTTAGAATAAAAGGCTAGTTACTACTAAGCCGTTGCCACTTCCCTGGGAGTACGATAATTAACTTAATAAAATCGTAGATACTTTCCAACAGACTAGCTACACGATAGGTACTCTGCCTTAGGTTCTGGTTGATTATGTGACAGTTAGTAAGACTCAGTCCTTAATTACTCATAATCGACGTAGGTAAATAAAACCTATCTATTTAGCATACCAATCGAAACGTCATCAGATTTTTTGCGCCGTTGCCGGGGAAATATCATAATGAATTTAGGATTATTCGCCACAATTCTAGAGACTTATGATAGGTAACGGTAGTAACTTAGACTTTAGACCCAACACTTATGTTATACCAGTTAGACAATCAATTTCCTAAATATAGGATTATCATAACTAATTAATTTTAGACAATATCTGAAATTAAGACACTTAGGATAATCAAATTTTAGAAAATTATTCTAAAACCATATTGAGGAAATTTACTTGCTTTCTAAATAAATCTCAAAATCCATAAAAATATTTTTCTTGCTTTCTTATTTCACTTTCCTACTTTTGTTATTTGTTAATTCTAACCAGACTTTGCACTCAGAGATGAAGAGAACAAGAGCAGGTACTAACCAGGCAAAGAAAACAGAAAACCCTGACACTCCAGGACCAAAAAGACAAAGCCAGAAGGCCCATCTAGGCCTGCACCAGAAATACTTCACAACCAGTGGAAGTAAACTCAAGCCCAGATGCCAGTGGCCTAGTGAGACGATTCCTGAACACCCGTGAGCCTAGTCCCACGGAAGAAGATCCTTCTGAGGATACCTTCCCTCCTAGAGAAGAACCCCAGAGATCTCCAGTTCACCCTCCTGCCCAGAGAATTCCTATAAATCCACCACCCACTGACCAAACCCAAAATTCACCAACCTCTCCTGCATACACCCCAACACCTAACGAGAGCACCCCTTCATCCGGGGGGAGTACTAACGGTTATCATTCAATGTTGTCCGTGCAGATAGACACGTTGGCTCAAAGGGTCTATGAGATGGACCAAGGAATTGCCAGCAGATTGTGTCATTTAGACCAACTTAGTCTCAATATCACAACTAACGTGGACCGACTCAGATCCACGGTCAGTCTTCTGGAGAACCAAGGTGCACAACTACTCCGGGAGATGGCTGACTTACGCAGTGAGCAGAACAGGCAGAGGGATGAGATGAGAGCAATACGCATAGAAATGCGAAGCATTCGAACAGAGCTACAAGAGATCAGAGAAAAGGGTCGTTGAAAAAAAGGGAAGATTCTTTTACTTTTATTCTTAGCAAATAATTCGTTTGAACTAAACCTGAATAATTGACCCATAATTTTCTATTTTTCAAACTTTTTAAAAGGGTCCTTTATATTCAAACAATTTTCTTCAAACATTTTATTTTAAAATTTCTATGAAAAACAAAAGTTTTGCAAATACAGTTTATTTTTCATTAAATTGTACAAACTCAGTTTTTGTTTTTCTAAAATTCTTGCTGAATTTTCGTTGGGATAAAATTAGGGTAGTCATGATTTTCGAAAAAAAAAGAGAGACTGAGGAATTTTTGCATAGAGTTTTTAACAACTTCTGAATTTAATTGGATAAACATGAAGCCTTGTTAAAAATCATGATTATTTTTGGTATCTTGAGGTTTGCAAGAAATTTCGAAAAAAAATTTTTTTGGAATTGTCACGCGTCCCGAAGCAACCCGGGACGGGCGTCCCTATTCTGGACGGGCGTCCCGAAGGCCGCCCCCTCTATAAAAATTCAATTTCTTTCATTTTCTCTCAAATCTACAACCAAAAATTAATCTCTCTAAAAATATTTCTCTCTAGCTTCTCTCTACAAATTTTTGGCAAACTCTCCAAAGTTTAAAAATTCGAGTTTCCCTCCAAAATTTGAATTTTGAACTTCACTCAAAAAAAATTCAAATTTCCCTCCAAAATTCGATTTTCCCGCCAAAAATTCAAAATCTTTCCCTAACCTAATTTCATCCTTCTGAATTCAAATTCACCTCTAGAATTTGAGTTTAAAGCTTTCCTTCCCACCTAAACTCTCTCGTACGTTTTTAATGGCTCCCAAACGTGCTCGTGCCACATCTATCATGACAGTTACCTTAGTGGCACACCCTTTTATGTTGTTTCCTCTCCAGCACAGCATACCAAGAAAGATGCCTTGGGTACATCGGGCGTACGATTCTGACGGGCAGAACGTTGGATAGGGCAGCAGTACAGACACTAGGAGTAGAGCCGGAAGTCAGACGCATACTCGACGTGCCACCTTACAGTCGAGTATTCATCGTCACAGAGCCCACATACCTGGAGCTGGTATGTGAGTTCTATGCATCTTTTACATGCCACCAGGAGCAGATCACATTCCGCTTGGGCGGAATAGATCGGTTGATGAGCATGGACGAGTTCGGCGTCGCCCTAAGTATCTGGCAGAGAGATGAGCTGGATACGCCCACATACACCACAACAATTCGAGACTTCACGACTGTAGACGTCTCCACTGCTTGGGCTCAGATCTGCATGATGGGTGTCCCATACCAGCATGGCTTTGCAAAAGCCACAGGTATTTATCCTACTCTTAGTTACCTGCACGCTATCATTGCACATACATTGTCAGGACGACGGACTGCTCCCGGAACTGTCACCCAGATGGAGACATTCCTTCTAGCCAACATGCACATGGGATCTACGGTAGAGATGGCTAGACTCATCACGGTCGTCATGTGAGGATTCGCTACAGACACCAGGAAACAGTGTCTGGGGCTCGGACCGTACATCACCAGGCTAGTGCGCTACCTGGAGTTGGACATAGAGGGCTCGGAGCTGATCCTGGTCGCCCCGACCACCGTTCCCACTGATCTTACCATTCTACGGAACTGGGGAATGGTTGTCCGGGATGCGAATGGCCGCTACACCATCCACACAGAGCAGCCAGGACAGGCATCGGCATCGGAAGCACATCCAGCGCATATCCCTCCGTTCGAGACATTCGTGCCACGTACTGCCTTCGAACGACACATGTCGCACGGATTGGCAGAACTATCAGCCCGATACAGTCGAGACATGGACAGGATTGACAGACGGCTGACGATGATGGAGGACAGGATTGACAGACGACTGGCGATGATGGATGACAGGATCGCCATGAACACCAGCAGGATTGAGGATATACATCAGCAGACTTCCCGAGTGGCGGAAAACTTTGAGTTTGACTTTACAGCAGACTTAGGTCCACTGGACGACGATCCGCCGGGTTCTTAGTCTCTCTCTCCTTCTTTTCTTTCCTTTCTTTTGCTTTTGTTTTTTTTTCTTGTTCTATGTGTCTGGGCTGTAGAAACCTCGGATGTGGTACGCCTTTAGACACAGAACATAGTTGCAATCCAGGCTAAGACATGTCTAAAATATTCGAATATAGGTCAATCAACATATAGGAACAGTATAACATAGAATCAGGACTCATCTATAAAACACTTCTAGGATTAATTAGACTTAAGCCTAGTGGAGAATGAATCACCCTCTCATCAAAGTATTTGATGAAGATTGCATAACTGGATCATAAGATAGGAGTTAGGATAAAAGGCTAGTTACTACTAAGCCGTTGCCACTTCCCTGGGAGTACGATAATTAACTTAATAAAATCGTAGATACTTTCCAACAGACTAGCTACACGATAGGTACTCTGCCTTAGGTTCTGGTTGATTAAGTGACAATAATTGAATGCTAAGTGACAGTTAGTAAGACTCAGTCCTTAATTACTCATAATCGACATAGGTAAATAAAACCTATCTATTTAGCATACCAATCGGAACGTCATCAGATTTTTGGCGCCGTTGCCGGGGAAATATCATAATTAATTTAGGATTATTGGCCACAATTCTAGAGACTTATGATAGGTAACGGTAGTAACTTAGACTTTAGACCCAACACTTATGTTATACCAGTTAGACAATCAATTTCCTAAATATAGGATTATCATAACTAAATAAATCTCAAAATCCATATTGAGGAAATTTACCTGCTTTCTAAATAAATCTCAAAATCCATAAAAATATTTTTCTTGCTTTCTTATTTCACTTTCCTACTTTTGTTATTTGTTAATTCTAACCAGACTTTGCACTCAGAGATGAAGAGAACAAGAGCAGCTACTAACCAGGCAAAGAAAACAGAAAACCCTGACACTCCAGGACCAAAGAAGACAAAGCCAGAAGGCCCATCTAGGCCTGCACCAGAAATACCACGAGGGACTCTTGCTTCACAACCAGTGGAAGTAAACTCAAGCCCAGATGCCAGTGACCTAGTGAGACGATTCCTGAACACCCGTGAGCCTAGTCCCACGGAAGAAGATCCTTCTGAGGATACCTTCCCTCCTAGAGAAGAACCCCAGAGATCTCCAGTTCACCCTCCTGCCCAGAGAATTCCTATAAATCCACCCCCACTGACCGAACCCAAAATTCACCAACCTCTCCTGCATACACCCCAACACCTAACGAGAGCACCCCTTCATCCGGGGGGAGTACTAACGGTTATCATTCAATGCTGTCTGTGTAGATAGACACGTTGGCTCAAAGGGTCTATGAGATGGACCAAGGAATTACCAGCAGATTGTGTCATTTAGACCAACTTAGTCTCAATATCACAACTAACGTGGACCGACTCAGATCCACGGTCAGTCTTCAGGAGAACCAAGGTGCACAACTACTCCGGGAGATGGCTGACTTACGCAGTGAGCAGAACAGGCAGAGGGATGAGATGAGAACAATACGCATAGAAATGCGAAGCATTCGAACAGAGCTACAGGATATCAGAGAAAAGGGTCGTTGAAAAAAAGGGAAGATTCTTTTACTTTTATTCTTAGCAAATAATTCGTTTGAACTAAACCTGAATAATTGACCCATATTTTTCTATTTTTCAAACTTTTTAAAACGGTCCTTTATATTCAAACAATTTTCTTCAAACATTTTCTTTTAAAATTTCTATGAAAAACAAAAGTTTTGCAAATACAGTTTATTTTTCAATAAATTGTACAAACTCAGTTTTTGTTTTTCTGAAATTCTTGCTGAATTTACGTTGGGATAAAATTAGGGTAGTCATGATTTTCGAAAAAAAAAAAGAGAGTGAGGAATTTTTGCATAGAGTTTTTAACAACTTCTGAATTTAATTGGATAAACATGAAGCCTTCTTAAAAATCATGATTATTTTTGGTATCTTGAGGTTTGCAAGAAATTAAGAAAAAAAAAATTCGGAATTGGCACGCGTCCCGGAGCAATTCCGAAACGGGCGGGCGTCCAGCGGGACGGGCGTCCCGAAGGCCGCCCCCTCTATAAAAATTCAATTTCTTTCATTTTCTCTCAAATCTACAACCAAAAATTCATCTCTCTAAAAATATTTCTCTCTACCTTCTCTCTACAAATTTTTGGCAAACTCTCCAAAGTTTAAAAATTCGAGTTTCCCTCCAAAATTCGATTTTCCCGCCAAAAATTCAAAATCTTTCCCTAACCTAATTTCATCCTTCTGAGTTTAAAGCTTTCCTTCCCACCTAAACTCTCTCGTACGTTTTTAATGGCTCCCAAACGTGCTCGTACCACGTCTACCATGACAGTTACCTCAGTGGCACACCCTTTTATGTTGTTTCCCTCCAGCACAGCATACCAAGAAAGATGCCTTGGGTACATCGGGCGTACGATACTGACGGGCAGAACGTTGGATTGGGCAGCAGTACAGACACTAGGAGTAGAGCCGGAAGTCAGACGCATACTCGACGTGCCACCTTACAGTCGAGTATTCATCGTCACAGAACCCACATACCTGGAGCTGGTATGTGAGTTCTATGCATCTTTTACATGCCACCAGGAGCAGATCACATTCCGCTTGGGCGGAATAGATCGGTTGATGAGCATGGACGAGTTCGGCGTCGCCCTAAGTATCTGGCAGAGAGATGAGCTGGATACGCCCGCATACACCACAGCAGTTCGAGACTTCACGACTGCAAACGTCTCCACTGCTTGGGCTCAGATCTGCATGACGGGTGTCCCATACCAGCATAGCTTTGCAAAAGCCACAGGTATTTATCCTACTCTTCGTTACCTGCACGCTATCATTGCACATACATTGTCAAGACGACGGACGACTCCCGTAACTGTCACCCAGATGGAGACATTCCTTCTGGCCAACATGCACATGGGATCTACGGTAGAGATGGCTAGTCTCACTAGCCGAACTCGCACTTCCATCATATAGGATTTCTACATATGACAAGGAAAGCAATAAACACCAACGCCGACTAGACCTGGACTTATTAGAAGAAAAGCGAATAACCGCCCGACTAAGAGCAGACAAGTTCAAGTTGGCAACCAAACACACCCACGACAAAAATTTGGTCAATAGGCCACTCGGAGTTGGAGACTGGGTACTCCGAAAGATCGAGGGAACAACAAGACAAATCACAGCAAACAAACTCACTCCGAACTGGGAAGGCCCTTATCTGATCAAAGACGAAGTCCGCCGAGGCACATTCCGCCTCATGGATCAAGAAGGAACGATACTCCCCAGACCCTGGCATGCCAACCATCTAAAGAAATACTTCGTCTGAAATAATTCGGACGGAACCAAGGCTACGTTCAATAAGCACCCCGCCGCCACAAACTGCGAGGTCCCCAAACAGTTTCTCGCTTTCAATAAAATCCCCAAATTCACTACAGTTACTCATGAAAAGATCCTTCGAAGTCATTCCGGCATGTGCGACGAATAAGAGCATTCGAAGTCATTCAGAATACTCAAGGTTTTGGATTCTGATTATAATCTGCTTGAGTAGTCACACTTATTAAAGGTTCAAGGGTAACTGATACGCGAAAATCGTATCACCTTTTTAGCATGTTTTTATATATGATTTAGGGTGAAATTGAGGGTAAATTGATCTTAATTGTTCATTATTTACTTAATTTCACAGTTTTTATGATTTTGGAAGTGTCAGGTGAAAAGTAGACGAAAACAGCAAATTTTGGGGCAAAAATGTAATTTTTGGAAATGTTGACTTGGTCAAAGGGTCAGGACGGGCGTCCCGAACCCGGGACGGGCGTACCGACCCAGTCATAGCACCGGGACGGGCATCCAGGACTCGGGACGGGAGTCCCGACCTGGTCAACAGACCAGGACGGGTGTCCCGAACCCCCAGATCCAGTCCCACATCGAATTTTTGATGAAAAATCACCCCGGGAAGCTGCTATAAATACCCCAGGCCTCCAGCAGTTGAATTCATTCCTCTCCACTCGATCTGAGTCATTTAGTGGTTTCCAGTGTACACTTCTTTAGTACACAACTCACTCAAAGACTCGGATCTCAGTTTTCTTTCTTGTTAGTGTTTTGTTTTAGTTTCTGAGAAATAGTCTTAGATCTTAGGCGTACATAGATAGGTTCGTTTCTGGTATTCATAGAATACTCGGGATTTCGTTAGGAGATCCTAAGAGGGCTCTAGGCGTTCGAAGAGTCAGTCCACAGTGCTGGGCTTAAGCTGGGTATTAAGGTAAAGCCCAGTTACTAGGCCGAGGAAGCGTCCTCCGACGGTTCTGGCGAGCAGAGTCGGGTCAAGCAATACGGCATATACAGCAGTACGCTCCATCGGCGAGACTTCGTAAAGGGTGATTTCTTTATGGCATCGGTCCCCCTGTCCCTCTGTTATATGTTGTTATTGTGTTTGTCCAAATAACAGTTTGAATACCAGATTATGATTATTATGAATATTTGTGATATATGTTGAAGTTATAAAGTTTTTCTAGAAATGGCCACCTACTTAAATATCCATTATGTGTGCATGTCTATCGCCGTTCTTTTAAACTGAAATTAGGGTTATAGATAATTCCTAACCACGGTATATTCATAACCTGTTTAGTTTAATAGGCATCAATTAGTATTGGTGTCTGCCATACTAGATAAAATAATCTGCGGAACACCCTATTGGTTGAAAGTAGTCTAGGTAGGCTGAGTAGAGTTTTATGCCGGCGGTTATGAGACGAGCGGTATGATCCCCAAAGTGACATAGGGCGTTCATTGCTAACTTTAGTCCGAGCCGTGAGTAGGGCCGTTACCCTTAACGATGGGGCGGTAGCGTAGAAACTCAGATGTGGTAACCTTTAGACACAGAACATAGTTGCAATCCAGGCCAATACATGTCTAAAATACTCGAATATAGGTCAATCAACGTATAGTAACGGTATAACATAAAATCAGGATCTCGTCTATAAAACACTTTCAGGTTTAGTTAGACTTAAACCTAGTGGAGAATGAATCACCCTCTCATCAAAATTATTGATGAAGATTGCATAACTGGATTATAAGATAAGAGTTAGGAGTAAAGGCTAGTTACTACTAAGCCGTTACCACTTCCCTGGGAGTACGATATTTATTTAATAAAATCGTAGATACTTTCCAACAGACTAGCTACACGATAGGTACTCTGCCTTAGGTTTTGGCTGATTAAGTGACACCATAGACACTAAATGTGACAATTAGTCAATCACAGTCCTTAATTATTCATAATCAATATAGGGTAAAATAACACCTATTTAGCACATCGACCGGAACTGCATCAGTAACATTACATCGAAGTCATAAACCTACTCATAGAGATTCTTCGAAGTCATTTCAGTCATTCATGATTACGGGTTAAAGGTCCTTCGAAGTTATTAACGTTTTGGATTATGGTCATAATTAAACCCCTTCGAAGTCCTCGTTACTTGTTACAAGTTTTTAACTTATTAGACGAAGTGCAATGAATAATAGTTCAAAGAAAAGTTTATAAAAAACAGCGGAGTTCATTAACTTACAAATATATTACCAAAAAAAAACAAAATATTCATACATCCGGGGCAACTTCGGCCGAAGGGGGATCAACTTCGACCGAAGAAGGATCAACCTCAGCCGAAGGGGGAGCAACGTCGGTTGAAGGGGGAACCACCTCGGGGTAAACGTCTACGACCACTATAGCCCAGTCCCCCACTTCGGGCTCTTCCTCATCAAGGACCACCGTTGGCTCAGCAGCAGCGACAACCGGAGCAGCAACAGAGATCAGAGAGACGTCAACCCCAGCAACCTCACCTCCCTCAGCAGCATTCCGGAGCTGGAGACACAACTCATCCAGATTTGGATGCACTGGTGCGGGCGGACTCCAATGCCTTCCCTCCTTTTCATCCTCTTCAGCGATCTCCTCCAGTTCATCAGCATTCGTCGGCAATTCAGGATCAGTATAAGAGCCCTCGAAAATCCTGCACAGCAACAACTTATCTGGGGTGAGGTGATGAAGACAGCGAAGTTCATGAGCGCATCCTCTATTATAATATCCATTTGCCAGCTCAAACACTTCTTGTTGACACCCCTCTGAGTTGCGGAACTCCTCCACCACTCCCGAAGTGTGGGCCTCTGACTCCAAGAACTCCACCTTCGACTCCGCAGCTCGCCACTTCGAGCTCTCCTCCTTCAGCTTTTGGTCGAGGTCGCGGAGTTTGGCCTTCAGCTCATCATGAATCCGCTGAAGGGACTGCAAATGAGAAGACTCTTTGTCCTTCTCTGTGACCGCCATCACCACGGTCTCTTCGGCTGAACGGAGTTCGCCTTCCGCGGCAGCCAATGCTGCATCCTTGGCGGAGAGCTGGTTCTCCAGCTCCACATGCTTCTTCTCCAAGTCCGCCATATCGGCCTTCGAATCCAAACCTTCGGAAGCATGTCTGAAGAGGTGAGCAATGCAGGCGGAACCCTGAGAGACAAACAATAAGGGGATGAGTCGAGAACAACAAAAAATACGCAAGTATAAACACATCGGCTTAGCGAGGTACCTGAGACAACCCGGCCCCGATCTGCCCGAATGCATTCTCCGGACTGACGGGAGTTTCCTCCAAACCTCGGAGCAGCCCATGGTCTGTAGCCTGGTGCATAACCGCCCCCCCATAGAACCTCCCAGTCCGGCGATTCTGCAGAGGCAAGTTCATCAGGGGAGGCGAAGCGCTGATGATCTCAAGGGCCAAGTGCTCATGCCCCTCTCTTGAATCCGGCACCGGGAACCCCTCATGGAGCCAAGACCAGGATGAAGGAATGGGGGGGCCAGACTCTGCAGCTCCTCGGGAAGCCAACCACTCCGCAGTAGCCGGAGCCACAACCCTCAAGTCCGAAGACTCCACCAATCTTTGCCGCGAAGCCTTGGATCTCCCCTCTTCCCCACCTTCACGACCGCGCTTCGCTGGGGGGCGCGGGCTGGCTCCTTCCCCTTGGACCGAGAGGGAGGTGGAGAGCGCACGGCCGGAGAGCGAGTAGTGTTGGAGCCACCTGCCACCGGCGGAGTGACGGTGGAACGATCAACAGCCCGCGGAGGGTTCACAGCACTCCGGTTCTTTGAGCCTTGGGCTGATCCCTTGCGGAGTGTAGAAAAGTTTATCCTCATATCTGCCACAACACGACAAAGTCGGGGTTAGCAAAAGAGAGATAAAAAGAAAAAATAATAAAGTAAAACTACTCCGACAACTACTCTACCCTTTGCAACAGGGCAGCCCGCACTACGGGGATCTTGACACACCGAACACTCAGAAGAAAAACCCCTTCCCGGGTGCAACCTCCACATCGGATACTCCGTCAGGTCCTCCAGCCCTAGCTCTCTCCGCCGACTGTTAGCTGCCGGCCCACCTATCCCACAGGCGTGGCGACTCTCGTCAGCGATAAGTTCGCTGGTCAGGAAAACTTTGGACTGAGTCTTGGTATCATCTCCCAGCTCACTCCGGACAAAATCTAAAAACCTCCGATCCGAATCGGAGAATTTGGTGTTCCTTTTAAGGGAAAGCCAAGGACGAAGTGCCTTACTTTTCGGGTAAAATGTGAAGCCCGTTCTGGGCTCCACACAATCCCACTTCTCCCTCCACTGACCTAACTTATTGGGAGTGGGTTCAAAGAGGGTGACTACACTAGGACGCGGTCGAAGTGACAACGTCAGGCTGTTCATGCGGAGGACGGTAAAAACTTTCCTCAGCAAGTTTTTAGAGACCTCTACACTGACTCTCCTACACAACACTGTGAAGGCGACGAACTACCTAACTCCGTTTGGATGGATGTGGGCAGGTTGACATCTAACTAGGTTCAAGAAATCGCAAAATGCGGGGTCTAAAGGCAAACTAAGTCCAGAAATGAAGTGTTCATAGGGAATGTGAATAGAAGAGTTGGACATACGCCCACACTCCTGGAGATAGATTAACCTAAATCTACTCCGGTCGACCTCACTGGATAAAAGGGGGAGATCTACGCTAAGGGTATTCTTCCTAAGGGCGAAGTCCCCCTCCAACCTGTTTTTGGTTTTCGGGAGATCTTCGGAATGAGCGGAGTCTGCATCCTCGTCCTCGAGGACACCGGAGTCACAAAGGTCTTCAGATGAGAAGCCTGCGATAGTTACTCCGCCTCCCATGTGCCTAGACACCCTATGTGCTAAAGGGATGGCCTCAAGAATACTCGGGCTGACATCAGACACCTCGGCACTGTCATGGTTTGCAGGGCTGGATCTCTCAGAGCTGGTCTGCGAAGTGGAGCTCGAAGAGCTAGACTCCACTGAAACTACTGGGACCTTGGGACATTCTTAGTCAGACATATCTACAAACACAAAACAAAAGCCCTATCAGAAACTAAAGTCTTTTTACTTCGATCATCATTTCAAGAACTCAAATCCCGCTCACTTCGCTGACATCCAGTTCATCATTCCAGAAAACTCCTACCCGAAAACCCATCCTAGAATCACTCCAAAAATGACCATAACCACCCCTTTTTCCCAGGAAAAACCCTTTCCTCAAACACACTAAGACCCTCATAGACACCCCCAAACAAAGAATCAAAAGAAAAAAGGAACATAAGCAAAAAACCGAAGGACAGTGCCTTCTCTTACCTGCGGAACTCTGGAGAATAGAAGGAACTTGGGGAAGTTGCAGAAAGTGTGTTTTCGCCGGGAACAAACTAAGGAAACCGAGAAAGTTTCTGGGGAGAAGAACAAAGAATGGGTGAAGGAGAACGGAAGAATGGAAATACAGAAAGTTTTTTGAGAGAAAACGGTAGAATATCACAAAGAAGAAGAAGAAATGGTAAAAGGCTCGCAAGGAAGGAAAGTAAACTATTTATAAGAGGGGGGAAAATTTCAAAAACCGTTAAACTTCCCCAACAAGCCTCGCTCGACCCGATTCTATCTGGGTCGAGGTCACACCAAAAACTCACTTCTCTGACAGCTCACGTGCGGCGCCATCATTGCACGCGCGTGGGGAAACGCAAAAGGCGCCACCTCTGGATGCGCGAAACAGCTAGCCAACCTCTCAGTAACCAAACCGCCATCATGGGAATCTAACCCCGCGCCGAGGAAGTCAATCGTCACCAGACACGCCGACACCTCACCGACGGGTCCAATCTCGATCCAAGTGAAAACCCTTCGGCAGGCCACACCTCCTCGCTAGGCGTACGCCACTTCGCCAGGTTACACCTCTTCAGGTGTTACACCACCTCGCCGGGTCCGACCACTTCGCCAGGTTACACCTCATTGCCGGGTGTTACACCATTTCTCCAGGTCACACCTCTTCAGGTGTTACACCACTTCGCCAGGTCGGTCCTCTTCGCCAGGACGCACCCACTCGGGTTGCTCACACCCACTCCAGGTTGCTCACGCCCTCTCTGGTCATTTTCACTGCGGGTTGCATCCCCTCATGCTACACCGTCCCGGGATACGCCTCCTCGGGTCACACGCCCCCGGCTCACACTTGTTCAGAAACTACAAATGACAGAACAAACTACCCGAAGAACAAGGGATTTCTAGTACCGTCGAAGAGAAAGAAGGATCATTCTTCCACTTCGACGAGGGGCCACTGAGAGGTATGAAAATATCCTCACGCTGACTAGGCAAGCACACTAAGCAAACGGGACCCACCAGACACACATGTCAGTCCAGCCAGCATGACGTGGTGACTCCACTTCGCCATACACCAAACGGGACCCCGAGCTGCATGGTCACTCCGCCTTGCCTCGTGCCGAAGTCACTACACTTCAGTACTTTGATCAGACTCATTGATCAAACACATTTCTGATGGTCAACATTTGACTCAATCACGGTCAAATATTCCCCTAACAACCTACTAAAAAGGGGGGATCTCATATCTTCCCACAAAATCCGGTAGCCATTAGATTTCACTAACAAATCACCCAAGCGGTAAAATCTCTATAAATACCACCCCCGTACAGGTAACGAGGGTAAGACCAGATTATCCTACTAATCTCTCTCTAAATTACCCATCTCACAGTCACACCACTGACTTCTCATACAGTCACGTCACTGACTTAAGCATCGGAGGGTTTTTACCGGAGACCTCCCACCCTCCGGTTAAAACTTCACTGTTTTGCAGGCCTAGCATTGCAAGACGGCGAATCTTCTGCGACACAGATTCAATCAAGAAACGGGTATTTGACAGAGGGAGAGCATCAAACGACATCGGATCACCCACACGTGGCATCAGACCATTGTTTGACGAATCAATATATATATATATATATTAAAAGATTAATTTTCATTTAAAATTTAAATAATTAATTATATTTTTTTATTCTAATTAAATAAATATTTTATTTTTTATAAAAATAATAATATATATAATATGTGATTATATATATAAAGATAAAAAACATTTTGTTGTTTCTTTTAAAAAATAAATTTTTTGTTGTTTTAATACTAATAAATATGTTATATTACACATATACAATATTATATATATTTTTGGAAAAGTTTTGCAATCTTTTTTCTAAGTTAAAATGAAACTTTTATATAATATATCTTATATTATATATTATAATATTATATCTTATATAATATTATATTTAATAATATATATATATATATTATAATATAAGAACTAAAATATTACAAATTAATTTAGCAAAATAATAATAATAATTCAAAAAATTAAGAATTTATTTTTTTATTTTTTTTTTTCTTTTTATATCTATATATAGACAATATATATTGTATAACTCAAATAATGAAGATGTTAATATATATTATATAATATATATATATTATTAATGATAGTTGAGTGTAGTTTAATGTTTAATTATTATTCTTAAATAATTTTCTTAATTTTTTATTTTTAATTAAATATTAGTCATTCATGATCTTATCGCATTCCAATAACACTAATTACAACCGGGTGTCACTAACTGCAACAATTCAGAAGGTTGTCGGATATGTTTGTCCCTATTAGCAATGGTCAAAAAGATGTCTCAAATATTTGTTGATAATTGCGACGATTAAGAAGACGGTCTCAAATTTTTATAGCAAATTGCGATGACTTAGAAGGTCGGTGTAGATGTGCGTCAATAATTGTGATGATTTAGATGGTCGTTACTAATGTGCGTCACCTCATAAGGCTGTCGATGACTTAGAAGGTCGTTGTAGATGTGCGTCAATAATTGTGATGACTTAGATGGTCGTCACTAATGTGCGTCACCTCATAAGGCCGTCACAAATATCCATCGTAGATTGTGACGACTTAGAAGACCATTACAAATTTTGTTTCAAATGATTACAATAGAAAAGGTCACCGCAAATATTTGTCACTAATTGCGACGACTTAAAAATGTGTCATAACTATTTATCACTAATTGCAACGACTCATATGGTCGTCACAAATGTGTGTCGCTAATTGGAGCGACTCATATGGCTGTCACAATAACATTGCAAATAGTGACAGCTAAAACGTTTGTCGCAAATATTTGTCGCTAATTACAACGACTCACAAGGTCGTCGCAAATGGGTGTGCTAATTACAAAGACTCAGAGATCCATCACAAAATCCATCGAAAATGGCAACCATTTAGAAAGTTGTCGCCAATTATGTCGCAATTCGCGACGGCTTAGTAGGCGGTCGCAAATTCTGTTACAATTTGCGACGACGTAGAAGGCGGTTATACATTTTGTTGCAATTTGTGACGTGTTAGTAGGCGGTCGCAAATTCGGTTGCAGTTTGCGACGACTTAGTAGGCTGTCGCAAATTCGGTTGTAATTTGCGACGACTTAGTAGGCGGTCGCAAATTTCGGTTGCAATTTGCGACGACTTAGTAGGCGGTCGCAAATTCGATTGCAATTTTCGACGGCTTAGTAGGCGGTCGCAAATTTCGATTGCAATTTGCAACAACTTAGTTGGCAGTCGCAAATTAGGTTGCAATTTGCAACGACTTTGTAGTCGGTCACAAATTCGATTACAATTTGCGACGACTTAGTAGGCGGTTGCAAATTTCGGTTGCAATTTGCGACGGCTTAGTTGGCAGTCACAAATTCGGTTGCAATTTGCGACAGCTTAGTAGGCGGTCACAAATTCAGTTGCAATGTGCGACGGCTGAGTAGGCGGTCGCAAATTCAGTTGCAATTTACGACGGCTTAGTAGGCGATCACAAATTTTGTCGCTATTAGCAACGGCTATGAGGCCGTCGCAAATGTCCGTCGCTAAAATTGATTTTTCTAGTAGTGTAACTTCTCTGTTTGTAAGAAGTGACTCACAGGTCATGGTTAAGTAGATGACTAGCGAGTTTAACATCAACTCCGATAAGCTCGTGTAGTACCTACTTGTAGCTCAATGGGAAGCGTCTAAGTTCTCTTATTTTTCTATTAAGGTGATAAGTCGGAAGGACAATGTCAAGGCCGACTACCTGGCCAAAGTCGCATTTGCGAGAAGGTGAATGAAATAGGATTCACATTGAGGATCGAACTCCCCACGATGAGTATCGACTATCAGACATAACACTAATGAGCATCGACGACTCCCCACCTACTTTGATGGATGAAATTCGAGGGTTGGTCAAAAATAGGGGGCTACCTAGTGATCTCGTAAAAATAAAACAAATAAGAAAGCAGACAACAGGTTACATTGTCGTCAATGACATTTTGTACAGACGATCTTTTTCTAAGCTTTTGCTCTGGTGTGTACCCCTGCATGAAGTACAAGATCTCCTACAAGAGGTCCACGAGGGAATTTGCGGTGGACACCTCAAAGTCAGCTCCCTTGCTCAAAGGATAATCCTACAAGGATATTAATGGTCAACCCTCCAGTCGGACTCTAAGACATATGCCAAGAAATGCAAAAGTTGCCAGATATTTGGGGACATCTCAAGACTGTTTTCAATTGAACAAACTCCTGTTGCGGCAACTTGTCTGTTTGACATGTAGGGGATGAATCCCGTGGGAACATTCCCGATGAAGAGAAAGAGATTAGATACTTGTAAAACAAATTATTAGCCACTAAAAAATTGACGTAAATTGCGAGCACTTCATGAGAGTATTTTTACAAGTTCTCATCCTTTTCATATTATCATTTTTGATAATGTTCATAAGTGAAGTTTAAATTTATTAAGTAAATTGTGTGCTAGCTACTTCATTGCATATATTGTATCTTGTGAAATAGACGTCTATTGAACCTTGGACACATCCTTCGAAGGGGCAAAATTGTTTTAAGAAAATTGTGTCCAAAACAAGTATCGGATAACAATCTCCTTTCTCTTCTTAATAATAATCTAAATTATTAATATTATTTTAAAAGAATTGTTATTTTTAATCACACTCTACTTTTGTACTTTATTTGTTTTTTTTTTGTAGTTAAATTAGAAAAATAACAATAGTTAGTAGATTAAATTATAAAAAAAGCACACTCAAAATTTAAGATCAAATTTAGGAAAGTAAAATAATTATGGATCTAAAATAAAATATTTTATGTATTTGTTGTCACCTCAAGTTTTTCAAATTGTTTGTTTAAAAGATTTTTAAGAGATTATTAATGAAGAGTTTAAAACTTTTTATTTAATGACACATTTTAAATTTGTAAGACACATCTGAAATGAATTAAAGAACATAATATCATTGAGATTAAAATCTATCATGGTTATTATGTTGTTGTCGATTCATTTAATCTAATACAATGCATTTAAACCCTTTTTTCCTTCTTTTCTTCTACAAAAACCTTGTCCACAAATTATGTTGATGTTGAATCATTTAAACTTTTTTTCTCTTTCATAAACAACGGTGAAATACTCCCTCGTCCTATAAATTAGATGTTTGTACGAAAAGATAATCCACTAAAAAAATGGAGGTGAATTGTGTACCAGTATCAGCATCATTACTCCCTCGTCGCTCTGCCAATTATCATCCAAGCATTTGGGGAAATTATTTTCTTAAATACTCTAATCATACCAAGGTCAGCTGAAATATAGTCACTGAATAAAGCATTTCAGACTCGATCTGTTAGTTATTGAGTAAAGGACTTTGGACCCGACCCGTTAGTCACTGAGTAAGGGATTTCAAACCTAAACCATTAAGGGGTTTAGAGTGGACCCGTTAGTCACTGAATAAAGCATTTCAGATCCGACCCGTTAGTCACTGAGTGCTAAAATTTTGAACCTTTAGTGCTTAGTCTTTTACTAGTTGTAGTTTTTTTATCTATGTTTTAATTATTTTTTTATAATCCAAGCTTTGCATGAGAAAGAATGAATTATATATACACATATATTTAATATAATTATGAATATATACACATATATTTAATATAATTATGAAGTTAACTTTTAACCTTAAGCTTCTATGTTCAAATTTTCTTTTATATTTCATTCATATTGTTAAATATCCGAATTAATTTTCTATTTAAATTATAAGTAAGTAAATCATGAATTCAAAATGAATCTTTTATTAGTTCTTCTTCTTGCCTTGTGGTTTAGTTAAGAATTTTTTAATAATTCTCAAGTATCTTGGCATTTTTAATTTTTTTTAGTTAAAATGATTAAAATGTGTTTGTCTCTAAATTATCTCTATATTATTTCAAAATAAAGTTTATGTTGTGACAACAACTTATCTCCAGACAAAATTTTTTAAAACGTAATATTATACAATGTAAAGATAGGAATCTTATCACCTTCATTTTGAACCATACATAGATGAAAGCAAGTAAATGGAAAGCAATAAAAGAAAGCAATAGATGAAAAACAATCTTAGGATGTTTAAGAATTTACACAAGCACACATAATTATTGAGAGATTCTTAGCATAATAAGCTCTCATGAATTGAGAGTCTCCAAACATAGGTCTAAGAGGTCTAAGGTATAGATATCCAACCCGAGGTTGACTTGACCTCTACCCTTAGAGCTCACAAAATTGCCCTCTAGGGATATGGTAGCCTATATCAAAAGTTCTAAGGAAGTTCACATCTATTAAGATGGAATCCTTTAAACACATAGATGCAAAAATCAAAGATCAATTGATATAGTTTGGTTGTCACCACTGAACTTTTAAGTTACTATCATATTGTTCACTTTGGACTAAAGTCCTCACAATTTTCTTTTTTGATACTTTCCCAGAAAGTCTCATACTTCTGGAGCATGTAAAATTTTTATATGTTAGACAACTCTAGTACTTTCTTCACATGTGATAGATATCCTAATTAAAAATATATTTATATATATGACAAAGAAAATAAAAATTAGGAAAATAAAATAAATAAATAAATAAATATATATATATATATATATATATATATATTGATAGAGATTGCATAAACATCTGAAAAGACACATTATTACTCAATAGAAAGCCAACTTACAGATTTTAAACCTTATCTTTTTCCTTTTTTTTGGTGTTCTAGCGTTTGAAAAGTAAAAATGTTTTCTGTCCACAAACACAGATACATTCTATCTTACTCCTATAAATTGGAAAGCCGCATAGAGTTATACAAAAAAGCATAAGAATTTAAATAAGCAAATACTCCATTTTATCTTTTCTGGCTTTAGAAAATGGAAGTGAATTGCGTTCCAGTATCAGCAGCATTACTCCCTCGTCGCTCTGCCAATTATCATCCAAGCATTTGGGGAGATTATTTTCTTAAATATTCTACTGACACCAAGGTGAGCTGAAATATATATATATATAAATATGTATGTATATATGTATAATAATATTTTCAGTTTCATAGTTGTTTCAAGTTCAATGTTGTATTTATTTGTAAAGGAAAAGAATGCCCAGAAAGATATTGAAGAGTTTCGTGTACTGAAAGAAGATGTTAGTGGGTTACTTATGAATGGAACACCAGAGGTATGTGCAGAGAAATTGGATTTGGTTGATACCATCCAACGTTTAGGAATCGATTATCACTTTGACAAAGAGATAAGAACATTGTTACAACGTTTGCATGATACTTATGATGACTTCAATGTTAAACATGGAAAGAATCTCTATAGTGTGTCTTTGTCTTTCAGACTTCTAAGACAACAAGGTTATCACGTTTCATGTGGTATGTCATTTACTGTTATAGATTTTCTGTATTATTTTCTTTTTTATTTTATAGAAATCTAAAATTGAAGTTTTCAATATAACCAGATGTATTCGAACAATTCAAAAATCCTGAAGGAAAATTCTGATGGGAAAGAAAGAATAACACAAATACGGTTGTGCCCAAGATCAACACCTTCCCCTCTTGAAAGAATCTGTGAGAAGCACAAACAAGCAACAACACCAAGCAACAACAAGATGATCCAAACACAAAAACAAATAACAAGAGTCACACGATTTTAACGTGGAAAACCCTTTCAACGTGAAAGAGTAAAAAACCACGAGACCCTTCGGTCTAACCAATTCCACTAGCACCAAAAGAGAGTACAAATCAACAAACCAACAATACCACAATAATATCTAGCCCTTAACAACATTACGAAGGCACTAGAATCAAATAGAAATACAAAAATCGCAGGAAATCAACAAAAAACAGCAGTCTGGTCCGAAGCTTATAACTCAAGAACTAACCGTTGAAATTCGATCTTCACCGTTCAGATTGAATCTCCACGAGGCCCCTGACTCCTCCTGAAATTTCAGCTCTGACCTGCGCTTTCACAGAAAATTTCCAGCAACCCTGTCTCTCTCGGCTCTCTCTTTTTTTTTTCTTTGTGTTTTTGTGAGAAAAATATAATTGTTTCTCCCTAGGATGGTGCTGGTGTTTTGAAGACTTTTCTTCCAAAAGTGGGCTATTTAAAAATACATAGTTGGGAGCCCACACCCAACAAATTCCACAAAAGATCTCCTGAGTGATATTAAAGGATTATTAAGTTTGTACGAGGCATCTCACTTCTTAATTCATGGCGAAGAAGATACTTTAGAGGAAGCATTGATATTTACGACAACTCAACTCCAATCCGTGCTATCAAACTCTAGTGGTTTGCCAATTGAGACTCAAGTTCATCACGCTCTAAAGCAACCAATTCATAAAACATTGAAAAGACTGGAAGCTAAATTATTCATACACCTTTACGAGGATAACGAAGCACATAACAAAATAATACTCAATTTAGCAAAATTGGACTTCAATATGCTCCAAAGACAACATCAAAAGGAGCTCTGTGAACTTACAAAGTTAGTTGGCTCACTTAAATTTCAATTTTTGCATGCTTGCATGTGTTTGATACTAATTCTTTGATTGAAATTAATATTTCCTCAGATGGTGGAAAGAGTTAGATTTTGCATCAAGTTTACCATTTGCTAGAGATAGATTGGTGGAGTGTTATTTTTGGATATTGGGAGTATGCTTTGAACCCCAATATTCTATGGGAAGAAGAATGATGACTAAGGTTATTGCCATGACCTCAGTCATTGATGACATCTATGACGTTTTTGGAACTATTGATGAACTTTTGCCTTTTACCGAAGCAATACAAAGGTATGTATTTATTTACATGAAAAATGTTTTTCATTCTACTGATGATGATGATGTTAATGTGTTTATTTAGATGGGATATCAATGCCGTAAATGAAGTGCCATTGTACCTAAGACATTTTTACAAGGCCTTGTTGGATGTTTTCTCTGAAATGGAGAATGAATTAGCCAAGGAACGCAAATCCTACTTGGTAAATTATCCAAAGAATGAAGTAAGTTTTCCCTCAATTTACTAATCTAGTCAAAATTACATAATTGTTAAAGTGTGGAAATTACTAATTTAACTATATAACCTATTAGATGAAGAATTTAGTGAGATCATACCTGAATGAAGCTTATTGGTTTCACAATTCCTATGTACCAACAATGGAAGAGTACATGAAGGTTGCCCTTGTCTGTAGTGGATACATGATGTTATCCACAACTTCTTTTGTTTGCATGGATGGAAACATAATTACTAAGGAAGTTGTTGATTGGGTAGTGAATGAGCCATTAATTGTTAGAGCTTCCTCAGTAATATGTAGATTAATGGACGATATGGGTGGCTATGAGGTAGAAAATTCAACCATGTCTATCCTTACTTTTAAATCTTTTGTATAATAATTTTCTTTTGATATTTGTTCACAGTTTGAACAGAAAAGAGGACATGTGGCGTCAGCTGTGGAGTGCTACATGAATCAACATGGTGCATCAAAGAAAGAAACAATCAATGAATTTATGAAAGAGGTGAAAAATGCATGGAAAGATATAAATAAAGAATGCTTGACATGCAATACCACTATTCCTATGCACTTTCTTGAACGAGTTGTCAATCTTGCAAAAGTTATAAATCTATTGTATCAAGATGAAGATTCCTATACACATTCCACAACCAAGTTTAAAGATACTATTACTTCTGTGCTTATTGACCCGGTGCCATAAGGGAACTAGCTTACCCATGTATCAAGTATGGAGCATTTTTATATATATAATGTATTTCACTTCCCTGATTTTTAAATAAATTACTTTTTCTTTTTCTTTTTTTTCAAGAAACAAGTAATTGAATCCATGCAAAACATCAACTATTATAGCATAGGTTAAATCCTAAAGTGGAGAAGACAATGAGTCATCACAACAACTTGACATTATCCATGTTTGTCATAACAAATTATTATCACAACGCTTCCGTTATAACAAACTGGTATCAGAGCCAAAGTTTTATTAGGTTATAATTTTGGTGAGAAAGATGTCATCTTTAAACTTTTAGATGGATAAGTTCATGGGAAAAGATAATTTAAGTCTGTGGCAGATCAAGATGCGAGCCTTGTTAAAGCAACAAGGTTTGTGGGCACTGTTGACAGGAAATGCAATGGGTTCCAAAATCGCTAAAGTGACCAATCTGGAGGATAAGGCACGCTCAACAATCATATTGTGCCTTGCTAATGAAGTTATCATTCAAGTCGCTGATGAACAATTTGCTTCTGGTATGTGGTTGAAGCTTGAAAGTCTCTAGATGACGAAGTTTTTAACCAACAAATTACTCTTGAAACAACGTTTTTTTAGTCTAAGAATACATGAAGGTACACAACTCAGATTGAAAAAAGAGCAATCCCAACATAATGTTCATAATTAAGAGTATGGTAAAAACAAAAAAATTTGGCCTTCAGGACTCTTGTAACTAATGTCTTTGGGTTACTCATCAAGTGTAATAACTTCATAGCAGCGTCCCAAAATGTCATTTTGAAGGTAGTTTATAACATTATGATGCGGTTTTTTAATACTACAAATTAGTTGGTGATTTAAGGTAGTGATTAGGATATGAAACTGAGAAAGTAAAGATCACATTTATGTCACTTAAATTAACATGTAATTAGATAGTGTATCCATCATGTAGTATATTTAAGTGGAAGCATCTTAGATTTTAAATTTATAGGATAAAATCGTTACAACCCAAAGAACTTAGTAAAGATTAACATAACACAAGAATTAAACTATAGAAATCAATCTAGAATTCTAAAACAATAGTTGAAAGAGTGTAGATATAAACTAAAACTAATCTAAGAAAGCAAGTAATTGATATTTAAAGTAAAAATGTAAGATCTCCATGTTTAGTCGAGAGGATCTTTTATTCGATTGTCTCATGACTTTGAAAATTATAATGAATGATCCAAGGGTGACTAGCTTAGTTTCGGATCAACATTCACTTGGCACCCTCACATCCAACCATAAATTTTGGACTAAACCTATGATTACCATATTAGATCGTCTTATAATTCACATCTATAAGGAGGAATTAATAAGAGAATGATGTGAATCATTGGAAATAGGAATATGGAAACATTATAATACTTCAAAGAATGGCACATAGAAATTTCCCATAAATTCACTAAAGAAATGTAGAGAGAAGAATCCTAAGAGGGAATTGTTGCTTAGATATTCAATATACAAAGAAAAGTAAAACAAGGAAAGGAAATTGTACAACAAATCAAGATTTGGAATTTCGTTCGATCCTTTGCAATTGAATGAATGTAGATCTTCTTGGATTTGATCTTCAGCCTTTTCAAAAACTTGAATCAAAAGCTCCTTACAGATCGAGGCAACATCAACTCAAATCTTCAAAGGAGTATACAACCAAATCTAAAACTATTACAACACATAAATTCCAATAACAAGAGCTTTCTCATGATCAAGACAATTTCTTTGATCTAGGAACAAAAATACTATAATAGTTGATGATAATTCAAAATGATAGAGTTTCTTTATAGCCTAAACAACTCCTACTATAATATGTAAAATTACAAGTATTTATAGATAAATTACATAGGGATAAAAATGAAATTTCACAAAATAAAATCTGTCAGATGCACTTGACGGGCGTCAAGGGCTCAACTTTTGTAAGAATTTTCATACTATGCAATTCAGATCCTCAACTTTTTATTTTGTGTAATGATACACAAATCTCTCTAAAATAATGATATATTTTAGTATTATCAATATCCACACATTTAATCTTTTGCTTGTCCTCAAACAAAGCATGCAAAAATAAAAGCATATAATACTAAAATATTTAAGAATTATTGATCATAAAAGGGATGAATAAAAGAATTTCTGAACCATCTCAAACTAATTAATTTACTATTAAAGTCACCTTCCCTAGTTACTCCAAAAATAATACCTACCCTATGTGCCTCATTAATTTTTTCCACATAATTCAAGAAGATATCACTCAAAAATTTCATATCCACTCAACATTTGCAAAAATTATAGAAATTTCCTAATTGTAATGTGTGTCTACTCATACTCATCACATTCAATTAGCAAACTTCTTCTCAAATCAACTGAATAAAAAAGCAATTCGATTAATTTTAGAAAGCACAATAACAACTCCTAATCACTTTTGAAGAGATCTGGTATAAGGATCACTTTTATTATTATTATTATTATTATTATTTTGCAATAACTCCTAATCACTTTTCAAGAGGTCAAGTATAAGAATCACTTTTATTATTATTATTATTGCATATTATTTTTATATTTAAGTACACATGTCAACTTTAACTACTCATGTAGCGAATCTTGCTCTAATAACTCCCAGATCCCAAGAACATAGGACACTAGATACTAAGTTTCCTTCAAAAGTGATGTTCAAATAAAAAAAGACACATAAATTTACTTTTTATTTAACAATAAAAGTAAATCAATATAATAAATGGTAGTCAATATTCTCATAAACTCTTTCAAGTCATAAAAATTCTATAATAAGATCGAAATGATAAAAGACTAATCAATCAAGTAGTCCAAGAATACGTTCATTAATCAAATAATCCATACAAGTAGTGTTCTAAAACAAAGTGTTAGAAATTTTCTATAATAATACTAGTATCAAGTATCAATACTTTAATAAAAAATAATTACATAAAAATAATTATTTTTATCAATGGCGAGATAAAAATTAACTCCAAGGCTAAGAAAAATTATCTTTCCAAGTAAAGTGAAAAGTTTGGAAAAATTGAAAAATTTTAATAAATTTCAAAGTTAAAAAAAATAAAAATAAAGTAAGAACAGGTTGGAAATTATTTGAAATAGTATCGAGATCTAATATTCAAACTTTAGCAATTCTCTCATTTAATGATTATTGTGTACGTGGTGACTCTTGTTCAGAAGAATGCAAAATCTAACCTTCGGAAACCCTAGAAAATAAAAGTTTACGTCACCCAATATGATAAAATTCAAAAGAATCCCAAAAAGATTCATGAATAATACTTTTCAATTAGCAATTATATGAAGAAAACCTTGAGTAAATGATTCAAAATTATCTTCAACTAGAACTATCCGATCAACCAAAGAGAAAAAAGTTTACGAGGGAACGTTATTTAGAATTAATTAATAAAAATATTGCGTTATTATAAAAATATCAACATCATTTGTTACAATATATTATTCCTTGCCAAGATTAAATTAATGAATAAATGAGGAGGTTTAGCATGGGTAATAACACATGCAGATGCTCAATCCTTCTGCAATGCTCCGTGCGAAGCATCTCCCAGGTGTGCCTTTTATCTCACAGGCAGAATTGCATTCTGAATTACTTGTGCATTCTGAATCCAGTATAAATATTGCTTCGCCTAGAGCACGTTGCACCCTCCTGTGCCATCATTCCTTCACCAAAAGCCAACAAAATATTAAAAATTTATTTTATAAAAAAAAAAATAGTGAAAGAAAATATCGAGGAGGAAGTCGTACTTGATATAGTTACGAGGAATAGCAAGACAATGGTTCTCATAAATAATTTCTTGTCCATTTTTTTCCCTTTCCTTTTGTTTACCAATTTATTGATTTGATTAAATTATAAAATAAATTCTAATTGAAGAATGATAATTTTTTTGATTGTTATATATATACATATTAAGTGTTGCGTATAATTCGTTTGATCACACATTATACATTCAAATCTTAACATATAAATCCAATATTAAATGATAAGTATTATTTTTTTATAAAAATGTACTTTTATATAAAAATGTACTAAATCCATGTATACAGAAATCGTTTTTCAAGGTAGTTTGGCTAGTGATCAATTGGTTAAAAAATTTGATGGTGTTGGTGGATATATATATATATATATATATATATATATATATATGTTAGTGGTGGTTATATATATATATATATATATGTTAGTGATTTATATATAAGGACATATAACAGCACCATAATAAAAACAAGGGAAGATGAATCCTTTGAAGTCCATGTATCCTTTCTAACATGGTATCAGAGCTGCTGCTCTTCGTGTTGGAGTTGGTCCTGGAGTTGGTTTATGCACTTCAGTTGGAACTGTCAATCTCACCAACATAATATTTTTCCATCATATCCCTTGCATCATTTGTTGCATCTTTTCCTGTTGCTGTTAGTATGACATCATCACCACCAGGATGATCATCCAGAAATGACGACAAATCATACACCTTCCCGGAAATTATAAGCCAGCAATCTTCTTTCTTGTCGTGCTTGGCGACCTCCTCAAAGCAGCATCTGTCATCTTTTCTGAGAAAAACAAAAAAAAAAAAAAAAAAAAAAAAAAAAAAAAAAAAAGAGGTGCAGAAATAGAAAAAGTTGGACACGAGTTTTTCTGCTGCTGCAAATGGGAGGTTGAGCTTGATGATGACATTTGAAGGGTCTGGATTTTCTGCATCTTTTCTGCTTTCAACCTGCGTTTCTCTTCCACTGAATATATCCTCCTCCATCCTAAAACCTTCTTCCTGTTATCCCTGAAATTAAAAAAAAAAAAAAAAAAAAGCGATGGCCGAAATCAACCACATACCAACACACAAACCTTGAATCAAGTTGTCACCATTAAACTCTCAGAAAACAACTATCTTGTTTGGAGGCAGCAAGTTGTAGCTGCCATTTATGGCTACGGACTTGAGTCTTATATCTCTAAAGAAGGAGTTAAACCCATTGAATTAGATCCCTCCTTTACCAGCTGGAAGAGGCAGGATCAACTCTTAAGTTCATGGCTCCTTTCATCTCTCACTGAACCTATCTTAGTTTCAATAGTTGGTCTTAATAGTTCCCAAGAAATCTTGGAAGCCTTGGAGACAAGTTTTGCCACTCAATCTAGGGCAAAAATCATGCAGTATAGACTCCAACTTCAAACCACAAGAAAGAAGGATCAACCTATGAGAGAATACCTCAACAAGATAAAGTTTGTTGTGATATGCTTGGAGCAACTGGTCATAAGTTGTTTGATGAAGAATAGATTTCATACATTTTGAGTGGCCTAGGAAGTGAATATAATTCAGTGATGGTGAGTGTGAATTCCAGATTGGAGCCATATACACTCAGAGAAGTTCGTACTCTACTGTTGAGTTTTGAGAGCAGGCTTGAAAGCCTTGATCTTTCTTCATCTCAGTTTGAATCTGAAGGATCTTCTGCATTCTTACACACCATTCAAAACTCCATCTTTAATGGTGCTAAGAGAGGAAGTTACACAGGCAGAGGAGGTCCTAGAGGCAAATCTAGCAGAGGATATAGAGGAAGAGGAGGCAGATTTGGAGGAAAAAGAGTTTATTGCCAAATATGTCACAAGACCAATCATACTGCTGACAAGTGCTTCCATAGGACTAATCTCAACTATTCTCCAAATAATAATGGTAGCAGTTATTCCTCTAATGGCAGTATCAACATCTCTCAGTATCAAAATGACCCCTCTGTGAACCTCACTGGTGGAAGCAGTAGCAGCATTAGAGAGATTTCCCATGATTGTTGGTTTCCAGATTCTAGAGCAACCAACCATGTTACATATGACCTAGGGAATCTAAGTCTTGCATCAGAATACTAAGGATCAGAGAAGGTGCAAGTTGGCAATGGAACAAGTTTGAACATCTCTCACCATGGTTTGTCTAAATTTATGTTGAACCATGATAAGTCTTACTGCTTCAACCTTAAAAACCTTCTACATGTTCCACATATAACTAAAAATCTCATTAGTGTTTCTCAGTTTTGCAAAGACAATGATGTTTACTTTGAATTTCATCCTAACTTTTGCCTTGTGAAGGATCCAGTAACAAAGCGCATACTTCTTAAAGGAAATGTCAAGGATGGCTTGTATAGGTTCAGTCTTTCCAGCTCAGTTCAAGATCATGTTCTTCACTCTCACCAAATAACTAAGGATGGCCCTAGACTTAGTGCTAGTCTCCTTGAAAATAATAGATGTCAGGATGTTTTTCTTTGGCATAAGAGATTGGGACATGCATCTTTTGATGTTTTGAGAAGAATTCAGAGTAACTATAATGTGGTTTTTGATCATAATAAGGCATTCCCAGTTTGTACTCCTTGTCAGCAAGCAAAAAGTCATAGGTTACCTTTCTTAAATTCCAACACTGATCATTATGACGTTCTTGAGCTGATCTACACTGACCTACGGGGTCCAACACCTATAACATCCAGAAATGGCTTTAAATATTACATTAGCTTTGTTGATCACAAAACTAGATTCACTTGGTTATATCTGAAAAAGTAAAGATTAGTGGAATGTTAGTGGAGTCTTAATGGAATGTTAGTGGATAGTGGAGTGTTAATGGAATGTTAGTGGATATATATATATATATATATATATATATATATGTGTGTGTTAGTGATGTATATATAAGGACATATAACAGCACCATAATAAAAACAAGGGAAGATGAATCCTTTCAAGTCCATGTATCCTTTCTAACAATATCTCCTTAAAGCTAAATCAGAAGTTGTTGTGACCTTTATCAAATTCAAAAACCTTTTTGAGATCCTTGTTGGAAAAAGAATCAAAATTCTGCAAAGTGATGGAGGAAGTGAATTCAAGCCCTTAGCCAAATATCTTTCTGAACATGGTATACTGTACAGAATGTCTTGTCCTTACACCCCTCAACAAAATGGACTCGTTGAGAGGAAACATAGGCACATTGTAGAAACTGGACTCTGTCTTCTTGCTACAGCTAGCATGCCAAAATCCTTTTGGGAAGATGCTTTTATAACATCTGTTTACATCATAAATAGATTGCCCTCAAAAGTGTTGAAATTCACTACTCCTTTAGAAGCCTTAAGAACTGTGAAACCAGATTATAAGATGCTTAAAGTGTTTGGTTGCCTCTGTTTCCCCTATCTCAGACCTTATAACAGCAATAAGCTTGAGTATAGGAGTCAACCTTCTACCTTTCTTGGTTATCACGATCAATACAAGGGTTATAAAGTCCTACTCCCAAGTGGAAAAACAATATTGTCCAGACATGTTATTTTCAATGAGCTTGAATTTCCTTTCAAAAATAATTTTTCTCAATCTAATAAGGATGCTACTCAACATGAATGGAGTAGTGCTCCCTTTCCAGCCATTTCACACTGTATACCTGATTCTCAACATCCTAATAATACCACAACCTCAGATCACCATGGTCAAAGTCCTATTCTGTCCTCCTCTAGTTCAAAACAATCTACTTATTCTCCCATTCCCATATCACCTGATCAGACTTTTCATGGGGGTAACATAATAATAGACTTACCATCAGAGGGTGTTCCTACTGTTTCTAACAATACTAATGATAATATTGAGAGTGTTGCAGGAACTCATCACATGGCAACTAGATCTAAAACAGGTCACTCCAGACCCAAGAAGTTTGCCTTCAATGTTGGAATTGAATTGGAACCACAATTATATCCGGAGGCTCTACTAATTCCACAATGGAAGGAAGCAATGACCAAAGAGTTTGCAGCTTTGAAGAACAACAAAACATGGACACTTGTTCCTCATCCAAAGGATAGAGATGTTATTCAGTGCAAATGGATCTTCAAGATCAAGAAAAATATTGATGGTTCAATATCCAGATACAAGGCTAGACTTGTAGCCAAGGAGTTCACACAAATTGCTGGACTTGACTACACAGAAATCTACAGCCCTGTTGTAAAGCCAACCACTGTAAGAATAATTCTTTCTTTGGCTATAAGTAACTCTTGGACTATGAGACAACTTGATATTGACAATGCCTTTTTGAATGGGGAATTAACTGAGGAGCTTTAAATGAGTCAAGTACCAGGATTTGAGGAGTATGATAACACTGGAGCACATTTAGTGTGTAAGTTAAAAATATCCCTTTATGGCCTTAAACAAGCTTCAAGAGCTTGGAACTCAAAATTATCTTCTGTTCTTTGCAATTTGGGATTCAAAAGTTCTGCAGCAGATAGTTCCTTATATTACAGAAGAAATGGAGATTGCAATATCTTTATTCTTACATATGTTGATGATATAATCATCACTGGTAGTTCTTCTGTTGAAATCAACAATGTCGTTGATAGTTTGAGCAAGAATTTTCCTTTAAAGGATCTTGGACAATTACATTACTTCCTGGGAATTGAGATTTCATAAACTTCTTCAGGTGCCTTTCTTAATCAGAGTTCCTACATCAGTGAAATTTTAAAGCAAACCAACATGATTGAGGCCAAACCAGTTGCATCACCTATGGTGATTAATCATAAACTTTAAAAAATCAATGGTAAACCTATGGAAAATGGAACCAATTATAGGAAGGTTATAGGAGCTCTTCAGTATGCAACTATCTCCAGGCCAGATATAAGCTTCAGTGTAAACAAACTTTCTCAATACATGCAAAATCCCCTTGATAATCATTGGAAAGCATTAAAAAGTGTACTCAGATATCTAGCTTGTTCCATTGATTTTGGCCTACATTTCTACTCAGATTCATCTCTACATATCAGTAGCTTTGCTGATGCTGATTGGGGTTCTGATGTTGATGACAGAAGATCAACAACAGGCTACTGTGTTTTTATGGGCAAAAACCTTGTTAGTTGAAGTTCAAAGAAGCAAGGAATTCTTTCAAGATCAACTTCAAAAGCTGAATACAGGAGTGTGGCTGCAGTAACTTGTGAGCTAGTTTGGATTCAAAACTTGCTCTCTGAACTTGGGATTAAAGTGCCTAAAACAAGCATCATATGGAATGATAACACCAGTGCAGTTTCCCTATCTTCCAATCCAGTGTTTCATTCAAGAACTTAACACTTGGAACTTGATCTTCATTTCATTAGAGACAAAATTAAGGAAGGAATTGTATCTGTGCGGTATGTACCTGGTCTACATCAAGTTGCTAACATATTGACCAAACCATTAACAGGTCAATTATTTGCCCGAATTAGAAACAAGTTGAATATCACTTCTAAACGAGCTATAGAAATGAGAGGGACTGAAAAAGTAAAGATTAGTAGAATGTTAGTGGAGTGTTAATGGAATGTTAGTGGATATATATATATATATATATATATATGTTAGTGATGTATATATAAGGACATATAACAGCACCATAATAAAAACAAGGGAAGATGAATCCTTTCAAGTCCATGTATCCTTTCTAACAGATGGACGCCAATTAGGGTGCCTAATTATCTAAACCAACAATTTTAAACAAACTCATTAATTATTTATTGGATATACGTCAAAAACTATGACTAGTCCAACAAAAACTATTCCATTTTTATACGTCAAAAAACATGAAGTTATATATATATATATATATATATATATATATGGATGATTCATATATGTATTAAAATATACTTATCTAACCCCTGTTTATAAGGATCAAATAAGATATATATATATATATATATAGGTACAATTATGTATATAAACATTTAACTCCTCATCATTCAACATGAATAAGGGGGTTACTAGAAATTAGGTGTTATTAGAAATTATAATTGCAAAATGGGTTATGGATGTTGATAGAAGTTCAATGGACATACAAATAATGAGATTTATAAAACTCTTCCTTGGATGTCCATTGTATAAACAATATGTCTTATTAAAACCTTACTAGAGAAAAACTCAATAGAAAAAACCTTAATGAAGGAAAAAGAGTATACGGTGCCTTGTACACTTTTCTTCATCATTACATAATACCTTTGTACGGTTGCTTTCCAATATTATGGACTAATCTTCAAATTTTCAAGTTAGTAATGCTTTTGCGAACACGTATGTCAAAATATCACTTGAACGGATCTCTTGTATATCAATATCACAATTTTTCTGAAGATCACGGGTAACGAAATATTTTGGTAAAATATGCTTTGTGCGATCTTGTTTGATAGATCTATTCTTTAATTGATTTATACATACATTGTTATCTTCATAAATTATTCTTGGAAGTTTCTTGCATAAAGATAAACCACATGTCTATTAGTTGTTGGAAGTTTCTTCATAATATTATTTAAAAGAAAAGTATCTTGTCATTTTAGTATGATTAGTTGTATTTTCTTCACCAACTGAAAAAAAAATTATTATAGAAAATATAAATGATATAAAATAATTCATGAAACAATAATTAATGAATTAATGTTAAAATTAAATATAGGAGTGTACGAGTTATTTAAAAAATAAAATTATTTAAATATTTACAAAGATTTTTGGAATGTGTAAAGTTATTTTAATAAATGGGAAGATAGCCGGTCATATTTAAATAGAAGTCTAAGAAATTCTCATTTCATTTTTGCAACTTTGTCGAGCTGACTTTCTTAGACTGTGGATTTTGTTTGGGAATGGTTTCTTCTCCTCGTGTGGTAAACTCTTGCATTTTTATTTCTTCAAGAAATGGAAAAACTGGTGTTTTGTAGTTTGTAGACTTCTATTGTTTCTTATAAGTTTTATTATTTCTACATCTTTGTACTGTGATTTTGAGGAAAAGTGTTTCCTTTTTTTCTTAATATCTTCCTGTTGAGATTAGGAGTGTCACGTCGCTCGCCTAAGAGATATATGAGCGGTTATTAAACAAGTATTTAAAATCTTTACTCAGTGACATGTTTTAAACTTGTGAGATTCATTTGAAATGGCCAAATCGAACAATATCAATAGATGTTTTATAACACTTCCTCTCTTTTTAAAGAAAAAATAATTGTCCTTTCGTTTTGCTTAGAGAATCATGGTACCCCTATGGAGATGGAATGACAATAACGAAGAAAATTTTGAATAAAATTTGAACTTTACTTGACTTTTCCCTCTTAATATTTAGAGAGAGTTTGAGATGTAGAAGCTCCCTAAAGCTGATACAGAAGCGGAGAGAAGTGCAAAGAATACCAAAAATTTGTAGTTTTGGATCTTCCTCTCGTTGAAAATCATACCGAAACTCTGACATTGTCCATTCCGAGAAAATCAAAAGCCACTAAAGAAAAAATCCACAAGCCCTTAGAAGAAATCCATAGACGTTCAACGGGAATCCAGTCTGAGATCAGCTCAAAATGCTCCTCGGAGAAATTAAAATCCATTTGATCAAGATCAAGCTCAAAAAGACCTTCGAACCTACAACGGATCGAATCAGCGGATTGATAGAAATTGAATCCCTAAAAAAATTATTTGTAATTTAATTACACATAACATATTTTATTTTCTCTGTAATTTTTATTTTACAAGAAATACACGGAAGAAAATTTGTTTACAAATTGGCACGCCCAGTGGGATAATTTCTACCGCTCATCTCTTTCGGTCAAAATCAGCAAAATTGATTCAAAGAACGTTGTCGCAGCCGATGATCAACAAAGTCGCAGAGGATGACATCAACAAAGTCGCAGAGGATGACATCAACAAAGTCGATTTAAAGAACGTTGTCGCAAATAATAAATCTCAAGATCAGAGAAGTTGCGGTGATGACGATAAAAAGTCTTCAGCAAACATCCATATCAAGTTTACGACAATGACAAATGCTTCAACAATAAAAGATAAGTTGATAAATTTGACAAAGTGGTGAAAAACTTCCTAATGCAGTCAACAAAACAAGATTACATTTTTGATCAATTGATGAACAACACTGGTAAGTCAAGTCAACTTGCACAAAAATGAGGAGGTAAACAAAGATGTCACTTTCAATAAAAAAGAAGAATGCAATGATCTTGGAGCAGTCAAAGTTGTTGAGAAACAATCTCAAGTTGTTAATAGATCCAAAACAAATCAAGGAGGCAAGCAAAGTATCATTGCCAATAAAAAACAAACTAGGGGCAACATTCCCTCTGAAGATAAAGAGTCAACCTCAATTGTTGACAATGCTTGAAATAAAATTATGAACATCCTTCAAGATGCACGAGATTCAACTGCATTGTTACTTCTTGATACGAGTATAAACTATCTTCATGGTATGGATGCAAAATCCTCAAGGACACACGAGGTTAAATCGCATTGTTCCTCCAAGACGCACGAAGTTAAACTGCATTGTTCCTCCTAGATGTACGAGGTTAAACTGCACATTACTCCTTTATACGGGTATACACTGTTTACCGTTGATGAAATCTCCTTGAGACGAGTACAAAGTTGTCTACAACTGATGAAGATACTCCTTGACACGAGTGTAAATTGTCTTTAAGTTTGAAAGAAGGCTCCTTGATACGAGTGTAAACAGTCTGCAATTTTGAAAGAAGGCTCCTTGACACGAGTGTAAATTGTCTGCAATTTTGAAAGAAGGCTCCTTGACACGAGTGTAAACTATCTGCAATATTGAAAGAAGGCTCATTGACACGAGTGTAAACTATCTGCAATGCTGAAATGAAGGATCCTTGACAAGAGTGTAAATTGTTTGCAATACTGAAATGAAGGCTCATTGACACGATTGTAAACTGCCTGAAATGCTGAAAGAAGGTTCCTTGACACGAGTGTAAATTATCTACAATGTTAAATGAAGACTCCTTGGCACGAGTGTAAACTGTCTTCAATGCTGAAATGAAGGTTTCTTGGCACGAGTGTGAACTACCTGCAATACTAAAATGAATGCTCCGTTGATGCACGAGTTTAAACTGCAGCTTTGAACTATGTTCGACTTGATTCCTTCGCATGATACATGGCAACTTAGATAAATTTTAAGTTCACTCATAACAAAAACATTAGGAAAAAATTTGGGGAAATTAAAAAAAGAAGGTGCGGGAATTGCTTTTTTTTTAAATTAATAAGTTGCGCAAATAATAAAATAAGTTTTGAAATTTATTCCCGATACAAAGTCTTTAGCCTCTGCAACAAATATCAAAGGGGCAATTTTTAGGCACTTAAATTTAATTATATATTTAAAATATATAATTAAATCTTATTTAAATATTCAAATATATAAATATTTATATATTAAGATATTGAGAGATTTATCTCTCATATCAGTGACACTTCACATCATAATAGTTATTAATTGTCATCGTCCCATCTATAAATAGAGGACCAAATTCCTTCTGAAAAAATATGAACGGATAGTTGAGATGTAGAAGCTTTGAAAAAGACGGACATAGAGTTTGAGATGTAGAAGCTCGTGAAAGCTCACACATAAGCTAAGAGAAATGCAAAGAATATTAAAACTTTTTGGTTTTGGATCTTCCTCTCAATGAAAATCATATCAAAACTCTTTCAAAGTCTATTCCGAGAAAATCAAAGGCCTCTAAAGAAAAATTCAGAAACCCTTAGAAGAAATCCATAGCTGTTCAACAGGAATCCAGTCTGAGATTAGTCCAAAATGCTCCTCGGAGAAATTGAAATCTATTGGATCGAGATCAAGCCCAAAAAGGCCTTCGAGCCCACGACAAATTGAATCAGCGGATTAATAAAAAACAAATTCAAAAAAAAAATTCATTTTTAATTTATTTACACGTAACATATTTTATTTTCTCGGTAATACTCATTTTATAGGAAACACATGGATGAAAATTTGTTTACACCATGATCATTCCTTTTATGATATAGGAAATAAGAAATTTGTGTAGTCGACTATTAGGAAATGTTGAATCACACTATTTATCTTATTTCACCCTTTTCTTTTCTATATATATATATTTTAATCCTAGTTTAATACTAAATGAATTTGAAATAATCGAAGAGTTGTATCATAAATAATTCAAATCCATTTGTTCTTTTCATAAAACACATAGGTACTTATAAAATAATTCTTTCATGCAATATATCATGAGAAAAAAGTCTTAGTTAAATTTAGACGGTCCCTTATTTTAGATGTGAAGATAAATTCAACTATAACAAAATACTTTTTCTTATTGTAATCCTCAATTAGACATAAATAGAGCAAAATGGATCAATTTTCCTATTATAAATCTCGAAAAGATAGTTTTGTCATATACAAATCATATTAACTAATCCACATCTTAATAAAACTCTTATTTCATAAAATTTCATTTGGTTTTTTTTTCATTTTTGTTTTATTTCAATTATCAATTCGATTAAATAATTGAGAGTTTCATTAAGTTACGAGTTAGTTAAAAATTTTATAAATGATAAAAATATAATATATGAATGTTCTACGTATTTGGACCGTAAATTTTGATAACTCTAAATTCACAAAATTTGATAAGGACTCCATTTTTTCAATTAATAAAAAAAATAGAGACTCAATAGACAAAAAAAATAATAAAAACGACTAATTTATTCAACAAAAATAATATTGAGATTAAATAAGTCTATTTTTCCTTATATATATATATTGAAATTTGATAAAAGCCCGTGGAATACAATGAATGAGCACAATATTCAGATATTTTACCAAAAACGTCCATTTTACCAAAATAAAAAATAAAAATATTCAGATATTTTTTAGGTTTAATTGTTGTTCTCATAAAAATACGATTTTTAACTTTATGTCATATTTTGTCTAATTATATATATATATAATAAAAATCTTTTAGTTTTTTTATGAATAATTTGTGAGTTTAGTCCCAAACAAATTTATGTTTGGCAAGTTTAGTTCCAAAATATATTTTTTTATTTTTAATGTCCCAAATTTTGTTAAAGTGAACAATAAAATCCGTTTAGACGAATTCTGTTAAAAATCTTAAAAATTCAACCATTTGAAATTTAATTTTTAATAACATTTACCCTTAACAATTGTTAATTGTTACTCAATATAATATATTATATATATATATATATATAATATATATGTGTGTGTGGTGTGTGTGTATGTGTGTGTTTTATAAAAAATATTGCATGGGGAAAGGGGAAGGAAATAGAGGAAATAATGGAATGGTGGGGACTTGCATTTTCAACCATACATATATTGGCGCACATTAAACCTTTTGTCTTGTACATAAGACAATGAAATGAATAATAAATAACTCGAAATCATTTGAAGAGATTATTTTCTTAAATAACAAAAAAAGTCACCTAAAATATGTATTTATTTTCCACCATACATATAAAAGGACAAAGAAAATCGTACGAGGTTTTCAAATCCTATAACTATAAAGTTTTACAAACCATAAGAATCTCTCTCAGAATCGATTTGTAACCAAAGGGCATCAGAAGCGATTTATTTTATATCTTTTATATGATTTTATGTTTTTTAAAACCATAAAATAAGTTTTTGAGATTTATTTGATGTCTTTTATATGAATTTATTTCTTTTTATAAGTGCATATCTTTTAACTCTTTTTTTTAATATGAATAATTTTAAGAGTTTGATTTTTTTTTAAAAAAAAGAATAATTGGTGAGTTTGATCCCAAACAAATTTAGTTTTGACAAGTTGAGTCCCAAAATATGTTTTTTTACTTTTAAGGTCCCAAACGTTTTTTTAGAGAATAATAAGGTCCTTCTTGACGGATTCTGTCAAAATTTTTAAAAGTTTAACGGTTGTTTGTCTTTAGTTAATTAAAGACAAGGATAAAAAAGTCATTACATGTGAAAATAAATAAAGAAATATTTAAACAAGAAATAAAAATGTCATCACATTTAAAATTTAAAAAATAAAAAATCTATCGGATATCAAAATCTTTCTACCTGCATCCCATCTTCCATTGCCCCTTTCTCTGCTACAACATGGCGTCCTTCTCCCTCATCCGTCTCCGGCATGTCCCCAACAACTCTCCTCCAAATTCCGGCAGCGTCTCCCTTCATTTCTTTGCAATCCTCCCGCAGTGAGATTAATCCATGTTCCGAATACAAAAATCTCTGCCTCCTCCACTCCAATTCCAATCGGCGATCGCGTAATCTCCGCCGCATCATACTGCTTTCCACTCATCAACAGCTTCCAATACCCTATTTTGGCCGTGCTGCTGAAACCACTATCTCCAATCTTTTATCTCCACTACAAATTCCCTAATTTCTTTGGTATGTCCTTCCTGGCACTGTACGTCGGCGTCGCCCTAAATCCTATCTGCAGCCGCTACGTTCGGTTCAATGCTCTCCATGCCCTTGCTCTCAATTTACTTATGTATCTGCCGTTTGCTATGGAGGAGATTCTGTTTGGGTCATCCCTAGACCGATCTGTATTCTGGCGGCTGAAACTCACAGTTTGGAGATATAATGCTCTGTTTCTATTTTTTGTGGTTGCCCTTCTTCATTGACTGATTTGTTCTGTCCTTGGTAAAACTCCATACTGGCCTTTCATTTCTGAAGCTGCCGAAAAGCAATTGAAATAATTTGTAAAGACAATTCTTCGCTACCTTGTTCTTCTACCTGGATTAGATTCTAATTATTTGTCGATAATGCTAAGTCATTTTTGATATCCGATAGAATTTTTATTTTTTAAATTTTAAATGTGAGGATATTTTTATTCCTTGTTTAAATATATCTTTATTTATTTTCACATGTAATGTAATGACTTTTTTATACTTGTTTTTAATTAACTAAAGACAAACAACCGTTAAAATTTTAGAAATTTTGACAAAATCCGTCAAGAAGGACCTTATTATTCTCTACAAAAAATGTTTGGGACCTTAAAAGTTAAAAAAAATATTTTGAGACTCAACTTGCCAAAGCTAAATTTGTTTGGGATCAAACTCACCAATTATTCAAAAAAAACAATTTCTCCCGCTTTTCACTGTTAATTAGTTATAAAAACTAAGAAAATTCTAATTTTATTATTATTATTTTATTTCGTAAAATAATGTATATAGTTATTATTTATACTAATAAAGTCCATTAAAAGATATATAAGGATTTGTTAAATTTTGAATGATTGAGTAGAGAGTTTTGTTAATTTAAGAAAAGAAAGGAAAAAGAATCATATATTTTTTTAAAATAAAATACGATTTTTTACTTTATGTCATATTTTGTGTAATTATATATATAAAATAAAAATCTTTTAGTTTTTTATGAATAATTTATGAATTTAGTCTCAAATAAATTTATGTTTGACAAGTTTAGTCCCAAATTCTTTTTTACTTTTAAGATCCCAAATTGTTTTGAAGTGAACAATAAAGTCCCCTTAGACAGATTCTGTTAAAAAACCTAAAACTTTAACGACTTTTAAATTTAATTAATTAAAAAATAACATTTACCCTTAATAATTATTATTTGCTACTCAATATATATATATATATATATATATATATATAATATATGTGTGTGTGTGTGTGTGTGTGTGTGTGTTTATAAAAAATATTGCATGGTGGGGAAATAGAGGAAATAATGGAATGGTGGGGACTTGCATTTTCAAACATACATATACATTTTAAACCTTTTGTCTTGTACATAAGACAATGAAATGAATAATAAATAACTCCAAACCATTTGAAGAGATTATTTTCTTAAATAACTAACCAAAGGTGAGCTGAAATGTGTATTTATTTTCCACCACACATATAAAAGGACAAAGAAAATCGTACGAGGTTTTCAAATCCTATAACTATAAAGTTTTACAAACCATAAGAATATCTCCGAGAACGCATTAATTGTTTAGAAACCATACTATGATAGACAACAAACCATGTATCTTGAAAAGATTTATTTTCTTTAAATTCTTCTTAAACATGATGTGGTTGAAGATGCAAAAGACTTATGTCAATAACCGAATATAATGTGTTGTATGATGTTGATGACCAAATATAATGTGTTGTATGATGTCAAAGACAGAATAAAATGTATTGTATAATGTCGAGGACGAATATAATATTGTAAGTTGATACTAATCATATATTTAGTAAAATGTCAACCGGTAAATCTTTTCTAAAAATGTTCTTAAAGTAAAATTTTCAATTTTTAAAAATAATAATATTCTCGACGATAAAGAGAACATAGTTTTCTCGGGGATTTTTTAAAGAAACTTAAGAATTCTATAAATATTGGATCTAGAATTTCTAAAACAGGCGTTGCTCTGATGGTAAGCACCATCACTTATGACGAGAGATCATGAATTTGAGACATTATAAAAACGATATTCATATAGATATTTTTTAAAAAAATAAAAACAAAATTTTTATTTTACCTTCTAAATTTTTTTTAAACACAATTATAATAAATATTGAAATATAAATGGCATAAGTAAAATTATATCTATTAAAAAAATTAAAATAATAAGTAAATAAATTTTTTTTAAAAAAATTTACTTTCGTTTTTATTAACTTTATAAATCACGAAATTTTTAAAACACAAAATCAAGAAAAATTTGAATTAAAATAAATTAAAATATAAAACAAATAAGCCTATAAATCTAATTTTTTTAAAAAAAATCTCAAAATTTTAACATCTAATTCTTATAAACCTAAACTACATTAAAATACGATACAAAATATTATATTAATTTTAATAGAAGAATTAAAAATAAAGATTAATTTTCATTAATTTTTTTTTACAATAATTATATAATATAAAAGATTATTTCAAATATTTGAGTAAGGGGATTCAGAGTTGACCTGTTAGTCACTCAATAAAGCATTTCAGACCCGATCTGTTAGTTACTGAGTAAAGGACTTTAGACCCGACTAGTTAGTTACTGAGTAAAGGACTTTCAAACCCGACCCGTTATGGGTTGAGAGTGGACCTGTTAGTCACTCAATAAAGCATTTCAAACTCGATCTGTTAGTCACTGAGTAAAAAGACTTTGGACCCGACCCGTTAGATACTGAGTAAGGGACTTCAAACCTGACCCGTTAAGGGGTTTAGAGTAGACCCGTTAGTCACTGAATAAACCCCACTTAGTCACTGAGTAAAGGACTTCAAACCCGACCCGTTACTCAAACCCTTGGATCCGACCCGTTAAGGGGTTTAGAGTAGACTCGTTAGTCACTGAATAAACATTAGTCACTGAATAAACCCTACTTAGTGACTGAGTAAAGGACTTCAAACCCGACCCGTTACAAACTCGATCTATTAGTCATTGAGTAAAAAGACTTTGGACCCGACCCATTACTCAAACCCTTGGACCCGACCCGTTAAAGGGGTTTAGAGTAGACTCGTTAGTCACTGAATAAACCTTAGTCACTGAATAAACCCTACTTAGTGACTGGATAAAGGACTTCAAACCCGACCCGTTACTCAAACCCTTGGACCCGACCCTTTAGTCACTGAGTAAGGGACTTCAAACCTCACCCGTTAAGGGGGTTTAGAGTAGTCACTGAATAAACCTGACCCGTTAGTCACTGAGTAAAGGACTTCAAACCCACCCATTACTCAGTCAGTAAAGTGATTTAGACAAAATTTATCTTGAAAAGATTTGTTTTCTTTAAATTCATCTACGAGGTTGAAGATGCAATAGAATTTGTCAGTGTTAGATATCTCGAACATGAGATTAAGACATAGAACGAGAGAATCTATGCTATGCTGAAGTAGTGTAGAGGCGTATACATTATATAGGGCGAACTACAGCAGAAATAGGTTAAATTCCCGATGTGGGAGCTGTTCTGGCAAGACGGCCCCTATGGCTTCACGGTGACGATTCCGGCTTCCAAAAATTACGACCATATATTTGTCAATTTTCTCCAATTCAACACCTAAAACATTACAAATACCAAAATTCAGTAATTAAATGGTAATTGAATGTAATTAAGTCAAAATACATTCAAAATTGATCATAACATAGACACAAATACGTGTTAAAAATGTGATATAATTTGGCGTTATCATATTTTGATACACATTGTTGATGCATTCAATAGAAAAATAAATATTTTATGACTAAATTTACATATTATAAATTTATTTAATAATAAATTCACAATTATTAAAAAATTGTTTGTATAATAACTTAAACTCAGATATCAATTAAAATACACATCAATTTATATGAAAAGGATTAAATTTATTCTTTTAAAAAGTTAATTTTAGAAACGAAAGAATATTAATTTTAAAGAAATAATATGACAAGAATTTAAACTAAATGACTTTATTAGGAAATCCAATATTAAAAAAGAACAAAATGATGAATTTTTCTGTAATTTATATGAAATGTATAGTAAGAGATACAAGTATAGTTGCCGGTTGTACAATGACAATCACCAAACATCTATAATTTGAAAATAATTTATGTCAATGTACTTATTATTAAATATATTTAAATAGTGTAGTGACATAAATATCCATGATTTTTTTTACTTAACGATGATTTAAGAAAATTTTTAATGGAAGAAACAATATCACATAATGTTTTTCAGAATTTGAGGACCAATTCCACAAAAACAATAATTTGGAAACCAATATCACCAAATCTCTTAAGTTAGACATAGTAAAGGATTTTGGGATGAATGAAAAAATGAGAAGAAACGAGCAATGAATTGTTAGTGCGTCTTATGCCCTTGTGACAAAGAAAAGAGAAGGTAGAGGTAGAAGTAAAAGCAGATAACCTCACAGCAGACATAATAGAGCCAACGACAGTTTTCAACTTGTTGTTGGTAGAGTAATGAACATGGAATCTCTACTTGTTGAAAGCAGAGTTTGAAAAAGGAGAAGTAGATGAGACGGTTCTTTTGTAGGAAAATCATATTTAGAATTTGGTGAAGTTATCTAAAGGTAAGAGAGCTTTGAAGAACAAACGGGTTTTCATATTGAAAAATCAAGAGAGAAATTTACAGCCAAAGTATAAAGCAAATATAGCTGTGAAGGTTTCAATTTAAAAAAGGGTATTGATTTTGAGGAAATCTTCCCACCAATGGTTTAGATTTCATCAATCCCTGTTGTTCTTGGAATAGCTAGAAGTTGAGTAATTTAATTTGCAGTCATCCTACATGGTAATTTGGAAGAAGAGATATATATGGAGCAAAAAGGAAGCAAGGTACTGGTACAAAATTTTTGAATTATTTATGATACCTCGAGAGTGTTAGGAACCAGACCCTCGGGCCCGTGCAGCAACTATGGGTATGGTAGGACCCACAATCAACTACATAATATTTTCCTGACTATACTAAAAGGTATATCCGAGTTGATTATGAGTACCTAATCCTATTCTTATATACCATTGTATACTTATTTCACTTATCGATGTGGGACGAGGTATCACATTCATTCCCCCCTTAAGGCTTAGTGTCCTCGCTAGGGCCCGCTCGAACATAATAGGTCTCGGCCCAAGATCAACCAGTGGATGTCTGAGATTCTAAAGGTGGCTCCCATCCTTGGGTGTAGCACTTAGTTTCCATAATTCAGACTGGTAATCTGCTCTGATACAAATTGTCATGACCAGGACACTTGGGCCCCTACCGCACCTATGGGCTTGGTAGGGCCCACAATCGACTATTTGGTACTATCCTCGCTATACCAAAAGGGATACCCTAAGCTGACTATGATTACCTAGGCTTATTCTTATACACTATTGCACACTTACTTCACTTATCGATGTGAGACGGAGTATCACAGAGAGTATCACAGAACTACAGTTGATCAATGTGTTTATGTGATGATGTCTTTTGAAGGTGACTTTATTATTCTTATACTTTTTGTGGATAATATGTTGATTGTTGGTGGTGATTCCACAAAGATTGATAAATTAAAATGTGAGTTAAGCCAATCATTTGTTAAGAAAGATTTCGAACGTGTCAAACATATTCTTGGAATCAAGATCACTCGGGATAAACAAAATGGAAAGCTTTGGTTATCTCAATAGAAGTATACTGAGAAAGTTCTTCACAGATTCAACATGAGGAAAGCTAAGGAAGTTTTAACTCCACTTGTTGGTAACTTCAAGTTGAACATTAAGTAGGTTGACCATGAGAGAAAGAGAAAGCGGAGATGAAGAGTGTTCTTTATGCCTCAGTTGTTTATGGTCTAATGTATGCAATAGTTTGCATAAGGCCATATATAGCTCATGTAGTAGGGGTTGTTAGTAGGTATGATTCTAATCCTGTAAAAGCATATTGGAATGTTGTCAAGTGGATATTCATATATTTGAGAAGTACTTCCAAGTTCAGTTTATGCTTTGGAAATTGAAAGACTATACTTGATGGATATAAAGATTCTAGCATGAGAGGATATCTTGACAAGAGAATGTCTACATTTGGTTACTTGATGATTTTTGGAAGGGGGAACAGTCTCATGATGGAGTAAATTCTAAAATTGTATTGCTCTTTCAAGCACATAAGGAGATTATTTAGTTTAAAAATTTCCTACAGAAGTTGGGTATCAAACAAGTATATATAATCTTTATTGTGATTGTCAAAATGCAATTCATTTGTGTCAGAATTACACCCTCCATAATCAAACAAAGCATATAAATGCGAGGTACCATTGGATTCGTGATGTATTAGATTCCTTGTTGTTGACACTTGACAAGATGTACACTAATGATAATGGCTCTGATATACTGAATAAGACATTGCTTGTAGAGAAGTTTTTTTTTGGTGGATAATGGGTGGATTATCAATGTATAGAAGAAGTTATGAGGTTTTGGTAAGCACGCTTAGGTACAAATGACAAAAGCAAATAGAAAACAAAGCCAAAAACAAGTAAAAAGTAGAGGAAATCCATAGGATGGGTGATAAGGTTAAAATATTCAAATATTTTAGTAACTTTTTGTACCTACTTAATTGACAATTTGAAGGATATTAATTACTTTTCACTTGATTTGACTAATTCTATGAATTAAGTGGTTCAGGAAGTTTTTAGGACAAATTTGCAAGAAATTACATGTTCAGGGACTCAATTACAAAATGTGATGGTATTTTACATGTTGCGCCTTAACGCTTGTCAAACACTATTCATCAAATTTTCTATTTACGAAATTCCTATTTTGCCCCATGTAATTCATCTATAAATAGTGAAAATTTCCACATGTAAAGTGAGGAATTGTTTAAGGCTAGTGAAATTCTATCACTTTGAATCTTTAATATAGTTTTGTGCTTTCATATACTTTTCTTTTCTTCTTGAGTTCTTGTCTAAACCAAGGAGTTCTTGAGGGATTGTTGTTGTTGTGAGAATGATTATCATATTACTTTGACTGTTGTGAACGTGAGAATTATCTAAACCAAGAAGTTCTTGTACTCATAATCTTGGAGTGACATTGATTCATATATCACTTATCCTCCAAATAGTTGATAAAGTGAGGTTGCCTCAACCATAAGGAGCTTCACTAAGTTGATGTTTCTTGTGAAGATTTGTATCTATATCTATAAGATCTTGGAAGATTGAAGAAGTCCTTGCTTAATTGTTGTACATCTTCTTCCTTTTTTATTTTTCAAGTATTTGGAATGGATAATTTTAGCACAATTCCCAAATATAGGATCGCTATCTTCTACATTTCTTTAGGATTGAGTATGAGAATAATAATATGTCACTTATTTGACTGTTCATGTGTGATCTATACTATGTTTTCAATGTTTCTTGAATAATGTCTTATGAGATTTCATCTTATGGATGTGAGTTTCATGGAGATGTAGTATAGGCTATCCATATACCTTCATACATAGCTATATGGTAGGGTTTGAGGTAGACATGTGAGAACTAACATAGTTGATCATGTTGACCCTTGGATCTAAACATGTAAGTTCTAGAATAATGTATGTAGAACCTCTCATATTCATGTGTACTTAACTAAGATCCTATCCTTCCTTTACTTGTTTTTATTCCTTTCTTAGATTAGATCTAATTAGATTTGACCTTTCTTATCTTGTGCTTGGAACCTATATCTTGAATGTTCATGGTTTATCAATTGTTTTAATTCAACCTTTCTTCCTTGGGATAAAATGATATATAAATGCAAAATCTTATACTAAGTCAATGATGAGTACTCTGTCCTACTCTTTAATACTTTTAGAGTGATAGTCAATTCTCTTAATTCATTTAATCATAAAACGATACCTTAATTGAAGAGTAAAGCGAGAGTTATACTAGTAAGTATAGCTCTTGTCAATGGGAAATACAGTAGACCCAAAAAAAGACCCAAAATAAAAGACTCAAAGAACCATAACTGTAAAACAACGAAGCATGCTGCTTAGCCCATCCAGTCTTGACAATTTGCATTTCCGTTCCTAGTCCATTGTCAAATTTTAGTAGTCTTGCTAGCAATGTTATTGGAATAAATAACATCTGTGTTTGCATTGTGGTGGTAGTTCGCCCCATGTCCGCTACAGTGTCTGCCACTTTGTTCGCATCTATGAAACAATGTTGCAACTTCATGGAATGTATTCTCTGCATAAAATGTGTTGACATGAACGTGAATCTTTGTCTTGTTTTTCCTACAATTTCAAGGTCAAACTCATTACTCCGAAGGAGATAAATACCTCTTGATAAACCTTTAGCCTCAGAAAAAGTTTACTTATATAACAAAATTTCTGGATAATCTCATGGGATTTTTCAGCTAAAATTTTGGTTTTAGTAAGAATGACTAGGTCTGGCTTGTATTGTATAGGGAGATCTAAACACATTTGAAGGAAATCATTGCTACCCGCTCCCCTAACATTCCATAACATGATGATCATTGAGGGAAGGTGATTGAGATCCTCCAGAAAGGAGGTGAGACAACAGAGATGACGACATCTGATGAAGGGTTGTTGGAATGATTAACTTGGTGTATTTGAATTGGTTGAGTTTCGACAGAACATATGTTCCTGATTAACATTGAGATTTTGCAAACATCTTGATCGCAAGTAAAGAGAATCATCATGTTGTTGTTTGCTAGACGAGCTGCATCTTTTATTGTGCTTCTTATTTCGGTGGACTCTGGATTGTAAGAAAGAAGAGGATTCCAGACTCTTAAGTTGTTTTTGGCCTCGGAGAGGATAGGGGCTGTGATAATGTTCGTAAGGTTGAAAATTTGTTGACGATCTATTTGAGGAACCTGATTGTTGGACTAATGCGTCTAAATGTAATGGTTGTTTCTCTAACCTATATTTTTATATTAAATTGAGACTTTTGATTAGGGGAGTATTAAACACCATTTGTTTTAAAAATTTAATAAGTCATTTCCCAAGGAAGATAGGATTCATCTACTAATGATGGACTTAGAGAAAACTAAAGTTTAGGTTCCCCAAATGAGATAGGAAAGAAATCTAATCTAGAAAGCAAGTAAAGAAAGCAAGTAAAAGGAAAGCAATAAAGGAAAGCAATAGATGAAAAACAATCTTAGGATGTTTAAGAATTTACACAAGCACACATAATTATTGAGAGATTCTTAGCATAATAAGCTCTCATGAATTGAGAGTCTCCAAACTTAGGTCTAAGGTATAGATATCCAACCCGAGGTTGACTTGACCTCTACCCTTAGAGCTCACAAAATTGCCCTCTAGGGATATGGTAGCCTATATCAAAAGTTCTAAAGAAGTTCACATCTATTAAGATGGAATCCTTTAAACACATAGATGCAAAAATCAAAGATCAATTGATATAGATTGGTTGTCACCACTTAACTTTTAAGTTATTATCATATTGTTCACTTTGGACTAAAGTCCTCACAATTTTCTTTTTTGATACTTTCCGAGAAAGTCTCATACTTCTGGAGCATGTAAAATATTTATATGTTAGACAACTCTAGTATTTTCTTCACATGTGATAGATATCCTAATTAAAAATATATTTATATATATGACAAAGAAAATAAAAATTAGGAAAATAAAATAAATAAATAAATAAATATATATATATATATATTGATAGAGATTGCATAAACATCTGAAAAGACACATTATTACTCAATAGAAAGCCAACTTCCAGATTTTAAACCTTATCTTTTTCCTTTTTTTTGGTGTTCTAGCGTTTGAAAAGTAAAAATTTTTTCTGTCCACAAACACAGATACATTCTATCTTACTCCTATAAATTAGAAAGCCGCATAGAGTTATACAAAAAAGCATAAGAATTTAAATAAGCAAATACTCCATTTTATCTTTTCTGGCTTTAGAAAATGGAAGTGAATTGCGTTCCAGTATCAACAGCATTACTCCCTCGTCGCTCTGCCAATTATCATCCAAGCATTTGGGGAGATTATTTTCTTAAATACTCTACTGACACCAAGGTGAGCTGAAATATATATATGTATGTATATATGTATAATAATATTTTCAGTTTCAAAGTTGTTTCAAGTTCAATATTGTATTTATTTGTAAAGGAAAAGATTGGCCAGAAAGATATTGAAGAGTTTTGTGTACTGAAAGAAGATGTTAGTGGGTTACTTATTAATGGAACACAAGAGGTATGTGCAGAGAAATTGGATTTGGTTGATACCATCCAACGTTTAGGAATCGATTATCACTTTGACAAAGAGATAAGAACATTGTTACAACGTTTGCATGATACTTATGATGACTTCAATGTTAAACATGGAAAGAATCTCTATATTGTGTCTTTGTCTTTCAGACTTCTAAGACAACAAGGTTATCACGTTTCATGCGGTATGTCATTTATTGTTATATATTTTCTGTATTATTTTCTTTTTTTTTATATAGAAATCTAAAACTAAAATTTTCAACATAACCAGATGTATTCGAACAATTCAAAAACCCTGAAGGAAAATTTCACGAAAATCTCGTGAGTGATATTAAAGGATTATTAAATTTGTACGAGACATCTCACTTCTTAGTTCACGGCGAAGAAAATACTTTAGAGGAAGCATTGATATTTACGACAACTCAACTCCAATCCATACTATCAAATTCTAGTGGTTTGCCAATTGAGACTCAAGTTAACCACGCTCTAAAGCAACCAATTCATAAAGCATTAAAAAGACTGGAAGCTAAATTATTCATACACCTTTACGAGGATAACGAAGCACATAACAAAATAATACTCAATTTTGCAAAATTGGACTTCAATATGCTCCAAAGACAACATCAAAAGGAGCTCTGTGAACTTACAAAGTTAGTTGGCTCACTTAAATTTCAATTTTTGCATGCTTGCATGTGTTTGATACTAATTCTTTGATTGAAATTAATATTTCCTCAGATGCTGGAAAGAGTTAGATTTTGCATCAAGTTTACCATTTGCTAGAGATAGATTGGTGGAGTGTTATTTTTGGATATTGGGAGTATGCTTTGAACCCCAATATTCTATTGGAAGAAGAATGATGACTAAGGTTATTGCCATGACCTCAGTCATTGATGACATCTATGACGTTTATGGAACTATTGATGAACTTTTGCCTTTTACCGAACCAATACAAAGGTATGTATTTATTTACATGAAAAATGTTTTTCATTCTACTGATGATGATGATGTTAATGTGTTTATTTAGATGGGATATCAATGCCGTAAATGAAGTGCCATTGTACCTAAGACATTTTTACAAGGCCTTGTTGGATGTTTTCTCTGAAATGGAGAATGAATTAGCCAAGGAACGCAAATCCTACTTGGTAAATTATCCAAAGGATGAAGTAAGTTTTCCCTCAATTTGCTAATCTAGTCAAAATTATGTAATTGTTAAAGTGTGGAAATTACTAATTTAAGTATATAATGAACCTATTAGATGAAGAAATTAGTAAGATCATACCTCAATGAAGCTTATTGGTTTCACTATGGCTATGTACCAACAATGGAAGAGTACATGAAGGTTGCACTTGTCTCGGGTGCATACATGATGTTATCCACAACTTCTTTTGTTTCCATGGATGGAAACATAATTACTAAGGAAGTTGTTGATTGGGTAGTGAATGAGCCATTGATTGTTAGAGCTTCCTCAGTAATATGTAGATTAATGGACGATATGGGTGGCTATGAGGTAGAAAATTGAACCATGTCTATCCTTACTTTTAAATCTTTTGTATAATAATTTTCTTTTGATATTTGTTCACAGTTTGAACAGAAAAGAGGACATGTGGCGTCAGCTGTGGAGCGCTACATGAATCAACATGGTGCATCAAAGAAAGAAACAATCAATGAATTTATGAAAGAGGTGAAAAATGCATGGAAAGATATAAATAAAGAATGTTTGACATGCAATACCACTATTCCCATGCACTTTCTTGAACGAGTTGTCAATCTTGCAAAAGTTATAAATCTATTGTATCAAGATGAAGATTCCTATACACATTCCACAACCAAGTTTAAAGATACTATTACTTCTGTGCTTATTGACCCGGTGCCATAAGGGAACTAGCTTACCCATGTATGAAGTATGGAGCATTTATATATATATATATAATGTATTTCACTTCCTTGATTTTTAAATAAATTACTTTTTCTTTTTTTTATATTTATTTCAAGAAACAAGTAATTGAATCCATGCAAAGCATCAACTATTATAGCATAGGTTAAATCCTGAAGTGGAGAAGACAATGAGTCATCAGAACAACTTGACATTATCCATGTTTGTCATAACAAATTATTATCACAATGCTTCCGTTATGACAAACTGGTATCAGAGCTAAAGTTTTATTAGGTTATAATTTTGGTGAGAAAGATCAAGGTGCGAGCCTGGTTAAAACAACAAGGTTTGTGGGCACTGTTGACAGGAAATGCAATGGATTTTAAAACTGTTGAGGTGGCCAATCTAGAGGATATGGCGCACTCGACAATCATGTTGTGCCTTGCTAATGAAGTTATCATTCAAGTCGCTGATGAACAATTTGCTTCTGGTCTGTGGTTCAAGTTTGAAAGTCTCTACATGACGAAGTTTTTAACCAACAAATTACTCTTCAAACAACGTTTTTTTAGTCTACGAATACATGAAGGTACACAACTCAGATTGAAAAAAGAGCAATCCCAACATAATGTTCTTAATTAAGAGTATGGTAAAAACAAAAAAAATTGGCCTTCAGGACTCTTGTAACTAATGTCTTTGGGTTACTCATCAAGGGTAATCACTTCATAGCAGCTTCCCAAAATGTCATTCTGAAGGTAGTTTATAACATTATGATGCGGTTTTTTAATACTACAAATTAGTTGGTGATTTAAGGTAGTGATTAGGATATGAAACTGAGAAAGTAAAGATCACATTTATGTCACTTAAATTAACATGTAATTAGACAGTGTATCCATCATGTAGTATATTTAAGTGGAAGCATCTTAGATTTTAAATTTATACGATAAAATCGTTACAACCCAAAGAACTTGGTAAAGATTAACATAACACAAGAATTAAACCATAGAAATCAATCTAGAATTCTAAAACAATAGATGAAAGAGTGTAGATATAAACTAAAACTAATCTAAGAAAGCAAGTAATTGATATTTAAAGTAAAAATGTAAGATCTCCGTGTTTAGTCGAGAGGATCTTTTATTCGATTGTCTCATGACTTTGAAAATTATAATGAATGATCCAAGGGTGACTAGCTTAGTTTCGGATCAACATTCACTTGGCACCCTCACATCCAACCATAAATTTTGGACTAAACCTATGATTACCATATTAGATCGTCTTATAATTCACATCTATAAGGAGGAATCAATAAGAGAATGATGTGAATCATTGGAAATAGTAATATGGAAACATTATAATACTTCAAAGAATGGCACATAGAAATTTCTCATAAATTCACTAAAGAAATGTAGAAAGAAGAATCCTAAGAGGGAATTGTTGCTTAGATATTCAATATACAAAGAAAAGTAAAACAAGGAAAGGAAACTGTACAACAAACCAAGATTTGGAATTTCGTTTGATCCTTTGCAATTGAATGAATGTAGATCTTCTTGGATTTGATCTTCAGCCTTTTCAAAAACTTGAATCAAAAGCTCCTTACAGATCGAGGCAACATCAACTCAAATCTTCAAAGGAGTATACAACCAAATCTAAAACTACTACAACACTTAAATACTATAATAGTTGATGATAATTCAAAATGATAGAGTTTCTTTATAGCCTAAACAACTCCTACTATAATATGTAAAATTACAAGTATTATTAAATAAATTACATAGGAGTAAAAATGAAATTTCACAAAATAAAATCTGTCAGATGCACTTGACGGGCGTCGAGGGCTCAACATTTGTAACAATTTTCATACTATGCAATTCAGATCCTCAACTTTTTATTTTGTGTAATGATACACAAATCTCCCTAAAATAATGATATATTTTAGTATTATCAATATCCCCACATCTTGTCCTCAAAGAAAGCATGCAAAAACAATCGAAGCATATAATACTAAAATATTTAAGAATTATTGATCATAAAAGGGATGAATAAAACAATTTCTGAACCATCTAAAACTAATTAATTTACTATTAAAGTCACCTTCCCTAGTTACTCCAAAAATAATTCCTACCCTATGTGCCTCATTAATTTCTTCCACATAATTCAAGAAGATATCACTCAAAAATTTCATATCCACTCAACATTTGCAAAAATTATAGAATTTTCCTAATTGTAATGTGTGTCTACTCATACTCATCACATTCAATTAGCAAACTTCTCAAATCAACTGAATAAAAAAGCAATTCGATTAATTTTAGAAAGCACAATAACAACTCCTAATCACTTTTGAAGAGATCTGGTATAAGGATCACTTTTATTATTATTATTATTATTATTTTGCAATAACTCCTAATCACTTTTCAAGAGGTCAAGTATAAGGATCACTTTTATTATTATTATTATTGCATATTATTTTTACATTTACGTACACATGTCACTTTTAACTACTCATGTAGCGAATCTTGCTCTAGTAACTCCCAGATCCCAAGAATATAGGACCCCAAATACTAAGTTTCCTTCAAAAGTGATGTTCAAATAAAAAAAGACACATGAATTTACTTTTTATTTAACAATAAAAGTAAATCAATATAATAAATGATAGTCAATATTCTCATAAACTCTTTCAAGTCATAAAAATTCTATAATAAAATGGAAATGATAAAAGACTAATCAATCAAGTAGTCCAAGAATACGTTCATTAATCAAATAATCCATACAAGTAGTGTTCTAAAACAAAGTGTTAGAAATTTTCTATAATAATACTAGTATCAAGTATCAATACTTTAATAAAAAAGAATTACATAAAAATAATTATTTTTATCATTGGCGAGATAAAAATTAAACTCCAAGGCTAAGAAAAATTATCTTTCCAAGTAAAGTGAAAAGTTTGAAAAAACTAAAAAATTTTAAAAAATTTCAAAGTTAAAAAAAAAATAATAAAGTAAGAACAGGTTGGAAATTATTTGAAATAGTTTCGAATTCCAAGATTTAATATTCAAATTTTAGCAATTATCTCATTTAATGATTATTGTGTACGTGGTGACTCTTGTTCAGTAGAATGCAAAATCTAACCTTCGGAAACCTTATAAAATAAAAGTTTACGTCACCCAATATGATAAAAGTCAAAAGAATCCCAAAAAGATTCATGAATAATACTTTTCAATTAGCAATTAGATGAAGAAAACCTTGAGTAAATGATTCAAGATTATCTTTAACTAGAACTATCCGATCAACCAAAGAGAAAAATGTTTACGAGGGAACGTTCTTTAAAATTAATTGATAAAAATATTGCGTTATTATAAAAATATCAACATCATTTGTTTCAATATATTATTCCTTGCCAAGATTAAATTAATGAATAAATGAGGAGTTTTAGCAAGGGTAATAACACATGCAGATGCTCAATCCTTCTGCAATGCTCCGTGCTAAGCATCTCCCAGGTGTGCCTTGTATCTCACAGGCAGAATTGCATTCTGAATTACTTGTGCATAATCCAGTATAAATATTGCTTCGCCTAGAGCACGTTGCACTCTCCTGTGCCATGATTCCTTCACCTGCGTACCAGAAGCCAAGAAAATATTAAAAATTTTAAAAAATAAAAAATTTTAATAGTGAAAGAAAATATCGAGGAGGAAGTCGTACTTGATATCGTTACGAGGAATAGCAAGACAATGGTTCCCATAAATAATTTCTTGTCCATTTTTTTCCCTTCCCTTTTGTTTACCAATTTATTGATTTGATTAAATTATAAAATAAATTCTAATTGAAGAATGATAATTTTTTTAGATTGTTATATATATATAAATATTAAGTATCGCGTATATTTTGTTTGATCACACATTCTACATTCATATCTTAACTTAACGTATAAATCCAATATTACATGATAAGTACTAATTTTCTATAAAAATGTACTAAATCCATGTATACAGAAATGGTTTTTCAAGGTAGTTTGGCATGTGATCAATTGGTTAAAATATTTGATGGACGCCAAATAGGGTGCCTAATTATCTAAACCAACAATTTTAAACAAACTCATTAATTATTTATTGGATATACGTCAAAAACTATGACTTGTCCAACAAAAACTATTCCATTTTGATATACGTCAAAAACGTTAAGTTATTTATATATATATCAAAAACAAGTATTAAAGGAATTGTTTTCACTTATTTAATCTGAGCTCCCTATAATTCATTATTGTTACTTTTCTTTTGAGTTTGCCCATTTCAAATTTTAATCATATAAACATAATCATCAATTATAATAATACTTTAAAATTTTAAAAATTCCTAATAATAATAAAATTATCATTATTATTATTATTATTTAGCTATCACAATAATTATCACTCATGTTGAGGATACTTAGCCATCCATTACTGTTTACCATATTTGACCATTGATTATCGGCTACTTTCCTTTTACTTTGTAATCTATTTTGATATTATTTGATTTGTAAATGATTGTAATATATTCTGATTTGATTTGTAAATGATTGTAATCTATTCTGATCTTATTTGATTTGTAAATGATTATAAATAGAAAACTCTCACCACCTTTTACGTGTGGTGGTTTCTGCAATTGTTCTCATGGTATCAGAGCATACTCCGGTTTAACAACCCCGATCCCTTCTTCTCCATGGCTTCCGAATCCTCTTCTCATCTCCTTCCTTTCAACACTCTAATCCATATGATCACCATCAAGCTTTCTTCCTCCAATTATCTTCTTTGGAAAAGCCAACTTCTCCCTCTCCTTGAGAGTCAAGACCTGCTGGGCTACGTTGATGGAACTCTGGTTTCACCACCTCGTTTTGAACCAGAAAACTCTACCACACTCAGCCCCAAATATTTGGCGTGGAAAGCAGCCGATCAACGGCTTCTCTGTCTCCTGCTCTCCTCTCTCACCGAGGAAGCCATTGCTGTCGTCGTTGGTCTGTCCATTGCCTGTGATGTTTGGCTTGCGTTGGAGACTACGTTCAGCCATCATTCGAAAGCACGTGAACTGAAACTCAAGGATGACTTGCAACTGATGAAACGTGGCACCAAACCTGTTGCTGAGTGTGCCCGTACCTTCAAAACAATCTGTGATCAGCTTCATGCCATTGGCAGACCCGTCGAGGATACTGACAAAGTGCACTGGTTCCTTCGTGGACTCGGCACCGACTTCTCAAGTTTTTCTACTGCTCAAATGTCTCTCACCTCTCTCCCCTGTTTTGCAGATTTAGTCTCTAAAGCCGAAAGCTTTGAGTTGTTCCAGCGCTCCCTTGAGTCTTCTGACTCCACTCCTACAGCATTCACAGCCACTAATCGTGGCCGCACCCATGGCAACAACGCTGCCTCCCGTAGCAACCATCGAGGTCGGTCTCATTCCCACGGAAATTACTCTTCCAATCGAGGACGAACCCACTCTGGTCAGGGTCGTCGACCACCTCGCTGCCAAATCTGTCGCACGGAGGGCCATTATGCTGACTGCTGCAACCAACGGTATGCTCGGACTGATTCTGTTGCTCACCTTGTCGAAGCTTTCAACACGTCCTGTTCTATTGCTGGACCCGAGACTGCTGATTGGTTTTTAGACACTGGGGCTTCGGCCCATATGACCACCGATTCATCTGTTTTGGATCAGTCCAAACATTACACGGGTAAGGACTCTGTCATCGTTGGAAACGGTGCCTCTCTACCCATTACCCACACTGGTACTCTTTCTTCGGTTCCAAATATTCACTTATTAGATGTTTTGGTTGTCCCTCATCTCACTAAAAATCTTCTTTCAATTAGTAAATTAACGTCTGATTTTCCTTTCTCCGTTACATTTACTAATAATCTTTTTACTATCCAGAATCGTCAAACAGGAAGGGTAGTGGCGACTGGTAAAAGGGATGGAGGGCTGTATGTGCTGGAGCGTGGCAACTCTGCTTTTATTTCAGTCATTAAAAATAAATCTCTACGTGCTTCATATGATTTATGGCACGCTCGTTTGGGTCATGTAAATTATTCTGTTATTTCTTTTTTAAATAAAAAAGGACATCTTTCTCTTACGTCTTTATTGCCTTCTCCATCACTATGTAGTACTTGTCAACTTGCGAAAAATCATCGATTGCCTTATTCTCGCAATGAACATAGGTCGTCTCATGTGTTAGATCTTATTCATTGTGATCTTTGGGGTCCTTCTCCCGTGAAGTCCAATTCGGGTTTTCTTTACTATGTTATTTTTATTGATGATTATTCCCGATTCACTTGGCTTTACCCTTTAAAATTTAAATATGATTTCTTTGATATTTTTCTTTAATTTCAAAAATTCGTGGAAAACCAATATTCTGCTCGTATCAAGGTTTTTCAAAGCGATGGCGGTGCTGAATTTACTAGCACTTGCTTCAAACATCACTTACGTACTTCTGGCATCCATCATCAACTCTCTTGCCCATATACACCTGCTCAAAATGGCCGTGCTGAGAGAAAACATCGTCATGTGACTGAAACTGGCTTGGCCCTTCTCTTCCACTCCCATCTTTCTCCTTGTTTTTGGGTTGACGCTTTCAGCACTGCAGCCTATATCATCAACCGGTTGCCCACTCCACTTCTTGGAGGTAAGTCACCCTTTGAACTTCTATACGGCTACTCTCCACATTATGACAATTTTCATCCTTTTGGTTGTCGTGTTTATCCTTACTTGCGTGATTATATGCCTAACAAACTTTCTCCCCGCAGCATTCCTTGCATTTTCTTGGGTTATAGTCCCTCTCATAAAGGGTTTCGTTGTCTCGATCCCACCACCACTAGGCTTTACATCACCCGCCACGCTCAATTTGATGAAACTCACTTTCCTGCTGTCCCTAGCTCCCAGGCCCAACCCCTTTCCTCTCTTCATATTTCAAATTTCTTGGAACCGCGTCTTTACCACATTGATCCATCCCCCCCTACCCCTCCTTCACCGCACCTTTCTCGGTCCAGCTCCTCTCCGTGTGATATTTGTTCTGACCTTGTGGATGAGTCTGTGCAGGTTGATACTTCTCTTGCAGGTTCCTCTTTGCCACCCTCGGCTTCTGATCCGCCCGCTATTGAACCTGCTGCTCCTTCCACTTCTTCCTTGGGCTCTCATCCTATGATCACACGAGCCAAAGCTGGTATTTTCAAGACTCGTCATCCAGCAAATCTTGGTGTTTTGGGCTCATCTGGACTTCTCTCTGCTCTTCTTGCATCCACTGAGCCCAAAGGATTCAAATCTGCTGCTAAGAATCCTGCTTGGCTTGCTGCCATGGATGAGGAAGTTCGCGCTTTACAACAAAATGGCACTTGGATTTTGGTTCCTCGTCCTGCCAACACAAACATCGTGGGCTCTAAATGGGTGTTTCGCACTAAATATTTTCCAGATGGATCGGTCGAGCGTCTCAAGCTCGTCTTGTTGCCAAAGGTTATACTCAGGTTCCTGGTCTCGACTACACTACACTTTCAGTCCGGTTGTCAAAGCTACTACTGTCCGTGTTGTGCTTTCTCTTGCTGTCACCAATAAATGGCCCCTTCGACAACTTGATGTCAAGAATGCTTTTCTCAATGGCACTCTTACTGAACATGTTTATATGGAACAACCTCCTGGGTATATTGATCCTCGCTTTCCCACTCATGTCTGTCTATTAAAGAAAGCCCTCTATGGCTTAAAGCAAGCTCCTCGCGCCTGGTTTCAGCGTTTCAGCTCATTTCTTCTCACACTTGGTTTTTCTTGCAGTCGCGCTGACACGTCACTTTTTGTCTTTCATCAGCAGTCTAACCTTATTTATTTACTTCTTTATGTTGATGACATTATTGTTACTGGCAACAACCATCTCTTCTTGACCGCTTTACTCGCAAGCTTCATTCTGAGTTTGCTACCAAGGATTTGGGCTCTCTCAGTTACTTTTTGGGTCTTGAAGCTTCACCCACTCCTGATGGTCTCTTTATCAGTCAGTTAAAATATGCTCGAGATATTCTTACTTGTGCTCAGTTGCTCGATAGCAAACCAGTCCACACCCCCATGGTTGTTTCTCACCACCAGACTGCTGATGGTTCTCCTTTCTCTGATCCTACTCTCTATCGATCTCTTGTTGGCGCCCTTCAGTACTTGACCATTACGCGTCCAGATATTGCCCATGCTATCAATTCTGTCAGTCAATTTTTGCATGCCCCTACTGCAGATCATTTTCTTGCTGTCAAGCGTATTCTTCGCTATGTGAAGGGCACACTCCACTTTGGCCTTACCTTTCGTCCATCCATTCTTCCTAGTGCGCTAGTGGCTTATTCGGATGCTGACTGGGCTGGCTGTCCCGATACTCGTCGTTCCACCTCCGGCTACTCTATTTATCTTGGTAACAATCTCGTTTCTTGGAGTGCCAAGAAGTAACCTACTGTCTCATGCTCCAACTGTGAATCTGAGTATTGTGCTCTTGCCATAACTGCTGCTGAACTTCTTTAGCTTACGCATCTTCTGCGTGACCTCAAGGTCCCCATTCCACAGCAGCCCTTGCTCTTATGTGACAACAAAAGTGCTATTTTTTTGAGCTCCAATACCATTTCTCACAAGCGGGCCAAGCATGTTGAATTAGATTATCATTTCCTTCGGGAACTTGTTGTCGCTGGCAAACTTCGCACACAGTATGTGCCCTCGCATCTCCAAGTTGCTGACATCTTCACCAAAAGTGTTTCTCGACCTCTCTTTGAATTTTTCAGATGCAAGCTTCACGTTTGCTCCAATCCGACGCTTAGCTTGCGGGGGGGGGGGGGTGTTGAGGATACTTAGCCATCCATTACGGTTTACCATATTTGACCATTGATTATCGGCTACTTTCCTTTTACTTTGTAATATATTTTGATATTATTTGATTTGTAAATGATTGGAATATATTCTGATTTGATTTGTAAATGATTGTAATCTATTCTGATCTTATTTGATTTGTAAATGATTATAAATAGAAAACTCTCACCACCTTTTATGTGTGGTGGTTTCTGCAATTGTTCTCAACTCATACCCTTAATTCATATCTATTTAGATTAAGGTGTTTAATTCTTGATATCAATGAAAATAAGTAGAGGGAGTTTTTTTTAATATCTTTTATATATATAATATATATATATATATATATATATATATATATGATTCATATCTATATTTAAATATACATATCGAACTCCCGTTTATAAGGATGAAATAAGAGACCTATATATATATACATGTACAATTATGTATATGAACATTTAACTCCTCATCATTCAATATGAATAAGGAGGTTGCTAGAAATTCAGTGTTATTAGAAATTATAATTGCAAAAGGGGTTATGGGAGTTGATAGAAGTTCAGTGGACATACAAATAATGAGATTTATAAAACTCTTCCTTGGATGTCCATTGTATAAAGAATATGTCTAATTAAAATCTTATTAGAGAAAAACTCAATAGAAAAAAACCTTAGTGAATGAAAAAGACTATATCGTTCATTGTACACTTTTCTTCATCATTACATAATACCTTTGTACGTACGTCTTCCAATATTATGGACTAATCTTTCAAATGTTGAAGTTAGTAATGCTTTTGCGAACAAATATGTCAAATTATCACTAGAACGGATCTCTTTTATATCAATATCACAATTTTTCTGAAGATCACGAGTAAAGAAATTTTTTAGTAAAATATGTTTTGTGCGATCTTGTTTGATATATCCTTTCTTTAATTGATTTTTACATGCATTATTATCTTTATAAATTACTGTTAGAAGTTTCTTGGATAAAGATAAACCACATGTCTATTAGTTGTTGGATGTTTCTTCATAATATTATTTAAAAGAAAAGTATCTTGTCATTTTAGTATGATTAGTTGTATCTTCTTCATCAACCCAAAAAAAAAATATTATAGAAAAATATAAATGATATAAAATAATTCATTAAATAATAACTAATGAATTAATGTCAAAAATTAAATATAGGAGTGTACGAGTTATTTAAAAAATAAAATTATTTAAATATTTACAAAGATTTTTGGAATGGGTAAAGTTTTTTTAATAGAAGGGAAGATAGTCGGTCATATTTAAATAGAAGTCTAAGAAATTCTCATTTCATTTTTTCAAATTCATCGAGCCGACTTTCTCAGACTGTGGATTTTGTTTGGGAATGGCTTCTTCTCCTTCTGTAGTAATCTTTTGCATTTTTATTTCTTCAAGAAATGGAAAAACTCGTGTTTTTTAGTTTGTAGACTTCTGTTGTTTCTTATAAGTTTTATTGCTTCTACATATTTGTAATGTGATTATAAGGAAAAATGTTTCCTTATTTTCTTAATATCTTCCCGTTCAGATATATGAGCGGTTATTGAACAAGTATTTAAAATTTTTACTCAGTGACACGTTTTAAACTTGTGAGATTCATTTGAAATGGCCAAATCGAACAATATCAATAGATGTTTTATAACACTTCCTCTCTTTTTAAAAGACAAAAAATTATTCTTTCGTTTTGCGTAGAAAATCATGGTACCCATGTGGAGATGGAATGACAAAAACGAAGAAAATTTAAAATAAAATTTGAACTTTACTTGACTTTTCCCTCTTAATATTTAAAGAGAGTTTGAGATGGAGAAGCTCTCGAAAGCTGATACAGAAGTGGAGAGAAATGCAAAGAATACCAAAATTTTGTAGTTTTGGATCTTCCTCTCCTTGAAAATCATACCGAAACTCTGTCAATGTCCATTCCGAGAAAATCAAAAGTCTCTGAAGAAAAAATCCAGAAGCCCTTAGAATAAATCCATAGCTGTTTAACAGGAATCCAGTCTGAGATCAGCCCAAAACACTCCTCGGAAAAATTAAAATCCGTTGGATCAAGATCAAGTCAAAAAAGGCCTTCGACCCACAGCGAATCGAATGAGCGGATTGATAGAAATAGAACCTCTAAAAAAATTATTTCTAATTTATTTACACGTAACATATTTTATTTTCTCTGTAATTTTTATTTTACAATAAATACACGGAAGAAAATTTGTTTACAAATTGGCACGCCTAGTGGGACAATTTCTACCACTCATCTCTTTCGGTCAAAATCAGCAAAATTGATTCAAAGAAGGTTGTCGCAGCTGATGATCAGCATAGTCGCAGCGTATGACATCAACAAAGTCGCTGATGATGACACCATCAAAGTGGATTCAAAGAATGTTGTTGAAAATAATAAACCTCAAGATCAGAGAAGTTGCGATGATGACGATAAAAAGTCTTCAGGAAACATCCCCGTCATGCCTACGACAATGACAAATTCTTCAACAATAAAAGATAAGTTGATAAATTTGACAAAGTGGTGAAAAACTTCGTAATGCAATCAGCAAAACAAGATTACATTCTCGATCAATTGATGAACAACAATGGTAAATCAAGTCAACCTGCACAAAAATGAGTTGAGGAGGCAAACAAAGATGTCACTTTCAATCAAAAAGAAGAATGCAATAATCTTGGAGCAGTCAAAGTTGTTGAGAAACAATCTCAAGCTGTTAATAGATCCAAAACAAATCAAGGAGGCAAGCAAACTATCATTGCCAATAGAAAGCAAACTAGGGGCAACATTCCCTTTGAAGATGAAGAGTCAACCTCAACTGTTGACAATGCTTGAAATTAAAATATGAACATCCTCCAAGATGCACGAGGTTCAACTGCATTGTTAGTCCTTGATACGAGTATAAACTATCTTCATGGTATGGATGCAAAATCCTCAAAGACACACGAGGTTAAACCACATTGTTCCTCCAAGACGCATGAGGTTAAACTACAAGTTCCTCCTAGATGTACGAGGTTAAACTGCACGTTACTCCTTAATACGGGTATTAAATTGTTAACAGTTGATGAAAGCTCCTTGACACGACTACAAAACTGTCTACAATTGATGAAGATACTCCTTGACACGAGTGTAAATTGTCTGCAATGTTGAAAGAAGGCTCTTTGAAACAAGTGTAAACTGTATGCAATGCTAAAATGAAGGCTCCTTGACAAGAGTGTAAATTGTCTACAATACTGAAATGAAGGCTCATTGACACGAGTGTAAACTGTCTGAAATGCTGAAAGAAGGCTCATTGATACGAGTGTAAATTATCTGCAATGCTGAAATGAAGGCTCCTTGGCACGAGTGTAAAATGTCTTCAATGCTGAAATGAAGGCTTTTTGGCACAACTATAAACTGCCTGCAATACTAAAATGAATGCTCCATTGATGCACGAGTTTAAATTGCAACTTTAAACTATGTTCCACTTGATTCCTTCGCATGATACATGGCAATTTAGATAAATTTTAAGTTAAGTTATAACAAAAAAAATTAGGAAAAGAATTGGGGGAATTAAAAAAGAAGATACGGGAATTACTTTTTTAAAAAAAAATTAATAAGTTCCGCAAAAAAAAAAAAAAAGTTTTGAAATTTATTCCAGATGCAAAGTTTTTAGCCTCTACAACAAATATCAAGGGGCAATTGGTAGGCACTTAAATTTAATTATATATTTAAAATATATAATTAAATCTCATTTAAATATTTTAATATATAAATATTTATATATTAAATTATTTATTAGTGACACTTGACATCATACTAACTATTAATTGTCATTCTGCCATCTATAAATAGAAGACCAAATTCCTTCTGAAAAAAATATGAACGGAGAGCTGAGATGTACAAGCTCTGAAAAAGACAAACATAGAGTTTGAGATGTAGAAGCTCGCGAAAGCTGATAGGGAAGCTAAAATAAATGCAAAAAATACTAAAACTTTGTGGTTTTGGAATCTTCCTCTCATTGAAAATCATATCAAAACTCTGTCAAAGTCCATTTCGAGAAAATCAAAGGCCTCTAAAGAAAAATTCAGAAACCCTTTAGAAAAAATCCATAACTGTTCAACAGGAATCCAGACTGAGATTAGCCCATAATGCTCCTCGAAGAAATTGAAATCCATTGAATCGATATCAAACCCAAGAAAGTCTTCGAACCCACGATGGATTGAATCAACGGATTAATAAAAATAAAACCCTGTAAAAAAATTCATTTGTAATTTATTTACACGTAACATATTTTATTTTCTCTGTAATATTCATTTTACGGGAAATACACAGATGAAAATTAGTTTACACCATGAACATTTCTTTTTTGATATAGGAAATTAGAAATTTGTCTAATCGACTATTAGGAAATGTTGAATCACACTATTTATCTTATTTCACCCTTTTCTTTTTTAATTTTTTTTTCAATCCTAGTTTAATACTAAATGAATTTGAGAAGATAAATAATTCAAATCCATTTGTTCTTTTCATAAAACATATAGGTACTTATAAAATATTTCTTTCATGCAACATATCATGAGAAAAAAGTCTTAGTTAAATTTAGACGGTCCCTTATTTTAGATGTGAAGATAAATTCAATTATAACAAAATATTTTTTCTTATTGTAATCCTCAATTAGACATACATAGAGCAAAATGGATCAATTTTCCTATTATATATCTCGAAAAGATAGTTTTGTCATCTACAAATCATATTAACTAATCCACATCTTAATAAAACTCTTATTTCATAAAATTTCATTTGGGGTTTTTTTTTTCATTTTTGTTTTATTTCAATTATCAATTCGATTAAATAATTAAGAGTTTCATTAAGTTATGAGTTAGTTAAAAATTTTATACATGATAAAAATATAATGTATGAAACTTATACGTGTTTGGACCGTAAATTTGGATAACTCAAAATTCACAAAATTTGATAAGAAAGACACCTTTTGTCCAATTAACAAAATAGGATAAGGATTCCTTTTTCCAATTAATAAAAAAACAAAATAGAGACTCAATAGACAAAAAAATAAAAACGACTAATTTATTCAACAAAAATAATATTGAGATTAAATCAGTCTATTATTTTCATTATGTATATATATTGGAATTTGATAAAAGCCCGCGGAATATAAAGAATTATTTTCCTAAACAAATTTATGTTTGACAAGTTTAGTCCCAAAATTTTATTTTTTAACTTTTAAAGTTCCAAATTTTGTTAAAGTGAACAATAAAGTTCCCTTATACGGATTCTGTTAAAAATCCTAAAAATTAAACCATTTTTAAATTTAATTTTTAATAACATTTACCTTTAACAATTGTTATTTGCTACTCAATATAATATATATATATATATATAATATATATATATATATATATATATATATATATATATATATATCTGTGTGTGGTTTATAAAAAATATTGCATGGGGAAAGGGGAAGGAAATAGAGGAAATAATGGAATGGTGGGGACTTACATTTTCAACCATACATATTTTGGCGCACATTAAACCTTTTGTCTTGTACATAAGACAATGAAATAAACAATAAATAACTCCAAATCATTTGAAGAGATTATTTTCTTAAATAACAAAAAAGTCACCTAAAATATGTATTTATTTTCCACCATACATATAAAAGGACAAAGAAAATCGTACGAGGTTTTCAAATCCTATAACTATAAAGTTTTACAAACCATAAGAATCTCTCTCAGAATCGATTTATAACCAAAGGGCATCAAAAGCGATTTATTTTATATCTTTTATATGATTTTATGTTTTTTAAAACCATAAAATAATGTTTTGAGATTTATTTGATATCTTTTATATGATTTTATTTCTTTTTATAAGTGCATATCTTTTAACTGTTTTTTTAATATGAATAATTTTAAGAGTTTGATTTTTTTTAAAAAAAACAAATTTCCCGCTTTTCACTGTTAATTAGTTATAAAAACAAAAAAAAAAATCTAATTTTATTATTATTATTTTATTTCATAAAATAATGTATATAGTTATTATTTATACTAATAAAGTCCATTAAAAGAGATATAAGGATTTGTTAAATTCTGAATGATTGAGTACAGAGTTTTGTTAATTTAAGAAAAGAAAGGAAAAAGAATCATACATTTTTTTAAATAAAAATACGATTTTTAACTTTATGTCATATTTTGTCTAATTATATATATAATAAAAATCCTTTAGTTTTTTATGAATAATTTGTGAGTTTAGTCACAAACAAATTTATGTTAGTCCTAAAATATTTTTTTTACCAAATATTTTTAAAGTGAATAATAAAGTCCCTTACTCGGATTCTGTTAAAAACTCTAAAAATTTAAAAAAATTTAAATTTAATTAATTAAAAAATAACATTTACCCTTGACAATTGTTATATATGTGTGTATTTATAAAAACTATTGCATGGGAAAGAGGGAAGGAAATAGAGGAAATAATGAAATGGTGGGGACTTGCATTTTCAACCATACATATACATTTTAAACCTTTTGTCTTGTACATAAGACAATGAAATGAATAATAAATAACTCCAAACCATTTGAAGAGATTATTTTCTTAAATAACCAAAGGTCAGCTGAAATGTGTATTTATTTTCCACCACACATATAAAAGGACAAAGAAAATCGTACGAGGTTTTCAAATCCTAAAACTATAAAGTTTTACAAACCATAACAATCTCTCTCAGAACGCATTAATTGTTTAGAAACCATACTATGATAGACAACAAACCATGTATCCTGAAAAGATTTGTTTTCTTTAAATTCATCTTAAATATGATGAGGTTGAAGATGCAAAAAATTTATGTCCATGACCGAATATAATATGTTGTATGATGTCGATGACCGAATATAATGTGTTATATGATGGTAAAGACACATTATAATGTATTGTATGATGTCGAGGATGAATATAATATTGTAAGGTGATATTAAACATATATTTAGTAAGATGTCAGCCGGTAAATCTTTTCTAAATATGTTCTTAAAGTAAAATCTTCAATTTTTAAAAATATTAATATTTTCGGGGATAAAGAGAACCTAGTTTTCTCGGGGATTTTTTAACCAAACTTAGGAATTCTATAAATATTGGATCTAGAATTTCTCAAAATGATGGTAAGCACCATCACTTATGATGAGAGATTGGATCTAGAATTTCTCAAAATGATGGTAAGCACCATCACTTATGATGAGAGATCATGAATTTGAGACATGATAGAAACGATAGTCATATAGATATTTAAAAAAAATATGAAATATATATATTTTTATTTTACCTTCTAAAAAACTTTTAAACACAATCATAATAAATATTGAAATATAAATGTCATAAGTAAAATTATATCTATTAAATAATTAAATAATAAGTAAATAATGTTTTTTAAAAAAAATACACTTTCGTTTTTATTATCTTTAAAAATCACGAAATTTATAAAACACAAAATCTGATAATAAATATTAAATCAAGAAAAATTTGAATTAAAATAAATTAAAATATAAAATAAATAAGCCTATAAATCTAATTTTTTGTAAAAAAATCTCAAAATTTTAACATCTAATTCTTATAAACTTAAACTACATTAAAATACGATACAAAATATTATATTAATTTTAATAGAAGAATTAAAAATAAAGATTAATTTAATTAATGTTTTTTACAATAATTATATAATATAAAAGATTATTTTAAATATTTGAGTAAAGGGGTTCAGAGTCGACTTGTTAGTCACTGAATAAAGCATTTCAGACCCGATCTGTTAGTCACTGAGTAAAGGACTTTAGACCCGACCCGTTAGTCACTGAGTAAAGGCTTTCAAACCCGACCCGTTATGGAGTTCAGAGTGGACCTGTTAGTCACTCAATAAAGCATTTCAAACTCGACCCGTTATGGGGTTCAGAGTGGACCTGTTAGTCATTCAATAAAGCATTTCAAATTCGATCTGTTAGTCACTGAGTAAAAGGATTTTGGACCCGACCCGTTAGTCACTGAGTAAGGGACTTCAAACCTAACCCGTTAAGGTGTTTAGAGTAGACCCGTTAGTCACTGAATAAACCCGACCTAGTCACTGAGTAAAGGACTTCAAACCCGAACTGCTATTCAAACCCTTGGACCCGTTCCGTTAGTCACTGAGTAAGGGACTTCAAACCTCACCCGTTAAGGGGTTTAGAGTAGACCCGTTAGTCACTGAGTAAAGGACTTCAAAGTAGTCATTGAGTAAGGGACTTCAAACCTCACCCGTTAAGGGGTTTAGAGTAGACCCGTTAGTCATTGAATAAACCCGACCCGTTAGTCACTGAGTAAAGGACTTCAAAGCCGACCCGTTACTCAGTTAGTAAAGTGATTTAGACAAAATTTATCTTGAAAAGATTTGTTTTCTTTAAATTCATCTGCGAAGCTGAAGATGCAATAGAATTTGTCAGTGTTAGATATTCTTAACATGAGATTAAGACATAGAACGAGAGAATCTATGCTGAAGTAGTGTACAGGCGTATGCATTATATAGGGTGAATATAGCAGAAATAGGTTAAATTCCCGATGTGGGAGCTGTTCTGGCAAGACGACTCCTATGGTTTCACGGTGACGATTCCGACTTCCACAAATTACGATTTGACCGTATATTTGTCTATTTTCTTCAATTCAACACCTAAAACATTACAAATACCAAAATTCAGTAATGAAATGGTAATTTAATGTAATTAAGTAAAAATACTTTTAAAATTGAACATAACATATACACAAATACGTGTTCAAAATGTGATATAATTTGGCGTTATCATATTTTGATAGACATTGTTGATGCATTCAATAGAAAAATAAATATTTTATGACTAAATTTAGAAATTATAAATTTATTTAATAATAAATTCACAATTATTAAAAATTGTTTGTATAAAACTTAAACTCATATATCAATTAAAATACACATCAATTTATATGAAAATGATTAAATTTATTCTTTTAAAAAGTTAATTTCAGAAAGGAAAGAATATTAATTTTAAAGAAATAATATGACAAGAATTTAAACTAAATGACTTTATTAGGAAATCCAATATTAAAAAAGAACAAAATGAAGAATTTTTGTGTAATTTATATGAAATGTATAGTAAGAGATAAAGTATAGCTGCAGGCTGTACAATGACAATCACCAAACATTTATAATATGAAAACTATTTATGTAAATGTACTTATTATTAAATATATTTAAATAGTGTAGTTACATAAATATCCATGAAATGTTTTTACTAACGATGATTTAAGAAACTTTTTAACTGAAGAAACAATATCACATTATTTAGTTTCATAATTTGAGGACTAATTCCACAAAAACAATAATTTGGAAACCAATATCACCAAATCTCTTAAGTTGGGCATAGTAAAGGATTTTGGGATGAATGAAGAAATGAAAAGAAAACAACAATGAATTGTTAGTGCCTCTTATGCCCTTGTGCCTCACAACAGATATAATAGGGCCAACGACAGGTTTCAACTTGTTGTTGGTAGAGGAGTGAACATAGGATCTCTACTTGTTGAAAGCAGAGTTTGAAAAAGGAGAAGTAGATGAGACGGTTCCTTTGTAGGAAATTCATATTTATAATTTGGTGAAGTTATCTAAAGGTAAGAGAGCTTTGAAGAACAAACGGGTTTTCATATTGAAAAATCAAGAGCGAAATTTACAGCCAAAGTATAAAGCAAATTTAGCTGTGAAGGGTTTCAATTTAAAAAAAGGTATTGATTTTGAGAAAATCTTCCCTCCAATGGTTTAGATTTTATCAATCCCTCCAATGGCCATATGTTGATAATATGTTGATTGTTGGTGGTGATTCCACAAAGATTGATAAATTAGAAAAGGAGTTAAGCAAATCATTTGTTAACAAACATTTTGAACTTGTCAAACATATTCTTGGAATCAAGATCACTCGGGATAGACAAAATGGAAAGCTTTGGTTATCTCAATAGAAGTATACTGAGAAAGTTGTTCACAAATTCAACATGAGAAAAGCTAAGGAAGTTTTAACTCCACTTGTTGGTAACTTCAAGTTGAACATTAAGTAGGTCGACCATATGAGAAAGAGAAAGTGGAGATGAAGAGTGTTCTTTATGCCTCAGTTGTTTATGGTCTAATGTATGCAATGGTTTGCATAAATCCATATATAGCTCATGTAGTGGGGGTTGTTAGTAGGTATCTTTCTAATCCTGTAAAAGCACATTGGAATGTTGTCAAGTGGATATTCATATATTTGAGAAGTACTTCCAAGTTCAGTTTATGCTTTGGAAATTGAAAGACTATACTTGATGGATATAAAGATTCTAGCATAAGAGGAGATGTTGACAAGAGAAAGTCTACATTTGGTTACTTGATGATTTTTGGAAGGGGGAGCAGTCTCATGATGGAACAAACTCTAAAATTGTATTACTCTTTCAAGTACCGAGGCATAATACATTGGAATTACTAAAGCACATAAGGAGATTATTTGGTTTAAAAATTTCCTACAGGAGTTGGGTATCAAACAAGTATATATAATCTTTATTGTGATTGTCAAAATGCAATTCATTTGTGTCAGAATTACACCCTCCGTAATCAAACAAAGCATATAAATGTGAGGTACCATTACATTCGTGATGAATTAGATTCCTCATTGTTGACACTTGACAAGATGTACACTAATGATAATGGCTCTGATATACTGACGAAGACATTGCTTGCAGAGAAGTTTTTTTTTTGGTGGATAATGGATGGATTATCAATGCATAGAAGAAGTTATGAGGTTTTGGTAAGCTCGCTTAGGTACAAATGACAAAAGAAAATAGAAAACAAAGCCAAAAACAAGTAAAAAGCAGAGGCAATCCATAGGATGGGTGATAACGGTAAAATATTCAAATATTTTAATAACTTTTTGTACCTACTTAATTGACAACTTGAAGTCACTTGATTTGACTAATTCTATGAAGTAAGTGGTTTCAAGAAATTTTTAGGACAAATTCGCAAGAAATTACATGTTCAGGGACTCAATTACAAAATATGAAGGTATTCTACATGTCGCGCCTTAACGCCTGTCAAACACTATTCATCAAATTTTTTATTTACGAAATTCCTATTTTTCCCCATGTAATTCATCTATAAATAGTGAAAATGTCCACATGTAAAGTGGGGAATTGTTTAAGGCTAGTGAAATTCTATCACTTTGAATCTGTAATATAGTTTTGTCCTTTCATATACTCTTATTTTCTTCTTGAGTTCTTGTCTAAACGAAGGAGTTCTTGAGGGATTGTTGTTGTTGTGAGAATGATTATCATATTACTTTGACTATTGTGAGTGTGAGAATTGTCTAAACTAAGAAGTTCTTGTACTCATAATCTTGGAGTGACATTGATTCATATATCACTTATCCTCCAAATAGTTGATAAAGTGAGGTTGCCTCAACCATAAGGAGCTTCACTAAGTTGTTGTTTCTTGTGAAGATTTGTATCTATATCTATAAGATCTTGGAAGATTGAAGAAGTCCTTGCTTAATTGTTGTACATCTTCTTCCTTTTTTATTTTTCAAGTATTTTGAATGCATAATTTTAGCACAATTCCCAAATATAGGATCTCTATCTTCTACATTTCTTTAGGATTGAGTATGGGAATAATAATATGTCATTTATTTGATTGTTCATGTGTGATCTATGCTATGTTTTCCATGTTTCTTGCATTATGTCATATGAGACCATCTTATGGATGTGAGTTTCATAGAGTTGTAGTATAGGCTAATCCATATACCTTTATGCATAGCTATATGGTAGGGTTTGAGGTTGACATGTAAGAATAAGACATAAGTTGATCATTTTGATCCTTGGTTCTAAGCATGTGAGTTCTCAAATAATTATAATCCAGTATGTAGAACGTCTCATATTCATGTGTGTTTAACTAAGATCCTATGCTTTCTTACTTATTTTTAACGCTTCATAGATTAGATTTAGTTAGATTTCAACCTCTCTTATCTTGTGCTTGGAACCTATGTCTTGAATGATCATAGTTAATCAATTGTTTTAGTTCAACCTTTCACCCTTGGGATATAATGATATATAAATATAAAATCTTATACTCACTCAATGATGGCTACTCTTCCCTACTCTTTAATATTTTAAAGTGACAATCAATTTTCATATTCCATTTAATCATTAACGATACCTTAATTGAAGAGTAAAGCGAGAGCTATACGAGAGTACGTATAGGTCTTGCCAGAATCTTCAATATAGTTTTTGTGCTTTCAAATTGCTTTCATATACTCTTCTTTTCTTCATGATTTCTTGTCTAAACCAAGGAAGAGGTCTTGAGGGATTGTTGTCGTTGTGAGAGTGATTATCATATTGTTTTGAGTTTTGTGAGTGTGAGGATTGTCTAAACCAAGAAGTTCTTGTATTTACAATCTTGGAGTGATATTGATACTTATATCACTTATCCTCCAAGTAGTTGATGTAGTGAAGTTACCTCAACCATAAGGAGCTTTCTTATACTGATGTTTCTTGAGAAGATTTGTTGATTGTTGAAGATTTATATCTACATCTCCAAGATCTTGAAAGATTGAAGAAGTCCTTGCTTAATTGTTGTACATCTTCTTTCTCTTTTATTTTTCAAGTATTTTGTATGGATAATTTTAGCACAATTCCCATATATATATATATATATATATATATATATGATCTCTATTTTCTACATTTCTTCTAGGATTGAGTAAGGGAATAATAATATGTCATTTATTTGATTGTTCATGTGTGATCTATACTATGTTTTCATTGTTTCTTGAATTATGTCTTATGAGATTCCATCTTATCATGGAGATGTAGTATAGGCTATCCATATACCTTCATACATAGCTATATGGTAGGGTTTGAGGTAGACATGTGAGAACTAACATAGCTGATCATGTTGACTCTTGGATCTAAGCATGTTGTTGGGAAATAATGATAGTTGAATGGAGAAATTAACAATCAAAATAGAGGAGATTTTGCAGGGCCCTGTTGTAATATTCTAAGCCAAATTGCATGGCAAACAGTAGATGTAGCAGCCACATATTCTGCTTCACAAGTTGACAGCGTGACTATGGGTTGCTTCTTCGACATCCAGGTGAATGCAGTATCTCCCATGAAGAACACGAACCCACTTGTACTTTTTCGATCATCATTATCTCCAGCCCAGTCGCTATCACTATACCCGACTAGCTTATAATCATTAGTACTTGTATAGAATAGGCCAAAGTTAACGAAGTATTCTTTTTGCTGCTTTGAAGTGCACCGTAGTAGGATTTTCCATATAGCGACTTACGAGCCCTGTAGCATAAACAATATCTGGTCTTGTGCATGTTAAGTACCGTAGGCTTCCAACTAAACTCTTGAATAATGTCGGGTCTACTTTTTCTCCTCCGTCATTCTTGGATAGCTTGATCCCGCACTCCATTGGTGTGTTGACATCTTTGCAGTCCTCCATCTTGAACTTCTTGAGGATCTCCTTGGCATAACCTTCTTGTGTGATAAAGATTCCATCTTCTAGTTGCTTGACTTCCACACCAAGATAGTACGCCATGATCCCAATGTCAGTCATCTCGAATTCTTTAGTCATGGCCTTCTTGAATTCCTCGAACATTCTTGGATTGTTTCCTGTGAAGATAAGATCATCTACGTACAAGCACACAATTAAAATATCTTTACCCTTGAATTTAACGTAGAGGGCATGTTCATGTGGACATTTAGTGAAGCCATTTTCCTCCAAGTATTTATCGATCCGGCTATTCCACGCCCTTGGTGCTTGCTTTAATCCATACAGGGCCCTATTCAGCTTTAAAACTTTATCTTCTTGCCCCTTCACTGCATAGCTATCAGGCTGCTAGATGTAGACCTCCGTTCAAGAAGGCTGACTTGACATCCATTTGATATATCTTCCATTTATTTTGGGCTGCAAGAGAAATTATTAGTCTAATAGTTTCTAAACGAGCGACTGGAGCAAATACCTCGTCATAGTCGATGCCAGCTCTTTGGCTATAACCTTTTGCGATGAGCCTTGCTTTATATCTCTCAACTTCTCCTTTTGAGTTCTTCTTAATTTTATACACCCACTTGACTCCAATAGCTTTGTGCCCTTTTGGTAGTGTCGCAAGCTCCCACGTGTCATTTGTTTCTATGGCTTTAATTTCTTCGTCCATTGCATCTCGCCATTTTGAACTTTGCGTAGCTTCGTGGAAACCAACAGGTTCACAGTGTGCAAATAGACAGAACAAGGTAAGATCTTCTAAGCTTTCGGTGTCTTCATAGATCTCATGTAGACTCCTTGTCCGTGGTGCGACTCTTTCATCTAAGGAAGAAGGCGGTGACTCTTCAGCACCTACTACAAGTGAAGTGAGTGGAGTGACAGGCTCTTGTTGCACATCATCTGCTTGCTCGACCATCTCATTGTCTTCAAATTCAAGAATGAATTTAGAGTTATTGTTGGAGCCAAAATCCCATTCTCCCTCTTCGTCGAACTCCACATCTCGACTTATGACAAATTTTTGCGTGGATGGGTTGTATAATTTGTAGCCTTTTGAGTTAGAATCGTACCCGATGAAGATGAAAGCCTCGCTTTTATCATCCAACTTATTCCTCCTTTGATCTAGAATGTGTGCATATGCTTTGCTCCCAAATACTCTGAGACGGGCAATCCCTGGCTTTCTTCCACTCCAAGCTTCTTGTGGAGTTTTTCCCCAAACGCTTCATGTTGGAGATCGGTTGTTTAGATAGACCGCACACACCACTGCTTCGGCCCAAAATTCTCTTGGTATGTTCTTCGTTTTAAGCATGCTCCGCTCCATCTCCACAATGGTTCTATTCTTCCTTTCTGCAACTCCATTTTGTTGAGGAGATCTTGGAACTATCATAGGCCGTCGAATTCCATTTTGCTTGCAAAATTCTAGAAACTCCGTGGATGTAAATTCTCCCCCTCGGTCGGTCCTTAGAGATTTGATCTCTAGCCCACTCTATTTTTTGACAGCGACCTTAAACTTCTTGAAGGCTTCAAAGACTTCTGATTTCTGCTTCAAGAAGTACACCCACGTTTTTATAGAATAATCATCAATGAAAAGTAGAAAATAATTATGTTTTGCGAGGGAGCTTGGCTTGATTGGACCACAAACATCATCATGAATTAACTCCAATGGCTTCCGAGCTCTCGAGCTTGACTCCTTTGGGAACGGCTTCCTGAACTGCTTTCCGAGTAGGCATCCTTCGCATAGTTGATCAGGATGCTTTATAGATGGTAATCCTTTCACCATCCCTTTATTTGATAATAATTTTAATCCGCGAAAGTTCAAGTGCCCGAACCGAAGGTGCCATAACCAAGACTTATCTTGGTAACAAGCTTTCAAGCATTTTGCCACATCATTTCGAATATTCAATATGAACATTCTATTTTGACACATCGGCACCTTGGCAATAAGATTATTTTTGCCATCTCTTATTGAAAGGTTATAATCTCTCATGTGTATCATAACCTTTCTCAAAGAGTTGTCCCAAGCTCAAAATATTATTTTTCATATTGGGCACATAATAGACATTTGAAATAAACTCATGATCTCCATTCTTTAGACGAATTAAAATCTTGCCTTTTCCTTTGACCAAAATCTTCGATTCATCACCAAAGGAGACATTTGCACTTACCGACTCATCAAGCTCCACGAACATGCTTCTCTTAACACACATGTGGTTGCTTGCACCAGTGTCGAGATACCACATGTCTTCTTGGTTTCCAGCTTATCCTTTATATGCCAGAAGCACACTACCATTTGCTTCGGTAGTGTTCTTGGCATAATTAGCCTTTTCGTCAACTCTTGATTTTGCATCTCTGCACTCGGAAGCATAGTACCCAAATGTGTGACAATTATAACACTTTATTGAAGATTTGTCGTACCTCAACTACGAATTGCTCCCTCCTCGACCGTTCCTTGGGAACTCCTTTATTTCATAGTTGGTGAAGCCACCTCGTGTGTATCCACGTCCACGACCTCGGCCGCAATCTGGTCCTTGGCCACGACATCTCCCTTGTTGATTTGAGCTAGAGCTTTCCTCTTTCTCCTTTTGACTTACTTGTAACATTAAAAGTTGCTCTACGACTTCTTGTTTTTTCTTTTGTTTTTCCTCGTATGCTTGTAACGACCCCAATAAGAGATCGATAGTCATTTCTTCTAAATTTTTAGTCTCCTCTATTGTCACCACTATATGCTCAAATTTTGGAGTTAGTGACCTTAAAAGTTTCTCCATAATTCTTATATCCTCCAAATTTTCACCATTTCTTTTCATTTGATTTGAGACCGCCAATACTCTTGAAAAATAATCTGAAACCAACTCGGACTCTTTCATATGCAAAGATTCAAATTCACCTCTTAAAGTTTGGAGGCATACCTTCTTTACTTGCTCGGCTCCTTTGCAAGAATTTTGAAGCTTCTCCCATGCTTCTTTGGCGGTGCTCGTGCATGAAATTTTCTCAAAATCGTCGTCCCCCAGTGCTTGATAGATGAGATAGAGAGCTTTCTTGTCCCTCTTTCTCGCATCCCATAACTTATCCCTTTGTTATTGGGATAGTCCGGTGTCGTCTTGCGCATCCTCGTAGCTATTCTCGACGATATCCCACACGCCGTGGGCTCCCAATAGCACCTTCATCTTTATGCTCCAATTGTCGAAGTTGCTCTTGTTGAGCAAAGGGACTTGGAACGATTGCAAATTAGCCATGTCGGAGGATCAACGTGGTTCTGCTACCACTTTGTTGGGAAATAAGGATAGTTGAATGGAGAAATTAACAATCAAAATAGAGGAGATTTTGTGATAGGCTAGTGTATCTTCAAAATGGGACGTGTGTTGGAGAAGGAAGATTTGAAAGTGGACAATTTTATTTCTCAATTTTCTTCATTGCATCCACAAAGGCTTGCTCAACCACCTATTTATACTACCACTATGTTGGTTTAACTTATATCTAGGTTAATCTAGATTATTCCTAAAGTACACTTAATTGCCATACATCTCTCAACCATTCTAGAACATTAAATGCTCATATTTTGCCAATTGCAAGCTCTTGATTTCTCTAGAATACTCTACGAATTGCAAGCTCTTGATTTCTCTAGAATACTCCACCAATTGCAAGCATTTTATTTCTCTAGAATACTCCACAAAAGTCGGTGGAGATAATTCAACACATGTAAGTTCTAGAATAATGTATGTAGAACCTCTCATATACATGTGTACTTAACTAAGATCCTATCCTTCCTTTACTTGTTTTTATTCCTTTCTTAGATTAGATCTAATTAGATTTAACCTCTCTTATCTTGTGCTTGGAACCTATATCCTGAATGTTCATGGTTTATCAATTGTTTTAATTCAACCTTTCTTCCTTGGGATAAAATGATATATAGATGCAAAATCTTATACTAAGTCAACGATGAGTACTCTACCCTACTCATTAATACTTTTAGAGTGACAATCAATTCTCTTAATTCATTTAATCATAAAACGATACCTTAATTGAAGAGTAAAGGGAGAGTTATACTAGTAAGTATAGCTCTTGTCAATGGGAAATATAGTAGACCCAAAAAAGACCCAAAAAAAAGACTCAAAGAACCATAACTGTAAAACAACGAAGCTTGCTGCTTAGCACATCCAGTCTTGACAATTTGCATTTCCATTCCTAGTCCATTGTCAAAATATAGTAGTCTTGCTAGCAATGGTATTGGAATAAATAACATCTGTGTTTGCATTGCGGTGGTAGTTCGCCCCATGTCCGCTAGAGTGTCTGCCACTTTGTTTGCATCTATGAAACAATGTTGCAACTTCACGCAAGCTATTCTCTGCATAAAATATCTTGACATGAACGTGAATCTTAGTCTTGTTTTTCCTAGAATTTCAAGGTCAAACTCATTACTCCAAAGGAGATAAATACCTCTTGATAAACCTTTAGCCTCAGAAAAAGTTTATTTATATAACAATATTTCTGGATAATCTAATGGGATTTTTCAGCCAAAATTTTGGTTTGAGTAAGAACGACTAGATCTGGGTAGTATTGTATAGGGAGATCTAAAAACATTTGAAGAAAATCTTTGCTACCCGCTCCCCTAACATTCCATAACATGATGATCATTGAGGGAAGGTGATTGAGATCCTCCGGAAAGGAGGTGAGACAGCAGAGATGACGACATCTGATGAAGGGTTGTTGGAATGATTAACTTGGTGTATTTGAATTGGTTGAGTTTTCGACAGAACATATGTTCCTGATTAACATTGAGATTTTGCAAACATCTTGATGGCAAGTAAAGAGAATGATCATGTTGTTGTTTGCTAGATAAGTTGCATCTTTTATTGTGCTTCTTATTTCAGTGAACTCTAGATTGTAAGAAAGAAGAAGATTCTGAATTCTTAAGTTGTTTTGGGCCTCGGAGAGGATAGGGGCTGTGATAATGTTCGTAAGGTTGAAAATTTGTTGACGATCTATTTGAGGAACCTGATTGTTGGACTGATGCGTCTAAATGTATTGGTTGTTTCTCTAACCTATATTTTTATATTAAATGAGGCTTTTGATTGGGGAGTATTAAACACCATTTGTTTTAAAAATGTAATAAGTCATTTCCCAAGGAAGTTAGGATTCATCTACTAATGATGGACTTAGAGAAAATTAAATTTTAGGTTCCACAAATGAGATAGGAAAGAGATCTAATCTAGAAAGCAAGTAAAGAAAGCAAGTAAAAGGAAAGCAATAGATGAAAAACAATCTTAGGATCTTTAAGAATTTACACAAGCATACATAATTATTGAGAGATTCTTAGCATAATAAGCTCTCATGAATTGAGAGTCTCCAAACTTAGGTCTAAGGCATAGATATCCAACCCGAGGTTGACTTGACCTCTACCCTTAGAGCTCACCAAATTTCTCACTAGGGATATGGTAGCCTATATCAAAAGTTCTAAGGAAGTTCACATCTATTAAGATGGAATCCTTTAAACACATAGATGCAAAAATCAAAGATCAATTGATATAGATTAGCATGGAAATACTCAACCATGAAACATCAAAGAGTTCTCAACAATTATATCTAAAGTAATGTAGAAGAAAATGAGATCCTAAATTGGAATTATTGTTGAAACACATACATACAAAATCAATAGGAAATCAAAGAGGTAAGAGATGTGTACAAGTAAAACTAGGACTCATTTGAATCTCCAAGCTCTTGTATATGTTCTTCCTCCACCTTTTCTTCAATACATCATCACACTTCCACCAAGGGAAATCAACAAAATTGAAGTCCTTGTGGGTTTGGGACCATATCAATTTGTTGATCTTTAGGAGGAGGGATGATATTGATATCAACCTCACTCCTAAGAATGAAAAAGTGCAACCCCTTGGTTTGTGGACCTTGAACTCTCTCACTCTTAGAAGAAGTTTGAGTTTATCTCTCTACTTGAACAACTCCCTAAACTCTCTCCTTGGTTTGTGAAAAGAAATTCAAAGAGAAATAGAAGAAGAGAATGACAATTGAAAGCAAAATAAATCTTGTTTTCAGATGTTTCAAAGTACAAAGAATACAATGAAACAAAACATATAATTCTCTCTATGAAATTTGGTTCTACACATGTTACAACTGTGGATAAATTTTACTATTTATAGATACATAACGTAGGGGTAAATTAGAAAATTTACAAATAAAAAAAAATTGATGATGAGGTCTTGACGACCGCCAAGAATAAGGCGTTGACGAGCGTCAAGAAGCGACGGGTAAAATATTTTCAAATTCTGCAATTGAGTCCCTGAATTTGAAACTTCTCGCGTTTTTGCCCCAAACACTTCTTGATCAATTTAAACAAAGAATTAGTAATATTAAACTACAATTGATTATTTACTAACAATTAAATCAACAATTAAGCATAAATTGTCACCAAAATACCTGAATATTTTAGTGTTATCAGCATGTTGTGTATTGTTAGAGATGGAGGGCCTAGTATTATTATATGCATCTAAGGACTAGTCACCGGTGGATATCTTAAGAGTGTCTGAGCTTGGAAGACAAATGAAGATGGAACTTATGCTGACACATTGGTCGGTACTGTTTGTGTTAGTGATGACGGGGTTATCAGAGCATTGTTCGACTAAATGAAGTTTAGGGAGAGAGGAAGTTTGATAGGTGAAGTCTGTTGTGAGTTGTTCTGATTCATTGTTGAATTTGGGAGAGAAGCCAAATTCTAATGGTTCGTCAAAGGGTGGCTCAGAACACTGTGAAGTACCTATTGATTCCGAGCAATGTTGTCCATGCAAATAGAAAGAGCCTCCTGAACTATCAGACTCATGAAATGAGGGTCTTGGATGTCTATGGATAATAGTGCATGGTTCACTTGGAATGAAAAAATCAGGTTTAAACCCATGAGTCCCTATTCCATTAAGGATGATCGGGTATAATTAAGAGGTTGCAGGACTATTACTACGTGAAGGTCGTTCTCAAGATAGTTTTGATTGTTTGGACAAGAGGGACTGTTCTGATGATTGTTGTGTCGTAGGGGTGAGGAGGGGACTGGGTAGTGAGCTCAGTTCCTTTGGCGACATTTGGACCAACTCATCTGACTCGGTGAGGTATTCAGTATTTGAGAGCAAAGTACAATAAATGTTCGGAGTTGAAACTAAGGAATCACCATTAAAGGAAATGTGATGGTGTTTAAAAGGAGAAGAAGTGCATGTAGGATTTGGAAAAATGAGATCTTTGCCTTAAGATTCAGAAGCTTGTAGGTGTGAGAGAGATTTAGAGTGCCTAGTGTGATTGTGCCATTGAGGTGACGTTGAGACCCTAGTTTGAAGTAGATTATTTTGGTTAACATAATGAGTGCTACGATTAGAGATATGAGTTTCTCAGGTGGAGCCTATTTGGGGCCTAGTTAGCTCCTCATGGTGTCCACTTTGGACTCTTTTGGCCTACATTGACTTTTGAGCACTTCGTTCACCTTAGTGGCCTCTTGCATCATGGGGGAATTATTTCCCACCTTGTTTCACAAATGCCTGGGTCGGAGTCCCGTTTTTCCCCCTTCGACTTCCTCCCATTGGGATTATACTACAATACCACAGGAGATCTTTTTCTTTTCTATTTTTTTAGATTTTTATTGGAATTTTCTCTGCTTTTTAATAGGAATTTTTCCTAGCTCTCATTTCTTCCAATCTCGTCTTTTCTAGTTATTCTACTTCGCTGTTGTGAAAAATTTAATCAAGTACAAGTATACACTATGAGCAAATAGTATAGTACAAAGTATTAAATATCAATCCCGCAGAAACTACATGAGGGTATTCTATTAGGGTATTCTATTGATGAAATTAAATGTTGCAAATGATTATAATACAAACACTTGAATTGGTGAACTTTATTCTAAATGAAAGAATTAACTAACTAAAGAGGTATGAACACATAACCAGGTCAATAGAACTTTTAGATAGTAAGAGTAAAAAATGAGGGAGAAATACAATATGTAATCTCATATATGGACCAAAGCTTAGATTAATTATCCCATTAATGTGCTACTATTCAAATGCAATGCTATACCAATGCTTGAGTTATCACTCCTTTCTTCATCATTCATTTACTCCATTTCTGTCATGACTCTCCTCTTATACTTTTGGTAGCGTTTTTGTGCATTCTTATCCTAAAACTTTTATAATAATTCTAACAACCAATCAATCTATGTTTTAATTATTTTTTTATAATCCAGGCTTTGCATGAGAAAGAACGATATATATATATATATATATATTGAGAGGTATGAAAATACCCCCATGCTGACAAGGCAAATGACACTAAGCATATGGGACCCACTGGGCTCACGTGTCTGTCCACCTGGCATAGCATGATGGGTCCCACTTCGCCATACATCGAGCTCCACCATGGACCTCATGGCCACTCCGCCTCGCCTCGTGACGAAGTCACTACACTTCAGTCACTTTGATCGAACCTACTGATGATTCACATTTCTGATGGTCAATGTTTGACTCCATAAAGGATCACAGTCAAAGATTTCCATGAAATGGGGGGATCTCATATCTTTTCCATGAAATCCGGTAACCATCAGATTTCACATAACAAATCACCCAAGCTACCTGACACAAGGGTGGCCAAACCCCTATAAATACCACCTCGTACAGGTAATGAGGGTAAGGCCAGATCACACTACTCATCTCTCTCTAATTACCTATCTTACAGTCAAATCACTAACTTAAGCATCAGAGGGTTCACCAGAGACCTTCCACCCTCCAGATAAACTTTGCTGTTTTGCAGGCCTAGCGTTGCAAGATAAAGACACATAGACAACCAAGGTACGGGTTCCTCAACACGTGGCATCAGACCATTTTTTGACGAATCAGTTTGGTTCCGTTACCGGGAACGTAAAACATCTTACATTCCCGTTACTGAAACTCAGAATGTCACGACGATCGAGTGAACGGAGGAGCCGCCCTGACACCACGGTCCCCATTTCTCACCATGAGACTCTTCGCGCGGCTCAATCCTCTGTCCCCGACCGACCACAACCACGATCAGTCGTGGAACGCCTAGGCCCCCGCGGCTCACCCCGCAAATCGCCTGACTTACGCGACCATCTCAATGGAAGGCAGACTACGGATAACGGGCGTGCTGAGGAAGTCGAGGACCTACGGAAGGAAATTGAGCGACTTCGAGCAGAGCGTGATCTTTCAAAACAATGGAAACAATTCCGCACTGCGTACCGTCGCCAAGGCCTTTCGCCTCCTCACTCCTCCTCCAATGACAGAGACCCAGCAGAGAGCCGACCCCCACGATCTAGGAACGGCGCGAGCCGGTAGACTAGGGGCCAGAACACAAAACCACTTCGCTCCATCAGTGAAGTGGGCGAGAGCCAGCAGTCCAGCCAGCCGAACAGAGAAAAGGGACGTCGTAACGGACACCGGTCGAAGCGGAATCGACGGGAACGAAGTTCAGAGCCGACTTGAAAGGACGAGCCGAAGAAGAACTGACCAGCCTATACTGGACCCTTTGCGGAGTGGATCCACCGCACCATATCGGACCCGCAGTTTAAAATCCCCACATTCGTCCATTATACTAGTCAAAGCAAGCCCGAAGAGCACATTTGCAGATACAGGTCATCCATGGACCTCGTGACGACTGATGAGGCAATACTGTGCAAAGCCTTCCCTGGCACCCTGAATGACAGAGCTATGGCTTGGTTTTCTTCCCTGAGACCGGGTTCAATTGACTCTTGGCAGATGATCGAGAAAACCTTCGTGGATAAATTCAGTACAGCGGGAATAATCCCCAAGAATAGAGGCGACCTCGCCAACGTCAAGCAAAGGGATGATGAAACCCTGCTCGAATACCTAGAGCGTTTCAAGAAGGTGCACGATGAGATCGACGGAATTACCCAAGACACCGCCATCACCTGCTTCGAGAGCGGCTTCCATTCAAAGATGCTATACACGGAGCTCCAACTTCGCAAGCCCGAGACCATCGGTGAAGTGTTCAACGTAGCCCGGAAGGTTGCCCTCGCCGAAGGGAGCTCTACTGGGTCGCACTACCGGAGAAAAGAAAGGTATAAAGAAGCATCCCCCCAAGGCCGGCAGGGCAAGAACAGGACGCGAAGAACCGAAGCTGTCACTCTGATGAAGTCCAAGGAACACCTCATCGCCACCGTCAGGGAGAAGCTCGGAGTGAGAGAGCCCGCATCGACGCGAGCCTCCAGCCGATCTGCCCGTGACAAGGCGAAGTTCTGCGGCTTCCACAAGGACTATGGGCACTCCACCGAGGACTGTTACCAGTTCAAGAAAATGATCGAAAGGCTAGCCCGAGAAGGGCAGCAGAAGGGACGCGAACTGGACAAATAGCCCGAGGGAAGGCCTGACCGATTAATTGAGGTCATAACTCCTCGGTACGAGTCCATCAAAAAGATAAAGAGGAAAATCTATAACTTGAGTAAGCCTCCCCCGGAGTCTCACTTCGGCACGTTCCCACATGAGCCGATCATCTTCTTCGATCAAGACATTGAGTTGAACAAAGAGGCCTGCATCACCCCCATCGTCCTTGAAGTGGGCATGACCAGACAGGGAATCGACAAATGCCGAGTCAGGAGAGTACTGATTGACACCGGAGCCACCAAAAACATCTTGTACCACAAGTGTTTTAGGGAGATGGGGATGAATGACAGTCACCTGAAACCCAGCAATATGATTCTGGAAGGCTTCACCGCTCACAAGATCAACGTCAAGGGGACGGTCAAGATTAAAGTCACTCTTGGCTTCAGTACCTGCACACGCGAAGAGGAGATCAAATTCTACGTGGTGGACATCAACTCCCCCTACAACGCCATTCTCGGGACTCCGGCGCATGCCGCCTTCGAACTCGTCATCTCCACGTCGCATCAACAAGTCCGGTTTGCCACCTGTGGCAGAGTGGGGTATGTCAAAAGCAGCCCCAAAAGCCTATTCGCCCACATGGTGAAGTCCCGACAGCACTCCAAAATTGAGCCACCTCCGGCAACGGTCGGGTCAGTCATAACGACTAGAGAGCACGCAGAAGTCACGTCCCTTGCTCAGTCGATGCCCTTACTGGATACAAACACTCCCGGAATAAAGGAGTTCGACGAGGTCGGCATACACCCTGATTATCCCTACCAAAAAGTCCAAATAGGAAGCGAGATGCCATAGTTGATGGAGGAGATGACCCGCTTCCTCTCCACTCACCTCCACAACTTCGCCTGGCGCACACAAGACAATTCGGATATCTCCCCCGACATCGCAGAACACAGGCTCAACATCGACCCCACATTCAAACCAGTAAAGCAAAAGCCTAGACAATTCGGAGAGGACAAACTCAAAGGAATGCAGGTCAAATTCCGGAAGCTGCTTGAGTCGAAGTTCATCCGAGAGGTTGAGTACCCCTCGTGGCTGGCCAACATAGTAATGGTAAAAAAAGCCAGCGGGAAGTGGAGAATGTGTGTGGATTACACGGACTCGAACAAAGCCTGTCCGAAGGACTGTTACTCGCTACCTCGCATCGATGCCCTTGTGGACTCCACTTCAGGATTCGAGTTCCTCAGCTTCATGGACGCCTTTTCCGGCTATCATCAAATCTGGATGAGACCAGAGGATCAAATTCACACCTCCTTCTGCAGGAGCTATCTACTGTTACAACATGATATCGTTCCGACTGAAGAACGCATGTGACACTTACCAAAGGATGATGAACAAAATCCTACGAAGTCACATATGCCGGAACGTAGAAACTTATGTGGATGACATGGTCGTCAAGACCAAACGGTGTCATTCTCATTTAGATGATCTGGACGAAACGTTTGCCACACTTTCGGAGTACGGACTTAAGCTCAACCCGGCAAAATGCACGTTCGAAGTGAAGTCAGGGAAATTCCTTGGCTTTATGATGTCCGAACGTGGGATCGAAGCTAACCCCTGAAAGATAGAGGCAACACGAAACCTGGCCGAGCCTCGGTGTGTTAAAGACATACAACGTCTCAATGGCTGCATAGCCGCCCTGGGAAGATTTGTGTCGAAGTCCGCCGAGAGGTGTATGCCCTTCTTTAAAGCCTTAAAGACCGCTGGAAAGACATTTCGGTGGGACGAAGAATGCACAAAGGCTTGGGAGGATCTGATGAGCTACTTGGCGAACCCACCATTACTGAGTGCCCCCACTTCGGGCGAAGTCATGTATTTGTACCTTTCAGTCGCGCAACAAGCAATCGCGGCCGCCTTAATTCGGGAGACGAACGGCCAACAGCTTCCTGTATACTTCGTAAGTAGAGTACTGCGGGATGTCGAAGTATGCTACACATATATTGAGAAATTAGCTTACACCTTGGTCATCACCACGCGGAAACTCCGTAGTAGTATACACCAACCATCCCCTGAAACAGATCTTTCACAAACTGGATCAATAAGGAAAGATGCTCCGATGGTCCATCGAAGTATGCTGCTTGGACCTCACTTTTGCACCCCGAGCAACGATCAAAGCCCAAGCCCTCTCAGATTTTCTAGCTGAACTGTCGTTCTCCGAAGACGCCCTTGACAAAGAAACGCCCCCGTACTCTCGGCAAGCCTGGAGATATGGGCGATGTAGGCGGAGATCTGAGAAACAAATGACAAAGGAGTGAATCAAAAGAAAAACAAAAAAAAACAAGAAGTACCAACACTTCGGCTTAATGAGTTACCTGAGACAGATGGGCTCCGATGTGCCCGGTGGCTATCTCCGCACCCATGGAAGCCTGCCCAAGTTTCTGAGCCAGGTGAAGGATCGCCTTCTCGAAGAGCCTTCCTGCCCTGTGGTCGGATAGAGGAAGGTTCGTCAGCGGAGGCGAAGCTCGATGGATCTCGCGAGCCATGTTCTCCAGCTCCCTCCTTGACTCCAGAGCTTTGAATCCCTCCTGGGTCCAGGGGTAGGACGAAGTCCCAAGAGAGCCACCACCTTGAGCCTCCCGGAGTGCCACCCGTTCAGCAGTGGCAGGAGCCAGCTCGCTCAATTCGGAGGACTCCGACAGTCTGGCCCTCTACGAAGCCCTCGTCCTTGACTCCGTTTCCTCCCCCTCACGACCACGTTTCGCCGGGGCAGGACGGGTGGGCTCCTTCCCATTGGACCGTGGTGGCTAAGGTGAGCTCTTGGCGGGGGAGCGAGTTGATGTAGACGGGCTGCCGACGCTCGCTGACGAAGTCCCTGCCACAGGAATGGCGGACCGGTCCACGGCTCGGGGCGGGTTCACGTCACCCCGCCGCGAGGCGCCACCCTGGGCTCGACTCTCCGCCTCGCGACGTGCCATGAAGTTCAACCTCATATCTGCCATAACCAGACAAAGCAAAGTTAGAAAAAGAGAAATAAAAAAAAGAGGAAAAATCAAACAACAAGTCAAAAGACTCCGACAGCCCACTCTACCCTTTGCTACGGGGCAGCCCGCACTTCGTGGATTCAAACACTCCGGGCACTCATTTGAAAACACCCTCCCTGGATGCAACCTCCACATGGGGTACTCCTCGGTGTCTTAGAAGCCCAACTCTCTCCATCGTTCGTCCGCCGCCGGCCCGCCTATCCCACAGGCATGGTGACTCTCGTCAGCGATAAGTTCGTTGGTCAGGAAAACTTTGGACTGAGTTTTGGGACTCTCTCCTAACTCACTCCGGACATAATCTAAAAATCTCCGATCCGACTAGGAGTACTTGGTGTTCCTCTTTACAGGGAGCCAAGTACGAAGTGCCCTGCACTTCGGGTAAAATGCGAAGCCCGTTCTGGACTCCACACAAACCCACTTATCGCTCCACTGACTTAACTTATTTGGAGGGGGTTCAGAAAGGGTGACTACGCTAGGACGTGGACGAAGTGACAGCGTAAGGTTATTCATACGAAGGACTGTGAAGAAAGTCCTCAACAACGATTTGGAGACCTCTACACCTATTGTCCTACACAATACAGTAAGGGAGACGAAGTACCTAACTCCGTTTGGATGGACATGGGCGGGCTGACATCTAACTAAGTTCAAAAAATCGTAGAATGCGGGGTCCAAAGGTAAACTGAGGCCAGAAAGAAAATGGTCGTATGGAATATGTACATAGGAGTTGGACATGACCCCGCACTCTTGAAGGTGGATTAACCTAAACCTACTCCGGTCAATCTCGCTAGACAACAAGGGAAGGTCAAGACTAATGGTATTCCTCTTAAGGGCGAAGTCCCCCTCCAACCTGTTTTTGGTTTTCGGCAGTTCTTCTGAGTGGTCGGAGTCCGTACCCTCGCCTTCGAGGATGCTAGAGTCAGGCAAGTCTCCAGAAGACAAACCTGTGACTGTCACTCTGCCACCCATCTGCCTAGATGCCCTAGGGTCTAAAGGGATAGCCACAGGGATAGTTGGGCCTGTGTGAGATCCTTCGGCCGAAGTTCGGGCACCCGGGAATGTTAAAATTCCATCGACCATTCGTAGGGTTCGCTCGGAGTCTGTCCCCTGTTCCCCTTCACTGGAGCTCTCCTCACTCGAAGTACTGGCTCTCCTCCCCCTCTCACTGTTGACAGGTCTGGAACTATCAGAGCATGTTTGGGAAGTGGAGCTTGAAGGGCTAGATGCCACCTCGACTACGGGAACAGGGACCTCTGCACTCTCTGAATTCGACATATCTACAAACACAAAACAAAAATCCTATCAGAAACTTAAGTCTGCTCACTCTGCCTTCAACCAGTTCATCATTCCAGTAAATACTCCTACCCGAGAATCCATCCTAAAATCACTCCACACACTTATAAACCACCCTTTTTCCCAAGGAAAATCCATTTCCCCAACACCAAAAACAGAACGCAACACACCAAAACCCTCAAAAACACCCAAATTTGAAAAAACAACCAAAGTGTCAGAAGCAGAAAGAAGAGGAAGAAAACCGAAACAATAATGCCTCCTTTTACCTGGAATAATGTGGAAGATGGGTAGAACTTGAAGTGGTTGCAAAAGGGAGTGGATCACCGAGAGAAAATCAAGACAAACAGAAGGATTTTTGGCAAGTTTGGAAGAGTGAAATCAGGATTTCGCAAGGTTGAAGAAGAAAAGGTAAAAAAATCCTTAACAAAAGCAAGCGGGCTATTTATTGAAGGAGGCAAAAATTCAAAAACGGTGAAGCTTCCCCAGCAAGCTTCGCCCGAACCCGACTCCAGCCGGGTGGTAGTCACACCAAGGGTCACGTCCTTGACAGCTCACGTGCAGCACCATCATTACTCGCACGCGAACGATGCCACCTCTGAACACGCAAACAACCAACTTCTCCCTCGGTAACCGAACCGCCATCATAGGGATCTGACGCCACTCCAGGAAAGTCAACCGTCACCAGAGACTTCGACTACCCCGCAGATGTGTCTGAGAGCTCGCCAACTCACAACGAGTCACAAAAGTACTTCGACTGATTCTTTTCACCACAAAAGTAAATCCTGGAGTTACTTTTCATCGACAAAGTGCACTCCGAGATACACTCACTTCAGGTTACACCTCTTCGCCAGGTTATACCTCTTCACCAGGTTACACATCTTCGCCAGGTTACGCCCATTTCGGGTTGCTTACGCCCATTTCGGGTTGCTTACACTCACTTTGGGCCGCTTACGCCTACTTCGGATTACACACTCTAGGGTTACACCTCCACGGCTTACACCTGTTCGAAAACTATTAATGACAAGACAAGCTGCCCGAAGAACAATGGATTTTTTCCGTCGAAGTGAAAGAAAAGTCACTCTTCCACTTCGACGAGGGGCCACTGAGAGGTATGAAAATACCTCCGGCTGACAAGGCAAATGACACTAAGCATATGGGACCCACCGGGCTCACGTGTCCGTCTACCTGGCATAGCATGACGGGTCCCACTTCGCAATACATCGAGCTCCACCATGGACCTCATGGCCACTCCGCCTCGGCTCGTGAAGAAGTCACTATACTTCAGTCACTTTGATCAAACCTACTGATCAATCACGTTTCTGATGGTCAATGTTTGACTACATAAAGGATCACAGTCAAAGATTCCCCTAACAACTTACTAAAATGGGGGGATCTCATATCTTTTCCACGAAATCCGGTAACCATTAGATTTCACATAAAAAATCACCCAAGCTACCTCATACAAGGGTGGCCAAACCCCTATAAATACCACCCCCGTACAGGTAACGAGGGTAAGGCCAGATCACACTACTCATCTCTCTCTAATTACCTATCTTACAGTCAAATCACTGACTTAAGCATCGGAGGATTTACCGGAGACCTTCCACCCTCCGGATAAACTTTGCTATTTTGCAGGTCTAGCGTTGCAAGATAACGACACATAGACAACCAAGGTACGGGTACTTGGCAAAGAGAGATCATTAAACGACACGGTTCCTCGACACGTGGCATCAGACCATTTTTTGACGAATCAATATAAATATATATATACATATATATTTAATGTAATTACGAAGTTAACTTTTTACCTTAAGTTGCTATGTTCAAATTATTATATGTTAGACATTCTAGTATTCTTTTTACATGTGGTACTTAGATTAATATCCTAATTAAAAATATATTTATATATATATATATGACAAAGAAAATAAAAAATAGGAAAATAAAATCAATATATATATATATATATATATTGATAGAGATTGCATAAACATCTGAAAAGACACATTATTACTCAATAGAAAGCCAACTAACAGATTTTAAACCTTATCTTTTTTCCAAATTTTTTTTTTTTGGTGTTCTAGCTTTTGAAAAGTAAAAATGTTTTCTGTCCACAAACACAGATATATTCTATCTTACTCCTATAAATTAGAAAGTCGCATAGAGTTATACAAAAAAACATAAGAATTTAAATAAGCAAATACTCCATTTTATCTTTTCTGGCTTTAGAAAATGGAGGTGAATTGTGTACCAGTTTCAGCATCATTACTCCCTCGCCGCTCTGCCAATTATCATCCAAGCATTTGGGGAGATTATTTTATTAAATACTTCACTGATACCAAGGTCAGCTGTGAAATTTATATTCAAGTTTCTCAAATATACATATATATATATATATATATAAATATATATTTATATTTAAATTGATTTTGAATTCAATATTGTATTTATTTGTGAAGGGAAACATTACCCATCAAAATATTGAAGAGTTTAGAGGACTCAAAGAAGAGATTAGTCAACTTCTTATTATTGGAAAGTCAGAAGTGTGTTCAGAAAAATTAGATTGGATTGACACTATTCAACGTTTAGGAATCGGTTATCACTTTGAGTGTGAGATAAAGACATTGTTGGAATGTCTTCATGATACTTATAATGATTTCATAACTAAATATCGAAAGAATCTCTATATTGTTGCACTTTCTTTCAGACTTCTAAGGCAACAAGGGTGTTACGTTTCATGTAGTAAGTTATATATATTCTGTACAATATTATTCTTATTATTAATACAAGATCTAAACTAATTTTTTCAACCTAACTAGATGTGTTTGAGCAATTCAAGAACTTGGAAGGAGAATTTGATGAAGATCTTGTAAGTGATATTAAGGGATTATTGAGTTTGTACGAGGCATCTCACTTCATGATTCATGGGGAAGAAGGCAGTTTAGAGGAAGCATTGATATTTACGACAACACACCTCCAATCTTTGTCATCACACTCTTGTGGTTTGCCAATGGAGAAACAAGTTCATAATGCTCTAAAGCAACCGATTCATAAAACATTAACAAGATTGGGAGCTAGATTATTCATACCTCTTTACCAGGAAAATGAGTCACATAATAAAATACTACTCAATTTTGCAAAATTGGACTTCAATATGCTTCAAAAACAACATCAAAAGGAGCTTAGTGAACTTACAAAGTGAGTTGGTTCACTTAATTTTCATTTTTTGCATCCTTGCATGTGTTTGATACTAATTCTTTGATTGAAATTAATATTTCCTCAGATGGTGGAAAGAGTTAGATTTTGCATCAAGTTTACCATTTGCTAGAGATAGATTGGTGGAGGGTTATTTTTGGACATTGGGAGTATACTTTGAACCCCAATATTCTATTGGAAGAAGAATGATGACTAAGGTTATTGCCATGACCTCAGTCATTGATGACATCTATGACGTTTATGGAACTATTGATGAACTTTTACCTTTTACCGAAGCAATACAAAGGTATATATATGTACTTAATAAACTTTCAATTAATTAAATGAAAAATGTTTTTCATTCTACTGATGATGATGTTAATGTATTTATTTAGATGGGATATTAATGGCGTAAATGAAGTGCCATTGTACCTAAGACATTTTTACAAGGCCTTGTTGGATGTTTACTCTGAAATGGAGAATGAATTAGCCAAGGAACGCAAATCCTACTTGGTAAATTATCCAAAGAATGAAGTAAGTTTTCCCTCAATTTACTAATCTAAGTCAAAATTATATAATTGTTCAAGTGTGGAAATTACTAATTTAACTATATAATGAACCTATTAGATGAAGAAATTAGTAAGATCATACCTCAATGAAGCTTATTGGTTTCACAATGGCTATGTACCAACAATGGAAGAGTACATGAAGGTTGCACTTGTCTCGGCTGCATATATGATGTTATCCACAACTTCTTTTGTTTGCATGGATGGAAACATAATTACTAAGGAAGTTGTTGATTGGGTAGTGAATGAGCCATTGATTGTTAGAGCTTCCTCAGTAATATGTAGATTAATGGACGACATGGCAGGCCATGAGGTAAACTTCATCTTCCCTTTGCTTCATATATTCGTCTTCTTCTTTGTTTTTTTTTTTTAAAAACCATCTAATATCCAGAGCCATCATGACTCTGACTAATCCAGATTTGATTCGGGTTGTACCCGCAGAATCTATCCCTGACTCTTGAAATTGTGCTGATCAAACGAGCGACCTTGCGTAGCATTCACAATGCACTTTTTTATTCTGCCAAATCCCGCTTAACTTTATATCTTCATTAACTCACTTTGATAACACTTTGGATGCACACAGGAAGAACAAGAAAGGGGAGATGTGGCATCAGCTGTTGAGTGCTATATGAATCAAAATGGTGCATCAAAGAAAGAAGCAGTGAATGAATTTATAAAACAAGTAAACAATGCATGGAAAGATATAAATAAGGAATGCTTGATGAGTCCCACGGCTGTTCCAATGGTCCTTCTTGAACGAGTTGTCAATCTTGCTAAGGTTATAAATCTATTATATGAAGATGGAGATTCTTATACACATTCCACAACCAAGTTTAAAGATATTATTACTTCTGTACTCATTCATCCTGTAACATAAGGAGACTTGTTCGTAATTTAAATTTTTTAAAATTTTTTTTATTTTTGTTCAATTAATATTCCCATGACTATTTTCATTTAAAGATGTTAATAATTCAATTAAACTGACATGCGAAAGTGATTAACACACAATAATCCTAATAAAATAATTAATCATCAATTATTTTTTCTTGTTAAATTTGTAATATGTCAATTCCTCTTTGGAGGATGTAAGGATTTATTGAATTTTCAATGATTAAGTCTTTAAGCATTAAAAGAGAGAGTTTTGTTGGAAGAAAAAACCATAGATCCTTCTTAAAAAAACACAACTTTTAACTTTATGTCATATTTTATCTAATTATATATATATAAAACATAGTCCTTTAACTTTTTTCATTATACCAAACACTATCCAACACTTAATTTTTTAATGAATTGTATAGAGGTATTTACACCCGATAATTACCGCTTCAATACTATATCAATTACTGTGTGTACAACAATAGCAATTATTATTATTTAAATTATATGTGATTTTTTTTTGTAGTAAATTATAATAATTATTTATATTTTATTTGTTTTTGTTGTAGTGAATTTTGCTCACTTGCTCACTTGAAAAATATCGCATGGGGAAAGGGAAAGGAAATAGTGGAAATAATGGAATGGTGGGACTTGCATTCTCAACCATACATATATTGGCGCACATTTTAAAACCTTTTGTCTTGTACATAAGACAATGAAATGAATAATAAATAACTCCAAACCATTTGAAGAGATTATTTTCTTAAATAACCAAAGGTCAGCTGAAATGTGTACTTATTTTCCACCACACATATAAAAGGACAAAGAAAATCGTACGAGGTTTTCAAATCCTAAAACTATAAAGTTTTACAAACCATAAGAATCTCTCTCAGAACGCATTAATTGTTTAGAAACCATACTATATTCAGGTAATTAAGAGGGTAGCTTGGTCCAAGTAAAACATTGTGTAAGCTTCCATGTTTTCCTAGCTAATTTTCATTCAAGTAAAACATGTTTGATTGTACCGCTAATACAACACAAAATTAAACATCTCGGATAATTATACCTTTGGCTTTTGCCAGGGAACAGTGAGTAACCCTCCAAAGAAAGTAGTATTATAATTATGAATGTTTGTATGTTACTTGATTGACTTTTCCAATAAATAAGGAAAGAATCTCCATATTGTGTTTATCTATTTTAAAATTTTAGGACAACAAGATTATTACATTTCTTGTAATACATCATAGTTTCTTATGCATGCGTTTTTCTATATTTTTTCAATATCATTATTAATTTTTTCATGAAAATTAAGACAATATTTTTAACATAATCAGATATATTTGAACAATTCAATAACTTAAAAGGAATATTCGATAAAAATCTTATAAATAATGTGAAGGGATTGTTGAGTTTGTATGAGGATCTCACTTATTAGTTCACAATAAAAATATTTTAAATGATGCATTAATTTTTACTACAACTCACCTCCAATCAATAGCATCTTACTCGAGTGGATTGCAAACACTAGCTTATCAAGCTCTAAAGGAACCAATTCATGAAACTTTATCAACATTGGGAGCGAGATTATTATACCCTTTCCAAGAAAAATGAAGCACATAACAAACAAATTTTGTAAAATGGACTTCAATATGTTGAAAGAACAACACAAGAAGAATCTCAATTAACATACAACGTAAATTGGTGAAATCTTAATTTTTACATGTTTGCATGTATATGTATATGAGTTTGACTAGAATTCATGTGTCTTCGAATGGTGGAAAGATTATTTTTTTAATTTTTTTTTATATGGTTACCAATTACTAGAGATCAATTAAGAGAGTGTTAATTTTTGATATTGGAAATGTACTCTAGGCCGAAATATTCTATTGTAACATGAATGACAACTAAAGAATTGAGTATGTAAAGTCTAATAGTTGTCAAGGCCTAATATTTTAGATTTATTTAATATTTTTATGAAAACTCATGTAACTTGTAAACTTTAATCGGAGAATTACGTATAGAATTAGGACGTGAGTGGAAACTCCAATTAGCGGATGAACGAGTGAGATTTAAGAAATATAAAATTTTAGTACAGTTCTGAATGTAAGTCTTTCTGCCAAACTATGTAAATTTATGTGTCAAATTCTTATATTCCATGTGTAAAGACATGATATTTTTAGCCTAATGTGTTATAAGTTTTATTTGTGATGTATGATGTCGAGGACGAATATAATGTTGTAAGATGATACTAATCATATATTTAGTAAGATGTCAACCCGTAAAGTTTTTCTAAAAATGTTCTTAAAGTAAAATTTTTAATTTTTTAAAATAATAATATTCTTGGGGATAAAGAGAACCTAGTTTTCTGGGGGATTTATTAACGAAACTTAAGAATTCTATAAAAATTGGATCTAGAATTTCTCAAGAAGGCATTGCTTTGATGGTAAGCACCATCACTTATGACAAAAGATCTTGAATTTAAGACATGATAGAGACGATAGTCATATAAATATATTTTTTTAAAAAAATGAAATATATATGTTTTTATTTTACCTTCTAAAAAACTTTTAAACACAATCATAATAAATATTAAAATATAAATGTCATAAGTAAAATTATATCTATTAAAAAAATTAAAATAATAAGTAAATAAATTTTTTTTTTTTTAAAAATACACTTTCGTTTTTATTAACTTTAAAAATCACGAAATCTATAAAACACAAAAACTGATAATAAATATTAAATCAAGAAAAATTTCAATTAAAATAAATTAAAATATAACATAAATAAGCCTATAAATCTATTTTTAAAAACAAAATGTCAAAATTTTAATATCTAATTCTTATAAACTTACACTACATAAAAATACGATACAAAATATTATATAAATTTTAATAGAAGAATTAAAAATAAAAATTAATTTTGATTAAATTTTTTACAATAATTATATAATATAAAAGATTATTTTAAATATTTGAGTAAAGAGGTTCAGAGTCGACATGTTAGTCACTGAATAAAGCATTTCAGACTCGATCTATTAGTCACTAAGTAAAGGACTTTAGACCAGACCCGTTAGTCATTGAGTGAAGGGCTTTCAAAACCGACCCGTTAAGGTGTTTAAAGTGGACCCGTTAGTCACTCAATAAAGCATTTCAAACTCGATCTGTTAGTCACTGAGTAAAAGGACTTTGGACCCGACTCGTTAGTCACTGAGTAAGCGACTTCAAACCTGACCCGTTAGTCACTGAGTAAGCGACTTCAAACCTGACCCGTTAAGGAGTTTAGAGTAGACCCGTTAGTTACTGAATAAAGCATTTTAAACTCGACTTGTTAGTCACTGAGTAAAGGACTTCAAACCCGACCCGTTACTCAGTCAGTAGATTTAGACAAAATTGTATCTTGAAAATATTTATTTTCTTTAAATTCTTCTTAAACATGGCGAGGTTGAAGATGCAGATTGTGTCATTTAGACCAAGTTAGTCTGAATATCACAACCAACAAGGACCGATTCAGAGCCATGCATTGTTTACTTGTTTTATTAATTCATTCAGTGCTTCTTTCTTTGATGCACCATTTTGATTCATATAGCACTCCACAGCTGATGCCACATCTCCTCTTTCTTGTTCTTTCTGTGTACATTCAAAGTATTATCAAAGTAAGTTAATGAAGATATAAAGTTAAGCGGGACTTGGCAGAATAAGAAAGTGTATTGTCAATGTTACGCAAGGTCGCTCGTTTGATCCTTGATGTGAGCACAACTTCAAGAGTCATGGTTAAATTCTACGGACACAACCAGAACTAAATCTGGATTAGTCAGAGTCATGATGGCTCTGGATATTAGATGGTTTTAAAAAAAAAAAAAAACAAAGAAGAAGAAGAAGATATGAAGCTAAGGGAAGATGAAGTTTACCTCATGGCCTGCTATGTCGTCCATTAATCTAGCAATTAATGCGGAAGCTCTAACCATTAATGGTTCATTCACTGCCCATTCAAATACTTGTTTATTAATTAGATTTCCGGGCATGCCAATAAAGGAAGTTGTGGATACCATCATGTATCCACCGGAGACAAGGGCAACCTTCATGTACTCTTCCATTGTTGGTACATAGCCATTGTGAAACCAATAAGCTTCATTGAGATATTCTCTAACTAATTTCTTCTTCTGAGCAATGATAAAACAATATTATCTATCTGAATTCTATCTGAAAAATTATAGTTTTAGATAGCTTAATTGTGTGAAACTTACTTCACGCTTTGGGTAGATGATGAGGTTGGATTTTCCTTCTTTGTCTAATTCCCTCTCCATTTCAGAATAAACATCCAATAGGGTCATGTAAGAATGTCTCAGGTACAATGGAACTTCATTTATGACATTAATATCCCATCTAATTAAGTGCATCAACATCGTCATCAGTGTAAAGAAATGTTGCAATATGTTTAATTAATTTAAAGAGAAAATACCCATAATTTAATGAAATTAGGTATATATACATACCTTTCTATTGCTTTTGTGAATGACAAAACCTCATCAAGAGTTCCATAGACATCAAAGATGTCATCAATGATCGAGGCCATGGCAATAACCTTGGTCATCATTCTTCTTGCACACGAATAGTGAGGCTCAAAGTACACTCCCAATGTCCAAAAATAACACTCTACTAATCTGTCTCTAGCAAATGGCAAACTGCTCGCAAAATCTAATTCTTTCCACCATCTGAATATACATGAATTACATTTAAACAATTAGTATCATACTCGTAAACAAGTATATGTAAGCGTCCAAAGATTGAGATTTAATTAACCAACTCACTTGGTAAGTTCACTAAGCTCCTTTTGGTGTTGTTTTTGAAGCATATTGAAGTCCAATTTTGCAAAATTGAGTAGTATTTTATTATGTGACTCATTTTCCTGGTAAAGAGGTATGAATAATCTAGCTCCCAATCTTGTCAATGTTTTATGAATCGGTTGCTTTAGAGCATTATGAACTTGTTTCTCCACTGGCAAACCACAAGAGTGTGATGACAAAGATTGGAGGTGTGTTGTCGTAAATATCAATGCTTCCTCTAAAATGCCTTCTTCCCCATGAATCATGAAGTGAGATGCCTCGTCAGTGAAGTATTTAAGAAAATAATCTCCCCAAATGCTTGGATGATAATTGGCAGAGCGACGAGGGAGTAATGATGCTGATACTGGTACACAATTCACCTCCATTTTCTAAAGCCAGAAAAGATAAAATGGAGTATTTGCTTATTTAAATTCTTATGCTTTTTTGTATAACTCTATGCGGCTTTCTAATTTATAGGAGTAAGATAGAATGTATCTGTGTTTGTGGAAAGAAAACATTTTTACTTTTGAAAAGCTAGAACAACAAAAAAAAAAAAGGAAAAAGAAAAGGTTTAAAATGTGTTAGTTGCCTTTCTATTGAGTAATAATGTGTCCTTTCAGATGTTTATGCAATCTCTATCAATATATATATATATTTATTTATTTTATTTTCCTATTTTTTATTTTCTTTGTCATATATATAAATATATTTTTAATTAGAATATCAATCTAAGTATCACAGGTGAAGAGAATACTAGAATTGTCTATCACATAAAAATTTTACATACTCCAGAAATATGAGACTTTTCTGGGAAAGTATCAAAAAGGAAAATTGTGAGGAGACTTTAGTCCAAAGTGAACAATATCATAGTAACTTAAAAGTTAAATAGTGGCAACCAAACAAGTGGTATTAGAACCCAAAATTCAAAAGTTGAGTAATGAACTTGCATATGAAATGTATTGGGGAGACTACCGATATCATAGTAACCTTTCATTAAACAAAACATTCCATATATATTTCACACGTTAACTATTATTTATTTAATTATTTATGAATAAAAAAATATTTATTTAATTTTGAGAAATATGAGATGAATTATAATGTAAATATATATATAAAATATGTAATTTAATTGATAATAGGTTCATTTATAACTTAAAAGAGTCATGAATATATAATGAAAAAATAATAGAAGTGACATAAATTACTTATGAAACTTGTATTCTAAATTATTATAACATTAAATTAAATTTGATCGATACAACGCGAATTGATACTATTTTTGGCTATTTCATAGTATAGCTTGAATAAGTGGACATAAAACATCTTTGTTTTGTTTGTGAAAAACTAGACAAAAGAAAAAATGAAAAAAATATTATAAATGTGCCCATAATTTCTAATGGTTTTGAAATGTTTTATCTGGTGATATATTTCCATTGGTTCAAAAAATATATGAGTAGGCTTTTGTCTGGGTGATGTGGCTTTTCACATGTTTCGGCAATTTATGTTGTCATATATATCTTCTAATTTATTCATTTCATATATACGTATATATTGTCATTATAATTTCTGGCATTGAGGACCCAGAGTACCAAGGCCCCCACCTGTTCTATGTATGGTTCAAAATGAAGGTGATAAGATTCCTATCTTTGCATTGTATTATAATATTATGTTTTAAGAAATGTTTTCTCCAGATAAGTTGTTGTCACCACATAAACTCTATTTTGAAATAATATAGAGATAATTTAGAGACAAATAAGCTATCCAACACATTTTAATCGTTTTAACTAAAAAAAATTAAAAGTGCCAAAATACAGGAGAATTATTAAAATGTTGTTAACTAAATCACAAAAGAAGAAGAACTAATAAAAGATTCATTGTGAATTCATGATCTACTTACTTATAATTTAAATATAAAATTAATTCGGATATTTGACAATATGAATGAAATATAAAAGGAAATTTGAACATTGTAGCTTAAGGTTAAAAGTTAACTTCATAATTATATAAATCAATTAAAGAAATGATATATCAAATAAGATCGCACAAAGCATATTTTACCAAAACATTTCTTTACTCGTGATCTTCAGAAAAATTGTGATATTTATATACAAGAGATCTGTTCAAGTGATAGTTTGACATACTTGTTTGCAAAAGCATTATTAACTTCAACCTTTGAAAGATTAGTCCATAATATTGGAGAGCGCCCGTATAAAGGTATTATGTAATGATGACGAAAAGTGTACAAGAAACCATATACTCTTTTTCCTTCATTAAGGTTTTCTTCTATTGAGTTTTTTTCTAGTAATGTTTTTAATAAGAAATATTCTTTATACAATGGACATTCAAGGGAGAGTTTTATAAATCTCATTATTTGTATGTCCATTAACTTCTATTAACTCCCATAACGCCTTTTGCAATTATAATTTCTAATAAAACTTAATTTTGAGTAAACTCCTTATTCATGTTGAATGATGAGGAGTTAAATATTTATATATATATATATATATATATAATTCTCTTGTTTCATCCTTATAAACAGGGTTTGATATGTATATTAAATACAGTTATGAATCATATATATATATATATATATATATAAAAGATATAAAAAAAAAACTCCCTCTTCTTATTTTGATTGATATCCAGAATTAAAGACCTTAATCTAAATAGATATGAATTAAGGGTATCAGTGATAATTATTCTGATAGCTAAATAATAATAATAATATTACTTTTAGTATTATTTGGAATTTATAAAAATTAAATAATTAATGGACAATATCCAATAAATAATTAATGAGTTTGTTTAAAATTGTTGGTTTAGATAAAGAAGCACCCTAATTGGCGTCCATCAAATATTTCAACCAATTGATCACTTGCTAAACTACCTTGAAAAACGATTTCTGTATACATGAATTATCAAATTACACTTTCATATAAAATTAGTATTTAACATCTAATATTGGATTAAACGAATTATACACTTACACTTAATACGTGTGTGTATATATATATAACAATCAAAAAATATTATTATTCTTCAATTAGAATTTCCTTCATAATTTAATCAAATCAATAAATTGGTAAACAAAAGGGAAGGGAAAAAAATGACCATCTTAAAACTTCTATATTGATGTCCCATCTTTTGTTGAGGCCAAAGAGGGATCTTTTTTTTTTTAAGCTTACAGTTAATTTGTATCTAGTTATTCTGATAACTTATTTATTCTTCATCAATAAATTCAAAATATCATGTGATATTATTTTCCTTGCCTTACCTAAATTTAAATGTATAAAGCACATTTGAACTGAATTCACAGAACTGAATTCACTTCAATTCAGTTGAATGACTCATTAACTTTGTACTTATTTATTGTCCCAACATATCAAAAAGAAGTAAAATAATATGAGATGATTGAATTAGCTTTGTACTTATTTTGTTAATTCATTGTTGAGTGTATTTCGATAATTTAATTTTCTATTGGATGTTGAATTATTTTATATTTTTTTAAGAAATAAGATTTTATTTAAGTATTTGATTGATTACATGTACGAGGTTTGTCATCTTAAAGGGAAAAAAAGAGAGAATGTTGTTATGTTATGTTTTGATTTCGGTGTTAGTTTAAGAACTAAGTCAAAATTTGGGACGCAACATTTAGTGGTATTAGAGCTTAAGTTTATGATGACTCGGTATGTATAATAGGTTAAATGATAAAATAAGTGTATGAAAATAGTAGAGGAGACTGCAACATATAAACATGCATTTGCCTTTGATTTCTTTGTCTTCTTTTCCTTCTCCAATTTGGTTTACACCCACGGTAGGATTATTTGGAAGAGGTTGAATTTCATAATCCTCTTCCACTACTTCCCAAATATCCAAAGCTTCCATATACGCTTCCATACGAGCTGTCCAAACTTGGTAGTCATCTCCATTAAATACTGGTGAAACAATTGAAGAAGAAATTGAAGAGGAGAAACTAGAACTTTTCATGACTTAACAACCTCACACACTCACTCATAGATCCCTTAAGAATAAGACTTTAATACCAATTTTTTGAAATATGAATAAGAGAAATACTTAATAAAAAGATGATTAACTTGATTGTTTGAAAAATGAAAGATAAGTGAGGTTTATTTATAGACGTACATAACCTCTACATATAACACTATCTCATTAATCATATTAACTATCCACCAAATAACTAGCCATAACTATGGTAACTTACTCATCCACGAACATTGAATAAACTACTTTAATTAGGAGAATAAATTCTCCTTTAAATGATAAAAAAAAGAAAAATAAAAGAAAAATGTTAGAAAAATAAAAAATCCATAAAACTCGTTCATGTATCTTATTTTATACCGTTCTTTCCATATTGACGTTTGAAAATAACTAGTGATGGATACCTTACTGTACTTATGACAACTCATCTCTTGGTCTGTAGTATCATAGCCCCAAACATTGCTTTGTAATTTCCACAGCACTAATTATTTGATTCAGAAAAATGCTATAAGAGACAAAAAAGATATTTGGGGTAATGGAAGGGATAATCAATGTAAGCTTCCACGTTTTCCTACTTCCATATTGGAATAATGCATGCATGTTCGATTGCAACAAAAAAATAGACATCTTGGATAGTTCTATAAATATCACACAATACCTTCATTTCTGCATAGGTCAAATCGTGTAGTGGAGAAGACAATCAGTCAGTACAATAACTTGATATTGTACCCTTTAAGGTAGAGATTTGGAGAATTAAAATTCTCTTTAAAAAAAAGATGTTAGAAAAATAAAAAGTCTTTAAAACGCCATCTATTTTATAATATATCTTATTTTATACCATTCTTTCTGCATTAATGTTTAAAAATAATGATGGAGACCTTATTTGTACTCACCTATGACAACTCATCTCATGGTATATAGTAGTGTCGTAGCATTGATAAAATTCCACATTATCATTATATTGTTGAATGTAGTATCAAATCATTGCTTTATCATTTCAAAATCTATTATCAAACCTCACATATTCATTTTGGTGCTTGACGAATGCCATAGTTCTAAACCACAATTTGTTAGTTATGTTGATGTTTCTTTCTTGTTTGATCTACATAAAGCCAAATTGTAAACGGACTGTTTTTACATGTGGAGGAACTATTGTTTCATCATGTTCTACAAAGCAAACATTATTGCTACGTTTTTTAATTACGCAAAAATTATAGCAATCCATCAAGCAAGTCGTGAATGTGTTTGGTTAAGATCCATGCCTCAACACATTCGAGAGACATGTGGTTTATCTTTAGGCAAAAAACTTCCAACAATAATTTATGAGATAACATTGCATGTATAACTCAATTGCAGGAAGGATATATCAAACAAGGTCGCACAAAGCATATTTCACCAAAACGTTTCTTTACACATGGTGTTCAGAAAAATTGTGTTATTGAAGTACAACAAATCCGTTCAAGTGATAATTTGGCAGACATATTCATAAAAATAGTAAAAGACAGACATATTGAAGTACAACAAATCCGTCAAGGGAAAAGACGTCATTAGACCACCCGATACTTCGTTGACACAGTAAAACCATGATTATTGACTAGAAATTAATAGTCAGCGCAAAAGGCAGACTTTATGACCCCACTATCTCAATCATGGGATTCTCCCCTCCTAGGTACTCCACGATCTAAATCCGTTTCTCCATAACGGTAAGGCAAGAGTTGACATCCGTTACAAGAGCACTCTGGGTTTAACACCTATAAAAGGATAACAAGCAGAAGGTAAAAGGGCAAACCAGATATCCAAAATTATATACTATACTCAAAACTGACTTAATCGTCTGAGAGTTCACGGGGAATTCGCATCCCCATCGAACCACTTTTGTTTTGCAGGTATCCGAAACATCGAGATTCTTGAAGCTTAATCAGCACTAGCCAGTTTGACCAATTTTTGATAAACCAATTCTTTACCCGAATATATCCTATGCTCGATTAATATGAAATTACTTGTCTTCTCCTCATTTATTGTCTAAGGTAATTTTTGACGAATCAGTTTGGTTCTGTTACCGGGAACGTTCATTTTTTCTCACAAATCACAATGTCTAGGAATTCATATGAGGATGGGCATACCGTCCGACATACGCCACCTCGCGAGAATGAGATGAGAATAGCGCAATCCTCAGCTCCTACCTTTCCCCCGCGAGGCTCAGCTATGGATAGGTTAGGGCCACAACCAGAAATATCTAGATGCTCTCAAGACCTAAGGGATCACATAACTTCCAAAAGCATCAATGATGAAAGAGAACTGTTGCAAAAGCTACAAAAAGAAAACGAATGGTTCAGACAAGAGCAAGAGCTCTCACGATAGTGGCTAAAGTTAAGGACCGAATTCCATAAAGCAGGGGCAAAATTGCCACACCTGATGTTCCTGGATGAGCCTTCCGAACAACTTCGTCAACGTTCTTGGACTATAGCCACCAAGAAGACCGAAAAGTGAGAAATGAGAGCAGGCAAAAAGCAAGGTCAAACAATCAACAAAGTGGGAGAAAGTCACCATACTTCGAAACCCACCATGAAACAAAGGACCAGAAAGCGGTATACCAAACACAACCTTCAGAAAGTCAAAAACACCGCAAAAGTTTAGAGAACGAGATCGATTGAGTTAGGTCCATTCGCCAAATGGATTCAAGGTGTTGCCCCTGATCTGTTCCTCAAGATCCCACAGTTCGTCCTTTACTCTGGGCAGACTCGACACCTCGAGCATGTGTGTCGTTACAAATCTGCTATGGGCCTAGTCACAAATGATGAAGCAATATTGTGTAAAGCATTTCCTAGCACTTAATCTGACAAGGCCCTAACATGGTTCACCACTCTCAAAGCAGGTACGATCGATTCCTAGTATACTCTAGAAAAAATGTTTTTGGACAAATTCAGTATAGTAGAGATAATACCAAAAAATGCGAGGGGACTTGGCCAACATCAAACAGAGAAATGACGAATCCTTACTATATTTTTTGGAATGATTCAAAAGGACATATGATGATATAGAGGGAATCAGTCAAGACACTGTCATTACTTGTTTCGAAGGAGGATTCAGATCCAGGATGTTGTACACAGAGCTCCAATTGAGGAAACCCAAAACCATAGGGGAGATGTTCAATGTTGCTCCGAATGTGGCATTAGCAGAAAGTAGTGCCCTAGATTTAGCTACAAAAAAAAAGACAAGTAACACGAACATCAGAAAGACGTTTCCTCGAATTTTTCAGAAACGAGGGACAAAAGTCGGAGCAAAATATTCGAGATGTTTACACCTCTAAACGTCTCAAAGGCAAATTTGGTGACAGTAATAAAGGACAAGTAAGGAGTCAGGGACCCCACCCCGATGAGACCTCAGTCGTTTCCTACACGGGATAAAACGAAGTTCTGCCAGTTTCATCGGGATAATGGGCACACGACCGAGGATTGCATCCAATTAAAAATAGCGATTGAGCGACTCATTTGAGAGGGGGTGTCTAAAAGAATACGTGGCTGATGCTAAACAACAAAAGGACAAAGGCAAAAGGGTAATCAACATGATAAATCCTGAGCTAACATCCATCAAGAAAATTTAAAAAATAATATACAATCTCACAAAGTCATACCTCGTTCCTGAGTATGATCTCGTACAACGTGAAACCATCTCTTTTTCAAAGGAGGAATTAGAACACAATGAGGAAGAAAAAATCACTCCTATTGTTCTCGAAGTCCGGATGACGAGAGATGAGATTGATAAATGTACGGTAAGGAGAGTTTTAGTGGATACAGGAGCCACCAAAAACATCATGTATCTTCAATGTTTTAAGAAGATGGGCTTAAAAGATAATCACCTCAAGGCAAGCCAGATAGTTTTAGAGGGGTTTACCACTCACAAAGTACCAGTCAGAGGGACAGTAAAGGTACAAGTAACCCTGGGCGATGAAGAAAAAGTACGAACAGATGAAATCAAATTTTACATGGTAGACTTAGATTCTCCTTACAATGTGATACTAGGAACTCCTTTTCATGCAACTTTTGACCTTCTTATCTCAACATCCCATCAGCAGGTAAAATTGAACACCCTACGAGGTGTAGGCTTCGTCAATAGTAGTCCCCTAAGTCTTCTAGGACAAATCATGAATATAAAAATAAAGAGAGAAGAGTTAGTTGAAATTTTCCCCATTAATTTTGTGGTTGTCAACAATGATCAAAGCATTCGGAGGATACTTGAAAAAAAAATCTTGGACCTAGTCACCGTGGTCACACGGGACAAGGAGTTTGACGAGAGAACCATTAACCCAAAGTATCCTCAGCAGCGTATCAAGATGGAAGGGAAATGCCAAATACTCTTCTCTAAAATATCATTGATTTTCTAAAGGCTCGCCAAAATAGCTTTGCCTGGTGTAAGGAGGATATGCCAGGTATCGACACCTCGATTGTAGAGCACTTGCTCAGCATAAGCGCCACATGCCACCCTGTGAAGCAAAAGCCTAGACAATTCGGAAAATAATAGATGCAAGGCATGAAAGAAGAGGTAGAAAAGCTAATAAATGCTTAGTTTATTCGCTATGTCAAATACCCCACATGGTTGGCCAATGTGGTGATGGCAAAAAAAGCAAACGAAATATGGAGGATGTGCGTTGATTACACTAGCCTTAACAAAGCCTCTCTCAAAGATTGTTACCCGCTAACCCGGATCGATGCACTTGTGGATTCAACTACAGGATATGAATTCTTAAGCTTCATGGATGCCTTCTTCGGATATCATCAAATCAAAATGAGGCCAAGCGACCAGGTACACACTTTTTTCCGAGCTGCATGGATCGTATATTGCTACAATGTTATGCCATTTGGATTAAAGAATGCAGGGGCCACTTATCAGCGAATGATGAACCATATCCTCCGAGGTCAAATAGGGAGAAATATAGAAGCTTATGTAGACGATATGGTCGTTAAGACCAAGCAAGGAGCTTCGCGCCTAGAGGACTTGGAGGAAACTTTCTCAAACCTGGAAAAATTTAACCTCAAATTAAATCCCATGAAGTGTACCTTCAAGGTAAAGTCTGGAAAATTTCTTGGCTTCAAAACATCCGAGCGAGGAATCGAGGTAAATCCAGAAAAGTTGGAAGCTATAGCCTGGCTCACGGAGCCCCGATGTGTCAAAGATGTTCAACGTTTGAATGGGTGTATCGTTGTCTTAGGATGCCTTGTCTCCAAATCGGCGGAAAGGTGCTTCGTTTCTTCAAAGCGTTGAAGAATTCCAAGAATGACTTCAAATGGACTACAGAATGCAGCAATGCCTGGAAACATTTGAAAACCATTTATCAAAATTTCCTTTGCTGCCATCTCCTAACACCGGAGAGACATTGTTTATATACCTTTCTTTCTCTGAGTTAGTTGTAGCATCGATAATGATAAAAGAAGAGGGATCAAAGTAATACCCCGTATACTTCGTGAGCAAAGCTCTAAACGACGCTGAGTCGCGATACTCAAATATCGAAAAACTAACATATGCGTTAGTAATCTCTACAGGAAAGCTTCAGCCCTATTTCGAGTCTCATCCGGTTATCGTCTATACTGAGGCCCCGTTACTACAAATAATCCATAAATTGGACCAATTTGGAAGGATGCTCCGATGGTCTATCGAATTGTGCGGGCAAGACATCACCTTCAAGCCACGATCAGCCATCAAAGCACAAGCCCTAGCCGATTTCCTGGCAGAAGGATCATTTACAGAGTCAAACATCGACGAAGGTAAACAAATGGCGGATTCTTGGGAATTGAGGGTAGACGGAGCAATAAATGCTAGCGGAGTAGGGGTAGGAGTAATTCTAACTTCTCCCAACTGACAGTATATCGAGATGCGAGCTATCAAATTAGAGTCTCATCTTTCAAATAATCAAGCGGAGTATGAAGCATTACTCATAGGAATGGAGTGGACCCATTAAGTGAGCATAACATCTTTAAAGGTCTATAGTGACTCACAATTAGTGGTAAATCAAGTCCAAGGTACTTACGCGGTACATTCTAAAGGACTTCGGTCATATGTGCATCGAGCTCGACAATGGAAGGAAAAGTTCAATCCTTTTAGCTTATCATTAATTAATCGAAAAGATAATCAGTTGGCAGATAAGTTAGCAAAAATAGCTTCGAGAGAAGTTCTGAATGAGGAAGGTATCACGGTAGAAACTATCACAAAAACTTCAACAGAAAATAGCCTAATCCAATCCTTGCAGCCTGCGTCGAAGGATTGGGTTAATGAAATGGTAAAATTTATACATCAAGGGTCATTACTAAATGACCTCATACGAGCTAGACAAATACGATGACAGTCGACCAGGTATATGATCCATGACGACACCCTATACCGATGCTCATTCTCCAGACCATTACTTCAATGCATACCACCATCCCAAGTAAACGAGTTACTGGATGAAATGCATGAAGGAATATGTGGAGGACACCCAGGAGCCCGGTCATTGGCAGAAAGAGTCATCAACTAGGGATACTACTAGCCAACTTTAAGAGAAAACGCCAAGCTATATGCCAACGTTAAGCAGCTTGGTTGTTCGACATGTGGGGAATGGATTTAATGGGAAACTTTCCAAACATGTGGAACGGTTACACATATTTAGTAGTAGCGGTTGACTACTATTCGAGATGGATTGAAGTGAAGGCCTTAACACATCCTATGGAGGAAAATGTTTCCAGATTCTTTCGAGAATATATTTTGTGCCCTTTTAGCTTTCCTAGAGCAGTGATCATAGACCACGGAGTCCTGTTTTCATCCAAATTCACATAAGAATGTCATCGGTTACATGTCAAACATTGGAAATCTTCAGTCGCAAATCCTCAAGGGAATGGCCAAGCAGAAGCTGAAAAAGAATCCTTTTCTTTTTCTTTTTCAACTCCTTAGCACTTGAACAATGAAGATCTTGTAAATTGCTCACCAATAACCTTAATCCTTAGGATCCATATCCTCTTACGGTGGAGAAGACTTAGGAATCCAATCTCTCAAAACAATCAATAAAAATTAATTCAAAGTACTTGAATATCAAGCTTCTTATGGTGAAGACAACTCTTAAAACAAACATTTAAAAAATATTATTTTACAAGAAGGAACTTACAACAATAACCTTCTTATGATTTTTCTTGGAAAATATCTATTTGAATAGGGTTTGTAATCAAACCATTCCTGCAAATTATGAAACTAAATAATAGATGCTACACAAGCTGTTGTCACGTTTTTAAGACAATCGTTATTTAGAAATGTAAAATTATTGATGCTACCATATGACTAGCTACACGATAGATACTCTACCTTAGGTTCTATTTGATTAAGTGAAAACTCTATTTGCTATGTGCTTAACTGAAGTCCTTAACTCTACATAATCTACATTGGTTATAAACCCTATCTTTAGCACACTATCAAAACATCGTATCTACACGCATTCCTTTGATTCTTTCATTTCCTTCATACATTGACTTCAGATAATTCCATATATCTTATGTTGACTACAAAGTCATAATTTGAGCAAAAATAGTAGATGAGATTGCAACAAATAAACATGAATTATTTGGAAGGGGATTATTTGGAAGAGGTGGAATTTCATATTCCTCTTCCACTACCTCCCAAATATCCAAAGCTTCCTTATACGCTTCCATACGAGCTGTCCAAACTTGGTAGTTATCTCCATCAAATACTGGTGAAAAAATTGAAGAAGAAATTAAAGAGGAGAAACTAGAACTTTTCATAACTTAACAACCTCACACACTCACTCACAGATCCCTTAAGAATAAGACTTTGATACCAATCGTTTGAAATATGAATAAGAGAAATGTTTAATAAAAAGATGATTAATTTGATTGATTGAAAAATGAAAGACAAGTGAAATCTATTTAAAAACTTACATAACCTCTAGATATAACATCATCTCATTACTCATATTAACTACCCACTAAATAACTAGTCACAACTATGATAACTTACTCATCCACTAACATTGTATAACCAACAAGCATTGGTTCTCCATTCCCAAATGTTATACCCAATTTGGAAGTACCACATAAATATCTAAAGATCCACTTAACCGCTTCCCAATGCTTTTTACCAGGATTTGACAGAAACCAACTAACAACACCTACTGCATGGGCAATATCAGGTCTTGTACACACCATTGCATACATCAAGCTTCCAACTGCTGATGCATATTGGACTCTATCCATATCTTCAATCTCCTCCTTTGAAGAAGGGCAATCTTTATCAGTTAGTTTAAAATTGGGAGTAAGAGGTGAACTAACCGCTTTGGCTTTAGCCATGTTGAATCTGCAAAGCACCTTCTCAATGTATTGCTCTTGTGACATGTGAAGCTTCTTTGAAGCTCTATCTCTAGTAATCCGAATGCCAAGAATCTGTTTTACTGGCACCAAGTCTTTCATAGAAAAGAACTTGTTAATTCTTTCTTCAGCTGAACAATCCTCTCTGCATTCTTGCCAACAATCAACATGTCATCAACATAAAGTAATAAGATAATGAAATCATCATCACCAAACCTCTGAAAGAAAACACAGTGATCTAAAATAGTCTTTCGGTAGCCTTGCTTCCCCATAACGGACTCAAATTTCTTGTACCACTGTCTTGGTGCTTGTTTCAACCCATAAAGACTTTTATGAAGCTTACATACATAGTCTTCTTTACCTTTAACCTGAAAACCTTCAAGTTGCTCCATATAGATTTCTTTATCCAAGTCACCATGAAGGAAAGCTATCTTGACATCCATTTGCTCAACCTCAAGATCAAGACTAGCTGCCAAACCAAGAATCACCCGAATGGAACTCATCTTCACAACTGGAGAGAAAATCTCATCAAAATCAATACCCTTTCTTTGGCTGAACCTTTTAACCACCAATCTAGCTTTTTATCTAGGTCTTGAGGTATGTTCTTCAGTCTTCACTTTGTAGACCCACTTGTTCTTCAAAGCTTTCTTGCCCTTAGGCAACTTCACTAATTCAAATGTATTGTTTTCATGCAAGGAATTCATTTCATCTTGCATAGCTTCAACCCACTCCCTATTATGATCATCTTCCATAGCCTCTTCATAACACTCGGGCTCTCAACCGTCAGTGAGTAAGACATACTCATCAGCAGAAAAACGGGTGGAAGGATGTCGGTCTCTGGTAGACCGCCTAAGTGGGACAAATGTTGGCATGCCTGGTACTGGTAACTCTGGATGAGGACCCTCATCCAACTCTTGTTGCTCTTGAATATCATTATCAGTACCATGATATTCATCATTTTGAATATTATCTTCATTAATTGGTTCAGAATGTTGTGGAGGAACAAGATCCAAATCAGTAAGATCATCAGTATATTGAGGAATTATCTTTGTCTTCTCAATATCCTTCAATCTTTGATCTTCTACAAAATCAGCATCCAAGCTTCTTACAAGTTTCTTCAGAACTGGATCATAAAACTTGTGTCCAAACTCATCTTCCCCATAACCAAGGAATATACATGGCTTGGTCTTCACATCAAGCTTTGTTCTTTAGTCTTTGGGAATATGCACAAAAGCCTTGCATCCAAACACCTTCAGATTTTCATATGAAACATCTTTGCCGCTCCAAACCCTATCAAGAACATCAAAAGGTAAAGGAACACAAGGAGTAAGATTAATAACATGTACCGCGGTGTTCAAAGCTTCACCCCAGAAGGAATTAGGTAACCCTGCATGTGATAGCATACATCTAACCCTTTCAGTCAATGTTCTATTCATCCTTTCGGCTAAACCATTCAATTGTGGTGTCTTTGGAGGAGTCTTTTGGTGCCGAATACCTTTCTCTTTACAATAAGCATCAAAAGGACCAATGTATTCACCTCCGTTATTTGTTCGAATACACTTGAGCTTCTTCTCAGTTTGCCTCTCAACCAAGGCATGAAACTGCTTAAACACATCCAAAACTTGATCTTTAGACTTCAAAGTATAAGCCCATACCTTCCTAGAATGATCATCAATAAATGTGACAAAATATAAGCAGCCCCCAAGTGTTATAGTCTTCATAGGACCACAAACATCTGAATGTATCAAATCAAGTATACCTTCACTTCTATGAGGAGGATGACTTTTAAAGGAAACTCTTCTTTGCTTACCAGCCAGACAATGAGAACACTTCTTTAATTGAACATCATGCAAATCGGGCAAGGCATCTTTCTTCAACAATATAGACATCCCTTTTTCACTCATGTGAGCAAGTCTCTTATGCCATAAGTCGGTCATATCAGCACTCATTAATAAATTAACCGAGCCTTTGGAGATCTTTGGATGTGTCATATACAACTTGGAACTTCTTTTACCTTTTGCCACGACTAAAGAACCACGAGTGAGTTTCCAAATACCATCACCAAGGGTACTGTGATAACCATCATTATCAAGTGTTCCCACGGAGATTAAGTTAAGTCTAATATCTGGAACATGTTTTACATTGTGTAAAACCAACTCCATCCCAGTGTCAAACTTCAAGTAAACATCCCCAACGCCTACAATCTTTGATAGCCCTTTATTACCCATCTTAACAATCCCGAAGTCACCAGGGGTATAAGATGAGAAAAATTCCCTTTGTCATGTCACATGACAAGTAGCACCACTGTCAACAACCCAACTCGAAGAATCATGTGCAATGTTCACCATATCATAATCACAACAAATAAAGAACTCTTTTGTAGCAGTATTAACTTCAGAAGTATCATTGCCACCATCATCTTTCTTATGGTTGTTCTTTTGATTGTTGTAATTAGCCTTCTTGTTCTCCTTTTTCAACTGTCTGCAAAGCCTAATAGTATGCCATTTTCTACCACAATGATGACACTCATAATCAGTATACATGCCTTTAGACTTACTACGATGCTTCCCTTTGTTACTTGGACCTCTACTTTGACTTCTCTCCCTGCTCTTTGTGACTAAAACATCTGAATGTGAAGAGGAACCCTGTGATTTTCTTCTCATCTCTTCATTTAAAATGCTGCCTTTAGCCAATTCCATAGTGATAATACCATTAGGAGCAGAGTTGGACAATGATGTCCTAAAAGTCTCCCAAGAATCCGGTAAAGTACCAAGAAGCCATAAACCTTGTATCTCGTCTTCAAACTTAATACCCATTCCTGCAAGCTGATTAATAAGACCCTGAAAAACATTCAAATGATCGGTAACAGGAGTTCCATCATTGTACTTCAAGTTTATCAACTGTTTAATCAAGAACAATTTATTGTTCCCGGTCTTCCGAGCATACAACTCCTCAAGCTTGTTCCACAAAGTACGAGCGTGAGTCTTCCCACTAATATGATTCAAAACATTATCATCAACCCATTGGCGAATATAACCACAAACTTTCCTGTGCAAGATATTCCACTCTTCATCTATTTTACCTTCAGGTTTATCAGTATTAAAAACAAGCATGTAATAATCTTTCACATAAAGGAGGTCTTCCATTTTGCCATTCCAAACATGATAAATAGAACCATTCAAATTCACAATCCTACTTGTATTAGCTTCCATCGTTCAAACAAGTCTTAACCCTATAGAACCAGGCTCTGATACCACTTGTTGGGCCCACATATACCCACAAGGTTGGGCTTCCACCACTTAACTCCACATTAGTATGATATTGTCCGCTCTGGGCCTAAGCCCTCACGGTTTTTGTTCTTGGGCAACTTCCCAAAAGACCTCATACTAATGGAGTTAGTGGAACTCTTATATGCTAGTCACCTCTAGCATTATCTTCAGATGTGGGACATGGGTTGACACCCCAACAAAGTAAAATAATTATGGATCTAATTTGATGTTGATGTTGATATGCATATGGAGGACAATGCATTTTAAACTTTTTTTTTAAAATTTTTTTTTCTCTTCTTCTACAAAAACTTTGTCCACAAATAACCAATTTTTATTAATTTAGTGTAATGGGAATGTGCATTGTGAATGCTACGCAAGGTCTCATGTTCGTGAGCATTATTTCATGAGTCAAGGTGAGGCTTCTTTCGAGTAAGAATTATATTTTGCGGGCCTAACCCGAACTAAATCAGGATTAGTTGAAATTGCCATAGCTCTGGATACCACAAGGTTTAACCGAAAAACAAATAAAGATGTTTCATTGAGTAAAACATATGATGGTTATTATGTTGATCTTGATTCATTTAATATGATACAATGCATTGGAACCTTTTTTCTTTTTCATAAACAACAATGAAGTCCTAAGAGGTATTCAAGTCCTATAAATTAGAGGTTTGTAGAAGAAGATAATCCACTAAAAAAAATGGAGGTGAATTACGTACCAGTATCAGCATCACTACTCCCTCGTTGCTCTGCCAATTATCATCCAAGCATTTGGGGAGATTATTTTCTTAAATACTCTACTCATACCAAGGTGAGCTGAAATATATATATGTATAATAATATTTTCAGTTTCATAGTTGTTTCAAGTTCAATATTGTATTTATTTGTAAAGGAAAAGAATGCCCAGAAAGATATTGAAGAGTTTCGTGTACTGAAAGAAGATGTTAGTGGGTTACTTATTAATGAAACACCAGAGGTATGTGCAGAGAAATTGGATTTGGTTGATACCATTCAACGTTTAGGAATTGATTATCACTTTGACAATGAGATAAGAACATTGTTACAACGTTTGCGTGATACTTATGATGACTTCAATGTTAAACATGGAAAGAATCTCTATATTGTGTCTTTGTCTTTCAGACTTCTAAGACAACAAGGTTATCACGTTTCATGTGGTATGTCATTTATTGTTGTATATTTATTGTATTATTTTCTTTTTTATTTTATAAAAATCTAAAACTAAAATTTTCAACATAACCAGATGTATTCGAACAATTCAAAAACCCCGAAGGAAATTCCACAAAGTTCTAGTGAGTGATATTAAAGGATTATTAAGTTTGTACGAGATATGTCACTTCTTAGTTCACAGTAAATAAGATACTTTAGAGGAAGCATTGATATTTACGAGAACTCAACTCTAATCCATGCTATCAAACTCCAGTGGTTTGCCAATTGAGACTCAAGTTCATCACGCTCTAAAGCATCCAATTCATAAAACATTGAAAAGACTTGGAGCTAGATTATTCATACCTCTTTATCAGAAAAACGAAGCATGTAAGAAAATACTACTCAATTTTGCAAAATTGGACTTCAATATGCTCCAAAAACAACACCAAAAGGAGCTATTTGCTAGGTGGAAAGAGTTAGATTTTGCATCAAGCTTACCATTTGCTAGGGATATATTGGTGGAGTGTTATTTTTGGACACTAGGAGTGTACTTTGAACCCAAGTATTCTATTGCAAGAAGAATAATGACTAAGGTTATTGCAATGACCTCCATCATTGATGACATCTATGACGTCTATGGAACTCTTGATGAACTTCTTCCTTTTACCGAAGCAATAGAAAGGTATGTATATCTACTTTCAAACTTCACACTATAATAATATATTTTTTTTAAAGAAAACCTTATTACAATATAACAAAAAATAACACCTTTTAGTAACCTTGAGTTCATAATATGACCAATAACTGATGAACTTAATTAGATGGGATAATAATGCCATAAATGAAGTGCCATTGTACCTAAGACATTTTTACAAGGCCTTGCTGAATGTTGGCTCTGAAATGGAGAATGAATTAGCTAAAGAAGGGAAATCCGACCTGGTCAAGTATCCAAAGAATGAAATAAGTTTTCCACAATTAACTAATACACTTAAAGTTATATATTATTAAAGTGTGGAAATTACTAATTTAACCCTATAATTAACCTATTAGATAAAGAAATTAGTCAGATCATTTCTCAACGAGGCAAACTGGTTTCACAATGGCTATGTACCGACAATGGAAGAGTACATGAAGATTGCCCTTGTGTCCAGCACATACATGATGTTGCCCACATCTTCTTTTGTCGGCATGGATGGAAACATAGTTAGTAAGGAAGTATTTGAGTGGGCAGTGAATGAGCGATTGATTGTTAGAGCTTCCTCAGTAATTGCTAGATTGATGAACGACATGGTTAGCCATGAGGTAGAAAATTTAACCATGTCTATCATTATTTTAAAACATTTGGTATTACACCTTTTCTTTAGATATTTGTTGTTGTGCACAGTTTGAACAAGAAAGAGGACATGTAGCATCAGCTGTGGAGTGCTACAAGAATCAACATGGTGCATCAAAGAAAGAAGCAATCAATGAATTTATGAAAGAGGTGAAAAATGCATGGAAAGATATAAATAAAGAATATTTGACATGCAATACCACTATTCCCATGCACTTTCTTGAACGAGTTGTCAATCTTGCAAACGTTATAAATTTATTGTATCAAGACGAAGATGGCTATACACATTCCACAACCAAGCTCAAAGATATTATTACTTCTGTGCTCATTGATCCTGTGCCAAAAGGGAACTAATTTACCCATGGATCAAGAATATGTGTGTGTATATTTCACTTCCTTGATATTTAAATAAAATCTTTTTTTGGTTTTTCAAGAAACAAGTAATTTAATTTATGCAAAGCATCAACTATAATAGCGTAGGTTAAATTCTCAAGTGGAGAAGACAATCAGTCAACACAATAACTTGACATTGTACTCGTAAAGGTAGAGATCAGGAGAATTAAAACTTCCTTTTAAAAAAAAATATTAAAATAAAAAAATGTTAGAAAAATAATAAAATCTTTAAAACTCTATCTATTTTACGCTATATCCTATTTTATACCATTCTTTCTACATTAATGTTTGAAAATAACTAGTGATGAATACCTTATTGTACTCACCTACAACAACTCATCTCAATGTATGTAGTAGTGCCATAGCATTGTTAAAATTCCACGTTGTCATAATATTGTTGAATGTAGTATCAAATCATTGCTTTACCATTTCAAAATGTATTATCAAACCTCGCCAATTCATTATGGTGCTTGACGAATGCCATAGTTATAAATCACAACGTGTTTGTTATGCTGATATTTGTTACTTGTCTGATCTACATAAAGCTAAATCTTAAACAGTTCAAATTTTTTTATGTGGAGAAACTGTTGTTTCATCGTGTTCTCCAAAGCAAACATTATTGTTATTTCTTCAAATTATGCAAAAATTATAGCAATCCATGAAGCAAGCCATAAATGTGTTTTGTTAAGATTCATGCCTCAACACATCGGAGAGACATGTGGTTTATCTTCAGACAAAAAATTTTCAAAAATAATTTTTGAAGATAACATTGCATGTATAATTCAATTACAAGAAGGATATATCAAACAAGATCGCACAAAGCATATCTCACTGAAAATTTTCTTTACGCATGATGTTTAGAAAAATTGTGATATTGATGTACAACAGATTTGTTCGAGTGATAATTTGGCAGACTTGTTCACAAAAGCATTACAAACTTCAACATTTAAAAGACTAGTCTATAATATTGGAGTACGTCGGTACGAAGGTAATATGTAATGATCAGAGAGAGTGTACAAGGAACAATATACTCTTTTTCCTTCACTGACATCCAAGAGGGAGTTTTATAAATCTCATTATTTGTATGTCCATTGAACTTCTATCAACTCCCATAACCACGTTTGTGATTATAATTTCTAAGAACACTTAATTTCTAGTAACCTGCCATTGAGGTTGATTGAAAAAAAATTACATGTTTATATATATAATTATATGTATATATAGGTCTTACTTCATCCCTATAAATAGGGGTTAGTATATATATTTGAGTATTGATATGAATATATATATATATATATATATATATATATATATATATATATATATATATATATATATATATATATGAAAGATATAAAAAACAACTCTCTTTTTTTATTTTCATTGATTTCTATCTCATTTGTTCTTTTGTAAATTCTTTTTGTTAGTAATAGTTTTATAACAGAGTGTTTGTTTTATGTTATTAATTAAATAAAAAAGTTACTTTTTATTATGGATTACAATAGAATATGTGAAGAATGATAGAGATTAATTAATAATTAATTAAAAAGAATTAAAGGCATTAATTTAAATAGATATGAATTAAGGTATGAATGATAATTATTCTAATAGCTACAAAAAAATTAAAAAGAAAAAGAGAGAAATGAAAGATCAATTGAGGGCAGAGGAGGCAGTAGACAATATTCCAAACCGTAAGAATTTTCTCATTCTTTATTTAATTATTATTAGTATTACATAATTAATGTATGATTATTTTTATCTATATTTTTTTGATATTGTGTTTATTTTTTTATTATTTATTTATTTATTTATTTTAATCAAATCAAATATAATATTATAGTAATCAAATCTAATCTAATAAAATATAAATAAATCATTCAAAAGATAAATACAATATAAAAAAAATATTGATAAAAATAATCATAAATTAATTATTTAATAATTAAGAATCTATAAAAATTTAAAGTATTATGAATGATGTCAAGAGGTGCTCGGATGGTAAGTACCTCATAACTCTAAAATAATAGAGTTATTCACATAAGCTTTGCCCACATTTTGCTATTAAATGACTGAAGTTATGCGTAAATCGGAGTTAAAATGCATCTAGTTGTTATTCTTTCCCTTTTTACGAAAATATGGTTTTAATATCAATAAGTCAATTTAATTTAATTAATTTCCTATTTTTTTATTACGAATTGAATTTATCTAATTGTTATTCGGGATTTAATTAAAATTAATTTATTGTGACAAGGGTAAAAAGGGGAATGAGATGAAGGAATTAATTGACCGATTTATTTTTCAGTTATTTTCAGAAATTATTTAAGATATTGATTCTGCAAGAATCTGTCGATGGGTAAAAAGGTAAATTGGGAATGCCGGGAATTCAAGAAACGTTTGGGATTGACTCGATGAGAGAGCTTTTGAATCGGTCAAAATCAAAGGAGACGGTACTTCGGGTAGCGACTCAGGGGCGAAGTATAATTCTTGATGTTATACCTCGCTGGGTGTAATCGGCATACTTCGCGGTGCTTTGCTTAACTTATCGAGCTTCTGCAAAACAAGTAAGTTCGATGGGGAGTTTGTACCCCGTGAACTCTCCGATGCTTAAGTTAGTAGAGTGTATTTTTGGATATCTGGAAAAAAAAGGAAAAAGTCCTTACCTTATGTTCAGATCTCTCTTTTATAGGAGTCTGTTAATAAGTTTACCGTTGGAGATTTGGGTCGTTTTGACTGTTGTGGATAGCGGGCTGTAAATGTGGCCTTAAAAGAGTTAATGTCTGGCCTTGATGAGGCCCATTAATTTATATTTATGACGTCAGGTGAGATCAGGGAAAGTTAAGGCGTGACGAAATTACTATTTTGCCCCTTAGGTATTTTTCTGACTGTTCAATGGCCCCTCGTCGAAGTTCTGTCTGACAAAGTAGGGGAGCTTTGGCGGGATAAGCGTGTTGAGTACTTTGACTTCTGGCTGAAGTTAGGGTCTTTGATTGTGACTGGCTATCTTTTCGCCTTCTGCGTCTATCATTAATTGCAGAATGTCAGCCGGCAGAAGTACATTTTTGCTTTCCCCGATGCATCGATTCTGACAAGTAATCATTTCAAAAACGTTTCCTCTCAGCTATTTAGTGATCTTCTCCTTTTCATATGCCTTTTTTCTTTACGTTTGCCTCTTTGCTTTTATAGTTTTCTGCCATTAACGCTTTCTGAAGATTCCTTCGCATTTGTTTTCCCCGCGAGTTCAGTCACATTTCTTCAGATTTCCGCCTCAAACTCAGACACTAAAAAATGTATGTTTTGTCCTCTTATTGCCTGGTTTCTGTTCATTCCTCCATTGTTGTGTGTTGTTCTGCGATTTTGGCATGCTTCCTCTGTTTGCTTTGTTTTTCTGTGGGTTAATAAGGGTAGAATCATGTGTTTCTTCTGGATTTAGGGTTTAGCTATAGTTTAGGTTTATCTTTCTGGGTAGCTTCTTTGTTTGAATGGAGTTCTAAATGTTGAACTTCCGTTCGCAGGTAATGGCTGCCCAGAGAGAAGATGAAAAGGAGGTTGAGGAGCTCATGAATGAGGGTTTTGGTGCTCCTCAGCCTGCCCAACCAGAAGTTACAGTAGCGGCTAGGGAAGGTGAGGGTGAGGTTCATGAGGGCGTTCCATTCCAGCCATCTATGCCGCCTCCTCCTCCTGATTTTTCCTTAGGTCGAAATAGGATTAGCCGTGAGCAGGCAGAGTCCTTTTCTCGTAGGTATAGTATAGATCCTAGGACCTATAGAGTTTTTGTTGCCCTTTTGGTAGAAAGAATGTCACTCCGTAGTATTCCCATTCCTTTAGCTCATTTCGAGGCAGGTGTTCGTCTTCCTATGGACCCTTCTTTTGTTGATTTTTTAGTGTTTCTCGCATTTAGCCCGGGCAGGTGCATCGTAATGTTGTTCGCACTATTTTTTGCCTTATTTGTCTATGTCGTACATTAGGCTTTGAGTTGTCTTCCAACATTCTTAGAATGTTCTTTTCTTCACTTCGGATGTTGGACAATACTCTTTCCCTCCGTCCACGCCGAAATAAAGTTGTCCTTTTTGACTCCCCACCCAATAAGGTAGACTTCAAGGGTAGGTGGATAAATGTTGAGTCTCGCATAGGTTTTCCCTTTCGTCCCTCTGTCAGTGAAAACTACCAGTGGACTCAAATACAGGGTCCTTCTTCCTTTAGTCACTCGGAGCAAGCTTTCCTAGATATAATTACCCGGGACATAGGAGATAGTCGCCAGAACCAATCTCGGGTATACTCTTCTGCTGATTTGCTGACTGAGGCCAGTCTAAAGTGGTGCGGCATAGGGGCTGGTTTGATTGAGAGGAAGAGGGAGTTGGGTTTTGCCGAGGAGAGTCCAAATGAAGACTGGACTATACACCCCGAGGGTGTTTTTTCTTTTCAGTGTGATCCGTGTAACCTTACCAGCCGTGGGTGTGGAGAAGGCCGGGGTAATATATGTGTTTGTTTTTGTTGTTTTTTCTTTTGTACTTCGTAAGGGATCTGACTTAGTTGTTTTGTTGCAGGTCCTACCATGTTCAGCAAGGCTTTGGGAAATCGAGTGGATGAAAGGGATGTCCGGCAATCAGATCTGGTCTCCCTACCCCGGTTTCCCCCGCTTTTGATAGACCGGGGTGCAGCGGGGGTGACTCCTCTCACTTACCCATCCTCCGCCAGTCCGCGTGGGTGAGGTAGGAACCTTCGTCGAGCGAGGGATGGGGAAGTGAGAGGTAGGATTCCTCGCTCTGCTCCTGGGCCTCGCCGGGAAGCCACGCCCGATGTAGGGGAGGATGAGGAGGAGCAACTCCATCCTCGTCAAAGGCGGAGGACTTCACCTCGGCATCCTTCCATCGAGGTATCCTCTTCCCCTTCTTCTCTTGTCTCCATGGATGCCTTGGATGCTGTCCCCTTGGCATCCCGAAGGAATTCTGAGCAGGCTCCTGTACAAGAGTCTGCTCTAACTGCTGAAGCTGAGGTGACTCCTGCTGCCGAAGCTGAGGTAAATTTTGGGAGCTCCGGTCCTTCATGGATCCAGCCGAGGTTCGAGCTGCCAACCGAGGAAGCTTCTTTGCGTGCCTTGGCTGCTGAGATCTCTGCCCGAACTCCTCCCCTCAACAACCTCCGCTTCAACAACATGTATGCTGCAGCCATGCTTGGGGGTGCCGTCCTAGACCGTGCTCATGACCCAGAGAGCTTGGTCGGGATGAGAGAGATGGGGGTCGAGGAGGCCACTAACCGGGTTGGTGCTCTGATAGCTCGGGTAAGTTTCATCCCCTTTTTACTTCTTTCCTTTGAACATTTATGAAGTCTCTTGTAACCCTTTTGCTCTTTTTTTTTTTTAGATTTCCTCCTTAGTTAAACACATTTTCAAGTGTCAAAATTCGGAGCAATCCCGGCGAGCAGCAGCAGATGCTGAGTGGCGGGCAGCCAACGAACCTCGCTTGGCTACCCTGGAGTCAGAAGTTGCTAACCAAGCTTCGCGCTTGGAGTTAGCCAATTTTGAGAAGCTCCAGATGGCCAGCGAGATGGCGGAGCTGAAGGCGCAACTGGCTAAGGCAAAAGAAAGGAACTCGGAGTTGCAGACGACCAACAATGATTTAAACTCAGCCCGGGATGAAGCTGTTGCAAGCCGGCTTTCAATGCAGGAGGAACTGGAGTATTGTCGTTCAGAGGATTACAAGAAGAAGATAGTGGACGACTTCAAGAGTTCTCCTGCATACCACGAAGACATCGGTAGCGAGGCTGGTTTCTTCTTGGACAAAGGATGTGTTCACATCATCCGGCAGGTCCACCCACACTTCGAAGACAAGTCTATCCTCCTACAAGCATTCAAATCAAACTTTGACAATGATTTGTGTAGGCAAGGAGCAGACTTCGTTCCTTTCACTGCTGAAGAGCTGGAAGCACTCAGGGAGCGGGATGAGAAGAGAGGGAGGCCTTTCTAGAAGTCGCCTCGCCCAACCACTCCAACTTTTTGGGACATGCTGGATGGGGGCTCAAGGTCGGAAGCTCCATAAATGTTTGTAGTTTAGGACTTACATTTTTCGATGTAGACTATTTCCTTTGTACTTTGTACCCCATTTTTGAGGACTTCAATGAAATTATCACAACCGTTCTTGTTTGTCCTTTCTAAAATTTTTATAACTAGTGAACCTCGCATCCCTAAGGTTACTTGTATCTTGAATTCTTCTAACTTCATACTTCGTAACAACAAACAATTTCTTTAAGTCTTCAACTTGATACCTCGTAGTCGTGAGCTGTCTTGTGTTTTAAATTTCCAAGTTTACTTTTAACTTGGTGCTTCGCAACCACGACCTTTCTCGTGGTAATTTAATCTTCCAAGTCTTAACATGGTATTTCGCAACCACGACCTTTCTCGTGGTAATTTAATTTTCCAAGTCCTAAGTTGGTATCTCACAACCACGACCTTTCTCGTGGTAATTTAATTTTCCAAGTTTTAACTTGGTATCTCGTAACCACGACCTTTATCGTGGTAATTTAATTTTCCAAGTCTTAACTTGGTATCTCGTAACCACAACCTTTCTCGTGATAATTTAATTTTCCAAGTCTTAACCTGGTATCTCGTAACCACGACCTTTCTCATGATAATATAATTTTCCAAGTCTTAACTTGGTACCTCGTAACCACGACCTTTCTCGTGGTAATTTAATTTTTTTCGAGATCGTGCTTGATAATTCGTAATAACGAGATTATACTTAAACAGTAGCTTTTATTTCAGCATAATACTTTCAGAAACTGATCAACAAATTGCTTTCATGCCGGCTTGATATTCAAAAGAATATTTACTAGATGTACTTCATACATAGTACCTTTTTAGGTGATTTACGTGCCACGAGTTTGGTAGGAGAACGCCATCTTTGTTCAAGAGTTTGTATGTGTCGGGTCTTACTTTGTGTTTCATGAGGTACGGTCCTTCCCAATTTGGGGTCAGCTTGTTTGCTTTTATATGCCTCGTCGTGCCTTCTATCTTTCAAAGTACCCAGTCCCCAATCTTTATTGGCCGCTTGAATAATTTTTTATCATGGGCTCTTTTAGTCTTTTCCTTGAATGACTGCGACCTTATGCGGCTTGCTATTCTCCTTTCCTCTAGCAGATCTAGCTCTATGCTTCTTCTTTCTTTGTTGGCATCCTCGTTGTACATCGATACTCTGGCTGTGTGCAATGCAACTTTGGCTAGTGCTACTGCCTCAGAACCGTATACTAATGCATAAGCCGTTTCTCCCGTGGGGCCCCTAGTCTTAGTGCGGATTGCCCATAGAGTGGAGTTCAATTCGTTAGCCCATTTGTTGGATTTTCCTTCCAAAAGTTTCCTGAGTGCCATTAATACTAATTTATTGGCAGCTTCTGCCTGACCATTCCCCTGTGGGTGTGCTACAGATGACTTCCAGTGCTTGATGTGCAACCTTTGACATTCTGTAGTGAACTTTGCTGAAAATTGGACTCCGTGATCCGTGATGACTGCTCTGGGTATCCCGAAGCGACATAAGACATGCTCTCGGAAGAACTTAGAAACATTTTCCTCTGTTGGATGTGTGAGAGCTTTGGCTTCTATCCATTTTGAAAAATAATCCACCGCCACTACCAAATATTCACATCTATTTCTTGTTTTCGGAAACTTCCCCATTAGATCTGATATGCACAAATCGTATACATGTTTTAGCATATTTTTAGACATAAATTAGGGCAATATTTGAATGTATTTGATCTTAATTGAATCAAATTGACATAAAATTGCTTAAATTTCGATTTTGGAAGTTTCAGGAGCAAATTGGACGAAAACAACAAATTTTGGGGCAAAAATGCAATTTTTGGAAATGCTGACTTGGTCAACGGTTCAGGACGGGCGTCCCGACCCAGTCAAACCACCAGGACGGGCGTCTTAATCCAGGACGGGCGTCCCGAAGCACCAGAAGTTGTCCCACATCGAAATTTTTGGAGATTTTCACTCCAGAAAGCTGCTATAAATACCCCAGGCCTCCAGGAGTTGAATTCATCCCTCTCCACTCGATCTGAGTCATTTATTGACTTCGATTGTACATTTTTCTCGAGTACATAAGTCACTGAGAGACTCGGGCTTAGTATAAGTTTATTTCTATTCTTAGAGAGTTTCTCGTTTTCTTTGTTTTCGGAGAGTCTGTCTCAGAATCTTAGATTATGACTAGATAGGGTTCGTTTTTGGTATCATAGAATACCGGGATTTCGTTAGGAGATCATAAGAGAGAGATAGGGTGCGTGTTCTTACTCAGATTAGGGCAATTTGCTTAAGCCTGGGATGTAAGGTAAAGCAATTGCTACTAGGTCTGTGGAGCGTTCTCCGAAGGCTCTACCGAGCAGAGTAGGATCGAGCAGTCAGAAGCATACAGGAGCTGCAGCGCCGGCTGGACCTGCATAAAGCGGTGACTACTTTATGATAGTGGGTCCCCTAGACGAGGTTCTGTATGTTTACTAATTGTTTTATCTGAATATTAATTTGATACTGAATTTATTATCATACATGTTTTACTATTTGAGATATTGTTCATTTTCCCGGGAAGATCTTAGAGCTAGAATTATCATTATGAATGTTAAACTGTCATGTCCTTTTAAATTAAACTAGGGTTATAGACAACTCCTAACCAAGGTCTGAATCATAACCGGTTTAGTTTAACAGACTGTAAAAGGTCTGCCAGATTAGGAAGAAATAACAAAACAGATCACCATGTTTGTTAGAGTACCATAATAAAGCTGAGTTTGTACGCTAGGCCAATCCTAGGGTTAAGTGACATGATACCGAAGTGACATAGGGTACCGTTCATGGATACTTTAATCCGACAGATGGGAAGGATCATCCCAAGGTAGGGGTGAATACACCAGGTAACTCGAATATGGTAAACAGATTGTTACATTTCATAATTGCCTTAGAGATCAAGATATATCTAAAATGTTCGAAGATAAGGTCAAACAAATTGTAATAACTGAGCTTAAATTGATGAATGCCTGTCTACTCTTGAATGCTATTTGCTTGTTATGGGTGATTGGGATCACCAATCAATCTCAATGTATTGATTATCGATTGACTGATTAGATAATAAGATGAATGTCAGGATTAAGGGATAGTTGCTACTAAGCCGTTCCCAGTTCCCTGGAAGTACGATATTAATAAATTAAAATCGTAGATACTTTCCAAGTACTAGTTACACGATAGGTACTCTGCCTTAGGTTCTGATTGATTAAGTGACAACAATTGAATTCTAAAGTGACAGTTAGTAAGACTCAGTCCTTAATTACTCATAATCGACATAGGTAAATAAAAGCCTATCTTTTAGCATACCAATCGGAACGCATCAGATTTTTGGTGCCGTTGCCGGGGAACATATCATAATGAATTTAGGATTCCTGATCAAAATTCTAGAGGCTTCTGATAGGTAACGGTAGTAACCTAGACCTTAGACTTACACTTATCTTACACTAGTTAGACAATCATTTTCCTAAATATAGGGTTATCATAACTAATTAATTTTAGATGTTATCTGGAATTAAGACACTTAGGATAATCAAATTTTAGAAAATCATTCTAAAACCATATTGAGGGAATTTAAGTGCTTTCAAAATATATAAAAAGAAATTTTAAAAAAAAAATTCAAATTTTAAAAAATTCAAATTCAAATTGTAATATAAAAACCATATTAATTTTTTTTTTAAAAATTGTACTTTTTCTTGTTTAATGGTAAGTTGTTCTCTTTTCCCTATCTCTTGTGTTATTTCCTTTTCGTAATTGAATAGTTGTTTTTCTTTTCTTTTTTCGAATTTTTAATTTTTCACTTCCTGTGTAACTCCACTAACCAGTTTTCTCAGGCTTAAACGTATTCTTCTCTATAGTTACATGACTCGAACTTCAAAAGCTAACCTTGAAACACCAGTTGAGAATCCTGAACGTCTCATTCGTACAGCTAATAGGCGAATAACAGAGATGGTTGCTGAAAGACCTCCCCTCGAATCCTACATCCATCCACAGACTGTTCCAGTATCATTCGCCATTCCAATCCCTGGAAACCCTCGCTATGATCTTAAACCGAATGTGATCCAAATGATTATTAATCGGGTTCAGTTTGGAGGAACTGCAACCGAGAATCCGCTAGAACACTTATCTGATTTCTCCTCTCTTTGCGAAGGCCTCAAGGGAGATCATACTGCAGAAGTAACTAAACTCAAACTTTTTCCCTACTCACTGAGGGACAGAGCTAAGAGATGGTTGGCCCAGCTACCTACTAACTCCATCACCTCATGGGATGAGTTAAGCAAAGCCTTCCTGGAAGAGTACTACTCTGCAGCAAGGGTCCTAGAATATCGAAGGGCTCTATCTAGTTTTACTCAAACTGCTGATGAGACAGTGATCGAAGCTTGGGACAGATTCAAGGAGCTACTCAGGCTCTGCCCCCAACATAGACTTACCGAAGCACTGTTGATCCAGTAATTCTACGGGGGTATGACGGACATGGGCAAGCAAGTTCTTGATGGACTCAATCCCCAGAGCGGTTTCAATGGAATGAGTGATGTAGATACTAGAAACGCTCTGGAGAGGCTCTATAGGAATAGCAAGAACTGGCAGACAAGTGATCGAGCTAAGAAGCAACGTAAATGCGGCCATCGCCTCCACTGATGATCAATTTGAGGCACTGAAGGCCAGCATTACTAATCAATTGAATGCTTTCCAACAAGGGAAGAGCGTTCAGCCAGTATATCAAGTCGCTCTGCCCGTACCAAGGAATTACATCGTTCCAATCGACCCCATGCAAGAATTCAGGGACATACTGAGAGGCATTGCCGACTCTAACAAGGAGATGATAGAGTCAAACAGGAAGGTCCAGGAAGCTCACGCAGAAAGAATTCAACAAAATGAGAATAGGCAGACGCCTGATTGAGCAGATAGTCAGGGACACACAAGCCTCCTTGCAGATATTAGAAAGACAAATGAGACAGTTATCGACCCACCTACCTCATCGATCACAAGGAAAGCTACCTAGCAACACTAGGACCAGCCCATTAAATGATTGCAAGACCTTAACTCTGAGATCTGGTAAAACTCTAAATCCTTCTTTCCCAAAATCTTCTCACACTTCTACTTTTGTACAGGAAAAAGAAGATAGCTCTGAGGAATTAACACTGTCAGTAGTTGAAAACAAAGTAGCAGAGAAAGAGAAGAAAGAGTCCATCCTTGAGTACTGGCCAAGAGTACCTTACCCTACAAGACTAATGCAGAATAAAGATAAGGAGCAACTCGAGAGGTTTTTCAAAACTTTTGGTAAAATTCATGTTAATTTACCTTTTCTTGATGTTATTTCTGAAATGCCTAAATATGCTAAATTTCTGAAGGATATTATTAGTAACAAAAGAAAGATTGACATGGACAAAGTAATTCTTAATGAAGGATGTTCGGCAGTTCTCTTGAACAAATTGCCTTCCAAAAAGAAAGATCCAGGTTGTTTCACTTTGCCATGTACAATAGGTAATATTACTAATATGCATGCGTGAGTAGACTTAGGAGCTAGCATAAATGTAATGCCATCTAGTTTATTTGATAAATTAGGTCTGTATGATTTGAAAACGACTAGAATGTGCATACAACTTGCTGATAGGACAGTAAAAATTCCTAGGGGGATAATTGAAGATCTCTTAGTAAAGCTTGGAAAATTTGTCTTTCCTGTGGATTTTGTTGTCATGGATATGAATGGTGAAAGTGATGTACCCTTGATTCTAGGTCGACCTTTTCTAGCTACCTCTAAGGCATTGATTGACGTCAACAATGGTCAAATAAAACTAAGGGTAGAAAATGAAGATATGACTTTCAACTTGAATGAAACCCTTAAGTATCCTATGCATTTAGATGATGATTGTTATTCTGTAGATGCATTTGACCATTTGATTGGAACTAACCTGTTGGACTTAATCTCCGATTATCCAGTCTTAAATATAGACTCTTTGGCCCTGGAAAAACCTGACTTTGACACTTCTGATTATGAAACGAGTACTAACGATTTCGTTGAGATAGGTGCTCATGAGTTGGGATTAGAAAAGATCTCTTTAGAAGAGCCCCCAGAAGTGGAATTGAAGGAATTACCAAGTCATCTGTGTTACGACTTCCTAGACGCTGAACTAAAGCTTCCCATTATTCTTGCAGCAGACCTGACTGCAGAACAAAAGAAGTCAACACTGGACATACTCAGAAGGAATAAAAGAGCCTTTGCATACAAAATTGCGGATATACCAGGTATAAATCCTAGTTTTTGTTCGCATAAGATCCTTTTAGAAAATGAGTATAAGCCTTGTGTGCAACCTCAAAGGAGGTTGAATCCTAATGTGTGTGATGTGGTGAAGAAAGAGGTAATTAAATTACTAGATGCCGGACTAATCTATCCTATTTCTGATAGTGAATGGGTTAGCCCAGTGCAAGTAGTACCCAAAAAGGGAGGAATAACAGTTATTAGGAATGAAAATGATGAACTAATTCCTACTAGAACTGTCACTGGTCATCGTGTATGCATTGATTATAGGAAACTAAATACTGCCACACGAAAAGATCACTTCCCCCTTCCTTTTATTGACCAAATGTTAGAAAGGTTATCGGGACACATGTTTTATTGCTTTCTTGATGGATTTTCTGGTTATTTTCAAATTCCTATTTCCTGAAGATCAGCATAAAACTACGTTTACTTGCCCTTTTGGAACATTTGCATATAGAAGGATGCCTTTTGGATTATGTAATGCCCCTGCTACATTTCAGCGTTGCATGACCTCTATTTTTGATGACATGTTAGGAGAGTCTATGGAAGTATTTATGGATGATTTCTCAGTGTTCGGTGACTCATTGTTATCTGTTTGAATAACCTGGAATCTATGCTTAAACGTTGTATAAAATCTAATTTGGTTCTAAACTGGGAGAAATGTCATTTCATGGTTAAAGAAGGAATTGTTTTAGGACATAAGATTTCGCAGAGAGGTATGGAGGTAGATAAAGCTAAAATTGAAGTGATCTCAAAACAACCTCCGACTAAATCTGTAAGATCTGTGAGAAGTTTCTTAGGTCATGCTGGCTTTTATAGGCATTTCATAAAAGATTTTTCAGTAATAGCCAGACCTTTGACAAACTTATTCGGTAAAGATGTTCCTTTCATTTTTTATGAGAAATGCATGAAATCATTTAATAAACTTAAGGAACTATTAACTACTGCACCTATTATGACATCACCTGATTGGAGTTTGCCCTTCGAATTGATGTGTGATGCTAGTGATTATGCAATAGGAGTTGTTTTAGGACAAAGACGTGATAAGAAATTTCATGTAATTTACTATGCTAGTAAAACCTTGATTGATGCTCAGGAGAATTACACAACTACTGAAAAGGAATTACTAGCTGTAGTATATGCCTTTGATAAATTTAGATCTTATCTAATCTTGTCTAAAACAATAGTTTACACTGATCATTCTGCTTTGAAATACCTATTCAATAAAACTGATGCAAAACCAAGATTGATTAGATGGGTTTTATTGCTACAGGAATTTGATATAGAAATAAGAGATAAGACGGGGCTGAAAATTTAGCTACAGATCATTTGTCTAGATTAGAAAACCCTGGATTAGGAGCAATAGATGAAACAGTAATATCAGATAAATTTCCGGTTGAGAACTTATTTGCATTATCTACTATCCTTTCTCCTCCGTGGTTTGCTGACATTGCCAATTACTTAGTTGCTCACTCCCTCCCAAGTAATATGGATAAGCAGCAAAGAAAGAAATTATTTGCTGAATTGAAAAATTACTATTGGGAAGATCCTTTTCTATTTCAAATTTGTAAAGATCAGATGATGAGAAGGTGCGTTTCAGAAGAAGAAGGATATAAGATCCTGGAGCATTGTCATTGTGGACCTACTGGAGGCCATCTGGCTGCCACCAACACTACCAGGAAAGTGTTGGAAGCAGGATTCTATTGGCCTACTATTTTCAAGGATGCAACAACATACATTTAGTCCTGTGATGCTTGCCAGAGAACAGGTAATATTTCTTCTAGAGACGGTCTACCCCAGCAGGTGATACAAAGTGTCGAAATATTTGATATCTGGGGTATTGACTTCATGGGTCCTTTTCCTTCTTCCTTTGGAAATAATTACATCATAGTAGCTGTAGATTATTTTTCAAAATGGCCTGAAGCACAGGCATTGCCTACTAATGATGCTATAGCTGTGTGTAGATTCCTTAAGAAATTGTTTTCCAGATTTGGATGTCCCAAAGCGACAGAGGTGCACACTTCTGCAACTCACAATTGCAGAAAGCACTTAAGTAATATGGAGTTCATCATCACTTTTACACGGCCTATCACCCACAGACCAATGGGCAGGTTGAGGTAACCAATAGAGGTATCAAAAGAATTTTAGAAAAAACTGTAGGAGTTAACCGTAAAGATTGGGCAATAAAATTAGATGATGCCTTATGGGCCTTTCGTACGGCATATAGAACCTCTACAGGATTTTCACCTTACAATTTGGTTTACGGAAAAGCATGCCATTTACCTGTCGAACTAGAGCATAAAGCATTTTGGGCTTTGCAGAAATGCAATCTAGATGATAATTTGTCTAAGGAAAATAGGATGTTACAACTCAATGAATTGGATGAGTGGAGGTTTAATGCATATGAGAATTCTCTCCAATTTAAAATGAGGAGTATAATTCGACATGATAACAGACTTAGATCCCAGAAAAATTTTGAACCAGGTGATAAAGTGTTATTATACAACTCACGTTTGAAATTGTTTCCAGAAAAACTAAACAGTTATTGGTCAGGTCCGTTTACCATTACAGAGGTGTCGCCATTTGGAGCAGTCATCATCGTGGATCAAGATAACATCTCTCAGAAAGTAAGCGGGCAACGTTTAAAACTATACCGAGAGCCAATGGACAGATCTGAGCAAGTCCTTCTGCTCAACTAGTAAAGGGAGTGTCTCTTTCATTTTATTTCGTGTTTTGTCATTTGTTATTTCTTTCAATGCTTTATTCTTACCCTTAGTTAGTCAAATAAGTGTGGGGTAAGAGTTTTCTATTTTGTTTTTGTTTCTTGTTTTCAAATAAATGTGGGGTAACTTAGATATGCATGAACACTGAGGACAGTGTCAGACTTAAGTGTGGGGTAGCAGTGCACGGTGCACTGTAGCAGTTTGCGAAAATTTTTGCATGATTCTGCATATTTTCCCCGTATTTTCACACCCTTCCAAAAAAAAATTTAAAAAAATTTTCTGTCTTTTAGACTTCTAAATGCAGTATGCTTGGTTAAACATTGCTTATGTCCATGATATGTAGGTAGAATGTTATGGCTAGTAGGAGACAATGTGATGACTATTTTGAACTTATTGATTAGGAATAGGGAATTCCTGATAAATGAGCACAACTTAGTCTGGATTAGAGACCTCAGCCAATTACCTTTTCAAAACTTAACTAGATAAGATTAGACCAGTTAAGGATGTATTGACAATTAGAATGACTAGATGAGACTCTGAGCTAAAAGTGAAAAGAAACAAAAGAGAGTAAATTAAATAAGGGTAGTTTGCCAGCGGCCTTCGCTACTCGAGCACCACTCCTTCGGGGAACTTAAAGCCTGATGCCCTAAGGTCGTGTAGATCTGGGAGTCATCGGAGTGGCACTCGCTACATGGGTAGTTGAAGTTGACGTGTTCTAAGCAGACTCAAAATACCCTCAAAGATCTATAAAAGAAAAATCAATAAAATGCTAAATAATTAAAAATCTGATCACCAAGGCTCAGAACTCAGAAAGTTATCTGTTGTTAGTATGTCTAGCGATGGGTCAAAATGTTATCTGGTAGTAGTTAAGATGAGAGTATATTGTGTTGACTATCTGGTCTAGCCTAGTACACACACTACACATCAGGAAAACCTTGTGACTGAGAAAAGAGTTCAATCTAGTTGTTAAGTTGTTAAACCTACTTGATCACAATAATCTACTAGAGACATTTGAGACCTTGTCATACCAACCTAACCAGTCAGACCTGTGTTGTGAATTGTCTGAATACTTTTTGGAGTAAAAACATGACTGGAAAATTTAAGTGACTGCACATATGATTTAAAATCACTAACTTCAGGTAGAGTTTGCTTGAGGACAAGCAAAAAGCTAAGTGTGGGTTATTTGATATGCACAAATCGTATACTATTTTTAGCATGTTTTTAGACATAAATTAGGGCAATATTTGAATGTATTTGATCTTAATTGAATCAAATTGACATAAAATTGCTTAAATTTTGATTTTGGAAGTTTCAGGAGCAAATTGGATGAAAACAGCAAATTTTGGTGCAAAAATGCAACTTTTGGAAATGCTGACTTGGTCAACGGTTCAGGACGAGCGTCCCGACCCAGTCAAACCACCAGGACGGGCGTCCCAATCGAAGCACCAGAAGTTGTCCCACATCGAAATTTTTCGAGATTTTCACTCAAGAAAGCTGCTATAAATACCACAGGCCTCCAGGAGTTGAATTCATCCCTCTCCACTCGATCTGAGTCATTTAGTGACTTCGATTGTACATTTTTCTCAAGTACATAAGTCATTGAGAGACTCGGGCTCAGTATAAGTTTATTTCTATTCTTAGAGAGTTTCTCATTTTCTTTGTTTTCTGAGAGTCTGTCTCAGAATCTTAGATTACGACTAGATAGGGTTCGTTTTTGGTATCATAGAATACCGGGATTTCGTTAGGAGATCCTAAGAGAGAGATAGGGTGCGTGTTCTTAGTCAGATTAGGGCAATTTGCTTAAGCTTGGGATGTAAGGTAAAGCAATTGCTACTAGGTCTGAGGAGCGTTCTCCGAAGGCTCTGCCGAGCAGAGTAGGATCGAGCAGTCAGAAGCATACAAGAGCTGCAACGCCGGCTGGACCTGCATAAAGCGGTGATTACTTTATGATAGTGGGTCCCCTAGACGAGGTTCTGTATGTTTACTAATTGTTTTATCTGAATATTAATTTGACACTGAATTTATTATCATACATGTTTTACAATTTGAGATATTGTTCATTTTCCCGGGAAGATCTTAGAGCTAGAATTATCATTATGAATGTTAAACTGTCGTGTCCTTTTAAATTAAACTAGGGTTATAGACAACTCCTAACCATGGTCTGAATCATAACCGGTTTAGTTTAACGGACTATAAAAGGTCTGCCAGATTATAAAGAAATAACAAAACAGATCACCATGTTTGTTAGAGTACCCTAGTAAAGCTGAGTTTGTACGCTATGCCAATCCTAGGGTTAAGTGACATGATACCGAAGTGACATAGGGTACCGTTCATGGATACTTTAATCCGACAGATGAGAAGGATCATCCCAAGGTAGGGGTGAATACACCAGGTAACTCGGATATGGTAAACAGATGGTTACATTTCATAATTGCCTTAGAGATCAAGATATATCTAAAATGTTCGAAGATAAGGTCAAACAAATTGTAATAACTAAGCTTAAATTGATGAATTCATGTCTACTCTTGAATGCTATTTGCTTGTTATGGGTGATTGGGATCACCAATCAATCTCAAAGTATTGATTATCGATTGACTGATTAGATAATAAGATGAATGTCAGGATTAAGGGATAGTTGCTACTAAGCCGTTCCCAGTTCCCTGGAAGTACGATATTAATAAATTAAAATCGTAGATACTTTCCAAGTACTAGCTACACGATAGGTACTCTGCCTTAGGTTCTGATTGATTACGTGACAACAATTGAATGCTAAAGTGACAGTTAGTAAGACTCAATCCTTAATTACTCATAATCGACATAGGTAAATAAAAGTCTGATGGGTTTCCGACCGATCTGCTAAATTGGTGTTATTTTACCCTATGTCGATTATGAATAATTAAGGACTGTGATTGACTAATTGTCACATTTAGTCTCTATGGTGTCACTTAATCAGCCAGAAGCTAAGGCAGAGTACCTATCATGTAGCTAGTCTGTTGGAAAGTATCTACGATTTTATTAAGTTAAATATCGTACTCCCAGGGAAGTGGCAATGGCTTAGTAGTAACTAGCCTTTTATCCTAACTCCTATCTTATGATCCAGTTATGCAATCTTCATCAAATACTTTGATGAGAGGGTGATTCATTCTCCACTAGGTTTAAGTCTAATTAATCCTAGAAGTGTTTTATAGATGAGTTCTGATTCTATGTTATATTGTTCCTATATGTTGATTGACATATCTTCGAGTATTTTAGATGCATCTTAGCCTGGATTGCAACTATGTTCTGTGTCTAAAGGCGTACCACATCTGAGGTCTCTAATAAACCGCCCTACCTTAATGATGGCCCTACTCACAGTTTGGGATGAAGGTATCCATGAAAGCCCTATGTCACTTCGGGGATCATACCGCTTGCCCTAGACGCCGACATAATCAGACTCAGCTCGGCCCCTACCTAGACTACTTTAATATGCAGGGTGTTCAGCAGGTTATTTTATCTAGCATGGCAGACACCAATACTAATTGATGCCTGTTAAACTAAATAGGTTATGATTAGACCGTGGTTAGGAATTGTCTGCAACCCTAACTTTAGTTTAAAAGAGCACATTAAACATGCAGACATAGTGAATATTTAGCAGGTGGCTATTTCCGGAAAAACATAATAACGTCAACATATAAAACAACTATTCATAAACATCGTAATCTCGTATTCATAATATGTATTTAGAACAAAACAATAACAACATATAAGAGAGGGACATGGGGACTGATGCCATAAAGAAATCACCCTTTACGTAGTCTCGCCGACGAAGCGTACTGCTGTATATGTCGTATTGCTTGCCCTGACTCTGATCACCAGGACCTTCGGAGAACGCTTCCTCAGCCTAGTAACTGGGCTTTACCTTAATACCCAGCTTAAGCCCAGCCCTGTGGACTGACTCTTCGAATGCCTAGAGCCCTCTTAGGATCTCCTAACGAAATCCCGGGTATTATATGAATACCAGAAACGAACCTATCTATAGAAACCTAAGATCTGAGACTATTTCTCAGAAACTAAAACAAAACACTAATAAGAAAGAAAACTGAGATCCGAGTCTCTGAGTGAGTTGTGTACTAGAGAAGTGTACACTGGAAACCACTAAATGACTCAGATCGAGTGGAGAGGAATGATTTCAACTGCTGGAGGCCTGGGGTATTTATAGCAGCTTCCCGGGGTGATTTTTCATCAAAATTTCGATGTGGGACTGGTTCTGGGGGTTCGGGACGCCCGTCCTGATCTGTTGACCAGGTCGGGATGCCCGTCCCGAGTCCTAGACGCCCTTCCCGGCGGTTTGACTGGGTCGGGATGCCCGTCCTGACCCTTTGACCAAGTCAACATTTCCAAAAATTGCGTTTTTGCCCCAAAATTTGCTGTTTTCGTCTACTTTTCACCTGACACTTCCAAAATCATAAAAACCGTGAAATTGAGTAAATAACAAACAATTAAGATCAATTTGCCCTCAATTTCACCTGAAATTATACATAAAAACATGCTAAAAAGGTGATACGATTTTGGCGTATCAGATAACCCCACACTTAGCTTTTTGCTTGTCCTCAAGCAAAGTCTACCTGAAGTTAGTGATTCTAAACCGTAGTGCAGTCACTTAAATTTCTAGTCATGTTTTTATTCCAAAAATTCTTCAGACAAGTCTTAACACAGGTCTGGCTGGTTAGGTTGCTATGACAAGGTCTTAGATGTTTTTAGTAGCTTGTTATGATCAGGCAGAAAGCAAATCAACAACTAGGTTGAACTTTTTTTCTTAGTCACAGGGTCTTCCTGATGTGTAGTGTGTGTACTAGTCTAGACCAGATAGTCAACACAATGTACTCTTGTCTTAACTACTACAAGATAACACTTCGACCCATCGCTAGACCTATTAACAGCAGACAACTTTTTGAGTTCAGAGCTTTGGTGATTAGATTTTTAATGTTTTAGCATTTAGTTATTTTCTTTATAGATTTAGGGTATTTTGAGTCTGCTTAGGACACGTCAACTTCAACTACCCATGTAGCGAGTCCCACTCCGATGACTCCCAGATCTACACGACCTTAGGGCATCAGGCTTTAAGTTCCCCGAAGGAGTGGTGCTCGAGTAGCGATGGCCGCTGGCAAACTACCCTCATTTGATTAACTTTCTTTTGTTTCTTTTCACTTTTAGCTCAGAGTCTCATCTAGTCATTCTAACTGCCAATATATCCACAACTGGTCTAATTTTATCTAGTTAAGTCTCGAACAGGCAATTGGCTGAGGTCTCTAATCCAGACAAGGTTGTGCTCAGTTATCAGGAATTCCCTATTCCTAATCAATTAGTTCAGCAGTAGTCATCAATTATCTCCTACTAACCATAACATACTACCTACATATCATAGACATAAGCAATTATTTAACCAAGCATACTGCATTTAGAAGTCTGAAAGACGGAAAAATTTTGAAATTTTTTTGGAAGGGTGTGAAAATACGGGGAAAACAAACAAAATCATGCGAAAAATTTTGCAAACTGCTACAGTGCACCGTGCACTGCTACCCCACACTTAAGTCTCGCACTGTCCTCAGTTGTCATGCATATCTAATTACCCCACACTTATTCAACTAACTACGGGTAAGATGGAATCTAGAAATAACAAAACAAGAAATAAAATGAAAGAGATACTCTCTTAGTCTGTGAAGTCCACAATCTGCTCGGACGAGTCAAACGGCTCTTTGTAAATCTTCAGGCGTTGTCCGTTTACTTTTTGAATAATGCCGTCAGAATCCATGATGTCACATGCTCCGAAAGGTGATACTTCCGTGATCGTGAATGGTCCTGACCAACAGCTACGCAGCTTTCCTGGGAAGAATTTGAAACGTGAGTTGTACAACAATACCTTGTCTCCCGGTTCAAAATTTTTCTGGGCTCTGAGTCGTCTGTCATGCCGGAGTTTACTTGTCATTTTGAACTGATGTGAGTTCTCATAGGCTTTGAGCCTTCACTCATCCAATTCGTTGAGTTGTAGAATCCGGTGTTCCTTAGCTAAATTATCGTCGAGATTGCATTTTTGCACTGCCCAATAAGCTCTATGCTCAAGTTCAACCGGAAGGTGGCATGCTTTTCCGTAGACTAGTTGATAGGGTGAGAATCCCGTAGTGGTCTTGTATGTTGTACGGAAGGCCCATAATGCATCCTCCAGTTTATTGGCCCAATCCTTACGGTTAACGCCCACGGTCTTTTCTAGGATTCTCTTTATTCCCCTATTGGTTACCTCAGCCTGCCCGTTGGTTTGAGGATGATAGGCTGTGGAAATGCGATGCTGAATTCCGTATTGCTGGAGTACCTTCTGCAATTGAGAGTTGCAGAAGTGCGTACCTCGATCACTGATTAGGGCTTTTGGACATCCAAACCTGGTGAAAATCTGCTTAAGGAATTTACATACGACTCTAGCATCATTAGTAGCATCATTACATACGACTCTAGCATCCAAACCTGTGCCTCTGGCCATTTTGAAAAATATTCTACGGCTACTAAGATGTACTTCATACCAAAAGAGGAAGGAAACGGACCCATGAAATCTATACCCCACATGTCAAATATTTCTACACTTTGAATTGCCTGTTGGGGTAGATTATCTCTAGAAGATATGGTTCCCGCTTTCTGACAGGCATCGCACGATCCTGTAAATGCTGCGGCGTCTTTGAACATGGTAGGCCAGTAAAAGCCTGCTTCTAATACTTTTCGGGCGGTATTAGCTGCAGCTAAGTGACCGCCTGTTGGTCCGCAGTGACAATGTTCCAGAATTTGGAAACCTTCTTCTTGAGATACACATCTTCTGATCATCTGATCTGCACATATTCGAAATACAAAAGGATCTTCCCAATAGTAATATTTCAGGTCAGCAAAGAATTTTCTTCATTGTTGAGCAGTGATATCACTAGGGAGAGTCCGGAAAATAGCTGCAAACCAAGGGGGTGAGAAAATAGCAAATAATGCACATAGATTCTCATCCGGAAATTTATCAGATATGATTGTTTCATCAATGGCTTCTAGGGTCGGATTTTCTAACCTAGACAAATGGTCTGCGGCTAAGTTTTCTGCCCCTTTTTTATCCCGAATTTCTATGTCAAATTCTTGAAGCAATAAAACCCATCTAATCAACCTTGGTTTTGCGTCAGTTTTATTGAACAAGTATTTTAGTGCCGAATGATCAGTATAAACAATAGTTTTAGACAGGACTAGATAAGATCGAAACTTATCAAATGCATATACTACTGCTAATAATTCATTTTCTGTCGTAGTGTAATTTTCCTGAGCATCAGTTAAGGTTTTACTAGCATAATGTATTACATGGAATTTCTTATCATGTCTTTGTCCTAAAACTACTCCTACTGCATAGTCACTAGCATCACACATAAGCTCAAAAGGTAGACTCCAGTCTGGTGATGTCATGATGGGTACAGTAGTTAAGAGTTCCTTAAGTCTATTAAAAGCTTTTAGACATTTCTCATCAAAGACAAATGGAACATCTTTTCCGAGTAAATTGGTCAACGGCCTGGCTATTAATGAAAAATCTTTTATAAACCTACGATAAAAGCCAGCGTGTCCCAAAAAACTCCTAACGACTCTCACATTTTTGGGAGGAGGTAGTTTTGAAATAACTTCAATTTTTGCCTTATCTACTTCCATACCTAGGTGTGAGATCTTATGTCCTAAAACGATTCCCTCTTTTACCATGAAGTGGCATTTTTCCCAATTTAAAACCAGGTTAGATTTTATACAACGTTTCAACATTAACTCCAAGTTCTTTAGACAAACCTCAAATGAATTACCAAAAACAGAAAAGTCATCCATAAATACTTCCATAGATTTTCCTAACATGTCCTCAAAGATAGCAGTCATACAACGTTGAAATGTAGCAGGTGCATTACACAAACCAAAAGGCATCCTTCTATATGCAAATGTTCCAAAAGGGCATGTGAATGTAGTTTTATGCTGGTCCTCAGGGGAATAGGAATTTGAAAATAACCAGAAAACCCATCAAGAAAGCAATAAAATGTGTCCAGATAATCTTTCTAACATTTGGTCAATAAAAGGAAGGGGAAAGTGATCTTTTCGTGTGGCCGTATTTAGTTTTCTATAGTCTATGCATACACGATGACCAGTTACAGTTCTTGTAGGGATTAGTTCATTATGCTCATTCCTAACAACTGTTATACCGCCTTTCTTAGGTACTACCTGCACCGGGCTTACCCACTCACTATCTGAGATAGGGTAGATAAGTCCTGCATCTAACAGTTTAATGACTTCTTTCTTAACAACATCACACACATTAGGATTCAACCTCCTTTGAGGTTGCACACATGGCTTATACTCATTTTCTAGAAGAATCTTATGCGAACAAAAGCTTGGATTAATACCTGGGATATCTGCAATTTTGTAGGCAAAGGCTCTTCTATGCTTTCTGCACATGTCCACAGTCAGCTTCCTTTGTTCTGCAGTTAGATCAGCTGCAAGAATAATGGGAAGTTTCTTGTTGTCATCTAGGAATTCGTAGCACAGATGAGTGGGCAATTCCTTCAGCTCCAAGTCTGGTGGATCTTCAAACGAGGTTCGTTCTTTCTTCATCTCATCATGACCTATCTCAGTGAAACTATCAGAAGTAATTTCATTTTCAGAAGAGCTAAGTTCAGACTCATCTAATTCTAGGGAGTCCTCACTTAGAACTTGATAGTTTGAGCATAGGTCTGTCACGTTAATTGCAATCAAGTGTTCCATGGCATCCACACAAAAACAAGTATCATCTAAATGCATGGGATACCTAAGGGTCTCATTTAGATCAAAAGTGACGTCATCATTTCCTACCCTTAACTTGATTTGACCATTACTGACGTCTATTAATGCTTTTGAGGTAGCTAGAAATGGTCGACCTAGGATCAGGGGTACTCCTCCTTCCCCATTCATGTCCATGACAACAAAGTCCACAAGAAACACAAATTTTCCAACCTTTACTAAGATGTCTTCAATTATTCCCTTGGGGATTTTTACTGTCCTATCTGCAAGTTGTATGCACATCCTAGTCGTTTTCAAATCATGCAATCCTAATTTATCAAATAAACTAAATGTCATAAGATTAATACTAGCTCCTAGGTCTGCTAATGCATGCATGTTAGTAATATTACCAATTGTACATGGCAAGGTAAAACAACCAGGATCTTTCTGTTTAGACGGTAGTTTATTCAACAGAACCGTCGAACATTCTTCATTAAGAACCACCTTGTCCATGTCAAATTTTCTTTTATTACTAACAACTTCTTTTAAAAACTTAGCATACTTTGGCATTTCAGAAATAACATCAAGTAAAGGTAAATTAACATGAATCTGACTAAAATTCCTAAGAAACTTTTCAAATTGCTCCTTATCTTTATTGTGCATAAGTCTGGCAGGGTAAGGTACTTTTGGCCGGTACTCAGGAATAAACTCCGTCTTCCCTTTCCTTGCTACTTCGATTCGACATCCGTCGGCGTTGGGTCCTTGGAGCCTTCTTCTGGTTCCTGCACAAGAATAGGAGGGTCAGATGGTTTGGGTGGAGATGGAGATAGAATTTTACCAGATCTTAGAGTGATGGTCTTGCATTCAGTTTGAGGGTTGGTCTCAGTGTCGCTTGGTAGCGTTCCTTGGGACCTGTGAGAGAAATGGGTGGATAGCTGACCCATTTGCCTCTCTAAAGTTTGTATAGCAGCTTGTGTGTTTCTGATTGTTTGCTCGGTCTGCTTCTGTCTATTCTCGTTCTGCTGGATTCTTTCTGCGTGAGCTTCCTGAATCTTTCTGTTGGACTCTATCATTTCCATGTTAGAGTCGGAAATGCTCTTCAGCATGTCTCTGAATTCTTGCATGGGATCAGCTGGAATGATGTAGTTCCTTTGTGCAGGCAGAGCGACTTACTGGTTCTGCGGATATGGCAGTTGCTGAGGTACTCTTTTCTAGAAGTTAGTAGTCCCGGGATTATTTCTCCAGCTAAATCCCGGATGGTTCTTCCAAGTGGGATTGCAGGTATTCCCTATAGGAGTAGAATTCACTGCGTCCACTTGTTCCATCTCTTCTGGGATAGTTAATATCCCATTACCATAACAATCCCCACTGAAATGTGGTCCTTGGCAAAATTCGCAGACTTGGCATACTGATTGAATGTTTTCCCTTGTTGGAAAGCATTCAGCTGATTAGTAATGCTGGCCTTCAGTGCCTCAAATTGATTATCAGTGGAGGCAACAACCGCATTTACTGGTTGCTTCTTAGCTCGGCCACTTGTGCGCCAATTCTTGCTGTTCCTGTAGAGTCTCTCCAGAGCGTTTCTAGCATCTACATCACTCATTCCATTGAAACCGCTCTGGGGATTAGTCCATCAAGAATTTGCTTACCCATGTCTGACATAGCCCCGTAAAATTGCTGAATCAGCAATGCCTCGGTAAGTCCATGTTGGGGGCAGAGCCTGAGTAGCTCTTTGAATCTGTCCCAAGCTTCGATCACTGTCTCATCAGCAGCTTGAGTGAAACTAGACAGAGCCCTTCGATATTCTAGGACTCTTGCTGCAGAGTAGTACTCTTCTAGGAAGGCTTTGCTTAACTCGTCCCAAGAGGTGATGGAGTTAGTAGGTAGCTGGGCCAACCATCTCTTAGCTCTGTCCCTAAGTGAGTAGGGAAAAAGGTTGAGTTTAGTTATTTCTGCAGTATGATCTCCCTTGAGGCCTTCGCAGAGAGAAGAGAAATCAGATAGGTGTTCCAGCGGATTCTCGGCTGCAGTTCCTCCAAACTGAACTCGATTTATAATCAGCTGGATCACATTAGGTTTAAGATCATAGCGAGGGTTCCCAGGGATTCATATGGCAGATGAGACTGGGATAGTCTGTGGCTGGATGTAGGATTCTATGGTGGGTCTTTCAGTAGCCATTTCTGTTCTTCGCCTATTAGATGTGCGAATGATTCGTTCAGGATTTTCAACTGGTGTTTCAAGGTTAGCTTCTGAAGATCGAGTCATGCAACTACAGAGAAGAACACGTTTTAGCCTGAGCAAACTGGTTAGTGGGTTACAGGGAAAGTGAAAACTTAAAACTTGGAAGAAAGAAAACAAAACAAAACAACTATCACAAGGAGAAAACACAAAAGATAGGGAAAAGAGAACTTACCATTAAACAAGAAAAAGTACAATTTTTTCGGATTTTTAGATTTTAAAATTTTTTTTCTTTTAATATTTGAAAGCAATTAAATTCCCTCAATATGGTTTAGAATAATTTTCTAAAATTTGATTATCCTAAATGTCTTAATTCCAGATAACATCTAAAATTAATTAGTTATGATAACCCTATATTTCGGAAATTGATTGTCTAACTGGTATAACATAAGTGTTGGGTCTAAGTCTAGGTTACTACCGTTACCTATCATAAGCTCTAGAATTTTGATCAGGAATCCTAAATTCATTATGATATTTCCCCGGCAACGGCGCCAAAAATCTGATGGGTTTCCGACCGATGCTAAATAGGTGTTATTTTACCCTATGTTGATTATGAATAATTAAGGACTGTGATTGACTAATTGTCACATTTAGTCTCTATGGTGTCACTTAATCAGCCAGAACCTAAGGCAGAGTACCTATCGTGTAGCTAGTCTGTTGGAAAGTATCTACGATTTTATTAAGTTAAATATCGTACTCCCAGGGAAGTGGCAACGGCTTAGTAGTAACTAGCCTTTTATCCTAACTCCTATCTTATGATCCAGTTATGCAATCTTCATCAAATACTTTGATGAGAGGGTGATTCATTCTCCACTAGGTTTAAGTCTAATTAATCCTAGAAGTGTTTTATAGATGAGTCTGATTCTATGTTATACTGTTCCTATATGTTGATTGACCTATTCGAGTATTTTAGATGCATCTTAGCCTGGATTGCAACTATGTTCTGTGTCTAAAGGCGTACCACATCCGAGGTCTCTAATAAACCGTCCTACCTTAATGACGGCCCTACTCACGGTTCGGGACGAAGGCATCCATGAAAGCCCTATGTCACTTCGGGGATCATACCTTGCCCTAGCCGCCGGCATAATCGGACTCAGCTCGGCCCCTACCTAGACTACTTTAATATGCAGGGTGTTCAGCAGTTATTTTATCTAGCATGGCAGACACCAATACTAATTGATGCCTGTTAAACTAAATAGGTTATGATTAGACCGTGGTTAGGAATTATCTATAACCCTAACTTTAGTTTAAAAGAGCACATTAAACATGTAGACATAGTGAATATTTAGTAGGTGGCTATTTCCGGAAAAACATAATAACGTCAACATATAAAACAACTATTCATAAACATCGTAATCTCATATTCATAATATGTATTTAGAACAAAACAATAACAACATATAAGAGAGGGACATGGGGACTGATGCCATAAAGAAATCACCCTTTACGTAGTCTCGCCGACGGAGCGTACTGCTGTGTATGTCGTATTGCTTGCCCTGACTCTGCTCACCAGGACCTTCGGAGGACGCTTCCTCAGCCTAGTAACTGGGCTTTACCTTAATACCCAGCTTAAGCCCAGCCCTGTGGACTGACTCTTCGAACGCCTAGAGCCCTCTTAGGATCTCCTAACGAAATCCCGGGTATTCTATGAAGACCAGAAACGAACCTATCTATAGAAACCTAAGATCTGAGACTATTTCTCAGAAACTAAAACAAAACACTAATAAGAAAGAAAACTGAGATCCGAGTCTCTGAGTGAGTTCTGTACTAGAGAAGTGTACACTGGAAACCACTAAATGACTCAGATCAAGTGGAGAGGAATGATTTCAACTGCTGGAGGCCTGGGGTATTTATAGCAGCTTCCCGGGGTGATTTTTCATCAAAATTTCGATGTGGGACTGGTTCTGGGGGTTCGGGACGCCCGTCCTAATCTATTGACCAGGTCGGGACGCCTGTCCCGAGTCCTGGACGCCCGTCCCGACGGTTTGACTGGGTCGGGACGCCCGTCCTGACCCTTTGACCAAGTCAACATTTCCAAAAATTGCGTTTTTGCCCCAAAATTTGCTGTTTTCGTCTACTTTTCACCTGACACTTCCAAAAATCATAAAAACCGTGAAATTGAGTAAATAACAAACAATTAAGATCAATTTTCCCTCAATTTCACTTGAAATTATACATAAAAACATGCTAAAAAGGTGATACGATTTTGGCGTATCAAAGACTATCTTTTAGCATACTAATCGGAACGCATCAAGATCCATGCCCCACATGTCGAATGACCAAGCTGCCACTACCGGGGTTTGTTCCACTGAGGGCAATTGTGGAATAGCTCCAAATATTTGGCATGTCTCGCATTTTTTTATGTATTTTCTGGCATCTTCTCTGAGTGTTGGCCAGTAATATCCTTGGTTGATTACTCTTTCAGCCAAAGCTCGGGCCCGTGGATGTCCTCCACATACTCCCTAGTGTATCTCAGCTAACAGGTTGTCGACTTGAGATGGAGGGATGCAGCGAAGTAAAGGCCTTGAAAAGGATCTCCTGTACAATACGTCTTCATGGATTGTGTACTTCGCAGACTGCCTTTTGATTTGTTTTGCCCGAGTAGCATCATCCGGAAGGGTTCCTTGTTGGATGAAGTTTTTTATTTCCTCATCCCAATTCTCCGAAGTAGGGTGTAAGCATTGAATTAACTCCGGTTCCTTAATCTCAGTTGGAACCCTTTCTATTGGAATGCCCTCTTCATTGTGTGTCTCTCCAGAGCTAGTTTTTGCAAGCTTGTCTGCTTGCTGATTTTCTTTTCTACTGATCAAGGACAGCGAGAAAGGGGAAAATTTGTCTCTCCATTTCCTTGCTTCATCTACATAAGACTACAAACCCTCTGATTGTACTGCGTAGGTCCCTTAGACCTGATTCACCACCAATTGTGAATCGTCGTATACCTTCAGAGCTCTGATGTTTGCCCCATGGGCCCATTCTAACTCATTTAACAGTGCTTCATACTCCGCCTGGTTATTTGAGAGATTGGGCTTTAATTGGATGACTCACATTTCTGTGTATTCATTGTTAGGTGAAGTCAAAACAAACCCTGCCCCGACTCCGCTGGAGTTGACTGCTCCATCGACTCTCAGTTCTAGTGGTTCTTTTGTATGCTCAGCAATTTCTAGGCTTGACTCAGTGTACGATCCTTCGGCGAGGAAGTCTACCAAAGCTTGTGCTTTGATTGCTGTCTGGGTTTTAAATGTGATTTCTTGCCCGCATAACTCGATAGACAAGCGCAGCATTCTCCCGGATTGATCCAGTTTATGAAAAACTTGTTTGAGCAGGGCATTGGAATAGACCACAATAGGATGAGATTCGAAGTATGGCCTTAGTTTCCGTGCGGAAATCACTAAGGCGTATGCTAGTTTCTCAATATTAGAATACCTGGACTTCGCATCGTTCAGAACTTTGCTGACGAAGTATACAGGGTGCTGCTTTGTTCCTTCTTCTTTTATTAGTACTGATGCTACGATCATGTCAGAGAAGGACAAGTATAGGCAGAGTGTTTCCCCGGTGCTCGGAGGTCGTAGCAAGGGAAGACCTAAAAGATGATCTCTCAAACTTCTCCAGGAGCAACTGCATTCCAGAGTCCAGACAAAGTCATTCTTCGAATATTTTAAGGCTTTGAGGAAAGGGAGGCACCTTTCTGCCGATTTTGAGATGAACCGGCCTAGTGCGGCAATTCAACCATTTAGCCTTTGGATGTCTTTGACGCATCGGGGCTCGGTGAGTCGAGCTATAGCTTCTAATTTCTCCGGATTGGCCTCGATTCCCCGTTCAGTTGTCATGAAGCCCAAAAATTTACCGGATTTCACTCCAAATGTGCACTTCATCGGATTAAGTTTGAGGTTGTACTTTGCCAAGTTGGAGAAGGATTCCTCTAAGTCCTCCAGGTGTGAAGTGCCATGTTTGGTCTTAACCACTATATCGTCGACATACGCTTCTATGTTCCTTCCGATTTGGCTTCGGAGGATATGATAAATCATTCGCTGGTATGTCGCTCCTGCATTCTTCAATCCGAATGGCATAACATTATAACAATATATGGCCCCTGCAGCTCGGAACGAAGTATGTACCTGATCACTTTGCTTCATTTTTATCTGATGGTATCCTGAAAAGGCGTCCATGAAGCTTAGGTATTCGTACCCCGCTGTTGAATCTACCAGCGAGTCGATTCGGGGCAGCGGGTAACAATCTTTAGGGCAGGCTTTGTTGAGGTCGGTATAATCCACGCACATTCTCCATTTCCCGGTACATTTCTTAACCATTACTACGTTAGCAAGCCATGTGGGGTACTTTATCTCGCGGATGAAACCTGCCTTCAAAAGTTTATTTACCTCCTCTTTCATGCCTTGCATTTTCTCCTCACCGAATTGCCTAGATTTCTGTTTTACTGGGTGACAAGTCTGGCTTATGTTCAGCGCATGCTCGACAACGGAGGTGTCAATGCCCGGCATATCTTAGGTACACCAGGAAAAGCTATCTTGATGATCTTTTAAAAATTGGATGATATCTTGTCGAAGTTGATTTAGCATCTCTCTTCCAATTTTGATAAGTTGTTGAGGATAGCTCGGATTTATAGACACTTCGTCAAACTCTCTCTGTCGCGATACTTCGATGACGATGTCGCAGATTTGCTTTTCCATGATCCTTTGTATCCTCTGGTCGTGGCCCTCTGTCACCACATTGATATTCCCGACTTTGTCGGGAGAATCCCTTTTTCTTTTTATTTTCATGATTTGTCCTAGCAAACTTCGTGGGTTGCTCTTCACGAAACCAACTCCTCGCGAAGTGTTGAACTTCACTTGTTGGTGGGATGTAGAAATGACTAAGTTAAAAGCCGCGTGGAAAGGCGTCACTTTATACGATGACATTGTAGGGGGATTCTAAGTCCACGACAAAGAATTTGATCTCTTCAGTCCTTGCTTTGTCCCCTTCACCAAGGGTGACTTGTATTCTCACTGTTCCTTTAACAAGTACCTTGTGAGGTGTGAACCCTTCCAGTATCATTCTGCTAGTTTTGAGATGTTCTTCCTTCAAACCCATTTCTTCGAAACATCTCAGATACATAATGTTCCTCGTGGCTCCAGTGTTGACCAGAACCCTTTTCACTGTACATTTGTCAATCCCTTCTCGGGTCATCCGCATCTCGAGAACAATACGACTAACTTTTGCTTCATCATTACTTTCTAGCTCCTCATTGGTGAAAGTAATGACTTCTTTTTGTTCAAATTCCTACTTCAGAACGAGGTAGGATTTGGTGAGGTTGTAGATCCTCTTCTTAATCCTCTTCACAGAGTTCAACTCTGGGTTAATCATGTTGATTACCCTTTCTCCCTTATGTTTTTGCTGTTGCATACCAGCGATGTATTCTTTCAGGCATCCTTCTTGAATGAGCTTTTCAATGGCTCTCTTCAGTTGGAAGCATTCCTCCTAGTGTGACCGTAGTCTCTATGGAATCCACATAACTTGGTCTTATCATGCGTGGAGAACGATTGTGACTTCATCAGAGTAGGATCCCTTACTCCGTACTTCTCCTTGATCACTGCAATCAAACTTTCCTTTGGAACATTCAAAGGTGTAAAAGTTTCGAATTTCTTACCACGATTTTTATCTCTTCGTTCGGAGATATTCGAGGCTACGTCCTTTGGATGTTCGTGTTGTTTATCCTTCCTCCTTGTCGTGGATTCGAGTGCACTGCTCTCCGCTAATGCCAGTTTCTGAGCTACATTGAACATTTCTCCAATGGTCTCCGGCTTTCTCAGTTGAAGCTCGGTGTACAGCATCCTAGATCTGAATCCTCCTTCAAAACAGGTGATGACAGTATCTTGGCTAATTCCTTCGATGTCACCATAGGTTTTCTTGAACAACTCTAAGAAGGAGAGGAGAGTTTCGTCCTCTCGCTGCTTGATATTAGCCAGATCTCCTCTTGTTTTTTGTATGGTTCATGCAGTGCTGAACTTGTCCAGGAACATTTTTTCTAAGGTATACCAGGAGTCAATGGTACTTGCTTTGAGAGATATGAACCAGGTCAGGGCTTTGTCGAATAGCGTGCTCGGGAACGCTTTACATGAGATGGCTTTGTCATTTGTGACTAGCCCTATGGCCGATTTATAACGGCACACATGTTCGAGGGGTCGGGAAAACCCCGAGAATAAGATGAACTGCGGGATTTTGAGGCTTGGATCGGGGGAGACATTTTGAATCCACTTGGCGAAAAGTCCCAACTCGATCGACCTGGATTTATGAACTTTAGTGGGATTTTTCCCTCTCTCTGGGCTATATTCAGGGGAACGCTTTCTAGCCCTTCTTTTATGAACATGCTTAGAGGAATGATGACTTTCCCCTACTTCGTTGACTGCCTATTTTTTGCCCGTCCGTGGTCCATGCCTCTCATCTTTCTTGGTGGCTGTTCGTGTTCGTTGTGGAAGTTCCGAGGGATCTCCTAAAAATCTCGGTGGGGGCAGATCCGCGCCGGCCTTCCTAAAGTCAGCCCTCAACTTTAGCCATTGCCGCGAGAGCTCTCGATCCTACTTCAATTGTTCATTCTCTCTTTGTAATCGTTGTAAATCCTTTTCTTTTTCCTCAATTCTCGTAGAATTGAGTTGTTCCCTTAGATCTTGGGAACATCAGGAAGCTACTGGTTGTGGTCCCAATCTTTTCGAGATGGGACGGCAATTGGAACTGGGTGAGGACGAAGAATGTGATATTCTTGTCTCAGTCCCTCGGAATGAAGATTGTCGAACGGTGCATCCGTCTCCTGAGTGTCTAGACATATTAATTAGTGAAGATGAATTTTCTGGTTGAATTCCCGGTAACGGAACCAAACTGATTCTGCAAGAATCTATCGAGGGGTAAAAAGGTAAATTGGGAATGTCCAGAATTCAGGAAACATTTGGGATTGACTCAATGAGAGAGTTCTTGAATCGGTCAAAATCAAAGGAGACGGTACTTCGGGTAGCGGCTCATGGGCGAAGTATAATTCTTGATGTTATACCTCGCTGGGTGTAACTGGCGTACTTCGCGGTGCTTTACATAACTTATCGAGCGCCTGCAAAACAAGTAAGTTCGATGGGGAGTTTGTACCCCGTGAACTCTCCGATGCTTAAGGCAGTAGAGTGTATTTTTGGATATCTGGAAAAAAAGGAAAAAGTCATTACCTTATGTTCATATCTCTCTTTTATAGGAGTTTGTTAATAAGTTTACCGTTGGAGACTTGGGCCGTTTTGACCGTTGTGGATAGCGGGCTGTAAATGTGGCCTTAAAAGACGTAACGTCTGGCCTTGATGAGGTAACGTCTGGCCTTGATGAGGCCCATTAATTTATATTTATGACGTCGGGTGAGATTAGGGGCAGTTAAGGCGTGACGGAATTACCGTTTTGCCCCTGAGGTATTTTTCTGACTGTTCAATATATTTTAATTAAAATATGTGGCAGCTACAGCTTAATACCCGAGAGAATCCTGCAGCATGGAGGAAAAGACAAAGAAATTAGTAGTCAAGCTGGAATTAATTTTTGGATTATTCACATTTTATTTATTGGATATTAAAAGAAAATTCCAGAATTATGGACAGCTGGCGGTATCAGGCTGGATTTCGAGAGCAACGAGAGATACTATATATACTTCAAGAAACCGAGAGAAAGAGGGATTTTGGTCTTACTCATTTTTAATAGCATAGAAGAAAATCGGCAGTACAATTTTAATATTCTTTTTAGCGTAGATTAATTTTGTTTAGGGAAAACCCAAGAGGAAGCAGGGCGACTTGCTAAGGATTCATCAGCTGAGCAGAAGAGAAGCCGCAACATCAGTCAGAGGGGAATAACAGTGGGCAATCGTGATTAAACCGATCTAGGTAGTAGGGTGATCTCAGACCTGAGTAATTTTCTACCCATTTCTTCATTATTGTTCATTGTCTTGTATAAACTCTTACTTGAATGTTGGGTATGAGTTGGAGGCAAATTTAGGGATTAATTAAACTTGTTTTGTAATAGAATCACTCACTATGACCATAGGAGCATTTTATTTCATTACTTTAATTCCTAGATTTCGTTATTCCCAGTACTGAATATGTATTTATAACCTAAAGTTGTTGTGACATAGTTAAGTATGAACATGTTGTTGACACTGTTTTGAATACGATGATGAATATGTTGTAGCATTGTTCTCTGTTTTTATGAGTAATGCTTGTATGGGGCATGCTTGATTTACTCACTTAATTACTTAAAAAGACTTAGGATAAATTGCTGTTACGACTGTCCAGTTCATACATAGAACTAGTATCTATCATTCTAACCGAAAGGGAGCTAGTTGACAAGATAATTAAGTGGCACTAACTTGAGTAGCATGACCGTGCGCTCAATACTGCAGGGGACATGACCAAATTCCCTGACTAGTGTTGCTTTAGACCACGGTCCTTCGTACTCCATGAGATGATGTTATCGAGGCTCTAAACTAGTAAGTCAAGTAATCTAGCTAAAATCAGATCGTTGTAGCATTGATCTGGAAACTAAAAGCATGTTCTGTATGTTTAGATTCATCTCTGGTTTGTTGTACTTACATTTTGGGCGTGAATGCCGCAACATTGTATTACCTGCAGTACTCTTGTGGTTATTTCCAGTAGGCTGACCCTTAACTGTTAGTTTAGTTTTGCCGTAGCATTAGCATTGCCGTAGCATTAGACCAATCTCTATTCATCATTCTTTATTATTTTATTCTTTTGATAACCAATTGTACAATCGTATTTGCATTTGTAATTGTCACACTTAGTCCCTGTGGGATCGATAATCTTGTACTTAGGTACATATATTACTTGTTGACCGGTGTATACTTGCACTTGTTAAGATTGCGTTGATTTGTATCATTTTCTTATCTTTATAAATTATGACACACGCACACAACACAACAGTACCATCATTTATGACTTAAATGTCATGATAAAAACGAAAGTCGCCGCATAAATATTATAAAAAAATATTATAGATTATAATTATGATTATAGTTATATGATTAAGATTTGAAATTGGAAAACTCTAAAGAAAAGTAACAATAATGAATTATGGGGAGCTCAGATTATTTTAAAAATATTCTGGAATAAATAACTTAAAACAATTCCTTTAATATTTGTTTTTGATATATATTGAATAGCAAATAACGTGTTTCAAGGGAAAATATGTCATTGAACATTGAGACTAACCGTCTAAGAGATGGACAACCCAATTTGGGCCCAACAAGTGGTATCTGAGTCCAAGGTTAGAGGACTTGCTTATGCCAGATGTGGAGAGTCAGTGCCTTGTGGAGGATGCAAGATGATTCTCCCTCTAAGGGAGAACACGAGTATGTGGTCCTTGGTTTGAGGGGAGGAGTGTTGGGGTGTCAACCCATGTGTCACATCTGAAGATAATGCTAGAGGTGACTAACTTACAAGAATACCACTAACTCCATTAGTATGAGGCTTTTTGGGTGGTTACCTAAGAACAAAATCGTGAGGGCTTAGGCCCAAAGCAGACAATATCATACTAATATGGAGTTAAGTGGTAGAAGTCCAACCTTTTGAGAATATTTGGGCCGAACAGGGAGAAGGGAGGTTTCTCCTCTTAAAGTGGTGAACTTCTTTTATGTTGAATGCACCCTTGGATAGATATGAAGAAGAAAAAGAAAAAAAATAGTTCTTTATTCTTCTATCATCGGAATACACCATTGGTTGTCAAATGCATCAATTAAAGGAATTTTAGGAATGATTTTGTTTTAGCTCTAGTTAAAAGTCCCATAAGATGAGAGTTAACTCTGGTTAAAATTCTCATAATATCACACTAATGGAACAAGGTTTATTTTATAGGGTTGACATGCACCCATTTCAAAATAAGGTGAAGAAAACAATATCACATGAGCCTTTAATCTTATTGAACTTATGACCAAATTCTTTGAGAATAAATAGGTTATTAGTGTTGGGCTCGAATGATCCCACAAAGTAGGGCTTCCACCACTTAACTCCACATTAGTATGATATTGTTCGTTTTGGTCCTAGAATTTCACGGCTTTGTTCTTGTGTAACCACCCAAGAGGCCTCTTACTAATGGAGTTAGTAGTATTCTTATTCTTATATGCTAGTCAGCCCTAACATTATCTTCAAATGTGGGACATGGATTGATATCCTCACAATCAGAGTGGTTAAATCCAAATGAACTGTAAGCTAAAAAATAAAAAATAAATAAATTTATTCATATAGAGTCAAGAAAAGATGGGACATCAATATTTATTCATACACATAAATATTCCTTGGGCAACACAAAAAGGTATTGAGTGATATTTATAGAACTATTTTTTGTTGCATTATTTCGATGGAAGTAGGAAAATGTGGAAGCTTACAATGTGGGCCTTTGATTATCCCTGCATTACTCCGAACAATGTTTGAAATGATAAAGCAATGTTTGGGGCTATAATTATATAGAGAAATGGTACATTTATCATGTGATGATTTGAAATCACCCTTCAGTGATTTGATACTACATTCAATAATACTATGATAACATGGAATTTTATCAAAGCCATGACACTACTACAGACCAAGAGATGAGTACAATAAAGTATCCATCACTAATCCAATAGTTTTGGAAGAGTTGACAAGTGGACTCCTAAATGCTTCTTTCAAGATGGATGATTGAGGGATCGAACCTCCTCTGGAGCTAAGTATCCATCACTAATTATTTTCAAATCTTTGATTTTTCTACCATTTTTCTCTTTTTTTTTCTTCAAAAAGGAATTTTAATTCTTTTAATCTCTACCTTAAAAGGTACAATATCAAGTTATTGCCTGACTGATTGTCTTCTCTACTTCAGGATTTAACCTATGCTATAATAGTTGATGCTTTGCATGGATTCAATTACTTGTTTCTTAAAATAAAAAAAAATTAAAAAAGAAAAATGTAATTTATTTAAAAATCAAGGAAGTGAAATACATTATAATATATATAATATATATATATATATATATATATATACATGCTCCATACTTGATACATGGGTAAGCTAGTTCCCTTATGGCACTGGGTCAATAAGCACAGAAGTAATAATATTTATATATATATATATACATGCTCCATACTTGATACATGGGTAAGCTAGTTCCCTTATGGCACCGGGTCAATAAGCACAGAAGTAATAATATATATATATATATATATATATACATGCTCCATACTTGATACATGGGTAAGCTAGTTCCCTTATGACATCGGGTCAATAAGCACAGAAGTAATAATATCTTTAAACATAGTTGTGGAATGCGTATAGGAATCTTCATCTTGATACAATAGATTTATAACTTTTGCAAGATTGACAACTCGTTCAAGAAAGTGCATGGCAATAGTGGTATTTGTAGGATTTTAACGACGTAGAATATGAATTTGATAGACAAAAAATCGAAAAAAATTAATAATAAAAGAACTCACGATTTACCCAGGTTCACCCCAATTAGGGCTACGTCCTGAAAACTGAACTCTCAATTATTATTTCTTAGTTATCATAACTTGTTACAATGATATCCCTATATATAGGCGTCTAAACCCTATTTACATATGACTGGCCTATCTACACATTACTGGGCCTATCTTCATATCATTTGGGCCAAAGCTCGGGGGGGGGGGGGGGGGGGCGCCTCCGCCCCCGCAGTGTCATCGAGATATTTACCATACTCCAACAATCTCCCACTTGGTGAATATATCGAGCAAGCGAGAGCCTTCCAATTGTCATTTGTCGTCAACTCGATCGCTGTAGAACACCATTCAAACTTTGTACTTGGGACAACCTTAGTAAGAAAGTCTGAACTATTCTTCATCGTGTCAACCTTTGTAAGCTGAATCACTTTCTTTTCCACCTTCTCTCGAAAGAAGTGATACTGTATGTCAATGTGCTTTGTTCTTGAGTGAAATGCCAGATTCTTAGCTAAATGGATAGCTCCTTGATTATCACACCTCACCTCCATGGCTCCTAGCTCGAAACCAAGTTCCATACACAAACGACGTAACCATATAGCTTCTTTTCCAACATGAGTAAGAGCCATATATTCAGCTTCTGTTGAGGAGAGAGCTACCACGCTTTGTCTCTTACTCATCCAACTCACTGCACCTCCAAATAGTGTGAAAACATATCCGCTAGTAGATCGCCTATGATTTGTACCTGCACCCCAATCAACATCTACATGGCCGATGATATCGAGAACTTTTCCAACTTCTGCTCCTTCAAAACACAAGGACAATTTTGAAGTTCCACGAAGATACCTGAAAACTCTCTTGATCGCAGTCCAATGATCTTTACTTGGATTGGACATATATCTACTTAGGACTCCCACTGCATGAGCTATATCTGGACGTGTACATATCATAGCATACATTAAACTACCAACTGCACTAGTGTATGGCACTCGAGCCATCACCTCAGCTACCTCATCAGTCTTTGGACACTGTTCCTCAGATAATTTGGTCCCTGTAGACATAGGGGTATCAACAGGTTGGCAGTCTGCCATACCAAATTTCTTCAAAATCTCGTTGATATACTTCTCCTGACCTAGCCACAGTTTCCATTTCTCACGATCCCTCTTAATTTGCATGCCCAAAATAAAATTTGCAGGCCCCAAGTCTTTCATATCAAACTTCTTGGCCAACTGACCCTTCACCCATTTTACCATCTTCATGCTATTTCCAATTAGTAGCATATCATCCGCATAGAGAGTAAGAATCACAAATTCATCACCTATTCTCTTCACGTAGACACAGTGATCAGAATTTAAACGGGCAAAATTAAGTTGAAGCATGTGCGTATCAAACTTTTGATACCACATCCTCGGAGATTGCTTCAGTCCATATAAAGACTTCTTTAACCTGCACACGAGATTCACCTTCCCTTTTGTTTCAAATCCTTCTGGTTGCCTCATGTAAATCTCCTCCTCCAAATCACCATGGAGGAATGCTGTTTTTACATCCATCTGTTCCAGTTGAAGATCATAAGCCGCTACTATGGACAGGACAAACCGTATAGAGGTCACTTTTGCCACTTGTGAGAAGATCTCATCATAGTCTACTCCCTCGATTTGAGAATACCCCTTTGCAACCAATCTCGCCTTGTATTTCTCCACGGTTCCATCTGGTTTCAATTTTCGCTTGAATACCCATTTACATCCAAATGCCTTTCTATCCTTAGGCAATTTGCACAAGTTCCATGTCTCATTTTTATCAAGCGACTGTATCTCATCTATCATTGCGAGCTCCCACTTATTTGCATTAACCCTTGATCTCACATCTTTTACAGAAGTAGGGTCTTCACCTGTACTCAATGCCCTGAACCCGTAGCGTAGAGGCGCCCGTCTGTTCCTTGTTGATCTCCAGAGAACCGGTGTATTACTTGTATCAGGAGCTTCATCAACTTCATCAACCAAGCTGACTTGATCAGAATCAAAGTCAGAATCAGAATTAGAATGATTCTCAACTAATGTGCTTTGTGTCACCACTTCCTCAGCTTCATCTTTCATGTCTTCTTCAAGCACTACTACTTTGTTTTGCTCATCCCGCTTCTGTGTACCAGCCTGAGACTGAGTTTCACGAAAGATAACATCCCTGCTGTAGACTATAGATCTTGTTTCAGGATTCCACAATTTATAACCTTTGACCCCTTCCTTGTATCCAATGAATATATTCTTCTCGGACTTGTTGTCAAGTTTCCCCCTCTTTTCCTTAGGTACATGAGTATATGCATCACACCCGAACACGCGAAGGTATGACAGGTTTGGCTTCTTCCCAAACACTACCTCGTATGGTGTTCGATCCTTCACTGATGTGGTTGGTGACCTACTCTTCAGGTGACAAGCTGTGGCAACTGCTTCTGCCCAAAATTCAGGTTCTAACCCTGCCCAACTCAGCATACACCTCGCCTTTTCCATGAGTGTCCGGTTTAGTCTTTCAGCCACTCCATTCAGCTGAGGCGTATAAGATGTCGTCTTTTGCCTTGCTATACCATTCTTCACACAGAACTGCTCGAACTCGTTGGAGCAGAATTCACCTCCGTTATCTGTGCGAACTCCTTTGATTTTCTTGCCCAATTGATTTTCAATCAAAGCCTTAAACTCTTGAAAAATTTCGAACACCTTAGATTTACTTTTAAGAAAATAAATCCAACTGTATCGTGAGAAATCATCTATGAAAGATACAGAATACCTGGATCCTCCTATGGATGGTGTAGGAGTAAGCCCAAAAACATCACTGTGGATTAGTCCCAAAAGCTCTAACGTTCTTGCATCATTCTGTGGAAAACTAACTCGATTATATTTTCCATAAATGCAGTGTTCACAAAACCCGAAACTCATAGAGCACTCTGGTACTCCCTCCACCATTTGGCTCGAAAACAAGGTAGATAAACCCTTTTCTCCAATGTGCCCCATCCTCTGATGCCACAACAGAGAAGTATCATGCTCATCTTCCTTCGCCTCTTTGGACACGAAACTGCCACTGAGAGTAATTGTTTCCGCAAGCAATTTATATAACGTCCCATAACGGACTCCTCGTGCAATTACAATGGAACCTCGAGTCATCTTGAACGAATCCTTATTGCAACTGAAGTTAACTCCTGAGTCGGCCATCGTGCCAACTGATAACAGATTTTTACTCATAGAAGGTATGTGCATCACATTCGGAAGAGTTTTTATTGTGCCATCTTCCATCCTCAGCTTCATGCGACCACGCCCAATAACCTGAACTGCAGTATCATCTCCTAGCATGACGTCTCCACCATCATACTGCTCATATTCACAAAACCAGTGTCTATGAGGTGTCATGTGGAATGAAGCTCCGGTGTCAACGTACCAGATGTATTTGTCTGACTGTGCCATACACGTAGTGGCCACATACATATCTCCTGTCGTCTCGACTTCCTTTCCAGAGGATGAATTTTCTTCCCTTTTATGATCCGCCTTGTTTTTACAGTCACGTTTCATATGGCCCCACTCTTCACACTTCCAGCATTTTACCTTCCGTTCTCTACTCTTCGATCGCCCACGAGATTTAGATCCGGACCCTTTCCAATTTTGAGATTTCTCTGTAGGTCTACCCCTAAATGCAAGAGCCTCTTTACTGGAATTCCCTAATCCCCTTCTTCGTGTCTCCTTTGATAATAAGGCCGCACACACAGTTTCATACGAGAGTTCTTGGTTCCCACCATCAATAACCACAATGAGATTATCCCATGAATCCGGCAGTGAACAAAGTAGTGTTATTTCCTTATCGTCATCTTCAAACTTAACGCCAATAGATATAAGTTGACCGATCAATGTGTTAAATTCATACAAATGTGCGGTTAACGAATCACCCTCACGCATCCTAAGGTTATACAACTTTTTTCTTAAGAATAATTTATTGACAAGTGACTTACTTTGATATAGCGACTCCAATTTCCGCCATAAAGCCCTGGCTGTTGGTTCGCTCATCAAGTTCGTCAGAATGGTGTCTGCGAGACAAAGCCGGATCAAGCCCTTTGCTTTCCGATCGATTCGATCCCAGTCTTCAACCCTCTTTTCGGACGCCAAACCTGTTCCGTCAGCAATAGGCCTTTCCGATTCGATTGCTGGCCATAGATCTCGATCACAAAGAAGATCCTCCATCTTCATCTTCCACAGATCGAACCTCTTTCCATCGAATTTAGCTATCTCAATTCGCGACCCTCCTGACATCTCTGATAAAACCTTGGCTCTGATACCACTTGTAGGATTTTAACGATGTAGAATATGAATTTGATAGACCAAAAATCGGAAAACAATAATAAGAAAAGAACTCACGATTTACCCAAGTTCACCCCAATTAGGGCTACGTCCTGAAAACTGAACTCTCAATTATTATTTCTTGGTTATCATAACTTGTTACAATGATATCCCTATATATAGGCGTCTAAACCCTTTTTACATATGATTGGGCCTATCTACACATTACTGGGCCTATCTTCATATCATTTGGGCCTAAACCATAAATATCATTAGGCCTAAGCCCGTTGGGGGGGGGGGGGGCTCCGCCCCCGCAGTGTGATCGAGATATTTACCATACTCCAACAATATTGCATGTCAAACATTCTTTATTTATATCTTTCCATGCATTTTTCACCTCTTTCATTAATTCATTGATTATTTCTTTCTTTGATGCACCATGTTGATTCATGTAGCACTCCACAGCTGACGCCACATGTCCTCTTTTCTGTTCAAACTGTGAACAAATATCAAATGAAAATTATTATACAAAAGATTTAAAAGTAAGGATAGAAATGGTTCAATTTTCTACCTCATAGTCAGCCATATCGTCCATTAATCTACATATTACTGAGGAAGCTCTAACAATCAATGGCTCATTCACTACCCAATTAACAACTTCCTCAGTAATTAAGTTTCAATCCATACAAACAAAAGAAGTTGTGGATAACATCATGTATCCACTAGAGACAAGGGCAACCTTCATGTACTCTTCCATTGTTGGTACATAGCCATTGTGAAACCAATAAGTTTCACTGAGGTATGATCTCACTAATTACTTCATCTAATAGGTTATATAGTTAAATTAGTAATTTCCACACTTTAACAATTATGTAATTTTGACTTAGATTAGTAAATTGAGGGAAAACTTACTTCATTCTTTGGATAATTTACCAAGTAGGATTTGCGTTCCTTGCGCGAATTCATTCTCCATTTCAGAGTAGACATCCAACAAAGCCTTGTAAAAATGTCTTAGGTACAATGGCACTTCATTTACGGCATTAATATCCCATCTAAATAAATACATTAACATCATCATCAGTAGAATGAAAAACATTTTTCATGTAAATAAATACATACCTTTGTATTGCTTCGGTAAAAGGCAGAAGTTCATCAATAGTTCCATAACTGTCATAGATGTCATCAATGACTGAGGTCATGGCAGTGACCTTAGTCATCATTCTTCTTCCAATAGAATATTGGGGTTCAAAGCATACTCCTAATATCCAAAAATAACACTCCACCAATCTATCTCTAGCAAATGATAAACTTGATGCAAAATCTAACTCTTTCCACCATCTGAGGAAATATTAATTTCAATCAAAGAATTAGTATCAAACACATGCAAGCATGCCAAAATTGAAATTTAGTGAACCAACTAACTTTGTAAGTTCACAGAGCTCCTTTTGATGTTGCCTTTGGAGCATATTGAAGTCCAATATAGCAAAATTGAGTATTATTTTGTTATGTGCTTTGTTATCCTCGTAAAGGTGTATGAATAATTTAGCTTCCAATCTTTGCAATGCTTTATGAATTGGTTACTTTAGAGCGTGGTCAACTTGAGTCTCAATTGGAAAACCACTAGAGTTTGATAGCACGGATTGGAGTTGAGTTGTCGTAAATATCAATGCTTCCTCTAAAATATTTTCTTCACCGTGAACTAAGAAGTGAGATGTCTCATACAAACTTAATAATCCTTTAATATCACGCATGAGATCTTTGTGGAATTTTCCTTCAGGGGTTTTGAATTGTTCGAATACATCTGGTTATATTGAAAATTTTAGTTTTAGATTTCTATAAAATACAAAAGAAAATAATACAGAAAATATATAACAATAAATGACATACCACATGAAACGTGATAACCTTGTTGTCTTAGAAGTCTGAAAGACAAAGACACAATATAGAGATTCTTTCCATGTTTAACATTGAAGTCATCATAAGTTTCATGCAAACGTTGTAACAATGTTCTTATAGCATTGTCAAAGTGATACTCGATTCCTAAACGTTGGATGGTATCAACCAAATCCAATTTCTCTGCACATACCTCTTGTGTTCCATTAATAAGTAACCCACTAATATATTCTTTCAGTACGCGAAACTCTTCGATATCTTTCTGGGCAATCTTCTCCTTTACAAAATAAATACAATATTGAACTTGAAACAACTATGAAACTGAAAATATTATTATACATACATACATATATATATATTTCAGCTGACCTTGGTGTCAGTAGAGTATTTAAGAAAATAATCTCCCCAAATGCTTGGATGATAATTGGCAGAGCGACGAGGGAGTAATGATGCTGATACTGGAACACAATTCACCTCCATTTTTTTAGTGGATTATCTTTTCATACAAACATCTAATTTATAAGACGAGGGAGTATTTCACTATTGTTTATGAATGAGCAAGAAAGTTTAAATGATTCAACATCAACATAATTTGTGGACAAAGTTTTGTTGAAGAAAAGAAGAAAAAAAGGGTTTAAATGCATTGTATTAGATTAAATGAATCAACAACAACATAATAACCATGATTGATTTTAATGTCAGTGATATTATCTCTTGATTAATAATCTTTTAAAAATCTTTTAAAAATCTTTTAAACAAACAATTTAAATAATTTGAGGTGACAACAAATACATAAAATATTTTATTTTATATCCATAATTATTTTACTTTCCTAAATTTGATCTTAAATTTTAAGTGTGTGTTTTTTTTAATTTAATCTACTAACTATTGTTATTTTTCTAATTTAACTAGAAAAAAAACAAATAAAGTACAAAAGTAGAGTGTGATTAATAATAAAAATTCTTTTAAAATAATATTAATAATTTAGATTATTATTAAGAAGAGAAAGGAGATTGTTATCCGATACTTGTTTTGGACACAATTTTCTTAAAACAATTTTGCCCCTTCGAAGGATGTGTCCAAGGTTCAATAGACGTCTATTTCACAAGATACAATATATGCAATGAAGTAGCTAGCACACAATTTACTTAATAAATTAAACTTCACTTATGAACATTATCAAAAATGATAATATGAAAAAGATGAGAACTTGTAAAAATATTGTCATGAAGTGCTCGCAACTTACGTCAATTTTTTAGTGGCTAATAATTTGTTTTACAAGTATCTAATATCTTTCCCTTTATCGGGAATTTTCCTATGAGATCCATCCCCTACATGTCAAACAGACAAGTTACCGTAACAGGAGTTTGTTCAATCGAAAACAGTCTTGAGATGTCCCCAAATATCTAGCAACTTTTGCATTTCTTGGCGTATGTCTTAGAGTCCGACTGGAGGGTTGGCCATTAATATCCTTGTAGGATTGTCCTTTGAGCAAGGGAGCTGACTTCGAGGTGTCCACCGCAAATTCCCTCGTGGACCTCTTCTTGGAGATCTTGTACTTCATGCAGGGGTACACACCAGAGCAAAGGCTTAGAAAAAGATCGTATACACAAAATGTTATTGACGACAATGTAACTTGTTGTCTGCTTTCTTATTTGTTTTATTTTTACGGGATCACTAGGTAGCACCCTCTTTTTGACCAACCCTCGAATATAATCCATCAAAGTCTGTGGGGAGTCGTCGATGCTCTTTAGTGTTATGTCCGCTAGTCGATGCTCATCGTGGGGAGTTCGATCCTCAATGTGAATCCTATTTCATTCACCATCTCGCAAATGCAACTTTGGCCAGGTAGTCAGCCTTGACATTGTCATTTCGACTTATCACCTTAATAGAAAAATAAGGGAACTTAGAGGCTTCCCATTGGGCTACAAGTAGGTACTATGCGAGCTTATCGGAGTTGATGTTGAACTTGCTAGTAATCTACTTAACCATGACCTGTGAGTCACTTCTTACGAACAAAGAAGTTCTGTTGTTTCCTTGGCCCATTGGAGTATGACTATGGGATTTCATATTCGGCCTCGTCGTTAGTGAGCTCGAACTTAGCTGATAACATCTCCATATGAGCTCTCGTTATTCCGGCGAGGTGAGGACTATACCAGCCCATGCTCCTGTTTAATTTAATGCTCAGTCGATGTTGAAGACTTAGCCCTCTCCTAACTTAAGTAAGGTTATGAATGATTCAATCTCTAACCCATGTATATAATTATTTAAAGTATGGTAACAGAAATTCTTTCTCCCACAACAGACTAACATGACTCGAACGAAAATTAGTTTTATTATATATTAATTTAAAAGTGTTCACGTTGTGCCGACTCACACGAATAGGTCACAAAATGTGTGAATCTTTGGAGGATCACTGTCCTCTCTCAATGGGTTAAATTAATTAGACCAAACTCAAAGATCTGATGATTAATTAATTCAACAACTTATAACAAACCATCAATTGTCGGGGGCTGCAATGTCATATATTTATTGGTAGGCAAACGAAGTTATTATGTACAACTAATGAAATTATCTCACAACAACATACGTATTTTATAAGATTACAATTTTTTAATAACATTTGTTGTTATGTTGTTTAATTTTTTTTTATGGATATTAATTACATATTGTCAATAATATGTAGTTTAGTTGGTTACAACTTCACTTATCACTTTAAGAAGTGATAAATTTGAGGCATGGTAAAAATAAATATGGCTCAAATTTTTTTAAATAAATTATTATTTTAAGAGAAAAATAAATAAAATTTTTCATCTTCTTCTCCTAAATATATATATATATATATATATATATATATATATATAATAAAACATAGATTTTTCATATTCAAAGATGAAATATTAAGTGAATGGAAAAATTGTTTCTCAATTTAATTTGTTGAACACTTATAATATTAATGAATGTATTCGATTAATGAATCATCAAATTGAACACATGTAATATATATGGTATGATAAATAATTAATAGAATAAATCTGGATCGTCAAATTCATTTGGATATTTAAGTAAAAGAATATGAAATATATAAATTAATGAACGTATTCGATTCATTTTAATATTCATAATAATCAACTTATAAATGGAAACACTCTAGCTCTAAGGTCATCTCTTATCATATTTTTTAAGGGAAAATCAAATTTTGTAGTATTGTTATTTTAGATCATTTCTAAACAGGTTTTTTAAACATCAATTAATTCCTGAAATGTATTTACTTTGGAATAAATTTGTTTTGTATTAAGTATAAATTCTCTATCTTTATTATTTCTCTACTTTTTATATAAAATTAAAACAAATATGGATTAAAAAAGAAAAATAAATTAACTAAATAAAAATAAATTTAGAACTAAATAACTTGAAATAACAATTAAGACTAAATTTAGTTTTGAAAGTCTCTTATTGTGAATTTGATGAGGATATTGTAAACAAATGTTTTTTGGAATATATTATTTTTTGTAAAATATAAATTACATAACAAATAAATATGTTACGTGTAAATAAATGAAAAATAAATTTTATTGAGGTCCTTATTGTATTGATCCGCTGATTCGTTCCGGCGTGGGCTCATGTGTCTTTTTTAGCTTGATCTCGATCTAATGGATCTTAATTTCTTTGAGGGGTGTTTTGGGCTGATTTCATACTAGATTCAATTTCGAGAGTTGTTGGCTTTATCTCAATCTGTTGAACAACTATAGATTTCTTCCGAGGGCCTCTCGACTTTTCTTCAGAGGCCTTTGATTTTTCTCTAAATGGATTTTGACAAAGTTTCTGTATAATTTTCAACTAGAGGAAGATTCAAAATGACATAGTTTTGGTATTCTTCGCATTTCTCTCAACTTCTATATATTAGCTTCTCTCCATTCTTTTTCAGAACTTCTACATCTCAGCTCTCCGTTCATCATTTACTCAAGGGTATTTATAATTGGAGAGGGTGACAATATGAATATTATGATGTCAAGTGTCACTAATATGAGAGATAAATCTCTCAATATCTTAATATATAAATAAGGTTTTTTTTAGGAAAAAAAACCATTCGTTAATCTAGGTTGAAGAAACTCATTCCGCATATACAATATTAACTATTTGAGGAGGGACCATATTAGTCCATTGAACATTCGTCTGCAAATTAATTCCTATTTTAGCTAGACCATGTGCAGCCTTGTTTGCTTCTCTGTTAACAAAATCTAATTTCAAAAGTATTCCTCTACGTTAGCTTCAAAAGTATTCTTAGCATATAATAAACTCTTTCGGTCATAGTTCTGTTTATTCTTTCAATTACCCTTTTTCCTTGTGGAGTCATTGGTACTATCTTCTCTAATATGATATCGTGGATGTCACGCCCCGAATCTTAACTTAATTCATTAACTAAATTTCAAAATTCAATAAATGATACAGCTACATTTCCTAGATTTCTCCAAAGATTGTCAAGCTACTTACTTTCAATTAAAAAAAAACAATTAGTAAAACTATTAACTTGAAACAATCTATAATATATTAAAAACAAATTTAACTTTTTTTCAATAATAAATCCTCAAATTAAAAGTTCAAGCTTCCAATAACAATATAAAGTTTATTCTCAAAAGAAAACAAACTAAAAGAAATACTATAAACTCTTATTCAAAATCATCCATCTAGTAATCATCCTCCAATTTAGTATCTTCACTGTCAATTGTAAAGTGAGAAAAATAGGAAGTGAGTATAAAATAATCAGTAGGTTGAACATCCGTTTGTTTTAAAAATAATTTTCTAATTTAAAAGAAACAAAACAATATAAATATTTTAAAGAAAATTGATAGTAAGAAAACTTTACGGTACTTTTATCTTTAAATAAAAAAAAGACAAAACAAAGATTATATATTCAGTAAAAAATCATTTAAAATCTACATTGAACAAATGAACATAAAATAGTCATTTAATCGATATCTTTTTTTTCGATTCTTTTCTTTTCTTTGATTTTTGGGGAAATAATTTGAATGTTTGGTGAATGAGCCAAATTGGTATCAATTCCTAACTTTATACCCGTTAGGAAAGGGTCTTACTTATACTTTGTTGGTTGGCTTTTTGTCCATGCCAATCGATGATCTTATACATGTTGAAACATGTTCCTCCTTTTTGCTATCCATCGAGTTAATCCTCAATAAAATTAGAGATTATAAAAAATCCACATATAACTTACTTTTATAAAACTTCATTATAAAACATTTAACATTCTAAAATATTTAATATTACTAGGAATAAAGAAAATATCATTTATTTTAAAATAATAATTTAATCAAAATCATATAACAAAAATATACACTCTATGTAACTTAAAACTTAATTTAAAAATATATACATATAAAAAAGAATTTGCTGAGAATGATTTATAATACCATTTGTAAACATATTTCAAAAAATACACTGAGTTGAAAATATAGAAAATATATATATATATATATTAGTAACATAAATAAAAGAATATAAAATACTTATTAAAAAATATTTTTTATATTTTCATTAAATAATAATAAAAACTTAATATATTTCTTATATCAATTCATTTAAAAGATTCACACTCCTTTTTCATTTTAAAAAAATAATATATATATTTTTTATATTTTAAAATAACTATATCTATTTAATAAATAAAAAACTTCTTATTTATAACTATTCATAAAAAAAGAAAATTTAAAATATTCTTTTAAAAGAAAATCAAAATACTAATCAAAATACCAAAATATCAGAAAACTTAAATTTATAAAATTTTAAATCTTTATTATCCAGAACTAAGGAAAAACAAACTTTTACTTAACATAAAAAAAATAAATTCACAGGTACGAAACTAAAAACCAATTCAAAAGCCTAAATTTTCCACAAATTAAAACTTGCCCAAAATCATAAAACTTGTTCAAAATCTTAATACACAGTTTCAAAAATATCATTCCAAAGTTGTATCCTTCAAATTCAATATCATTTAAAAAAATATTCGATTATAGTAAATAAAAAAACGAAGAAGGATCGTACACCGGCTTCGATTGATTACTTGCGTAGATTCACATCAGTTTAAGTTTCTACTCCTAAATCTCCTTCAGACTCTACCAACAATCTATTTAATAAAAATTTTAACTTAATTTATATCTATATCTTAATTATATGATCTTGTTGTCTCATCATAATCAAAAACACTAAAAAGAATTTACATTTATCACAAACTTCTAGAGATTAAGAAAACCCTAATTCTTTTGCCCCCTAGCGACTTTTGTTTTTACAAACGAATAATAACTCTTAAGGTGAAACTTGAAATCATTCTTATCACTGTCTCTTTCGTTTTCTTTTTAATTTTCTCCAAATCCTATCTTACAAATCTTCCGCCTCTTCTCTACAATATTCATATCTCTTTTTTTTTTCAATTTACGTACCTAAAAACTCATTCATATTTCTTTTAAAACCTATTTAAATTAAAACATTTATGTTTTTTTATTAATTAGTCCCTGATATTCTTCATATATTCTAATTTGACCCATAATAATAATTATAAATTTTTAATTTTTAATTTAATTAAAAACTCATAATAACTACCTGATTTAGGTCGGGTCAGGGTATTACAAAAACTCCTTCATCTGCTATAATCATCTGCTATATGTTGTGTTCCATTTCATACTCTTCTTTCTTAATTAACTCTTAAAAATATCTAGTGATAGATACCTTATTGTACTCACCTATGACAACTCATCTCTTGGTTTGTAGTAGTGTAATAGCTTTGATAAAATTCCATGGTATCATAGTATTGTTGAATGTAGTACCAAATGATAAAATTGCTTTGTCATTTCCACCGCACTAATTGATTATGGTGCTTGACGAATTAATTATTACTATTTATGACCCTATTTAACTCTAGACTGATGTCCCATCTTTTGTTAAGGACAAAGAGAGATCCTTTTTCTTTTCCTCTTATTTTAGTTTCAGTTGATTTGTATATAAATACTCTGATAACCTATTTATTTTTATAGATTTAGTCACGAGTTCAATAAATTTAAAGGCTCATGTGATATTGTTTTTCTTACTTTCCTTTAATGTAAATGTAATGATCATTTGTTAAAGAGTATAAAGTTAAAAATTGAATTCAGTAAATGACTTGTTAGATTTACACTTAAAGATGATTCTTTTTTTAATTATACTTAATTAATTGTAAGGGAAAGTTCTAGTGAGTTCTATCCTTTAACAATGACCAATTGATTAATATGAATATGAGTTTGAAAAGGATAATCTATGAGAAAAAATATTCTATTGAAGGAATTAATAGGATGATATGTAATTTCGGTTGTTATATCTAATATAATTGATGAGTGTATTTACGTAATTTTATTTACTATTGGATGTTGAATTATTTTATATTTTTAAGAAATAATAATTTATTTAAGTATTTCATTGAGCATATGTATGAGGCTTCTTATTGTAATTGTTATGGTTCCTATGTTATGTGACTATGTTATGTCTTGATTTCATATTGTAATTCTTATGGTTCCTATGTAAGTTCTCATGAGTTTTTTTTGTTTCTCTTAAATACAAATATGTCAACTAATGGTAAAAGTTCTCATTGTGAAAGATAATGGCAGATAATTACTGGGATTATTATTTAGACTAATTAAATATAGAGCTAACTATTTTTAGGGAATTCGAACATTTAATCATCCGTTCTGAAAGAAATATTTTGGAGTCCCCTTATCAACTCTCCAAAGCTACCAAATTAGAAAACAAGTAATTGAATCCGTGCAAAGCATCAACTATAATAGCATAGGTCAAATCGTGTAGTGGAGAAGACAATCAGTCAGTACAATAACTTGGCATTGTGCCCTTTAAGGTAGAGATTAGGTGAATTTGAAATTCTCTTTAAACAAAATTAGGAAAATGTTAGAAAAATAAAAAAATCTATAAAACTCCATGTATTTTACAATATATCTTATTTTATATCATTCTTTCTGCATTAATGTTTAAAAATAATGATGGAGACCTTATTTGTACTCACCTACAACTCATCTCATGCTATATAGTAGTGTCATAGCATTGATAAAATTATACGTTATCATTATATTGTTGAATGTAGTATCAAATCATTGCTTTATCATTTCAAAATCTATTATCAACCTCACCAATTCATTATGGTGCTTGACGAATGTGATCTAAACCACAACTTGTTGGTTATGCTGATGTTGGTTTCTTGTCTGATCTACGTAAAGCCAATCGTAAACGGACTGGTTTTACATGTGGACGAATTATTGTTTCGTCATGTTCTACAAAGGAAACATTATTGCTACTTATTCGAATCATGCAGAAATTATAGCAAATCCATGAAGCAAGTCATGAATGTGTTTGGTTAAGATCCATGCCTCAACACATCTGAGAGACATGTGGTTTATCTTTAGGCAAAAAACTTTCAACAATAATTTATGAAGATAACATTGCATGTATAACTCAATTGCAGGAATGATATATCAAACAAGATCGCACAAAGCATATTTGACCAAAAAATTTCTTTACACATGATCTTCAGAAAGATTGTGACATTGATGTACAACAAATCCGTTCAAGTGATAATTTGACACATTTGTTCATAAAAACATTGCCAAGATCAACATTTGAAAGACTAGTCCATAATATTAGAATGTGTGAGTACAAAGGTAACATGTAATGATCAAGGGGGGTGTACAAGGAACGATATACACTTTTTCCTTCACTAGGGTTTTTATTTTCCACTGGATTTTTCTCTAATAAGGTTTTAATGAGGCATATTCCTTGTACAATGGACATTCAAGGGGAAATTTTATAAATCTCATTATTTGTATGTCATTTGAACTTTTATCAATTCCCATAACCCCGTTTGCAATTATAATTTCTAATAACACTTAATTTCTAATAACCTCCTATTCATGTTGAATGATTAAGAGTCACATGTTCATATATATAATTGTATGTATATATAGGTCGTACTTCATTCCTATAAATTTGGCATTAGATATGTATATTTGAGTACGGATATGAATCATATATATATATATATATATAATATATATATATATATATATATATATAACAACTATCTCTTCTCTATTTTTTCATTGATTTCTATTTGATTTGATCTTTTGTAAATTCATATTTTCTTAGTAATAGATTTATAACAAAGTGTTTGTTTTAAGTTATTAATTAAATAAAGAGTTAATTTTTATTATGGATTAAAATAGAATATGTGAACAATAATAGAGATTAATTAATAAATAATTAAAAAGAATTAAAGACGTTAATTTAAATAGATATGAATTAAGGTATGAATGATAATTATTCTAATAGCTATAAAAAAAATAAAATTAAAAAAAATAAAAAGAGATAAATGAAAGATCAATAGAGAGCAGTGGAGGCAGTAGACAATATTCGAAACCGTAAGAATTTTCAATTCTTTATTTAATATAATTAGGAATGTATAATTAAAAGTATTATGGATTATAATTGATGATTATGTTTATATGATTAAGATTTCAAATTGGAAAACTCTAAAACAACTAAGAATAACGAATTATAGTGAGTTCATATTATTTCAAAATATTCTGGATTTAATAAATGAAAACAATTCCTTTAATATCTGTTTTTGATATATATATATATATATATAAATGACTTAATGTTTTTGAGGTATATCAAAATGGAATAGTTTTTGTTGAACAAGTCATAAACGTGGTAGCCTTTTAACATTTAATTACTTAATTTTTGTATTTATAAAATTTTAAGGGCTGATTTGCATAAAATAGACAAATATATGGTCAAATCGTAATTTCTGAAAGTTGAAATGGTCACCATGAAGCTATAGTGGTCGTCCTGCCAGAACAACCACTGTAGCTCCAGGACGCATAGGCCTCTACACTACTTCATCATCCTTTCTTACTCAACATAGAGCATCTATCAGCTCAAAATCACTCGATTCTCTTGTTTTATGTCTCAATCTCATGTTCGGGATATCTAACACTGAGAAATTCTAGGTCCAATTTTGATAGAATTCTGAAATTTTATTAGGAAATTCCCGAGAATACTAGGTTCGCCTTATCTTGTTCATAGGACAGTACATGAGTCCTGACCAAGAAGGTGAAGTGCTACTATTAGCTCGAGAAGACATGGTCCGAATGTTCTAACGGCCAAATTAGAGGCAATTCTCAGGAACTGAGAAGATCGCGAAAATGAGAATATCGAAAAGTATTATAAATTATTAATTATTAGGTTTAATTTGAAATTAGCAAACCCTAAAGACAAATAGCAATAATGAATTTTAGTGAGTTCAGATTATTCCAAAATATTCTGGATCAGATTATTCCAAAATATTTTGGATTTATGGTAAGTGAAAAATGGAATAGTTTTTGTTGGACAAGTCATAAACTTTGTGGCCTTTTGATTTTGCCAACTAGGTATCCAATAAATATATTAATAAATGAGTTTGTTTAAAATTGTTGGTAAAGATAATTAGGCACCCTAATTGGTGTCCATCAAATATTTTAACCAATTGATCACTTTCCAAAGTACATTTTTATATAAAATTAGCACTTATCATGTAATATTAAATCTATGCATTAAGATATGAATGTAGAATATGTGATCAAAACGAAGGTGATGATGAGTAATTTTATTTTCATGGCCATGGTTTTATTCATAATGAACTTGGCTATGTGCTTCTTGGCTATGATACCATAAAAGAATATGATTCGTGAGGATTTGTGTTGATTTCTATTGAATAAAATGAATAAATAGACTTTATAAAGAGGAAACAGAATATCTAAAATATTCCCGTAATATAATCAAATCAAATATAAAAATTCATAAAAAGATAAATATAATTTTTTTTATATTGATAAAAATAATCATAAATTAATTATCTAATACAAACAAATACAAATAAAATCATCTAGTCTCCGTTCAAAATCATCCATTTCAATATTTGAATTGGGAAATCATTAAATCAGCTCTCAACCATTTTCTGAGATTAAATATATGAAGAAGTTGACATCTCTTCGATTTAACATCCCTTGTTGATCTTCCATATCATCTTCCTTCTTCATTTTCCTTAATAATCACACTCTTCAATATTGAAAATTGAAGTTCATGGGTTGCCAATGCCAAGAAGATTAAATCCGTCGTTTGAACGAAAACATAGTATCTTAGCATTTTTAACTTTACCATGAAGATTTTTTGAACGTCTTATGAAAGATATAATTTCGTGTTCTCCTTCTCCAAGGACATTTGCGTCAGATAAAATAACTTTCATGTCTTTTCAATCATAGCTTAAGTTAGAGTATATGTAAGTTTTTAAATAAGTAGATAAATCAACCATAAAACAGGTTACAGGAGCCACTAAATGAGAAATATATATATATGTTCCCTTAAAATTATATTTGGCAGGTAATGCTTTTGCTTCGTCTTCAAATGTCTTACGCTATCTTCCTCTAAGTTAGCTTCAAAAGTATTCTTAGCATATAATAAATGATTTCGGTGATAGTTATGTTTATTCTTTCAACTACTCCATTTTCTTGTGGAGTCATCGGTACTATCTTCTCTAATATGATACCGTGAAAAGACAAATTCTAGTTTAAATGAAAAAAAAATATAAATATTTTCAAGAAAACTGATAGTAAGAATACTTTAGGGTACCTTTATCTTTAAATCATAAAAAGGCAAAACAAAGATCAAATTGATACGCGAAAATCGTATCACCTTTTTAGCATGTTTTTATGTATGAATTTGGGTGAAATCGAGGGTAATTTGATCTTGATTGTTGATTATTCACTTAATTTCACAGTTTTTATGATTTTGGAAGTGTCAGGTGAAAAGTAGACGAAAACAGCAAATTTTGGGGCAAAAACGCAATTTTTGGAAATGTTGACCCGGTTAAAGGGTCGGGACGGGCGTCCCGACCAAGTCAAGGCACCTGGACGGGCGTCCCGACCTGGTCAACTGACCAGGACGGGCGTCCCGAGCCGCTAGAAGCTGTCCCACATCGAATTTTTCAGAAATTTTCACTCTGGGAAGCTGCTATAAATACCCCAGGCCTCCAGCAGTTGAATTCATTCCTCTCCACTCGATCTGAGTCATTCGGAGACTTCCAGTGTACAATTCTCGAGTACACAAGTCACTGAGAGACTCGGGTTTCAGTTTCAGTTTTCTTTCTTTCTTTAGTGTTTCGTTTTCATAGTTTCTGAGAAATAGTCTCAGATCTTAGGCTTCGATAGATAGGTTCGTTTTTGGTATTCATAGAATACCGGGATTTCGTTAGGAGATCCTAAGAGAGAGATAGGGTGCTTGTTCTTAGTCAGATTAGGGCAATTTGCTTAAGCCCGAGATGTTAGGTAAAGCAATTGCTACTAGGTCTGAGGAGCGTTCTCCGAAGGCTCTGCTGAGCAGAGTAGGATCGAGCAGTCAGGAGCATATAGGAGCTGCAGCGCCGACTGGACCTGCATAGAGTGGTGATTACTTTATGACAGTGGGTCCCCTAGACGAGGTTCTGTATGTTTACGAATTGTTTTATCTAAATATTAATTTGAATATCAGATTACGATTCTTATGAATATCTGTTTTATATGTTGAAGTTGTTATGATTTTCCGGAAATGGCCACCTGCTTAAATATTCATTATGTCTGCATGTCTAATGCCGTTCTTTTAAACTGAAATTAGGGTTATAGACAATTCCTAACCACGGTCTATTCATAACCTGTTTAGTTTAACAGGCATCAATTAGTATTGGTGTTTGCCATACTAGATAAAATAATCTGCGGAACACCCTGTTGGTTGAAAGTAGTCTAGGTAGGCTGAGTAGAGTGTTATGCCGGCGGTTATGAGACGAGCAGCATGATACCGAAGTGACATAGGGTACCGTTCATTGCTGACTTTAGTCCGAGCCGTGAGTAGGGCTGTTACCCTTAACGATGGGGCGGTAGCGTAGAAACTTAGATGTGGTAACCTTTAGACACAGAACATAGTTGCAATCGAGGCCAAGACATGTCTAAAATACTCGAATATAGGTCAATCAACGTATAGTAATAGTATAACATAGAATCAGGACTCATCTATAAAACACTTTTGGGATTAATTAGATTTAAACCTAGTGGAGAATGGATCACCCTCTCATCAAAGTTATTGATGAAGATTGCATAACTGGATCATAAGATATGAGTTAGGATAAAAGGCTAGTTACTACTAAGCCGTTAGCACTTCCCTGGGAGTACGATATTTAACTTAATAAAATCGTAGATACTTTCCAACAGACTAGCTACACGATAGGTACTCTGCCTTAGGTTCTGATTCATTAAGTGACAATAATTGAATGCTAAGTGACAGTTAGTAAGACTCAGTCCTTAATTACTCATAATCGACATAGGTAAATAAAAGCTTATCTTTTAGCATACCAATCGGAACGCATCAGATTTTTGGCGCCGTTGCCGGGGAAATATCATAATGAATTTAGGATTAAAGGCCACAATTCTAGAGACTTATGATAGGTAACGGTAGTAACTCAGACCTTAGACCTGCACTTATCTTATACTAGTTAGACAATCAATTTCCGAAATATAGGGTTATCATAACTAATTGATTTTAGATATTATCTGGAATTAAGACACTTAGGATAACCCAATTTTAGAAAATTATTCTAAAACCATATTGAGGGAATTTAATTGCTTTCGAAATATAAAAAGAAAAAAAAATGTTAAAAATTTAAAATCCAAAAAGAATGTATTTTTCTTGCTCAATGGTAAGTTGTTCTTTTCCCTATCTCTTGTTCTTTCTTAGTTGTTTTCTTAGTTCTACATTTGTTGCTCTTTTTCGTGTTATTTCTATTTGTTAATTTCGAAAAAATAAAAATGGAAATGAGGATACAATATCTTTCTGATTTGTCAAATTTTGGCTCAGATTTTAATCTGGAAGAAATATCATTATGGAATTTTCTTAGGTCATGCTTAGTTTATTAGACGGAATCATGAAATAAAATTTTCTTTAATAGACAGACCTCTGAGTATTGTAATGAGAAAGGATGTTCCTTTTGTTTGACGATAAATGCATGAGATTGTTTAAACCAAAAGGAATTACTGCACCCATTATGGCATCACCTGATTGAAATCTGCTTTTTGAATCATATGTGATGTAATGATGTAGTACGAATTGTTTTAGGACAGAAACATGATAAGAAAGTTCATGCATAATAAATTTCGATCTTATCTAGTCTTGTCTAGAAACAATAGGTGACACTGATCACTCCAAGATATCTGTGTTCAATAAAACTGATACTGAACCATAATTGATTAAGTTAGGTTTTATTGCTACTTGAACTTGATATAGAATAAAGGGATAAGAAAAAGGGTTGAAAATCTAGAAAGCAAACCATTGGTCTAGATTAGAAAACCCCGAGTTAGAGGCTAGTGTAATACTGATAAATTTTTGGATGAAAACTTATTTGCATTGTTTGCTATGTATAATAATTCTCATCTGTGGTTTATTGCAAATTATCTAGTCACTGAATAAGTTCCAAGTGATATGACTTATCAGCAAAAGAAGAAATTCTTTGCTGATTTGAAATATTACTACTGGGCAGTTTCTCTTCTATTTCAAATTTTTGCAGAGCAGTTGATCAGAAGATGTGTCTCAGAAGATGAAGGACACAAGATTTTGGAGCATTGCCCTAAAGAATCTACGGGAGACCAATTGATGGCTATCAACACTGTCCGAAAAGTGTTGAAAGCAGGATCTTGTTGACCCACCATATTCAAGGATTTTGTATCTCTGATACAGTCTTGCGATGCTTGCCAAATAATAGGTAACACATCTTCCAGAGATCGTCTACCCCAGCAACGTACACAGAATGTTGCAACCTTTCATATCAGGGGTATTTCGAATCCTTTTCCTTTCTTCCTTTGACACTAATTACATCATAGTAGTCGTGGAACACTTTTTCAAAATGGCTTGAAGCACAGGTATTACCTACTAATGATGTTAAAGTCATGTGCAGATTCTATGAGAAATTGTTTTCCAGATTCAGAGTGCCAATGTCTTAGGAAGAACCATTGAGTCTATGTATCTAATTTGTGAAGTCTGCCAAGTACCACACTCTAGCAGGGATTGCTATGGGAATGAAATACGAACCATTCCAAAAGAGGTAGGAGTATGTTACTGCAGAATGCTGCTCCAATGGGAAATGCATACAAACCCTGCTAGAGGAATCATACGGGATTTAGCTGAGGAGTAATTCGGAAGTTGGAAACTTTCAGAAGACACCACCACAACAAAACCCACACTCGCAGAATCAACAGATGAGATACTGGCAACAATTAAAGCCAGACCAGTGCAAGCAAGTGATCTACCAAGTGGTATCGAAGGGTCAAGGGATATAGAAGAATTTGGCATTGTATCAGGAGCATAGCAATGGAGGAGCTTGCATCCCCTGCATACCAATCAGCTGTGAGAAACTTCCCCGAGGAAGTCTCAAATACTTGGGCCCAGATCTACACAACTGGAGCCCCCTACCACCACAGCTTCGCCAAAACTTCAGGTATCTTTTCTTCCATTCGAGACTTGCATGCAATACCTTTACTAACATGGGCAGGAAGGCACACAAATCCCAAGAAATCTCATTTCTAGACACGTTCCTCCTGGACACGTTGCTATGATTGTGGGAAATCTTACAAATGATTCGAGGAAGCAGTCCGTGGGGCTCAAGCCATTCATCAAATGAATAGGCAACTACCTAGAGCTCGACGATGAAGGATCGAAGCTGACATCATCCGTTCCAGTATCTAGAGCTTACAGAGTCAAGAATGCCTCAGCAATAGCACATGGCTAAGGTGAAGAGCCAATTGATAGCCTAGAGGAAACCCTTCTGCTCGAGGCAAGAAGGGAGTTTTTCTAATCTCATCTTCCTTTACTTTTATTTTCTTCATTTTTGTGTCTTGTTTTGTTGGTTGTTTTATTTTCTATCTTACCCTTAGTTAGTCAAATAAGTGTGGGGTCAGAGTTTTCTATTTTGTTTTCATTTCTTCTTGTCTTCAAATAAGTGTGGGGTAGTTTAGATATGCATGAACACTGAGGACAGTGTCAAACTTAAGTGTGGGGTAGCAGTGCACGGTGCACTGTAGCAGTTTGCAAAATTTTTCGCATGATTTTGCTTGTTTTCACGTACTTTCACACCCTTCCAAAATTTTTTCAAAAATTTTCCGTCTTTCAGACGTCTAAATGCAGTATGCTTGGTTAAACAATTGCTTATGTCTATGATAGTATGTTGTGGTTAGTAGGAGATAATTGATAGCTATCTTGGACTAATTGATTAGGAATAGGGAATTCCTGATAACTGAGCACAACTTTGTCTGGATTAGAGACCTCAACCAATTACTTGTTCGAGACTTAACTAGATAAAATTAGACCAGTTGTGGATATATTAGCAGTTAGGATGACTAGATGAGACTCTAAGCTAAAAGTGAAAAGAAATTAAAAGAAGTTAATCAAATAAGGGTAGTTTGCCAGCGGCCTTCGCTACTCGAGCACCACTCCTTCGGGGAATTTAAAGCCTGATGCCCTAAGGTCGTGTAGATCTGGGAGTCATCGGAGTGGAACTCGCTACATGGGTAGTTGAAGTTGACGTGTTCTAAGCAGACTCAAAATACCCTGAATCTATAAAGAAAATAACTAAATGCTAAAACATTAAAAATCTGATCACCAAAGCTCAGAACTCAAAAAGTTGTCTGTTGTTAATATGTCTAGTGATAGGTCGAAGTGTTATCTGGTAGTAATTAAGACAAGAGTACATTGTGTTGACTATCTGGTCTGGACTAGTACACACACTACACATCAGGAAGACCCTGTGACTAAGAAAAAAGACTAACCTAGTTGTTGATTTATTTTCTGCCTGATCATAACAAGCTACTAGAGACATTTGAGACCTTGTCATAGCAACCTAACCAGACAGACCTGTATTAAGACTTGTCTGAAGAATTTTTGGAATAAAAACATGACTAGGAATTTAAGTAACTTCAGGTAGACTTTGCTTGAGGACAAGCAAAAAGCTAAGTGTGGGTTATCTGATACGCGGAAATCGTATCACCTTTTTAGCATGTTTTCATGTATGAATTTGGGTGAAATCGAGGGTAATTTGATCTTGATTGTTCATTATTCACTTAATTTCACAGGTTTTATGATTTTGGATGTGTCAGGTGAAAAGTAGACGAAAACAGCAAATTTTGGGGCAAAAACGCAATTTTTGGAAATGTTGACCCGGTCAAAGGGTCGGGACGGGCGTCCCGACCAAGTCAAGGCACCTGGACGGGCGTCCAGGACCCGGGACGGGTGTCCCGACCTGGTCAACTGACCAGGACGGGCGTCCCAATCCGGGACGGGCGTCCCGAGCCGCCAGAAGCTGTCCCACATCGAATTTTTCAGAAATTTTCACTCTGGGAAGCTGCTATAAATACCCCAGGCCTCCAGCAGTTGAATTCATTCCTCTCCACTCGATCTGAGTCATTCAGAGACTTCCAGTGTACAATTCTCGAGTACACAAGTCACTAAGAGACTCGGGTTTCAGTTTCAGTTTTCTTTCTTTCTTTAGTGTTTCATTTTCATAGTTTCTGATAAATAGTCTCAGATCTTAGGCTTCGATAGATAGGTTCGTTTTTGGTATTCATAGAATACCGGGATTTCGTTAGGAGATCCTAAGAGAGAGATAGGGTGCTTGTTCTTAGTCAGATTAGGGCAATTTGCTTAAGCCCGAGATGTTAGGTAAAGCAATTGCTACTAGGTCTGAGGAGCGTTCTCCGAAGGCTCTGCTGAGCAGAGTAGGATCGAGCAGTCAGGAGCATATAGGAGCTGCAGCGCCGGCTGGACCTGCATAGAGTGGTGATTACTTTATGACAGTGGGTCCCCTAGACGAGGTTCTGTATGTTTACGAATTGTTTTATCTAAATATTAATTTGAATATCAGATTACGATTCTTATGAATATCTGTTTTATATGTTGAAGTTGTTATGATTTTCTGGAAATGGCCACCTGCTTAAATATTCATTATGTCTGCATGTCTAATGCCGTTCTTTTAAACTGAAATTAGGGTTATAGACAATTCCTAACCACGGTCTATTCATAACTTGTTTAGTTTAACAGACATCAATTAGTATTGGTGTTTGCCATACTAGATAAAATAATCTGCAGAACACCCTGTTGGTTGAAAGTAGTCTAGGTAGGCTGAGTAGAGTGTTATGCCGGCGGTTATGAGACGAGCAGCATGATACCGAAGTGACATAGGGTACCGTTCATTGCTGACTTTAGTCCGAGCCGTGAGTAGGGCCGTTACCCTTAACGATGGGGCGGTAGCGTAGAAACTCAGATGTGGTAACCTTTAGACACAGAACATAGTTGCAATCGAGGCCAAGACATGTCTAAAATACTCGAATATAGGTCAATCAACGTATAGTAATAGTATAACATAGAATCAGGACTCATCTATAAAACACTTTTGGGATTAATTAGATTTAAACCTAGTGGAGAATGGATCACCCTCTCATCAAAGTTATTGATGAAGATTGCATAACTGGATCATAAGATAGGAGTTAGGATAAAAGGCTAGTTACTACTAAGTCGTTACCACTTCCCTGGGAGTACGATATTTAACTTAATAAAATCGTAGATACTTTCCAACAGACTAGCTACACGATAGGTACTCTGCCTTAGGTTCTGATTGATTAAGTGACAATAATTGAATGCTAAGTGACAGTTAGTAAGACTCAGTCCTTAATTACTCATAATCGACATAGGTAAATAAAAGCCTATCTTTTAGCATACCAATCGGAACGCATCACAAATATTGAGCAATAATTCATTTAAAATCAACATTGAGAAAATGAACAGAAAACGGTCATTCAATTCAATTTTGTTTTTCTTTTTTTTTTAATTTTTTGGACTTTTGAGGAAATAATTTGAATGTTTCGTGAATGCGTCTAACTTATATCAATTCCTAACTTTATACCCTTTAGGAAACGACCTTACTTATACTTGGGTGACTTTTTTGTCCATGCCAATGGATGATCTTATACATGGTGGAACATGTTCCTCCCATTGCTATCCATCTAGTTAATCCCCAATAAAATTAAAGATTATAAAAAATCCACATATAATTTACTTTTATAAAATATTATCGTGAAAGATTTAACATTCTAAAATATTTAATAATACTAGAAATAAGAAAAATATCATTTATTTTAAAATAATAATTTAATCAAAACTATATAACAAAAATATACACTCTATGTAACTTAAAACTTAATTTAAAAATAAATATATACATATAGAAAAGAATTTGGTCAGAACGATATATAATACAGTTTGTGAACATATTTCAAAAAATACACTGAGTTAAAAATATAATATATATATATATATTGATGCGTCAAAAATTAGTTGAGATATTTAAAGGCTAAAAAAATGAATTAATGCTAAATGGATTTCGGGCATATCGAAGTAATGGATCGAGATATCGTGGATATCGGACAATCTGTTTAAGTATGCTAATTGTTTCCTTGGCTTTCCTAAGTATCGAATGCCTGTAAAACAGAGAAAGTTCAGTGGGAATCTGGACTCCCCGTGAACTCTCTGACGATCAAGTCAGTGTTAAAATATAATGGGTAATTTAGGATATCTCGAATTGACCGTCCATTTACCTTCCATTCATTTCCTTTTTATAGATCTTTTGACCGGGGGAATTTCCATGATGAATGTAGGATCGTTGTTTTCCCATTATGATCGGTAGTTTCATCCACGTCTTGTCGTTACAGAGAAATGGATTTAAATCATGGAGCTCGTGGGAGAGAAGGTCTACGTTAACGTAGTGGGGTCTTAAAGCTCGTATTTGGCGCTGATGGATTTATTGCGTTATCGAAGTGCTTGGCAGTTATCTTTGCGGTTAATGATGCTTTTACGCTTGACGCGTATTTTTGGCGGTTCAGTGGCCCCTCAGCGAAGTACCATATGGCAAGGTATGAGGACTTCGCTGGTTGGTCGAAGTTTGATAGTTTGTCTAGCACGGGACTCATATATAAAAAGGAAGTTAGGGTTTCTGATGGTGACTTGCTGTCTCTTCACCTTCTGAATCTATCATTAATGGAAGAATGTCAACCGACAGAAAAATATTTTCACCTTCCCTGATGCGTTGATCCTGGCAAACAATCATATCTGTGTAAGTAAGACTTTTTATGACCGTTTAAGACCCTTTTATACATATACATCTTCCATTTTCTTTAGCATCTTTTGCTTTCCTTTCCCTAGTGCTTTCTGCCATTACTACTTCTGCATTCTTCTGAAGATTCCTTCATCTTTGACACCTATGCTTGAATCCCTCACTACCGACTTCTCTTTCTGGCGAAGTAGGCTTACCCAAGAACAAGATAACTCATTTGCTCGTAGCTATAACGTAGATTCCAATATATATAGGATTTTTGTAGTTCCCGAAGCGGGTAGAATGTCACTTCGTCATATTCCCCTTCCCTTAGCTCACTTCCAAGTACGACTTAGGCTTCCTATGGATCCCACCTTCGTAGATTTCCTAGTGTTTGTCCAAGTACAACCTGTGAAAATTCATCTGAATGCTGTTCGCACCCTTTTTTCTTTAATTTGCCTTTGTCATAGGTTAGGTTTTGAGCTTTCGATGAATATTCTTAGGATGTTTTTCTCTTCACTTCGTATGTCGGATAATACTCTTTCACTTCGTCCCCGTCGGAATAAGGTCCAGCTCTTTGACTCTCCATCCAACAAGATAGATTTTAAAGGGAGATGGGTAATGGTAGAGTCCAAAGTAGGTTTTCCCTTCCGCCCGAGTGTTAGTGACGACTACCAGTGGTCTCAGATCCAATATTCCTCCTCTCTTGACCATTCTGAGAGATCTTTCTTAGAAATTGTTACTCAGGACTTAGGAGATAGTCGTCGACATTAGTCCCGGGTATATTCCACCACTGATTTGTTAAGTGAGGCTAGTTTGAGGTGATGCGGTATAGGAGCTGGCTTGGATGCCCGTAAGAGGGAGTTGGGCTTTGAAGTAGAAAGTCCCAACCATGACTGGACCATACACCCCGGGGGTGTTTTTTCAACGCACTGCGAATTGTGCACTTCCACTGCCCGGGGTTGTCGTACTAGTCGGGGTAACTTTGTTTATTATATATATATATATATCTATATTTATTTTTTTGTTAACTGACTGACCTCTCTTTTTTGTAGGTCCTACCACGTTCAGAATAGCCTTGGGAAATTGGGAGCGGAGCAAGAATGTGAGGCAATCTCACCTGGACTCCCTCCCTGCTTTCCTTAAAGGTTGGTGGATAGGGGTGCTTCGGGTGATCTTGTCCCCTCGCGTCCCTCTTCTGCCGGCCAGGCACCTCGTCGAGGAAGGAACCCCCGACGTTCGAGAGATGGGGAAGCTAGGGCCATGACTCCCTCATCTGCCCCATCGGGACCTCAGAGGGAAGTAGTTGTCGAAGGGGCTGAAGTGTTTGAAGGGTCGAGGAAGACGAAGAGGAGCAACTTCGCCCTCGCTGGAGGAGAAGGACTTTGCTGAGGTGATTGTTGTTTCTCCTTCACCTCCCTCCACTCATACAGATACTCCGAAGGAACACCTGCCTCTGGAGGTTCAAGAAGTTTCTAAGTCAGTTCCTGCTGTTGCCGAAGCTGAGAAACCTGCAGAGAACTCCGGGCTTTCGTGGCTACAGCCGGGGTTCGAGATGCCTACTGAAGCAGAGGGCTTAAGGGATTTGGCTGATGAGATCTCTAGCAGGACCCCTCCACTCAATAATATCATATTCACTAATCGATTTGCAGCATCTCTTCTCGAGGGTACAATCTTGAGCTGGGCAGCAGATGTTGACTCCTTGGCATCTATGAGTGACATGGGGATGAATGAGGCCACCAACCGGGTTGGCACCCTCCTTGCTCGGGTATTTTTCGAACTTTTCTTTCCTTCTACAAGGTTTTTTTTCTAAGTGTTTCTGTTCTTGATAGGTTTCCTCTTGTATTCTCTTCATCGCCAACTCTCGTTCTTCGGAGAAAATTGAGCTGGCTGCAGCTAATGAAGAGTGGCGAGCTGCCAATGAGCCCCGTTTGGCTGCCCTTGAGACTGAGGTTGCCGATCAAGCTACTCGTTTGGAATTGACCAATTCTGAAAAAATTCAAATGACTAGTGAGATGGCTGATTTAAATGAAAGGCTGATTAAGACAGAGGAAAAAATCACGGAGTTGCAGGCTGCCAAAGTGGAGTTGAACACAGCTCGGGATGAAGCCATCGCTAGCCGGATCTCTACTCAAGAAGAGTTGAAGTATTGTAAGTAGGACATATTCAAAAAAACATTATCGACAACTTCAAGAGCTCAGCTGCATATCATGAGGAGATAGGCCGCGAAGCTGGGTTCTTCTTGGATAAAAGTTGTGTTCACATTATTCGCCAACTCCATCCGTACTTCGAAGACTAGTCTGTTCTTTTGCGTGCGTTCCAATCAAACTTTGATAATGAAGTCTGTTGACAAGGTGCAGACTTCGTTCCTTTCACCACTGAAGAACTGGACGCACTTCGGGAACGGGATGAGAAGACAGGGAAGCCATTCGGGAATCCTCCAAACCCTTCCACACCTACTTTCTACTAGATGTTGGATGGTTCCAATTCCGCTCCTTAGAAACTTCTTGTATTTAGTTCATACATGTTTTTGTAATGTTAATGGACTTCGGTTTTTGTGATTTTGGCGTAAATTATTTAACTGGACCTTTCTAACATTTGATACTCAGAAACATTTTAGATTAACTTAATATTTTTTCCAATATTTTCCCGTCAAATTATGTACTTCGCCACTATAAGTATAATAGCTATTCTCCCAAGTTATTTGGTACTTCGATACCCATAATATTGACTTAATGATAACCCTCCAAGTGTAACCAGGTACTTCGATAATTGTGAAATTGACTAAATGATAATAATTTTCTCAAGTTTGACTTGGTACTTTCAACCATAAGACTTGACTTAATGGTATTTCCCAATCTTAACTCGATATTCTTAACCATAAGATTTGATTTAATGGTATTTTTTATGATTTTTCCAAGGTTAACTCTGTACTTTTAACCACAAGATTTGACTTAATGGTGACTTAATAATTTTCCCAAGCTTAACTCGGTACTTTTAACCACAAGATTTGACTAGATAGTGATTTAATAATTTTCCCTAGCTTAGCTCGGTACTTTTAACCACAAGATTTGACTTGATGGTGATTTAATAATTTTCTCGAGCTTAACTCGGTACTTTTATTTCAAGATTAGCTTGAAATGTAAACAAAATGAACTAATGTTTCCTGAGGCTAACTCGGTACTTTTTATTTTAAAACTGAATTAAAATCTTCCCAAGGTTGACTTGGTACTTTTTATTTTAAAACTGAATTAAAATCTTCCCAAGGTTGACTTGGTACTTAAAGAAATGATGCTTAGGTACTATTTATACATAGTACCTTTTCAAGTGATTTGTGTGCCATGGATTTGGGAGGAGAATGCCATCTTTGTTCATGAGCCTATATGTGTCGGGTCTTACTTTGTCTTTGACAAGATACGGGTCTTCGTAATTTGGACTTAACTTATTTGCTTTTATATGTCTTGTTGTGCCCTCGATCTTTTAGAGTATCTAGTCTCCAATCTTGATTGGTCTCTTGAACACCTTTTTATCATGAGCTTTTTTTACTCTTTCCTTGAATGATTGCAATTTTAGGCGACTTGCGATTCTCCGTTCCTCTAGCAGATCTAGATCCATGTTTCTTTTTCTTCTGTTGATGTCCTCATTATACATCGCGACTCTTACTGTAGGTAGTGCCACTTTGGCTGGTGCTATGGCCTCTGAACCATATACAAGTGCGTATGACGTCTCTCCAGTGGAGCCCCTAGCCGAAGTTCGGACTGCCCATAAAGCGGGGCTTAGCTTGTTAGCCCATTTGTTAGACTTTCCTTCTAGATTTTTTTGTAGAGCGACTAATACTAGTTTATTTGCGGCTTCTGCTTGACCATTTCCTTGAGGATGCGTAACCGAAGATTTCCAATGTTTGATATGTAACCGATGGCATTCTTAGGTGAATTTCGATGAAAATTGGACTCCATGGTCGGTAATTACTGCTCTAGGAACAACAAAACCACACAAAATATTTTCCCGAAAGAATTTTGAGACATTTTCCTTCGTAGGATATGTTAGAGCCTTTGCCTCGATCCATTCTAAAAAGTAATCAATGGCCAGTATTAAATATTCATAACCATTTTGCATTTTTGAGAATTTTCCCATTAGATCAATTCCCTACATATCAAACGGCCAAGCCGCTACGACTGGGGTCTGTTCTATGGATGGCAATTGCGGTATATTCCCATAAATTTGGCAAGTGTCACAACTCTTAACATATTGTTTGGCATCCTCTCTTAGTGTCGGCCAATAGTATTCTTGGTTGATTACCCTTTCTGCCAATGTTCGGGCTCCTGGGTGTCCTCCACATACCCCTTCGTGCATCTTGGCAAGTAATTCGCCCACTTGGGATGGCGGGATGCATTGAAGTAACAGTCTGGAGAACGTGCGACGGTATAAAGTGTCATCATGGGTTGCATACCTAGCGGACTGTCGTCGTATTTGCCTAGTGCGAATAATGTCATTTGGTAATATCCCTTGTTGGATAAACTTCGCCATTTCGTCAACATAGTCCTCCGAAACAGGTTGTAAGGGTTGGATTAGGCAAGTTTCATTTGAATTTGTTATTGTTTCTATCGGGATGCCTTCCTCATTTTGAGTTTCTCCAGAGGCTATTTTTGCTAACTTGTCCGCTGATGCGTTCCGATTGGTATGCTAAAAGATATGCTTTTATTTACCTATGTCGATCATGAGTAATTAAGGACTGAGTCTTACTAACTGTCATTTAAGCATTCAATTGTTGTCACTTAATCAATCAGAACCTAAGGCAAAGTACCTATCGTGTAGCTAGTACTTGGAAAGTATCTACGATTTTAATTTATTAATATCGTACTTCCAGGGAACTGGTAACGGCTTAGTAGCAACTATCCCTTAATCCTGACATTCATCTTATTATCTAATCAGTCAATCGATAATCAATACTTTGAGATTGATTGATGATCCTAATCACCCATAACAAGCAAATAGCATTCAAGAGTAGACATGCATTCATCAATTTAATCTCAGGTATTACAATTTGTTTGACCTTATCTTCGAACATTTTAGATATATCTTGATCTCTAAGGCAATTATGAAATGTAACCATCTGTATACCATATCCGAGTTACCTGGTGTATTCACCCCTACCTTGGGATGATCCTTCTCATCTGTCGGATTAAAGTATCCATGAACGGTACCCTATGTCACTTCGGTATCATGTCACTTAACCCTAGGATTGGCCTAGCGTACAAACTCAGCTTTATTAGGGTACTCTAACAAACATGGTGATCTGTTTTGTTATTTCTTCCTAATCTGGCAGACCTTTTACAGTTTGTTAAACTAAATCGGTTATGATTCAGACCTTCGTTAGGAGTTGTCTATAACCCTAGTTTAATTTAAAAGGACACAACAGTTTAACATTCATAATGATAATTCTAGCTCTAAGATCTTCCCGGGAAAATGAACAATATCTCAAATTGAAAAACATGTATGATAATAAATTCAGTATCAAATTAATATTCAGATAAAACAATTAGTAAACAAACAGAACCTCGTCTAGGGGACCCACTATCATAAAGTAGTCATCGCTTTATGCAGGTCCAGCCGTCGCTGCAGCTCCTGTATGCTTCTGACTGCTCGATCCAACTCTGCTCGGTAGAGCCTTCGGAGAACGCTCCTCAGACCTAGTAGCAATTGCTTTACCTTACATCCCAGGCTTAAGCAAATTGCCCTAATCTGACTAAGAACACGCACCCTATCTCTCTCTTAGGATCTCCTAACGAAATCCCGGTATTCTATGATACAAAAAATGAACCCTATCTAGTCGTAATCTAAGATTCTGAGACAGACTCTTAGAAAACAAAGAAAACGAGAAACTCTCTAAGAATAGAAATAAACTTATACTGAGCCCGAGACTCTCAGTGACTTATGTACTCGAGAAAAATGTACAATCGAAGTCACTAAATGACTCAGATCGAGTGGAGAGGGATGATTTCAACTACTGGAGGCCTAGGGTATTTATAGCAGCTTCCCGGGGTGATTTTTCATCAAAAATTCGATGTGGGACTGGATCTGGGGGTTCGGGACGCCCGTCCCGGATTGGGACGCCCGTCCTGATCTGTTGACCAGGTCGGGACGCCCGTCCCGGGTTCAAGACGCCTGTCTTGACCCTTTGACCAAGTCATCATTTCCAAAAATTGCGTTTTTGCCCCAAAATTTGCTGTTTTCATCTACTTTTCACCTGACACTTCCAAAATCATAAAAACCGTGAAATTGAGTAATTAACAAACAATTAAGATCAATTTTCCCTCAATTTCAACCGAAATCATACATAAAAACATGCTAAAAAGGTGATACGATTTTCGCGTATCAGATAACCCCACACTTAGCTTTTTGCTTGTCCTCAAGCAAAGTCTACCTGAAGTTAGTGATTCTAAATTGTAGTGCAGTCACTTAAATTCGTAATCATGTTCTTATTCCAAAAATTCTTCAGACAAGTCTTAACACAGGTCTGACTGGTTAGGTTGCTATGACAAGGTCTCAAATGTTTTTAGTAGCTTGTTATGATCAGGCAGAAAACAAATCAACAATTAGGTTGAACTTTTTTCCTTAGTCATAGGGTCTTCCTGATGTGTAGTGTGTGTACTAGTCTAGACCAGATAGTCAACACAATGTACTCTTGTCTTAACTACTACCAGATAACACTTCGACCCATCGCTAGACATATTAACAACAGACAACTTTTTGAGTTCTGAGCTTTGGTGATCAGATTTTTAATGTTTTAGCATTTAGTTATTTTCTTTATAGATTCAGGGTATTTTGAGTCTGCTTAGAACACGTCAACTTCAACTACCCATGTAGCGAGTCCCACTCCGATGACTCCCAGATCTACACGACCTTAGGGCATCAGGCTTTAAATTCCCCTAAGGAGTGGTGCTCGAGTAGCGAAGGCCGCTGGCAAACTACCCTTATTTGATTATCTTCCTTTTGTTTCTTTTCACTTTTAGCTCAGAGTCTCATCTAGTCATTCTAACTGCCAATATATCCACAACTCGTCTAATTTTATCTAGTTAAGTCTCGAACAGGCAATTGGTTGAGGTCTCTAATCCAGACAAAGTTGTGCTCAGTTATCAGGAATTCCCTATTCCTAATTAATTAGTTCAGCAATAGTCATCAATTATCTCCTACTAACCATAACATACTGCCTACATATCATAGACGTAAGCAATTGTTTAACCAATCATACTGCATTTAGAAGTCTGAAAGACAGAAAGATTTTGAAAAAATTTTGGAAGGGTGTGAAAATACGGGGAAAACATGCAAAATCATGCTAAAATTTTCGCAAACTGCTACAGTGCACCGTGTACTGCTACCCCACACTTAAGTCTGACACTATCCTCAGTGTTCATGCATATCTAAGTTACCCCACACTTATTTGAAAACAAGAAACAAAAACAAAATAGAAAACTCTTACCCCACACTTATTTGACTAACTAAGGGTAAGAATAAAGCATTGAAAGAAATAACAAATGACAAAACACGAAATAAAATGAAAGAGACACTCCCTTTACTAGTTGAGCAGAAGGACTTGCTCAGATCTATCCATTGGCTCTCGGTATAGTTTTAAACGTTGCCCGTTTACTTTCTGAGAGATGTTATCTTGATCCACGATGATGACTGCTCCAAATGGTGACACCTCTGTAATGGTAAACGGAACTGACCAATAACTGTTTAGTTTTCCTGGAAACAATTTCAAACCTGAGTTGTATAATAACACTTTATCACCTGGTTCAAAATTTTTCTGGGATCTAACTCTGTTATCATATCGAATTTTACTCCTCATTTTAAATTGGAGAGAATTCTCATATGCATTAAACCTCCACTCATCCAATTCATTGAGTTGTAACATCCTATTTTCCTTAGACAAATTATCATCTAGATTGCATTTCTGCAAAGCCCAAAATGCTTTATGCTCTAGTTCGACAGGCAAATGGCATGCTTTTCCGTAAACCAATTTGTAAGCTGAAAATCCTGTAGAGGTTCTATATGCCGTACGAAAGGCCCATAAGGCATCATCTAATTTTATTGCCCAATCTTTACGGTTAACTCCTACAGTTTTTTCTAAAATTCTTTTGATACCTCTATTGGTTACCTCAACCTGCCCATTGGCCTGTGTGTGATAGGCCGTGGAAAAGTGATGATGAACTCCATATTGCTTGAGTGCTTTCTGCAATTGTGAGTTGCAGAAGTGCGCACCTCTGTCGCTTATGAGGGCTTTGGGACATCCAAATCTGGAAAACAATTTCTTAAGGAATCTACACACAGCTATAGCATCATTAGTAGGCAATACCTGTGCTTCAGGCCATTTTGAAAAATAATCTACAGCTACTATGATGTAATTATTTCCAAAGGAAGAAGGAAAAGGACCCATGAAGTCAATACCCCAGATATCAAATATTTCGACACTTTGTATCACCTGCTGGGGTAGACCGTCTCTAGAAGAAATATTACCTGTTCTCTGGCAAGCATCACATGACTGAATGTATGCTGCTGCATCCTTGAAAATAGTAGGCCAATAGAATCCTGCTTCCAACACTTTCCTGGTAGTGTTGGTGGCAGCCAGATGGCCTCCAGTAGGTCCACAATGACAATGCTCCAGGATCTTATATCCTTCTTCTTCTGAAACGCACCTTCTGATCATCTGATCTTTACAAATTCGAAATAGAAAAGGATCTTCCCAATAGTAATTTTTCAATTCAGCAAAGAATTTCTTTCTTTGCTACTTACCCATATTACTTGGGAGGGAGTGAGCAACTAAGTAATTGGCAATGTCAGCAAACCACGGAGGAGAAAGGATAGTAGATAATGCAAATAAGTTCTCATCCGGAAATTTATCTGATATTACTGTTTCATCTATTGCTCCTAATCCAGGGTTTTCTAATCTAGACAGATGATCTGCAGCTAAATTTTCAGCCCCTTTCTTATCTCTTATTTCTATATCAAATTCCTGTAGCAATAAAACCCATCTAATCAATCTTGGTTTTGCATCAGTTTTATTGAATAGGTATTTCAAAGCAGAATGATCAGTGTAAACTATTGTTTTAGACAAGATTAGATAAGATCTAAATTTATCAAAGGCATATACTACAGCTAGTAATTCCTTTTCAGTAGTTGTGTAATTCTCCTGAGCATCAGTCAAGGTTTTACTAGCATAGTAAATTACATGAAATTTCTTATCACGTCTTTGTCCTAAAACAACTCCTATTGCATAATCACTAGCATCACACATCAATTCGAAGGGCAAACTCCAATCAGGTGATGTCATAATAGGTGCAGTGGTTAATAGTTCCTTAAGTTTATTAAAAGATCTCATGCAATTATCAACATAACAAAAGGAACATCCTTTTTTTTTTCAATAGAACATTCAAAGGTCTAGCTATTAAGGAAAAATTATTTCATAACTCGTCCTAATAAAGCCGGTATGACTCTAAGAAAATTCTAAAATGGAGTTTCTTCCCAATAAAAATCTAAGCCAAAATTTTACAACTCAGAAGAAAACATATTTTATCCTCATTTCCATTTTTATTTCTCCGAAAAATAGAAAAGAATACGAAAAAGAGCAACTAAGAAAACCAATTAAGAAAGAACAAGAGATAGGGAAAAGAACAACTTACCGTTAAGCAAGAAAAATACATTCGTTTTGGATTTTAAATTTAAACAATTTATTTTTCTTTTAATATTTCGAAAGCAATTAAATTCCCTCAATATGGTTCTAGAATAATTTTCTAAAATTTGATTATCCTAAGTGTCTTAATTCCAGATAACATCTAAAATTAATTAGTTATGATAATCCTATATTTTGGAAACTGATTGTCTAACTAGTATGAGAGAAGTGTTGGGTTAAGGTCTAGGTTACTACCGTTACCTATCATAAGTCTCTAGAATTTTGATCAGGAATCCTAAATTCATTATGATATTTCCCCGGCAACGACGCCAAAAATCTGATGCGTTCCGATTGGTATGCTAAAAGATAGGCTTTTATTTACCTATGTCGATTATGAGTAATTAAGGACTGAGTCTTACTAACTGTCACTTTATCAATCAGAACCTAAGGCAGAGTACCTATGGTGTAGCTAGTACTTGGAAAGTATCTACGATTTTAATTTATTAATATCGTACTTCCAGGGAACTGGTAACGGCTTAGTAGCAACTATCCCTTAATCCTGACATTCATCTTATTATCTAATCAGTCAATCGATAATCAATACTTTGAGATTGATTGATGATCCCAATCACCCATAACAAGCAAATAGCATTCAAGAGTAGACACGCATTCATCAATTTAAGCTCAGTTATTACAATTTGTTTGACCTTATCTTCGAACATTTTAGATATATCTTGATCTCTAAGGCAATTATGAAATGTAACCATCTGTTTACCATATCCGAGTTACCTGGTGTATTCACCCCTACCTTGGGATGATCCTTCTCATCTGTCGGATTAAAGTATCCATGAACGGTACCCTATGTCACTTCGGTATCATGTCACTTAACCCTAGGATTGGCCTAGGTACAAACTCAACTTTATTAGGGTACTCTAACAAACATGGTGATCTGTTTTGTTATTTCTTCCTAATCTGGCAGACCTTTTAAAGTCTGTTAAACTAAACCGGTTATGATTCAGACCTTGGTTAGGAGTTGTCTATAACCCTAGTTTAATTTAAAAGGACACGACAGTTTAACATTCATAATGATAATTCTAGCTCTAAGATCTTCTCGGGAAAATGAACAATATCTCAAATTGTAAAACATGTATGATAATAAATTCAGTATCAAATTAATATTCAGATAAAACAATTAGTAAACATACAGAACCTCATCTAGGGGACCCACTATCATAAAGTAGTCACCGCTTTATGCAGGTCCAGTCGGCGCTGCAGCTCCTGTATGCTTCTGACTGCTCGATCCTGCTCTGCTCGGCAGACCCTTCGGAGAACGCTCCTCAGACCTAGTAGCAATTGCTTTACCTTACATCTCAGGCTTAAGAAAATTGCTCTAATCTGACTAAGAACACGCACCCTATCTCTCTCTTAGGATCTCCTAACGAAATCCCGGTATTCTATGATACCAAAAATGAACCCTATCTAGTCGTAATCTAAGATTCTGAGACAGACTCTTAGAAAACAAAGAAAACGAGAAACTCTCTAAGAATAGAAATAAACTTATACTGAGCCCGAGTCTCTCAGTAACTTATGTACTCGAGAAAAATGTATAGTCGAAGTCACTAAATGACTCAGATCGAGTGGAGAGGGATGATTTCAACTGCTGGAGGCCTGAGGTATTTATAGCAGCTTCCCGGGGTGATTTTTCATCAAAAATTCGATGTGGGACTGGATCTGGGGGTTCGAGACGCCCGTCCTGATCTGTTGACCAGGTCGGGACGCCCATCCCGAGTCCTGGACGCCCGTCCCGGCAGTTTGACTGGGTCGGGACGCCCGTCCTAACCCTTTGACCAAGTCAACATTTCCAAAAATTGCGTTTTTGCCCCAAAATTTGCTGTTTTCGTCTACTTTTCACCTGACACTTCCAAAATCATAAAAACCGTGAAATTGAGTAATTAACAAACAATTAAGATCAATTTGCCCTCAATTTCACCCGTAATCATACATAAAAACATGGTAAAAAGGTGATACGATTTTCGCGTATCATCCGCAGTTTTGTTATCTTTTCGACTAATCCAAGATAGGCTAAAAGGATTGAACTTCTCTTTCCATTATCTAGCTCTATCTATATATGATTGGAGACTCTCTGAATGTACCGCATATGTACCTTGGACTTGATTTACCACCAATTGCGAGTCACTAAAGACCTTTAAAACTGTTACATTTATTGTGTGGGCCCATTCCATCCCTATGAGTAATGCTTCATACTCCGTCTGGTAATTTGAAAGATTGGACTCTAATTTGATAGCTCGCATCTCGGTGTACTGTTTGTTAGGGGAAATTAAAATCACTCCCACACCTACCCCGCTAGCATTTACTGCTTCGTCTACCCTTAACTCCAAAGGATCCATCAGTTGCTCACATTCATCCAAGTTTGACTCTGTAAATGATCCCTCCGCTAGGAAATCGGCTAGGGCTTGTGCTTTGATAGCAGTCTGCGTTTGAAAGTTATATCATGTCCACACAATTCGATAGACCACCGGAGCATCCTTCCTGATTGATCCACCTTATGGAAAATTTGTCGTAGCGGAGCGTCGAAGTAGAAAACAATTGGATGAGACTCAAAATAGGGCTTGAGTTTTTTGTGTTGAGATTACCAAAGCATATGCTAACTTTTCGATATTTGAATATCGAGACTCAACATTATTTAAGGCTTTGCTTACGAAGTACACGGGGTATTGCTTTGATCCTTCTTCTTTTATCAACACTGATGCTACCACCATATCGGAAAAAAGAAAGGTACAGAAAGAGTGTTTCCCCCGTGTTTGGAGAATACAGCAGAGGAAGCTTTAATAGGTGGCTTTTCAAAATTTTCCATGCATTACTGCATTCCGGAGTCCATTCGAAACCATTTTTGGAATCTTTTAGTATTTTGAAGAATGGGAGGCACCTTTCCGCTGATTTTGAGACAAAACGTCCTAGAGCAACGATGCATCCATTCATGCGTTGAACATCCTTAATACACCAGGGTTCAGTAAGTCGAGCTATGGCCTCTAACTCTTCTGGGTTCACTTCGATTCCTCGTTCAGATGTCATGAAACCAAGAAATTTTTCAGATTTCACTCCGAATGTACACTTCGTGGGATTTAACTTGAGGTTAAATTTGGCCAAATTTAAGAATGTTTCTTCTAGGTCGTCCAAATGCGACACTCCGCGCTTAGTCTTGACCACCATATCATCCACATAAGCCTTTACGCTTCTTCCTATTTGATCTCGGAGGATGTGGTTCATCATTCGTTGATAAGCCTGCATTCTTTAAGCCGATTGGCATGACATTATAACAGTATATGGCCCCTGCACCTCGGAACAAAGTGTGTACCTAGTCACTTGGCCTCATTTTGATTTGATAATATCCCGATAAAGCATCCATGAAGCTTAATAATTCATATCCCGCGGTTGAATCTATGAGTGCGTCGATCCGGAGGTGATTTCGTCTCTCGTCATTAGTACTTCGAGAATAATGGGGGTGATTTTTGCCTCTTCGTTGTGCTCTAACTCTTAGTTTGAAAAAGAGATGACTTTGCGCTGTCCAAGCTCATACTCTAGGACAAGGTATGACTTGGTGAGGTTGTAAATCCTCCTTTTGATTTTCATGATTGATGATAACTCGGGATTTATCATATTTATTACCCTTTCTCCTTTGTCTTTTTGTTGTTGAGCGTCGGGTACGTATTTTTTAAACATCCTTCTCGGATGAGCCGCTCAATTGCTCTCTTTAATTGGAAGCAATCTTCGGTGGTGTGTCCATAATCTCGATGAAACCCACAGAACTTCGTTTTATCCCTTGTAGGGAACGACTGTGGTCTCATTGGGGTGGGGTCCCTGACTCTATATTTATCTTTTATTACTGCCACGAGATTTTCCTTGAAGACATTTAGGGGTGTAAATGTCTCGAACTTTTTAAACCGGCCCTTGTCTTTTCTTTCTGAGAAGTTTGGGGGAACATCTTTCCGAAGTTCATGTTGCTTGTCTTTCTTTCTGGTGGTGGATTCTAGTGCACTACTCTCGGCTAGTGCGACTTTCCGAGCAACATTGAACATTTAACCTATGGTTTTCGGCTTCTTAATTGAAGCTCCGTATATAGCATTCTGGATCAGAACCCTCCTTCGAAACAAGTGATGACAATATCTTGACAGATCCCTTCTATGTCATCATATGTCTTTTTGAATCGTTCCAAGAAAGATAACAAAGTTTCGTCATCTCGCTGTTTGATATTGGCAAGATCTCCTCTTATTTTTGGTATTGTTCTTGTTGTACTGAACTTGTCTAGAAATAATTTTTCAAAAGTGTGCCAAGAATCAATTGTACCTACTTTCAGGGAGGTGAACCATGTTAAAGCCTTATCGGACAGATTGCTCGGGAATGCTTTACACAATATTGCTTTGTCATTTGTGACTAGGCCCATAGCCGATTTTTAGCGGCATATATGTTCGAGAGGTCGAGTTTGTCCAGAGTAAAGGACGAACTGCTGTATCTTGAGGAATGGGTTGGGAGCAACACCTTGGATCCATTTGGCAAATGGACCTAATTCAATCGATCTCGTCCTCTGGATTTTTGTTGAGCTTTTGACATTTTCAGGGCTATGTTCAGTATACTCCTTCCTAGCCCCTCGTTTTTTAGTGGGTTTCGAAGTGTGGTGACTTTCTCCCAGTTCGCTAATCGTTTGGCACTGCTTTCGAACTGCTCGTGCTCCATGCTTTTCGGCCTTTTTGGTAGCCAAAGTCTGTGTTCGTTGTGGAAGTTGTTCGGAGGGGTCTTCCAAGAACACAAGCGATGGTAATTCTACCCCTGTTTTACGGAATTCGGTCCTCAATTTTAGCCATTGTCTTGAAAGCTCTTGATCTTGCTTTAAAAACTCATTTTCTTTTTGCAGCTTCTGTAACAGTTCTCTTTCTTCGCTTATCCTTTTGAAGTTAATGTGATCCCTTAGATCATGAGAGTGTCTCGAGAATTCCAGTTGTTGTCCTAGCCTTTCCGCAGCAGAACGCTGATGTGAAAAGGGTGGAGCTGAGGATTGTGCTATCCTCGTCGCCGTTTCTCGAGGTGACGCCTGTCGAACAGTGCGTTCTTCTCCTGAATGTCAGGACATAATGATGTGCGAGAAAGATCTTCGTTCCCGGTAATGGAACCAAACTGATTCGTCAAAAATTGGTTGAGATATCTAAAGGCTAAAAACTTGAATTAATGCTAAATGGATTTCGGGGATATCGAAGTAATGGATTGAGATATCATGGATATCGGACAATCTGTTTAAGTATGCTGACTATTTCCTTGGCTTTTCGAAGTATCGAATGCCAGCAAAATAGAGGAAGTTCAGTGGGGATCTGGACTCCCCGTGAACTCTCCGACGATCAAGTTAGTGTTAAAATATAATGGATAATTTAGGATATTTGGAATTGACCGTCCATTTACCTTCCATTCATTTCCTTTTTATAGATCTTTTGACCGGGGCAATTCCCATGATGAATGTAGGATCGTGGTTTTCCCATTATGATCGGCAGTTTCATCCATGTCTTGCTGTTACATAGAAACGGATTTAAATCATGGAGCTCATAGGAGAGAAGGTCTACGTTGATGTAGTGGGGTCTTAAAGCCCGTATTTGGCGCTGATGGATTTATTGCGTTATCGAAGTGCTGGGCAGTTATCTTTGTGGTTAATGACGCTTTTGCCCTTAACGAGTATTTTTGGCCATTCAATATATATATATATATATAAATAACTATATCTATTTAATTAAAAAAATCTTGCTTATAACAATTCATAATGTCGATTAATGGTATTTAAGAAAATTATTCTAAAAATTCTTTTAAAAGAAAATCAGAACACTAATCAAAATATAAGAAAACTTAAATTTATAAAATTCAAAATCTTTATTGACCAGAACTAAGAAAAAACAATCTTTTATTTAACATTAAATAAAAAATTACATGTACAAAACAAAAAACCAATTCAAAATCCTAAATTTTTCACAAATTAAAATTTGCCCAAAATCCTAAAACTTGCTCAAAATCTTCATACAGAGTCTCAAAAATATCATTCTAAAGTTATATCTTTCAAATTCAATATCTTTAAAAAAATTATTCGATTGTAGTAAATAAAAAAACGAAGAAGGATCGTGCACTTACTTCGGTTGATTTAAATCAGTTTAAGTTTCTACTCCTAAATCCCTTTCAGACTCTACCAACAATATGTTTAATAAAAATTAAGACTTAATTTATAACTATATTTTAATCATATGATCTTGTTGTCTCATCATAATAAAAAATACTAAAAAGAATTTACCTTTTTCACCAACTTCTAGAGATTAAGAAAACCCTAATTCTTTTGCTCCCTAGCGACTTTTGGGTTTAGAAATGAATAATAACTCTTAAGGTAAAACTTGACAATAATTCTTATAACTATCTCTTTCGTTTTCTTTTTAATTTTTTCCAAGCCCTTCAAATCTTCCGCCTCTTCTCTACAATATTCATCTCTCTTTTTTTTTTCAATTTACGTACCTGAAAACTCATTGATATTGTTTTTAAAACCTATTTAGATTAAAACATTTATGTTTTTTTATTGTTTAGTCTCTAATATTCTTCATATATTCTAATTTGACCCATAATAATAATAAATTCATTATTTATTAGTTTAATTAGAAACTCATAATAATTATCTTATTTGGGTCGGGTCAGAGTATTACAAAAACTCCTTCATCTGCTATACGTTGTGTTCCATTTCATACTCTTCTTTCTTCATTAACTCGTAAAAATATCTAGTGATAGATACCTTATTGTACTCACCTATGACAACTCATCTCTTGGTTTGTAGTAGTGTAATAGCTTTGATAAAACTCCATGTTATCATAGTATTGTTGAATGATAAATGTACAATTTATAATCCCAAACATTGCTTTGTCATTTCCACCTCGCCAATTGTTTGAGAAATCATGCAATAAGAGACAGAAATATATTTGGAGTAATGGAAGGAATAATCAATGTAAGCTTCAACGTTTTCCTACTTCCATGTTGGATTCCAACAAAAAAATTAGACATCTTGGACAGTTCTATAAATATTTATTGAGAAAGGAATACTCAGTAACCCTCACAATAAAGTATTATATTCATGTCCCATAGATGTATGGACTAGACCCTACATAACTCTATATTGATGTCCCATCTTTTGTTAAGGACAAAGAGGGATTTTTTTTTATTTTTTATTTTCTTTTATTTTTTTTATTTTTTTTAACTTACAGTTAATTTGTATCTAGCTACTGATAACTTATTTATTCTCCATCAATAAATTCAAAATATCATATGATATTGTTTTTCTTACCTTACCTAAATTTAAATGTAATGGTCATTTCTTAATCTGAGTATAAAGTATGGAATTGAATTCACTTGAATGACTCATTAACTTTGTACTTATTTATGTCCCAACATATCAAAAGGAAGTAAAATAAAATGAGATTTGTTGAGTGTATTTAGATAATTTAATTTTCTATTGTATGTTGAATTATTTTATATTTTTTAAGAAATAAGATTTTATTTAAGTATATGATTGATTATATGTACGAGGCTTGTCATCTTAAAAAAGAAAGAAAGAAAAAATAAAAGAGAAAGAAAAGAAAGAAAAAAAATAAAAGAGAGATTCGTGATATATTATTTGTTTATAATTATTTGATAATATATGTACGAGGCTTGTCATCTTAAAAAAGAAAGAAAGAAAAAATAAATGAGAGAGAATATTGTTATGTTATATCTTGATTTTCGTGATATATTATTTGTTTATAATTATTTGATGAATATTTGACTTTTTATTTAATTACTGATTTATTATTGTAATGCTTATGGTTCCTATGTAAGTTCTGATGAGTCTTTTTGTTTCTCTTATATACAAATTAGGTGAACATTCCCCCACCCTAGGTGGGAAATATATATTATTTTTTATACAATTTAATTTTTAAATTTATTTTCTTTTAGTTTAGATTGTTATTTTTTAAAAATTTTATTTTAATAAATAATTAAATTATATTACAAGTGAAATAAATTTCATTTTCTCTGTAAATATTATAATATTTAAACTATATTTATAATATATATAAAATAAGTAATTTTTAACCCAAATAATAATATACTAACACAATATATTTCTGAAATACTTTAGTATAATTTAATATATCCCACCCAAATTCTTGTACCCCAATTCATTTATTATGTCCGACTTGTAACTATATATTTTTGGTCCAATATATATATATATATATATATATGATCGAAATAAAATTTAAAAATACTTTAGCCCAATTCAAAATATGGAGCCCAAAATTGGGTAACTCAATTCCATTTTGTTGGCCCAAATGTAAGATAATTAAAATTCCCTTTAAAAGAAAAAAGAAAAAGAAAAATGTTAAAAAAAAAAAAATTCTTTAAAACTCCATCTATTTTACGCTATATCCTATTTTATACCATTCTTTCTACATTAATGTTTGAAAATAACTAGTGATGAATACCTTATTTTACTCACCTACAACAACTCATCTCAAGGTATGTAGTAGTGTCATAGCATTGATAAAATTTCACGTTGTCATAATATTTTGAATGTAATATCAAATCATTGTTTTATCATTTCAAAATCTATTATCATACCTCCCCAATTCTTATGGTGCTTGAGGAATGCCACAATTCTAAACAACTTGTTGTTTATGTTGATACTGGTTACATGTCTAATCTAAATAAAGTTAGATCTCAAACAAATTAGATTTTTACATATAGAGAATGTGTTGTTTCATGGCGTTCTATAAAGCAAACATTATTGCTACTTCTTCGAATCATGCAAAAATTATAACAATTCATCAATCAAGTCATAAATGTGTTTGGTTAAGATTCATGATTCAACATATCCAAGAGACATGTAGTTTATCTTCAGAAAAAAACTTTCAACAATAATTTATGAAGATAACACTGCATCTAGAACTCCATTAAAGAAAGAATATATTAAATAAGATCGCACAAAGCATATTTCACAAAAAATTTCTTTACGTATGATCTTCAGAAAAATTGTGATATTGAAGTACAACATATCTATCTGTTCAAGTGATAATTTGGTAGACTTGTTCACAAAAACATTACCAACTTCAACATTTGAAAGAGTAGTCCATAATATTTGAATGTGTCGGTATAAAGGTATTATGTAATGATTAGGGGGAGTGTACAAAGAATGATGTACTCTTTTTCCTTCACGAGGGTCTTTTTCACTGAAATTTTCTCTAGTAAGAATTTAATGAGGCATATTTCATGTACAATGGGCATCCAAAGGGAACTTTTATAAATTCCATTATTTATATGTCCATTGAACTTCTATCAACTCCCATAATTCCGTTTGCAATTAGAATTTCTAATAACACTTAATTTCTAGTAACCTCATATTCATGTTGAATGATTACGAGTTACATGTTTATATATATAATTTTATATATATATATATATATATATATAGGTCCTACTTCTTCCCAATAAATAGAGGTTAGATATGTATATTTGAGTATGGATATGAATCATATATATATATATATATATATATGAATGATATAAAAAATAACTCCCTATTTTCTATTTTCATTGATCTCTATTTGATTTGATGTTTTGTAAATTTATTTTGTTAGTAATAGTTTTATATCAAATCATCAATTTAGGCGAAGCAATATTTTGACTGGATTATGCTGAAGGAATTCAGAATGCAATTCTGCCTGTGAGATACAAGGCGCAACTGGGAGATGCTTAGCACAGAGCATTGCAGAAGGATTGAGCATCTGTATGTGTTATTACCCTTGCCAAACCTCCTCATTTATTCATTAATTAAATTTTGGCAAGGAATAATATATTGTAACAAATGATGTTGATATTTTTATAATAACGCAATATTTTTATTAATTAACTTGAAAGAATGTTCCCTTGTAAACCTTTTTATCTTTGGCTTATCGGGTTGTTCTAGTTAAAGATAATCTTGAAGCATTTACTCAAGGTTTTCTTCATTCAATTGAAAAGCATTATTCAAGAATCCTTTTGGGATTCTTTTGAGTTTTATTAGATTGGGTGACGTAAACTTTTCTTTTTTAATGTTTTCGAAGGTTAGGTTTTGTATTCTTCTGAACAAGAGTTACCATCTGCACAATAGTCATTAAATGAGACAATTGCTAGAATTTGAATATTGAATCTCGAGATTCAATATTATTTTAAATTTATGTAAATTATTATTTATTTTAAAAGTTAGACTAAAACTAATGATGTTGTGATACAAAATGAAAATGTAACTCAACTTGAAACTTTTGAAGATGCTTTAAAAAATTCGAGGGTGATTATGTTGCAATTAGCGACGAAGTAGGCGGTCATAAATTCTATTGCAATTAACGATAGCTTAGTAGCCAGAAGCAAAATTTGTCGCTATTTGCAACGGTTTTGAAGTCTTTGCAAATATCCGTAATTAAATCCAATTTTTCTAGTAGTGAAAGTTTTAACGTAAGATTTGGATGGATTGTATGAAAACGAGACTTGAAAGATTCTACTAAATCCAAAACATGCCAAAACGAGACTTGAAAATTTAATGAATAGTTAAAAGGATTAAAGAGATTAACCTAAATAGTCATGAATTAACTAATATGATTTATAGTTATATTAGTAGTGCTAAAAAAATTTTAAAATAAAATAAAAATTTAAAAAAAAGAAGAAAATGAGATAAATGAAGGATCAGAGAAGGCTGCGGAAGCACTGGATTAGAAACTCTAAGAATATTCTGCTACTTTTTGTTAGTAATTTAATGTGTGATAGTTGATGATTAGGTTTATCGGTTTAGGATTTAAAATTTGGAAATCTTAAAGACAAGTAGCTATTTTTAATAAAGTATGCTTGACATGGCATACCACTATTCCCATACCACATGTGGGGAAACTTTTATTTGATGGCATTCTACAACGCAAACTATTGTAATCTATGAAGTAAGTCGTGAATGTGTTCGGTTAAAATTTATTTTCCAACATATCCGATAGACATGAAGTTTATCTTTAGGCAAGAAACTTCTAACAATAATATATGAAGATAATACCGCATGTATAAATCAATTAATGAAAGGATATATCAAACAAGATCGCACAAAGCATATTTCACCAAAAAATATCTTTACGCGTGTTCTTAAAAAAAATTGTGATATTGATGTACAAGAGATCCGTTTAAGAGATACATTGGAATACTTGTTCTCAAAATAATTATCAACTTCAACATATGAAAGATTAGTCCATAATATTAGAATGCGCTCGTACAAAGGTATTATGTAATAATGAAGAAGAGTGTACAAGGAATGATATAATTTTTTTCCTTCACTAAGGTTTTTTTTTCCCATTAAGTTTTTCTCTAGTAAGGTTTTAATGAGACATATTCTTTGTACCATGGACATCGAATGAGGAGTTTTATAAATCTCATTATTTGTATGTCCATTGAACTTCTATCAACTCCGATAACCCCTTTTGCAATTATAATTTCTAAAAACACTTAATTTCTTATAACCCCTTATTGATGTTGAATGATGAGGAATTACATGCTTATATATATAGTTGTTCGTGAATATATATATATGAAAAATGTAAAAAACAACTCTCTCTTCTTATTTTCATTGATATCAAGAATTAAAGACATTAATCTAAATAGAGAGCAGTGGAGGCAGTAGACAATATTATTAGGAATTTTTAAAATTTAATGCATTATCATAATTGATGATTATGTTTATATGATTAAAATTTGAAATTGGCAAACTCAAAAGAAAAGTAACAATAATGAATTATAGGGAGCTCAGAATATTATCAAATATTCTGGAATAAACAAGTGAAAACAATTCTTTTAATACTTGTTTTTGATATATATATATATATATATATATATATATATATATATAACTTAGTGTTTTTGACGTATAAAAATGGAATATATTTTGTTGGACAAGTCATAGTTTTTGACGTATATCCAATAAATAATTAATGAGTTTGTTTAAAATTGTTGGTTTAGATAAAGAAGCACCCTAATTGGCGTCCATCAAATATTTCAACCAATTGATCACTTGCTAAACTACCTTGAAAAACGATTTCTGTATACATGAATTATCAAATTACACTTTTATATAAAATTAGTATTTATCATGTAATATTGGATTAAACGAATTATACACTTACACATAATACGTATGTATATATATATATATATAACAATCAAAAAATATTATTATTCGTCAATTAGAATTTACTTCATAATTTAATCAAATCAATAAGTAAATTTAATCAAATCAATAAATTGGTAAACAAAAGGGAAGGGAAAAAAATGAACAAGAAATTATTTATGGGAACCATCTTAAAACTTCTATATAAGATCATCCATTGGCATAGATTATTTCTATATTAGTTTTAAGCTTCCACGTTTTCCTACTTCCATGTTCGATTCCGACAAAAATATTTGTTGCCAAAGGAATACTCAGTAACCCTCCAAATAAAGTATTATATTTGGCCATTTCTTAACGAGTATAAAGCCAAAACTAAATTCAGTTGAATGACTCATTAACTTTGTACTTATTTATGTCCCAATATATCAAAAAGAAGTAAAATAAAATGAGATGATTGAATTAGCTTTGCACTTATTTTGTTAATTCATTGTTGAGTGTATTTAGATAATTTAATTTTCTATTGGATGTTGAATTATTTTATATTTTTTTATGAAATAGGATTTTATTTAAGTATTGGATTGATTATATATAGGAGGTTTGTCATATTAAAAAAGAAGGAAAAAAAAATTAGAGAGAATGTTGTTATGTTATATCTTGATTTTGCTGTTAATCCAAGAACTAAGCCTAAATTGGGGATGCGAAACTTAGTGGTATTAGAGCTTAGGTTTATGATGATTGGGTATGTATAATAGTTTAAATGATTAAATAAGTGTTTTGAATCTCATCATTATATTCGTATTTATGTTAAGATTCTTTAAAGATTACATTAGTCAATAAATAAGGATTGATTGGTTATGTTTTGGGATATATTATAATGAGTTTGTTTAAAATTGTTGGTTTAGATAATTAGGCACCCTAATTGGCGTCCATCAAATATTTTAACCAATTGATCACTTGCCAAACAAACTTGAAAAACGATTTCTGTATACATAGATTTAGTACATTTTTATATAAAAGTGTGTAATATTGGATTTATACGTTAAGATATAAATGTAGAATGTGTGATCAAACGAATTATAAGCGAGATTTTTATATAAAAGTGTGTAATATTGGATTTATACGTTAAGATATAAATGTAGAATGTGTGATCAAACGAATTATAAGTGAGATTTTTATATAAAAGTGTGTAATATTGGATTTATACGTTAAGATATAAATGTAGAATGTGTGATCAAACGAATTATAAGCGACACTTAACATGCTTATATATATATATATATAACAATCTAAAAAAATTATCATTTTTCAATTAAAATTTATTTAATCATTTAATCAAATCAATAAATTGGTAAACAAAAGGAAAGGGAAAAAAATGGACAAGAAATTATTTATGGGAACCACTGTCTTGCTATTCCTCGTAACGATATCAAGTACGACTTCCTCCTCGATATTTTCGTTCACTATTTAATTTTTTTTTTAAATAAAATTTTAATATTTTGTTGGCTTGTGGTACACAGGTGAACGAATGATGGCACAGGAGGGTGCAACGTGCTCTAGGCGAAGCAATATTTATACTGGATTATGCACAAGTAATTCAGAATGCAATTCTGCCTGTGAGATACAAGGCACACCTGGGAGATGCTTAGCACGGAGCATTGCAGAAGGATTGAGCATCTGCATGTGTTATTACCCTTGCTAAACCTCTTTATTTATTCATTAATTTAATCTTGGATAGGAATTGTTAGAATTCAAACTCTCTTGTTGTTTGTGTTGAGTTTGAAGTCGGCGCCACCATCTTTTAGTTTGAAGCCGGCGCCTCCAATTTTGATCTGACCATCTCTTTCCTTCGCATAAAGCCACCTCCTCTTTCCTTCCTATATATATATTATATATATATATATATATATATATATATAAGATTATATAGTGGACAGAGCAATAAGAGAGAAAGAGGGAGAGAAAACGAGGAGAGCAAAAAGAGAGTAAAAAAAAAAGAGAAAAAGTAGAAGAAAAAAAAAGAGGAGTGAGTTTGTAAGGAAAAGAAATAGAGCCGTAGCTCTTGAGTGAGAAAGGAAAAAGTGCCGCATCACTCAAAATAAAATAGAGTTGTAATTCTGTGTTTTTTGAATTGTAATCTATTACTCCTTGTATAATAAAATACTACTTTGGGTCCACTACGCATTTCCAACAACTGGTATCACAGCTAAGGTTCTGGCCGATAAAAATGGCGAATACTGTAGGATTTTAACGATGTAGAATATGAATTTGATAGACAAAAATCGAAAAACAATAATAAAGGAACTCACGATTTACCCAGGTTCACCCCAATTACGGCTACTTCCTGAAAATTGAACTCTCAATTATTATTTCTTTGTTATCATAACTTGTTACAATGATATCCCTATATATAGGCGTCTAAACCCTAATTTCATATGACTGGGCCTATCTACACATTACTGGGCCTATCTTCATATCATTTGAGCCTAAACCCTACATATCATTGGGCCTAAGCCCGAGGGGTGGCGGGGGCTCTGCCCCCGCAGTGTCCTCGAGATATTTACATACTCCAACAATCTCCCACTTGGTGAATATATCGAGCAAGCGAGAGCCTTCCAGTTGTCATTTGTCGTCAACCCGATCGCTGTAGAACACCATTCAAACTTTGTACTTGGGACAACCTTAGTAAGAAAGTCTGAACTATTCTTCATCGTGTCAACCTATGTAAGCTGAATCACTTTCTTTTCCACCTTCTCTCGAATGAAGTGATACTGTATGTCAATGTGCTTTGTTCTTGAGTGAAATGCCGGATTCTTAGCTAAATGGATAGCTCCTTGATTATCACACCTCACCTCCATGGCTCCTAGCTCGAAACCAAGTTCTATACACAAACGACGTAACCATATAGCTTCTTTTCCAACATGAGTAAGAGCCATATATTCAGCTTCTGTTGAGGAGAAAGCTACCACGCTTTGTCTCTTACTCATCCAACTCACTGCACCTCCAAATAGTGTGAAAACATATCCGCTAGTAGATCGCCTACGATCTGTATCTGCACCCCAATCAGCATCTACATGGCCGATGATATCGAGAACTTTTCCAACTTCTGCTCCTTCAAAACACAAGGACAATTTTGATGTTCCACGAAGATACCTGAAAACTCTCTTGATCGCAGTCCAATGCTCTTTACCTGGATTGGACATGTATCTACTCAGGACTCCCACTGCATGAGCTATATCTGGACGTGTACATATCATAGCATACATCAAACTACCAACTGCACTAGCGTATGGCACTCGAGCCATCACCTCAGCTTCCTCATCAGTCTTTGGACACTGTTCCTCAGACAATTTGGTCCCTGTAGACATAGGGGTACCAACAGGTTGGCAGTCTGCCATACCAAATTTCTTCAAAATCTCGTTGATATACTTCTCCTGACCTAGCCACAGTTTCCGTTTCTCACGATCCCTCTTAATTTGCATGCCCAAAATAAAATTTGCAGGCCCCAAGTCTTTCATATCAAACTTCTTGGCCAACTGACCCTTCACCCATTTTACCATCTTCATGTTATTTCCAATTAGTAGCATATCATCCACATAGAGTGTAAGAATCACAAATTCATCACCTGTTCTCTTCACGTAGCCACGTTGATCAGAATTTAAACTGGCAAAATTAAGTTGAAGCATGTGCGTATCAAACTTTTGATACCACATCCTCGGAGACTCCTTCAGTCCATATAAAGACTTCTTTAACCTGCACACGAGATTCTCCTTCCCTTTTGTTTCAAATCCTTCTGGTTGCCTCATGTAAATCTCCTCCTCCAAATCACCATGGAGGAATGCTGTTTTTACATCCATCTGTTCCACTTCAAGATCATAAGCCACTGCTATGGACAGGACAAACCGTATAGAGGTCACTTTTGCCACTGGTGAGAAGATCTCATCATAGTCTACTCCCTCGATCTGAGAATACCCCTTTGCAACCAATCTCGCCTTGTATTTCTCCACGGTTCCATCTGGTTTCAATTTTCGCTTGAATACCCATTTACATCCAATTGCCTTTCTATCCTTAGGTAATTTGCACAAGTTCCATGTCTCATTTTTATCAAGCGGCTGTATCTCATCTATCATTGCGAGCTCCCACTGATTTGCATCAACCCTTGATCTCGCATCTTTTACAGAAGTAGGGTCTTCACCTGTACTCAAAGCACTGAACCCGTAGCGTAGAGGCGCCCGTCTGTTCCTTGTTGATCTCCTAAGAACCGGTGTATTACCTGTATCAGGAGCTTCATCAACTTCATCAACCAAGCTGACTTGATCAGAATCAAAGTCAGAATCAGAATCAAAATGATTCTCAACTGATGTGCTTTGTGTCACCACTCCCTCAACTTCATCTTTCATGTCTTCTTCAAGCACTACTACTTTGTTTTGCTCATCCCGCTTCTGTGTACCAGCCTGAGACTGAGTTTCACGAAAGATAACATCCTTGTTGTAGACTATAGATCTTGTTTCAAGATTCCACAATTTATAGCCTGTGACCCCTTCCTTGTATCCAATGAATATGTTCTTCTCAGACTTGTTGTCAAGTTTCCCCCTCTTCTCCTTAGGTACATGAGTATATGCATCACACCCGAACACGCGAAGGTATGACAGGTTTGGCTTCTTCCCAAACACTACCTCGTATGGTGTTCGATCCTTCACTGATGTGGTTGGTGACCTGTTCTTCAGGTGACAAGCTGTGGCAACTGCTTCTGCCCAAAATTCAGGTTCTAACCCTGCCCAACTCAGCATACACCTCGCCTTTTCCATGAGTGTCTGGTTTAGTCTTTCAACCACTCCATTCTGCTGAGGCGTATAAGGGGTCGTCTTTTGCCTTGTTATACCATTCTTCACACAGAACTGCTCGAACTCGTTTGAGCAGAATTCACCTCCGTTATCCGTGCGAACTCCTTTGATTTTCCTGCCCAATTGATTTTCAATCAAAGCCTTAAACTCTTGAAATTTTTCAAACACCTCAGATTTACTTTTAAGAAAATAAATCCAACTGTATCGTGAGAGATCATCAATGAAAGATACATAATACCTGGATCCTCCTATGGATGGTGTAGGAGTAGGTCCAAAAATATCACTGTGGATTAGTCCCAGAAGCTCTGACGTTCTTGTATCATTCTGTGGAAAACTAACTCGATTATGTTTTCCATAAATGCAGTGTTCACAAAACCCGAAACTCATAGAGCACTCTGGTACTCCCTCCACCATTTGGCTCGAAAACAAGGTAGATAAACCCTTTTCTCCAATGTGCCCCATCCTCTGATGCCACAACAGAGAAGTATCATGCTCATCTTCCTTCGCCTCTTTGGACACGAAACTGCCACTAAGAGTAATTGTTTTCGCAAGCAATTTATATAACGTCCCATAACGGACTCCTCGTGCAATTACAATGGAACCTCGAGTCATCTTGCACGAATCCTTATTGCAACTGAAGTTAACTCCTGAGTCGGCCATCGTGCCAACTTATAACAGATTTTTACTCATAGAAGGTATGTGCATCACATTCGGAAGAGTTTTTATTATGCCATCTTCCATCCTCAGCTTCACGCGACCACGCCCAATAACCTGAACTGCAGTATCATCTCCTAGCATGACGTCTCCACCATCATACTGCTCATATTCACAAAACCAGTGTCTATGAGGTGTCATGTGGAATGAAGCACCAATGTCAATGTACCAGATGTATTTGTCTGACTGTGCCATACACGCAGTGGCCACATACATATCTCCTGTCGGCTCGACTTCCTTTTCAGAGGATGAATTTTCTTCCCTTTTATGAACCGCCTTGTTTTTACACTCACGTTTCATATGGCCCCACTCTTCACACTTCCAGCATTTTACCTTCTGTTCTCTACTCTTCTATCGCCCACGAGATTTAGATCCGGACCCTTTCCAATTTTGATATTTCTCTGTAGGTCTACCCCTAACTGCAAGAGCCTCTTTACTGGAATTCCCTGATCCCCTTCTTCGTGTCTCCTCTGATAATAAGGCCGCACACACAATTTCATACAAGAGTTCTTGGTTCCCACCACCAATAACCACAATGAGATTATCCCATGAATCCGGCAGTGAACAAAACTGTGTTATTGCCTTATCGTCATCTTCAAACTTAACGCCAATAGATATAAGTTGACCGATCAATGTGTTAAATTCATACAAATGTGCGGTTAACGAATCACCCTCACGCATCCTAAGGATAATTTATTGACGAGTGACTTACTTTGATATAGCGACTCCAATTTCTGCCATAAAGCCCTGGCTGTTGGTTCGCTCATCACGTTCGTCAGAATGTTGTCTGTGAGAAAAAGCCGGATCAAGCCCTTTGCTTTCCGATCGATTCGATCCCAATCTTCAACCCTCTTTTCGGACGCCAAACCTGTTTCGTCAGCAACAGGCCTTTCCGATTCGATTGCTGGCCATAGATCTCGATCACAAAGAAGATCCTCCATCTTCATCTTCCACAGATCGAACCGCTTTCCATCGAATTTATCTATCTCAATTCGCGACCCTCCTGACATCTTTGATAAAACCTTGGCTCTGATACCACTTGTAGGATTTTAACGATGTAGAATATGAATTTGATAGACAAAAATCGAAAAACAATAATAAAGGAACTCACGATTTACCCAGGTTCACCCCAATTAGGGCTACGTCCTGAAAACTGAACCCCCGAGGGGGGGCGGGGGCTCCGCCCCCGCAGTGTCCTCGAGATATTTACCATACTCCAACAAATACAATGCAACCGCAAATTCCGAAATTGACGGCAACAAATTATGGGAACTGGAGTATCCAAATGAAGGTGTTACTCAGTTCCTACGATAACTGGGATATTGTTGAAAGTGGATACAACGAGCCCGAAGACGCTACCGCAGAAGCAGCTCTTCCTAATGCCGAGAAGACGATGTTAAAGGAGTCTCAAAAAAAAGATAAAATGGCGTTGTTCACTATTTTTCAAGGTATTGACGAATCAACATTTGAAAAAATTTCTGAAGCCAAAACTGCAAAAGAGGCGTGGGAGATTTTGCAGAAATCTTTCCAAGGAGTCGAAAAAGTTAAAAAGGTGCAGCTCCAGGTACTACGCGGCGAGTTCGAAAATTTAAAAATGAAAAATTCAGAAAATATTTGAGAATTTGTTACTTGTTTGAAAACGGTGACAAATGAAATGAAAAGGAACGACGAAAGTCTCGATGATGTTCGGGTGATGGAAAAACTTTTACGCTCGTTAATACGAAAATTTGATTATGTTGTTACATCTATCGAGGAGTCAAAAGATTTGTCTGAAATTTCAATTGATGAGCTCGTAGGCTCTCTTCAAGCTCACGAGTCCCGGATGAACCAGTATGATGATACAAGCCATTTGGAAAAGGCGTTGCAAAGTAAGGTTTCTATAGGTGAAAGTTCAAGTAGTAGCAGTTATGTTCGTGGAAGAGGTGGTTTTAGAGGAGGCTACCGAGGTGGACGAGGACGTGGAAGACAACCGTTCAACAGAGGTTAGAATCTCAACAGAGTCAACAACGGTCAAAATTTCAGAGGCCGAGGAAGAGGTGGATTCCAACAACGAGATGATAAGTCTCAATTTCAATGTTATAACTGTAATAGATATGGTCATTTTCGTTATGAGTGTAGATCCCCAAAGGTGGAAGAAAGCAGTCATTTTGCAGCAGCAAAAGAAGATAAAGATGTGGGTTCTGCTATGTTTCTCACATACAAAGGAGACGAAGAAGACAAGAAAAATATTTGGTATCTTGATTCAGGTGCCAACAATCATATGTGCGGTCACAAGGAATGTTTTACAGAGATAGATGAGACTGTCAATGGGGAAGTTACTTTTGGTGACTCATCAAAAATTCCGGTGAAAGGCAAAGGTACAATTTCGATTGTATTAAAAATTGGTGAAAAGAAATATATCAATGATGTGTATTTTATACCTGCTTTGAAAAATAACATCATTAGTCTTGGCCAACTCGTGGAGAAAGGATATAATATACATATGCAGGATAATTCTCTCATTATCAAAAATCAAGTTTGAGAATTAATCGCAAATGTGGAGATGTCACGGAATCGTCTGTTCACTCTTGACATGCAGACGAATGTGCAAAAATGCTTAAAGTCAGTCATTAAAAATTATTCGTGGTTATGGCATTTGAGATTTGGTCATCTTGGTTTTTCTGGCTTGAAATTATTGTCAAAGACAAATATGGTGAATGGTTTGCCAATAATCAATGAACCAAATAAATTGTGTGAAGCATGTGTCAAAGGGAAGCAACACCGACAATGTTTTCCTGTTGGAAAATCATGGAGAGCCAGGAGGCCATTAGAGATTGTTCACACTGATATAGCTGGTCCATTTGATGTTGCATCACTTGGTAGAAACATGTATTACCTAACATTTATTGATGATTTTAGCAGGAAAAGTTGGGTATACATTCTGAAAGAAAAGGTGGAGGCTCTTGATAAATTCAAGGAGTTCAAGGTAATGGCGGAGAAACAAAGTGGTTATTATGTGAAGATACTCAGATCAGACAGAGGAAGCGAGTATACTTCAAATCTATTCAAAAGCTTCTGCATAGCACATGGAATCAATCATCAGTTGACAACGGCGTATACTCCTCAACAAAATGGTGTTGCAGAAACGAAAAATCGCACTATTCTTGACATGGCAAGGAGTATGGTGAAAGCAAAGCACATGCCAAGAACTTTTTGGGTAGAAGCCGTGCTGTGTGCTGTTTATTTACTGAATCGGTGTCCAACAAAAAGTGTCAGAAACAAAACTCCAAATGAAGCATGGAGTGGTAGCAAACCATCAGTTGGACATCTCAGAATTTTCGGGTGTATTGCATATGAACATGTTCCTGATCAGAAAAGAAAGAAGCTGGATGATAAAGGCGAGAAATGTATCTTTACCGGATATGACAAAAGGAGCAAGGCGTACAGACTCTGTAATCCTCTCACAAAGAAGTTAATCATTTCGCGTGATGTTGAGTTCGATGAATCAGATTACTGGAGATGGAACAAGGAAGAAAGAAAAGTTGCAGGTCTGTTCTTTAATGATGATGATGACGGTGATGACTCCAACATTGAAAATGAAGAAGATGATGATTCAACTCCTCCACAAAGTCCAACTCCAAGAACTCCTGCCTCAACACCATAGAGTTCAGAAGCAGTAGTAGTAGTAGCAACAATTCAGGGGGAGAGCCAAGGAAAATGAGAAGTCTGAATGACATTTATGCAACAAATCCGGTACAATCCTCATTTGATTATTCTTTATTTTGTTTAATGGCTGAATGTGATCCAGTGACATTTGAGGAAGCTTCTGAAGAAAGCAAATGGAATAAGGCCATGGATGAAGAAATTGGTGCAATTAAAAAGAATGATACTTGGAAGCTCACAGAACTTCCAGAAGGACACAAGGCAATTGGTGTCAAATGGGTCTACAAGACAAAGACCAATCAGAGAGGGAAAGTGGAAAAATACAAGGCAAGGCTAGTTGCTAAAGGCTACAAGCAAAGATACGGGATTGACTATGATGAGGTTTTTGCTCCAGTTGCAAGAGTTGATACCATAAGACTTCTTACAGCAATTGCGGCTCAAAAACAGTGGAAGATTTATCAGATGGACGTGAAGTCAGCATTTCTAAATGGTTATCTCGAAGAAGAAGTTTACATCGAGCAACCTCCTGGATATGTTCAAAAAGGTCAGGAAGATAAAGTCTATCGTCTAAAGAAAGCATGTACGGATTGAAGCAAGCCCCTCGAGCTTGGAACACAAGAGTTGATGAATATTTTCAAAAGAATGTTTTGTGAAAAGTCCATACGAGCATGCTCTCTACAAAAAACAAATTCAGAGGGAGATATTATGATCGTGTGCTTGTACGTGGATGACATGATCTTTACTGGCAACAATCCTGGTATGTTCAATGATTTTAAGAAAGTTATGACTAACGAATTTGAGATGACAGATATTGGTCAAATGTCATACTTTCTTGGAGTTGAAGTCAAACAAAGCAAAGGTGGGATTTTTATGTCGCAGAAAAATATGCTGAGCAAATTCTTAAAAAAATTCAGAATGGAAGAATGCAAGCTAGTGTACACCAACAGAAGCAAGCTAAATCAGAATTGATTCAACAAGAGAGTCGGTAAATCCGACATTGTTCAAAAGTTTGGTAGGAAGTCTGAGGGGTACCTAACTTTCACTCGTCCAGATTATGTATGCAGTTGGACTGGTTAGTAGGTACATGGAGAATCCAAAGCAAGATCACTTCATGGCAGCTAAAAGAATTTTGAGATACATTAAAGGTACGCTTGATCATGGATTATTTTATACACATTCTCAAGATTCAAAATTAGTTGGCTACTCAGACAGTGATTATGGTGGTGACTTGGATGATGGAAAAAGCACTTCAGGATATGCTTTTCATATTGGTTCAGCGATATTTTCGTGGTCATCGAAAAAGCAACAAACAATTGCTCTCTCAACATGTGAGGCAGAATACATCGCAGCAGCAGCGTGCGCGTGTCAAGCAATGTGGCTAGGCTACATATTGGGCGATTTAAATCTTGCAAAGGAAAATCCGATTACTATCTATATTGATAATAATTCTGCTATTTCACTCGTGAAAAATCCGGTATCACACAGTCGAAGCAAGCACATCAATATAAAATATCATTTTATTCGAAAATAGGTAAACGATAAAATCGTGTAGCTGGTGCACTGCAGGACCGAAGAAAATTTAGCGGATATTTTTACGAAGCCATTGAAGCTGGAAGTGTTTCAAAAAATGAAAGAAAAATTTGGAATGGAAAGTCCAATTTGAGGGGGAGTGTTAGAATTCAAACTCTATTGTTGTTTGTGTTGAGTTTGAAGCCGACACCACCATCTTAGAGTTTGAAGCCGGCACCACCATCTTTGAGTTTGAAGCCGGCGCCACCATCTTTGATCTGACCAAGCCATTGCAAAGTTTGAAGTCGGCGCCTCCAATTTTGATCTGACCATCTCTTTCCTTCGCATAAAGCCACCTCCTCTTTCCTTCCTATATATATATATATATATATATATATGTATGTATAAAGATTATATAGTGAAGAGAGCAATAAGAGAGAAAGAGGGAGAGAGAAACGAGGAGAGCAAAAAGAGAGTAAAAAAAAAGTAGAAGAAAAAAAAAGAGGAGTGAGTTTGTAAGGAAAAGAAATAGAGCCGTAGCTCTTGAGTGAGAAAGGGAAAAGTGCCGCAACACTCAAAATAAAATAGAGTTGTAATTCTGTGTTTTTTGAATTGTAATCTATTACTCCTTGTATAATAAAATACTACTTTGGGTCCACTACGCATTTCCAACAGGAATAATATATTGTAACAAATGATGGCACAGGATTATGCACAAGTAATTCAGAATGAAATTCTGCCTGTGAGATACAAGGCACACCTGGGAGATGCTTAGCACGGAGCATTGCAGAAGGATTGAGCATCTGCATGTGTTTTTACCCTTGCTAAACCTCTTTTTTGTTCATTAATTTAATCTTGGCAAGGAATAATATATTGTAACAAATGATGTTGATATTTTTATAATAACACAATATTTTTATCAATTAATTCTAAAGAACGTTCCTTCGTAAACCATTTTCTCTTTAGTTGATCGGGTTGTTCTAGTTAAAGATAATCTTGAAGCATTTACCCAAAGTTTTCTTCATCTAATTGAAATGCATTATTCATGAATCTTTTTGGGATTCTTTTGAATTATATCATATTGGGTGACGTAAACTATTTTTTCCTAAGGTTTCCGAACGTTAGGTTTTGCATTCTTCTGAACAAGAGTCACCACGTGCACAATAATCATTAAATAAGACAATTGCTAAAATATGAATATTGGATATCGAGATTCGATACTATTTTAGATTGATGTAAATTATCATTTATTTTAAAAGTTTAGACTAAAACTAATGATATTGTGATACAAAATGAAAATATAACTGAACTCGAAACTTTTGAAGATGCTTTAAAAAAATATGAGGGTGATTCTGTTGCAATTAACGACTTAGTAGGCAGTCGCAAATTTTGTTGTAATTAATTACGGTTTAACAATCATCCGCAAAGTTTGTTACTATTTACAATAGCATTGAAGTCGTCCAAATATCTGTAGCTAAATCCAATTTATTTTAGTAGTGAAAGTTGTAGAGTAAGATTTGAATGAGAACGAGACTCGAAAGATTCTACCAAAGCCAAAACATGAGACTTGAAAAATTAATGAATAGTTAAAAGAATTAAAGAGATTAATCTAAATAGTCATGAATTAACTAACATGAGTGATAGTTGTTTTCGAAGTGTGAAAAAAAATTAAAAAATAAAATAAAAATTTAAAAAAGAGAAGAAAATGAGATAATTGAAGGATCAGAGAAGGCTGCGGAAGCAGTGGATTAGAAACTCTTAATAATCTTCTCCTACTTTTTGTTAGTAATTTAATGTGTGATAGGTTATAGTTTATGATTAGGTTTATTGGTTTACGATTTAAAATTTGGAAATCCTAAAGATAAGTAGCGCATATGAATTACAGTATATATATGATGATAACTATTTTTAATATGACTATTTGATAATTGAATTTAAAAAATAAAGAAAAATTTAAAAAGAAGAGAGAGAAATAAAGGAATAGTTTTAGTTTAGATCTACATTCTATCATCTATTGTTTTGAAATTTTAGATTGATATATGTAGTTTAATTCTTGTGTTATGTTAATCCTTACCAAATGTTTTGGGTTGTAACGATTTTATGTTATAAATTTAAAATTTAAAGTGCTTCCACTTAAATATACTACATGATGGATACACTGTCCGATTGCGTGTTAATTTAAGTGACATAAATGTGAATTTTGGTTTCTCAGTTTCATATCTTAATCACTACCTTAAATCACCAACTAATTTGTAGTATTAAAAAACAGCATCATAATGTTATAAACTACCTTCACAATGACATTTTCGGAGGCAGCTATGAAGTGATTACGCTTGATGAGTAATCCAAAGAAATGAAGGCTAATTTTTTTTCACTATACTCTTAATTAAGAACATTATGGTGGGATGGCTCTTTTTTGAATCCAAGAAGGAAAGAAAGGAGGGGTTTGTTTCTTTTCCAGTCGCATTTCCGAAAAGGAATGAAGGGAGTGTTGGGTATAAAACCCTCTGTCGCAGCGGAAACTTGGACAGTATCTGAAACGGATAAATAAAAATAAAGTAATACGAGAAGAATAATAAAATCGTGACACCAAAATTAAAATTTAACGTGGTTCACCCTTGAATATGGGCTACGTCCACGGGACCAACTCTGAAATAATTCTGCCACTAATAAAATATTAGTAGGCTTAAAAGAGAGAGACTTCTTTAGAAACTTTCTAAAGGCAAACTCCGAACGACTGAGATAAACTCAAAATAGTGGTACTATAGTGTTACAAACACTATACACAAAATATCACTATTTTGTCACTCCCCAAATATTTTTCTCTCTCACAAATTTCCTTGAATGGCAAATATGCTTCAGAAATACATTCCCTAATCTCACCAAAAACTAATGAAGATTCAAAAGAATCTTCAAAAGAAATAAAGCAAAGAAAAGGAAGAAGAATGAAGAAAGTCTTTTTCTTCTATCTCTATTTTTGACGTAAAGAAGCCCTCTATTTATAGGCAATTTTTTTCACATTTTCCTACATTTTCTCAACCGACTTTACTAAGTCAAAATAATTTAAAATAAATTATTTTCTCTTATCATCAAGTGCCCACTATGAGGCGGGACCCACAACAATTCTCCCAGTCCCAGCTACATGGGGCCTTCACCATTCCGGCTTCTTGTCGACAGTAATCAAAATTTCCTTTTGGAAGAGTCTTCGTCAGCATGTCTGATCCATTTTCTTCCGTGTGGATCTTCTTGAGTTCTAACAGTTTCTTCTCCAATACATCCCTGATCCATTGTATCTCACGTCAATGCGTTTTGACCGGGAATAAAAGGAGGAATTATTTCCAAGATGAATTGCAATTTGACTTTCACAGAATAGCTCGTACTTCGTCTAGTGGAAACCAAGTTCTCTCAGGAACGTTTTCATCCATAACAACTCTTTGCATGCCTCAGTTGCTGTAATAAACTCAGCTTCAGTTGTTCATAGTGCAACACATTTTTGCAGCCTTGAGTGCCATGATACAGCTCCCCCTTCAAAAGAAATTAGGTATCCAATTGTGGACTCTCTAGAGTTAACATCTCCAGCCATATCAGCATCTGTATATCCCACTAACACAGGTTTCTCGTCTCCAAATTTCAGACATAAATTGGAGGTTCCACAAAGATAACTGAAAATCCATTTTACTGCAGCCCAATGTTCTTTCCCTGGATTTGAAAGAAATCTGCTCACAACTCCTACCGAGTGAGCAATATCTGGTCGCGTACATACCATGGCCTACATCAAACTTCAAACTACTGAAGCATATGGAACTCTATCCATCTCTTCCTTTTCTCTTTCTGTAGAAGGGCATTGTTTAGAACTTAGTCTAAAGTGATTAGCTAGAGGACAACTACCCTCTTTAGCCTTGTCCATGTTGAACCTTTGAAGTACCTTTTCAATGTACTTCTCTTGTAACAACCATAAATTCTTGGTGCTTCTAACAATTGTTATCCTTATACCAAGAATTTACTTTGCTCGCCCCAAATCTTTCATGGAAAATGACTTGTTCAGTTACTTCTTCAGGGTGTCAATCTTGGGAATGTATTGGCCAAGAATCAACATGTCATCCACATAGAGCAACAAGATAATGAAATCATCATCAGCAAATATTTTCACGAATACACAGTGGTCTGAACTAGTCATTGAGTAGCCTTGCTCCCCCATAACAAACTCAAACCTCTTGTACCATTGTCTTGGCGCTTGTTTCAAACCTTACAAACTTTTTTCTAGTTTGAAAACAAAGTCCTCTTTCCCTTCTTATGCAAAACCTTCTGGTTGTTCCATGTATATCTCTTCCTCAAAATCACGATGAAGGAAGGCTGTCTTCACATCCATTTGCTCAACTTCAAAGTCAAGACTTGCTGCCAACCCCAGCACTACACGAATGGATGTCATCTTCACCGCCGGTGAGAAAATCTCATTAAAATCAATCCCTTTTCTTTGATGGAAACCCTTCACAACTAGTCTGGCTTTGAATCATGGTCTGACAAGTTTCTTCTGAGTTGGATTATAGAATCTATAGCGAAGTTAGTCTTGACCATAGGCAATAAACACACTGTCGTGTCTTGACATCAAGCTTGGACCTCTCATCCCTTGGAATGTGCACAAAGGCTTTGCAACCAAACACCCGTAGATGATCATAGGAAACATCTTTCCTCGACCATACCCTTTTCGGAGTACCAAAATGTAGAGGGACACATGGTGAGCTATTCAGCACATGAACAGTTGTTAGAATAGCTTCGCCCTAGAACGTCTTTGATAACTTTGCATATGAGAGTAGACATCTGACTCTCTCCATCAAGGTTCTATTCATCCTCTCAGCTAAACCATTCAACTGCGGTGTCTTCAAAGGTGTTGTCTGATGTCGAATACCATTTTGCTTTGCAGTAAGCATCAAATGGTCCAATATATTCTCCACCATTGTCTGTTCGAATGCATTTCAGCTTCTTTCCCGTCTGCGTCTCAACTAGAGTTAGAAATTTTTTGAAAACATCTAACACTTGGTCTTTTGATTTTAGCAGGTACACCCAAGTTTTCCGAGAATGATCATCAATGAAAGTCACAAAGTATTGAGCACTACCAAGTGACTTTGACATTAGCCCACACAGATCTGAGTGTATCAGATCCAACACATTCTCCATTCTTGAAGGAATGGAACGTTTGAGAGAAACTCTATTTTGCTTCCCTGCTAGACAGTCGCCACATTTCTTCAAGTAGACCTGATCCAATCCAGGTAACGCATTCTTCTTGGCTAGACATGTCATACTTTTCTCACTCATATGACCTAGCCGCTTTTGTCATAACTCAGCTGTACTATCATTCTCCACAGCGTTCACTGCATCTTGGGAGAGCTTTCCATGCATCGTGTACAACTTTGAGTTTTTCTTTCCTCTGGCGACCACCAATGATCCCTTGGTGAGTTTCCATAGACCATGAATGAAGGTGTTGCAGAAACCTTCATCATCTAGCTTACCTGTTGAAATTAGATTCATGCGCATGTCTAGAACATGCTTGACAATTTTCAGGACCAGTCTCGTACCATTATATGTCTCCAGACAAATTTCTTCAATGCCTGCAACTTCTAAGACTGTCATTTCCCATCTTGACAACACCAAAATATTCAGGTGTGTAAGACGAGAAGAACTCCTTCTGTGATGTGACATGAGTGGTAGCAGCACTATCAATAATCCAGTCGGTCTCATGGTTTGTAAAAGTAATAGACTCCTCATCGTCAAAAACGATGTTGAACTCTTCGACAATGTTTGCATCTTCATAATCACTGGTCTGGTGTCCTTTGTTCTGTTGTTCTTGTTTTAAATTCCGGCATAACTTCTTGATGTGTCCTTTCTTCTTGCAGTGATGGAACTCCACGTTTGCATGCTTGTTTGACTTCCCTTGACTCTTGCCTCTCGGTTTTGGACCACAAAATTCATTCATCCCTCTGGATTCTGCAATGAGAATATCTTGTTGCGATGAGGAACATCCTTGTGATTTTCGCCTTATTTCTTCATTTAATACTCTATTCTTCACAAATTCCATGCATAGTACGCCGTTTGGTGCAGAATTTGTAAGTGAAATCTTCAAAGTCTCCCATGACTCTGACAAGGAATAGAGTACAATAAGAGCAAGTAGTTCATCATCAAACATTATGCCCATTCCTAACAACTTTTGCACAATACCTTGAAGCTTGTTCAAATGATCTTTCATTGAGGCACCTTCTTGGTATTAGTTGGATAAGTTTTGTTAGGAGAAACAACATGTTGTTGGCGGTTTTAGAGGAATACAAATCCTCTAACTTGTTCTACAAACTTCGTGCGTGAATCTCGTCACATATGTGGTTGTACACATTGTCTTCGACAAATTGTCGGATAAAACTACATACTTGTTTGTGCTCGAACGCCCACTCCTCGTCCGTCTTTCCATCTAGTTTGACAGTAGCAAACACAGGTAAATGCAACTTCATCACAAATAGGAGATCCTTCATTTTGTTTCTCCATATGTAGTAGTTTGCAACATTCAAACTTATCACCTTGTTCATCTTCGCCTCTATGATTGTTTTAACTCTTTAAAATAGTGAATATGAATTCACTATAGTAAAGTACTATTGAACCAAAAAAATGGCAAACTTTTCTGATGTGGAGGATCAGCCAAAGCTGCAGCCATAGAGCATACTCAATAATGCCAATTAGGCTTTGATACCCATTGTTGTTTATAAAACCCTCCGTCGTAGCGGAAACTTGAACAGTATCTGAAATGGGTAAACAAAAATAAAGAAATACGAGCAGAATAATAAAATAGTGACAGCAAAATTTAACGTGGTTAACCCTTGAATATGGGATACGTCCACGGGACCAACTCTGAAATAATTCTTCCACTAATAAAATATTAGTAGGCTTATAAGAGAGAGACTTCCCTAGAAACTTTCTAGAGGCAAACTCCGAACGATTGAGATAAACTCAAAACAGTGGTACTATAGTGTTACAAACACTATACACAAAACATCACTATTTTGTTACTCTCCAAATATTTCTCCCTCTCACAAATTTTCTTAAAGCGCAAAGATGCTTCAGAAACACATTTCCTAATCTCACCAAAAACTAATAAAGATTGAGAAGAACCTTCAAAAGAAATAAATAAAAGAAAAGGAAGAAAAATGAAGAAAGTTTTTTTCTTCTCTCTCTATTTTTTGACAGAAAGAAGCCCTGTATTTGTAGGCAGAATTTTTTCACATTTTTCTACATTTTCTCAACGGACTTTATCGAGTTAAAATAATTAAAAATAAATTATTTTCTCTTATCATCAAGTGTCCACTATGAGGCGAGAGGATTTTGAGGATATCAATCCAAGTCCCACATCTGAAGAGTGTTAGAATTCAAACTCTCTTGTTGTTTGTGTTGAGTTTGAAGCCGGCACCACCATCTTTGAGTTTGAAGCCGGCACCACCATCTTTGATCTGACCAAGCCGTTGCAAAGTTTGAAGCCGACGCCTCCAATTTTGATCCGATCATCTCTTTCCTTCGCATAAAGCCACCTCCTCTTTCCTTCCTATATATATATATATGTATGTATAAAGATTATATAGTGGAGAGAGCAATAAGAGAGAAAGAGGGACAGAGAAACGAGGAGAGCAAAAAGAGAGTAAAAAACAAGTAGAAGAAAAAAAAGAGGAGTGAGTTTGTAAGGAAAAGAAATAGAGCCGTAGCTCTTGAGTGAGAAAGGGAAAAGTCCGCAACACTTAAAATAAAATAGAGTTGTAATTCTGTGTTTTTTGAATTATAATCTATTACTCCTTGTATAATAAAATACTACTTTGGGTCCACTACGCATTTCCAACAAGAATAATATATTGTAACAAATGATGGCACATGATTATGCACAAGTAATTCAGAATGCAATTCTGCCTGTGAGATACAAGGCACACCTGGGAGATGCTTAGCACGGAGCATTGCAGAAGGATTGAGCATCTGCATGTGTTATTACCCTTGCTAAACCTCTTTATTTGTTCATTAATTTAATCTTGGCAAGGAATAATATATTGTAACAAATGATGTTGATATTTTTATAATAACACAATATTTTTATCAATTAATTCTAAAGAACTTTCCCTCGTAAACCATTTTCTCTTTAGTTGATCGGGTTGTTCTAGTTAAAGATAATCTTGAAGCATTTACCCAAAGTTTTCTTCATCTAATTGAAAAGCATTATTCATGAATCTTTTTGGGATTCTTTTGAATTTTATCATATTGGGTGACGTAAACTATTTTTTCCTAAGGTTTCCGAACGTTAGGTTTTGCATTCTTCTGAACAAGAGTCACCACGTGCACAATAATCATTAAATAAGACAATTGCTAAAATATGAATATTGGATATCGAGATTCGATACTATTTTAAATTGATGTAAATTATCATTTATTTTAAAAGTTTAGACTAAAACTAATGATATTGTGATACAAAATGAAAATATAACTGAACTTGAAACTTTTGAAGATGCCTTAAAAAAATATGAGGGTGAATCTGTTGCAATTAACGACTTAGTAGACAGTCGCAAATTTTGTTGTAATTAATTACGGTTTAACAACCATCCGCAAAGTTTGTTGCTATTTACAATAGCATTGAAGTCGTCCAAATATCTGTAGCTAAATCCAATTTATTTTAGTAGTGAAAGTTGTAGAGTAAGATTTGAATGAGAACGAGACTCGAAAGATTCTACCAAAGCCAAAACATGAGACTTGAAAATTTAATGAATAGTTAAAAGAATTAAAGAGATTAATCTAAATAGTCATGAATTAACTAACATGAGTGATAGTTACTTTCGTAGTGCTAAAAAAAATTTAAAAATAAAATAAAAATTTTAAAAAGAGAAGAAAATGAGATAATTGAAGGATCAGAGAAGGCAGCGGAAGCCGTGGATTAGAAACTCTTAATAATCTTCTCCTACTTTTTGTTAGTAATTTAATGTGTGATAGGTTATAGTTGATGATTAGGTTTATTGGTTTATGATGCGTTCCGATTGGTATGCAAAAAGATAGGCTTTATTTACCTATGTCGATTATGAGTAATTAAGGACTGAGTCTTACTAATTGTCACTTTAGCATTCAATTGTTGTCACTTAATCAATCAGAACATAAGGCAGAGTACCTATCGTGTATCTAGTTCTTGGAAAGTATCTACGATTTTAATTTATTAATATCGTACTTCCAGGGAACTGGTAACGGCTTAGTAGTAAGTATCCCTTAATCCTAACATTCATCTTATTATCTAGTCATTCAATAGATAATCAATACTTTCAGATTGATTGGTGATCCCACTCACCCATAATAAGCAATTAGTATTCAAGATTAGACAGACATTAATCAGTTTAAGCTCAGTTATTACAATTTGTTTGACCTTAACTTCGAACATTTTAGATATATCTTGATCTCTAAGGCAATTATGAAATGTAACCATTTGTTTACCATATCCGAGTTACCTAGTGTATTCACCCCTACCTTGGGATGATCCTTCTCATCTATCGGATTAAAGTATCCATGAACGGTACCCTATGTCACTTCGGTATCATGCCACTTAACCCTAGGATTGGCCTAGCGTACAAACTCAGCTTTATTAGGGTACTCTAACAAACATGGTGATCTGTTTTGTTATTTCTTCCTAATCTGGCAGACCTTTTACAGTTTGTTAAACTAAACCGGTTATGATTCAGACCTTGGTTAGGAGTTGTCTATAACCCTAGTTTAATTTAAAAGGACACGACAGTTCAACATTCATAATGATAATTCTAGCTCTATGATCTTCCCGGGAAAATGAACAGTATCTCAAATTGTAAAACACGTATGATAATAAATTCAGTATCAAATTAATATTCAGATAAAACAATTAGTAAACATACAGAACCTCGTCTAGGGGACCCACTATCATAAAGTAGTCACCGCTTTATGCAGATCCAGCCGGCGCTGCAGCTCCTGTATGCCTATGACTGCTCGATCCTACTCTGCTCGGCAGAGCCTTCGGAGAACGCTCCTCAGACCTAGTAGCATTTGCTTTACCTTACATCCCGAGCTTAAGCAAAATGCCCTAATCTGACTAAGAACACGCACCCTATCTCTCTCTTAGGATCTCCTAACAAAATCCCGGTATTCAATGATACCAAAAACGAACCCTATCTAGTCGTAATCTAAGATTCTGAGACAAACTCTCAGAAAACAAAGAAAACGAGAAACTCTCTAAGAATAGAAATAAACTTATACTGAGCCCGAGTCTCTCAGTGACTTATGTACTCGAGAAAAATGTACAATCGAAGTCACTAAATGACTCAGATCGAGTGGAGAGGGATGATTTCAACTCCTGGAGGCCTGGAGTGAAAATCTCCAAAACTTTCGATGTGGGACAACTTCTGGTGAATTGGGACGCCCGTCCTGGTGGTTTGACTGGGCCGGGACGCCCGTCCCGAACCGTTGACCAAGTCAGCATTTCCAAAACTTGCATTTTTGCCCCAAAATTTGTTGTTTTTGTCCAATTTGCTCCTGAAACTTCCAAAATCGAAATTTAAGCAATTTTATGTCAATTTGATTCAATTAAGATCGAATACATTCAAATATTGCCCTAATTTATGTCTAAAAACATGCTAAAAAGGGTATATGATTTGTGCATATCAAATAACCCCACACTTAGCTTTTTGCTTGTCCTCAAGCAAAGTCTACCTGAAGTTAGTGATTTTAAATCATATGTGCAGTCACTTAAATTTCCAAGTCATGTTTTTATTCCAAAAATTACTCAGACAATTCTTAACACATGTCTGACTGGTTAGGTTGCTATGACAAGGTCTCAAATGTCTCTAGTAGATTGTTATGATCAAGCAGAAAACAACTTAACAACTAGGTTGAACTTTTCTCTCAGTCACAAGGTCTTCCTGATGTGTAGTGTGTGTACTAGTCTAGACCATATAGTCAACACAATATACTCTCGTCTTAACTCCTACCAGATAACACTTTGACCCGTCGCTAGACATACTAACAATAGACAACTTTCTGAGTTCTGAGCCTCGGTGATCAGATTTTTAATTATTTAGCAATTATTGATTTTTTTCCTTTTATAGAGTTTTCAGGGTATTTTGAGTCTGCTTAGAACACGTCAACTTCAACTACCCATGTAGCGAGTCCCACTCCGATGACTCCCAGATCTACACGACCTTAGGGCATCAGGCTTTAAGTTCCCCGAAGGAGTGGTGCTCGAGTAGCGAAGGCCGCTGGCAAACTACCCTTATTTGATTAACTTTCTTTTGTTTCTTTTCACTTTTAGCTCAGAGTCTCATCTAGTCATTCTAATTGTTAATACATCCACAACTGGTCTGATCTTATCTAGTTAAGTCTTGAAAAGGTTTAATTGGCTGAGGTCTCTAATCTGGACTAAGTTGTGCTCAGTTATCAGGAATTCCCTATTCCTAATCAATAAGTTCAAAATAGTCATCAATTATCTCCTACTAACCATAACATTCTACCTACATATCATAGACATAAGCAATTGTTTAACCAAGCATACTGCATTTAGAAGTCTGAAAGACGGAAAAATTTTGAAATTTTTTTGGAAGGGTGTGAAAATACAGGGAAAACAAGCAAAATCATGCAAAAATTTTGCCAACTGCTACAGCGCACCGTGCACTGCTACCCCACACTTAAGTCTGACACTGTCCTCAGTGTTCATGCATAGCTAAACTACCCCACACTTATTTGCAAACAAGAAGAAATGAAAACAAAATTGAAAACTCTTACCCCACACTTATTTGACTAACTAAGGGTAAGAGAGAAAATAAAACAACCAATAAAACAAGACACAAAAATGAAGAAAATAAAAGTAAAGGAAGATGAGATTAGAAAAACACCCTTCTTGCCTCGAGCAGAAGGGTTTTCTCTAATCTGTCAATTGGCTCTTCACCTTAGCCATGTGCTATTGCTGAGGCATTCTTGACTCTGTAAGCTCTAGATACTGGAACGGATGACGTCAGCTTCGATCCTTCATCGTCGAGCTCTAGGTAGTGGCCTATTCATTTGATGAATGGCTCGAGCCCCACGGACTGCTTCCTCGAATCATTTGTAAGATTTCTCACAATCATAGCAACGTGTCTAGGAGGAACGTGTCTAGGAATGAGATTTCTTGGGATTTGTGTGCCTTCCTGCCAATGTTAGTAAAGGTATTGCATGCAAGTCTCGAATGGAAGAAAAGATACCTGAAGTTTTGGAGAAGCTGTGGTGGTAGGGGGCTCTAGTTGTGTAGATCTGGGCCCAAGTATTTGAGACTTCCTCGGTGAAGTTTCTCACAGTTGATTGGTATGCAGGGGATGCAAGCTCCTCCATTGCTATGCTCCTGATACAACGCCAAATTCTTCTATATCCCTTGACCCTTCGATACCACTTCGTAGATCACTTGCTTGCACTGGTCTGGCTTTAATTATTGCCAGTATCTCATCTATTGATTCTGCGAGTAGGGGTTTTGCTGTGGTGGTGTCTTTTTGAATGTTTCCAGCTTTTGAATTATTCCTCAGCTAAATCCTGTATGATTTCTCCAGCTGGGATTGTATGCATTTCCCATTGGAGCAGCATTCTGCAGCAACCTACTCCTACCTCTTCTGGAATGGTCGGTCATTCCCATAGCAATCCCTGCTAAAGTGTGGTACCTAGCAGACTTCACAGATTTGATACACAGGCTGAACGTTTCTTCCTAAGACATTGGCACTCTGAATCTAGAAAACAACTTCTCATAGAATCTGCACATGACTTTAACATCATTAGTAGGTAATGCCTGTGCTTCAGGCCATTTTGAAAAAGTGTTCCACGACTACTATGATGTAATTAGTGTCAAAGGAAGAAAGGAAAAGGTTTCGAAATACCCCTGATATCAAAGCTTGCAACATTCTGTGTACGTTGCCGGGGTAGACGATCTCTGGAAGATGTGTTACCTATTATTTGGCAAGCATCGCAGGACTGTATCAGAGATACAAAATCCTTGAATATGGTGGGTCAACAAGATCCTACTTTCAACACTTTTCGGACAATGTTGATAGTAGTCAATTGGTCTCCCGTAGATTCTTTAGGGCAATGCTCCAAAATCTTGTGTCATTCGTCTTTTGAGATATGTCTTCTGATCACTTACCCTGCAATGATTCAAAATAGAAAAACGGATCTCCCTAGTAGTAACATTCCAAATCAACAAAGAATTTCTTCTTTTGTTGATAAGTCATATCACTTGGGAATAATTAGCAACTAGATAATTAGTAATATCAGTAAACTACGGAGGAGAATCATTATTCATAGCAAATAATTTCTCATTCAGAAGTTTATCAGATACTACTGTCTCGTCAATAGTTTCTAACTCAGGGTTTTCTAATCTAGACCAAAGGTTTGCTTTCTAGATTTTTAGCTCTTTTTCTAATCCTGTCTTTCTATATCAAATTCAATAGAACTTAACTAATCAATCTTGGTTCATCATTAGTTTTATTGAACATATATCTTAGAGTAAAGTAATCAGTGTATACTATTGTTTAGACTAGGCATGGCATGAATGTATCATAGGCATATGCAATAACTAGTAATCCCTTTTCAGTGGTGGTAAGGTTCTACTAGGCATCAGTAAAAGGTCTTACTTGCATAGTGTATAATATGATGTTCTAATCATGCCTATTTCCTAAAACAATCATTACTACATGGTCACTAGCATCACATATTAATTTACAAAGCAAATTCCAATTAGGTGATGTCATAATCGGTGCAGTAATTCCTTTTGGTTTAAACAATCTCATGCATTTATCATCAAACAAAAGGAACATCCTTTCTCATTAGAATACTCAGAGGTTTGTCTATTAAAGAAAATTTTATTTCATGATTCTGTCTAATAGACTAAGCATGACCTAAGAAAATTCCACAATGATATTTCTTCCAGATTAAAACCTGAGCCAAAAATTGACAACTCATAAAAATATTCTATCCTCATTTCCATTTTTATTTTTTTCGAAATTAAGTAATAGGGGAAAAAAGCGAAAAAGAGAAACAAATGTACAAAAAAAAAATAACTAAGAAAGAACAAGAGATAGGGAAGAAGAACAACTTACCGTTGAGCAAGAAAATACATTCTTTTTTTGGATTTTAAATTTTTAACATTTTTTTCTTTTTATGTTTAATTTTGAAAGCCATTAAATTCCCTAAATATGGTTTTAGAATAATTTTCTAAAATTGGGTTATCCTAAGTGTCTTAATTCCAGATAATATCTAAAATCAATTAGTTATGATAACCCTATAATTCGGAAATTGATTGTCTAACTAGTATAAGACAAGTGTAGGTCTAAGGTCTAGGTTACTACCGTTACCTATCATAAGTCTCTAGAATTGTGGCCTTTAATCCTAAATTCATTATGATATTTCCCCGACAACGGCGCCAAAAATCTGATGCGTTCCGATTGGTATGCTAAAAGATAAGCTTTATTTACCTATGTCGATTATGAGTAATTAAGGACTGAGTCTTACTAACTATCACTTTAGCATTCAATTGTTGTCACTTAATCAATCAGAACCTAAGGCAGAGTACCTATCGTGTATCTAGTTCTTGGAAAGTATCTACGATTTTAATTTATTAATATCGTACTCCCAGGGAACTGGTAACGGCTTAGTAGTAAGTATCCCTTAATCCTAACATTCATCTTATTATCTAGTCAGTCAATCGATAATCAATACTTTGAGATTGATTGGTGATCCCACTCACCCATAACAAGCAATTAGTATTCAAGATTAGACATGCATTCATCAGTTTAAGCTTAGTTATTACAATTTGTTTGACCTTAACTTCGAACATTTTAGATATATCTTGATCTCTAAGGCAATTATGGAATGTAACCATCTGTTTACCATATCCGAGTTACCTAGTGTATTCACCCCTACCTTGGGATGATCCTTCTCATCTGTCGGATTAAAGTATCCATGAACGGTACCCTATGTCACTTCGGTATCATGCGACTTAACCCTAGGATTGGCCTAGCGTACAAACTCAGCTTTATTAGGGTACTCTAACAAACATGGTGATCTGTTTTGTTATTTCTTCCTAATCTGGCAGACCTTTTACAGTCTGTTAAACTAAACCGGTTATGATTCAGACCTTGGTTAGGAGTTGTCTATAACCCTAGTTTAATTTAAAAGGACACGACAGTTCAACATTCATAATGATAATTCTAGCTCTATGATCTTCCAAGGAAAATGAACAGTATCTCAAATTGTAAAACATGTATGATAATAAATTCAGTATCAAATTAATATTCAGATAAAACAATTAGTAAACATACAGAACCTCGTCTAGGGGACCCACTATAATAAAGTAGTCACCGCTTTATGCAGGTCCAGCCGGCGCTGCAGCTCCTGTATGCTTCTGACTGCTCGATCCTACTCTGCTCTGCAGAGCCTTCGGAGAACGCTCCTCAGACCTAGTAGCAATTCCTTTACCTTACATCCCGTGCTTAAGCAAAATGCCCTAATCTGACTAAGAACACGCACCCTATCTCTCTCTTAGGATCTACTAACGAAATCCCGGTATTCTATGATACAAAAAACGAACCCTATCTAGTTGTAATCTAAGATTCTGAGACAGACTCTCAGAAAACAAAGAAAACGAGAAACTCTCAAAGAATAGAAATAAACTTATACTGAGCCCGAGTCTCTCAGTGACTTATGTACTCGAGAAAAATGTACATTCGAAGTCACTAAATGACTCAGATCGAGTGGAGAGGGATGATTTCAACTCCTGGAGGCCTGGGGTATTTATAGCAGCTTTCTGGAGTGAAAATATCCATACATTTTGATGTGGTACAACTTCTGGTGATCGGGACGCCCGTCCTAGATTGGGACGCCCGTCCTGGTGGTTTGACTGGGTTGGGATCCCCGTCCCTAATTCGGGACGACTGTCCCGAACCGTTGACAAAGTCAGCATTTCCAAAAATTGCATTTTTGCCCCAAAATTTGCTGTTTTCGTCCAATTTGCTCCTGAAACTTCCAAAATCGAAATTTAAGCAATTTTATGTCAATTTGATTCAATTAAGATCAAATACATTCAAATATTGCCCTAAGTTATGTCTAAAAACATGTTAAAAAGGGTATATGATTTGTGCATATCAGTTTACGATTTAAAATTTGGAAATCCTAAAGATAAGTAGCGCATATGAATTACAGTATATATATGATGATAACTATTTTTAATATGACTATTTCATAATTGAATTTAAAAAATAACGAAAAATTTAAAAAGAAGAGAGAGAAATACAGGAATAGTTTTAGTTTAGATCTACATTCTTTCATCTATTGTTTTGAAATTTTAGATTGATATATGTAGTTTAATTCTTGTGTTATATTAATCCTTACCAAATATTTTGGGTTGTAACGATTTTATGTTATAAATTTAAAATTTAAAATGCTTCCACTTAAATACACTACATGATGGATACACTATCCGATTGCGTGTTAATTTAAGTGACATAAATGTGATTTTTGGTTTCTCAGTTTCATATCTTAATCACTACCTTAAATCACCAACTAATTTGTAGTATTAAAAAACAGCATCATAATGTTATAAACTACCTTCACAATGACATTTTCGGAGGCAACTATGAAGTGATTACGCTTGATGAGTAATCCAAAGAAATGAAGGCTAATTTTTTTTTACTATACTCTTAATTAAGAACATTATGGTGGGATGGCTCTTTTTCGAATCCAAGAAGGAAAGAAAGGAGGGGTTTGTTTCTTTTCCAGTCGCACTTCCGAAAAGGAATGAAGGGAGTGTTGGGTATAAAACCCTCTGTCGCAGCGGAAACTTGGACAGTATCTGAAACGGATAAATAAAAATAAAGTAATACGAGCAGAATAATAAAATAGTGACACCAAAATTAAAATTTAACGTGGTTCACCCTTGAATATGGGCTACGTCCACGGGACCAACTCCGAAATAATTCTGCCACTAATAAATTATTAGTAGGCTTATAAGAGAGAGACTTACCTAGAAACTTTCTAAAGGCAAACTCCGAACGACTGAGATAAACTCAAAATAGTGGTACTATAGTGTTACAAACACTATACACAAAATATCACTATTTTGTCACTCCCCAAATATTTTTCTCTCTCACAAATTTCCTTGAATGGCAAATATGCTTCAGAAATACATTCCCTAATCTCACCAAAAACTAATGAAGATTCAAAAGAATCTTCAAAAGAAATAAAGAAAAGAAAAGGAAGAAGAATGAAGAAAGTCTTTTTCTTCTATCTCTATTTTTGACGGAAAGAAGCCCTCTATTTATAGGCAAATGTTTTTCACATTTTCCTACATTTTCTCAACCGACTTTACTAAGTCAAAATAATTTAAAATAAATTATTTTCTCTTATCATCAAGTGCCCACTATGAGGCGGGACCCACAACAATTCTCCCGGTCCCAGCTACATGGGGCCTTCACCATTCCGGCTTCTTGTCAACAGTAATCAAAATTTCCTTTTGGAAGAGTCTTCGTCAGCATATCTGATCCATTTTCTTCCGTGTGGATCTTCTTGAGAACTAACAGTTTCTTCTCCAATACATCCTTGATCCATTGTATCTCACGTCAATGCGTTTTGACCTGGAATAAAAGGAGGAATTATTTCCAAGATGAATTGCAATTCGACTTTCACAAAATAGCTCGTACTTCGTCTAGTGGAAACCAAGTTCTCTCAGGAACTTTTTCATCCATAACAACTCTTTGCATGCCTCAGTTGCTGCAATAAACTCAGCTTCAGTTGTTGATATTGCAACACATTTTTGCAGCCTTGATTGCCATGATACAGCTCCCCCTGCAAAAGAAATTAGATATCCTAATGTGGACTCTCTAGAGTTAACATCTCCAGCCATATCAGCATCTGTATATCCCACTAACACAGGTTTCTTGTCTCCAAATTTCAAACATAAATTGGAGGTTCCACAAAGATACCTGAAAATCCATTTTACTGTAGCCCAATGTTCTTTCCCTGGATTTGAAAGAAATCTGCTCACAACTCCTACCGAGTGAGCAATATGTGGTCGCGTACATACCATGGCCTACATCAAACTTCAAACTACTGAAGCATATGGAACTCTATCCATCTCTTCCTTTTCTCTTTCTGTAGAAGGGCATTGTTTAGAACTTAGTCTAAAGTGATTAGCTAGAGGACAGCTACCCTCTTTAGCCTTGTCCATGTTGAAACTTTTAAGTACCTTTTCAATGTACTTCTCTTGTGACAACTATAAATTCTTGGTGCTTCTGACCATTGTTATCCTTATACCAAGAATTTACTTTGCTGGCCCCAAATCTTTCATGGCAAATGACTTGTTTAGTTACTTCTTCAGGGTGTCAATCTTGGAAATGTTTTGGCCAAGAATCAACATGTCATCCACATAGAGCAACAAGAGAATGAAATCATCATCAGCAATTGTTTTCACGAATACACAGTGGTCTGAACTGGTCATTGAGTAGCCTTGCTCCCCCATAACAGACTCAAACCTCTTGTACCATTGTCTTGGCATTTGTTTCAAACCTTACAAACTTTTTTCTAGTTTGCAAACAAAGTCCTCTTTCCCTTCTTATGCAAAAACCTTCTGGTTGTTCCATGTATATCTCTTCTGCAAAATCACCATGAAGGAAGGCTGTCTTCACATCCATTTGCTCAACTTCCAAGTCACGACTTGCTGCCAACCCCAACACTACACGAATGGATGTCATCTTCACCTCCGGTGAGAAAATCTCATTAAAATCAATCCCTTTTCTTTGATGGAAACCCTTCACAACTAGTCTGGCTTTGAATCATGGTCTGATAAGTTTCTTCTGAGTTGGATCATAGAATCTATAGCCAAGTTGGTCTTGACCATAGGCAATAAACACACTGTCGTGTCTTGACATCAAGCTTGGACCTCTCATCCCTTGGAATGTGCACAAAGGCTTTGCAACCAAACACCCGTAGATGATCATAGGAAACATCTTTCCTCGACCATACCCTTTTCGGAGTACCAAAATGTAGAGGGACATATGGTGAGCGATTCAGCACATGAACAGTTGTTAGAATAGCTTCGCCCTAGAACGTCTTTGATAACTTTGCATATGAGAGTAGACATTTGACTCTCTCCATCAAGGTTCTATTCATCCTCTCAGCTAAACCATTCAACTGCGGTGTCTTAAAGGTGTTGTCTGATGTCGAATACCATTTGCTTTGAAGTAAGCATCAAATGGTCCAATATATTCTCCACCTTTGTCTGTTCGGATGCATTTCAGATTCTTTCCCTCTGCCTCTCAACTAGAGTTAGAAATTTTTTGAAAATATCTAACACTTGGTCTTTTGATTTTAGCAGGTACACCCAAGTCTTCCGAGAATGATCATCAATGAAAGTCACAAAGTATTGAGCACCACCAAGTGACTTTGACATTAGCCCACACAGATCTGAGTGTATCAGATCCAACACATTCTCCATTCTTGAAGGAAGGGAACGTTTGAAAGAAACTCTATTTTGCTTCCCTGCTAGACAGTCGCTACATTTCTTCAAGTGGACCTGATCCAATCCAGGTAACGCATTCTTCTTGGCTAGACATGTCATACTTTTCTCACTCATATGACCTAGCCGCTTGTGTCATAACTCAATTGTACTATCATTCTCCACAGCGTTCACAGCATCTTGGGAGAGCTTTCCATGCATCGTGTACAACTTTGAGTTTTTCTTTCCTCTGGCGACCACCAATGATCCCTTGGTGAGTTTCCATAGACCATGAATGAAGGTGTTGCAAAAACCTTCATCATCTAGCTTACCTGTTGAAATTAGATTCATGCGCATGTCTAGAACATGCTTGACAATTTTCAGGACCAGTCTCATACCATTATATGTCTCCAGACAAATTTCTTCAATGCTTGCAACTTCTAAGACTGTCATTTCCCATCTTGACAACACCAAAATATTCAGGTGTGTAAGACGTGAAGAACTCCTTATGTGATGTGACATGAGTGGTAGCAGCACTATCAATAATCCAGTCGGTCTCATGGTTTGTAAGACTGATAGACTTCTCATCGTCAAAAATGATGCTGAACTCTTCGACAATGTTTGCATCTTCATAATCACTGCTCTGGTGTCCTTTGTTCTGTTGTTCTTGTTTTAAATTCCGGCATAACTTCTTGATGTGTCCTTTCTTCTTGCAGTGATGGAACTCCACGTTTGCATGCTTGTTTGACTTCCCTTGACTCTTGCCTCTCGGTTTTGGACCACAAAATTGATTCATCCCTCTGGATTCTGCAATGAGAATATTTTGTTGCGATGAGGAACATCCTTGTGATTTTCGCCTCATTTCTTCATTTAATACTCTATTCTTCACAAATTCCATGCATAGTACGCCATTTGGTGCAGAATTTGTAAGTGAAATCTTCAAAGTCTCCCATGACTCTGGCAAGGAATAGAGTACAACAAGAGCAAGTAGTTCATCATCAAACATTATGCCCATTCCTAACAACTTTTGCGCAATACCTTGAAGGTTGTTCAAATGATCTTTCATTGAGGCACCTTCTTGGTATTAGTTGGATAAGTTTTGTTAGGAGAAACAACTTGTTGTTGGCGGTTTTAGAGGAATACAAATCCTCTAACTTGTTCTACAAACTTCGTGCGTGAGTCTCATCACATATGTGGTTGTACACTTTGTCTTCGACAAATTGTCGGATAAAACTACATACTTGTTCGAGCTTGAACGCCCACTCCTCGTCCGTCTTTCCATCTAGTTTGACAGTAGCAAACACAGGTAAATGCATCTTCATCACAAATAGTATCACCTTTTTAGCATGTTTTTATGTATGATTTCGGGTGAAATTGAGGGAAAAGTGATCTTAATTGTTTGTTAATTACTCAATTTCACGGTTTTTATGATTTTGGAAGTGTCAGGTGAAAAGTAGACGAAAACAGCAAATTTTGGGGCAAAAACGTAATTTTTGGAAATGTTGACTTGGTCAAAGGGTCAGGACGGGCGTCCCGAACCCGGCACGGGCGTCCCGACCCAGTCAAACTGCCGGGATGGGCGTCCAAGACTCGGGACGGGCTTCCCGACCTGGTCAACAGATCAGGACGGGCGTCCCAATCCGAGACGGGCGTCCCGAACCCCCAGAACCAGTCCCACATCAAATTTTTGATGAAAAATCACCCCGGGAAGCTGCTATAAATACCCCAGGCCTCCAGCAGTTGAATTCATTCCTCTCCACTCGATCTGAGTCATTTAGTGGTTTCCAGTGTACAATTCTCTAGTACACAACTAACGCAGAGACTCGGATCTCAGTTATCTTTCTTATTAGTGTTTTGTTTTAGTTTCTGAGAAATAGTCTCATATCTTAGGCTTACATAGATAGGTTAGTTTTTGGTATTCATAGAATACCCGGGATTTCGTTAGGAGATCCTAAGAGGGCTCTAGGCGTTCGAAGAGTCAGTCCACAGGGCTGGGCTTAAGCTGGGTATTAAGGTAAAGCCCAGTTTCTAGGCTGAGGAAGCGTCCTCCGAAGGTTCTAGCGAGCAGAGTCAGACCGAGCAATACGACATATACAGCAGTACGCTCCATCGGCGAGACTACGTAAAGGGTGATTTCTTTATGGCATCAGTCCCCATGTCCCTCTCTTATATGTTGTTATTGTTTTGTTCTAAATACATATTATGAATACGAGATTACGATGTTTATGAATAGTTGTTTTATATGTGGACGTTATTATATTTTTCCGGAAATAGCCACCTGCTTAACATTCACTATGTCTGCATGTCTAATGTGCTCTTTTAAACTAAAGTTAGAGTTATAGACAATTCCTAACCACGGTCTAATCATAACATGTTTAGTTTAACATGCATCAATTAGTATTGGTGTCTGCCATGCTAGATAAAATAACCTGCTGAACACCCTGTTTGTTAGAGTAGTCTAGGGTAAGCCGGGACGAGTCCGATTATGCTGGCGGCTAGGGCAAGCGGTATGATCCCCGAAGTGACATAGGGCTTTCATGGATGCCTTCGTCCCGAACCGTGAGTAGGGCCGTCATTAAGGTAGGGCGGTTTATTAGAAACCTCGGATGTGGTACGCCTTTAGACACAGAACATAGTTGCAATCCAGGCTAAGACATGTCTAAAATATTCGAATTTAGGTCATTCAACATATAGGAACAGTATAACATAGAATCACGACTCATCTATAAAACACTTCTAGGATTAATTAGACTTAAACCTAGTGGAGAATGAATCACCCTCTCATCAAAGTATTTGATGAAGATTGCATAACTGGACTATAAGATAGGAGTTAGGATAAAAGGCTAGTTACTACTAAGCCGTTGCCACTTCCCTGGGAGTACGATATTTAACTTAATAAAATCATAGATACTTTCCAACAGACTAGCTACACGATAGGTACTCTGCCTTAGGTTCTGGCTGATTAAGTGACACCATAGAGACTAAATGTGACAATTAGTCAATCACAGTCCTTAATTATTCATAATCAACATAGGGTAAAATAACACCTATTTAGCACGTCAACCGGAATCGCATTAGCTGCAGCCACAGAGCATACTCAAAAATGCCAATTAGGCTTTGATACCCATTGTTGGGTATAAAACCCTCCGTCACAGTGGAAACTTGGACAGTATCTGAAAAGGGTAAACAAAAATAAAGTAACACGATCAGAATAATAAAATAGTGACACCAAAATTTAACGTGGTTTACCCTTGAATATGGGATACGTCCACAGGACCAACTCTGAAATAATTCTTCCACTAATAAAATATTAGTAGCCTTATAAGAGAGAGACTTCCCTATAAACTTTCTAGAGGCAAACTCTGAACGATTGAGATAAACCCAAAACAGTGGTACTATAGTGTTACAAACACTATACACAAAACATCACTATTTTGTCACTCTCCAAATATTTCTCCCTCTCACAAATTTTCTTGAAGCGCAAAGATGCTTCAGAAACACATTTCCTAATCTCACCAAAAACTAATGAAGATTGAGAAGAACCTTCAAAAGAAATAAAGAAAAGAAAAGGAAGAAAAATGAAGAAAGTCTTTTTCTTCTCTCTCTATTTTTGACAGAAAGAAGCCCTCTATTTGTAGGCAGAATGTTTTCACATTTTTCTACATTTTCTCAACCGACTTTACCGAGTTAAAATAATTAAAAAAAAATTAATTTCTCTTATCATCAAGTGTCCACTATGAGGCTAGAGGATTGTGAGGATATCAATCCAAGTCCCACATCTGAAGAGTGTTGGGGTATCAACCCATGTCCCACATTTGAAGATAATACTAGAGGTCACTAGCTTATAAGAATACCACTAACTCCATTAGTATGATGCCTTTTGGGTGGTTACCCAGGAACAAAACCGTGGTATGAGAGTCCAAGGTTAGAGGGCTTGCTTATGCCAAATGTTGAGAATTAGTGTCTTGCGAAGGATGCAAGATGATTGTCCCTCTAAGGGAGAACACGAATATGTGATCCTTGGTTTGAGGGGAGGAGTGTTGGGGTGTCAACCCATGTCTCACATCTGAAGATAAGTGGTTGACAACCCAATTCAAGCCCAACAAGTGGTATGAGAGTCCAAGGTTAGAGGGCTTGCTTATGCCAAATGTTGAGAATTAGTGTCTTGCGAAGGATGCAAGATGATTGTCCCTCTAAGGGAGAACACGAATATGTGATCCTTGGTTTGAGGGGAGGAGTGTTGGGGTGTCAACCCATGTCTCACATCTGAAGATAATACTAGAGGTGGCTAACTTATACGAATATCACTAACTCCATTAGTATGAGGCTTTTTGGGTGGTTACCTAAGAACAAAATTGTGAGGGCTTAGGTCCAAAACGGACAATATCATACTAATATAGAGTTAAGTGGTGGGAGCCCAACCTTGTGGGAATATTCGGGCCCAATAGGGAGAAGGGAGGTTTCTCCTATAAAAGTGGTGAACCTCTTTTATGTTGAATGCACCATTGGATAGATATGAAGAAGAAAAAGAAAAAAATAGTTCTCTATTCTTCTATCATCGGAGTACACCATTGAGTGTCAATTGCTTCAATTAAAGGAATTTTAGGAATGATTTTGTTTTAGCTCTAGTTAAAAGTCCCATAGGATGAGAGTTAACTCTGGTTAAAATTCCCATAATATCACATTAATGGAACATGGTTTATGTTATAAGGTTGACATGCACCGATTTCAATGTAAGGTGAGGAAAACAATATCACATGAGCCTTTAAATTTATTGAACTCATGACCAAATTCTTTGAGAATAAATAGGTTGTGAGAGTGGTTTGATCCAAATGAAGTGTAAGTTAAAAAATAAAAAATAAATAAATTTATTGATATAGAGTCAAGAAAAGATGGGACATCAATATTTATTCATACACATAAATATTCCTTGGGCGACATAAAAAGGTATTGAGTGATATTTATAGAACTATTTTTGTTGCATTACTACATTCAATAATACTATGATAACATGGAATTTTATCAAAACCATGACGCTACTACAGACCAAGAGATGAGTACAATAAAGTATCCATCACTAACGCAATAGTTTAAAGGAGTTGGCAAGTGGACTCCTAAATACTTCTTTCAAGAAGACTGACTGAGGGTTCGAACCTTCTCTGGAGCTAAGTATCCATCACTAGTTATTTTCAAAACTTTGATTTTTCTACCATTTTTCTTTTTCTTTAAAAGGGAATTTTAATTCTTTTAATCTCTACCTTAAAAGGTACAATGTCAAGTTATTGCCTGACTGATTGTCTTCTCTACTTCAGGATTTAACCTATGCAATTATAGTTGATGCTTTGCTTGGATTCAATTACTTGTTTCTTGAAAAAACCAAAAAAGGATTTTATTTAAAAATCAATGAAGGGAAATATACACACACATATATATAAAACAATGCTCCATTCTTGATCCATGGGTAAGCTAGTTCCTTTGCACACACATATATACTCACTCCGTGTTTCATACATGTCATATTAAGGAGAAATCATATATCATACAAATTATTGGTCATATTATGAAATCAAGGTTATTAAAAGGTGTGATTTCTTGCTATATTGTAACAAGGTTTTTAAAAAATATTATGTTATTATAGTGTCAAGTTTGAAAGTATATATACATACCTTTCTATTGCTTCGGTAAAAGGTAGAAGTTCATCAAGAGATGGAGGTCATTGCAATAACTTTGGTCATTATTCTTCTTGCAATAAAATAGTTGGGCTCAAAGTACACTCCACCAATCTATCTCTAGCAAATGGTAAGCTTGATAAAAAATCTAACTCTTTCCACTATCTGAGGAGACATGAATTTCAAACAAATAATTAGTATCATGCAAGGATGCAAAAATTGAAATTTAGTGAACCAACTAACTTTGTAAGTTCACTGGGCTCCTTTTGATGTTGTCTTTGGAGCATATTGAAGTCCAATTTTGCTAAATTGAGTATTATTTTGTTATGTGCTTCGTTATCCTCGTAAAGGTGTATGAATAATTTAGCTTCCAGTCTTTTCAATGTTTTATGAATTGGTTGCTTTAGAGCGTGGTCAACTTGAGTCTCAATTGGCAAACCACTTAAGTTTGATAGCATGGATTGGAGTTGAGTTGTCGTAAATATCAATGCTTCCTCTAAAGTATTTTCTTCACCGTGAACTAAGAAGTGACATGTCTCGTACAAACTTAATAATCCTTTAATATCACTCACGAGATCTTTGTGGAATTTTCCTTCAGGATTTTTGAATTGTTCGAATACAAATTTTCATTTATTTTTTATATAAGAAATCGTAACATATCATTTGATCTTTAACCTTTTATTGATTACTTGTTATAAATAATTTAATAATATTGTCAGAAGAAAAAAGTAAAATTTATAAGATGATTCACTTATAAAACCTATTGTTATTAAATTATGCGTTTTAAATTTATAAAATATATATTTTGATTACTTTATAAAGTTAAGTGATCTATATGTGATCAGACTGACCGAGGATAATCTAGAAGGAGAACATGGCTGACAATAATAATAATTTTTTCTTGTTTTTGTTGATTTGGATGATTTATGTTCTAACTAGAATCAAAGAAATATGAATCACATTGGCTAGTATAATCTAGAAACAAACACACAATAATGCTAATTAATATTTATCCTATATAATAGGTTTTAAACGTATCCTATATAATATTTAAAGTAATGTACTAGTCAATGATATTGCTTGTTTTGGTCTATTTGAAGTGGGTTTTACTAGTTTAAAATGTGTCATTGAATAAACAATTTCAAGCCCCGGTTTAATAATGACTAAAAGATTTCATAGATTAACGATGTGGGACTTTAGATCACAACTATTTGTTATTTTTAGAGATTTGTTTTAAGTAGATTCTCCTTAATATTATTTCTCTTTTAGAAATATTACGGTGAATAAAGTTTTTTTGTTTTTTATTTTACTAATAAGATTAATTTTACGATGAATAAAGTCTTTTAGACATATTTCTTGAGAGTAATGTCACAAGAAGAATTAACTACTATTGCGTTGTGTGCGTGTGTCACAAATTGAGAAGATAATAAAATAGAATAAATCAACGCAATCTTAACAATTCCAAGTATACACCGGTCAACAAGTAATATATGTACCTGAGTACAAGATTATCGATCCCACAGGGATTTAGTATGCCAATTATACATGCAAACATGATTTACATCTGGTTAAAAGAATAAAGAATAAAGAATAATGGGTGGAGATTCGGAGGTTAAGCTACTGCTAAGCTACTGTTGCAGCAACAGAAATGCTGCAGCAATTCTACCTAACTAAAACTACAGGGCAGCCTATTGGAAATTTACCAAAAGAACACAACAGGTAATACAATGCTGTAAAAATCAAGCCAAAAATGCAAATATAAACCAGTAGTGAATCCAAGAATGCTAAGCATGCTTTTCAGTTTCCAAATTAACACCACAGCGGTCTGGTTCTACCCAGACTACTTAGCCTACTAGTCTAAACCCCCGATAACATCGTCTCATGGAGTACGAAGTACCGTGAACCTAGAACAACACAAGGCTGTGAAATTGGTCGTGTCCCCTGCAATATTGACCGCACGGTCATGCGCCTCAAGCAAGTGCCATGCAATTAACGTGTCAACTAGGCCCCTTCCGATTAGAAAGCCAGATACTAGTTCGATACATAACTTGGACAGTCGTAACCGCAAGTTATTCCTAATCCATTTAAGTAATTGCATGAATAAACTAAGCATTCCCTATACAAGTGATGCGATTCCGGTTGACGTGCTAAATAGGTGTTATTTTACCCTATGTTGATTATGAATAATTAAGGACTGTGATTGACTAATTGTCACATTTAGTCTCTATGGTGTCACTTAATCAGCCAGAACCTAAGGCAGAGTACCTATCGTGTAACTAGTCTGTTGGAAAGTATCTACGATTTTATTAAGTTAAATATCGTACTCCCAGGGAAGTGGCAACGGCTTAGTAGTAACTAGCCTGTATTCCTAACTCCTATCTTATGATCCAGTTATGCAATCTTCATCAAATACTTTGATGAGAGGGTGATTCATTCTCCACTAGGTTTAAGTCTAATTAATCCTAGAAGTGTTTTATAGATGAGTTCTGATTCTATGTTATACTGTTCCTATATGTTGATTGACCTAAATTCGAGTATTTAAGACATGTCTTAGCCTGGATTGCAACTATGTTCTGTGTCTAAAGGCGTACCACATCCGAGGTTTCTAATAAACCGCCCTACCTTAATGACGGCCCTACTCACGGTTCGGGACGAAGGCATCCATGAAAGCCCTATGTCACTTCGGGGATCATACCGCTTGCCCTAGCCGCCGGCATAATCGGACTCAGCTCGGCTTCCCCTAGACTACTCTAACATGCAAGGTGTTCAGCAGGCTATTTTATCTAGCATGGCAGACACCAATACTAATTGATGCCTGTTAAACTAAACAGGTTATGATTAGACCGTGGTTAGGAGTTGTCTATAATCCTAACTTTAGTTTAAAAGAGCACATTAAACATGCAGACATTGTGAATATTTAGCAGGTGGCTATTTCCGGAAAAACATAATAAGTCAACATATAAAACAACTATTCATAAACATCGTAATCTCGTATTCATAATATGTATTTAGAACAAAACAATAACAACATATAAGAGAGGGACATGGGGACTGATGCCATAAAGAAATCACCCTTTACGTAGTCTCGCCGACGGAGCGTACTGCTGTATATGTCGTATTGCTCGCTTTGACTCTGCTCACCAGAACCTTCGGAGGACGCTTCCTCAGCCTAGTAACTAGGCTTTACCTTAATACCCAGCTTAAGCCCAGCCCTGTGGACTGACTCTTCGAACGCCTAGAGCCCTCTTAGGACCTCCTAACGAAATCCCGGGTATTCTATGAATACCAGAAACAAACCTATCTATAGAAACCTAAGATCTGAGACTATTTCTCAGAAATTAAAACAAAACACTAATAACAAAGAAAACTGAGATCCGAGTCTCTGAGTGAGTTATGTACTAGAGAATTGTACACTGGACACCACTAAATGACTCATATCGAGTGGAGAGGAATGAATTCAACTGCTGGATGCCTGGGGTATTTATAGCAGCTTCCTGGAGTGAAAATTTCTGAAAAATTCGATGTGGGACAGCTTCTGGCGGCTCGGGATGCCAGTCCCGGATTGGGGCGCCCGTCCTGGTCAGTTGACCAGTTCGGGACGCCCGTCCCGGGTCCTGGACGCCCGTCCAGGTGCCTTGACTTGGTCGGGACGCCCGTCCCGACCCTTTGACCGAGTCAACATTTCCAAAAATTGCGTTTTTGCCCCAAAATTTGCTGTTTTCGTCTACTTTTCACCTGACACTTCCAAAATCATAAAAACTGTGAAATTAAGTGAATAATGAACAATCAAGATCAAATTACCCTCGATTTCACCCAAATTCATACATAAAAACATGCTAAAAAAAGTGATACGATTTTCGTATATCAGATAACCCCACACTTAGCTCTTTGCTTGTCCTCAAGCAAAGTCTACCTGAAGTTACTTAAATTCCTAGTCATGTTTTTATTCCAAAAATTCTTCAGACAAGTCTTAATACAGGTCTGTCTGGTTAGGTTGCTATGACAAGGTCTCAAATGTCTCTAGTAGCTTGTTATGATCAGGCAGAAAACAAATCAACAACTAGTTTGGAACTTCTTCTTAGTCACAGGGTCTTCCTGATGTGTAGTGTATGTACTAGTCCAGACCAGATAGTCAACACAATGTACTCTTGTCTTAACTACTACCAGATAACACTTCGACCTATCGCTAGACGTATTAACAACAGACAACTTTTTGAGTTCTGGGCTTTGGTGATCAAATTCTTAATGTTTTAGCATTTATTTATTTTCTTTATAGATTCAGGGTATTTTGAGTCTGCTTAGAACACGTCAACTTCAACTACCCATGTAGCGAGTCCCACTCCGATGACTCCCAGATCTACACGACCTTAGGGCATCAGGCTTTAAATTCCCCGAAGGAGTGGTACTCGAGTAGCGAAGGCCACTGGCAAACTACCCTTATTTGATTAACTTCTTTTAATTTCTTTTCACTTCTCGCTCAGAGTCTCATCTAGTCATCCTAACTGCCAATATATCCACAACTGGTCTAATTTTATCTAGTTAAGTCTCGAACAGGTAATTGGTTGAGGTCTCTAATCCAGACAAAGTTGTGCTCAGTTATCAAGAATTCCCTATTCCTAATCAATTAGTCCAAGATAGCTATCAATTATCTCCTACTAACCATAACATACTACCTACATATCATAGACATAAGCAATTGTTTAACCAAGCATACTGCATTTAGACGTCTGAAAGACGGAAAAATTTTGAATTTTTTTGGAAGGGTGTGAAAGTACGTGAAAACAAGCAAAATCATGCGAAAAATTTTGCACTCTGCTACAGTGCACCGTGCACTGCTACCCCATACTTAAGTCTGGCACTGTCCTCAGTGTTCATGCATATCTAATTACCCAACACTTATTTGAAAATAGGAAATAAAACAGAAAAGATTCTTACCCCACACTTATTTGAAAATAAGAAGTAAAACAAAAAAATAAAGGATTCTGTATGGGTAAGTAAGACATAAAATAAAATAATGCAAACAATTCTGTATGTCATATAAATCAAATTTGTACATAGATTCATACGTCATACAGCCCAGACATGTTTATACACATAGAACAAGAAAAACAAAAACAAAAGAAAAAGAAAGAAAAGGAAAGAGGGAGAGAGAGACTAAGAACCCGGCGGATCGTTGTCCAGTGGACCTAAGTCTGCTAAGTCAAACTCAAAGTTTTCCGCTACTCGGGAAGTCTGCTGATGTATCTCCTCAATCCTGCTGGTGTTCATGGTGATCCTGTCATCTATCATCGCCAACCGTCTGTCAATCCTGTCCATATCTCGACTGTATCGGGCCGATAGTTCTGCCAATCCGTGCGACATGTGTCGTTTGAAGGCAGTACGTGGCACGAACGTCTCGGATGGAGGGATATGTGCTGGAAATGCTTCCGATGCCGATACCTGTCCTGTCTGCTCCGTGTGGATGGTGTCGCGGCCATTCGCATCCCGTACAACCATTCCCATGTTCCGTAGAACGGTAACATCCGTGGGAATGGTGGTCGGGGCGACCAGAGTAAGCTCCGCGCCCTCTATGTCCAACTCCAAGTAGCGGGCTAGCCTGGTGATGTATGGTCCGAGTCCCAGACACTGTTTCCTAGTGTCTGTAGCGAATCCTCGCATGACGACCGCTATGAGTCTAGCCATCTCTACTGTAGATCCCATGTGCATGTTGGCTAGAAGGAACGTCTCCATCCGGGTGACAGTTCCGGGCGCTGTCAGTCGTCCTGACAATGTGTGTGCAATGATAGCATGCAGGTAACGAAGAGTAGGATAAATACCTGTGGCTTTTGCAAAGCCATGCTGGTATGGGACACCCGTCATGCAGATCTGAGCCCAAGCAGTGGAGACGTCTGCAGATGTGAAGTCTCGAACTGCTGGGGTGTATGCGGGCGTATCCAGCTCATCTCTCTGCCAGATGCCTAGGGCGATGCCGAACTCGGCCATGCTCATCGACCGATCTATTCCGCCTAAACGGAATGTGATATGCTCCTGGTGGCAGGTAAAAGACGCATAGAACTCACATACCAGCTCCAGGCTCTGTGACGATGAATACTCGACTGTAGGGTGGCACGTCGAGTATGCGTCTAACTTCCGGCTCTACTCCCAGTGTCTGTACTGCTGCCCAATCCAGCGTTCTGCCCGTCAGTATCGTACGCCCGATGTACCTAGTGCATCTTGCTTGGTATGCTGTGCTGGAGGGAAACAACATAAAAGGATGTGCCACTGAGGTAACTGTCATGGTAGATGTGGTACGAGCACGTTTAGGAGCCATTGAAAACGTACGAGAGAAGTTAGGTGGGAAAGAAAGCTTTAAACTCAAATTCTGGAGATGAATTTGAATTCAGAAGGATGAAATTAGGTTAGGGAAAGATTTTGAATTTTTGGCGGAAAAATCGAATTTTGGAGGGAAATTCGAATTTTTGGGTGAAGTTTAAAATTCAAATTTTGGAGGGAAATTCGAATTTTTAAACTTTGAGGAGTTTGCCAAAAATTTGTAGAGAGAGGCTAGAGAGAAATGTTTTTAGAGAGATGAATTTTTGGTTGTAGATTTGAGAGAAAATGAAAAAATTGAATTTTTATAGAAGGGGCGGCCTTTGGGACGCCCGTCCCGGAGGAAGGACGCCCGTCCCTGTTTGCATCGGGACGCGTGCCAATTCCGGAAATTTTTTTTTCTTCGTAATTCCCTGAAAATCTCAAGATACCAAAAATAATCATAATTCTTAACAAGGCTTCATGTTTATCCAATGAAATTCAGAAGTTGTTAAAAACTCTATGCAAAAATTCCTCAGTATCTTTTCGAAAATTGTGACCACCCTAATTTTTTCCTAACTTAAATTCAGCAAGAATTTCAGAAAAACAAAACTGAGTTTGTGCAATGTAATTAGTGGAAAATAAACTGTATTTGCAAAACTCTTGTTTTTCATAGAAATTCGAAATAAAATGTCTGAAGAAAATTGTTGAATATAAAGGACCCTTTAAAAATGTTTGAAAAAAAAATAGAAAAAGAAGGGTCAATTATTCAAGTTTCAGTTCAAACGAATTATTTGTCGAAAGTAAAAGAATCTTCCCTTTTTAACGAATCCTATCTCTGATCTCCTGTAGTTCTGTTCGAATGCTTCGCATTTCTATGCGTATGGTTCTCATCTCATCCCTCTGCCTGTTCTGCTCACTGCGTAAATCAGCCATCTCTCGGAGTAGTTGTGCACCTTGGTTCTCCTGAAGATTGACCGTGGCTCTGAGTCGGTCTACGTTAGTTGTGATATTCAGACTGAGTTGGTCTAAATGACACAGTCTGCTGGCAATCCCTTGGTCCATCTCATAGACCCTTTGAGTTAGTGTGTCTATCTGCACGGACAACATTGAATAATAACCATTAGTACTCCCCGCAGATGAAGGGGTGCGCTCGTTAGGTGTTGGGGTGTATGCAGGAGAGGTTGGTGAATTTTGGGTTTGGTCAGTAGGCGGTGGATTTAGAGGAACTCTCTGGGCAGGAGGGTGAATTGGAGATCTCTGGGGTACTTCTCTAGGAGGGAAGGTATCCTCAGAAGGATCTTCTTTCGTGGGACTATGCTCACGGGTGTTCAGGAATCGTCTCACTAGTTCACTGGCATCAGGGCTTGAGTTTACTTCCATTGGTTGTGAAGGAAGAGTCCCTCGTGGTACTTCTGGTGCAGGCCTAGAGGGGCCCTCTGGTTTTGTCTTCTTCGGTCCTGGAGTGTCAGGGTTTTCTGTCTTCTTTGCCTGATTAGTAGCTGCTCTTGTTCTCTTCATCTTTGAGTGCAAAGTCTGGTTAGAAATAACAAATAGCAAAAAGTAGGACAGTGAAACAAGAAAGCAAGAAAAATACTTTTATGGATTTTGATTTTGATTTAGAAAGCAGGTAAATTTCCTTAATATGGGTTTAGAATAATTTTCTAAAATTTGATTATCCTAAGTGTCTTAATTCCAGATATTATCTAAAATTAATTAGTTATGATAATCCTATATTTAGGAAAGTGATTGTCTAACTAGTATAAGATAAGCGTAAATCAAATGTCTAGGTTACTACCGCTACCTATCATAAGTTTCTAGAATTGTGGCCAATAATCCTAAATTCATTATGATATTTCCCCGGCAACGGCGCCAAAAATCTGATGCGATTCCGGTTGACGTGCTAAATAGGTGTTATTTTACCCTATGTTGATTATGAATAATTAAGGACTGTGATTGACTAATTGTCACATTTAGTCTCTATGGTGTCACTTAATCAGCCAGAACCTAAGGCAGAGTACCTATCGTGTAGCTAGTCTGTTGGAAAGTATCTACGATTTTATTAAGTTAAATATCGTACTGCCAGGGAAGTGGCAACGGCTTAGTAGTAACTAGCCTGTATTCCTAACTCCTATCTTATGATCCAGTTATGCAATCTTCATCAAATACTTTGATGAGAGGGTGATTCATTCTCCACTAGGTTTAAGTCTAATTAATCCTAGAAGTGTTTTATAGATGAGTTCTGATTCTATGTTATACTGTTCCTATATGTTGATTGACCTAAATTAGAGTATTTTAGACATGTCTTAGCCTGGATTGCAACTATGTTCTGTGTCTAAAGGCGTACCACATCCGAGGTTTCTAATAAACCGCCCTACCTTAATGACGGCCCTACTCACGGTTCGGGACGAAGGCATCCATGAAAGCCCTATGTCACTTCGGGGATCATACCGCTTGCCCTAGCTGCCGGCATAATCGGACTCAGCTCGGCTTCCCCTAGACTACTCTAACATGCTAGGTGTTCAGCAGGTTATTTTATCTAGCATGGCAGACACCAATACTAATTGATGCCTGTTAAACTAAACAGTTTATGATTAGATCGTGGTTACGAGTTGTCTATAACCCTAACTTTAGTTTAAAAGAGCACATTAAACATGCAGACATAGTGAATATTTAGCAGGTGGCTATTTCCGGAAAAACATAATAACGTCAACATATAAAACAACTATTCATAAACATCAAAATCTCGTATTCATAATATTTATTTAGAACAAAACAATAACAACATATAAGAGAGGAACAAAACAATAACAACATCTCGGATTGGGACGCCCGTCCTGGTCAGTTGACCAGTTCGGGACGCCCGTCCCGGGTCCTGGACGCCCGTCCAAGTGCCTTGACTTGGTCGGGACGCCCGTCCCGACCCTTTGACCGAGTCAACATTTCCAAAAATTGCGTTTTTGCCCCAAAATTTGCTGTTTTCGTCTACTTTTCACCTAACACTTCCAAAATCATAAAAACTGTGAAATTAAGTGAATAATGAACAATCAAGATCAAATTACCCTCGATTTCACCCAAATTCATACATAAAAACATGCTAAAAAAAGTGATACGATTTTCGCGTATCAACAAGTATCAATAAAGAAAACGATACAGAAAACTTATGCATTCTATTCATCTTATGCCACATTACGTTTTTCCACATGTTTATAATTTACTAGGCTATAGCACCTTCAGGTTATGAATATATATTTTTGCTGAAACCAATCATGAAAGACAAGGATTAAAGTAATAGGAAAAACAGTCCCTATGTCCATAGTGACACCAATCAACGGAGCCAATCCCAAGACGGAAAACATATCTATCCCAAAACATTTTTAATCAATCCTTGAACTCATGTAAACATTCTCATATCACCAAGAATATTCAATTACAAAACAGTAGCAATTTGAAGAATATTCAATTACAAAACAGTAGCAAATTGATGAAATGGAGAGAGGATTACTCTGGGTCGGAGATCACCCTATTGCCCAAATCAAATTTAATCAACGTGCTGCTGCCCTTCGTTCCCTCTGCGTGGTGCTGTTGCCCTCGATCATGAACAGCCCGGAAAATTCCAGCAAAGTCGCCCCAACTTTCTTAGGTATTTTTCCTCTCCAACTAAAGCTCAAAAACAACTCAAAACAAACTACCTACTGCTTAAATCCTAAGCTGCCCGAGAACTAAACACAAACATAGAAAAGCTACGGTGCTTACAATCTATCTCCTCCTCTCCTCTCCAAACTTTTCTCTACTGTTTTTCTTCTTCTTTTAACCTTTGAATTTCTCTTCTTGCTTCCCGAACTTGTTGTGCATCATTGACAGCTGTCCATTACTCTCCCAAAACAACCTACATCTGCCCGGTATTTTTGTGCTGCTGCCGATTCTTCCAGTGTTGAGTCACAACGCCAGCTGGATTTAACTAATTTCTGAATCCAGAAATTCAGAAATTTCAATTTACTTCTGCGGGATTTCACCGAATGCTTAGCTGCAATATGCATGTATTTTGTCTTATCTTCAGCTGTAATTGATTTGGAGTTTGAGAATATATATATATATATATATATATATATATATATATAACAATTGCAGCTGCTTTCCCTCCTGAAATTCTGCCTGAAATGAGCACCTACTGCCGTTCCATCCTTCATTCTTTGTCCTTTTTCTTTTGTCTTTTGTGCCCACTTGTCAACGTGCATGTGCATATATAGATATATATATATATATATATATATAGATACATATATATTATAGATATATATAATATATATATATATATATATATATATATATTAGTAATGGACAACAGATAAATCAACCATCCACCAATTCCCAATTCCTTCTAAATTGGTCAATATTTTATCCAATTCCTTTTGACCCATTTCAATCAAAAATTTCCCTTTTTACCCTTTTGCAATTGGATCCAAAAATTCTATCACTTTTTATGTGAAATCCTGCACAAATTTAAATGTTAGTAATGGAATTTAATTATAATAATATTTAGGAATTTAAATAATTAAAATGGCCATTTTTACAATTAATCCACAAAATTAAAATGGAGAAAGGAATTATGCAATTTGGTGCATTTTAACTCAAAAACCTTTGCACAAGTCATGAAATTGGGTTCAAATTAAGGGCAAAACATATGTGAATAACTCTATTATTTTAGAGTTATTAACTACGTTCAAAGGAATAATTTGACGGCTAGAACTGTAGAAGTAAATCAAGGAGCAAGAGCATTGAATGGGAATATTGTTGAAAGTAATGTCACAAGAAGAACTAAATACCTTCAAAGGAGTAATTTGAAGGCTAGAAATGTAGAAGAAAGTCAAGGAGGAAGAGCATTAAACGGTAATGATGTTGAGAGTAATGTGACAAGAAGAATTAACTACGTTCAAAGGAGTAATTTAACGGCGAGAACTACAGAAGCATATCAAGGAGCAAGAGCATTAAATGGGAATGATGTTGAGAGTAATGTCACAATAAGATCTAACTACGTTCAAAAGAGTAATTTGACAACGAAAACTGCAGAAGCAAGTCAAGTAGCAAGAGCATTAAAAGGGAATGATGTTAAGAGTAATGTTACAAGAACTAACTATGTCCAAAGGAGTAGTTTGACGGCTAAAATTGCAGAAGCAAGTCAAGGAGCAAAAACATTGAATGAGAATGATTTTGAAAGTAATGTCACCAAAAGAATTAACTACGTTCAAAGGAGTAACTTGACGTCTAGACTTGCAGAAGCAAGTGAAGGGGCAAGGACATCAAAAAGGAATGATGTTAAGAGTTATGTCACAAGAACTTGCTTTAAAAGGAGTAATTCGACAACAAGTCAAGAGCAAGAACATTGAAAGGGAAAGAAAGTCCAGGAGCACAAAGAATGATATTTGAACCACATTTGGGTTTTAGTATAGATACGGTTCCATCTGAGGAGAAAGGTCGCCTCATCAATCTTGAAACAAACATTCAAACTTCATTTAGTAGAAAGGTATGTCAGGATGTTACAAGGAAAATTTCTCGAGTTATAAATTTGAATAAACAAGGAAAGGGGATACAAAGGCGAAGAAAGATAATCCTTGATGATATTGACATTGATGAAGAATATGAACGAAGTGATAACAAAAGTGAAGGAGAAAGGAGGAAGTCATTAGTAACAGGTGGAACTAGTTATTTTAAAGAAGATAGTGATCATGTCTTGAAAAACATAGATGAGCTTGATAGGCTCCAATCTCACACAATATACCAGAGGATGTGGAATTATGGTTTTCTTCTCAAAGGAGTAGAGAATGCTAAACCAATTGATTTGAAGAGGACAAATAAACTACGCCAAAATCCAGAAAGAGTAATTCATGATGGTAGTGTATCTAATGAAGACTATCGGCAAAAGAAAAGGCGAAAAAGAAGGTTAACACTTAGTGAAAGTAGTTCTTCTGAAGAAGATGATGTTTTGACCTTTGATATTGATCATGATGGAAAGGGTCTTGAGAATCAAAGAAGATATGAGGATTGTGTAAAGTCTAGGAGATCATGTTTTTACGACAATTCCAAAAAGAGATCAAGAAGTAGAAAATCCCTCAAATATTAATTCTCAACCTCACAAATCTTATTTCTTCTAAATATTGTTGCATCTTTATTAGTAGATTACTATATCTTATATATCATGTAGATATTATTATATATGGTATATATCTTCTTGAGCATTGTGAATATCTCAAAGATACTTTGTCAGAACTTAGACATCACTTCTAGTCTCATGTTCAAAGACACTATGAAAGACATCATGGAGGCACTTGCTCATCGCCTCGTTACAAGTAGTATTATGTGAATCAATTAGATAAAATGATATATTGGAAACATACATAAACAAAATTAACTTACATTAGCATACTATACTCCTCTAAATCTTTGTGGGATAATGTCACGGCCCTGAACTCGTAGGCCCGTGCCCAAACTTTGGGCTTTACAGCACCCACAGTCAACTAGTCGTATTATCCTCACTGTACCAAAAGGGATACCCGAGTTAACATTAAATACCTAAGCTGATTCCTATTTACCATTGCACATTCACTTTATTTTTCGATGTAGGATGGGGTATCATAGACAAGATCAAACTTTGCCAATCACGTCATCATTGCCATGTTAGTGATTTGGAGAATGATTGAGTTATAGACTTTTCAGTGGGTCTAATTATTCACACTCACAAATTCATAGAAATACCCTCCTTATAAAACCATTTCCAAGGTTGCAAAATTTATACCTTATTTCATATAGTACGAAATTCAATACCATAAGTCACGCTAACACCTCCAATTGTGCTCAATGGCTTTTCCTCTTATTGTTGTGATGCCTTTGTAGTTAATTATTCCTTTACAATCAATTCAAATATGTAGCATTGCTCATAGTAAGTTCATATAATCTAATTCTTTTACTTAAAGGCTATATATGAAATGGGCTCAGTTTGTGATTAAGGACCATGAAGAGAGCTAATGTCGAAAAAAGCAGCACCCAAAAGTTCTTGAGGTACTGGTTTACTCCAAGGTGTTAGATGTCCTACCTTGCTTCCAATAAGCCTTGATTTCTCCTTTAGTATTCAAATCACATGTGCATTCTTTGCCTCAAGCATGCGTGTAATCTTCACCAAATTTTCCCATCATTCAAGGAAGTTTTCTTTACCAACTTCGATATTTAGTAATCAATTGATAGCATATAAATTTATATATTTTTAACCTCTTATCCTTAGTATTTGTTGCATTTATTTTTATGATTTCTTAGCTTTTATTTGTCATTTCGGTTATTAAAATAAATGTAGGTATTTTATTTGAATAAGGTTGATCTTTGAATGAAAATTGCAATTTTATACTTGTATTTTTCTCTTATTTTTATTAGTTTATTGTTTTCATATTAAGTGAACATAAAAATTCTCTTTATTTATTATTGTTAATTTCTTATAAATTCACTTACTATTAAGGCTTCATAGCGAGATAACCCAATACAGCAACAACAAAACCTAACCTCCCCAAGATTTTGGCGTTATTGTTGGGAAAAAAAAAAAGTCTTTTAATCAAAATAAGAAACCTTTAGTTTAAAAAAAAATGATTGATACTTTTGATTTGCATTTGTTCTTATTTTCATGCTAGAATTTGAAATTTTAATTACGGGCATTGTTCACGGAGGTTGCAGGCATTATTTTTTTTAGAATTTTTTGTTTTGGATTGGGCTGAATTTTGGTGCCCAAAGGTTTTGGTTAGTGGGGAGCAATAATCACTGTCTTTAACAATGATCTAAGCTAGATTTTGGCCAAAATCCATTGTTTTGATCACTTTTTCAAAATTTAAGTATTTTTTGCTTCAATTTTAGGCATTTTTTGGTATTTTTGCATTAGCTGTTTGCATCATTCTTTGAACTATTTATTGAACTTGTTGCATGACCAACATCTCTAGTAATTTACCTACTTTTATAAGCTAATTAGGAATAAGAACAAGGAACAAGAATCTTCTATTGTTAAAATTTCTAGTATTTCGCTAGATAACTTTGATAACAATTCTAAACAACTAGTAGATTTAAGTATATTGTAATAATCATCACGAGGAGAGTTTTTGTTATACAACGGAGGAATTTATTTAATAATGAGAACAGAATAATACTAGTAATTGAAAAAATGAAAGAAAAATCATCTCCTCCTGATTTTCTTTCATTACGTTTCAAAAGTTTCAATTCAATGGATGGATTTTCTTGTTTTGTTTTCCTTCCTTCCCTTGTATTTTTTTGTTGACTTGAACTTTTCATTATTTTATTAATCGATTGCATTAAAATAGATCTCTCAAGTATAATTAATAATTTTTTATTTATTTTTTATATGAGATATCGTTACATAACATTTGATCTTTAACCTGTTATTGATTATTTGTTATAAATAATTTAATAATATTGTAAAAAAAAAAGATTTTAAAGGTGGTTCACTTATAAAACCTATTGTTATTAAATTATGGGTTATAAATTTATAAAGTACATATTTTGATTATTTTATAAAGTTAAGTGATCTATATGTGATCAGACCGACCGAGAACGGATTAATCTGTATTTATGGTTCCACAATTGGTGCAATTTAACATGGACGTTTGAAACTTCAAACCTGGAAATGGGATTCACTAATTAAGATTGGGACATAGAGAGAATTTAGGTATGATCTTCATCTTTAAAAAATTTATATATATATAAAAAAAAAAAGTTGTTTCCTTTTTTCTAGCAAGATTCTCCTTAATATTATTTCTCTTTTGAACATATTACGATGAATAAAGTTTTTTGTTTTCTATTTTACTAATAAGATTAATTTTATAAAAGCAATTATTAATCAAGTTTTGTCTATTAGGAATTGATGAAAAAAAATTTGGGGAAGTCACAACATAATCAAATATCTTTATTTCAACAAAAGAAGCAAGAACTATGATAATTTCTTTTCTAATATAGGAAATAAGAAATTTGCCTATTAGGAATTGTTGAATCACACTATTTATCTTATTTTGCCAAACATTTTAAATTTTTTTTAGTCTAGTTTAATAATAAAAGAGTTTGAAATAATTGAAGAATTGTATCATTAGGTTTTTTTCATTTTTTTTCTTTTATTTTCTTTTGATTTCCATGTATTTTCATTCATAATCAATTGGATTAAATAATTGGGAGTTTCATTAAGTTTTGAGTTAATTAAAAAATTTATAAATGATAAAAAATGAAATGTAGAAATTTATATGTGTTTGGACCGTAAATTTTGATAACTCAAAATTAACAAAATTTGGACTCCATTTTTTCAATTAATAAAAAACTAGAGACTCATTTGTTCAACAAAAATAATATTGAGATTAAATCAGTCTATTTTTCATTATATATATATTTGGAATTTAAAGTATGAGCCCAAGCTAAAAAACAAAAAAGTCAATTTTATCAAAATAAAAAAAAAAAATTGTTCAGATATTTTTTTAAAATAATAATAATTAAAAACCCACACTCTCTCTATCTAGAATTTTTCTCTCCCTAGGGTTTTATATCGCCATGGCGGCGGAGATTTCTGGTCACAAAATTGCATACACAATCACAAGGTCTCTATATGAGCATCGAAAATTGCATTTATATCCGCGGTATCCTTCATGAATGCGTCACGATAGATGTCGGCCGGAAGGTGGCTAGTTCCTTTATGGCTGGAAGGCTAGCCATACAAATTCGGGAGGTTTTTTTCGTTTGAAGGCTTTATTATCCCAGGTGTCTTGTGGTAGCAACTCCTTTATAGCGGCTTTCCGATTTGAACGCCTCCCTCATCTGTGTTTTGCTATTGAAGGGTTGTTTGCGGCATGATGAGGAATTATCCGTTCAACAGGCAAGTATGCTTCCTTATGATACTTACATTCATGCATAAGGGAATAAAGGTTCTCTTTTAGCCTCCATCTTTATTGTTTGCATTTTTTGTCATATATTCATCTTAATTTACTTATTGATAATTTTCATTTTTGTTTTAGATACCTTGTCTTATTTGTCTTTCTGACTTACTTCTATATTTATTCTAGTATATACTACTTTATTTTCTATATACAGAGTTACTGTAATTGGATTTGTTGGAAATGTGAAGCTAGAATCTATTGGGAGAGAAAGGTATCTAGTATGAAAGTTGAAAACCATTCTAAACCACTAAAAGTAAATGATGTTAATATTCATTCACGAGAAGAACTAATCACGTTCAAAAGAGTAACATGACGACTAGAACTGCAAAAACAAATCAAGGAGCAAGTGCATTGAAAGGGAATAATGTTAAGAGTAATATTACAAGAAGAACTAACTATAGCCAGAGGAATAATTTGACGGCTAGAACTGTAGAAGCAAGTCAAAGAGCAAGAGCATTGAAAGGGAATGATGTTGAGAGTAATGTCACAAGAAGAACTAACCACGTTAAAAGGACTAATTTGACGGCTAAAAATGTAGAAGCAAGTCAAGGAGCAAGTGCATTGAAAGGGAAAAATGTTAAGAGTAATGTTACAAGAGAACCAACTACGGTTGAAGGAGTAGTTTGACTGCTAGAACCGCAAAAGCAACTCAATGACCAAGAGCATTCAAAGGGAATGATGTTAAGAGTAATGTTACAAGAAGAGCTGACTAAGTCCAAAGGAGTAATTTGACGGCTAGAACTGCAGAAGCATGTCAAGTAGCAAGAACATTGAAAAGGAATGATGTAAAGAGTAATGTCATAAAAAGAACTAACTAGGTTCAAAGGAGTAATTTGACAGCTAGAACTGCAGAAGCAAGTTAAGAAGTAAGAACATTGAAAGGGAATGATGTTAAGAGTTATGTCACAAGAAGAACTAACTACGTTCAAAAGAGTAACATGACAGCTATAATTGCATAAATAAGTCAAGTGGCAAGAACATTGAAAGGGAATGATGTCCAGAGTTACGTCACAAGAAGAACTAAATACTTTCAAAGTAGTAACTTGACGTCTAGAACTGCAGAAGCAAGTGAATGGGCAAAAACATCGAAAGGGAATGATGTTAAGAGTTATTTCACAAGAATTAACTACGTTTAAAAGAGTAATTTGATAGCAAGTCAAGGAGCATGAACATTAAAAGGGAAAGGAAAGAAAATCCAGGAGCACAAAAAATGATATTGGAAACCAATTTGGGTTTTAGTATAGATACGATTCCAACTAAGGAGAAAGGTGGCTACATCAATTTTCAAACAGACTTTCAAACCTCATTAAGTAGAAAGGTATGTCAAGATGTTACAAGGAAAATTTCTCAAGCTATAAATTTGAATGAACAAGGAAAGGGGATACAAAGGCGGCAATAAATTTGAATACAGTACCTCAAGACCCTTTCCATCTTGATCAATATCAAAGGTCGAAACATCATCTTCTTCATAAGAACTACATTCACTGAGTATTAACTTTCTTTTTTGCCTTTTCTTTTGTTGATAGTCTTCATCAGATTCACTACCATCATGAATTACTCTTTTTGGATTTTGGCGTAGTTTATTTGTCCTCTTCAAATCAATTCATTTAGCACGCTCTACACCCTTAAGAAAAACCCATAATTTCACATCCTCACATATGATGTGTGAGATTGGAGCTTATCAAGCTCATCTATGTTTTTCAAAACTTGATCACTATTTTCTTTAAAATGACTAGTTCCACCAGTTACTAATAACATCCTCCTTTCTCCTTTACTTTTGTTATCACTTTTTTCATATTCTCCATCAAACTCAATATCATCAAGGATTATCTTTCTTCGCCTTTGTATCCCCTTTCCTTGTTTATTCAGATTTATAATTTGAGAAATTTCCCTTGTAACATCCTGACATACCTTTCTACTAAATAAGGTGTGCAAGTCTATTTCAAGATTGATGAGGCTATCATTCTCCTCAGTTGGAATCGTATCTATATTAAAACCCAAATTCGTTTCCAATATCATTCTTTGTGCTCTTGGGTTTTCATTCCCTTTCAATGTTCTTGCTCCTTGACATTCTGTTAAATTATTCTTTTGAACCTAGTTAGTTCTTGTGACATAACTCTTAATAACATTCCCTTTCAATGTTCTTGTCTCTTGACTTGCTTCGGCAGTTCTAGCCGTCAAGTTACTCCTTTGAATGTAGTTAGTTCTTCTTGTGACATAACTCTCAACATCATTCCCTTTCAGTGTTCTTTCCCCTTGACTTGCTTATGTTGTTATAGTTGTCAAATTACTCCTTTGAATGTAGTTAGTTTTTCTTGTGACATAACTCTTAACATCATTCCCTTTCAATGTTCTTCCTTCTTGACATACTTCTGCAGTTCTAGCCATCAAATTACTCCTTTGAATGTAGTTAGTTCTTCTGGTGACATTACTCTTTAACATTATTTCCTTTCTATGTTCTTGCTCCTTGACTTGCTTGTACAGTTCTAGCCGTCAAATTACTCCTTTGGACTTAGTTAGCTTTTTTTGTAACATTACTCTTAACATCATTCCCTTTTAATGCTCTTGCTCCTTGACTTGCTTCTGCAGTTCTAGCAGTCAAATTACTCTTTTGGACTTAGTTAGTTCTAGTAACATTACTCTTAATGTCATTCCCTTTCAATGCTCTTGCTCTTTGACTTGCTTCTGTAGTTTTAGCCGTTAAATTACTCCTTTGAAGGTAGTTAGTTCTTCTTGTGACATTACTCTCAACATCATTCGCATTCAATACTCTTGCTCCTTGACTTGCTTCTGCAGTTTTAGCCGTCAAATTACTCCTTTGGACGTAGTTACCTTTTCTTGTAACATTACTCTTAACATCATTCCCTTTCAATTCTCTTGCTCTTTGACTTGCTGCTGCAGTTCTAGCCTTCAAATTACTCCTTTGAACGTGCTGAGTTCTTCTTGTGATAGAACTGCTATTGACATCATTTACTTTCAATGTTTTAGAATGTTTTTCAACCTCCCTACAAGATACGTTTCTCTCCCAATGCATTCTAGCTTCACATTTCCAACAAATCCAATGTATGCTTTCATCTTCCTGGTAGAATTTTGATAAGCAGTAACTTAATATACAAAATGAGAGATATGATAAAACTCTGCATATAGAAAATAAAATAAACATAGAAGTAAGTTAGAAAGAGAAATACCTCTGAATGGAAACTTGTTTGCACTCTACACAATAGATAAGATGCCTTGTGCTCCTCTATACTGAGAAATAAGACAAGGTATCTAAAACAAAAATGAAAAATATCAATAAATGAATTAAGATTAATATATGACATAAAGAATGTAACATTAAAGATGTGGCGTCATAAAAAAATAAATAATTTTGCATGGAACAAAGAAACTAGAAGCAATGTGAAATTACGTCTATTGTTCCTAAATTTGTAAAGGCATAAAACCCTTCTCTCTAACGAAAAAAAGGCACATAAAAAAGAAAATAAAAGGTGAGTTTTGTTGGAAAATGATAAGTAATCAATAATTCACTATAACAAAATATAAATAAATATAAAGATTGTAATCATAGTAAAAAAGTCAATATATTATATTAAAGAGAGTGAATGATGACATGTACGATGTTTTATCTTATATAATTTTCTTAAACCACATTTTATCTTTTGTGCTTGAGGTTGAAGAATTTTAAAATATTATTTAAGAAATCAACATAAATAGAGTAAAAACAAATCTCATATACCTTTATAATAAAAAAATGATTGTTTTATAATAATAGAACTTCAAAAACTAATTCTCTCTAATAATAGAAAGACCCCTAAAGCTAGAGTATGAAGTTTCAATAAGGTGAGGGTTCAGAGAATAAAAACATTCATTCTTCTTATCGGTTATTTGCTAGTGAATGTCAAAGGAAAACTAGTCATTTTAATCTCTATATTATTTTCATCTAGAGAAATGAATTCATACTTTTTCAATTTTATTTTGACTATCGAATCTCAATTTATTTTTAGTTGAACAAAGTTATCATTTATGTCAAATTTTATTAATTTTTAATCCCCAAAATTTATATGTTAAACATACACAAATCTTGTTAAGGTCATTTTTATCATGAAGTCATTAAATAACTCATATCTTGCTTTCCAAAAAAAAACTAATTTGTATCTTAATGAGATTCTAAATGACATAAATTCACTCTACAAGACTGACATGCTCTTAGAACGTAAATTTTGATTGCTAAAAACTAATAAAATTTAATAGAAAAGACCTATTGTCTAATTAAAACTAATATTAAATTCAATGGCCAACAATAAATAAATAAATAAATAACATAAACTTATTTATTTAAACAAAAATAATATAAAGACTTATAAATTTTCTGAATATCTAAATATAAAGAGGCAGAAGTCAAGTAAAGTTCAAATTTTATTTTAAATTTTTTTCGTTTTTGTCATTCCATTTCCATAGGAGTACCATGATTCTCTAAGCAAAAAGAAAGAACATTTTTTTTATTTTGAAAAGATAGGAAGTGTTATAAATAATCTATTGATATTGTTCGATTTGGACATTTCAGGTGAATCTCACAAGTTTAAAACGTGTCAATAAGTAAAGATTTTAAATACTCGTTTAATAACCGCTCATATATTTTTTAAGCGAACGACGTGAGACTCCTAATCTCAACAAGAAGATATTAAGAAAAAAAGGAAACAGTTTTCCTCATAATCACAGTACAAAGATGTAGAAGCAATAAAACTTATAAGAAACAATGGAAGTCTACAAACTACAAAACACTAGTTTTTCCATTTCTTCAAAAAATAAAAATGCAGAAGTTTACCACACAAAGAGAAGAAGCCATTCCCAAATAAAATCCACAGTCTGAGAAAGCCAGATCCACGAAGTTGCAAAAATGAAATGAGAATTTCTTAGACTTCTATTTAAATATGACGGGCTACCTTCCCTTCTACTAAAAAAACTTTATCCATTCAAAAAATCTTTGTAAATATTTCAATAATTTTATTTTTTAAATAACTCATACACTCCTATATTTAATTTTGACATTAATTAATTAATTATTATTTAATGAATTATTTTATATCATTTATATCTTTCTGTAATATTTTTTTTCAGTAAATACAACTAAGTCATACTAAAATAACAAGATACTTTTGTTTAAATAATATTATTTTCCTTATTATTAAATGGCATATCTATTATATAAGTTATTTATAATATAATCACATTGAATTAGTCAAATAATAATTTTTTTACAAATTAAACCTCAATAATAAGAATAAAACTAAAAAACTAATCAATTAAATATTTATACCATTAAAATATAAGAACAAAAATTTATTTTAATAACTGAAATAACAAATAAAAATAAATAAATGATAAAGTGCCTGCAACAAATACTACATATAAGAAGTAAAACATATGTAAATTTATATTCTATCAAAAATTCCTAAAGGTTTAAACTTTTTTACTCTCTAGTCACTTAGTCTCTCCATAGAAATATTAGATACAATAGGTTGTTGGTAAAACTATTTCTCCTATTATTTTTGTTTTTATTTTTATTTTTATTTTACTTTCTCATTTTAAAAATAAAAGCTTTTTCTAGTCATTTGATTACTTTTGTTTTTCTTTTTGTATGTCGCTCCAATTACATAAATGGAGACTAATGAAAGTTAGTGATTTACATCAAAAATAATTCATTTGGTAAAGAAAAATTAGAATTATTAATTTAAAAATCATTCACCATAATAAATATTAAATAATTGGTTTTTGTTCACAAATAAAATTTATTAACTCATTAGACTAAAAATGTGGCACATAGAAAAGGAATATGCACAAAGATATACTCTAGTAACCCCAGTTTATTAGACATGTGAAGTTTAATAATTATAAGAAATTCTTGTTTGTCGTGAAAATTGAAGGAATTCGAAGATGTGAGTGCCTCGACGAAGATCTCGTTGGACAACAAGCGGAATCAAGGGGTAGAGCCTGGTTATTGGCTTTTCTCTTATCACCTATGTATTTTATAAACCTGAATTATGAGCGCAAGAAATACAATTCTAGTGCGGCCGTAGATGTAGGCTTTTTAAAACCAATCCACATAAATTTCTAAATCTCTTATTCTTGTTACTTACTTTCATTATTGCTCGTGTTTGTATTTTTATTCCCAACACAATTTAAGTGTCAGTAGACACATAACATATTTTTTTTGGGGTAATTTATTCTTATTCGATAGTCACTTTAGGCCCCAACTAAATCAAATTCGAGCTACGTTGGACCCTTAATGGGGGGGGGGGGGGAGGGAGGGGGGAACTCTCCTTACATCTATTTTTTACATAGACAACGTTCAAATTCGAGACCTTGAGGATAGAGAACAAAAGTCATTCCGCTTAGGCCAACAGGTGTTGGTTCAAGGCACATAAATTGAAGTGAGAAGAATGTTGCAATCCAAACTAGCCAAACTCCTATTCGGCCTATCCCCCAATGGTTAAGTGTACCAGCATGAATCAAGTAACCATCATGTGGCAAGTATTAATTGGAACAAGGAAATTGTTTTTTGTCATTTAAGGGTAGAGTATGAAAGTGTTAGTATTTGAAAACCTAAAGTTCTTTTTTTTTTATCTAGGTATGAAAAAACTACATTATACCATTCAATTGGAGCATAATCATCAATCTCTAGTATTATTAAAAGAACTGAAGAAATTTTAACTCCGAATCGTAAAATCTATTTTAAAACCTCCAAGAGAACCCAAAAAAGTATAGATAATGAGGAGTTCTTTGTCTGAAAAACTCAAATACTTTCTTATTAGTTAGATTTCTAGTGAACAGAAGAGTTCGCTATGCTACATTAGACCTCTTTTGTTTTGTTTTTTTGTTTTTTTAAATTTTTGTTATTTTTATATTACTGTTAGATTAAGGCGAAATTCATGTTCTTTCAAAAAATAAAAATACCAAAAAATTAATAAACAATGGCTAAAATTAAAGCAAAAAATAGTAAAATTTTGAAAAATTGATGAAAACAATGGATTTAGCCAAAATCCAGCTTAGATCATTGCTAAAGACATTGATTATTGCTCCCCACCAACCAAATCTTTGGGCACCAAAATTCAGCCCAATTGATACTTTTGATTTGCATTTGGTCTTATTTTCATACTAGAATTTAAAAATTTTAGTTTACGGGTATTTTTGACAGAGGTTGGAGCCACTATCTTTTAGAATCTTTTAATTAAAAAGATTAAAATATTTTTAAATTTTTACTTTTTTTAATAAAAATAATTAGTAATTATTAAGGTATTAAAGAAAACATACTAATAAATAGATCTTGATTTCATAATATGAAAAACAAATAAAATATATGGATTTTGCTCATGTGACAAGTATAAAAAAATAAAGAAAATAATTTTAGATTTCTGATAAAACATAATAAACTTTTAATTAATAACATAAAAAATGTTTTTTAGAAAACATATTTTGATATAATTTATTATACATGCTCTTTTCTATTTTCTTCAATACTATTATTCTTTTTTCATGAAAATCAAGACAAAATTTTCAACATAATCATGTATATTTGAACAATTTAAAAATATAAAAATAAATCGATAAAAATCTTGTAAGTAACTTTAAGGGATTGTTATGTTTATATGAGACATCTCACTTATTAGTTTAGTAAAAATATTTTAAATAATGCATTAATTTTCACTATAACTGACCTCCAATTCATTGCATCTTACTCGAGTTATTTGCAAATTGAGACACACAAGTTTATCAAGTTCTAAAGTAACTAATTCATGAAACATTAACAATATTGGAGCGAGATTATTAGTACCCATTTTCTATAAAAATGACACACGTAACAAACAACTTCTAAATTTTGCAAAATTAACTTCAATATATTAAAAGAACAGCACTAGAAGGAGCTCAATGAATATACAATGTGAATTAGTGAAATCTCAATTTTTACATGTTTGCATGTACGTGTATATGAGTTTTACTGAAATTTATGTCTCTTCATATGGTGGAAAGAATTATATATTTTTGATGATGTTACCAATTGCTAGAGACAAATTAGGAGAGTGTAATTTTCCGATATTGGAAATGTGCACTAGGCTCAAATATTCTATTGCAAGATGAATGACAACTAAAGTGTTGAGTATGTGGAGTCTGATAGTTGTCATATTCTAATATTTTAAGCTCATTTAATACTTCTACGAGTAGTTATATAACTTATAAACTTTAATTCATAGATTAAGTATAGAATTAAGGTATGAGTGAAAATTCCAATTAGAGCATGAGTGAGAGTTAAAAAATACAATTTTAATCCAGTTGTGGATGTAAGTTTTTCTCTGAAACAAAGTAAATTTTTGTGTCTCTTATTTATATTTTTATTGTTTACTCTCGTTTTTCTAATTACTCATGTGTTTTTGTATTTCAATCCCCAACATAAAATTATTGACATGTCCTTATCTAAAATTTATATAGAAATCTTGATAAAAAATTTACTTTCATTTAATAATAATAATAATAATAATGAAAATTTGTAATAATAATAGAGATTGATGATTATCATCCAATTGAACGATGTAACGTGGGTTTTTTGTACCTAGATTAAAAAAATTAAAAACATTTTTTTAAAAAAGAAAGGAACTTAGGTTTTCAATTAATAACACTTTTATACTCTAGCCTTAAATGAAAAAAAAAATATCTCCTTGATCCAATTAATACTTGCCACATGATGGTTACATGATTCATGTTGGGTACACTTAACCATTGGGGGATAGGCCGAATAGGAGTTTGGCCTAGTTTGGAGTGCAACATTCTCCTCACTTCAAGTTACGTGTCTTGTGGCACTCAAACTATGTTTGGAATAAATACACAAATACGAGTAATAACAAAGTAAACAACAAAAATAAAAGATTTCAAAATTTACATGGTTTCATTAAAAAAACCTACATCTACGGTCGCGTTAGAATTGTATTTGTTGTACTCACAATTTAAATTTATAAAATACATGGGTAGTAAGAGAAGAGCCAATAACGAGATCTCTATCACGCTCTCAGACTCCTGCAACCATCACAACAAACAAGAGTTTATAGTAATTGTCATACCTAATAGACTAGGCTCATTGAAGTATGTTTTTATTCATATTCTTTTCCTATGCGTCAAATTCTTATATTCTTTGAAGATGCAGCTTTCCAGGAAAACAACAAGAATCTAACTCTATTCCTATGAGCAAACTCTCTCTAGTAATCAGGCACCTCTTTGTCTTAGAACTGAACCAACAGAGATATACAATTATCCTAATACCATCCACTTGGGACCAAATGACGACATTCCTACCAACATCCCTACTTCTGGAGGAGACTCTGAACCCCCTCCCCTCATTGATAATAATATTATGGAATTGTAGAGGGGCATGCTATCTAAGACCTCATCTGTCATCATAGGCCATATATAGTCATTCTTACTGAAACAAAGATCTCAAATAAAAAAACCTTAGAAATTATCCTAAATTGGGATTTAAGTATAATACTTTCTCATCCTCAGAATGCAGCTTTGGGGGCATTATAATTCTCTGGAATGAAGACCTTGACCTCGAACTGATAGGGATCACTAGACAAGAAATTCACATAAAAGTAAAGGTAAGTTCTCACTCTATATTTTTACTCTCTCTAAACTTTCCTAATGCAAAAACTAATTTGTGGGAAAATTTACATACTATTAGCTCCTCCTTAAATCTTCCATGGCTAGTTGCGGGTGAGTTCAACCGAATTGCTGACTCCTCTGAAAAGTTTGGTGGCAGAAGAACACCACCAATAAACAAATGTCTTCATTTTAAACAAAACATAGAAAAATGCCTCTTAATTGATCTTGGTTTCCAAGGCTCAAAATATACACGGTCTAAAAAACGATACTCTAATTCTCATACTCTTATTAAAGAATGTCTAGACCGCTACTTATTGAACAATCCTTGGCTAGCTCTATATCCTGAAATAAAGATCTACCATCTTTACAGTGGAGCTTCTAATCATGTCCCTTAACTCCTCAACACATCTCCCTCAAACCGTAGAACATCACCATTTAGACTTGATCTTATGTGGTTAAATGTCCCTTCTTTCACTAACCTCCTAAACAAAGTTTGGACAAATAAAAAAGACTACTGTACTTGCCTTACGGATTTCTAGAAAATTGCTTAGATATGGAATAAAGAACATTTTGGAAATATTTTCAGTAAAAAAAAGGAAATTGATAAGAAGACTCTCTGGTATTCAAAAATCTTTAGATAAAAATTACATTACTTTTCTTCCCTACCTTCTGAAAGAACTATAGTCGCAACTCCTTTCTATCCTACATCAAGAAAAGAGTTTCTGTAAACTAAAATTCAGAAATCTATGATTTTGTAATAGCGATCAAAACACTAACTACTTCCATAAAGCTACTATAAACAAAAGAGTCATTAATAAGATCCATGGTATAAAACTATCAAATCAAAAATGGACTTTTGATCCAAAATCCATTGAATCCCACATTATCTCTCATTTCCAGATAGTTTTAGCAATGATCATATGTTTAGCCATAAAAAACAAAACCATTATTTTATACCTCACACCTACCATTCTAGACTCAGCCCACGATTATTTTGCAAAAAAGCCAAATGTAACTGAGATAAAAGCTGATATATTCTCCTTCAAGCCTTTCAAAGCCCGAGGACCTGATGGGCTACATGCAACTTTCTTCCAAAATTTGTGGCACTCTACACATCAACAAATACTCCAAATTGTGTGGGCAACATTCCAATCTTGTCATATTCCAAAAGATATAAAACAAACCTTTATAACTTTAATAAAAAAAATATCAAATCAAATACTGACTCTATTCTAGATTACTGCCCCATCAGTCTATGCAACACATCCTATAAAATTATTACTAAAATTATAGCCAAGAGAATCAAAATATATCTACTAGATATTATTAGCTCAGAACAAGCTGCATTTTTTTTACCAAATAGACGCATCACCAATCATCACATTATAGCCCAAGAAGGCTTACAATTTGTGACTAAAGCAAAAGCTATGAAAAAATAAAGCATTATTCTAGAAATAGATGTGAAACAGGCTTTTGATAGGGTTGAAAGGTTTTTATTAGGACTGTTCTAATTTTTTATAATTTCTCCGACCATTTAATTTATGTTACTATGCAGTGCATATCAAATGCCTCTTACAACATCCTAATTAATGGCACTTCAACATCTTTCTTCAACCAGAGTAAAGGTATTAGACAAGGTGACCCTTTGCCATCTTACATATTCATACTTTGCATGGATTGTCTATCCTATCTAATTACTCACTATGTAATACCTAACATATGGAATCCCACATATTTTATAATACTCTATGGAAAACAAATAAAAATTCTATCCAATCCATCCATAATATCTTAACATATTTATCACGCATTCCACTTGTTTTGTATTTCCTATGTTTTTAGACTTATTTCTTTTCCAGTATCTTAACCACTCTTTTATCTTTTGCTTTAATTAATATCTCCATATTTTACTAAAAAGAAAAAACACTTCTTTATTCAAATGAAAATTGTTTCGTTTTCATTATGCAAGGTCTCAAATATGAACCTTATCTAAAACGATACAAGTGTAAAGATAATTTTCACACTACAAAAGAATGATAAGATCATTTATGTGTTTCATAAAGAGCGAATATTTATTTTTAGATTGTTTAAAACCTAATGAGTATAAACGTTCACACAACCTCTGATTCCACTGTCTTGATGCTTATTTTAAACCATATAATGACTTCATTGGCTTGTATACTTCTCATGCTCTAGGTACTTTTAAACCTTCTAGTGGAATCATATAGACATCATCATGTAGCCATGCATGTAAAAAAGTATTGTTTACATCCAATTGATAAAGATTCCAGTTGCTTTTAATAGCAATTTCTATTAAAGATCTCACTGTAGTCATTCTCGCAACAAGTGAGAAAGTTTCAGTGTAATATATTCCCTCTTTTTTATTGAATCATTTGACTACTAATCTAGCTTTACACCTTTCAATCATTCTATCACTTTCGTAATTGATTTTGTAAAGACACTACCTCCAATGGCCTTCTTTCCCTCTGGAAGAGGAACTATATCCCAAGTATCATTAGCAATTAATTCGTCAAACTCATTTTGCATAGCCATCTTCCAGTTAGGTAAAGTACATGCTTCATCCTAATTTAAAGGTTCATAAAAGATGTACAAAGTATTATGAGAATATGAACTACTAGGATTAACAGAGATGTCATTAAGAACAAACTTACAAACATAATCTCTAAATATTTAGGAGGTTTTCAAATCCTTTGAGGTCTAATATAAATAGGAACATGGGTTTGGATAGAAGGTTGTGAAGAGGATTGTAAATAATCAATGTTAGGGGAAATATTAGAAGGAATATCAACACTGGAAGTAGTAAGATGTTTAGGAATATCATCAGTATCATTAGCACTGATTGGAAGAAAAGAATCAGAGATAAAATGTTTCCAATTAGACAAATGGAAATTAAAAATATTCTTAGGAAAAATATCTCTAGAGACTATGATTTCATTACTAGATAGATCAAGAACTTTATAGGATTTTTGACCAAAAGGATAACTAATAAAAACACAAACTTGAGTTCTTAATTGAAGTTTGTCTCTCTTAGGTATAGGAGTGCTAACATAACATAGGCAACCAAAGGACCTCAAATGAGTATAGGAAGGTTTAGTGTGAAAAATCAATTCATAATGAGTTTTTCCTTTCAAGATGGTGGAAGAATATCTATTTATCAAGTATGTAGAGGTGAGCAAACAATGACCCCATAGACAAAGAGGAATATTTGATTGAAAAAGAAGTGCCCTGCATACTTCAAGAATGTGTCTATGCTTACTTTCAATAACACTTTTTTATTGGGGATGTGTATATAATTAATAGAGGTTTGGTGTATTATTCCTTCACTTTGAAAATAAGCCAAAGCTTCTTTACTTACTTCTAAAAATTTTAAAACTAGAGGAGAGTTGATTTTTAACCATAGAGACAAAGGATTTGATGATAATAAGAGCATTTCCTTTGTTGTCCAAAAGATGAGTCCAAGTGGTTCGAGAGTAGTCATCAAAATTGTAAGAAAGTATTTACAATCTTAAACGTAAGTGTATGATAAGGTCCCCAAATGTCTAAATGAACAAGATCAAAAGCATTAGAAGAAATTGTATGACTCGAAGAGAAATGAAGCCTAGTTTGCTTAGCTTTGGGACATATGATACAATGTTCATATGATTTTCTATTTATTCCACAATCAAGATGAAGAGTACAAATCTTAGAAATAGATAAATGGTACAATCTATAATGCCATAGATGAGCTTTGGACAGATTTGTGTTAGAAAGAGCATTACAAGTAATGAAAGGAGTAATAAAGTTGCAAGAATATTTGACAAGAGCAAAGCATGCATTTATGGAAGCAATTATGGAATCATGATTATTTGGTAGATAATAGAGACTATTGTTTACAGTACCAAGAACCCGTGGCCTCTTCATTGAAGGGGCCTGCAATAAGCATGATGAGGAGGTAAAGATGAGGTTGCAATTGAGACTTTTAACCAATAAAGTGGGATATCCATTATGTTTGTAGCACTTATCAATACTATGACCCTTTTTCTTGCAATATTTACATTCGAGAATCTTTGGACCTGATCTCTTATCATTGAATTTTTAAAAATTCACTCTTCCTTTACCAACGGCTGCATTGAAAGCTGCATTATCTATGTTGAAATTTTAAGTAATGTGAGTTTTTTGAAGTATAAGCTTGTGATACACTTCATAGAGGATTCATCATTAGAATGTTTCTTCTAATGCCCAAATGTCTTAACGAGTGATCAAATCCAAAACAGTTTTAATTAACACAAGTGCTTCTCAAATTCATACATCAAAATTAAAGTATAAATTTTTACACACAGTAGATATAATGAAGAAATGTAGAGAGAGTTAGAATGGACTTAGATCGCTCTCTGCCGGAATCACTTTAATCATCAAACCTGCTGATTTTTCCTCTTCCAATTGACGCTGCGGCTTCTCTTTTGCTCAGCCCACGATCCTTGCAGTAAATTCCTCTTCTTCCTATTGGGTTTTCTCTCTAAAATGTTAGTCTACGTACCGTTAGTCTACTGCCTACTGCCTACTATCTACTGCCCGAGACACTCTTTGATGTTTTCTCTCCGGATTCCCCTTTCCTTGTGCTCTCCCCGATTCCATATATTTCCCTCGTTCCAAATTGCTTCTCTTTGCTTCGAGAATTTTCTAAAACAACCTACAACTGTCCAGAATTTTTGTTGTTTCTTCTTGCTGCAGAATATTCCATTGGTGAATCATAGTGTCAGCTGGATTTTCTTGATTATTTCTTGATTTTATGAGAGTAAAATCCAGAAATTCCCATTTAATTCTGCTAGGTTTCACCCAAATGTTTAGCTGCCAATTCTGAATGGATTTTTGGTTTTTTTGTCTCTTTCTTCCGTGCTACAAAAAAATTGGTACGTGAATGTCCAACTGGATTTTTAATTGGAACTTTGCGTGTATATATATATATATATATATAGATAAATTCTTGAATAAAAACTCAATTCCACCTCATACAATTTAATTTCCCTCAAATAAATTATCCAATTAATTGTCAATTTCTCCCGATCATACTCCTCAATAGGTAGACTTCCTCCAAATTTCTTTCACCAATTCCAACTAGCAACATTCCTTTTTTACCCTTTGCAATTAAATCCAAAAATTTCATCCTCTTTTATGTTTAATCACGCACAAATTTCAGTTTCAACAATTTAATTCAATTATAATCAAATTCGGGAATTTCATCAATTAAAATGGGCTTTTTAACAATTAATCCATAAAATCGAAATTGGGAAATGAATTATACAATTTAACAAAATCTAACCCAAATTTTAAAGACAAGTCGTGCAAATCAAGCTAGAAAATAAGCAAAACACATCCAAATAACTCTACTATCGTAGAGTTATCAATTATCCATACAAAATACTTGAAAAATAAAAAAAAGGAAGAAGATGTACAACAATTAAGCAAGGACTTCTTCAATCATCCAAGATCTTATAGATATAGATCACAAATCATCACAAGAAACATCAACTTAGTTAAGCTCCTTATTGCTGAGGCAAGCTCACTTTATCAACTATTTGGAGGGTAAGTGATATATGAAACAATATCACTCCAAGATTATGAATACAATAACTTCTTAGTTTAGACAATCCTCACACTCACAACATTCAAAGTAATATTATAATCATTCTCACAACAACAATCCCTCAAGAACTCCTTGGTTTAGACAAGAACTCAAGAAGAAAATAAGAGTATATGAAAGCAATTTGAAAGCACAAAACTATATTGAAGACTCAAAGTGATAGAATTTCACTAGCCTTAAACAATTCCTCACTTTACATCTGGGAATTTCCACTATTTATCGATAAATTACATGGGGTAAAATAGGAATTTTGTAAATAAAAAATCTAATGAATAGTGCTTGACGGACATCAAGACGCTACATGTAAAATATCTTCAGATTTTGTAATTGAGTCCCTGAACATGTAATTTCTCACGAATTTGACCTAAAAACTTTCTAAAACTACTTAATTCATAGAATTAGTCAAATAATGTCAAAAGTAATTGATATCCTTCAAATTGTCAATCAATTAGGCACAAAAAGTCACTCAAATATATTAATATTTTAGCGTTATCACCCATCCTATGGTTTGGCTCTACTTTGTACTTATTTTTGGCGTTGTTTTCTATTTGCTTTTGTCGTTTGTACTTAAGTGAGCTTACCACAACCTCATAATTTCTTCTATGCATTGATAATTCATCCATTATCCACACAAAAAAAAACTTCTTTGCGAGCATTGTCTTCGTTAGTATATTAGAGCCATTATCATTAGTGTACATCTTGTCAAGTGTCAACAACGAGGAATCTAATACATCACGAATCCAATCGTACCTCACATTGATATGCTTTGTTTGATTATGGAGGTTTGAATTCTAACGCAAATGAATTGCATTTCAACTATCATAGTAAATATTATATACACTTTTTTTATGACCAACTCCTGTAGAAATGTTTTTAAACCAAATAATCTCCTTATGTGCTTTAGTAATTCCAATGTATTCTGCCTTGGTACTTGAAAGAGCAATAAAATTTTAGAGACATTTTTTGGACCACTACGTTGCTTCCTTGCTTCTTTTTTGTACCATTACCTTGCACTACTCTCAAGCTATGGCATTGACCACTACCTTGCTTCCTTGCTTCCTTGCTTGAGAGTGTCAGGTAATTGCTATAGCATTGAAGGAAGCAATTACTATAGCACTACCTTGCTTCCTTTTTGCTCTCAAGCTATAGCAAGGTAGTGGTCAATACTATAGCAATTACTCTCAAGTTATTATAAATAATTCAAAAATTTTGTACTACTACCTTGCTTCCTTTTTGCTCCATATATATCTCTTCTTCCAGATTACCGTGTAGGATGGCTGCAAATTGAATTACTCAACTTTTAAATTCAAGCTCTCTGCTATTCCAAGAAGAACAAGAATTGATGAAATCTAAACCATTGGAGGGAAGGTTTCCTCAAAATCAATACCTTTTTTTTAAATTGAAACCCTTCACAACAAAATTTGCTTTATACTTTGGCTATAAATTGTTCTCTTGATTTTTCAATATGAAAACCCATTTGTTTTTCAAAGCTCTCTTACCTTTAAATAACTTCACCAAATTATAAATATGATTTTCCTACAAAGGAACCGTCTCATCTACTTCTCATTTTTCAAACTCTGCTTTCAACATGTAGAGATCCCATGTTCATTCATCTACCAACAACAAGTTGAAACCTGTCATTCGGTCTATGATATCTGTTGTGAAGTTATCTGCTTTTACTTCTACCTCTACTGATGTGGCCTGATCCTAAGTACTCTAATTCCCTTTCCGTCCTTCCTCTTCTTTCCTGGGGATCTTTTAAGGTTTTCGTTCTTCTTCTTTGTTCTTGGTAAATTCTCTCTCTTGGCGTTCTCTCCTTGTGCCTTTCCTGCGTGCGTGTCTTGTTGGTTGTGTTAGATAATCCTTTTCTTTCTTCCTAGGGGGGTATTTATCTACGATATGTGGGCTTTTTGTGTTATGGGTCATTCTTAGATATTTTATATATGTGTGCACTTTTTGTATTATGGGCCGTTTTTAGATATTTTGGATTCCTCGGTTAGTTTAATGATGAGATTTTTGGGATATTTTGTGTTGTGGAGATATTGTTTATGTATGGGGGTATGGTACATATACCATAACCATTTTTTTTTATCGATTGTGAATGGGGCGGATGTGGTAGGGGTGCGGCTGTATCGGGAAAGGTAAGGGTCGAGGAGGATGCAGGAATAAATACAAATGGAAAAGGGCCGTGGGAAGGAGATGGATGGGGGGCGGGTGGAAAGGGGGATTCGGGGAGATAAGGGGGTTTTGAGAGATGGGATGTTGGATGTGGCTAGGGCATGAGGCTGCGGTTTGGTTGGCGGGGGTTCGGGTGATAATGATTGTCGTGGGTATGTGTGTGGAAGATGACGAGACACATCTGACGCTTCGATGGGATGGGCCGCGCGCGGGGACGGTTCGGCTGCTAGATGTGTGCTCGCGTGTGCGCGTGGAAGCGCGTGCAGACGGGAAAGATTATGTAATGTGCCTGAGCGAGTTTTTTGAGGCCCGGCAACAGAAGGGTTTTTGGGAAACAAAAGGGGCAGAGGAACAGGCAGGGGGTTTATTTTGAATCCATTTGCTTGAGTGTTCTTCGCGCCTCTTTGAAAAAAATCACCATTGATTCCGACTTGTGAGGTTTTACCAGGTTAATGCGATTTTTCTGTGAGTGGTTTGGAGTATACGGAAAAACTTCTGGTCTTCTGTGAAGGTTGCAGGTTAGTGTGTGATATTTTGTATTGTTGTGGGGTTTGAAATGGGATGGGTTTTGAGAATGTGTGATAATATATGCTCTGTGTGTGTGTGTTCTGTATAGGGTGCTGGACTGTGTTGAATATGGGTTTGACTAAGAGATGTGTTTTTGTTGTTATGTTGCAGTGTTTGTGTGCTATTGCTTTTGTGTGATTGTGCTTGGACATTTTGTGCTAAACCATGGCTCCTCGACAAATTTTAGGTACTTGTTGTTTAGTTGATTAGCGTTTTTCTGGGTAGGGCTTGGGGAAGAAGATACAAGGCAGTTAGGTTAGAGTAAAAGAAAAATCATACGGGTATAATGAGTTCTTCAGACAGGACGAATTCTGGTGATGAGCAGGGGAGTATTTCTGGCGATTCTGAAAGGTCAGTGGGGTTTGAGGAACTGGTGGAATGGATGGGGCCCGTAGGTGCGTCAGAGGATTGGGGAGGATTTTTATTTCCCGTTGATAGATGAAAAGGATGTGAGTTCTGGGATGGCTTACCAGAGGCCGAAGGAGGAAGTGGGTCTGGTGATGAAAGACTCAAAGGCTAAAGGGTGTGAAGAAAAAGAAAACCCTCAGGTTCCCCAGTATAAGACGACTGTGTCTGAATCTAAGGTTTTGGAGGGTATCCGGGAAAATTATCATTTTCCTATAACATACAAGACTATTTTCCCGGAAGCTAATCAGCAGATTCACACGCCTCCGGGGACTGTGTGACCACCTACGTGGCGCACCTGCGAGCAGGGTTGCAGTTTCCTTTGCATCCGCTGTTTGTAGATATTTGTAGATATTACAAGATTTAGCTAGGCTAGTTGATGCCGAATGTCATCCGGACTACAGTAGGTTTTTTTATGGCTTGTAGGGCATTCGGGTGTGAATGTATGTTAGAATTGTGGCGTCGGTTGTATTATCTGAGTCAAAAGTGTACGATGCTAGAAGGTCGGGGGTTTTTTTATATTGCTAGACGGAGTGCCCGACCGATTATTCTGGGTCCTTCCAGTATCCATTCTTGGAAGAATGAATTCTTCTACGTCAAACATCACAGTTTTGGCAGCAACGGTCTTTTGCAGCATTGGAATAATAGAAAAAGTTGACTAATGATGTGTCAGGTGGTTACGGGAGGGATTATAAGGATGCGTAGATACTGCTGAAGTATCGGTTTAAGTTGACTGTGGGGGAGGATTGGTCTGAAACCCTGATGACGCATGCGGGGTTCGAGTGTGATTCCCGGTTGGACATCCGGAAACTACGTGGGGCTTGTGGAAGGGTGGAAGGGGGGGGGGGGGGCGGGTTTATGTGTATTATGTTTTTGTTGCTCGTATATTTTTCCAACTGTGTTTTCCGAAACTGATGGGTTGTTTCTGTGTTTGCAGGAAAAAATTTAGTGATGGAAATGGTCCAGAACAATCAGGATAAACGTAAAAGGAAGCCAACTGGTAATCTAAAAATTCTTTTGGTTATGCCTGACAAAGGGAGCTTTAGTTTTATAACCGGAACTCATAGGTATTATTGTCCAGGGAAGTTCCGGGGTGGTGAGAAGAAGGATGGGAAGGATGGGGGGCTACTAAGAAGGTGGCTAGGGAGGAGGGGGTGGCTATCGGGGCCAGGAAAAAGGAGACGGTGGCCCCGATAGTCTCAAAGGATTCGGTGAGGGGGAAAGGGAAGGAGGTGCTAGAGGAGGGTTCGGAGGATGTTCCTCGGCCTCTGAAACGATTGAGGAGGGGTCTGGGGGAAAGTTGGGGGAAGAAGGAGGCGGAGGTGGGGAGTTATGTGCCTCCTTGGGATATCCCGTTGAACGTGGCAGAGGGGGGTCCGGGGGTGGCGATGACCTTTTTTCAACATTTTTTTCCCCCGGGTTTGAAGGCGGTGGTGGAGAAAGTGCCAACGGATGTCTTGATTGGCCAGATGTATCAACGAAAATTTGAGGTAAGGGGGGGGTTAGAAAATGTTTAATATGATTGAGGATTATATGTGGTGTTAACTTATGTTTTGTTTGTTATTATTTTGATAGGCCTTACTTTCGGAAGTTGAACTCCTTCACCGCCTCCGCCTGAATTACCACAATTACGAGAGTTTGGAGGCGGAGAAGGACTTGGCTTGGAAATCCAGGGAGGACGCTACAATGGCGAAGGAGGCTGCCGAACGTGAGGTGGAGGTGTGGAAGGGGAGGGTTCGGGAGCAAGGGGAGGAATTGGAGGGGGTTCGGCAAGAACTCATGCGGGAGAGGCTCCGGACGGGTGAGTTGGAGTTGGCGAGGAAGAAGTTGGAGGAAGAGGCGGTTAGGTTGCGGGACCGCTACGAGACTCCCTAGGGGTTGATTAACGCTACTACTGAAAAGGTGGTTGTAACATCGTTCTTTAAGGATGAGCGGACTTATAGGCTGTTTTCTCGGGTAGCGGCTCCTGTGGTTGGCGATAATTTGGCTGTGCTAAGGGATTGCATTCGGGAGACGAATCCTTCTTTTCAATTACCGGAGCAGTTTGAGGCTTTGGCTATGAGGTCAGAAGAGAATTTGTATCCTTGGGAAGGGGGTCCGTTTCAGTTTAACCAGCTGATTGCTCCAACTGGTCAGAAACAGGAGGAAATGGGAGAGGAAGAAGAGGAGGAGGAGGAAGGGGAAGTGGCTCCGGAGGAGGAGACTGTGGGTGGGGAAGGAGGGGAAGGTAGTGTAATGGGGGGGGGGGGTCCTGCAAATGTATGATGTATATATCTTTTGTAAGCTTCATGGGATTAGTACAAAAATGCAAATATGTTTTGTTATTTCTTATTGTTATTTTGTTTTCTTTTTTGTATGTGTGTGTGGCTTGTGGATGGGGTGGGAGTGTTATGGTGTTGAATGGGTGATTGTTGTGTTTAAGATAAACATAATAAAAGAAAGTGTTTATCCGGAACTTGTGAATCCGAAACCAAACGTGTGTTATTATTATGATTGAAATGAATTTAATATTTGAAAAAATGTATCAGGTGTTTATCCGGAACCTAATAATTGTGAATCCGAATCTAAATTTGTGGGTGCGTGTGAGTTCTATGGGTAATACTTTCGGAGGTTGGCTACCTTCCACGTGCGAGTGAGTATGTGTCCTTTGTGGTCTTTCAAATGAAAACTGCCATTTGAATTGGCTTTGGCTATGATGTATGGGCCTTCCCAGTTTGCGTCTAGCTTTCGGGTAGGTTCTTGATGCCTCACTGAGTTTTTGCGGAGGACGAGATCGCCTGTGATGAGATTACGGGGGTGCAGCTTTGCATTCTTGTGTTTTGCTAGGGATCTTTTGTAGTTGTACTCACGGGTGGCTGCATTGGAGCGAATACTGTCGAGTAGTGCTAGGTTTTCTGAGGTTGTTCCATTCGATGGAGACATTGTCCAGTCTGGGAGAGGGGGAGCCGATTTCGACTAGGAGTAGTGCTTCGGTACCGAAGCATAAGGAAAATGGGCTTTCAAGGGTGCGGGAATGGGGTGTTGTGCGGTGAGACCACAGGACATTCGGTAGTTCGTCAATTCATTTTGATTTAGACGAATCTAACCATTTTTTCAAACCTTGTACGATGTTTCGGTTAGTGACTTCTGTAAGGCCGTTCGTTTGTGGGTATCCGACTGATGTGAAACGGTGGTCTATATGTAATTCCTGGCAAAAATTCTGGAATTCTTGCGCTTCGAACTGTTTCCTGTTGTTGGTGATGAGGATGCGAGGTATGCCGAACCTGGTGATAATGTCGTTCCAGAAGAAATCTTTGACCACTAGTGCCGTGATGGAAGCAACGGGTTTTGCTTCCACCTATTTGGTGAAATGGTCGATGGCCACGATAAGAAATTCCTTATTTCCCTTAGCTTTCGGGAATGGGCCGACAATGTCCATGCCCCATTGATAGAAAGGAATAGGGTTGCTGATAGAGTGGAATTCGGCAGTGGGCATGTGGTGTGTGTTTGCGTGTAACTGACATTTTGAATAGTGTTTAATAAGCTTGGTGGCGTCGGCTTCTATCGTGGCCCAGAAGTATCCCGTCTGCATGACCTTTTGGGCCAAACTTCTAGCCCCGATATGGGCTCCGCAAATTCCTTCGTGGATTTCGCGCAGGATGTAATTACCTTCGGATTCGGGCACACACTTTAGTAATGGCCAGGAGTAATGGCGTCGGTATAGCTGATTGTTTATAATAATGTATCTGGCTGCGGTTTGTCTGAGTTGTTGTGTTTGGACTTTATCTTCTGGGGTGATGTTGTTGGTGATGTATTGGATGATGGGTGTCATCCAGGACTGTGATTGGGAAATGTTCATAACTGGGAGGTGGTCGATGGATCTTTGCGTTAGTGGCTCTATCCATGTTTCGTCTATTATGTCGGTTATATGTACTTTGGAGAGGGTGTCTGCTTCAATGTTTGCTTTGCGGGTGATGTATTCAATGCTTATGTATTGAAAGTTTTTGAGGAACTCGGATACTAGCTTTAAATACTGTTGCATATTTTCTTCCTTGTCCAGCTATTAGTTGGGAGTCGGTGAATATGCGGAGGTTACGAATGTTTAAGGTGCGGGTAATCCGTAACCTTGCAAGGACCGCTTCGTATTCGGATTCGTTGTTGCTGATCGTGAATGTGTATTTCAGGGCGTAAAATAGTTTGGAGCCTTCGGGTGAGGTGATCGCTATACCGGCTCCTCGATTGGTTTCGGCTGCGGAACCATCGACATGTATTGTCCAATAGTCATCTGGGATGTTGTCATCGGGTGAACGATGAGGGAGGGGTGGGGGTAAATCCGTGCATTCTATGATGAAGTCGGATAGTGCATGGGCGTTGACTTGCTGCCTGCGGGTGTAGGTGATGTCATATTCGGACAGTTGACGGCCCATCGCATGAGGCGGCCGGTGATGTCGGCTTTGTTCAATGACAGTCGAATGGGGGCTTGGGTGTGCATGCATATCTGATGGGCGTGGAAATAATGTCGGAGCTTTGGTGTTGCCATGACTAGGGTAAAGATATGTTTTTCTAAGGGGGAGTATCGGGTTTTGGCAGGGTGTAGGACGTGACTAATGTAGTAAACTGGGTGGAAGGTATTGTTGCGGTCGACGTAGAGAACGACACTTATAACTGAGGGGGAAATTGAGATGTAGAGGTGGAGGACTTCGTCTGGTTTTGGGGGAACTAATACAGGAGGATTTTGCAAATATTGCTTTATGTCTTGAAAGGCTTTCTCGCATTCGGGGGTCCATTCAAAATGTTCACGGTTTCGTGAGAGTAAGAAAAACGGGAGGAATTTTTCTCCGGATTTGGAAAGGAAGCGGTTAAGTGCTGCTATTCGTCCATTGAATCGCTGAATGTCCTTAACAGTTGTTGGGGGTTTCAGATTTTGTATGGCTGTTATTTTGGATGGGTTGATTTCGAGCCCGCGGTGTGAGATCATAAAACCTAAGAATTTACCGGCACTTACTCCGAATGTACACTTTTCAGAGTTGAGTTTTAGACCGAAGTCTCGCAAAGTTTGGAAAGTCTCCCAGAGGTTGCGAGTTATATCTGATGCAGAAAAGGTCTTGACTAAGATGTCGTCGATGTATGCCTCAACATTCCTGCTGATTTGGGATTTGAACATTCGGTTGATTGTGTCCTGGAAATCGGCACTTGTGTTTTTGAGTCCGAAAGGCATACGTTTATAGTAGAAAAGTCCTTCGGGTGTGACGAATGTAGTTTTCTCTTCTTCGGCTTCTGCAATAAGGATTTGGTGGTATCCTCTGTGAGCGTCTAGGAATGACAGTAAGTCGTATCCGGCTGTGGCGTTGGCAAGGAGATCCGTTCAAGGAAGAGGATACGGTTTCTTGGGGTTGGCTTTATTGAGCGAGGTGAAATCGATGCAAACTCGCCATTTGCCGCCCGACTTTGGTACGACGATTAGGTTGGCTAGGCATTGAGGGAATTGGACTCTTCGAATGACATCGGCCTCAAGTAGCTCTGATATTTCTTTCCGAATAATGGCTTGTTTCGCGGTGTTGAAGGAACGGGGTTTTTGGGTAATGGGTTTGGCTGTGGAAGGAATGCCTAATCTATGTTCCATGAAGGATTGGGGGATTGCCCCGAGGTCTGTGGGCGTCCAGGCAAAAATGTTAGAAAATTCTGCCGCAAGCTCTAGGATTTGTCGTTGCAGAGGATTCAGGAGGGAAGCGCCTATTTTGATCTGGCATTCCGGGTGTGTTGCGTCTATGTCGAAGGTTTCGAATTGGTCGACGGGGGTCTGGCTGCGGTCGAGACTGTCAGTGGGAATGGTTGAAGGTTTGGGGGGTTTATTGTTGGTGAGGTAGCAGGTCTGTTGAATCGGTTCATCTCCGGGAATGATCCAAGGGCCGAAAGGTAACGTCATTATTATGTCATTGCGATATGTGTGAATTTGTGCTTGCATCGCGTTCAGCGCTGGGCGTCCAAGGATGATGTTGTAAGGGGCTGGGGAGTCGACGATGACAAAGGTGGTTGTGTGTTGCTGTGGGTGGGAAGGTGGGCCCCATTGGAGTGATAGTTGGGCGGTGCCGCGAGGGTGGGTGGTGGTGCCAGAACAATCGACAATTGGTGTAGAGTATGGTTGTATCAGGCTGTCGTCGGGGTGCATTCTTCTCCAGGTTTCGTAGTACATGATGTTGGCGGAACTACCGTTGTCTATTAATATACGCCGGACGAAAAAGGATTGGATGTGTAAGGAAATTATTAGAGGGGTGTTGATATTGTTATCAGTTTCGGCAGACTTTACACGCTTTGAGGGAGGTAGGTCCGACTTCTTTGTCGGTTGTGTGTCCAACTTCTTTGTAGAATGTGCAGAAATGTTGTTGGTTTCGGCGTTCGATTGGGGAAGGCATCGGGCGCGGAGTAAGTAAGATGCCTAATGATTCTATTTTCTGCCAGATGGTGGCGCTATCGGTTGTTAAGGGGGTGAATTGGGTAGTATTATTTTTGCGGTAACGGGGTGTTCGTTGGTCAGTGTTGGGTGTTGTCGCTTGTGTTTGGTAAGCAGGGTGTGGGAATCGGGTGAAAGGTTGACTGTGGCGTTCTTGGGGGTATCTGGGTCTGGTCAGTGTGTTGTTTCGGGTAGCGTCTTGAGCTTCTGTGAATGCCATGCAAGTGGATAATTTTTCGGCTTTTATCCAAGCTCCGATCTGTGTTAGCAGCTCTTGTGTGGTTCTTGGCTCCAAGATGTTTAATTGATGTGAATATTCACCTGGGATGAGACCGTTGCGGAATGCTTCGACATAAAAGTAGTCCGTGCAGTCCTTGGTGAGCAATACTTCTTTGTTGAAACGCTGGAGGTATGAGAACAAGGATTCTCCAACGTGTTTGTAGGAGTTCGAGACGTGTTTTTTTTTTGTTCGGAATGCTTAGAAGTGTTGTAGAAAAATGTTGCCAAGTTGTCGAAAAGAAACGATGGATCCTACGGGTAAACTGCCGAACCAGGCTTGTGCTTGGTCGGCGAGTGTCATCGGAAAGCACCGGCAAAACAAAAAATCATCTGCACCGTGCATGACCATTGTTGTGGTGAATTGCCGGAGGTGGGTTTCGGGATCGGAGTCTCCAGTGTAATGGGTGAATGTGGGAATCTGGAACGTTGGTGGCAGTGGACCTTTAGCGTACTCCAGGGCCAGAGGGTTTTTGTCGAGTGTGTTCCAGGGGAGGATGTCGTCGTTTGGTTTTAGTGGAGGGGGTTCGAGGTGAATTTGGTCGCATGGCGTTTGGGAATGTATGGCGGTGGGTGTGGGTCCGGCTGTAGGTTGGTCGTGGAGATGAGGTTGATGGAGGGCTGGGGTTCTGGGGGTTTGGGGGAGGTACCATGTTTGCGTTGGTGCTTGCGGTTGTTGTAAAGGGTGTTGGTATATTATAGGTTGTGCTTGAGTACCCGGAGGTGGTTGGGGTATCGGGATCTGTGCTGGTGGGGTGGATGATGCGGGGGGTAATATACTGAGTGGAGGGTGGGGCAATGGTGGTTGGTTGTTTTGGTGGAGTTGTGGGATTTCTTGGGTTCCGGGGGTTGGTGTTGGGATGTGCCACGTGGGCGTTGGGACTTGTGGTTGTTGTAGGGGGTGTTGGTATGATATAGGGTGTGCTATATTATCCGGAGGTATCTGGGGAAACGGGTGTTGTTGTGAGGGAGCGTGTGGGTCTAACGGGGTTGTGTAATTTTGAGGGTGCGGGAGTGGTTGTTTATCTTGATGTTTGGCTTGTTTGGAAGGTTTTGTGGTAGGGTGGTCGTGGTGTTTAGGTGGAGAAGGTTTACGGTGGCATTTTGGGGGTATCGGGACATTGGTTGAGGATCTGGTGGCTTCGGGAAAGGAGGATGTGGCGTCGTCTGTTAATTCTTGATCGGATCTTGGTCTTTTCTGTCGCATGTAGTTGGCGATATTTCTTAAGTTCTGCATAATGTCATAGTATGGTACATTGACGTTTGGTTGATCACGCCGAGTGGATAAGGAATGTGAACGGCGGGTGGGCTTCTTGCCATCGCAGCGCGATGCGGATTGGTTTTGGGCATTTTGTGGTGGATGTGCCGATGGGGAGGGTTGATGCTGGTTGGTGTTGGAGAGTGCAGAAGCGGTTGCCAAGGGTTGATGAGTACTGGCGGGAACAGGAAGAGGGATGCCCAGGGATGTGGTGGGAACTTCTCGAGGGGTATTAGGGATTTTAGAATCATGGCCGTGAGTTGTCATGGTCTTTTTCGTCGATCCAATCGTACGAAAAAGCACGGTGGGTGCCAATATGATGTGGCCTGATCTTAAGTACTCTAATTCCCTTTCCGTCCTTCCTCTTCTTTCCTGGGGATCTTTTAAGGTTTTCGTTCTTCTTCTTTGTTCTTGGTAAATTCTCTCTCTTGGCGTTCTCTCCTTGTGCCTTTCCTGCGTGCATGTCTTGTTGATTGTGTTAGATGATCATTTTCTTTCTTCCTATGGGGTATTTATCTACGATATGTGGGCTTTTTGTGTTATGGGTCATTCTTAGATATTTTATATATGTGTGGGCTTTTTGTGTTATAGGCCGTTTTTAGATATTTTGGATTCCTCGATTAGTTTAATGATGGGATTTTTGGGATATTTTGTGTTGTGGAGATATTGTTTATGTATGGGGTATGGTACATATACCATCTACCTTCTCTTTTCTTTGTCACAAGGGCATAAGAGGCACTAACAATTCATTATTCGTTTCTTTTGATTTCTTCATTCATCCCAAAATCCTTCACTATGCCCAACTTAACAGATTTGGTGATATTAGTTCCCAAATTGTTTTTTGTGGAATTAGTTCCCAAATTGTTTTTTGTGGAATTAGTTCCCAAACTATAAAAAAAGTGTAATATTGTTTGTTCTGTTAAAAATTCCCTTAAATCATTGTTAAGTAAAAAAAACTTCATGGATATTTAAGTCACTACACTATTTAAATATATTTAATAATATGTACATTGACATAGTTTTCAAATTATAGATGTTTGGTGATTGTCATTGTACAGCCTGCAGCTATACTTGTACCTCTTACTATACATTTCATATAAATTACAGAAAAATTCCTCATTTTGTTCATTTTTAATATTCGATGTCCTAATAAAGTCATTTAGTCTAAATTCTTGTCATATTATTTCTTTAACTTTAATATTGTTTCGTGCCAAATTATATCACATTTTTAACATGTATTTGTGTTTATGTTATGATCAATTTTAAAAGTATTTTGACTTAATTACATTAAATTATCATTTAATTAGTTGATTTTAGTATTTGTAATGTTTTAGGGGTTGAATTGTAATATATGATTAAATCGTAATTTCTGAAAGCTGAAATTGTCACCTTGAAGCCATAGTGGCTGTTCTTGCCAGAACAGCCACTGTGGCTCCAAAGCGGCCGTCCAGAGCTCCCACATCGTGAATTTAACCTATTTCTTCTATAGTTCACCCCTATATAACGCATAGGGCTCTACACTATTTCAGCATTGATTCTCTCGTTTTATGTCTCAATCTCATGTTCGGTATATTTAACATTGAGAAATTCTATATGCAATTTTTATAGAATTTCAAAATTTTATTAGAAAATCTCCGAAAAAATTAGGTTCTCCTTATCCTGGAGAATACTATTATTTTTAAAGATTTAAGATTTTACTTTAAAACATTTTTAAAAAAATTTATCAGTTGACATCTTACTAAATATATGATTAGTATCAGCTTACAACACATTATATTCGGTCATCGACGTTACAACACATTATATTCCTTACAACACATTATATTCGATGAACATTATATTTGTTACAACACATTATATTCGATGTACATTATATTCGATGAACATTATATTCGGTCATCGACGTCATACAGCACATTATATTCGGTCATCGACGTTATACAGCACATTATATTCGGTCATCGACGTCATACAGCACATTAGATTCGGTCATCGACGTCATACAGCACATTATATTCGGTCATCGACGTCATACAACACATTATATTCGGTCATCGACGTCATACAACACATTATATTCGGTTATCGACGTCATACAGCACATTATATTCGGTCATCGACGTCATACAGCACATTATATTCGGTCATCGACGTCATACAGCACATTATATTCGGTCATCGACGTCATACAGCACATTATATTCGGTCATCAACGTCATACAACACATTATATTCGGTCATCGACGTCATACAGCACATTATATTCGGTCATCGACGTCATACAGCACATTATATTCCTTCATCGACGTCATAGCACATTATATTCCTTCATCGACGTCATACAGCACATTATATTCCGTCATCGACGTCATACAGCACATTATATTCCGTCATCGACGTCATACAACACATTATATTCCGTCATCGACGTCATACAACACATTATATTCCGTCATCGACGTCATACAACAAATTATATTCCGTCATCGACGTCATACAACACATTATATTCCGTCATCGACATAAGTCTTTTGCATCTTCAACCTCACCATGTTTAATATGAATTTAAAGAAAACAAATCTTTTCAAGATACATGGCCTCCCCAAAAGTTTCACTAGTTCTCATGTATAGACAACAATTGCCAAACCGTCTGTACATATATGCAAAAACAAAGGGAATGAATGAGTAGTAGTACTAAAGCAAAACCGAAGAAATAATAATTAATCTATATATATATATATATATGGCTCAGAAATCAAACTGGAGGCCCTCTAGTTGCTTTATGAGAGTGACATAGGTGAGATACAGCAGGCGATCCTTAGCACCCGTACGGTGATTCCTTGTGTATTTGCAAAAATATTTCAGCTGTTCCAGAGTACAACTTCCCAGCATTTGTCCCGAAAGAAGAAACAACCAATTAATTGCTTCTTTATTGTCGGAAATTATTGGTTTAACACTATTCTCTTGATTGCATTTGGTACAATTGGGTAGAACCGGGATCATCCAAACCTTTGGGGCACGTTCCTCCATAATCTCGCAATTTAAATTAAAAAACTTCCTAATCTCAATAAACTTTTCCCTCAGATCATATTCCATCACGTACCTTTGTTCACATCTCCTGCACTGCACATCTCCCGAAATCTTGTACATATTTTGGGGTACTGCTACCGTGTCGTTAGCATACGCAATACCTTATTGCCGTCGCCGCCCGTTTCCTCTTCCGCTGCCGATCACGTTTTCAGATGGGTTACCACCATTATTTTTATCTTCCGCCGCCGCCTGCTGCGGTTGAAAAAAGTTCAATGAATATCTGCTGTTGCCTAGCTTTAATTCCAGGTCCAGGGATACATCGTCTTCTTTTTTTATACCTAAGAAACCATGGTTCTGCATTTCGATTGTACTGAATCAAAAAGCCTAGGGAAAGTCAAAAGATATGCACTTATAAAAAAAATTAAAATCATATAAAAGATAACAAATAAATCTCAAAACATTATTTTATAATCCAACTAAATTGATTAGTCAAAAATTAGTCTAAATAATTTAAAAGTTAAAAAGATAAAGTAATGTCAGACTGATTTTATGAATATCGAAGTGTAAGTCGAGATTGGATGGATATCAGATTGTGTTTGAGTATGCTCTGCTTCTAATTTCCCGATGATAGAATACCTGCAACACACAGAGAAAGTTGGGTAGGGATTTGGTTCCTTGTAAACTTTTCGATGATTAAGTCAGAAGAGGATTATGATGAAAATGTTTTATTGAATATGTGAAAAAACCCCCTCTTTACCTTTTACTTTGTTTCCATTTTATAAGTGCCTACCTGAGGATATCATCAATGGGTTTGCGGTTGAAACGGGTGGATTGGACCGTTTCTTTCTATTATAAGAAACGGTCTTTAAACTGGAGACGGCTGTGCGTTGAAACGGTCTTTCTGTTATTTAATTTAAAAGATATCAAATAAATCTCAAAATATTATTTGATAGTTTTAAAAATCATAAAATCATATAAAAGATATCAAATAAATTGCTTCTGATGCCCTTTGGTTATTTATTCTTATGTACAAGACAAAAGGTTTAAAATGTGCGCCAATATATGTATGGTTGAAAATGCAAGTCCCCACCATAATGTCAGACTGATTTTACGAATATCGAAGTGTAAGTCGAGATTGGATGGATATCAGATTGTGTTTGAGTATGCTCTGCTTCTAATTTCCCGATGATAGAATACCTGCAACACACAGAGAAAGTTGGGTAGGGATTTGGTTCCTTGGAAACTTTTCGATGATTAAGTCAGAAGAGGATTATGATGAAAATGTTTTATTGAATATGTGAAAAAACCCCCTCTTTACCTTTTACTTTGTTTCCATTTTATAAGTGCCTACCTGAGGATATCATCAATGGGTTTGCGGTTGAAACGGGTGGATTGGACCGTTTCTTTCTATTATAAGAAACGGTATTTAAACTGGAGACGGCTGTGCGTTGAAACGGTCTTTCTGTTATTTAATTTAAAAGATATCAAATAAATCTCAAAATATTATTTGATAGTTTTAAAAATCATAAAATCATATAAAAGATATCAAATAAATTGCTTCTGATGCCCTTTGGTTATTTATTCTTATGTACAAGACAAAAGGTTTAAAATGTGCGCCAATATATGTATGGTTGAAAATGCAAGTCCCCACCATTCCATTATTTCCTCTATTTCCTTTCCGTTTCCCAATGCGATATTTTTCAACTGAGTAAAATTCACTACAACAAGAACAAATAAAATATAAATAATTATTATAATTTACACAAAAAAAAAATTCACATATAATTAAATAATAATAATTGTTATTGTTGTACACACAGTGATTGATATAGTATTGAAGAGGTAATTATGGGGTGTAAATACCTCTATACAATTCATTAAAAAATTAAGTGTTGGATAGTGTTTGGTATAATGAAAAAAGTTAAGGGATTATGATATATATATAATTAGAAACTTTTATAAAAATCCTTACATCTTCAAAAGAGGAATTAAAATATTACAAACTTAACATAAAAAAACAATTGATAATTAATTATTTTATTAGGATTATTGTGTGTTAATCACCTTCGCATGCCAATTTAATTGAATTATTAACATCTCTTAATGAAAATAATCACGGGAATATTAATAGAACAAAAATAAAATAAATTTTAAAAAAAATTAAATTACGAACAAGTGTTCTTATGTTACAGGATGAATGAGTACAGAAGTAATAATATCTTTAAACTTGGTTGTGGAATGTGTATAAGAATCTCCATCTTCATATAATAGATTTATAACCTTAGCAAGATTGACAACTCGTTCAAGAAGGACCATTGGAACAGCCTTGGGACTCATCAAGCATTCCTTATTTATATCTTTCCATGCATTGTTTACTTGTTTTATAAATTCATTCGCTGATTCTTTCTTTGATGCACAATTTTGATTCATATAGCACTCCACAGCTGATGCCACATCTCCCCTTTCTTGTTCATTCTGTGTGCATTCAAGGTATTATAAAAGTAAGTTAACGAAGATATAAAGTTAAGCGGGACTTGACAGAATGAAAAAGTGCATTATGAATGCTATGCATGGTCACTCGTTTGATCAACTCCTTGATGTGAGCACAATTTCAAGTGTCAGGTTTAGATTTTACGGACACAATTCGAACCAAATCTGGATTAGTCAGAGTCATGATGGCTCTGGATATTAGATGGTTTAAAAAAAATGAAAAGCAAAGAAGAAGAAGAAGATATGAAGCTAAGGGAAGATGAAGTTTACCTCATGGCCAGCCATGTCGTCCATTAATCTAGCAATTAATGCGGAAGCTCTAACCATTAATGGTTCATTCACTGCCCATTCAAATACTTGTTTATTAATTAGATTTCCGGGCATGCCAATAAAGGAAGTTGTGGATACCATCATGTATCACTGGAGACAAGGGCAACCTTCATGTACTCTTCCATTGTTGGTACATAGCCATTGTGAAACCAATAAGCTTCATTGAGATATGCTCTAACTAATTTCTTCATCTGAACAATGATAAAAGAATATTATCTATTTGAATTCCATTTGAAAAATTATAGTTTTAGATAGCTTAATTGTGTGAAACTTACTTCACCCTTTGGGTAGATGATGAGGTTGGATTTTCCTTCTTTGTCTAATTCCTTCTCCATGTCAGAATAAACATCCAATAGGGTCATGTAAAAATGTCTCAGGTACAATGGAACTTCATTTATGACATTAATATCCCATCTAATTAAGTGCACCAACATCGTCATCAGTGTAAAGAAATGTTGCAATATGTTTAATTAATTTAAAGAGAAAATACCCCTAATTTAATGAAATTAGGTATATATACATACCTTTCTATTGCTTTTGTGAATGACAAAACTTCATCAAGAGTTCCATAGACATCAAAGATATCATCAATGATCGAGGCCGTGGCAATAACCTTGGTCATCATTCTTCTTGCACTCGAATAGTGAGGCTCAAAGTACACTCCCAATGTCCAAAAATAACACTCTACTAATCTGTCTCTAGCAAATGGCAAACTGCTCGCAAAATCTAATTCTTTCCACCATCTGAATATACATGAATTTCAATTAAACAATTAGTATCAAACTTGTAAACAAATATATGTAAGCGTGGAAAGATTGAGATTTAAATTAACCAACTCACTTTGTAAGTTCACTAAGCTCCTTTTGATGTTGTTTTTGAAGCATATTGAAGTCCAATTTTGCAAAATTCAGTAGCATTTTACTATGTGACTCATTTTCCTGGTAAAGAGGTATGAATAATCTAGCTCCCAATCTTGTCAATGTTTTATGAATCGGTTGCTTTAGAGCATTATGAACTTGTTTCTCCATTGGCAAACCACAAGAGTGTGATGACAAAGATTGGAGGTGTGTTGTCGTAAATATCAATGCTTCCTCTAAAATGCCTTCTTCCCCATGAATCATGAAGTGAGATGCCTCGTACAAACTCAATAATCCCTTAATATCACTTACAAGATCTTCATCAAATTCTCCTTCCAAGTTCTTGAATTTCTCAAACACATCTGGTTAGGTTAAAAAAATAATTTTAGATCTTGTCTTAATAATAAGAATAATATTGTATAGAATAGAAAATAGTACGTATAATACTATATATAACTTACTACATGAAACGTAACACCCTTGTTGCCTAAGAAGTCTGAAAGAAAGCGCAACAATGTAGAGATTCTTTCGATATTTAGTTATGAAATCATTATAAGTATCATGAAGACATTCCAACAATGTCTTTATCTCACACTCAAAGTGATAACCGATTCCTAAACGTTGAATACTGTCAATCCAATCTAATTTATCTGAACACACGTCTGACTTTCCATTAATAAGAAATTGACTAATCTCTTCTTTGAGTCCTCTAAACTCTTCAAGATTTTGATGGGCAATGTTTCCCTTCATAAATAAATACAATATTGAATTCAAAATCAATTTATATATGTATATTTGAGAAACTTGAATATAAATTTCACAGCTGACCTTGGTATGAGTAGAGTATTTAAGAAAATAATCTCCCCAAATGCTTGGATGATAATTGGCAGAGCGACGAGGGAGTAATGGTGCTGATACTAGAACGCAATTCACTTCCATTTTCTAAAGCCAGAAAAGATAAAATGGAGTATTTGCTTATTTAAATTCTTATGCTTTTTTGTATAACTCTATGCGGCTTTCTATAGGAGTAAGATAGAATGTATCTTTATTTGTGGAAAGAAAACATTTTTACTTTTGAAACGCTAGAACACCAAAAAAATAAGGAAAAAGAAAAGGTTTAAAATGTGTTAGTTGCCTTTCTATTGAGTAATAATGTGTCTTTTCAGATGTTTATGCAATCTCTATCAATATATATATTTATTTATTTTATTTTCCTATTTTTTATTTTCTTTGTCATATGTATATAAATATATTTTTAATTAGGATATCAATCTAAGTACATGTGAAAAGAATATTAGAATTCTCTAACATATAAAAATTTTACATGATCCAAAAGTATGAGACCTTCTGGGAAGTATCAAAAAAGAAAATTGTGAGAGTGTTAGTCCAAAGTGAATAATATTATAGTAACTTAAAGGTTAAGTGGTGACAACCAAACAAGTGGTATTAGAACATGAAGTTCAAAAGTTAAGTAATGAACTTGCATATGAAATGTATTGGGGGAGGCTTTAAACAAAACATTCCATATATATATTTCACACATTAATTATTACTTATTTAATTATTTACGAATAAAAAAATGTTTATTTAATTTTGAGAAATATAAGATGAACTCCAATGTAAATAATAAAAAATATTTATTTATATAAAAAATATGTAGTTTAATTGATAATAAATTTATTTATAACTTAAAGAGTCATGAATTCAAATTATGATACATAATAAAAAAATAATATAAGTGGCATAAATTACGTTATCAAACTTGTATTCTGAATTATTATAACATTAAATTAAATTTGATCGATACAACGTGAATTGATACTAGTTTTGGCTATTTCATAGTATAGCTTGAATAAGTGAACATAAAACATTTTTGTTTTGTTTGTGAAAAAGTAGATAAAAGAAAAAATGAAAAAAATATTAAAAATGTGCCCATAATTTCTAATGGTTTCGAAATGTTTTATCTGGTGATATATTTCCATTGGTTCAAAAAATATATGAATAGGCTTTTGTCTGGGTGATTTGGCTTTTCACATGTTTCTGCAATTTATGTCGTCATATATATCTTCTAATTTATTCATTTCATATATATATATGTATATATCATTATAATTTCTGGCATTGAGGACCCAAAGTACCAAGCCCCCACCTGTTCTATGTATGGTTCAAAATGAAGGTGATAAGATTCCTATCTTTGCATTGTATAATATTATGTTTTAAGAAATTTTATCTTGAGATAAGTTGTTGTCATCACATAAACTTTATTTTAAAGTAATATAGAAATAATTTAGAGACAGATAAGTTACCCAACACATTTTAATCGTTTTAACTAAAAAATATTAAAAGTGCCAAGATATTTGAGAATTATTAAAAAGCTCTTAACTAAACTACAAGACAAGAAGAAGAACTAATAAAACATTTATTGTAAATTCATGATTTACTTACGTATAATTTAAATACAAAATTAATTTGGATATTTAACAATATGAATGAATGAAATATAAAAGAAAATTTGAACATAGTAGCTTAAGGTTAAAAGTTAACTTCATAATTATATTAAATATATGTATATATATATTTCATTCTTTCTCATGCAAAGCTTGGATTATAAAAAAATAATTAAAACATAGATAAAAAAAGTACAACTAGTAAAAGACTAAGCACTAAAGGTTCAAAATGAGCCATGCACAAACATAGATTTTCAAACATAAGAAGCATGATGAAGAGAATCTTAGAAGCTGAGAATGATTGATTGGCCCCACTTTGTTTTGAATTGAAATTATCGTTAGTTTACAATTACAACTATTACAAAAGTTTTAGGATAAGAATGCACAAAGACGCTACTAAAAGTAAAAGAAGGATGAAGAAAGGAGTGATAACTCAAGCATTGGTATAGCATTGCATTTGAATAGTAGCACATTAATGGGATAATTAACCTAAGCTTTGGTCCATATATGAGATTACATATTGTATTTCTCCCTCATCTTTTACTCTTACTATATAAAGGTTCTATTGACCTGGTTATGTGTTATTGCCTTTTTAGTTAGTTAATTCTTTCATTTAGAATAGAGTTCACCAATTCAAGTGTTTGTATTATAATCACTTGCAACATTTAATTTCATCAATAAAATACCCTAATAGGCCACTAAGGTGAACTAAAGTGCTCAAAAGTCAATTAGGCCAAAAGAGACCAAAGTGGATACCATGAGGAGCCAACTAGGCCCCAAATAGGCTTCACTTGAGAAACCCTTATCTGTAATACAGAGAGTCCCAAAATATCGAATCGTACCACTCATTATGTTAACCAAAATAATCTACTTCAAACTAGGATCTCAGTGTCACCTCAATGGCACAATCACACTAGGCACACTAAATCTCCCTCACACCTACAAGCTACTAAATCTCAAGGTAAAGATCTCATTTTCCAAATCCTACATGCACTTCTTCTCCTTTTAAACACAATCACATTTCCTTTAATGGTGATTCCTCAGTTTCAATTCCGAACATTCTTTGTACTTCATTCTCAAAAACTTAATACCTCACCGAGTCAGATGAGTTGGTCCAAATGCAGCCAAAGGAACTGAGCTCACTACCAAGTCCCCTCCTCACGCCTACGACACAACAATCATCACAACAGTCCCTCTCCTCCAAACAATCAAAACTACCTGAAGAATGACCTTCACATAGTGATAGTCCTGCAACCTCTTCACTATACCCCCTCATCCTTAATGGAATGGGGACTCATGGGTTCAAACCTGATTTTTTCATTCCAAGTGAACCATGCACTATTATCCATCAACATCCAAGACCCTCATTTCATGAGTCTGATAGTTAAGGAGGCTCTTTCTATTTGCATGGACAACCTTGCTCGGAATCAGTGGGCACTCAACAGTGTTCTGAGCCACCCTTTGACGAACCATTAGAATTTGGCTCATCTCCCAAATTCAATAATGAATCAGAACAACTCACAACAGACTTCACCTATCAAACTTACTCTCTCCCTAAACTTCATTCAGTCGAACAATGCTCTGATAACCCCGTCATCCCTAACACAAACGGTACCGACCAATGTGTTAGCATAAGTTCCCTATTCGTTTGTCTTTCAAGCTCAGACACTCTTAAGATATCCACCAGTGACCAGTCCTTAGATGCATACAGTAATACTAGGCCCTCCATCTCCACCAATAGACAACATGCTTATAACACTAAAATATTCAGGTATTTTGGTGACAATTTGTGTTTAATTGTTGATTCAATTGTTAGTAAATAATCAATTTTGGTTTAATATTACTAATTCTTTGATTAAATTGATTTCAAGATGTTTTTGGGGCAAAAACGCGAGAAATTACAAATTTAGGGACTCAATTGTAAAATTTGAAGATATTGTATACGTCGCGTCTTGACGCCCGTCAACACCTTATTCTTGGCGGCCGTCAAGACCTCATCATCAGATTTTTTTATTTGTAAATTTTCTAATTTAATCCTATGTTTTGTATATATAAATAGTGGAATTTCTCCATAGATGTAACATGGGTAGAACCACATTTCATAGAGAGAATTTTAGGTTTTGTTTCAATGTATTCTTTGTAGTTTGAAACTTCTCAATACAAGATTTTTTTTTACTTTCAATTGTCATTCTCTTCTTCTATTTCTCTTTGAATTTCTTTTCACAAACCAAGGAGAGAGTTAGGGAGTTCTTCAAGTAAAGAGTGAAATTCCATCTTCTTCCAAGAGTGAGAGAGTTCAAGGTCCACAAACCAAGGGGTTGCACTTTTTCGTTCTTAGGAGTGAGGTTGATATCAATATCATCCCTCCTCCTAAAGATCAACAATTGATTTCCCTTGGTGGAAGTGTAATGATGTATTGAAGAAAAGGTGGAGGAAGAACATATACAAGAGCTTGGAGATTCCAAAGAGTCCTAGTTTTACTTTTACACATCTCTTACCTCTTTGATTTCCTATTGATCTTGTATGTATGTGTTTCAACAATAATTCTCATTTAGGATCTCCTTTTGTTCTACATTACCTTAGATATAATTGTTGAGAACTCTTTGATGTTTCAGGGTTGAGTATTTCCTTGCTAATCTATATCAATTGATCTTTGATTTTTGCATCTATGTGTTTAAAGGATTACATCTTAATAGATGTGAACTTCCTTAGAACCTTTGATATAGGCTACCATATCCCTAGAGGGCAATTTGGTGAGCTCTAAAGGTAGAGTTCAAGTCAACTTCGGGTTGGATATCTATGCCTTAGACCTAAGTTTGGAGACTCTCAATTCATGAGAGCTTATTATGCTATGAATCTCTCAATAGTTATGTGTGGTTGTGTAAATTCTTAAGGATCCTAAGATTTTTTTTCATCTATTGCTTTCCTTTATTGCTTTCCTTTTACTTGCTTTCTTTACTTGCTTTCTAGATTAGATCTGTTTCCTATCTCATTTATGGAGCCTAAACTTTAGTTTTCTCTAAGTCCATCATTAGTAGAGGAATCCTAACTTCCTTGGGAAATGACATTAAATTTTATAAATGAATGGTGTTTAATACTCCCCTAAGATGTTAATCAAAAGCCTCAATTTAATATAAAAATATAGGCTAGAAAAACAACCATTACATTTAGACGCATCAGTCCAACAGTCAAGTTCCTCTAATAGATCTTCAACAAATTTTCAACCTTACGAACATTATCACAGCCCTTATCCTCTCTGAGGCCAAAAAAACTAAAGAATCCAGAATCTTCTTGTTTCTTACAATCTATAGTTCACATTAATACAAAATTTCAGCAACACAAGCAATTGTTTGTGTGTAATTCAACTATTGTGATCCATTTCTTAAGAGATGTCCTTTTAGTTCATATATCAATGTTAACACACACTTGCATAAAAGTAAAGAAGACAATCAATTTACGTGGTTCACCACCAACAAGGTAGGTTACATCCACGGTGATAGGGTTCACTACCCTTTCACATCAACTTCACTTGTTACTTGTTTATCACAATGCTCTTCAATAGAGCTACAAAGAAGGCTCACTCCCATACACAATTACAATTTCTTAAGATAAAGAGTAAAATCACTTCCTACTCTACCCAATAGAAACGATGCCTTCCCTATCACTTAGGTTAGGAAAATCCAAAAATTACCCAAAGATATGACCAGAATTTAATGTTCAACATGATATTTCAAACTAACTCAAGAAACCCATTGTCCTTACATAGTATAATACATCATAGAAAAATGAGGAATGATATGTCACCTCCAAGGTTATGAATAAACTTTCTTTGATGTATCCTCCAAAACTATTCTTCAAAAACTTCAAGAATGTGTGATAAGAATAGACCTTTTCTCCAAGATTTGAGAGGATTGTTGCGGAGTGTTTTTCTTGAATTTTATCTCAAAGATCTCTACTGCCCACCACCAGAATTTTTCTCCCTTTTTCAAAAAATCTTTTCTAACGTGAATATCTATATATTCACATATTTGCATTCACCAGAATTTTTCTCTCTTAAAAAAATCTTGTTTCTCATGTGAATATCTATATATTCACATATTTGTATTCACAAAAACCCTAAAATCTTGACCATTAAATCTTTTAATAAAAGTTCAATCTCCACCTTTGATCTTGATCCTTGATTCTTTAATGAAAGTGTAATCTTCACCCTCAATCTATATCATATATATATATATATATACATATATATTTCAAAATGAATACACCATGAATACACAAAAATTACCATCATTAATTATTTATACCATTTCAGCCAAGTATTTCATTCACTTCATCCATTCCATGTTATTAGTAAGAATGCCAATATATCACAAATGCATTAGGTTCCAACAATTATAGCACAAGCATTAACAAAAAGGACTCAACATTCTCCCCCTTTGGAATTGTTGGCAACCATAACGAGAAGCTAATGACATTAACAGAAAACTATATTCAGAGGGAAAATCAAATTCAACGTTAGTGTACTGCTCCCCCTAAAGATATACTCTCCCCCTTTCCATGATATTCATCCCTTATTAGCTTTTCATGTGTCATTCTCCCCCTTTGACAATAATTCCAAAAGCAAGAGTGGGAGAGAAGAGACTTAACAAAATTACCATCATTCTCCTTTTGTTTTGGTCTTTAAATCAATTTCTACAACATTTGCTTGTTTAGTCCTTTCCACTTTTCTGTACAATTTCTTTCCTTAAAATATCCTCTCCCTTCTTGATTATTCAGATTGACTTGTCTTGTAATTTGTTTGGGCAGAATGGTCATGCATTCTGCAGCACAATGACCTCTCAAGTTGCATCTTTCACACTCAATAACATTTTCATCCAATGTTTGGAAACTATTGTTCAAAGGACAAGAAAATGATGTAGCAGATTTCATTCTTTCCATGTGTGGGCGAGTCCTTCTTGTAGTAAAAGATCTTGAATCTTGTTTTACATGCTCAAAAAATTGATTTCCTCATCTTCCTCTATTTTGATAATTATACCAAACCAATTACCAAACTGCCTCAAAAATGGATATGAACCAACTTGTGATCTGTTATTGTTTCTACAAATATTTGCTCGATGTCCATACTTACCACAACTGAAACAATACCCATTGAACCTCATAAAACTTCCATGTCTTCCAAACTGAAATTTAAGAGACTGATTTCCATTAATTTTCTGTTGTACCTCTCTATTTTCTTCCTTTGTAGTATTGGAATCACATATATCAAATGTTGGATGAACCACTTTTGTCTTCCCACTGTTTTCATCCATCAATGGTATGATACTTTTTTCAAACCCCAAACCTTGTTTTCCCATTGAATGTGGCCTTTGAATTTTAATGCACTTCTTTAGCTTCATTGAAGACTCATTTCTAGCTTCATCATTTGACATATTAGAACTTTCTCGACAAGGTGAAACAAATGATGTTTCCAAAAATGTTTTCATTTTCTTCATTGCTTTCTGTTCAAGAGTTTCCACTTGTTTTGCTTTTGCAACAAATTCAGTGGCCGTGTCATCATTGATCTTCACTTGTTCTTCAAATTTGAAAGTTAACTCTTCAACTTTCTCTAGCAACATCTTGTTTTCTTGTTCAAGCATTTATTTCTCTACATTGATCATAGATAGTATATCTTCAGACTTTTGAAAATTAGTATTGTATATCTTTCACTGCAGCAGTTCTCTTTTGGCTTTCTTTCTTTTTTTTGCTCAATTCATTAAGTGCACCTTCAAGTTCAAGTTTCAAATTAATTCTACCTTCTATTTCTTCTTCAAATTGTTCTTCCTCACAAGTAGAATTAACTTTTACAACCATAAGATTTTCTTCATCTTCTGAATCATCAATGTCACTTGAATATGAATCACTATCGGAATCTGAAATTTTCTTGTACTTCTTGCACATGTAGTTTCTCTTTTTATAGGATGTATTTATGTTTCCCTTAGAGTATGTTTTCTCCTTACTCCTCAAATCAAACCTCTTTTCAGCTCTTTTAAAAGAATGACCATCATTTTCATCTTCAATTTTCTTAGGGCACTTAAATGCAAAGTGTCCTATGCCACCACAATTGAAACACTTCAAAGGTAGTTTTCCTTTGTATTTTCCTCTTTTCCTTTTAATGTTTCTTGAGATAAACACCATTGCTCTTTCAAACTCATCATCATTATCAACATGAGGTTCATTCTCTTTAATTTCAAGAGACTTCATAGTCTTGAAAACAACCTCTTTTGATGACCTTGTTGTTTGTTCTCTTTTGCTATTTGTTCTCATTTTATATGCAATGAGAGTACTTTGTAGATCATCCATGGACACAAAATCAAGGTCTCTTTCTTGAATGACTGAAACTTTAGCATCATATCTATCAGGAAGTGATCTCAAAATCTTCTTCGCAATTGTAGAGTCCTCAACCTTTTCTCTATGTCCAGTCATGGAACTTACAATGTCAATAACCCTGTTAAAATAATCTTCAATGGTCTCATCATTTGACATACTTAGAGCCTCAAACATACTTCTGTAAATTTAGAGTTTAGCTTCCTTTATCTTTGAGTCTCCTTCATAAATATTCCTCAGCTTTTCCCATATATCATGTGCTATCTTGCAATTTATAACTTTTGCAAGTTCTTTTAGAGTCAAGGAAGCATATAAGGCATTGATTGTCTTCCCATGAAGCTCAAGAATTTTAATATCGGTTGCTGCCATAGAACCATCTTCTTCAACTTTTATATATCCATCTTTAACAATTTTCTGAACAGCAAGACCCATGGATAGAAGATATGCATTCATTCTTGCTTTCCAAAACTAAAAATTCTTACCATCCAAAAATAGGAACTCCTTTGCTGTTTACCACACTTGAATACATACTGCAATAGAGAGAATATGCACAATAAACATTCAAATAATGTTGCTCAAATTTAGGAAAAATAACATCAATATAATATCAACAATTGCTTCAAGAACAATCAGAATAAACCAGCTAGCAATCAAGATAAATCTCAACATGCACATGATAGGTGTTTCAACCAAATCACAATCAAACCAAGCTGTCATACCAATTGTTATGCCCAAGGAATGCACTGAGGGTTGGGGGGGGGGGGGATCAGTGCTTAACTCTTTCCAAAAATTCAGCACATTGTTTTTGTAGATTTTAGCACCACAACAAAGATTAACACAAAATTTCAGCAACACAAGCAATTTTTTGTGTGTAATTCAACTATTGTGATCCATATCTTGAGAGATGTCCTTTTAGTTCATATATCAATGTTAACACACACACTTGCATAAAAGTAAAGAGATAATCAATTTACATGGTTCACCACCAACTAGGTAGGCTACATCTACGGTGATAGGCGTCACAAAGTGCCTCTTCCTGGTACGGCCACCAGTTCACGACACTCAACCCAACTTGCACGCGGCACGTGCGCAAGCGCAAGAACACACACAGCGGACAAAATCACAAGTAAAAGGGTAAGCCAACAACAATTACGGGCAACTCGTCCAACCTTTCTATATCATTCAATAGTAAGGAATTACAGAGGATTTACAACTATGCACAAAGCTGCGCGGCCACACAGCCCTACAAGATAGAAGAACCTTAATCTATCTATTCTACCCTCAATTACTCTATGTCTTTGGCTGCCACTTCTCTCTTTGGCTGCCTGGCATACTCGCTGCCTCGCTGCCTCCTTCTCCCTTGCCCATCTATTCCTATTTATAGCCATCTAGGGATGGGTAGGGTTTAGAATCATCCCATGGGCCACGACCCATGCCACTAGGGCACCCTTAGGGTTCCCAACACTTTCAGTCTTGTGCCTCAGCCCACGCTACAATGCTTCGGTCCACGCACACCAGTCCTCTATAAAAGGGGGCACATAGTCAAACCCTAAATTATTTGCTGCTCGCACACTTGCACAGCCACTGCCGGAGCTGCCCCGCACCATCGGGACAAAGGGTCTCACATACCTCCCCCACTTAAGCCATCGACGTCCTCGTCAATCTTTGTCGCTTTCAATAGTCAGCAATGTTATCCTCAAATTGCCAAAGGGTCACATCTCTTTCCCACGTGGCATCAATCTCGGCCTCCCCCTTCTAATGCACAAGAAAGTCAGTCCTACGATTCTTTTTACTTTGGCCCATAGTCCGATGGTTCAAAATCTTTTCAACCAGCTTGTCAAACTGTTTTCGAATCACAGGTGGAGCCCTTCTAGACTTCTGCCTTTCTCTTTCAAATTCATCTTTGTTATACTGCTTCAAGTAACACACATGAAAAGTAGGATGAACTTTTAACCTGTCCCGAAGCTTAAGTCGGTATGCAACATTTCCCACCTTTTTTATTACCTCGAATGGTCCATCATACTGAGGTATCAATCCACGATGAATAGCTTTCCGACTGATCTTCTTCCAAATTTGAGGAGTCAATTTCAGCAACACCAAGTCACCTACCTCAAATTGCACATCACGTCGATGCTTATCAGCATACTTCTTCATCCTCTTTTGAGCCATCTCCAAACTATCTCTTGCTTTGGAAATCATCTCATGCTTGGCAAATCTTTGAGCTGCTGGACATGTCCCAACACTTGGCACCACCATTGCCAAATCCTGTGGGGTCGTTGGTTGTTGTCCATTCACTAGCTCAAATGGACTCTTCTTCGTTGCAGAAGATTGATGAAGATTGTAACAGAACTGAGCTGAGTCCAGAAGATTGACGCAATTCTTCTGACTTGTTGTCACATAATGCCTCAAGTATTCCTCCAACAAGGCATTGATCCTCTCCGTCTGGCCATCGGTCTTAGGTAACCCAGAGATGAAATCCATCGAAATACTCTGCCATGGTCCTTCAGGAATAGGAAGAGGTTGTAACAAACCAGGTTTCCTTCGCCTTTCAACCTTGTCTTGTTGACACACCAAACACGTTCGGACGTACGCTTCAATGTCATCCTCCATCCTTGGCCAAAAGAATCTTCTTGCCAACAAAGAACGAGTTCTTTCAATGCCAGGATGACCAGCCCACAACGAATCATGTGCTTCCTTAAGCAACATCCTTCTCAACTCTCCACTAGGGACATAGGCTCATCCACCTTTGGCATAAAACATACCATCATCGAGCCAATACATTCTCAAAGTGCTATCCTGCACTAAAGATATCAGTTTTTGATAAACTGGGTCATTAGGTGCATACTCACGTATTTTTGCTACATAATCTGATTCCACAATTGAAATCGCTGACGGTGTCATGCACTCAGTCTGCCTACTCAATTCATCTGCCACCACGTTTGCCTTGCCCGCCCTATGCACCCACTCGAAGTTGAGTTCTGCCAAGAACTCTTACCATCGAGCCTGCTTGCGAACAACTTCTTTTATGTCTTAAAATACGTATTCGCCACGTTGTCTGTCACCACAGTGAAAGACAATCCCAACAGATAGTGCCTCCAAACAGTAAGGCAGTGAATCACAGCCGTCATCTCCTTCTCATGGGCAGAATAATGCTGCTCACAATCCTTCATCTTACGGCTCTCGAATGCCAATGGGTGGTGTTCTTGCATCAACACTCCCCTGATCCCACGATCTGATGCATCCGTGTGCACTTCGAAGGGCACGTCAAAATTAGGCAACTGTAGCACTGCGGCAGTCACAATTGCCTTCTTGAGCTTCTAGAATGCCTCCACACACTCCTTACTCCACATCCAATCTACTCCCTTCTTCAGTAGGTCGGTCAAAGGGCTTGCGACACTTGCATACCCACCAATGAACCTTCGATAGTAATTGGCCAATCCCAATAAGGATCTCAACTCTGCCACTGACGTTAGGGCATACCCACCTTCAATAGCCTCCACCTTTCGAGGATCCATTCTAACTGACCCATGGCTGATTATCTGCCCAAGGAACTTAATTTCCTCTTTACAAAACTGACACTTCTCCCTCTTGATATAGAGTACATATTCCCTTAATTTTGCAAAAACAAGTCTAAGATGTGTAATGTGATCCTCTAAGGACTCACTATAGATGACAATATCATCTAAATAAACAACCACGAATTTTTCCAAAACATCATACAACACATCATTCATCAATTTGAAAAATGTAGCAGGGGCATTAGTTAAGCTAAAAAGCATCACTAAAAACTCAAATGAGCCATACTTTGTCACTATTGTGGTTTTGGCTCATCACCATTGGCAATCCGCACTTGCCAATATCCTGACCACAAATCGACTTTGGTGAAGTACCTCCCTTTTGCTAGCCTATCGAACAAATCCAACTGATTTGGGATAGGGTACTTGTTCTTCACCGTCAACTTGTTCAAGGCTCGGTAATCCACACAGAATCGCATCTAGCCATCTGCCTTCTTTTGGAACAAGGCAGGGGCACCATAAGGGGTTTTTGAGGGTCTGATAAATTGCGCAGCCAGTAATTTCCCCAACTGCTTCCTCAATTCCAACAACTCTACTGGTCCCATTCGATATGGTGCTTGTGCGGGTAGTACTGCTCCAGGTACTAACTCAATTTGGTGATCAATGGCACGTCTCGGGGGTAACACCTTGGGCAACTCGTCGGGCATCAAATCACCAAAATCATTCAACACCTTGGACACGAATTCGAGTACCTCTAAGTGATCAACGTTTGTCTCTTCCAACAAAACAGCCACAAATGTTGGTTCACCCCGTCTTAGCCCATCCTTCAACTGCATCGCCAACAACATTCCCTTTGCATCCTTTTGATCCAAGTCTTTGTACGTACACTGTACAAAGTTTGGTGTCTCCTCATCCATGATCATTAATCCACGCAAATATGGGATCACTGCCACCTTGGCCATAGCCAAGAATTGAATCCCTAGGATTAGAGCAAAGTCATCTAATGGAACGGCCGTCACCTTGCACTGGCCTTCCCAAGCTCCTATCTTCAATGACACCATGGCACTGCCTCTCACCCGTTGTTGTGCGGCATTGACTGTCTTAATGGTATGAGAACTTTCTTGCAGTGCCAACTCCAAGCGCGTGGCTTCTCGGTCAGCCACAAAGTTGTTAGTTGTGCCGGAGTCTATCATTGCCTACATCTTGATACCATTCATAATCACATTCACGTACATCAATCCACGCACTGGTTGTGGTCGCTTGGACACCTGAATAGCATTGCACAATTGAATGGGATTCACACGAGCAGGTGGATCCATTTTGTTCTCATCTCCAATTTGGACAACAGCCAAATTTTGATTCCGCCTTGGCTTAGGGCATTGATATGACATGTGTCCAGTCTCCCTACAATTGTAGCACTTGACACTGATATCCTTGCTCCTCAATGGAACACTCTTTCTCTCGGGGGTAGGAGGAGCTGAAGATTGCATATCCGTCAATCTTTCTACCATCGAATAGGCCTCCCTCACATTCCTAGGGTTCTGCCTCAGTAGCTCGATCCTAGCCCACTTCTTCAACCCTGACAAAAAGTTGAACAATTTGTCCTCCTCGGACATGTTAGGTATATTAAGAAGGATTGCAGAGAATTGATTCACATACTCTCGAACAGTCCCCGTATGTTCTAGTCTTTTCAAGCTCTCGCGAGCAATCCTCGCGGAATTCTTTGGCAAGAATTGTTCCATCAATTCCTCCTTCATATGTCTGAAAGATTGTAATTCTTCTTTCGTAGGGTCTATTTCCCTTGTCTGCCACCATAACTTGGCAGTGTCTGTGAGGAACAACGATGTAATCGCAACTTGTTCACTCTCCGGGACTCTAGCAGTCGCAAAGTATTTCTCTAGATCCCACAAGAAACTCCTGATCACTGTCGCATCCAGAACACCTGAATATATTCTAGGCTCAGGCATCCTGAACAACGGTTGTCTATCATTGGCTACCGCAGTATTAGCCTGCAGTGCCGCAACACTAGCTTGGAGTGCTTCGATGCTATTTCGAAAGCCTTCCTTCATATTATCGACCATTTCTTCCTTCATAACACACCAATCGCTTGCACATGATGAGTGAACAACGTCTCCAGCCTTGTCAACCGATCCGCGGTTGTGGCATGAGGGAGCGGTGTGCAGTCAAGACGCATCCCCCTACGCGACTCTCCGGATAAACTAGAGATTTCTGCAAGGGTCAAACTGCGCTCTGATACCACTTTTGTCACGAAGTGCTTCTTCCTGGTATGACCACCAGTTCACGACACTCAACCTAACTTGCGCGCGGCACGTGCGCAAGCGCAAGAACACACACAGCGGACAAAATCACAAGTAAAGGGGTAAGCCAACAATAATTACGGGCAACTCGCCCAACCTTTCTATATCATTCAATAGTAAGGAATTACAAAGGATTCGCAACTATGCACAAAGCTGTGCGGCCACACAGGCCTACAAGATAGAACAACCCTAGTCTATCTATTCTACCCTCAATTACTCTGTCTCTGGCTGCCACTTCTCTCTTTGGCTGCCTGGCACACTCGCTGCCTCCTTCTCCTTTGCCCTTCTATCCCTATTTATAGCCATCTAGGGATGGGTAGGGTTTAGAGTCATCCCATGGGCCACGACCCATGCCACTAGGGCACCCTTAGGGTTCCCAACACTTTCAGTCTGGTGCCTCGGCCCACGTTACAATGCTTCGGCCCACGCACACCAATCCTCTATAAAAGCGGGCACACAGCCAAACCCTAAATCTTTTGTTGCTCGCACACTTGCACAGCCGCTGCCGGAGCTGCCCCGCACCATCGGGACAAAGGGTCTCACAATAGGGTTCAATACCCTTTCACTTCAACTTCACTAGTTACTTGTTTATCACAATGCCTTTCAATAGAGCTACAAAGAAGGCTCACTCCCTTACTCACACAATTACAATTTCTTAAGATAAAGAGTAGAATCACTTCCTACTCTACCCAATAGAAACGATGCCTTTCCTATACCTTAGGTTAGGAAAATCCAAAACATACCCAAAGATATGACCAGAATTTAATGTTGAACATGATATTTCAAACTAATTCAAGAAATCCATAGTTTCCTAACATAGTATAATACATCAAAGAAAAATGAGGAATTATATGTCACCTCCAAGTTGATGAATAAACTTTCTTTGATGTATCCTCCAAACCTATTCTTGAAAAGCTTCAATAATGAGTGATAAGAATAGATCTTTTCTCCAAGATTTGAGAGGATTGTTGCGGAGTGTTTTTCTTGAATTTTCTCTCAAAAATCTCTACTGCCCACTAGCAGAATGTTTCTCTCTTTTTCAAAAAAAATCTTTTCTAACGTGAATATCTATATATTCACATATTTGCATTCACTAGAATTTTTTTCTCTTAAAATGTTTTTTGTTTCTAACGTGAATATCTATATATTCACATATTTGTATTCACAAAAACCCTACAATCCTCCACCCTTGATCTTGATCCTTGATTTTTTAATGAAAGTGTAATCTTCACCCTCGATCTATATCATATATATATATATATTTTTCAAAATTATCACACCATGAATACGCCAAAATTACCATCATTAATCATGTATACCATTTCAACCAAGTATTTCATTCACTTCATCCATTCCATGTCATTAGTAAAAATGCCAATATATTACAGATGCATTAGGTTCCAATAATTACAACACAAGCATTAACCAAAAGGACTTAACACCATCAAGATGTTTGCAAAATCTCAATATTAATCAGGAACATATGTCTATCGAAACTCAACCAATTCAAATACACCAAGTTAATCATTCCAACAACCCTTCATCAGATGTCGTCATCTTTGCCGTCTCACCTGCTTTCTGGAGGATCTCAATCACCTACCCTCAATGATCATCATGTTATGGAAAGTTAGGGGAGCGGGGTAGCAAAAATTTTCTTCAATATTTTTAGATCTCCCTATACAATACAAGCCAGACCTAGTCATTCTTATTGAAACCAAAATTTTAGCTAAAAAATCCCATGAGATTATCCTAATGTTTTTTTATAAAAATAATCTTTTTCTAAGGCTAAAGGTTTATCAAGAGGTATTTTACTCCTATGGAATAATGAGCTTGACCTTGAAATTGTACAAAAAAAAGACAAAAGATTCACGTTCATGTCAAGATATTTTATGCAAAGAATAGATTACGTGAAGTTGCAACATTGTTTCATAGAGGTGAACAAAGTGGGAGACACAGATGTTATTTATTCGAATACCATTGCTAGCAAGACTACTAAATTTTGACAATGGACTAGGAACAAAAATGCGAATTGTCAATACCGGATGGTCTAAGCAGCAGGCTTCGTTGTTTTACAGTTATGAATCTTTGAGTATATTTTTTTTCGGTCTTTTTTGGGTCTACTGTATTTCCCATTGATAAGAGCTATACATACTAGTATAACTCTCGCATTACTCTTCAATTAAGGTATCGTTTTATGATTAAATGGATTAAGAGAATTGATTTTCACTTTAAAAGTATTAAAGAGTAGGACAGAGTACTAATCGTTGAGTTAGTATAAGATTTTGCATTTATATATCGTTATATATCCCAAGGAAGAAAGGTTGTATTAAAACAATTGATAAACCATGAACATTCAAGATATAGGTTCCAAGCACAAGATAAGAGAGGTTGAAATCTAATTAGATCTAATCTAAGAAAGGAATAAAAAGAATTAAAAGAAGGATAGGATTTTAGTTAAGTACACATGAATATGATAGGTTCTACATAATGGATTCTCATTATTCTAGAACTTACAGGCTTAGATCCAAGGGTCAACATGATCAACTGTGTTAGTTCTCACATGTCTACCTCAAACCCTACCATATAGCTATGTATGAAGGTATATGGATAGCATATACTACATCTCCATGAAACTCACATCCATAAAATAGAATCTCATAATACATAATTCAAGAAACAAGGAAAACATAGTATAGATCACACATGAACAATCAAATAAATGACATATTATTATTCCCATACTCAATTCTAGAAGAAATGTAGAAAATAGAAATCCTATATATATATATGGGAATTGTGCTAAAATTATCCATACAAAATACTTGAAAAATAAAAGAGAAAGAAGATGTACAACTATTAAGCAAGGACTTCTTCAATATTTCAAGATCTTGGAGATGTAGATATAAATCTTCAATAATCAACAAATCTTCTCAAGAAACATCAGTGTAAGAAAGCTCCTTATGGTTGAGCCAACTTCATTATAACAACTACTTGGAGGATAAGTGATATAAGTATGAATATCACTCCAAGATTGGGAATACAAGAACTTCATAGTTTAGACAATCCTCTCACTCACAAAACTCCAAGCAATATGATATTCGCTCTCACAACGATAACAATCCCTCATGAACTCTTCCTTTGTTTAGACAAGAAAACAAGAAGAAAAGAAGAGTATATGAAAGCAATTTGAAAGCACAAAAACTATATTGAAGATTCTTACAAGAGCTATACGTACTCTCGTATAGCTCTCACTTTACTCTTCAATTAAGGTATCGTTAATGATTAAATGGATTAAGAGAATTGATTGTCACTTTAAAATATTAAAGAGTAGGGCAGAGTATCCATCGTTGACTGAGTACAAGATTTTATATTTATATATTGTTATATCCCGAGGAAGAAAGGTTGAACTAAAACAATTGATTAACTATGATCATTCAAGACATAGGTTCATCACAAGATAAGAGAGGTTGAAATCTAACTAAATCTAAATTATGAAAGCATTAAAAACAAGTAAAAAAGCGTAGGATCTTAGTTAAACACACATGAATATGAGAGGTTCTACATACTGGATTCTCATTATTTGAGAACTCACATGCTTAGAACCAAGGATCAAAATGATCAACTTAAGTGGAAATGTAAGAACTCACATTCTTACATGTCAACCTCAAGCCCTACCATATAGCTATGCATAAAGGTATATGGATTAGCCTATACTACATCTCCATGAAACTCACATCCATAAGATGGAATCTCATATGACATAATGCAAGAAACAAGGAGAACATAGTATAGATCACACATGAACAATCAAATAAATGACATATTATTATTCCCATACTCAATCCTAAAGAAACGTAAGAAGATAGAGATCCTATATTTGGGAATTATGCTAAAATTATTGTTGCATTGTGTGTGTGTGTCACAAATTGTAAAGATAAGAAAATGATATAATTCAAAACAATCTTAACAAGTTCAAGTATACACCGGTCTACAAGTAATATATGTACCTAAGTACAAGATTATCGATCCCGCAGGGACTAAGTATGCCAATTAAGAGTGAAAATTTGATTGTACAAATGGTTATCAAACCAAACAAACTAATGATGATGAAGGTGATCTAATGCTACGACAAAATAAATCTAAGCTAAATGTTAGATGTTAGCCTCATAGAGATAACCACAACAGCAGTATAGATAATAAAATGTTGGAGGAATGCAAGCCTATACTGTAAGTACAAACCAGAAGTGAATCAGAACAAACCAAAAAATGTCTCCAATTTTTAGGTCAATGCTATAGCAATTACCCGACCTACTAGTTTAGAGCACAAATATCATCGTCTCATGGAGTACGACGTACCGTGGTCTAAAGCAACACTAGGCAGAGGAGTTGGTCATGTCTCCCTGCAATATTGAGCACAAGGTCTTGCAACTCAAGCTAATGCCACTCAATTATCTTGTCAACTAGGTCTCTTTCTGTCGAATAATAGACACTAATTCGATGTGCAATTTGAACAATAGTAACTGCAAATAACACTAAGCTTTTTAGTAATTAAGTGAGTAAATAAAGCATGTCCCATACAAGTATTGATCATAAAAACTGAGTTCATTGTCACAGCAAATTCATCAACATTTATAGCAATGTAAAGAATCTGTTCATACTTAACTAAACTACAACATATTCAGATTGTAAAATGCACATTACAGAACTGGAAACCTGAAGTACAAAGGTTAATGTAATGGGTAAGATTCCCCTAATGTCTTAGCGAGTGACCAAATCCAAAACAGTTTTAATTAACACAAGTCTTTCTCAAATTCATACCTCAAAATTAAAGTATAAATTTTTACACACAGTAGATATAATGAGGAAATGGAGAGAGAGTTACAATGGACTTAGATCGCTCTCTGCCCGAATCACTTTAATCATCAAACATATTGATTTTTCCTCTTCCAATTGACGCTGCGACTTCTCTTTTGCTCAGCCCGCAATCCTTGCAGTAAATTCCTCTTCTTCCTCTCGGGTTTTCTCTCTAAAATGTTAGCCTACCGTTAGTCTACTGCCTACTGTCTACTATCTACTGCCCGAGATACTCTTTGATGTTTTCTCTCCGGATTCCCCTTCCCTTGTGCTCTCCCTGATTCCCTCTATTTCCCTCATTCGAAATTGCATCTCTTTGCTTCGAGAATTTTCTAAAACAACCTACAACTGTCCAGAATTTTTGTTGTTTCCTCTTGCTGCAGAATATTCCATTGGTGAGTCATAGTTTCAGCTGGATTTTCTTGATTATATTTTGATTTTATGAGAGTAAAATCCAAAAATTCCCATTTAATTCTGCAAGGTTTCACCCAAATGTTTAGCTGCCAATTCTGAAAGGATTTTTTGTTTTTTTGTCTCTTTCTTCCGTGCTGCAAAAAATTGGTACGTGAATGTCCAGCTGGATTTTTAATTGGAACTTTGCGTGTGTATATATATATATATATATATAAATTCTGGAATAAAAACTCAATTCCACCTCATACAATTTAATTTCCCTCAAATAAATTATCCAATTTATAGATCTTATAGATATAGATCACAAATCATCACAAGAAACATCAACTTAGTTAAGCTCCTTATTGTTGAGGCAAGCTCACTTTATCAACTATTTGGAGGGTAAGTGATATATGAATCAATATCACTCCAAGATTATGAATACAAGAACTTCTTAGTTTAGACAATCCTCACACTCACAACATTCAAAGTAATATTATAATCATTCTCACAACAACAACAATCCCTCAAGAACTCCTTGGTTTAGACAAGAACTCAAGAAGAAAATAAGAGTATATGAAAGCAATTTGAAAGCACAAAACTATATTGAAGACTCAAAGTGATAGAATTTCACTAGCCTTAAACAATTCCTCACTTTACATTTGGGAATTTCCACTATTTATCGATAAATTACATGGGGTAAAATAGAAATTTCGTAAATAAAAAATCTAATGAATAGTGCTTGTCGGACATCAAGGCGTGACATGTAAAATATCTTCAGATTTTGTAATTAAATCCTTAAACATGTAATTTCTCACCAATTTGCCCTAAAAACTTTCTAAAACTACTTAATTCATAGAATTAGTCAAATAAAGTCAAAAGTAATTGATATCTTTCAAATTGTCAATCAATTAGGCACAAAAAGTCACTCAAATATATTAATATTTTAGCCAATCAATTAGGCACAAAAAATCACTCAAATATATTAATATTTTAGCGTTATCACCCGTCCTATAGTTTGGCTCTACTTTGTACTTATTTTTGGCGTTGTTTTCTATTTGATTTTGTCGTTTGTAATTAAGCGAGCTTACCACAACCTCATAACCTTTTCTATGCATTTATAATTCATCCATTATCCACACAAAAAAAAACTTCTCTGCGAGCATTGTTTTCGTTAGTATATCAGAGCCATTATCATTAGTGTACATCTTGTCAAGTGTCAACAACGAGGAATCTAATACATCACGAATCCAATAATACCTCACATTTATATGCTTTGTTATGGAGGTTTGAATTCTAACACAAATAAATTGCATATCAACTATCACAATAAAGATTATATACACTTTTTTGATGACCAACTCCTGTAGAAATTTTTTTAAACCAAATAATCTCCTTATGTGCTGTAGTAATTCCAATGTATTCTGCCTTGGTACTTGAAAGAGCAATAAAAATTTAGAGACATTTTTTGGACCACTACGTTGCTTCCTTGCTTCTTTTTTGTACCACTACCTTGCACTACTCTCAAGCTATGGCATTGACCACTACCTTGCTTCCTTGCTTGAGAGTGTCAGGTAATTGCTATAGCATTGAAGGAAGCAATTACTATAGCACTACCTTGCTTCCTTTTTGCTCTCAAGCTATAGCAAAGTAGTGGTCCATACTATAGCAATTACTCTCAAGTTATTATAAATAATTCAAAAATTTTGTATTACTATCTTATTTCCTTTTTGCTCCATATATATCTCTTCTTCCAAATTACCATGTAGGATGGCTGCAAATTGAATTACTCAACTTTTAAATTCAAGCTAGTTGCTATTCCAAGAACAACAGGAATTGATGAAATCTAAACCATTGAAGGTAAGGTTTCCTCAAAATCAATACCTTTTTTTTTTAATTAAAACCCTTCACAATTTTGAGGGTTTTTTTTAAAATTAAAACCCTCAAAATTTGCTTTATACTTTGGCTGTAAATTGCTCTCTTGATTTTTCAATATGAAAACCCGTTTGTTAATCAAAGCTCTCTTACCTTTAAATAACTTCACCAAATTATAAATATGATTTTCCTACAAAGGAACCGTCTCATCTACTTCTCATTTTTCAAACTCTGCTTTCAACAAGTAGAGATCGCATGTTCATTCATCTACCAACAACAAGTTGAAACCTGTCATTCGGTCTATGATATCTGTTGTGAAGTTATCTGCTTTTACTTCTACCTCTACCTTCTCTTTTCTTTGTCACAAGGGCATAAGAGGCACTAACAATTCATTGTTCTTTTCTTTTGATTTCTTCATTCATCCCAAAATCGTTCACTATGCCCAACTTAACAGATTTGGTGATATTAGTTCCCAAATTGTTTTTTGTGGAATTAGTTCCCAAACTATAAAAAAAATTGTAATATTGTTTCTTTTGTTAAAAATTCCCTTAAATCATTGTTAAGTAAAAAAAACTTAATGAATATTTATGTCAGTACACTATTTAAATATATTTAATAATAAGTACATTGACATAAATAGTTTTCAAATTATAGATGTCTGGTCATTGTCAATGTACAGCCTGCAGCTATACTTGTACCTCTTACTATACATTTCATATAAATTACAGAAAAATTCCTCATTTTGTTCATTTTTAATATTGGATGTCCTAATAAAGTCATTTAGTCTAAATTCTTGTCATATTATTTCTTTAACTTCAATATTGTTTCGTTTTTGAAATTTACTTTTTAAAAGAATAAATTTAATCCTTTTCATATAAATTGATGTGTATTTTAATTGATATCTGAGTTCAAGTTATTATAAAAACAATGTATTAATAATTGTGAATTTATTATTAAATAAATTTATAATTTGAAAATTTAGTCATAAAATATTTATTTTTGTATTGAATGCATTAACAATGTCTATCGGAATATGATAACGCCAAATTATATCAAATTTTTAACATGTATTTGTGTTTATGTTATGATCAATTTTGAAAGTATTTTGACTTAATTACATTAAATTATCATTTAATTAGTTGATTTTAGTATTTGTAATGTTTTAGGGGTTGAATTGTAATATATGATCAAATCGTAATTTCTGAAAGCTGGAATTGTCACCTTGAAGCCATAGGGGCTGTCTTGCCAGCCACTGTGGCTCCAAAGAGGCCTTCCAGAGCTCCCACATCGTGAATTTAACCTATTTCTTCTATAGTTCACCCCTATATGACGCATAGGGCTCTACACTATTTCAGCATCGATTCTATCGTTTTATGTCTCAATCTCATGTTCGTTATATTTAACACTGAGAAATTCTAGATTCAATTTTTATAGAATTCCTAAATTTTGTTAGAAAATCCCCGAAAAAATTAGATTCTCCTTATCCTGGAGAATACTATTATTTTTAAAGATTTAAGATTTTACATTAAAACATTTTAAAAAAAATTTATCAGTTGACATCTTACTAAATATATGATTAGTATCAACTTACAACACATTATATTTGGTCATCGACGTCATACAACACATTATATTTGGTCATCGACGTCATACACCACATTATATTAGGTCATCGACGTCATACAACACATTATATTCCGTCATCGAGCGTCATACAACACATTATATTTGGTCATCGACGTCATACAACAAATTATATTCGGTCATCGACATATTCGGTCATCGAGCGTCATACAACACATTATATTCCGTCATCGAGCGTCATACAACACATTATATTTCGTCATCGAGCGTCATACAACACATTATATTCGGTCATCGACGTCATACAACACATTATATTCTGTCATCGACGTCATACAACACATTATATTCTGTCATCCACGTCATACAACACATTATATTCGGTCATCCACGTCATACAACACATTATATTCGGTCATCGACGTCATACAACACATTAAATTCGGTCATCGACGTCATACAACACATTATATTCCGTCATCGACGTTATACAACACATTATATTCCGTCATCGACGTCATACAACACATTATATTCGGTCCTCGATGTCATACAACACATTATATTCGGTCCTCGACGTCATACAACACATTATATTTGGTCCTCGACATAAGTCTTTTGCATCTTCAACCTCACCATGTTTAATATGAATTTAAAGAAAACAAATCTTTTCAAGATACATGGCCTCCCCAAAATGTTTCACTAGTTCACATGTATAGACAACAATTGCCAAACCGTCTGTACAGATATGCAAAAACAAAGGGAATGAATGAGTAGTAGTACTAAATCAAAACCGAAGAAATCATAATTAATCTATATATATATATATATATATGGCGCAAAAATCAAACTGGAGGCCCTCGAGTTGTTTTATGAGAGTTACATAGGTGAGATACAACAGGCGATCCTTAGCACCCGTCAGGTGATTACTTGCGTATTTGCAAAAATATTTCAGCTGTTCCAGAGTACAACATCCCAGCATTTGTCCCACAAGAAGAAACAACCAATTAATTGCTTCTTTATTGTCGGAAATTATTGGTTTAACACTATTCTCTTGATTGCATTTGGTACAATTCGGTAGAACCGGGATCATCCAAACCTTTGGGGCACGTTCCTCCATAATCTCGCAATTTAAAATCAAAAACTTCCTAATCTCAAAAAACTTTTTCATCAGATCATATTCCATCACGTACCTTTGTTCACATCTCCTGTACTGCACAACTCCCAAAATCTTGTACATATTTTGGGGTACTGCTACCGTATCGTTAGCATACGCAATACCTGATTGCCGTCGCCGTCCATTTCCTCTTCCGCTGCCGCTCACGTTTTCAGATCGGTTACCACCATTATTTTTATCTTCCGCCACCGCCGCCTGCTGCGGTTGAAAAAAGTCCAATGAATATGTGCTGTTGCCGAGCTTTAGTTCCAGGTCCAGGGATACGTCGTCTTCTTTTTTTATACCTAAGAAACCATGGTTCTGCATTTCGATTCTACTGAATCAAAAAGCTCTAGGGAAAGTCAAAAGATATGCACTTATAAAAAGAATTAAAATCATATAAAAGATATCAAATAAATCTCAAAACTTATTTTATAACGAACCAAATTGATTAGTCAGATTGATTTTAGGAATATGGAAGTGTGAGTCGAAATTGGGTGGATATCAGACTATGTTTGAGTATGCTCTGCATCTAATTTCCAAAAGAATACCTGCAACATACAGGAAGTTGGGTGAAGATTTAGTTTTTCGTAAACTTTTCCATGATTAAGTCAGAAGAGGATTGTGATGAGAATGTTTTATTGAATATATCCTCTTTACCTGAGGAAGGCACTGTTATCAATTGGTTTGCTGTTGAAACGGGTGAATTGGACCGTTTCTTTCTATTATAAGAAACGGTCTTTAAATTGGGGACGATTTTGCGTTGAAACGGTCATTCTGTTATTTGATTTAAAATATATCAAATAAATCTCAAAACATTATTTTATGGTTTTAAAAATCATAAAATCATATAAAAAATATCAAATAAATCGCTTCTGATACCCTTTGGTTATTTATTCTTATGTACAAGACAAAAGGTTTAAAATGTGCGCCAATATATGTATGGTTGAAAATGCAAGTCCCCACCATTCCATTATTTCCTCTACTTCCTTTCCCTTTCCCTATGCGATATTTTTCAAGTGAGCAAAATTCACTCCAACAAGAACAAATAAAATATAAATAATTATTATAATTTACTACAAAAAAATTTCACATATAATTAAATAATAATAATTGTTATTGTTGTACACACAGTGATTGATATAGTATTGAATAGGTAATTATGGGGTGTAAATAACTCTATACAATTCATTAAAAAATTAAGTGTTGGATAGTGTTTGGTATAATGAAAAAAGTTAAGGGACTATTTTATATATATATAATATATATATATATATATATATATATAATTAGATAAAATATGACATAAAGTTAAAAGTTGTGTTTTTTATGAAGGATCTATGGTTCTTTTTCGTTTCTTCATTTAAATTAATAAAACTCTATGATTAAAGAATTAATATTGAAAATTTAATAAAAATCCTTACATCTTCAAAACAGGAATTAAAATAGTACAAACTTAACATAAAAAAACAATTGTTGATTAATTATTTTATTAGGATTATTGTGTGTTAATCACTTTCGCATGTCAGTTTAATTGAATTATTAACATCTCTTAATGAAAATAGTCATGGGAATATTAATAGAACAAAAATAAAATAAAATTTGAAAAAAATTAAATTGCATCTTTAAATTGAATTATTAGGATGAATGAGTACAGAAGTAATAATATCTTTAAACTTGGTTGTGGAATGTGTATAAGAATCTCCGTCTTCATATAATAGATGTATAACCTTAGCAAGATTCACAACTCGTTCAAGAAGGACCATTGGAACAGCCTTGGGACTCATCAAGCATTCCTTATTTATATCTTTCCATGCACTGTTTACTTGTTTTATAAATTCATTCACTGCTTCTTTCTTTGATGCACCATTTTGATTCATATAGCACTCCACAGCTGATGCCACATCTCCCCTTTCCTGTTCATTCTGTGTGCATCCAAAGTATTATGAAAGTGAGTTAATGAAGATATAAAGTTAAGCGAGACTTGGCAGAATGAAAAAGTACAGTGTGAGTGCTACGCAAGGTTGCTCTTTTGATTTTTTATGTGAGCAGTTTTTCAAGAGCCCGGGTTAGATTATGCGGATACAACCCAAACCAAATTTGAATTACTCAAAGTCATAATGGCTCTCTATATTAGATGGTTTAAAAAAAAAAAAAAACAAAGAAGAAGAAGAAGATATGAAGCTAAGGGAAGATGAAGTTTACCTCATGGCCTGCCATGTCGTCCATTAATCTAATAATTAATGCGGAAGCTCTAACCATTATTGGTTCATTCACTACCCATTCAAATACTTGTTTATTAATTAGATTTCCGGGCATGCCAACAAAGGAAGTTGTGGATACCATCATGTATCCACTGGAGACAAGGGCAACCTTCATGTACTGTTCCATGTTTGGTACATAGCCATTGTGAAACCAATAAGCTTCATTGAGATATGCTCTAACTAATTTCTTCATCTGAAAAATGATAAAAGAATATTATGTATCTGAATTCTATTTGAAAAATTATAGTTTTGGATAGGTTAATTGTGTGAAACTTACTTCACCCTTTGGGTAGATGATGAGGTTGGATTTTCCTTCTTTGTCTAATTCCTTCTCCATTTCAGAATAAACATCCAATAGGGTCATGTCAAAATGTCTCAGGTACAATGGAACTTCATTTATGACATTAATATCCCATCTAATTAAGTGCATCAACATCGTCATCAGTGTAAAGAAATGTTGCAATATGTTTAATTAATTTAAAGAGAAAATACCCATAATTTAATGAAATTAGGTATATATACATACCTTTCTATTGCTTTTGTGAATGGAAAAACTTCATCAAGAGTTCCATAGACATCAAAGATATCATCAATGATCGAGGCCATGGCAATAACCTTGGTCATCATTCTTCTTGCACTCGAATAGTGAGGCTCAAAGTACACTCCCAATGTCCAAAAATAACACTCTACTAATCTGTTTCTAGCAAATGGCACACTGCTCGCAAAATCTAATTCTTTCCACCATCTGAATATACATGAATTTCAATTAAACAATTAGTATCATACTCGTAAACAAGTATATGTAAGCGTCCAAAGATTGAGATTTAATTAACCAACTCACTTTGTAAGTTCACTGAGCTCCTTTTGGTGTTGTTTTTGAAGCATATTGAAGTCCAATTTTGCAAAATTGAGTAGTATTTTATTATGTGACTCATTTTTCTGGTAAAGAGGTATGAATAATCTAGCTCCCAATCTTGTCAATGTTTTATGAATCGGTTGCTTTAGAGCATTATGAACTTGTTTCTCCATTGGCAAATCACAAGAGTGTGATGACAAAGATTGGAGGTGTGTTGTCGTAAATATCAATGCTTCCTCTAAAATGCCTTCTTCCCCATGAATCATGAAGTGAGATGCCTCGTACAAACTCAATAATCCCTTAATATCACTTACAAGATCTTCATCAAATTCTCCTTCCAAGTTATTGAATTGCTCAAACACATCTGGTTAGGTTAAAAAAATAATTTTAGATCTTGTCTTAATAATAAGAATAATATTGTATAGAATAGAAAATAGTACGTATAATAATATATATAACTTACTACATGAAACGTAACACCCTTGTTGCCTAAGAAGTCTGAAAGAAAGCGCAACAATGTAGAGATTCTTTCTTTATTTAGTTATGAAATCATTATAAGTATCATGAAGACATTCCAACAATGTCTTTATCTCACACTCAAAGTGATAACCGATTCCTAAACGTTGAATAGTGTCAATCCAATCTAATTTTTCTGAACACACGTCTGACTTTCCATTAATAAGAAATTGACTAATCTCTGCTTTGAGTCCTCTAAACTATTCAAGATTTTGATGGGCAATGTTTCCGTTCAGAAATAAATACAATATTGAATTCTATCTTACTCCTATAAATTAGAAAGCCGCATAGAGTTATACAAAAAAGCATAAGAATTTAAATAAGCAAATACTCCATTTTATCTTTTCTGGCTTTAGAAAATGGAAGTGACTTGCGTTCCAGTATCAGCAGCATTACTCCCTCGTCGCTCTGCCAATTATCATCCAAGCATTTGGGAAGATTATTTTCTTAAATACTCTACTGATACCAAGGTCAATCTTTGTTTGTGGAAAGAAAACATTTTTACTTTTGAAACGCTAGAACACCAAAATAATAAGGAAAAAGAAAAGGTTTAAAATGTGTTAGTCGCCTTTCTATTGAGTAATAATGTGTCTTTTCAGATGTTTATTCAATCTCTATCAATATATATTTATTTTTTTATTTTATTTTCCTATTTTTTATTTTCTTTGTCATATGTATATAAATATATTTTTAATTAGGATATCAATCTAAGTACAACATGTGAAAAGAATACTAGAATTCTCTAACATATAAAAATTTTACATACTCCAAAAATATAAAACCTTCTGGGAAAGTATCAAAAAAGAAAATTGTGAGAGTGTTAGTCCAAAGTGAATAATATTATAGTAACTTAAAAGTTAAGTGGTGACAACCAAACAAGTGGTATTAGAACCCGAAGTTCAAAAGTTAAGTAATGAACTTGCATATGAAATGTATTGCGGGAGGCTTTAAACAAAACATTCCATATATATATTTCACACATTAACTATTACTTATTTAATTATTTAAGAATAAAAAAATGTTTATTTAATTTATGGAAATTAAACTCCAATGTAAATATATATAAAACATATGTACTTTAATTGATAATAAATTCATTTATAAGTTAAAAAGTCATGAATTCATGTTAAGATACATAATAAAAATAATGGAAGTGGCATAAATTACCTTATCAAACTTGTATTCTTAATTATTATAACATTAAATAAATTTAATCGATACAAAGTGAATTGACACTATCTTTGTCTATTTCTTAGTATAGCTCGAATATGTGGGCATAAAACATGTTTGTTTTGTTTGTAAAAAAGTAGAGAAAAGAAAAAATAAAAAAATAAAAAAAATGTGCCCATAATTTCTAATGATTTTTGTTGGGGTTTCAACCCATGTCCCACATTTCAAGATAATACTTGACTAGCATTAAAGAATACCACTAACTCTATTAGTATGAGTCCTTTTGGAAAGTTGCCTAAGAACAAAACCGTGAGGGCTTAGACCCAAAGTGTACAATATCATACTAATGTGATGTGGAATTGAGTGGTGGAAGTCCAATATTGTAGGATTGCCAACAATTTTGAAATGTTTTATCTTGCTTTTGTCTGCGTGATGTCGCTTTTCACATGTTTCGGTAATTTATGTCGGCATATATATCTTCTAATTTATCATTTCATATATATATATATATATATACTAAGCCCCCACCTGCTCTATGTATGGTTCAAAATGAAAGTGATAAGATTCCTATCTTTGCATTGTATAATATTATGTTTTAAGAAATTTTGTCTCGAGATAAGTTGTTGTCACCGCATAAACTCTATTATTGTTATGAAATTGTATAATCTATATATATATGTGTATATATATAGTATAATATATAATATAATAATTAATGGGAGAGAGAGGGAGAGAGGAGCTAGGGAAGCTCTCGGGAAAGAATTGGGAAGAGAAGAGAAGTCTCGGGAATTGAAGATGGAAAATGAAAAATTGTTGTATCAAAATTGTTTCTTCATTCAATATAGGAATCCATCTCACCTATATATATACATCTATATATACATATACATATATATATTTATATCACAAGTGCTCCATATCATGAGTGCTCCACTTGTATCATGAGTGCTCCACTTATATCATGAGTGCTCCACTTATATCATGAGTGCTCCACTTATATATATATATATATAACCACATGTCCACAAGTGCTCCATATCATGAGTGCTCCACTTTTATCACCTTACGTAATTTTCTGGGATGATGGACATCCATTAATGTAATGAATCTCCGGGATTTATAACATTCCCCCTTGGATGTCCATTACATAAAGAATAGGCCTCGTTAAAACTTTACTAGATAAAAACCCAGTGGGAAAAAAAATCTAGTGAAGGAAAAAGAGTACATTATTCTTCATGTGTAGATTTCCCCCCCTGATGAGATGATTTCTCGAAATCTTTAAATCTACGCAAACCAATTTTATATCTCAATTTTTCAAAGGTTGCTGTCGGAAGAGATTTAGTGAATATATCTGCAAGATTATCACGTGATCGAATTTGAAGCACATCAATTTCACCGTTCTTTTGAAGTTCATGAGTAAAGAAGAATTTAGGTGAAATGTGTTTCGTCCTATCCCCCTTAATATATCCTCCTTTTAATTGAGCTATGCAAGCAGCATTATCTTCATATAGAGGAGTTGGAATCTCTCTTCTGGAGGATAAACCACAACTCTCTCTAATATAATGTATCATTGACCTCAACCATACACATTCTCGACTTGCTTCATGAATGGCTATTATCTCAGCATGATTAGAAGAAGTTGCTGCTATTGTTTGCTTCGTGGAGCGCCATGATATAGCAGTATTACCATATGTAAATAAATAGCCATTTTGAGAACGTGCCTTATGCGGATCCGAAAGATAACCCGCATCTGCATATCCAATCAGTTCTGGATCATTTACATTTGAATAAAATAATCCGAGGTCAATTGTCCCTTGGAGGTATCTAAGGACGTGTTTAATACCATTCCAATGTCGTCGTGTTGGTGAAGAACTAAATCTTGCTAATAGATTTATAGCAAATGCTATATCCGGTCTAGTATTATTTGCAAGATACATCAGTGCACCAATAGCACTCAAATATGGTACTTCAGGACCAAGTAGTTCTTCATCATTTTCTCGAGGTCTAAATATGTCTTTATTTATATCTAGCGACCTCACGACCATTGGAATACTCAATGGATATGCTTTATCCATGAAAAATCTTTTCAATACTTTTGCTGTATATGTTGACTGATGAACAAAAATTCCATCATTCATATGTTCAATTTGAAGTCCGAGACAAAACTTAGTTTTTCCAAAGTCTTTGACTTCAAATTCTCGTTTCAAACAATCTATAGCTTCTCGAAGCTCTTCTGGAGTTCCTATGAGATTGATATCGTCAACATATATAGCAAGAATCACAAAACCAAAATCTGTTTTCTTAATAAAAACACATGGACAGATTTGGTCATTCTTATATCCTGAATTCAACAAGAATTCACTAAGGCGATTGTACCACATGCGTCCAGACTGTTTAAGCCCATATAATGATTTCTGTAATTTGATAGAATAATTTTCATGAGGGCCTTTAGAAGCCTTTGGTAATTTGAATCCTTCAGGGATTTTCATATAAATTTCATTTTCGAGGCTTCCATAAAGATAAGCTGTAATAACATCCATTAGACGCATGTCCACCTTTTCATGAACTGCCATACTTATTAGATATCGGAGTGTAATAGCATCAATAACGGGTGAATAAGTTTGATCATAATCAATTCCTGGCTTTTGCGAAAAACCTTGTGCGACGAGTCGTGCTTTATATTTTACGACTTATTATTCTCATTTCGTTTTCGCACAAACACCCATTTATAGCCAACAGGTTTTACATCCTTTGGCGTTTGGACTACAGGTCCAAAAACTTCTCGCTTCGCAAGCGAATTTAACTCCGTTTGAATCGCATCTTTCCATTGAGGCCAATCAATTCTATGCCGACATTCTTCAACTGATAAAGGATCTAAATCCTCATTATCCTTGAAAATATCAAGGGCTACGTTGTATGCAAAAGCATTATCAATAACAACGTTTTTTCGATCCCAACTTTGATTCGAACTGGAATAATTAATTGATATTTCAGAATTCTCATCATCATTTATAGTTGGAATCTTTTCATCAGTTCTCCCTTGGTTTTCCTTTTCTGTTTCATCAATATGATCTTCTAGATCATTTGTTCCTCTTTTCTTTCGAGGATTTTTATTTTTGGAACCAAGGGGTCGGCCACGCTTCTGGCGTGTTTTTGATTCGATAGCTATAGGATTAACTTTCTGTCCTTCAGGAACTTCTATTCGTATAGGAGCATCTATAGCTGGAATATGCGATTTAGTGACTCTGCTAGAGTCAGCAAAAGAATCTGGCAGTTGATTTGCAATTTGTTGCAAATGTATAATCTTTTGAACTTCAAGTTCACTGATATTTGTGCGTGGATCTAAATGATTCAAAGAAGTTTTCCACGCAAGTTCAATTTTATGCCATTTATTCTCTCCCCCTAATTTGGGAAACAAATTTTCATCAAAATGGCAATCAGCAAATCTTGCTGTAAAAACATCTCCCGTCAAAGGTTCAAGATACCTTATAATGGACGGGGAGTCAAACCCAACATATATCCCCAATCTTCTTTGCGGACCCATTTTTGTCCGTTGGGGTGGTTCAATTGGAACATATATAGCACACCCAAAAATTCTCAAATAAGAAATATTTGGCTCGGAACCAAAAGCCAACTGTATGGGAGAAAATTTATGATAACTCGATGGCCTTAAACGCACAAGTGCTGCAGCATGCAAAATTGCATGTCCCCAGGCTGCTGTAGGGAGATTCGTTTTCATCAATAATGGTCTGGCAATTAATTGCAGTCTTTTAATAAATGATTCAGCTAGACCATTCTGTGCGTGAACATGAGCTACAGGATGTTCAACAATTATTCCAATCGACATGCAATAAGAATTAAATGCATGCGAAGTAAATTCACCAGCATTGTCTAGACGGATTCGTTTAATAGGATAATCAGGAAATTGCGCTCTTAAGCGAATTATTTGGGCAAGTAATCTCGCAAACGCCAGGTTGCGAGTTGATATTAAACAAACATGCGACCATCGGGTCGATGCATCAATCAAGACCATAAAATATTTAAATTGCCCACATGGTGGACTAATCGGTCCACATATATCTCCATGAATCCGTTCTAGAAATGTAGGACTTTCAGCTCCTACTTTCAATGGTGCTGGTCTTATAATCAATTTCCCTTTGGAACATGCAGCACATGAAAGTTTATCAGAAGTCAAAATCCTTTGATTTTTCAAAGGATGACCGTGCGTTGTTTTGATAATTTTTCGCATCATAATTGATCCCGGATGACCCAAACGGTCATGCCAAACTTTAAAAGTAACGGGATTAGTAAACTTCTGGTTTACTAAATGATGCGCCTCAATAGCATTTATTTTTGCATAATATAAGCCAGATGATAGAGATGGTAGTTTTTCCAACAAAACTTTATTACCGGAGGTCATTTTCGTGATACCCAAATATTCATGATCATTTTCTTCTATAGTCTCAACATGATATCCATTCCGTCGGATATCTTTAAAACTCAATAAATTTCTTCGAGACTTTGAGGAATATAATGCTTTATCAATAGCAATCATAGTTCCTCCCGGTAATATTATATTAGCTCTTCCGGAGCCTTCAATAAGTTTTGCACTGCCATTTATTGTAGTAACACTTGTTTCTCCCACATTCAGGTGAGAAAAATACTTCTCGTATTTCAGTATGGTGTGCGTAGTTCCACTGTCAATAAGACAGACACTTTCGATATCGTTGTTCATAGAAATTTGAACAACAGCCATCTGAATTACAATAAAAGTAACAAAATTTTACATAAATAAAAATTAAGCATATAATATTACAATAAAAGTAATACTAACAATAAAAGTAATACTAAAATATTACAACAATAAAAGTAATACTAAAATATTACAATAATTAGATAATAATATTCTAATTATTTTTGGACACTTCCATCTCCAATTAAATGATCAATTCTTCCTTCTGGATGCTCAAAAAAATCAGCAACATCCAAGTGAGTTATACCAACATCATTATCTTCAAGATCTTCATCATTTCTTTCATGAGGTAAATTTTGAGTAGTAAAATTTGCCTCAACATTTTTACCTTTCCCTTCAATAGATGCTTGATATAAATCAACAAGATGTTTTGCAGTGCGACAAATACGAGACCAGTGACCTTTCATGCCACAACGATAACATATGTCCTCATAATTTTTCGGAACAGTATTTCTTTTCCCATTATGTTTTATCCACTTCGGGTGGTTATTAACATTTTTGGCACCTGAAGTATTATTACGATTGTAAGGGCCAAATTGATCACGGCGTCCATGATCATATTTTCGGCTATGACCACGGTAATGACCACGACCACGACCACGACCACGATCTCTTCTGGGATCATGATTTCTAACAGCATTCACTTCAGGGAATGGAGTAGAACCAGTAGGTCGAGTCTCGTGATTTTTCATTAATAATTCATTATTTTGTTCCGCAACAAGAAGACAAGAAATTAATTTAGAATATTTCTTAAAACCTTTTCACGATATTGTTGCTGCAGGACAATATTCGTGGCATGAAAAGTGGAGTATGTTTTCTCCAGCATATCATCATGTTATATTATCTCCACATAGTTTCAATTGTGAAACTATTTTAAACATTGCGGAGTTATACTCGCTTATGGATCTGAAATCTTGCAACCTCAGGTGCAACCAGTCATACCGTGCCTTTGGGAGAACGACCATCTTCTGGTGGTCGAATCTTTCTTTCAAATTTTCCCACAAATAAAAGGATCTTTCACGGTAAGATATTCATTTTTCAGATCTTCGTGAAGATGATGACGAAGAAATATTATAGCTTTGGCACGTTCTTGTATTAATGATATATTATTTTGTACGATGGTGTCTGCCAGACCCATCGCAGCAAGATGCATCTCGGCATCTAGTGTCCATGACAAATAATTTTTTCCGGTGACATCAAGTGCCACAAATTCCAATTTAGTTAAATTTGCCATAATAATAATAAACGTACCTGTCTGATAACGTACCGGTTGTAGATAATCGTGTTGTTGGTAGAGACTCGTGCTGATAACGTGTTATGAAATTGTATAATCTATATATATATGTGTATATATATAGTATAATATATAATATAATAATTAATGGGAGAGAGAGGGAGAGAGGAGCTAGGGAAGCTCTCGGGAAAGAATTGGGAAGAGAAGAGAAGTCTCGGGAATTGAAGATGGAAAATGAAAAATTGTTGTATCAAAATTGTTTCTTCATTCAATATAGGAATCCATCTCACCTATATATATACATCTATATATACATATACATATATATATTTATATCACAAGTGCTCCATATCATGAGTGCTCCACTTGTATCATGAGTGCTCCACTATATATGTATATCATGTCCACAAGTGCTCCATATCATGAGTGCTCACTTTATCACTATATATAACCACATGTCCACAAGTGCTCCATATCATGAGTGCTCCACTTTTATCACTATATATATAACCACATGTCCACAAGTGCTCCATATCATGAGTGCTCCACTTTTATTACTATATATATAACCACATGTCCACAAGTGCTCCATATCATGAGTGCTCCACTTTTATCACCTTACGTAATTTTCTGGGATAATGGACATCCATTAATGTAATGAATCTCCGGGATTCATAACAATTATGAAATAATATAGAGATAATTTAGAAACAAATAAGCTGCCCAACACATTTTAGTGGTTTTAACTAAAAAATTTAAAAATGTCATGATACTTGAGAATTATTAAAAAAGTTCTTAACTGAACAAGGCAAGAAGAAGAACTAATAAAAGAGTCATTGTGAATTCATGATTTACTTACTTATAATTTAAATAGAAAATTAATTTGGATATTTGACAATATGAATGAAATATAAAAGGAAATTTGAACATAGTAGCTTAAGGTTAAAAGTTAACATCATAATTATATTAAATATATGTATATTTTAGAAACTTGAATATAATTTTCACAGCTGACCTTGGTATGAGTAGAGTATTTAAGAAAATAATCTCCCCAAATGCTTGGATGATAATTGGCAGAGCGACGAGGGAGTAATGATGCTGATACTGGTACACAATTCACCTCCATTTTCTAAAGCCAGGAAAAGATAAAATGGAGTATTTGCTTATTTAAATTCTTATGCTTTTTTGTATAACTCTATGCGGCTTTCTAATTTATAGGAGTAAGATAGAATGTATCTGTGTTTGTGGACAACAAACATTTTTACTTTTGAAAAGCTAGAACACCAAAAAAAAAAAGAAAAAAGAAATGGTTTAAAATGTGTTACATGGCTTTCTATTGAGTAATAATGTGTCTTTTCAGATATTTATGCAATCTCTATCTATATAGATATATATATATTTATTTATTTATTTATTTATTTATTTATTTTATTTTCCTATTTTTTATTTTGTTTGTCATATATATAAATATATTTTTAATTAGGATATCTATCACATGTGAAGAAAATATTAGAGTTGTCAAACATATAAAAATTTACATGCTCCAGAAATATGAGACTTTCTGGGAAAGTATCAAAAAAGAAAATTGTGAGGACGTTAGTCCAAAGTGAATAATATTATAGTAACTTAAAAGTTAAGGGGTGACAACCAAACAAGTAGTATTAGAATCCAAGGTTCAAAAGTTGAGTAATGACCTTACATATGATATGTGGTGGGGTTTTCTTGCATTTTCATAACCTTTCATTAAACAAAACATTTCATATATATTTCACACATTAACTATTATTTATTTAATTATTTACGAATAAAAAAATGTTTATTTAATTTTGAGAAATATGAGATGAATTATAATGTAAATATATGTAAAAAATATGTAGTTTAATTGATAATAGGTTCATTTATAATTTAAAGAGTTATGAATTCAAGTTATGATACATAATAAAAAAATAATAGAAGTGGCATAAATTACGTTATCAAACTTGTATTCTGAATTATTATAACATTAAATTAAATTTGATGGATACAACGTGAATTGATACTATTTTTGGCTATTTCATAGTATAGCTTGAATAAGTGAACATAAAACATTTTTGTTTTGTTTGTGAAAAAGTAGATAAAAGAAAAAATGAAAAAAATATTAAAAATGTGCCCATAATTTCTAATTCTTTCCACCATCCGAATATACATGAATTTCAATTAAACAATTAGTATCAAACTTGTAAACAAATATATGTAAGCGTCGAAAGATTGAGATTTAAATTAACCAACTCACTTTGTAAGTTCACTAAGCTCCTTTTGATGTTGTTTTTGAAGCATATTGAAGTCCAATTTTGCAAAATTCAGTAGCATTTTACTATGTGACTCATTTTCCTGGTAAAGAGGTATGAATAATCTAGCTCCCAATCTTGTCAATGTTTTATGAATCGGTTGCTTTAGAGCATTATGAACTTGTTTCTCCATTGGCAAACCACAAGAGTGTGATGACAAAGATTGGAGGTGTGTTGTCGTAAATATCAATGCTTCCTCTAAAATGCCTTCTTCCCCATGAATCGAGATGCCTCGTACAAACTCAATAATCCCTTAATATCACTTACAAGATCTTCATCAAATTCTCCTTCCAAGTTCTTGAATTTCTCAAACACATCTGGTTAGGTTAAAAAAATAATTTTAGATCTTGTCTTAATAATAAGAATAATATTGTATAGAATAGAAAATAGTACGTATAATACTATATATAACTTACTACATGAAACGTAACACCCTTGTTGCCTAAGAAGTCTGAAAGAAAGCGCAACAATGTAGAGATTCTTTCGATATTTAGTTATGAAATCATTATAAGTATCATGAAGACATTCCAACAATGTCTTTATCTCACACTCAAAGTGATAACCGATTCCTAAACGTTGAATACTGTCAATCCAATCTAATTTATCTGAACACACGTCTGACTTTCCATTAATAAGAAATTGACTAATCTCTTCTTTGAGTCCTCTAAACTCTTCAAGATTTTGATGGGCAATGTTTCCCTTCATAAATAAATACAATATTGAATTCAAAATCAATTTATATATGTATATTTGAGAAACTTGAATATAAATTTCACAGCTGACCTTGGTATGAGTAGAGTATTTAAGAAAATAATCTCCCCAAATGCTTGGATGATAATTGGCAGAGCGACGAGGGAGTAATGGTGCTGATACTAGAACGCAATTCACTTCCATTTTCTAAAGCCAGAAAAGATAAAATGGAGTATTTGCTTATTTAAATTCTTATGCTTTTTTGTATAACTCTATGCGGCTTTCTATTGGAGTAAGATAGAATGTATCTTTATTTGTGGAAAGAAAACATTTTTACTTTTGAAACGCTAGAACACCAAAAAAATAAGGAAAAAGAAAAGGTTTAAAATGTGTTAGTTGCCTTTCTATTGAGTAATAATGTGTCTTTTCAGATGTTTATGCAATCTCTATCAATATATATATTTATTTATTTTATTTTCCTATTTTTTATTTTCTTTGTCATATGTATATAAATATATTTTTAATTAGGATATCAATCTAAGTACATGTGAAAAGAATACTAGAATTCTCTAACATATAAAAATTTTACATGATCCAAAAGTATGAGACCTTCTGGGAAAGTATCAAAAAAGAAAATTGTGAGAGTGTTAGTCCAAAGTGAATAATATTATAGTAACTTAAAGGTTAAGTGGTGACAACCAAACAAGTGGTATTAGAACATGAAGTTCAAAAGTTAAGTAATGAACTTGCATATGAAATGTATTGGGGGAGGCTTTAAACAAAACATTCCATATATATATTTCACACATTAATTATTACTTATTTAATTATTTACGAATAAAAAAATGTTTATTTAATTTTGAGAAATATAAGATGAACTCCAATGTAAATAATAAAAAATATTTATTTATATAAAAAATATGTAGTTTAATTGATAATAAATTTATTTATAACTTAAAGAGTCATCAATTCAAATTATGATACATAATAAAAAAATAATATAAGTGGCATAAATTACGTTATCAAACTTGTATTCTGAATTATTATAACATTAAATTAAATTTGATGGATACAACGTGAATTGATACTATTTTTGGCTATTTCATAGTATAGCTTGAATAAGTGGACATAAAACATTTTTGTTTTCTTTGTGAAAAAGTAGATAAAAGAAAAAATGAAAAAAATATTAAAAATGTGCCCATAATTTCTAATGGTTTCGAAATGTTTTATCTAGTGATATATTTCCATTGGTTCAAAAAAATATATGAATAGGCTTTTGGTGGGTGATATGGCTTTTCACATGTTTCTGCAATTTATGTTCTCATATATATCTTCTAATTTATTCATTTATGTCGTCATTATAATTTTTGGCACTGAGGACCCAAAGTACCAAGCCCCCACCAGTTCTATGTATGGTTCAAAATGAAGGTGATAAGATTCCTATCTTTGCATTGTATAATATTATGTTTTAAGAAATTTTGTCTCGAGATAAGTTGTTGTCATCACATAAACTTTATTTTAAAATAATATAGAAATAATTTAGAGACAAATAAGTTACTCAACACATTTTAATCGTTTTAACTAAAAAATATTAAAAGTGCCAAGATATTTGAGAATTATTAAAAAGCTCATAACTAAACCACAAGACAAGAAGAAGAACTAATAAAAAATTTATTGTGAATTCATGATTTACTTACGTATAATTTAAATAAAAATTTAATTTGGATATTTAACAATATGAATGAAATATAAAAGAAAATTTGAACATAGTAGGTTAAGGTTAAAAGTTAACTTTATAATTATATTAAATATATGTATATATATATTTCATTCTTTCTCAGGTAAAGCTTGGATTATAAACAAATAATTAAAACATACATAAAAAAAGTACAACTAGTAAAAGACTAAGCACTAAAGGTTCAAAATGAGCCATGCACAAACATATATTTTCAAACATAAGAAGCATGATGAGGAGAATCTTAGAAGCAAAAAAAAAAAAAAAAAACAAAACAAAAAAAAAAAAAAAAAAAAAAAAAAGAGAGAATCTTAGAAGCTGAGAATGATTGATTGGCCCCACTTTGTTTTGAATTGAAATTATCGTTAGTTTACAATTACAACTATTACAAAAGTTTTAGGATAAGAATGCACAAAGACGCTACTAAAAGTAAAAGAAGGATGAAGAAAGGAGTGATAACTCAAGCATTGGTATAGCATTGCATTTGAATAGTAGCACATTAATGGGCTAATTAACCTAAGCTTTGGTCCATATATGAGATTACATATTGTATTTCTCCCTCATCTTTTACTCTTACTATCTAAAGGTTCTATTGACCTGGTTATGTGTTCTTGCCTTTTTAGTTAGTTAATTATTTCATTTAGAATAGAGTTCACCAATTCAAGTGTTTGTATTATAATCACTTGCAACATTTAATTTCATCAATAAAATACCCTAATAGAATACCCTCGTGTAGTTTCTGCAGGATCGATATTTAATACTATGTACTATACTATTTGCTCATGGTGTATACTTGTATTTGATTTAATTTTTCACAACAGCGAGGTAGAATAACTAGAAAAGACGAGATTTGAAGAAATGAGAGCTAGGCAAATTTCCTATTAAAAAGTAGAGAAAATTCCAATAAAGATCTAAAAAGAATAGAGAAGAAAAAGATCTCCTTTGGTCTTGTAGTATAATCCCAATGGGAGGAAGTCGAAGGGGGAGAAACGGGACTCCGACCCAGGCATTTGTGCAACAAGGTGGGAAATAATTCCCCCATGATGCAAGAGGCCACTAAGGTGAACGAAAGTGCTCAAAAATCAATGTAGGCCAAAGGAGTCCAAAGTGGACACCATGAAGAGCTAACTAGGCCCCAAATAAGCTCCACCTGAGAAACCCTTATCTGTAATACAGAGAGTCCCAAAATAGCCCCTAATCGTACCACTCATTATGTTAACCAAAATAATCTACTTCAAACTAGGGTCTCAACGTCACCTCAATGGCACAATCACACTAGGCACTCTAAATCTCCCTCATACCTACAAGCTACTAAATCTCAAGGCAAAGATCTCATTTTCCAAATCCTACATGCACTTCTTCTCCTTTTAAACACAATCACATTTCCTTTAATGGTGATTCCTCAGATTCAATTCCGAACATTCTTCGTACTTCATTCTCAAATACTGAATACCTCACCGAGTCAGATGAGTTGGTCCAAATGCCACCAAAGGAACTGAGCTCACTACCAAGTCCCCTCCTCACCCCTACGACACAACAATCATCACAACAGTCCCTCTCCTCCAAACAATCAAAACTATCTGGAGAATGACCTTCACATAGTGATAGTCCTGCAACCTCTTCACTATACCCCCTCATCCTTAATGGAATGGGGACTCATGGGTTCAAACCTGATTTTTTCATTCCAAGTGAACCATGCACTATTATCCATCAACATCCAAGACCCTCATTTCATGAGTCTGATAGTTCAGGAGGCTCTTTCTATTTGCATGGACAACCTTTCTCGGAATCAGTGGGTATTTCACAGTATTCTGAGCCACCCTTTGACGAACCATTAGAATTTGGCTCATCTCCCAAATTCAACAATGAATCAGAATAACTCACAACAGACTTCACCTATCAAACTTACTCTCTCCCTAAACTTCGTTCAGTCGAACAATGCTCTCATAACCCCGTCATCCCTAACACTAATGGTACCGACCAATATGTCAGCATAAGTTCCATATTCGTTTGTCTTTCAAGCTCAGACACTCTTAAGATATCCACCAGTGACCAGTCCTTAGATGCATACAGTAATACTAGGCCCTCCATCTCCACCAATAGACAACATGCTTAAACACTAAAATATTCAGGTATTTTGGTGACAATTTGTGTTTAATTGTTGATTCAATTGTTAGTAAATAATCGATTTTGGTTTAATATTACTAATTCTTTGATTAAATTGATTTAAAGAAGTTTTTGGGGCAAAAATGCAAGAAATAACAAATTCAAGGACTCAATTGTAAAATTTGAAGATATTGTATACGTCGCGTCATGACACCTGTCAACACCTTGTTCTTGGCGGCCGTCAAGACCTCATCATCAAATTTTTTTTATTTGTAAATTTTCTAATTTAATCTTACGTTTTGTATATATAAATAGTGGAATTTCTCCATAGATGTAACATGGGTAGAACCACAATTCATAGAGAGAATTTTAGGTTTTGTTTCAATGTATTCTTTGTACTTTGAAACTTCTCAATACATGATTTATTTTGCTTTCAATTGTCATTCTCTTCTTCTATTTCTCTTTGAATTTCTTTTCACAAACCAAGGAGAGAGTTAGGGAGTTCTTAAGTAGAGAGTGAAATTCAATCTTCTTCCAAGAGTGAGAGAGTTCAAGGTCCACAAACCAAGGGGTTGCACTTTTTCGTTCTTAGGAGTGAGGTTGATATCAATATCATCCCTCCTCCTAAAGATCGACAAATTGAAATGGTACCAAACCCACAAGGACTTCAATTTTGTTGATTTCCCTTGGTGGAAGTGTGATGATGTATTGAAGAAAAGGTGGAGGAAGAACATATACAAGAGCTTGGAGATTCCAAAGAGTCCTAGTTTTACTTGTACACATCTCTTACCTCTTTGATTTCCTATTGATCTTGTATGTATGTGTTTCAACAATAATTCTCATTTAGGATCGCCTCTTGTTATACATTATCCAAACAACTTAAATTTTCAGGATTTTAAATTTTGTACATGAACTATTTTACTTGCTAAATTTTAAATTAGGGAATTGCATACCATTACTCATTATATGTATAGGAACATGGGTACATGATATTGAATGTCATCCAGCTTGAGCCGCAAGAACTTTTACTAAAATAATAAAGTGAACCCCTTCATATAAAAAAGTAAATCCTATAAATCATTGTTATCATATATCATGGAAATTCTGGGAAAGGGAAGAATCAACAAAATTTCTTTGGTTAAACAAAATATTTCTTATTTTCGCCTGAAATAAATTCTTTTATTTTTTTTTCAAAGGAATTTTATTATGCTGTTTTGAAGGGTGCACTAATCCTTTGAACCGAGTCCCGACAAGTATCATCCCCCTAAAACAACGTTCTCTTTTAGACCTTTCAACCAATCGATACGCCCCAGGAGAGCTGCCTTCGCTAAAACTCGAGCAATTTCTTGAAAACGTGTCATTGAAAGACAGTTTGTTTAGTCGCACAGTCTTCTCAAAAGATGTTTATCGACCCTTTCCTTCAGCAAAATCATAGAATTGATTATAAAAAGGCGACAAAAATGAAAGATTGACAAACCTGCGAACCAATCAACTATTATTATTACAAAACTGAAGAAATTTTAACTCTAAAAAGTAAAACCTATTTTAAAATCTTAGAGAAAACCCAACAGAACTACGGAACATGAGGAGTTCTTTGTCTGAACAACTCACCTACTTCCTTATTAGTTAGGTTTCTGATCATGCCAACAAAAGAGTTCGTTAATCCTTTTTTTTTTTCTAATATTACTTGTTAGATTGAGATGAAATTCAGGTTGGTTTTTACTTATTCCATGATAATATATATATATATAATATATATAGATATATATATATATTTAATATTCTTATAATTAGCTGTTATTACTTATTTTTATTAATGAACATAAAATAAAAAGGATATTTTGTGTTTTCCTTAATTATAAAATAAACACATCAATTGTTTTGCATGAGTATGGCAAAAATTGATTTGAACTTTCAAATTAAGTACATTTTATATCTTTCTCTAGCTTAAATGAAGAAAATTTCCATCAAATGTTTCAAACAAATTTTAGATATTTTTAATGACTGAGTATATGTTAATAACATTATATTGGGGGTTGAAATATACAAATACATTAATAATTATAAAAACAAAAGTAAACAATAAAAATAGAAATAAGAGACACATAAATTTACTTAGTTTGGCAAAAAGACTTACATTCACAATTGTACTAAAATTTTATATTTCTTAAATCTCACTCGTTCATCCACTAATGTGGGTTTGCACTCATGCCCTAATTCTATACGTAATTCTCTGATTAAAGTTCACAAATTACATGAGTTTTTATAAAAATATTAAATAAACCTAAAATATTAGACCTTGATAACTATCAGACTCTACATACTCTACGCTTTAGTACATACTCTACGCTTTAGTTGTCATTTGCAATATCCAAAATTAACACTCTCTTAATTGATCTCTAGTAATTAGTAAGCTCATGAAAAAAATAAAAATAAAATTCTTTCCACCATTCGAAGAGACATGAATTCCAGTCAAACTCATATACATAAACATGCAAATATGTAAAAATTAAGATTTCACCAATTTACGTTGTATGTTCATTGAGCTTCTTCTAGTGCTGTTCTTTCAACATATTGAAGTCCATTTTGCAAAATTTAAAAGTTGTTTGTTATGTGCCTCATTTTTCTTGAAAAGGGGTATAATAATCTCGCTCCCAATGTTGTTAAAGTTTCATGAATTGGTTCCTTTAGATCTTGATAAGCTAGTGTCTCAATTTAAAATCCATGCTATTGATTGGAGGTGAGTTGTAGTAAAAATTAATGCATCATTTAAAATATTTTTATTGTGAACTAATAAGTGAGATCCTCATACGAACTCAACAATCCCTTCAGAATATTTACAAGATCTTTTTCGAATTTTCCTATTAAGTTATTGAATTGTTCCAATATATCTAATTATGTTAAAAATATTATCTTAATTTTCATGTAAAAAGTAATAACGATATTAAAGAAAATAGAAAAGAGTATGCATAAGAAATTATGATGTACTGCAAGAAATGTAATAATCTTGTTGTTTTAAAATTTTGAAATAAATAAACATGATATAGAGATTCATTCCTTATTTATTGGAAAAGTCAATCAAGTATCATACAAACATTCATAATTATAATACTGCTTTCTTTGGAGGGTTACTAACTGTTCCCTGGCAAAAGCCAAAGGTATAATTATCCGAGATGTTTAATTTTGTGTTGTATTAGCGGTACAATCAAACATGTTTTACTTGAATAAAAATTAGCTAGGAAAACATGGAAGCTTACACAATGTTTTACTTGGACCAAGCTACCCTCTTAATTACCTGAAAATAGAATGGTTTCTAAACAATTAATGCGTTCTGAGACAGATTCTTATGGTTTGTAAAACTTTATAGTTTTAGGATTTGAAAACCTCGTACGATTTTCTTTGTCCTTTTATATGTGTGGTGGAAAATAAATACACATTTCAGCTGACCTTTGGTTATTTAAGAAAATAATCTCTTCAAATGGTTTGGAGTTATTTATTATTCATTTCATTGTCTTATCTACAAGACAAAAGGTTTAAAATGTGCGCCAATATATTTATGGTTGAGAATGCAAGTCCCCACCATTCCATTATTTCCTCTATTTCCTTTCCCTTTCCCCATGCGATATTTTTCAAGTGAGCAAGTGAGCAAAATTCACTACAACAAAAACAAATAAAATATAAATAATTATTATAATTTACTACAAAAATAAAATAAAATTTACATATAATTTAAATAATAATAATTGTTATTGTTGTACACACAGTGATTGATATAGTATTGAAGAGGTAATTATGGGGTATAAATACCTCTATACAATTCATTAAAAAATTAAGTGTTTGATAGTGTTTGGTATAATGAAAAAAGTTAAGGGACTATCATATATATATATATATATATATATAATTAGATAAAATATGACATAAAGTTAAAAGTTGTCTTTTTTTTAAGAAGAACCTATGGTTTTTTTTTTCTTTTCCAACAAAACTCTTTCTTTTAATGCTTAAAGACTTAATCAGTGAAAATTTAATAAATCCTTACATCCTCGAAAGAGGAATTGAAATATTACAAATTTAACATTAAAAAATAATTGATGATTAATTATTTTATTAGGATTATTGTGTGTTAATCACTTTTGCATGTTAGTTTAATTGAATTATTAACATCTCTAAATGAAAATAGTCATGGAAGTATTAATAGAACAAAAATAAAATAAATTTTAAAAAAATTAAATTACGAACAAGTCTCCTTATGTTACAGGATGAATGAGTACAGAAGTAATAATATCTTTAAACTTGGTTGTGGAATGTGTATAAGAATCTCCATCTTCATATAATAGATTTATAACCTTAGCAAGATTCACAACTCGTTCAAGAAGGACCATTGGAACAGCCTTGGGACTCATCAAGCATTCCTTATTTATATCTTTCCATGCATTGTTTACTTGTTTTATAAATTCATTCACTGCTTCTTTCTTTGATGCACCATTTTGATTCATATAGCACTCCACAGCTGATGCCACATCTCCCCTTTCCTGTTCACTCTGTGTGCATCCAAAGTATTATCAAAGTGAGTTAATGAAGATATAAAGTTAAGTGGGACTTGGCAGAATGAAAAAGTGCATTGTGAATGCTACGCAAGGTCGCTCGTTTGATCAGCACAATTTCAAGAGTCAGGGTTAGATTCTGCGGGCACAACCCGAACTAAATCTAGATTAGTCAGAGTCATGATGACTCTGGACATTAGATGGTTTTAAAAAAAAAAAAAAAAAAGAAGAAGAAGAATATATGAAGCAAAGGGAAGATGAAGTTTACCTCATGGCCTACCATGTCGTCCATTAATCTATTTATTACTGAGGAAGCTCTAACAATCAATGGCTCACTCACTACCCAATCAACAACTTCCTTAGTAATTATGTTTCCATCCATGCAAACAAAAGAAGTTGTGGATAACATCATGTATGCACCCGAGACAAGTGCAACCTTCATGTACTCTTCCAATGTTGGTACATAGCCATTGTGAAACCAATAAGCTTCATTGAGGTATGATCTTACTAATTTCTTCATCTAATAGGTTCATTATATAGTAAAATTAGTAATTTCCACACTTGAACAATTATATAATTTTGACTTAGATTAGTAAATCGAGGGAAAACTTACTTCATTCTTTGGATAATTTATCAAGTAGGATTTGCGTTCCTTGGCTAATTCATTCTCCATTTCAGAGTAAACATCCAACAAGGCCTTGTAAAAATGTCTTAGGTACAATGGCACTTCATTTACGGCATTAATGTCCCATCTAAATAAATACATTAACATCATCATCAGTAGAATGAAAAACATTTTTCATTTAATTATTTGAAAGTTTATTAAGTACATATACATATATACCTTTGTATTGCTTCGGTAAAAGGCAAAAGTTCATCAATAGTTCCATAAACGTCATAGATGTCATCAATGACTGAGGTCATGGCAATAACCTTAGTCATCATTCTTCTTCCCATAGAATATTGGGGTTCAAAGCATACTCCCAATATCCAAAAATAACACTCCACCAATCTATCTCTAGCAAATGGTAAACTTGATGCAAAATCTAACTCTTTCCACCATCTGAGGAAATATTAATTTCAATCAAAGAATTAGTATCAAACACATGCAAGCATGCAAAAATTGAAATTTAAGTGAGCCAACTAACTTTGTAAGTTCACAGAGCTCCTTTTGATGTTGTCTTTGGAGCATATTGAAGTCCAATTTTGCAAAATTGAGTATTATTTTGTTATGTCCTTCGTTATCCTCGTAAACGTGTATGAATAATTTAGCTCCCAGTCTTTTCAATGTTTTATGAATTGGTTGCTTTAGAGCGTGGTCAACTTGAGTCTCAATTGGCAAACCACGAGAGTTTGATAGCATGGATTGGAGTTGAGTTGTCGTAAATATCAATGCTTCCTCTAAAGTATCTTCTTCGCCGTGAACTAAGAAGTGAGATGTCTCGTACAAACTTAATAATCCTTTAATATCACTCACTAAATCTTCGTGGAATTTTCCTTCAGGGTTTTTGAATTGTTCGAATACATCTGGTTATGTTGAAAATTTTAGTTTTAGATTTCTATAAAATAAAAAAATAATAATACAGAAAATATATAACAATAAATGACATACCACATGAAACGTGATAACCTTGTTGTCTTAGAAGTCTGAAAGACAAAGACACAATATAGAGATTCTTTCCATGTTTAACATTGAAGTCATCATAAGTATCATGCAAACGTTGTAACAATGTTCTTATCTCTTTGTCAAAGTGATAATCGATTCCTAAACGTTGGATGGCATCAACCAAGTCCAATTTCTCTGAACATACCTCTCGTGTTCCATTAATAAGTAACCCACTAACATCTTCTTTCAGTACACCAAACTCTTCAATATCTTTCTGGCCAATCTTTTCCTTCACAAATAAATACAATATTGAACTTGAAACAACTATGAAACTGAAAATATTATTATACATATATATATTTCAGCTCACCTTGGTATGCGTAGAGTATTTAAGAAAATAATCTCCCCAAATGCTTGGATGATAATTGGCAGAGCGACGAGGGAGTAATGATGCTGATACTGGTACATAATTCACCTCCATTTTCTGAAGCCAGAAAAGATAAAATGGAGTATTTGCTGATTTAAATTCCTATGCTTTTTTGTATAACTCTATGCGGCTTTCTAATTTATAGGAGTAAGATAGAATGTATCTGTGTTTGTGGACAGAAAACATTTTTACTTTTCAAAGGCTAGAACACCAAAAAAAAAATTAAAAGATAAGGTTTAAAATTTGTTACTTGGCTTTCTATTGAGTAATAATGTGTCTTTTCAGATGTTTATGCAATCTCTATCCATATATATATATTTATTTATTTTATTTTCCTATTTTTTATTTTCTTTGTCATATATATAAATATATTTTTAATTAGGATATCTATCACATGTGAAGAAAATACTAGAGTTGTCTAACATATACAAATTTTACATGCTCCAGAAGTATGAGACTTTCTGGAAAAGTATCAAAAAAGAAAATTGTGAGGACTTTAGTCCAAAGTGAACAATATGATAGTAACTTAAAAGTTAAGTGGTGACAACCAAACTATATCAATTGATCTTTGATTTTTGCATCTATGTGTTCAAAGGATTCCATCTTAACAGATGTGAACTTCCTTAGAACTTTTGATATAGGCTACCATATCCTTAGAGGGAAATTTGGTGAGCTCTAAGGGTAGAGGTCAAGTCAACCTCAGGTTGGATATCTATGCCTTAGACCTAAGTTTGGAGACTCTTAATTCATGAGAGCTTATTATGCTAAGAATCTCTCAATAATTATGTGTGCTTGTGTAAATTCTGAAAGATCCTAAGATTATTTTTCATCTATTGCTTTCTTTCATTTCTTTCTTTACTTGCTTTCTAGATTAGATCTCTTTCCTATCTCATTTGTGGAACCTAAACTTTAGTTTTCTCTAAGTCCATCATTAGTAGATGAATCCTAACTTCCTTCGGAAATGACTTATTAAATTTTTAAAACAAATGGTGTTTAATACTCCCCTAATCAAAAGCCTCAATTTAATATAAAAATATAGGTTAGAGAAACAACCATTACATTTAGACGCATCAGTCCAACAATCAGGTTCCTCAAATAGATCGTCAACAAATTTTCAACCTTACGAACATTATCACAGCCCCTATCCTCTCTGAGGCCCAAAACAACTTAAGAATCTAGAATCTTCTTCTTTCTTACAATCTAGATTTCACCGAAATAAGAAGCACAATAAAAGATGCAACTCGTCTTGCAAACAACAACATGATGATTCTCTTTACTTGCCATCAAGATGTTTGCAAAATCTCAATGTTAATCAGGAACATATGTTCTGTCGAAACTCAACCAATTCAAATACACCAAGTTAATCATTCCAACAACCCTTCATTAGATGTCGTCATCTCTGTTGTCTCACCTCCTTTCCGGAGGATCTCAATCACCTTCCCTCAATGATCATCATGTTATGGAATGTTAGGGGAGCGGGTAGCAAAGATTTCCTTCAAATATTTTTAGATCTCCCTATACAATACAAGCTAGACCTAGTCGTTCTTACTAAAACCAAAATTTTAGCTGAAAAATCCCATGAGATTATCCAAAAATTTTGTTATATAAATAAACTTTTTCTGAGGCTAGAGGTTTATCAAGAGGTATTTATCTCCTTTGGAGTAATGAGTTTGACCTTGAAATTGTAGGAAAAACAAGACAAAGATTCCCGTTCATGTCAAGACATTTTATGCAGAGAATACATTGTGTGAAGTTGCAACATTGTTTCATAGATGCGAACAAAGTGGCAAACACTCTAGCGGACATGGGGCGAACTACCACCACAATGCAAACACAGATGTTATTTATTCCAATACCATTGCTAGCAAGACTACTAAATTTTGACAATGGACTAGGAACGGAAATGCAAATTGTCAAGACTGGATGGGCTAAGCAGCAGGCTTCGTTGTTTTACAGTTATGGTTCTTTGAGTCTTTTTTTTTTTGGGTCTTTTTTGGGTCTACTGTATTTCCCATTGACAAGAGCAATACTTACTAGTATAACTCTCGCTTTACTCTTCAATTAAGGTATCGTTTTATGATTAAATGAATTAAGAGAATTGATTGTCACTCTAAATGTATTAAAGAGTAGGGCAGAGTACTCATCGTTGACTTAGTATAAGATTTTGCATTTATATATCATTTTATCCCAAGGAAGAAAGGTTGAATTAAAACAATTGATAAACCATGAACATTCAAGATATAGGTTCCAAGCACAAGATAAGAGAGGTTAAATCCAATTAGATCTAATCTAAGAAAGGAATAAAAACAAGTAAAGGAAGGATAGGATCTTAGTTAAGTACACATGAATATGAGAGGTTCTACATACATTATTCTAGAACTTACATGCTTAGATCCAAGGGTCAACATGATCAACTATGTTAGTTCTCACATGTCTACCTCAAACCCTACCATATAGCTATGTATGAAGGTATATGGATAGCCTATACTACATCTCCATGAAACTCACATCCATAAGATGGAATCTCATAAGACATAATTCAAGAAACAATGAAAACATAGTATAGATCACACATGATAAGTCAAATAAATGACATATTATTATTCTCATACTCAATCCTAAAGAAATGTAGAAGATAGAGATCCTATATTTGTGAATTGTGCTAAATTTATCCATTCAAAATACTTGAAAAATAAAATAGGAAGAAGATGTACAACAATTAAGCAAGGACTTCTTCAATCTTCCAAGATCATATAGATATAGATACAAATCTTCACAAGAAATATCAACTTAGTGAAGCTCCTTATGGTTGAGGCAACCTCACTTTATCAACTATTTGGAGGATAAGTGATATATGAATCAATGTCACTCGAAGATTATGAGTACAAGAACTTCTTGGTTTAGACAATTCTCACATTCACAACAGTCAAAGTAATATGATAATCATTCTCACAACAACAACAATCCCTCAAGAACTCCTGTTAGGTTGTGGAGCCTGATGGGTTAAGTTTACTAGATGGCTAAGGGAACCCTAATGGTGCCCTAGTGGCATGGGTCGTGACCCGTTAAAGGCCCGTGAGCATGACTCTGAACCCTAGTCATCCCTAGATGGCTATATATAGGGGTAGATGGGCAAGGCAAAAAATGTAATTTCTCTACAACTGTATATATCTAAAATCATCAATAAAATACCTAGACGCCGTGGAGTTTACCATCCCGATGTTACCACGTATATTTCTCCTCGTATTTTCTCCCCTATTCTTTGTGTTCTTTATCTAGATATAGTGTGTGAATTTTGCAATCCTAACTGCTAGTATCAGAGCTTAGGAAAGATTCATCACGATCTGAAGGGATGGAAAGTTCAAAGTTAGGGATCGAGAATTTTGATGGATCCAATTTCAGTTTCTGGAAGATGCAGATCGAAGATTATTTGTACCAGAAAGATCTTCACGAACCCTTGACTGGGGTGAAGCGGGATTCCATGATAGAGGAGCATTGGAAGCTAAAGGATCGCCAGGCATTGGGGGTGATCCGATTGACTTTGTCCAGAAATGTGGCGTTCAACATCGTGAAAGAGAAGACTACAGCCGGTATGTTAAAGGCGCTATCAAATATGTATGAAAAACCATCTGCGATGAACAAGGTATATTTGATGCGTAGATTGTTCAATTTATAGATGTCTGAAAGTGGTTCTGTTGCTGATCTTATGAACGATTTCAACATGATTATAAGTCAACTGAGTTATGTGGAAATTAACTTTGAAGATGAAATTAAAGCATTGATTTTGATGTCATCTCTGCCCGAGTCTTGGGATACTATTGTTGCTGCGATTAGCAGTTCCCGTGGATCTAAGAAGCTGAAGTTCGATGAAATCTGTGATGTTGTTCTCAGCAAAAGTATTCGTAAACGAGAAGTGGGAGATTCATCGGACAGTTAGCGTTGACCGAAGGGGGAGAAGCAAGTCAAAGGGCCAACATCAACATGGTCGATCACAATCAATGAATCAAGGAAAATTTCCGAACAGATCAAACATAACTTGTTGGAACTGTGGAGATAAAGGACACTTTCAGACAGATTGTAAAAAGTCAAAGAAGAAGCAGGATCAAAGATCTGGAGATGACAATGATTTTGTAAATTCAGCAGAGGACATTAGGGATGCTCTAATCTTTAGTGTGGACAGCCCGATTGAATCTTGGATTTTGGATTCAGGTGCATCTTTTCATTCGTCTCCAAGCAAGGAAATATTCCAAACTTTCAAATCTGCAAATTTTGGAAAGGTGTATCTTGCTGACAACAAAGCCTTGGAGATTGAAGGAAAGGGGGATGTTTGCATTAAGTCTCCATCAGGAAACCAGTGGACATTGGAGGATGTCAGATTTATTCCCGGGCTCAAGAAGAATCTGATCTCTGTTGGTCAGTTGGATAGCACGGGCTATGCCGCAAAATTTGGGAAAGGTTCGTGGAAGATTGTGAAGGGTGATATGGTTGTTGCTCGTGGAACAAAATCTGGAAACTTGTACACCACTGCAGGGTGTATCATCATGGCTAATGTTGCTGAAAATACTTCTAGTTCATGTCTGTGGCACAACAGACTTGGACACATGAGTGCCAAGGGAATGAAGATGCTGGTTGCAAAAGGAGCTTTAGAGGGCCTAAAGTCTGTTGATATGGATCTTTGTGAGAGTTGTGGTATGGGTAAATAGAAAAGAGCTAGCTTCACAAAGACTCCAAGAGAGCCAAAGAAAGTGCAGTTAGAAATGGTCCATACAGATGTTTGGGGACCATCTCCAATTTCATCACTTGGAAGATCCAGGTTCTATGTCACCTTCATTGATGACTTTAGCAGGAAGATATGGGTTTACTTCATGAAACATAAATCAGACGTGTTTACAACTTTCAAGAGGTGGAAAGCTGAAGTTGAGAATCAGACTAGATTAAAGATCAAATGCTTAATGTCTGATAATGGGGGAGAATATGACAAGTTAGAATTTAAAATATTATGTGCTGATGAGGGAATCAAATTGATGAGGACAGTTCCCGGAAAGGCAAGACAGAATGGAGTTGCTGAGAGGATGAACAGAACATTGAACGAGCGTGCTTGGAGCATGAGGATACACTATGGGGTGCCCAAGATGTTCTGGGCAGATGCTGTGAGCACAACTGCATACTTGATCAATAGGGGACCATCAGTTCCCTTGGGGTTCAAGATTCTAGAGGAAGTGTGGACAGGAAAGGAACTCAAGTACTCACACTTGAGAACTTTTGGTTTCACTGCTTATGTTCGTGTTGATCCAAAGAAGAGGGACAAGCTTGATGCTAAGGCTGTAAAGTGTTACTTCATAGGCTATGGTTCTGACATGTTCGGTTACAGGTTTTGGGATGACAAGAATAAAAAGATTCTAAGACATTGTAATGTGATATTTTATGAGTCTGTTCTATACAAGGACAGAGAGCAGAAGGTTGCAGAGACTACGAAGCAAGTGAGAGTTGAGATTGAGTTGCAAAAGAGTACACCTAGAGATGTTGTACCAGAAACTCAACCAACTCCAAACACTATTGCTGAAGAGTCTGAGGTAGAGCAAGTGACACCTGAGCAGGTGTTGAGGAGATCATCGAGGATCATTAGAGCACCAGATAGGTATTCACCTGCATTACACTATCTGTTATTGACTGATGAAGGGGAACCAGAATCTTTTGATGATGCCCTACAGGTGGAGGATTCAATCAAGTGGGAGCAAGCCATGGATGATGAGATGAGCTCACTTTAGAAGAACACTTGGGTGTTGACTGAGTTGCTTGCAGGGAAGAGAGCTTTGTTGAACAAGTGGGTGTTCAGAATCAAAGTTGAACCAGATGGCAAAAGAAGGTTCAAGGTTCGGTTAGTGGTTAAAGGATATTCTAAAAGGAAAGGTATTGATTATGTTGAAATATTTTCTCTTGTTGTGAAGTTAACTTCTATCCGAATTCTGTTGAGCATTGTTGCATCGGAGAATTTGCATCTTGAGCAAATGGATGTAAAAACAGCGTTTTTACATGGCGATCTGGACAAGGAGATCTATATGCAGCAACCGGAAGGATTTGTTGTTCCTGGCAAGGAACACATGGTGTGCAAGCTCAACAGGAGCTTGCATGGACTGAAGCAGGCACCAAGGCAGTAGTACAAGAAGTTTGACTCCTTCATGACTAAGAGTGGCTTTTACAAGGCTGAAAAGGATTAGTGTTGTTACTTCAAGAAGTACACTGATTCTTATGTCTTTCTACTCTTGTATGTGGATGATATGTTGATTGCAGGATCCAGTATGAGGGAGATCAACAATCTGAAGGCGAGGTTGTCTTCAGCATTTGAGATGAAGGATTTGGGTGCAGCGAAGCAGATTTTGGGGATAAAGATTTCTCGAGATAGATCTGCTAACACTTTAAATCTATCCCAGGAGCATTACATTGAGAAAGTGTTGCCAGATTCAGGATGACTGATGCTAAACCCAAGACTACTCCATTGGCAAATCACTTAAAATTGTCAAAGGAGTAGTCACCAAAGACAGTTGAGGCACGTGAGCATATGGCACTTGTTCCATATGCTTCAACATTTGGAAGTTTAATGTATGCTATGGTCTGCACCAAACCTGATATAACACATGTAGTGGGAGTTGTTAGCAGGTACATGGCGAATTCGGGGAAAGAGCATTGGGAAGCTGTGAAGTGGCTTCTAAGATATCTGAGAGGTACATCCAGTACTTCACTTTGTTTTGGAAAAAACAAAGTTATTCTACAGGGCTTTGTGGATGCTGATCTTGGTGATGACGTGGACTCGAGCAAGAGCACATCTGGTTACGTTTACACTATAGGTGGTACAGCAGTGAGCTGGATGTCCAAGCTTCAAAAGTGTGTTGCTCTTTCATCTACTGAGGCTGAGTATGTGGCAATAGCTGAAGATGGGAAGGAGATGATATGGATGGCAGATTATCTAGAAGAATTGGGTAAGAAATAGAGCGAGAAGATTCTTTACTCAGATAGCCAGAGTGCCATACAGTTGCTGAAGAACCCAGTCTATCATTCTAAGACGAAGCACATCAGGAGACGCTATCATTTCACTCGCAGGGCAGTGGAGGAAGGTGATATGTGCTTGGAGAAGATAGAGGGTGCAAAGAATCCAGCAGACATGTTGACTAAATGTGTTGATGTTGGAAAATTGGGGTTGTGCAAAACCTCAGTTGGCCTTTTGTAGTAGTTTCTACAGATGTTGCGGTGCGGTGAAAATATTGATGATGTTGGGATTCAATTTTTCGAGAACAATCTTTTGGGTGACTGATCAGTCACCAAGTGGGAGAATTGTTAGGTTGTGGAACCTGATGGATTAATTTTACTAGATGGCTAAGGGAACCCTAATGGTGCCCTAGTGGCATGGGTCGTGACCCGTTAAAGGCCCGTGAGCATGACTTTGAACCCTACTCATCCCTAGATGGCTATAAATAGGGGTAGATGGGCAAGGCAAAAAATGTAATTTCTCTACAACTGTATATATATGAAATCATCAATAAAATACCTAGCTTCCGTGGAGTTTACCATCCCGGTGTTACCACATATATTTCTCCTCGTATTTTCTCTCCTATTCTTTGTGTTCTTTATCTAGATATAGTGTGTGAATTTTGCTATCCTAACAACTCCTTGGTTTAGAAAAGACTTCAAGAAGAAAAGAAAAGTATATGAAAGCACAAAACTATATTAAAGATTCAAAGTGATAGAATTTCACTAGCCTTAAACAATTCCTCACTTTACATGTGTAAATTTTCACTATTTATAGATGAATTACATGGGGCAAAATAGGAATTTCGTAAATAAAAAATTTGATGAATAGTGCTTGACAGGCGTTAAGGCGCGATATGTAAAATGCCTTCACATTTTGTAATTGAGTCCCTAAACATGTAATTTCTTGCAAATTTGTCCTAAAAACTTCCTGAAACCACTTAATTCATAGAATTAGTCAAATCAAGTGAAAAGTAATTAATATCCTTGAAATTGTCAATTAAGTAGGTACAAAAAGCTACTAAAATATTTGAATATTTTAACATTATCACCTATCCAATGGATTGCCTCTACTTTTTACTTGTTTTTGGCTTTGTTTTCTATTTGCTTTTGTCGTTTGTACCTAAGCGAGCTTACCAAAACCTCATAACTTCTTCTATGCATTGATAATCCATCCATTATCCACCAAAAAAAACTTCTCTGCAAGCAATGTCTTCGTCAGTATATCAGAGCCATTATCATTAGTGTACATCTTGTCAAGTGTCAACAACGAGGAATCTAATACATCACGAATCCAATGATACCTCACATTTATATGCTTTGTTTGATTATGGAGGGTGTAATTCTGACACAAATGAATTGCATTTTGACAATCACAATAAAGATTATATATACTTGTTTGATACCCAACTCCTGTAGGAAATTTTTAAACCAAATAATCTCCTTATGTGCTTTAGTAATTCCAATGTATTATGCCTTATGTGCTTTACTAAATCTCTTAAGGGTGTAATTCCTTATCTCCTTATGTGCTTTACTAAATCTCTTAAGTTGAGCAATGCAGTTTTAGAGTTTACTCCATCATGAGACTGCTCCCCCTTCCAAAAATCAAGTAACCAAATGTAGACTTTCTCTTGTCAAGATCTCTTCTCATGCTAGAATCTTTACATCCATCAAGTATAGTCTTTCAATTTCCAAAGCATAAACTGAACTTGTAAGTACTTCTGAAATATATGAATATCCACTTGACAACATTCCAATGTGCTTTTACAGGATTAGAATGATACCTACTAACAACCCCTACTACATGAGCTATATATGGACTTATGCAAACCATTGCATACATTAGCCCATAAACAACTGAGGCATAAAGAACACTCTTTATCTCCGCTTTCTCTTTCTCACATGGCCGACCTACTTAATGTTCAACTTGAAGTTACCAACAAGTGGAGTTAAAACTTCCTTAGCTTTGCTCATGTTGAATCTGTGAAGAACTTTCTCAGTATACTTCTATTGAGATAACCAAAGCTTTCCATTTTGTCTATCCCGAGTGATCTTGATTCCAAGAATATGTTTGACAAGTTCGAAATCTTTCTTAACAAATGATTTGCTTAACTCCTTTTTTAATTTATCAATATTTGTGGAATCACCACCAACAATCAACATATTATCCACATAAAGTATAAGAATAATAACGTCACCTTCCAAAGACATCTTCACATAAACACATTCATCTGTGATACTATTTGTGATACACCGTCTCACATCGATAAGTGAAGTAAGTGTGCAATAGTATATAAGAATAAGCATAGGTAATCATAGTCAACTCAGGCTATCCCTTTTGGTATAGTGATCATAGGTAATCATAGTCTCACATCAATACCTTTTTTTAAATTGAAACCCTTCACAGCTAAATTTGCATTATACTTTAGTTGTAAATTTCTCTCTTGATTTTTCAATATGAAAACCCGTTTGTTCTTCAAAGCTCTCTTACTTTAGATAACTTCACCAAATTATAAATATGATTTTCCTACAAAGGAACCGTCTCATCTACTTCTCCTTTTTCAAACTCTGCTTTCAACAAGTACAAGTAGAGATCCCATGTTCATTCCTCTACCAACAAGAAGTTGAAACCTGTCATTGGCTGTATTATGTCTGTTATGAGGTTATCTACTTTTACTTCTACCTCTACCTTCTATTTTCTTTGTCACAAGGGCATAAGAGGCACTAACAATTCGTTGTTGTTTTCTTTTCATTTCTTCATTCATCCCAAAATCCTTTACTATGCCCAACTTAAGAGATTTAGTAATATTGGTTCCCAAATTATTGTTTTTGTGGAATTAGTCCTCAAATTATAAATAAAAATATTGTGATATTGTTTCTTCAGTTAAAAATTCTCTTAAATCATCGTTAAGTAAAAAAACTTCATGTATATTTATGTCACTATACTATTTAAATATATTTAATAATAAGTACATTGACATAAAATAGTTTTCAAATTATATATGTTTTGTGATTGTCATTGTATAGCCTACAACTATACTTGTATCTCTTACTATACATTTCATATAAATTAAGAAAAATTCCTCATTTTAATTTTTTTTTAATATTGGATTTCCTAATAAAGTCATTTAGTTTAAATTCGTATCATATTATTTCTTTAAAATTAATATTCTTTCCTGTCTAAAAATAACTTTTTAAAAGAATAAATTTAATCCTTTTGATATAAATTGATGTGTATTTTAATAGATATCTGAGTTTAAGTTATTATACAAACAATTTTTTAATAATTGTGAATTTATTATTAAATAAATTTATAATTTGTAAATTTAGTCATAAAATATTTATTTTTCTTTTGAATGCATCAACGATGTCTATCGAAATATGATAATGTCAAATTATATCACATTTTTAACACGTATTTGTGTCTATGTTATGAACAATTTTGAAAGTATTTTTGACTTAATTACATTAAATTACCATTTAATTACTGAATTTTGGTATTTGTAATGTTTTAGGTGTTGAATTGGAGAAAATAGACAAATATATGGTCAAATAGTAATTTCTGGAAGCCGAAATCGTCACCGTGAAGCCATAAGGGCCGTCTAGCCAGAACAGCCACTGTGGCTCCGGGAGTTCACCCCTATATAATGCATACGCCTCTACACTACTTCAGCATAGATTCTCTAGTTCTATGTCTAAATCTCATGTTCGAGATATCTAACACTGACAAATTCTATTGCATCTTCAATCTTGCCATGTTTAAGATGAATTTAAAGAAAATAAATCTATTGCATCTTCAACCTTGCCATGTTTAAGATGAATTTAAAGAAAATAAATCTATTGCATCTTCAACCTCGCCATGTTTAAGATGAATTTAAAGAAAATAAATCTTTTCAAGATACAATTTTGTCTAAATCTACTGACTGAGTAACAGGTCGGGTTTGAAGTCCTTAGTGACTAACGGGTCGGGTCTGAAATATTTTATTCAGTGACTAACGGGTCTACTCTAAATCCTTTAACGGGTCAGGTTTGAAGTCCCTTACTTAGTGACTAACGGGTCGGGTCCAAAGTCCTTTTACTCAGTGACTAACAGATCAAGTTTGAAATGCTTTATTGAGTGACTAACGGGTCCACTCCGAACCCCTTAACGGGTCGGATTTGAAAGCCCTTTACTGAGTGACTAATGGGTCGGGTCTAAAGTCCTTTACTCAGTGACTAACAGATCGGGTCTGAAATGCTTTATTCTATGACTAACAGGTCGACTCTGGACCTCTTTACTCAAATATTTAAAATAATCTTTTATATTATATAATTATTGTAAAAATAATTAATCAAAATTAATCTTTATTTTTAATTCTTCTATTAAAATTAATATAATATTTTGTATCGTGTTTTAATGTTGTTTATGTTTATAAGAATTAGATGTTAAAATTTTGAGAATTTTTTTTAAAATAGATTTATACGCTTATTTATTTTATATTTTATTTTATTTTATTTGAATTTTTTCTTGATTTAATATTTATTATCAGTTTTTGTGTTTTATAGATTTCGTGATTTTTAAAGTTAATAAAAACGAAAGTGTATTGATGCGACATAAATTCTTCCAAGGAATTTAACTGATCTGTGGGTCAAGAAAACCCCCATGGTGACATAAATACCCATTTATGGGCCTCATAAAAGGGAAGACATTACGTCTTTACTCCCTCATTTATGACCCGTTACTCATAACGGTCATAACGGGTATAACTGCCCAAATCCATAAATGTACATTCATTGTCAGATTCCTATAAAAGAGAGATCTGAGGATGAAGTAAAGACTTTTTCCTAATCTCCAGATATCAATAAACACTCTACTGACTTAAGCATCGGAGAGTTCACGGGGTACAAACTCCCCATTGAACCTATTTGTTTTGCAGGTGATGCGATTCCGGTTGACATGCTAAATAGGTGTTATTTTACCCTATGTTGATTATGAATAATCAAGGACTGTGATTGACTAATTGTCACATTTAGTCTCTATGGTGTCACTTAATCAGCCAGAACCTAAGGCAGAGTACCTATCGTGTAGCTAGTCTGTTGGAAAGTATCTACGATTTTATTAACTTAATTATCGTACTCCCAGGGAAGTGGCAACGGCTTAGTAGTAACTAGCCTTTTATCCTAACTCCTATCTTATGATCTAGTTATGCAATCTTCATCAAATACTTTGATGAGAGGGTGATTCTTTCTCCACTAGGTTTAAGTCTAATTAATCCTAGAAGTGTTTTATAGATGAGTTCTGATTCTATGTTATACTGTTCCTATATGTTGATTGACCTATATTCGAGTATTTTAGACATGTCTTAGCCTGGATTGCAACTATGTTCTGTGTCTAAAGGCGTACCACATCCGAGGTTTCTAATAAACCGCCCTACCTTAATGACGGCCCTACTCACGGTTCGGGACGAAGGCATCCATGAAAGCCCTATGTCACTTCGGGGATCATACCGCTTGCCCTAGCCGCCGGCATAATCGGACTCGGCTCGGCTTCCCCTAGACTACTCTAACAGACAGGGTGTTCAGCATGTTATTTTATCTAGCATGTCAGACACCAATACTAATTGATGCTTGTTAAACTAAATACGTTATGATTAGACCGTGGTTAGGAATTGTCTATAACCCTAACTTTAGTTTAAAAGAGCACATTAGACATGCAGACATAGTGAATGTTAAGCAGGTGGCTATTTCCGGAAAAACATAACAACGTCAACATATAAAACAACTATTCATAAAAATCGTAATCTCGCATTCATAATAAATATTTAGAACAATACAATAACAACATATAAGAGAGGGACATGGGGACTGATGCCATAAAGAAATCACCCTTTACGTAGTCTCGCCGACGGAGCGTACTGCTGTATATGTCGTATTGCTCGCCTTGACTCTGCTCGCTAGAACCTTCGGAGGACGCTTCCTCAGCCTAGTAACTGGGCTTTACCTTAATACCCAGCTTAAGCCCAGTCCTGTGGACTGACTCTTCGAACGCCTAGAGCCCTCTTAGGATCTCCTAATGAAATCCCGGGTATTCTATGAATACCAGAAATGAACCTATCTATAGAAGCCTAAGATCTGAGACTATTTCTCAGAAACTAAAACAAAACACTAATAAGAAAGAAAACTGAGATCCGAGTCTCTGAGTGAGTTGTGTACCAGAGAATTGTACACTGGAAACCACTAAATGACTCAGATCGAGTGGAGAGGAATGAATTCAACTGCTGGAGGCCTGGTGTATTTATAGCAACTTCCCGGGGTGATTTTTCAGCAAAACTTCGATGTGGGACTGGATCTGGGGGTTCGGGACGCCCGTCCTGATCCGTTGACTAAGTCAATATTTCCAAAAATTGCATTTTTGCCCCAAAATTTGCTGTTTTCGTCTACTTTTCACCTGACACTTCCAAAATCATAAAAACTGTGAAATTAAGATTAAACGGGTGCATTGCAACTCTGGGGTGATTTGTCTCGAATTCAGTGGAAAGGTGTCTGCCATTCTTTAAGGCATTAAAAAATTCGAAGAATGCCTTTGCTTGGACACTGGAGTGCAGTCGTTCCTGGAACGACTTGAAGAATCACCTGCAGAGCCTACCATTGTTGCGCCCCCCCCCCCCCAACTGCAAGAGAAACTCTTTTCCTCTACTTATCCTTTTCTGATGCTATCGTGGCATCAGTATTGGTGAAAGAAGAGGGAACAAAGCAGCACCTGGTGTACTTCGTCAGCAAAGTTTTGAACGATGCGGAGTCCAGGTACCCAAACATTGAGAAGTTAGCATACGCATTAGTAATATCCACACGAAAACTCAAGCCATATTTTGAATCACATCCTATTGTGGTTTATACTAATGCCCCTCTCAATTAAATCTTCCATAAGTTAGATCAATCAGGGAGGATGCTAAGGTGGTTCATCGAACTATGTGGACAAGAAATATTTTTCAAGTCGCGAACCGCGATCAAAGCCCAGGCCCTAGCAGATTTCCTAGCAAAAGGGTCCTATACAGACCCTAGTTCAACAACAGAGCCTACCAAAGAGCCATGGGAACTAAAGGTAGATGGTGCAACCAATTCTAAAGGAGTCGGAGTAGGCCTTGTATTAACTTCGCCCAACAAGAAATACGTGGAGATGAGAGCAATCTGGCTAAAACCTCGTCTCTCAAACAATCAAGCGGAGTATGAAGCGTTGATAATAGGGCTGGAATGGGCTCACGGAGCCAACATCAAATCACTACAAGTTTACACCAACTCACAACTGGTGGGCTACAAGTTTACAAGGAACTTATGCGGTTCAATCAGAGGGCTTACTGCATTACGTTGAAAAGGCTCAAGTATGGAGAGAAAAATTCCATCCCTTCACCTTATCGTTGCTTAGCCGAAATGAAAATCAGCAAGCAGACAGGCTAGCAAAGATCGCTTTTGGAGAAACCCCAAATGATGAAGGCATTCGCATAGAGGAATTCACAGAGACAGATCTTATCTACTGGTTCCATCCTACCCCGAAGTCATGGGATGAAGAAATAAAGGATTTCATACAAAGGGGCGACCTTCCGAATGATGAGGTTCGAGCAAGGCAAGTCAGGCGACAGTCAGCTCGATATACCGTACTCGATGATGTACTTTACCGGCGATCCTTCACAAGGCCCTTACTTCGATGTATCTCGCATACCCAAATCAATGACCTCCTTGCGGAAATACACGAAGGGGTATGCGGGGGACACCCTGGGGCCCGAGCTTTGGCCGAAAGAGTAATCAACCAAGGGTACTATTAGCCAATACTCAGAAAAGACGCAGCGGAGTATGTCAAGAAGTGCGAGACCTGCCAAATTTTTGGAACAATACCTCAGCTAACCATCGTCGAACAAACTCCGGTGGTAGCAGCATGGCCATTAGATATGTGGGGCATGGACCTAATGGGAAAATTCCTGAAAACAAGAAATGGATATGAATATTTGGTGGTAGCAGTTGACTATTTCTCAAAGTGGATAGAAGCAAAGGCTCTCACACATCCCAGAGAGGAGAATGTCTCAAAATGTTTCAGACAAAATGTCATATGCCGCTTCGGAATACCTAGAGTCGTGGTTACAGATCACGGAGTACAATTTTCAGCCAAATTTTCCGCCGAGTGCCACCGATTACATATCAAACATTGGAAGTCGTCGGTAGCACATCTGCAGGGTAATGGCCAGGCAGAAGCCGCCAACAAGATGGTACTGACGACCCTTAGAAAAAACTTGGAAGGAAGATCAAACAAGTGGGCTGACGAGCTGAACCCAGCACTATGGGCAATCCGTACATTGACTAGGGGCCCCACCGGTGAAATATCATACGCACTGGTGTATGGTTCAGAAGCAGTAGCACCAGCCGAAGTCTCATTACCCACAGCAAGGGTGACGATGTACAATGAAGAAACCAACAAAGAAAGGCGAAGCACAGAATTAGACCTTCTAGAGGAGAGAAGAATAGCGAGTCGCCTGAGATCAGGATCATTCAAACAAAAAACCAAGAAAGGTCACGACAAGAAAGTATTCAAACGACCAATCCAAGTAGGGGATTGGGTACTTCGGAAGATAGAAGGTACTGCCAGACATATAACGGCGAACAAGCTGACCCCAAACTGGGAAGGACCGTACCTTGTAGACCAAGAGATTAGACCTGGTACGTACAAACTTATGAATAAAGACAGTTTTATAATACCAAATCCGTGGCATGCAAACCACTTGAAGAGGTGTTATGTATGAATGTCTCCTGGAAAAACTTGTATAAGTACCGAGTCTACAATGTCAAAACTGTCGAGTCCTTGAAATCTCACTATAAGGGTGTTCGTTGTTCCGAAGTATCTGGTTTAAAGAATACTTGGTAAATTTTATTGCGATGAAGTTATCGTGGTTCGAAGTATCAAGTTCGAATTTATACTTGGTAAATTTTATTGCAATGGATTTATCATGGTGTGAAGTATCAAGTTCAAATTTATACTTGGTAAATTTTACTGCGATGGAATTATCGTGTTCGATGTATTAAATTAAGACATACTTGAAGAAGTGTTCGCAGGGTCGAAGTGTTAAAATAAACAATACTTGGTAAAAATTCATAGTATTGAAAGTAAAAGTCAAGACAACACTTCAACATTTACAAAAATGACTACAAGTCTAGGGGGCAGCAGAGCTGGAGCCTGGGGCAGCAGAACTTGGTCCTTCGCCCAACATGTCCCTGAAAGTAGGAGAAGAAGGCTGGGGCGGGGTCCAAAAAGGTTTTCCTCTCTTTTCATCTCTTTCCCGAAGCACTTCTAACTCCTCGGTAGTGAATGGGACAAAGTCAGCTCCTTAGCGACAAAAGTCATTATCAAAATTGGATTTGAAGGTTTGAAGGAGAACAGACATGTCTTCAAAATACGGATGCAGTTGCCTAATGATGTGAACACATCCCTTGTCCAGAAAAGAACCGGCTTCACGGCTAATCTCTGCATTATACTCAGGAGAGCTCTTAAAGTCGTCAATGATCTTTCTCTTAAACTCCTCTGAACGACAATGTTCAAGCTCCTCCTGTACGGAAAGTCGGCTAGTAACAGCTTCATCTCTAGCCGAGTTCAGTTCAGTGTTTGCAACTTGCAGCTTGTCATTGGCAACTATCAACTCGGCAGCCCGCTACTTCATACCAGCTAACAACCTCCTCACCTCCTCTGCTTCGTTGGACATATGCTGCTTCTCAGAGTTGAGTGATTCTATAAGGGCAGCTTGCTTATTCACTTCTTGCTCCAACGAAAGCAGTCGAGGCTCATTAACACTTCGCCATTCTGCATTAGTCGCCGCTTGCTCTATCTGCTTCGTTGTTTGGGATTTAGAAACGTGATGGACTAAGGAAGAAACCTACAGAAAGAAAAACAAAGTCAAAAACTATTCCAAGAAGCAAATGAAACAAAGAGACTTACCCGAGCCAGTAAAGCTCTAATTCGATTGGTAGCTTCTTCAACCCCCATCTCGCTCTTGCCCGCCAGGCTTTCCGCATCCTGAGCCCTCTCCAAAATAGCTTCGCCAAGCAAAGTTGCGACATAGGGATTGTTGAACCGAAGATTGGTAAGAGGCGGAGTCTTTTCAATAATCTCCAAGGCCAAAGACTTGAACCCCTCTTCCTCGGTAGGCAGCTCGAACCCCGGTTGAAGCCAAGAAGGACCGGGGGTTCTTGAACTTACCTCGGGCTCAGTGGCTGGAGCAGCCCCTAAATCGTCAGCAGGAGATGGCTCAGTTGGAGTAGACCCCGAAGCCCGATGAGCTGAAAATGGGACTGCTTCCAAAACATCTTCGGAAGCAGGCGAAACTGGGGGTGAGGTAGCCAAATCTTCAGTAGGACGCCGAGGTGAAACCCTTCGTCTTTGGCGAGGATGAAGTTGTTCTTCATCCTCTCCCACCTCCGGGGTAGCATCCCGACGAGTTTCAGGGGCCAAACGCGGAGTTTCATCCCTTACCTCTTCCCGGGGTCTACGCACTCCCCAACCTCACTTTGAAGGTTCCGCTGAAGAAGGATAGGTGAGGGGAGTGTCACCAACGGCACCTCGGTCTATGAGACATGGAGGAAACCGGGGCAATGAATTCAGGTGAGACTGGCGAACGTCTCTTTCCTCCTCCCGATCTCCCCACACTGTCTTAAACATGGTTGGACCTACAAACACAACAACAAGTCAATACCGATGTAAGATAAAATCAAAAAAGAGAAGTAAACAAACTATACCCTTGCCAGTCTGACAACCCCGAGCAGTAAGGGAACATGCATCACACTGAAAAGAAAAAACACCCCCAGGGTGTATGGTCCAGTCCTCATTCGGCTCCTCCCCCGCGAAGCCTAACTCTTTTTTCCTCTCCGACAGACCAACCCCTATTCCACACCATTTCAGGCTTGACTCACTAAGTAAATCCGCAGAGGAATACACTCGGGTCTGGTTCTGACGGTTATCCCCTAAGTCTCGAGTAATAATTTCCAAAAAAGACTTCTCAGAGTGGCTAAGGGAAGAAGGATATTGGATTTGAGGCCATTGAAAGTTTTCATTAACAGAGGGGCGGAAAGGGAAACCATTACGAGACTCTACCAGTAGCCATCTCTCCTTAAAATCTACTTTATTGGAAGGAGAATCGAAGAGTAAGACTTTATACCTACGGGGACGAATAGAAATGGTGTTATTAGACATCCAAACTGAGGAGGAAAACATACTAAGGATGTTATCAGTTATTCAAAGCCCAACCGATGGCAAAGACAAATAAGGCAAAACATAGTACGGACAGTGTTCGGATGAACCTGCCCAGGTTGGACTCGAGCAAAAATCAAGAAATCTGCAAAAGCAGGGTCCATAGGAAGATGGAACCCCACTTCAAAATGGGCCAGGGGAACAAGGATATGACGAAGAGACATCTTCCCGGCTAAAGGATCAACAAAAACTCTATAAATTCTAAGGTTAAGGCTATATTTACGGGCAAAAGAGACGGCTTGTTCCCTAGTAATCCTATTTCTACCTAAGGGAAAGTCGGATGGAGGGGGACTAGGCATGGGTGGTTGAAAGGGGACTCCTACGGGAACTTCACCTCGGGCCGCCCTCCTTGCTACTGTAACCTTCGGTCGAACATGCCGAGGATTCCCAAAACCCTCATCCATTAAATCCTCAACTTCCCAATCATTCTCTCTTCGAGGAGCCATATCCTACTTGCGAATGGAAGCCCAATATTTAGAACCTCACGCAAGTATAAAGCTACCCGAAACTAACATCCTAAAACCCTCAAATCCTACGAAAATGCAGCACCAATCCATCCCCAAAAATAAAACAAAACAGTTTAAACTCACACAGTATTAAACCCAAAGCCATAAATAGACAAAACATACCTTTTTAAATGTCTGAATCCGAGAAGAAGACCGAAGGAAAAGGTTGAAACTATTGAATGAAAAGAAAAAAGAGGAATCTTCAGAGCGTTAATGGCAGAAGAATTATGCAAATGAGCGTAAAAGAAAAAGTATTGAAGAAGGAAGAAATTAAATACCCAGAAGAAAAGTCTTTGAAATGATTAATTACCAGAATCAAGACATCGGGAAGATTAAAAAGCTTTCTGCCGGCTGACATTCTACCATTTATGGCAGAAGAAAGACGAAAAGAAGGCTAGTTGAAAAGACAGCTAGTCCCCGTCAAAAACCCTAGCCATTCCAACACAAAAAAAAATGCTAAAGTGTCGACATTACGCCAAAGCATCTTCCACTCCGCTTCATGATACTTCGACGAGGGGCCACTGAGCCGACATAAATTCTTCCAAGGAATTTAACTGATCCGTGGGTCAAGAAAACCCCCATGGTGACATAAATACCCATTTATGGGCCTCATAAATGGGAAGACATTACGTCTTTACTCCCTCATTTATGACCCGTTACTCATAACGGCCATAACGGGTATAACTGCCCAAATCCATAACGGTACATTCATTGTCAGATTCCTATAAAAGAGAGATATGAGGATGAGGTAAGGACTTTTTCCTAATCTCCAGATATCAATAAACACTCTACTGACTTAAGCATCGGAGAGTTCACGGGGTACAAACTCCCCATTGAACGTACTTGTTTTGCAGGCTTCCCTGACGCTAAGTGTGCTACCCTGAAGTACCAAGTACGCCCAGCGAAGTACCACCTCCTAAGAGTCATACTTCGCACCCTCAGAAAACAACTTTGACCATTCCATAAAGCCTTCTTAACAAGTCAACCACAAAGCTCTTCAAGTTCCCGGCACTTTAATTTACTTTTTTACCCTTTGACAGATTTGTGCAGAATCAATATTAAAAAAAAAATTTACTTATTATTTTAATTTTTTTAATAGATATAATTTTACTTATGACATATTTTGAATATTTATTATGATTGTGTTTAAAAGTTTTTTAGAAGGTAAAACAAAAATATATATATTTCATTTGTTTTAAATATCTATATGACTATCGTCTATATCATGTCTCAAATTCATGATCTCTCGTCATAAGTGATGGTATTTACCATCAGAGCAACGCCTTTTTATGAAATTCTAGATCCAATTTTTATAGAATTCCTAAGTTTCGTTAAAAAATCCCCGAGAAACTAGGTTCTCTTTATCTCCGAGAATATTAATATTTTTAAAAATTTAATATTTTACTTTAAGAACATTTTTAAAAAAGATTTACCGGTTGACATCTTACTAAATATATGATTAGTATCAGCTTACAACATTATATTCGTCCTCGACATCATACAACACATTATATTCTGTCTTTGACATCATATAACATATTATATTCGGTCATCGACATAAGTCTTTTGCATCTTCAACCTCATGTTTAAGATGAATTTAAATTAAACAAATCTTTTCAAGATACATGGTTTGTTGTCTATCATAGTATGGTTTCTGAACAATTAATGCTTTGAGAGAGATTCTTATGGTTTGTAAAACTTTATAGTTATATGATTTGACAACCTCGTACGATTTTCTTTGTCCTTTTATATGTGTGGTGGAAAATAAATACACGTTTCAGCTGACCTTTGGTTATTTAAGAAAATAATCTCTTCAAATGGTTTGGAGTTCTTTATTATTCATTTCATTGCCTTATGTACAAGACAAAAGATTTAAAATGTGCGTCAATATATGTATGGTTGAAAATGCAAGTCCCCACCATTCCATTATTTCCTCTATTTCCTTCCCCTTTCCCCATGCAATATTTTTTATAACCACACACATATATATTATATATTGAGTAGCAAATAACAATTGTCAAGGGTAAATGTTATTTTTTAATTAATTAAATTTAAAAATGGTTAAAGTTTTAGGTTTTTAATAGAATTCGTTTAAGGAGACTTTATTATTCACTTTAAAAAAAATTGGAAACTTAAAAGTAAAAAAAATTATTTTGGGACTAAAGTTGCTAAACATAAATTTGTTTAGACTAAACTCACAAATTATTCATAAAAAAACTAAAGGATTTTTATTTTTTATATATAATTAGACAAAATATGACATAAAGTTAAAAATCGTATTTTTATTTAAAAAAATATATGATTCTTTTTCCTTTCTTTTCTTAAATTAACAAAACTCTCTACTCAATCATTCAGAATTTAACAAATCCTTATATCTCTTTTAATGGACTTTATTAGTATAAATAATAAGTAAATAAATAACACTTTATAGCTGAAAATACATATAAAGAAAAATTAAATTAAAAAATACTAAAAAATGAGAACAACAATGAAACTTAAAAAATATCTGAATATTTTTATTTTTTATTTTGGTAAAATGGACTTTTTTGTCTTTTAGCTTGTGCTCATTCATTAGATTCTACGTGCTTTTATCAAATTCCAATATATATAAAAGGAACACAGCGGGGTTCGATCAGTCGAGCTATGACCTCCAAGTTCTTTGGGTTAGCTTCGATACCTTGTTCTGATGTCATAAAGCCCATAAATTTTCCCGATTTCACTCCGAATGTGCATTTTGTTGGATTATGCTTGAGTTGGTACTTCGCCAGGTTGTCAAATGTTTCCTTCAGATCGTCCAGGTGGGACGTACCCCGCTTGGTCTTGACAACCATGTCATCCACATATGCTTCGATGTTTCTCCGAATCTGCTCTCGGAGGACATAGTTCATCATACGCTGGTATGTCGCACCCGCATTCTTAAGTCCGAATGGCATGACGTTGTAGCAGCATATAGCCCCATCTGCTCGGAAAGAAGTATGTACCTGGTCCCTTGGTTTCATCTTTATTTGATGATACCCCGAGAAAGCATCCATGAAACTCAGGAATTCAAATCCTGCGGTGGAATCGACCAAAGCATCTATCCGAGGTAGCGGATAACAATCCTTTGGGCATGCTTTGTTGAGGTCGGTGTAATCCACGCACATTCTCCATTTCCCTGTGGAGTTTTTAACCATCACCACATTTGCGAGCCAGGTGGGGTATCGTACTTCGCGTATGAACCCAGCTTTTAGAAGCTTGCTTACTTCTTCCTTCATTCCTCGCATTTTGTCTTCCCCGAATTGTCAGGACTTTTGCTTGATTGGTTTGCACATCGGGTTTATATTCAGGGCATGCTCAGCAACCGAAGTGTCTATTCCTGGCATATCCTCTGTGCGCCAAACGAATCTATCATGGTGTTCTTTCAGGAACTGGATGATTCCCTGTCGAAGATGAGTTGGCACCTCCTTACCAATCTTGACGAGTTGTTGGGGATACATTGGGTTTATCAACACTTCACCTTTTGATACTTCGACAACCAAGTCGCAGATTTGCTTTTCCAATATTCGTTGTATTCGGAAATCGGGATCCTCTGTTAGCGTTCTGACATATCCTACTTCCGAAGAAGAATCCCTCTTCCTCTTGATTTTCATGATCTGGCCTAGCAGACTGCGAGGATTGCTTCTCAAGAACCCCACACCTTGCAGGGTGTGAAACTTCACTTGTTGGTAAGACATTGAGATGACAAGGTCAAACGCCGCGTGGAACGGGGTTCCGACGATGACGTTGTATGGAGACTCCAGGTCCACGACATAGAATTTTACATCTTCAGTTCACTTCTTGTCTCCTCCAAGTGTAACTTGCATTCTCACGGTCCCACTGACCGGGACTTTATTGGGTGTAAATCCATCCAACACCATCCTGCTGGTTTTGAGATGTTCATTTTTCAGCCCCATTTCTTCGAAGCATCGCCGGTACATGATGCTCTTTGTTGCTCCCGTGTCTACCAGCACTCTTTTCATGGTGCATTTGTCGATCCCGTCCCGCGTCATCTGCATCTCTATCACAATAGGCGTTATCTTGGCCTCTTCATTGCTCTCTAACTCCTCATTAGAGAAGGTGATGACTTCGGCCTGCTCAAGTTCGTACTTCGGAATGAGGTACGACTTGGTAAGATTATATATCTGTTTTTTGAGTTTTTTAACGGATGTGGAATCTGGGTTAAACATGTTGATTACCCTTTCACCCTTTTCTTTCTGTTGTTGAACCCCTGCGACATATTCTTTCAGGCACCCCTCATAGATTAGCTTTTCAATTGCTCTCTTGAGTTGAAAGCATTCTTCGGTGGTATGTCCATAATCGCGATGGAATCCACAGAATTTAGATTTGTCTCTGGTGGAGTAGGACTTCATCGGGGCAGGATCTTTGACCCCATACTTGTCCTTGATCACAGTAATCAAACTTTGCTTAGCAACATTTAGAGGGGTAAATGTTTCAGATTTCTTACCTCGATTTTTGTCTTTTCGATCTGAGAAATTCGAAGTAACGTCTTTGGGGTGCTCGGGCTGCTTATCTTTTTTTCTCTAGGTCGGTTCAGTCGCGCTGTCTACAGCCAGGGCTACTTTCCTGGCTACGTTGAACATTTCCCCAATTGTCTCTGATTTGCGAAGTTGGAGTTTGGTGTACAATATCCGCGACCTGAACACTCCTTCAAAACACGTGATCACCGTGTCTTGACTGATCCCTTCAATCTCTCATAGGTTTTCTTGAACCTTTCCAAGAATGAAAGCAACGTTTCGCCTTCTCGTTGCTTGATGTTGGCAAGATCTCCCCTGGTTTTTGGAATGGTTCCTGCAGTGCTGAATTTGTCCAGGACCATTTTTTCCAAGGTATACCATGAGTCAATGGTATCCTTTTTAAGAGATGTAAACCAGGTTACCCCTTTGTCGGATAAAGTAGTCGGGAAAGCTCTGCACAGGATAGCCTCATCATTTGTGACTAACCCCATGGCCGACTTGTACCGACATATGTGCTCGATGGCCTTTGACGAGCCCGAGTATAGAACGAACTGTGGAAGTTTTAGATTTAGATCCAGGGAGACATTTTGGATCCATTTGATGAAGGGTCCCAATTCAATTGATCTCGATTGACGGGACTTGGAGATATGTTTTCAATCCTCCGGGCATCGCTCTGGAGAGCACTTCCAGGCTCTTTCTTTATAAGCGGGTCTCGAGGAGTGATGGCTTTCTCCAACCTCGCTAGTTGTTTGCTTTTTGCTGGGTCGGACGTATTTTTCATTCTTTTTTGCTGTGGTCCGAGTTCATTGTGGATTTTCTGATGGGTTTACTGAGACCCTCGGGGGTGGTAGCTCAGCTCCAGCTTTCTGAAACTCGTCCCTTAATTTCAGCCATTGTTGGGAGAGCTCTTGATCCCGCTTCGCCTCTTGATCTTGCTTGAGTTGTTCGTTCTCTCTTTGCAATCTTCTCAACTCTCTTTCTATGTCTTCTATTCGCTTCGAGTTGAGTTGCTCTCGCAAATCCGGGGAGTGCCTAGATGTTCCAGTCTGTGGCCCCAACCTCTCCGATATCGGACGGCGATTAGAACTTGGAGTGGCAGAGGAAGCAGACAACCTAGTCCTCTCCCCTCGGAGAGAATATTGGCGAACGGTGTGTCCTTCTGATCGAGACATGATGATTGGTGATTGAAAAAGTAAAATTGTTCCCGGTAACGGAACCAAACTAATTCTGCACGAATCTGTCAAAGGGTAAAAAAGTAAATTAAACTGTCGGGAACGTGAAGAGCTTTGTGGTTGACTTGTTAAGAAGGCTTTATGGAATGGTCAAAGTTGTTTTCTGAGGGTGCGAAGTATGACTCTCAGGAGGCGGTACTTCACTGGGCGTACTTGGTCCTTCGGGGTAGCACACTTTGCATCTGGGAAGCCTGCTGATACACGAAAATCATATCACCTTTTTAGCATGTTTTTATGTATGAATTTGGGTGAAATTGAAGGTAATTTGATCTTGATTGTTCATTATTTACTTAATTTCACAGTTTTTATGATTTTGGAAGTGTCAAGTGAAAAGTAGACGTAAACAGCAAATTTTGGGGCAAAAACGCAATTTTTGGAAATATTGACTTAGTCAACGGATCAAGACGGGCGTCCCGAACCCCCAGATCCAGTCCCACATCGAATTTTTGCTGAAAAATCACCCCGGGAAGCTGCTATAAATACACCAGGCCTCCAGCAGTTGAATTCATTCCTCTCCACTCGATCTGAGTCATTTAGTGGTTTCCAATGTACAATTCTCTGGTACACAACTCACTCAGAGACTCGGATCTCAGTTTTCTTTCTTATTAGTGTTTTGTTTTAGTTTCTGAGAAATAGTCTCAGATCTTAGGCTTCTATAGATAGGTTCGTTTATGGTATTCATAGAATACCCGGGATTTCGTTAGGAGATCCTAAGAGGGCTCTAGGCGTTCGAAGAGTCAGTCCACAGGGCTGGGCTTAAGCTGGGTATTAAGGTAAAGCCCAGTTACTAGGCTGAGGAAGCGTCCTCCGAAGGTTCTAGCGAGCAGAGTCAGGGCGAGCAATACGACATATACAGCAGTACGCTCCATCGGTGAGACTACGTAAAGGGTGATTTCTTTATGGCATCAGTCCCCATGTCCCTCTCTTATATGTTATTATTGTATTGTTCTAAATATTTATTATGAATGCGAGATTACGATTTTTATGAATAGTTGTTTTATATATTGACGTTGTTATGCTTTTCCGGAAATAGCCACCTGCTTAACATTCACTATGTCTGCATGTCTAATGTGCTCTTTTAAACTAAAGTTAGGGTTATAGACAATTTCTAACCACAGTCTAATCATAACCTGTTTAGTTTAACAAGCATCAATTAGTATTGGTGTCTGCCATGCTAGATAAAATAACATGTTGAACACCCTGTCTGTTAGAGTAGTCTAGGGGAATCCGAGCCGAGTCCGATTATGCTGGCGGCTAGGGCAAGCGGTATGATCCCCGAAGTGACATAGGGCTTTCATGGATGCCTTCGTCCCTAACCGTGAGTAGGGCCGTCATTAAGGTAGGGCGGTTTATTAGAATCCTCGGATGTGGTACGCCTTTAGACACAGAATATAGTTGCAATCCAGGCTAAGACATGTCTAAAATATTCGAATATAGGTCAATCAACATATAGGAACAGTATAACATAGAATCAGAACTCATCTATAAAACACTTCTAGGATTAATTAGACTTAAACCTAGTGGAGAATGAATCACCCTCTCATCAAAGTATTTGATGAAGATTGCATAACTGCATCATAAGATAGGAGTTAGGATAAAAGCCTAGTTACTACTAAGCCGTTGCCACTTCCCTGGGAGTACGATAATTAACTTAATAAAATTGTAGATACTTTCCAACAGACTAGCTACACGATAGGTACTCTGCCTTAGGTTCTGGCTGATTAAGTGACACCATAGAGACTAAATGTGACAATTAGTCAATCACAGTCCTTAATTATTCATAATCAATATAGGGTAAAATAACACCTATTTAGCATGTCAACCGGAATCGCATCAGATTTTTGGCGCCGTTGCCGAAGAAATATCATAATGAATTTAGGATTATTGGCCACAATTCTAGAGACTTATGATAGGTAACGGTAGTAACCTAGACTTTAGACCCAACACGTATGTTATACCAGTTAGACAATCACTTTGCTAAATATAGGATTATCATAACTAATTAATTTTAGATAATATCTGGAATTAAGACATTTAGGATAATCAAATTTTAGAAAATTATTCTAAAACCATATTGAGGAAATTTACCTGCTTTCTAACTAAAAAAATCAGAATCCATAAAAATATTTTTCTTGCTTTATTGTTTCACTTTCCTACTTTTGCTATTTGTTATTTCCAACCAGACTTTGCACTCAAAGATGAAGAGAACAAGAGCAGCTACTAACCAGGCAAAGAAAACCGAAAACACTGAGACTCAAGGACCGAAGAAGACAAAGCCAGAGGGCCCCTCTAGGCCTGCACCAGAAGTACCACGAGGGACTCTTCCTTCACAACCAATGGAAGTAAACTGAAGCCCTGATGCCAGTGAACTAGTGAGACGATTCCTGAACACCCGTGAGCATAGTCCCACGGAAGAAGATCCTTCTGAGGATACCTTCCCTCCTAGAGAAGAACCCTAGAGATCTCCAATTCACCCTCCTGCCCAGAGAGTTCCTATAAATCCACCCCCTACTGACCAAACCCAAAATTCACCAACCTCTCCTGCATACACCCCAACACCTAACGAGCGCACCCCTTCATCTGCGGGGAGTACTAACAGTTATTATTCAATGTTGTCCGTGCAGATAGACACGTTAGCTCAAAGGGTCTATGAGACGGACCAAGGGATTGCCAGCAGACTGTGTCATTTAGACCAACTCGGTCTGAATACCACAACTAACGTGGACCGACTCAGAGCCACGGTCAATCTTCAGGAGAACAAAGGTGCACAACTACTCCGAGAGATGGCAGATTTATGCAGTGAGCAGAACAGGCAGAGGGATGAGATGAGAACCATACGCATAGAAATGCGAAGCATTCGAACAGAACTACAGGAGATCAGAGATAGGAGTCGTTAAAAAGGGAAGATTCTTTTACTCTCAACAAATAATTCGTTTGAACTAAAACTTGAATAATTGACCCATATTTTTCTATTTTCAAACATTTTTAAAGGGTCCTTTATATTCAACAATTTTCTTCAGACATTTTATTTCGAATTTCTATGAAAAACAAGAGTTCTGCAAATACAATTCATTTTCCACTAATTACATTGCACAAACTCAGTTTTTGTTTTTCTGAAATTCTTGCTGAATTTAAATTGGGATAAAATTAGGGTAGTCATGATTTTCGGAAAAAAAGAGACTGAGGAATTTTTGCATAGAGTTTTTAACAACTTCTGAATTTCATTGGATAAACATGAAGCCTTGTTAAGAATTATGATTATTTTTGGTATCTTGAGATTTTCAGGGAATTACGAGAAAAAAAAAACTTTTTTTCGGAATTGGCAAGCGTCCCGATGCAACCCGGGACGGGCGTCTCGATTCTGGACAGGCGTCCAGAGGGATGGGAGTCCTGCCTCCGGGACAGGCGTCCCGAAGGCCGCCCCCTCTATAAAAGCTCAATTATTTTCATTTTCTCTCAAATCTAAAACAAAAAATTCATCTCTCTAATTATTTCTCTCTACCTTCTCTCTACAAATTTTTGGCAAACTCTTCAAAGTTTAAAAAAATTCGAATTTCCCTCCAAAACTCGATTTTCCCGCCAAAAATTCAAAATCCTTCCCTAACCTAATTTCATCCTTCTGAATTCAAATTCACCTCTAGAATTTGAGTTTAAAGCTTTCTTTCCCACCTAAACTCTCTCGTACATTTTAAATGGCTCCCAAACGTGCTCGTACCACATCTACCATGACAGTTACCTCAGTGGCACATCCTTTCATGCAGTTTCCCTCTAGCACAGCATACCAATAAAGATGCACTGGGTACATCGGGCGTACGATTCTGACGGGCAGAACGCTGGATTGGGCAGCAGTACAGACGATGGGAGTAGAGCCGGAAGTCAGACGCATACTCGACGTGCCACCTTACAGTCGAGTATTCATCGTCACAGAGACCACATACCTGGAGCTGGTATGTGAGTTCTATGCGTCTTTCACCTGCCACCAGGAGCAGATCACATTTTGCTTGGGCGGAATAGATCGGTCGATGAGCATGGCCGAGTTCGGCATCGCCCTAGGTATCTGGCAGAGAGATGAGCTGGATATGCCCGCATACACCACGGCAGTTCGAGACTTCATGTCTGCAGACGTCTCCACTGCTTGGGCTCAGATCTGCATGACGGGTGTCCTATACCAGCATGGCTTTGCAAAAGCCACAGGTATTTATCCTACTCTTCGTTACCTGCATGCTATCATTGCACACACATTGTCAGGACGACGGACGGCTCCCGGAACTGTCACACAGATGGAGACATTCCTTCTGGCCAACATGCACATGGGATCTACGGTAGAGATGGCTAGACTCATCACGGTCGTCATGCGAGGATTCGCTACAGACACCAGGAAACAGTATATGGGGCTCGGACCGTACATCACCAGGCTAGCCCGCTACCTGGAGTTGGACATAGAGGCTCGGAGCTGACCCTGGTCACCCCGACCACCATTCCCGATGATCTTACTATTCTACGGAACATGGGAATGGTTGTCCGGGATGCGAATGGCCGATACACCATCCACACGGATCAGCCAGGACAAGCATCAGCATCAGAAGCATTTCCAGCGCATATCCCTCCGTCCGAAACGTTCGTGCCACGTACTGCCATCGAACGACACATGTCGCACGGATTGGCAGAACTATCGGCCCGATACTGTCGAGACATGGACAGGATTGACAGACGGCTAACGATGATGGAGGACAGGATTGACAGACGGCTGACAATGATGGATGACAGGATCACCATGAACACCAGCAGGATTGAGGAGATACATCAGCAGACTTCCCGAGTGGCGGAAAACTTCGAGTTTGAATTAGCAGACTTAGGTCCACTGGAAGACGATCCGCCAGGTTCTTAGTCTCTCTCTCCTTCTTTCCTTTCCTTTCCTTCCTTTTGCTTTTGTTTTTCTTGTTCTATGTGTATAAACATGTCTGGGCTGTATGACGTATGAATCTATGTACAAAATTGATTTATATGACATACAGAATTGTTTGCATTATTTTTTTTTTATGTCTTACTTACCCATACAGAATCCTTTCTTTTCTGTTTTATTTCTTATTTTCAAATAAGTGTGGGGTAGCCAGATATGCATGAACACTGAGGACAGTGCCAGACTTAAGTGTGGGGTAGCAGTGCACGGTGCACTATAGCAGTTTTTGTATGCTTTTGCTTTTTTTTCACGTACTTTCACACCCTTCCAAAAAATTTCAAAAATTTTTCCGTCTTTCAGACGTCTAAATGCAGTATGCTTGGTTAAACAATTGCTTATGTCTATGATATGTAGGTAGTATGTTATGGTTAGTAGGAGATAATTGATAGCTATCTTGGACTAATTGATTAGGAATAGGGAATTCCTGATAACTGAGCACAACTTTGTCTGGATTAGAGACCTCAACCAATTGTCTGTTTGAGACTTAACTAGATAAAATTAGACCAGTTGTGGATATATTGGCAGTTAGAATGACTAGATGAGACTTTGAGCTAGAAGTGAAAAGAAATTAAAGGAAGTTAATCAAATAAGGGTAGTTTGCCAGCGGCCTTCACTATTCGAGCACCACTCCTTCGGGGAACTTATAGCCTGATGCCCTAAGGTCGTGTAGATCTGGGAGTCATCGGAGTGGGACTCGCTACATGGGTAGTTGAAGTTGACGTGTTCTAAGCAGACTCAAAATACCCTGAATCTATAAATAAAATAACTAAATGCTAAAACATTAAAAATCTGATCACCAAAGCTCAGAACTCAAAAAGTTGTCTGCTGTTAATATGTCTAGCGATGGGTCGAAGTGTTATCTGGTAGTAGTTAAGACAAGAGTATATTGTGTTGACTATCTGGTCTGGACTAGTACACACACTACATATCAGGAAGACCCTGTGACTAAGAAAAAAAAAGTTCAACCTAGTTGTTGATTTGTTTTCTGCCTGATCATAACAAGCTACTAAAAACATTTGAGACCTTGTCATAGCAACCGAACCAGTCAGACCTGTGTTAAGACTTGTCTGAAGAATTTTTGGAATTAAAACATGACTAGGAATTTAAGTAATTTCAGGTAGACTTTGCTTGAGGACAAGCAAAAAGCTAAGTGTGGGGTTATCTGATACGCGAAAATCGTATCACCTTTTTAGCATGTTTTTATGTATGAATTTGGGTGAAATTGAAGGTAATTTGATATTGATTGTTCATTAACACAAGCGGGGTTCGATCAGTCGAGCTATGGTTTTAATATTATTTTTGTTGAATAAATTAGTGGTTTTAATTTTTTTGTCTATTGAGGTTTTCTTTTTTTTTTTAATTTGCAAAAGGTGTCTTTTGTTAATTGGACAAAAGGTGTCTTTCTTATCAAATTTTGTGAATTTTGAGTTATCAAAATTTACGGTCCAAACACGTATAAGTTTCACATATTCTATTTTTATCATGTATAAAGTTTTTAACTAACTCATAATTTAATGAAACACTCAATTATTTAATCCAATTGATAATTGAAATAAAACAAAAATGAAAAAAAAACCAAATGAAATTTTATGAAATAAGAGTTTTATTAAGATGTGGATTTATTAATATGATTTGTAGATGACAAAACTATCTTTTCGAGATTTATAATAGGAAAATTGATCCATTTTGCTCTATGTTTGTCTAATTGAGGATTACAATAAGAAAACATATTTTGTTATAATTGAATTTATCTTCACATCTAAAATAAGGGACCGCCTAAATTTAACCAAGACTTTTTTCTCATGATATGTTGCATGAAAGAATTATTTTATAAGTACCTATATGTTTTATGAAAAGAACAAATGGATTTGAATTATTTATGATACAACTCTTCGATTATTTCAAATTCATTTAGTATTAAACCAGGATTTAAAAAAAAATTAGAAAAGAAAAGGGTGAAATAAGATAAATAGTGTGATTCAACATTTCCTAATAATCGACTAGACAAATTTCATATTTCCTATATCATAAAAGGAATGATTATGGTGTAAACAAATTTTCATCCGTGTATTTCCTGTAAAATAAATATTACATAGAAAATAAAATATGTTATGTGTAAATAAATTACAAATTATTTTTTTACAAGGTTTTATTTCTATTAATCATTTGATTCAATCTGTCGTGGGCTCGAAGGCCTTTTTAGGTTTCATCTCGATCCAATGGATTTCAATTTCTCTGAGGAGCATTTTGGGCAAATCTCAGATTGGATTCCTGTTGAACAGCTATAAATTTCTTCTAAGGGTTTCTGGATTTTTCTTTAGAGGCCTTCGATTTTCTCTTAATGGACTTTGATAGAGTTTTGATATGATTTTCAATGAGAGGAAGATCCAAAACCACAAAGTTTTAGTATTCTTTGCATTTCTCTTAGCTTCTGTATGAGCTTTTGCGAGCATCTACATCTCAAACTATCTATCCGTCTTTTTCAGAGCTTCTACATCTCAGCTATCCGTTCATATTTTTTTAGAAGGAATTTGGTCCTCTATTTATAGATGGGAGGATGACAATTAATGGCTATTATGATGTGAACTGTCACTGATTTGAGAGATAAATCTCTCAATATCTTAATATATAAATATTTATATATTAAAATATTAAAATAAGATTTAATTATAAATTTTAAATATATAATTAAATTTAAGTGCCTACAAATTGCCCCTCTTAAATTTAAGACTTTGCATCAGGCATAAATTTCAAAACTTATTTTACTTTTTTGCGCAACTTATTAATTTAAAAAAAATAAAGAATTCCCGCACCTTCTTTTTTTAATCCCCCCAATTTTTTTCCTAATGTTTTTGTTATGACTGAACTTAAAATTTATCTAAGTTGCCATGTATCATGCGAAGAAATCAAGTCGAACATAGTTCAAAGTTGCAGTTTAAACTCGTGCATCAACGGAGCATTCATTTTAGTATTGTAAGCAGTTCACACTCATGCCAAGAAACCTTCATTTCAGCATTGAAGACAGTTTACACTCATGCAACCTTCATTTAGTATTGCAGATAATTTACACTCGTGTCAAGGAGCCTTCTTTTAGCATTTCAGACAGTTTTCACTCGTGTCAATGAACCTTCATTTCAGTATTGCAAACAATTTACACTCTTGTCAATGAGCCTTCATTTCAGGATTGCAGACAGTTTACACTCGTGTCAATGAACCTTCTTTCAACATTGCAGATAGTTTACAATCGTGTCAAGGAGCCTTCTTTCAAAATTGCAAACAGTTTACACTCGTGTCAAGGAGCTTTCTTTCAAAATTGCAGACAATTTACACTCGTATCAAGGAGCCTTCTTTCAAAATTAAAGACAGTTTACACTCTTGTCAAGGAGTATCTTCATCAGTTGTAGACAACTTTGTACTCGTGTCAAGGAGATTTCATCAACGGTAAATAGTGTATACCCGTATTAAGGAGTAATGTGCAGTTTAACCTCGTACATCTAGGAGGAACAATGTAGTTTAACTTCGTGCGTCTTGGAGGAACAATGCGGTTTAACCTCGTGTGTCTTTGATGATTTTGCATCCGTACCATGGAGATAGTTTATACTCATATCAAGGAGTAATAATGCAGTTGAATCTCATGCATCTTGAAGGATGTTCATAATTTGATTTCAAGCGTTGTCAACAGTTGAGGTTGACTCTTTATCTTCAGAGGGAATGTTGCCCCTAGTTTGGTTTTTATTGGCAATGATACTTTGCTTGCCTCCTTGATTTGTTTTGGATCTATTAACATCTTGACATTGTTTCTCAGCAACTTTGACTGCTCCAAGATCATTGCATTCTTCTTTTCGAATGAAAGTGACATCTTTGTTTGCCTCCTCAAGTCGTTTTTGTGCAGGTTGACTTGACTTACTGTTGTTGTTCATCCATTGATCGAGAATGTAATCTTATTTTGCTGATTGCATTACGAAGCTTTTCACCACTTTGTCAAATTTATCAACTTATCTTTTATTGTTGAAGCATTTGTCATTGTCGTAGACATGATAGGGATGTTTGCTGAAGACTTTTTATCGTCATCTTCATAATTTCTATGATCTTGAGGTTTATTATTTGCGACAACATTCTTTAAATCGACTTTGATGGTGTCATCGTCTATGACTTTGTTGATGTCATCCACTGCGACTTTGCTGATCATCGGCTGCGACAACGTTCTTTGAATCAATTTTGCTGATTTTAACCAAAAGAGATGAGCGGTAGAAATTGTTCCACTAGGCGTGCCAATTTGTAAACAAATTTTCTTCCGTGTATTTCTTGTAAAATAAAAATTACAGAGAAAATAAAATATGTTATGTGTAATTAAATTACAAATAATTTTTTTGGGGGTTCTATTTCTATCAATCCGCTAATTCGATCTGTTGTGGACTCGAAGGTCTTTTTGGGTTTGATCTCGATCCAATGGATTTTAATTTCTCCGAGGAGCGTTTTGGGCTAATCTCGGACTGGATTCCCGTTGAACAGCTATGGATTTCTTCTAAGGGCTTCTGGATTTTTTCTTTAGAGGCTTTTGATTTTCTCGGAATGGACATTGACAGAGTTTCGGTATGATTTTCAACGAGAGGAAGATCCAAAACTACAAATTTTTGTTATTCTTTGCATTTCTCTCCGCTTCTGTATCAGCTTCCGAGAGCTTCTACATCTCAAACTCTCTCTAAATATTGAGAGGGAAAAGACAAGTAAAGTTCAAATTTTATTTTAAATTTTCTTCGTTTTTGTCATTCCATTTCCATAGGGGTACCATGATTCTCTAAGCAAAACAAAAGGACAATTTTTTTGTCTTTAAAAAGAGAGGAAGTGTTATAAAACATCTATTGATATTGTTTAGATAAATCTCACAATTTTAAAACGTGTCACTGAGTAAAGATTTTATATACTTGTTTAATAACCGCTCATATATCTCTTAGGCGAGCGACGTGACACTCCTAATCTCAACAGGAATATATTAAGAAAAAAATGAAACACTTTTCCTCATAATCACAGTACAAAGATGTAGAAACAATAAAACTTATAAGAAACAATAGAAGTCTACAAACTACAAAACACGAGTTTTTCCATTTCTTGAAGAAATAAAAATGCAAAAGTTTACCACACAAGGAGAAGAAGCCATTCCCAAACAAAATCCACAGTCTGAGAAAGTTAGCTCGACGAAATTGCAAAAATGAAATGAGAATTTCTTAGACTTCTATTTAAATATGACCGGCTATCTTCCCATTTATTAAAAAACACTTTACACATTCCAAAAATCTTTGTAAATATTTAAATAATTTTAATTTTTAAATAACTCGTACACTCCTATATTTAATTTTAACATTAATTCATTAATTATTGTTTCATGAATTATTTTATATCATTTATATTTTCTATAATATTGTTTTTTTCAGTTGGTGAAGAAAATACAACTAATCATACTAAAATGACAAGATACTTTTCTTTTAAATAATATTATGAAGAAACTTCCAACAACGGATAGACATGTGGTTTATCTTTATGCAAGAAACTTCCAACAATAATTTATGAAGATAACAATGCATGTATAAATCAATTAAGGAAAAGATATATCAAACAAGATCGCACAAAGCATATTTTTAACAAAAAATTTCTTTACCTGTGATCTTTAGAAAAAATTGTGATATTGATATACAAGAGATACGCTCAAGTGATAATTTGACATACGTGTTCGCAAAAGCATTACTAACTTCAACCCACGTTAGATGTACGGAAGGCGTCCGTACAAAGGTATTATGTAATGATGAAGAAAAGTGTACAAGGAACCATATACTATTTTTCCTTCACTAAGGTTTTTTCTATTGAGTTTTTCTCTAGTAAGGTTTTAATAAGACATATTCTTTATACAATGGACATCCAAGGAAGAGTTTTATAAATCTCATTATTTGTATGTCCATTGAACTTCTATCAACTCCCATAACCCCTTTTGCAATTATAATTTCTAATAACACCTAATTTTTAGTAACCCCCTTATTCATGTTCAATGATGAGGAGTTAAATGTTTATATACATAATTGTACATACATATATATATTATATATATATATATATATATATATAACTTCATGTTTTTTACGTATAAAAATGGAATAGTTTTTAATGGACTAGTCATAGTTTTTGACGTATATCCAATAAATAATTAATGAGTTTGTTTAATTGTTGGTTTAGATAATTAGGCACCCTAATTGGTGTCCATCAAATATTTTAACCAATTGATCACTTGCCAAACAACCTTGAAAAACGATTTCTGTATACATGGATTTAGTACATTTTTATATAAAAGTACATTTTTATAAAAAATTAATACTTATCATTTAATATTGGATTTATACGTTAAGATATGAATGTAGAATGTGTGATCAAAGGAATTATACGGGACACTTAATATGTATATATATATAACAATCAAAAAAATTATCATTCTTCAATTAGAATTTATTTTATAATTTAATCAAATCAATAAATTGGTAAACAAAAGGAAAGGGAAAAAAATGGACAAGAAATTATTTATGAGAAGCATTGTCTTGCTATTCCTCATAACGATATCAAGTACGACTTCCTCCTCGATATTTTCTTTCACTAATTTTTTTTTAAAATAAATTTTTAATATTTTGTTGGCTTGTGGTACACAGGTGAAGGAATGATGGCACAGGAGGGTGCAACATGCTCTAGGCGAAGCAATATTTATACTGGATTACGCACAAGTAATTTAGAATGCAATTCTGCCTGTGAGATACAAGGCACACCTAGGAGATACTTAGTGTGAGCCCCTTTGTCCCAATGATGCGGGGCAGCTCTGGCGGCGGCCGAGCAAGTGTGCAGCAGCGAATGGCTTCAGGGTTGGCTATGCGTCCCTTTTATAGAAGGAAGGCATGCGTGGGCTGCGGAGTTGTAGGGTGGGCTGAGGCCCAGACCCAGAGTGTTGGAAACCCTAATGATGCCTAAGTGGGAAGAGTCAGATCGAGGATGTAGGGAACCCTAGTGTTGCCCTAGTGACATGGGCCGTGGCCCATGGGTAGACTCAAACCCTACCCATCCCTAGTAACTATAAATAGGGGCAGATGGGCAAGGGAGAAGGCAGCTAGCGAGAGCATAGCAAGAGCTGAGCGAGAGCGCAGCAAGAGCGAGCGAGAAGCGAGCGAGAGAGATAGAGTGATAGACTAGGTTGTTCTATCTTGTAAGCCTGTGTGGCCGTGCAGCCTTGTGAATGGTTGCAAATACATTGTAACTCCTTACTATTTGATTAATATAGAAAGGTTGGGTGAGTTTCCCGTAATTATCGTTGTCTATCTCTATACTTGTGATTTTATCCGCTGTGTGTGTGTGTGTACCTATGCGTGCGCACGTACCCGTGCAAGTCGAGTTGAGTGTCGTGAACTGGTGGCCGGACCAGGAAGAGGCACTTCATGACAAATTGGTATCAAAGCGCAGTCCGACCCTTGCGAAAATGCCTAGTACGTCCGAAGATTCACGTAGGCCAATACCGATCTGCCTTGACAGTACGCCAAATCCTCATACCGCTACTGCAGAGCGGTTTACAAGGTTGGAGACGCTGTTCTCACATCATGTGCAGGTGATTGGTGTGTTGGAGCATGTGCAAAATGCTCGTCCTTTGATAGACCAGATCCAAGGGCCGCTAGATGTGGTGGCAGATTTGCACCAACTCCAAGAGATTGTCGACAACATGAAGGCAAGCATCGACGCATTGCAAGCTAGTGTTGCGGCACTGCAATCTAATATTGCTGGGGCCAGTGTCAGATAAACATTGTTCAGGGTGCCTGAGCCTAGAACATATTCGGGTGTTCGGGATGCGACGATGATCAGGAGTTTCTTGTGGGATTTGGAGAAGTACTTTGCGACGGCTAGAGTCCCGGAGAGTGAACAAGTGGTGATTACATCGTTGTTCCTCGTAGACACTGCCAAGTTATGGTGGCAGACAAGGGAAGCGGACCCTACGAAAGAAGTAGTCCGATCTTTCAGACACATGAAGGAGGAATTGATGGAGCAATTCTTGTCAAAGAATTCTGCGTGGATGGCTCGTGAGAGCTTGAAGAGACTAGAACAGACGGGTACTGTTCGAGAGTACATGAATCAATTCTCTGCAATCCTTCTAAATATACCTAACATGTCTGAGGAGGACAAGTTGTTCAACTTTTTGTCAGGGTTGAAGAAGTGGGCTAGGATCGAGCTAATGAGGCAGAACCCTAAAGATGTGAGGGAGGCCTATTCAATGGCGGAGAGATTGATGGACTTGCAATCTTCAGCTCCTCCTACCCCCGAGAGAAAGAGTGTTCCATCGAAGAACAAGGGTAAGTCTTGGAATGACAAACCCAAGAAGAGAGATGTTGCTGTTGGGAAACCTAAGGATTTTCGTGTCAAGTGCTTCAATTGTAAGGAGACTGGACACATGTCATATCAGTGCCCTAAGCCGAGGAGAAATAAATATTTGGTTGTTGTTCAAATTGAAGATGAGACCGAAAGGGATCCACCTGCTCGTGTGAATCCTATTTAGTTGTGCAATGTCATTCAAGTGTCTGAGCGACCACAACCAGTACGTGGGTTGATGTACGTGCACGTGGTTGTGAATGGTGTGAAGCTGTGGGCAATGATAGACTCTGGCGCAACAAACAACTTTGTGGCTGACCGAGAAGCCACACGCTTGCAGTTGGCACTGTAAGAGAGTTCCCATACCATTAAGACTGTCAATGTCGTGCAACAATGGGTGAAAGGTAGTGCCATGGTGTCATTGAAGATGGGAGCTTGGGAAGGCCAGTGCAAGGTGACGGTCGTTCCATTGGACGACTTCGATCTCATTCTAGGGATTGAATTCTTGGCTAAGGCCAAGGTGGCGGTGATGCCACATTTGCTTGGATTGATGATTATGGACGAGGGGACAGGAAACTTTGTACAATGCACGTACAAAGACTTGGATCAAAAGGATGCAAAGGGAATGTTGTCGGAGATGCAGTTGAAGGATGGGTTGAGACGGGGTGAACCAACTTTTGTTGCTGTCTTGTTGGAAGAGACAGATGGGGATCACTCAGAGTTGCCTGAATCCGTGTCCATTGTGTTGGACGAGTTTGCTGATTTGATGCCCGACGAGTTGCCCAAGATGCTGCCCTCAAGGCGTACCATTGATCACCAGATTGAGTTGGTACCTGGAGCAGTACCACCCGCGCAAACACCATATCGGATGGGACCAGCGGAGCTGTTGGAATTGAGGAAGTAGCTAGGTGAATTGCTAGAGGCGCAATTTATCAGACCCTCAAAGGCCCCTTATGGTGCCCCTGCCTTGTTCCAGAGGAAGGCAGATGGCTCGATGTGATTCTGCGTGGATTACCGAGCCTTGAACAAGTTGACAGTGAAGAACAAGTATCCTAGCCCAAATTAGTTGGATTTGTTCGATAGGCTAGCAAAAGGAAGGTACTTCACTAAGATCGATCTGCGGTCAGGATATTGGCAAGTGCGAATTGCCAATGGTGATGAAGCCAAAACCACGGTTGTGACAAGGTATGGCTCATTCGAATTTTTAGTGATGCCGTTTGGCCTAACTAATGCCCCTGCGACATTTTGCAAATTGATGAATGATGTTCTATATGAATTTTTGGATAAATTCGTAGTTGTCTATTTAGATGATATTGTTATCTATAGTGAGTGCTTAGAGGAGCATGTTAGACATCTAAGACTTGTGTTTGCAAAATTCAGGGAGTATGTACTCTATGTCAAGAGGGAGAAGTGCGAATTTTGTAAGTAGGAAATTAAGTTCCTCGGGCACATAATTAGCCATGGGTCAGTGAGAATGGATCCTCGAAAGGTGGAGGCTATTGAAAGTTGGTCTGCCCCATTGTCAGTGGCGGAATTGAGATCTTTCTTAGGATTGGCCAATTATTATCGAAGATTCATTGGTGGGTATGCAAGTGTGGCAAGCCCTTTGACCGACCTCTTGAAGAAGGGAGTAGATTGGAAGTGGAGTAAGGAGTGTGTAGAAGCATTCCAGAAGCTCAAGAGGGCTATTGTGACAGCCTCTGTGCTGCAGTTGCCTAATTTTGTTGCCCTTCGAGGTGCACACAGATGCGTCTGATCGTGGGATCAGTGGTGTGTTGATGCAAGGACAACACCCAGTAGCATTTGAGAGCCGCAAGATGAAGGATTGTGAGTAGCGTTATTCTGCCCATGTGAAGGAGATGATGGTTGTGATCCATTGCCTTACGATTTGGAGGCACTACTTGTTGGGCTCGTCTTTCACAGTGGTGACAGACAATGTGGTGAACACATATTTCAAGATGTAGAAGAAGTTGTCCGCAAAGCAAGCTCGTTGGCAAGAATTCTTGGCAGAATTTGATTTCGAGTGGGTGCATAGAGCGGGCAAGGCAAACGTAGTGGCAGATGCACTGAGTAGGTGAACTGAGTGCATGACATTGTCGGTAGTTTCGATTGTGAAATCGGACTTTGTGGCGAAAATACGTGAGTACGCACCTAAAGACCCTGTCTATCAACAATTGATATCTTTAGTGCAGGATGGCACTGTGAGAAGGTATTGGCTCGACGATGGCTTGTTGTATGCCAAAGGTGGGCGAGCCTATGTCCCTAGTGGAGAGTTGAGACAGATGTTGCTTAAGGAAGCACATGATTCGTTGTGGGCTGGTCATCTCGGCATTGAAAGAACTCGTTCTTTGCTAGCAAGAAGATTCTTTTGGCCAAAGATGGAGGATGACATCGAAGCATACGTCCGAACGTGTTTGGTATGTCAACAAGACAAGGTGGAAAGGCGGAGGGAACCTGGTTTGCTACAACCTCTTCCCATTCCCGAGGGACCGTGGCAGAGTATTTCAATAGATTTCATCTCTGGATTGCCCAAGGTGAACGACCTGAGGTCTATTTTTGTAATACTGGATAGGTTTTCGAAATACGCTGTATTTGTCTCAACGCCATCATCTTGTCCAGCTGACGTGGCAGCTGAATTGTTTTTCAAAAATGTTGTAAAGTACTTTGGTATTCCAAAGGACATAGTTAGTGACAGGGATGCCAGATTTACTAGTAGATTTTGGGTGGCGTTGTTCGGATTGTTGGGATCCGAATTGAAGTTTTCAATTGCCAATCATCCTCAGACTGATGGTCAGACAGAGAGGATCAATGCCTTGTTGGAGGAGTACCTGAGGCATTATGTGACGGCGAGTCAGAAGAATTGGGTGAATCTTCTTGACTCAGCTCAGTTTTGTTACAATCTTCATCGATCTTCTGCAATGAAGATGAGTCCATTCGAGTTAGTGAATGGACAACAGCCAAAGACTCCGCAGGATTTGGCAATTGTTGTGCCAAGTGTTGGAACGTGTCCAGCAGCTCAAAGATTTGCCAAGGCAAAGCAAGAGATGATTGCCGAAGCAAGAGACAGTTTGGAGATGACTCAAAGAAGGATGAAGAAGTATGCTGATAAGCATCGCCGTGATGTGCAATTTGAGGTAGGTGACTTGGTGTTGCTGAAACTGACCCCTCAAATTTGGAAGAAGATCAGTCGGAAAGCTGTTCATCGTGGATTGATACCTCAGTATGATGGACCATTCGAGGTAATCAAGAAGGTAGGAAATATCGCATATCGACTTAAGCTACCTGACAGGTTCAAGATTCATCCTACTTTCCATGTGAGTTACTTGAAGAAGTACAACAAGGATGAATTCGAGAGAGAAAGGCAGAAGTCTAGGAGGGCTCCACCTGTGATTCGAAAGCAGTTTGATAAGCTGGTTGAAACGATTTTGGACCATCGGACTATGGGCCAAAGTAAGAAGAATCGTAGGACAGACTTCCTTGTGCAATGGAAGGGGGAGGCCGAGATTGATGCCACGTGGGAAAGAGATGTGACCCTTTGGCAATTTGAGGATCACATTGCTGACTATTGGAAGCAACAGAGGTCAACGAGGACGTCGACAGCTTAAGTGGGGGAGGTTTGTGAGCCCCTTTGTCCCGATGGTGCGGGACAGCTCTGGCGGCGGCCGTGCAAGTGTGCAGCAGCTAATGGCTTCAGGGTTGGCTATGCGTCCCTTTTATAGAAGGAAGGTAGGCGTGGGCTGCGGAGTTGTATGGTGGGCTGAGGCCCAGACTCAAAGTGTTGGAAACCCTAATGATGCCTAAGTGGAAAGAGTCAGACCGAGGATGTAGGGAACCCTAGTGTTGCCCTAGTGACATGGGCCGTGGTCCGTGGGTTGACTCAAACCCTACCCATCCCTAGTGGCTATAAATAGGGGCAGATGGGCAAGGGAGAAGGCAGCTAGCGAGAGCATAGCAAGAGCTGAGCGAGAGCGCAGCATGAGCGAGCGAGAAGCGAGCGAGAGAGATAGAGTGATAGACTAGGTTGTTCTATCTTGTAGGCCTGTGTGGCCGTGCAGCCTTGCGAATGGTTGCGAATACATTGTAACTCCTTACTATTTGATTAATATAGAAAGGTTGGGTGAGTTGCCCGTAATTATCGTTGTCTATCTCTATACTTGTGATTTTATCTGCTGTGTGTGTGTGTACCTGTGCGTGCGCACGTACCCGTGCAAGTCGGGTTGAGTGTCGTGAACTGGTGGCCAGACCAGGAAGAGGCACTTCGTGACACTTAGCACGGAGCATTGCAGTAGGATTGAGCATCTGCATGTGTTATTACCCTTGCTAAACCTCCTCATTTATTCATTAATTTAATCTTGGCAATGAATAATATATTGTAACACGTGTTTATTAATATACAAATGATGTTGATATGTTTTTTAAATAACTCTGATATTCTTATCAATTAATTTGAAAGAAATCCATAAAAATCAAAGAACGTCCCCTTGTAAACTTTTTATCTTTGACTGATCGGGTTGTTCTAGTTAAAGATACTCATGAAACATTTACCTAAGATTTTCTTCATCCAATTGAAAAGCATTATTCATGATTCTTTTTGGGATTCTTTTGAGTTTTATCAATGGGTGACGTAAAATTTTCTTTTCTAAGGTTTCCGAAGGTTAGGTTTTACATTCTTCTGAACAAGAGTCACCACATACACAATAATATTATTAAATGAGACAATTGCTAGAATTTGAATATTGGATCTCGAGATTCGATACTATTTTAAATATATGTAAATTATCATTTGTTTTAAAAATTTAGACTAAAACTAATGATTTTGTGATACAAAATGAAAATATAACTAAACTTGAAACTTTTGAAGATACTTAAAAAAATTTGAGGGTGATTCTATTGCAATTAGCGACTTAATAGGAGGTCGCAAATTCTGTTGCAATTAATGATGGTTTAGCAGTTTGTCGCAAAATTTATCGCTACTTGCAACGGCATTGATGTCCTCACAAATATCCATCACTAAATCAAATTTTTCTAGTAGTGAAAGTTGTAGAGTAAGATTTGGATGGATTGTATGAAAGCCAGACTTGAAAGATTCTACTAAAGCCAAAACGAGACTTGAAAATGTAATGAATAGTTAAAAGGATTAAAGATATTAACCTAAATAGTCTTGAATTAACTTATATGAGTGATTAGATTTATTTCATTTAGTGTGGGGTGAGACTTCATATTTATTTTGTCATATTTTAAAAAACATTCCAACTCGTTCTTATTGTTTTTTTAAACTTCGATTTTTTTTCTTTTTTCAACTTTTCAAACATTTCACTTTACATGGAAAGATATTTTTTTCAGTCTTGGGATAGGAAATTTTTGAGTGATATCTTTTTTAATTATATGAGAAACATTAATGAGGCACTTGGGGTAAGAATTATTTTTGGAGTAACTAGGGAAGGTGTTCTTGAAGAGTAAATTAATTAGTTTGAGATGGTTCAAATTTTTTTATATGCTTTGATTGTTTTTGCATGCTGTGCTCAAGGACAAGTAAAAGACTAGGGTATTGATAACACTAAAATATACAATTATTTCAGAAAGATTTGTGCATCATTACACAAAATAAAAAGTTGAGGGTCTGAATTGCAATGTCTTAAAATTCATACACATGTTGAGCCCTTGACTATTGTCAAGATCTATGTCTTGACGCCCGTCAAGTGTATCTGACAGATTTTTATTTTGTGAAATTTTATTTTTACCTCTGTGTAATTTATCTATAAATATTTGTAATTTTAGAGATTATAGGTGGAGTTGTTTAGACTATAAAGAAACTCTATCATTGTGAATTATCATAAACTAATATAGTATTTTTGTTCCTAGATCAAAGAAATTGTCTTGATCATGGGAAAACTCTTGTTATTGGAATCTAAGTGTTGTAATAGTTTTAGATTTGGTTGTATACTCCTTTGAAGATTTGAATTGATGTTGCCTGGATCTATAAGGAGCTTTTGATTCAAGTTTTTGAAGAGGTTGAAAATCAAATCCAAGAAAATCTATATTGATTAAATTGCAAAGGATTGAAGTAAATTCCAAATCTTGATTTGTTGTACAATTTCCTTTCCTTGTTTTACTTAATTTCTTTGTATATTGAATTTCTAACAACAATTCTCTCTTAGGATTCTCCTTTTTACATTTCTTTAGTAAATTTATGGGGTATTTCTATGTGCCATTCTTTGAAGTATTATAATATTTCCATATTACTATTTCCAATGATTTGCATCATTCTCTTATTGATTCCTCCTTATGGATGTTAATTATAAGATGATCTAATATAATATTTATTGGTTTAGGACAAAATTTATGGTTGGATGTGAGGTGCCAAGTGAAAGTCGATACGAAACTAAGCTAGCCACCCTTGGATCATTCATTATGATTCTCAAAGTCATGAGACATTCAAATGAAAGGTCCTCTAGACTAAACATGGAGATCTTACATTTTTACTTTAAATGTCAATTACTTGCTTTCTTAGATTAGTTTTAGTTTAGATCTACACTCTTTCATTTATTGTTTTTGAATTTTGGATTGATGTCTATGGTTTAATTCTTGTGTTATGTTAAACCTTACCAAGTTCTTTGGGTTGTAATGATTTTATCTTATAATTTAAAATCTAAAATGCTTCGACTTAAATATACTACATGATGGATACATTGTCCGATTACGTGTTAATTTATATGACATAAATGTGATCTTTGCTTTCTCAATTTCATATCTTAATCAGTACCTTAAATCACCAACTAATTTATAGTATTAAAAAACAGCATCATAATGTTATAAAACTACCTTCACATTGACATTTTGGGACGTTGCTATGACGTGATTACGTAGGATTGATGAGTAATCCAAAGACATTAGTTACACTATTCCTTTTTCGAATCCAAGAAGGAAAGGAGGGGTTTGTTTCTCTTCCAGTCCCACTTCCGAAAAGGAATGAAGGGAGAAGGGAGGTTTCTCCTATGAAAGTGGTGAACTTCTTTTATGTTGACTGCACCATTGAATAGATATGAAGAAGAAAAAGTGAAAAATAGTTCTGTATTCTTCTATCATCGGAGTACACCATTGGGTGTCAAGTGCATCAATTAAAGGAATTTTAGGAATGATTTTGTTTTAGCTCTAGTTAAAAGTCCCATAGGATGAGAGTTAACTCTCTTTAAAATTCTCATAATATCACATTAATGGAACAAGGTTTATGTTATAGGGTTGACATACACACATTTCAAAATAAGGTGAGGAAAACAATATCAGATGAGCCTTTAAGTTTATCAGTGTTGTGCCTCCACAAGGTTGGACGCTTCCATCACTTAACTACACATTAGTATGATATTGACCGTTTTGGTCTTAGAACCTCACGGCTTTGTTCTTGGGTAACCACCCAAGAGGCCTCTTACTAATGGAGTTAGTGATATTCTTATATGCTAATCAACCCTAACATTATCTCCAGATGTGGGACATAGATTGATATCCTCACAATCAGACTGGTTAGATTCAAATGAAGTGTAAGCTAAAAAATAAAAAATAAATAAATTTATTCATAGAGAGTCAAGATAAGATGGGGCATCAATATTTATTCATACACATAAATATTACTTGGGCGACAGAAAAAGGTACTGAGTGATATTTATAGAACTATTTTTTGTTGCATTATTTCGATGGAAGTAGGAAAATGTGGAAGCTTACTCCGAACAATGTTTGAAATGATAAAGCAATGTTTGGGGCTATAATTATATAGAGAAATGGTACATTTATCATGTGAAGATTTGATATCACCCTTCACTGATTTGATACTACATTCAATAATACTATGATAACATGGAATTTTATCAAAGCCATGACACTACTACAGACCAAGAGATGAGTACCATAAAGTATTCATCACTAACCTAATAGTTTGGAGGAATTGACAAGACAAATGATTGAGGGATCAAACCTCCTCTGGAGCTAAGTATCCATCACTAGTTATTTTCAAATCTTTGATTTTTCTACCATTTTTCTCTTTCATTTTTTTTCAAAATGAAATTTTAATTCTTTTAATCTCTACCTTAAAAGGTACAATATCAAGTTATTGTTTGACTCATTGTCTTCTCTACTTCAGGATTTAACCTATGCTATAATAGTTGACGCTTTGCATGGATTCAATTACTTGTTTCTTGAAATAAAAAAAAAGTAATTTATTTAAAAATCAAGGAAGTGAAATACATACATATATATATATATATATATATATATATATAATATATATATATAAATGCTCCATACTTGATACATGGGTAAGCTAGTTCCCTTACGACACCGGGTTAATAAGCACATAAGTAATAATATCTTTAAACTTGGTTGTGGAATGTGTATAGGAATCTTCATCTTGATACAATAGATTTATAACTTTTGCAAGATTGACAACTCGTTCAAGAAAGTGCATGGGAATAGTGGTATTGCATGTCAAGCATTCTTTATCTATATCTTTCCATGCATTTTTCACTTCTTTCAAAAATTCATTGATTGTTTCTTTCTTTGATGCACCATGTTGATTCATGTAGCACTCCACAGCTGACGCCACATGTCCTCTTTTCTGTTCAAACTGTGAACAAATATCAAAAGAAAATTATTATACAAAAGATTTAAAAGTAAGGATAGATATGGTTCAATTTTCTACCTCATGGCCAGCCATATCGTCCATTAATCTACATATTACTGAGGAAGCTCTAACAATCAATGGCTCATTCACTACCCAATCAACAACTTCCTTAGTAATTAAGTTTCCATCCATGCAAACAAAAGAAGTTGTGGATAACATCATGTATCCACTAGAGACAAGGGCAACCTTCGTGTACTCTTCCATTGTTGGTACATAGCCATTGTGAAACCAATAAGCTTCATTGAGGTATGATCTCACTATATAGTTAAATTAGTAATTTCCACACTTTAAAAACTATATAATTTTGACTAGATTAGTAAATTGAGGGAAAACTTACTTCATTCTTTGGATAATTTACCAAGTAGGATATGCGTTTCTTGGCTAATTCATTCTCCATTTCAGAGTAGACATCCAACAAGGCCTTGTAAAAATGTCTTAGGTACAATGGTACTTCATTTACGTCATTAATATCCCATCTAAATAAATAGATTAACATCATCATCAGTAGAATGAAAAACATTTTTCATGTAAATACATACCTTTGTATTGCTTCGGTAAAAGGTAAAAGTTCATCAATAGTTCCATAAACGTCATAGATGTCATCAATGACTGAGGTCATGGCAGCAACCTTAGTCATCATTCTTCTTCCAATAGAATATTGGGGTTCAAAGAATACTCCCAACATCCAAAAATAACACTCCACCAATCTATCTCTAGCAAATGGTAAACTTTATGCAAAATCTATCTCTTTCCACACTCTGAGGAATATTAATTTCAATCAAAGAATTAATATCAAACACATGCAAGCATGCAAAAATTGAAATTTAAGTGAACCAACTCACTTTGTAAGTTGACAGAGCTCCTTTTGATGTTGTCTTTGGAGCATATTGAAGTCCAATTTTGCAAAATTGAGTATTATTTTGTTATGTGCTTCGTTATCCTCGTAAAGGTGTATGAATAATTTAGCTCCCAGTCTTTTCAATGTTTTATGAATTGGATGCTTTAGAGCGTGGTCAACTTGAGTCTGAATTGGCAAACCACTAGAGTTTGATGGCATGGATTGGAGTTCGAGTTGTCGTAAATATCAATGCTTCCTCTAAAGTATCTTCTTCACCATGAACTAAGAACTGAGATGTCTCGTACAAACTTAATAATCCTTTAATATCACTCACGAGATCTTCGTGAAATTTTCCTTCAGGGTTTTTGAATTATTCGAATACATCTGGGTATGTTGAAAATTTATTTTTAGATTTCTATAAAATAAAAAGAAAATAATACAGAAAATATATAACAATAAATGACATACCACATGAAACGTGATAACCTTGTTATCTTAGAAGTCTGAAAGACAAAGACACAATATAGAGATTCTTTCCATGTTTAACATTGAAGCCATCATAAGTATCATGCAAACGTCGTAACAATGTTCTTATCTCATTGTCAAAGTGATAATCGATTCCTAAACGTTGGATGGTATCAACCAAATCCAATTTCTCTGAACATACCTCTCGTGTTCCATTAATAAGTAACCCACTAACATCTTCTTTCAGTACACGAAACTCTTCAATATCTTTCTGGGCATTCTTTTCCTTTACAAATAAATACAATATTGAACTTGAAACAACTATGAAACTGAAAATATCATTATACATATATACATACATATATATATATATTTCAGCTCACCTTGGTGTCAGTAGAGTATTTAAGAAAATAATCTCCCCAAATGCTTGGATGATAATTGGCAGAGCGACGAGGGAGTAATGATGCTGATACTGGAACACAATTCACCTCCATTTTTTTTAGTGGATTATCTTTTCATACAAACATCTAATTTATAGGACGAGGGAGTATTTCACTGTTGTTTATGAAAGAGAAAAAAAGTTTAAATGATTCAACATCAACATAATTTGTGGACAAAGTTTTTCTTGAAGAAAAGAAGGAAAAGGAGGGTTTAAATGCATTGTATTATATTAAATGAATGGACAACAACATAATAACCATGATTGATTTTAATCTCTTTTTATATTATCTGTTTTAATTCATTTCAAATGTGTCTCACAAATTTAAAATAAAATAAAAAGTTTCAAACTCTTGATTAATAATCTTTTAAAAATCTTTTAAACAAACAATTTAAATATTTTATTTTATATTCATAATTATTTTACTTTCCTAAATTTGATCTTAAAATTTAAGTGTGTGTTTTTTTTTTATTTAATGTACTAACTATTGTTATTTTTCTAATTTAACTACAAACAAAACAAATAAAGTACAAAAGTAGAGTGTGATTAATAATAAAAATCCTTTTAAAATAATATTAATAATATTTAGATTATTATTAAGAAGGCAAAGGAGTATGTTATCCGAGACTTGTTTTGGGCACAATTTTCTTTAAATAATTTTGCCCCTCCGAAGGATGTGTCCAATTTTCACAAGATAAAATGGATACAATAAAATAGCTAGCACACAATTTACTTAATAAATTTAAACTTCACTTATGAACATTATCAAAAATGATAATATGGAAAGGATGAGAACTTGTAAAAATACTCTCATGAAGTGCTCGCAATTTACGTCAATTTTTTAGTGGCTAATAATTTATTTTACATGTATCTAATGTCTTTCTCTTCATCGGGAATTTTTCCATGAAATCCATCCCTTACATGTCAAACAGACAAGTTGCCGTAACAGAAGTTTGTTCAATCAAAAACAGTCTTGAGATGTCCCCAAATATCTGGCAACTTTTGCATTTCTTGGCGTATGTCTTAGAGTCCGATTGGAGGGTTGGCCATTAATATCCTTGTAGGATTATCCTCTGAGCAAGGGAGCTGACTTCGAGGTGTCCACCGCAAATTCCCTCGTGGACCTCTTCTAGCAGATCTTGTACTTCATGCAGGGGTACACACCAGAGCAAAGACTTAGAAAAAGATCGTCTGTACAAAATGTCATTGACGACAATGTAACTTGTTGTCTGCTTTCTTATTTATTTTGCTTTTACGGGATCAGTAGGTAGTACCCTATTTTTGATCAATCCTCGAATTTCATCCATCAAAGTCGGTGGGGAGTCCGCGATGCTCATTAGTGCTATATTTGATAGTAGATGCTCATCGTGGGGAGTTCGATCCTCAATGTGAATCCTATTTCATTCACCATCTCGCAAATGCAACTTTGGCCAGGTAGTCGGCCTTGACATTGTCATTTCAACTTAGCACCTTAATCGAAAAATAAAGGAACTTAGAGGCTTCCCATTGGGCTACAAGTGAGTACTACGCGAGCTTATCGGAGTTGATGTTGAACTCGCTAGTAATCTATTTAACCATGACCTGTGAGTCAATTCTTACGAACAGAGAAGTTATGTCGTTTCCTTGGCCGATTGGAGTATGATTATGGGGTTTCATATTTGGCCTCGTCGTTAGTGAGCTCGAACTTAGTTGATCACATCTCCATATGAGCTTTCATTTTCCCGGCGAGGTGAGGACTATACCAGCCCCTGCTCCTCTTTAATTTAACGCTCAGTCAATGTTGAATACTTAGGCCTCCCGGGGAATACTCAAAATAGTCGTTGTTGCCTGAGCTGATTCGCTTCAGGCTTCCTCCTTGAAGGAGGTCTCAACCACAATGTCGGTCAAGGCTTGGGCCTTGATAGCGTTTTGGGAAAAAAGTCGATTCCATACCCGCTGAGTTCAACCAGCCACTTTAGTAGTCATACTAATTGATTCATCTTATGAAATATTTGGTAGAGTGGACAATTTGTGAGATGTTTATTGCACGAGATTCAAAATAAGGTATTAACTTTCGAGCAAAGACAACAAGAGAATAAGTTAACTTTTGTATATTAGGGTACTTGAATTTAGGTTCGTTCAATGCGTTGCTTACATAGTACACCAATACTTGTTGCCTATCTTTCTCCTTAAGAATCTCTCCTAACTTAAGTAAGGTTATGAATGGTTCAATCTCTAACTCATGTATGTAATTATTTAAAGTTTGGTAACAAAAGTTCTTTCTCCCACAACAGACTAACCTGACTCGAACGAAAATTAGTTTTATTATAGATTAATTTAAAAGTGTTCACGTTGTGTCCACTCACACAAATAGGTCCCAAAATGTGTGAATCTTTGGAGGACCATCGTCCTCTCTGAATGGGTTAAATTGAGTTCAATAATGTTTAAAAATTAATTAGACCAAACTCAAAGATCCGATGATTAATTAATTCAACAACTTATAACAAACCATCAATTTTCGGGGGCTGCAATGTCATATATTTATTGCTAGGGAAATGAAGTTTCTCAATTTAATTTGTTGAACACTTATAATATTAATGAATGTATTAGATTAATGAATCATCAAATTGAACACATGTAATATATATGGTATGATAAAAAAATTAATAGAATAAATCTGGATCATCAAATTCATTTGGATAGTTAAGTAAAAGAATATGAAATATGTAAATTAATGAATGTATTTGATCTGTTTTGATTGGTGTGCTAAAAGATAGACTTTTATTTACATATGTCGATTATGAGTAATTAAGGATTGAGTCTTACTAACTGTCACTTTAGCATTAATTGTTGTCACTTAATCAATCAGAACCTAAGGTAGAGTACCTATCATGTAGCTAGTTCTTGGAAAGTATCTACGATTTTAATTTATTAATATCGTACTCCGAGGGAACTATCCCTTAATCCTAACATTCATTCTTATTTATCTAATCAATCAATCAGTTAATCAATTCTTTGAGATTGATTGGTGATCCCAATCACACATAACAAGCAAATAGCATTCAAGAGTAGACATGCATTCATTGATTTAAGCTCAGTTATTACAATTTGTTTGACCTTATCTTTGAACATTTTAGATATATTTTGATCTCTAAGGCAATTATGAAATGTAACCATCTGTTTACCATATCTGAGTTACCTGGTGTATTCACCCCTAGCTTGGGATGATTCTTCTCATCTGTCGGATTTAAGTATCCATAAAAGGTCCCCTATGTCACTTAGGTATCATGCCACTTAACCCTAGGATTGGCCTAGCGTACAAACTCAACTTTATTAGGGTACTCTAACAAACATGGTGATCTGTTTTGTTATTTCTTCCTAATCTGCCAGACCTTTTACAGTCTGTTAAACTAAACTGGTTATGATTCAGACCTTGGTTAGGAGTTGTCTATAACTCTAGTTTAATTTAAAAGGACACGATAGTTCAACATTCATAATGATAATTCTAGCTCTATGATCTTCCCGGGAAAATAAATAACATCTCAAATTGTAAAACATGTATGATATATGAATTCAATATCAAATATTTATTTAGATAAAACAAATCATAAACATATAGCAACTTGTCTATGGGACTCAATATCATAAAGTAGTCACCACTTTATGCAGGTCCAGTTGGCGCTACAGCTCTTGTATGCTTCTGATTGCTCGATCCTACTCTGCTAGGCAGAGCTTTCGGAGAACGCTTCTTAGATCCAGTAGCAATTGCTTTACCTTACATCTCGGGCTTAAGCATATTGCCCTAATCTGACTAAGAACACGCACCCTATCACTCTCTTAGGATCTCCTAACGAAATCTCGGTATTCTGTGATACCGAAAACTGAATACTAATCTAACCGAATTCTCAAATACTAAGATAAACACTCAGAGATAAGAGAAAACGATGCACTCGAAGTTGCTAAATGACTTGTATTGAGTGCAGAGGGATGATTTAACTTGAGGAAGGCCAGGGGTATTTATAGTAGGGAAACTGAGTATTTTTCTCTCTAAAATTCGATGTGGGATTCAGCCTGGGAGCTTAGGACACCCGTCCCAAGTCTGTTGACCGGGTCAGGATGCCAGTCCCGGTGCTTTTACCGGGTCGGAACGCCCGTCCTGGTCGTTTGATTGGATCGGGACGCCTATCCCGAACTGAAAAGTTCCGAAAAGCACGTTTCTGCCATAATATTTGCTATTTTCTTGCACATTTCACCTGAAACTTCCAAAATCATAAATACTGCAAAATTGTGTTAATATCAATCAATTAAAAACGATTTATCTCCAATTTTGCTTTAGTTTTTGCCTAAAAATATGCTAAAAACATCAGTATTCGATTCATTTTAATATTCATATTAATAATGTATAAAACAAATTATGATATATATTGGATGATTGCTTAAAATATAAAGTTTTATTCTTTTTACCCCTCACTCCCTAGAACTTATAAATGGTATCATCTTTTTTAAAGGAAAATAAAATTTTGTAGTATTGTTATTTTAGATCATTTCTGAAATTTAGTATTGTTTTTTAACCATAAATTGATTCCTGAAATGTATTTACTTTGGAAAAATTTTGTTTTGTATTAAGTAAATTTTCTCTCTCTTTATTATTTCACTACTTTATATATAAAATTAAAACAAATATTGATTAAAAAAGAAAAATAAATTAACTAAATAAAAATAAATTTAGAACTAAATAACCTCAAATAAAAATTAAGACTAAATTTAGCTTTGCAAGTCTCTTATTGCGAATTTGATGAGGATATTGTAAACAAATTTTCTTGCGAATATATTATTTTGTGTAAAATGAAAATTACATAGAAAATAAATATATTACGTGTCAATAAATAACAAATAAATTTTATTGAGGTCTTATTTGTATTGATCTGTTGATTCGATCCGTTGTGGGCTCTTATGTCTTTTTGGGCTTGATCTCGATCCAATGGATCTTAATTTCTCTAAGGGGTGTTTTGGGCTGATCTCGGATTGGATTCAACTTCGAGGGCTGTTGGCTTGATCTGGATCTGTTGAACAACTATAGATTTCTTCCGAGGGCTTTTATTTTTCTCGAAATAGATTTTGACAAAGTTTATGTATGATTTTCAACTAGAGGAAGATCCAAAACGACATAGTTTTTGTATTCTTCGCATTTCTCTCAACTTCTATATATTAGCTTCTCTCCATTCTTTTTCACAGCTTCTAGATCTCAGCTCTCCGTTCATCATTTTCTCAAGGGAATTTGGTCCTCTATTTATAGTTGAAGAGGGTGATAATCTATGGATATTATGATGTCAAATGTCACTAATATGAGAGATAATTCTCTCAATATTTTAATATATAAATATTTATATATTAAAATATTTAAATAAGGTTTTTTTTTGTGGAAAACACCATTCATTAATCTAGGTTGAAGAAACTCATTCCGCCTATACAATATTAACTATTTGAGGAGGGACCATAGTAGTCCATTGATTATGCGTCTGCAAATTAATTCCTATTTTAGCTAGACCATGTGCAGCCTTGTTTGCTTCTCTATTAACAAAATCTAATTTCACGCAACTTGCAGATTGTTGGAGGTATTCATTCAGACCTGTTATCACCACTCCCAAAGGAGATAGATCAGTATCTGGCCTATTCATTCGATCCACCACCACTTTTCAGTCAGATTCCACCAAAATCATATTCGTTTGTTTCGGAAGTACTTCTTGCAGGCTCTTCCATATATCCAACTATTCCGCATGAGTCGCATTTACCAGAAACTTTAATCTACCAGCACCACCCAATATCAGGGAACAATTAAAATCTCTTAGTATAAATCCATACTCAACTTTATCGTTCATATAACTCACATCTATATTTAATCTAAGAGTATTCATCATAGGCGCTCTCCAAATCCGCGGAGCATATTCGCGGCATTCGCATTTTTGGTGTTGTACGACCCATTTGAGCGTGATATTCATGGAGGAGATTGAACATTTGTTGTGTAATCTGAGCTGGTGTTTGATATTTACCTTGAAATAGGAAATTATTCCGTTCATTCCATATAGCCCATAAAATCATGATTATTCTTGTTGTTACTCCTATTTCAGCACTTTCAAAATCATGCACCTTGTGAAAATAATCAAGCCACGAACAAGCTGATACGTTCACAATTTTTGAACCAATGCCAACTTGCTTCCATACCGCTTTTGCAAATGCACATGTAAAATACATACCTTTCTATTTCTTCGGCAAAAGGTAGAAGATCATCAAGAGTTCCATAGACATCATAGATGTCATCAATGATGGATGTCATTGCAATAACTTTGGTCATGATTATATTTATAAACTTGTAGGGAATAGTTCATAAAGAACGTACCCCAAAACAATAATTCATTTAAATAATTTAATAATAATTTTACGAACGAATAGCTATAAATAAATAGTTTTAGCAATACTTTGATATTATTATTATTTATGAAAGGATAACCGTGAATAAAAATATATAACTCAAATTGAAATTCTCAACTACTCGTAAACACATATAACTCAAATTGTAATCCACGACTCTTTATTCCAACCGATACATGGGTAAGCTTGTTCCTTTATGGCATAGGATCAATAAGCACACAAGTAATAATATCCTTCAACACAGTTTTGGAATGCGTATAGGCATCTTCATCTTGATAAAATAGATTTATAACCCTTGCAAGATTCACAACTTGCTCGAGATTGTGCATGGGAATAGTGCTGCTGCATGTCAAGCATTCTTTATTTATATCTTTTCATGCATTTTCACCTCTTTCATTAATTCATTCACTGCTTCTTTCTTTGTTGCACCATGTTGATTCATGTAGTACTCCACAGCTGATGCTACATCTCCCCTTTCTTGTTCCTTCTGTGTTCATCGAATGTATTATACAAAGTATATTAATAAATATATAAAGCTAATGGGGTTTGACACAATAGAAAAATATGGGAGAAGTCCTTAATATGGTGCCTTGCGGAGATGCAAGATGATTTCCCTATAGGGGAGGCCAAGGGTATGTAGTCCTTGGTCTAAAAGATATGCTAGAGTTGAAAAGCATATATAAATTTCACTAACTTCATTAGTATATGAGGCCTTTTCGGTAGTTATCCAAGAACAAAACTATTAGGATGTAGGCTCAAAGCGGACAATATTATACTAACGTGGATTTAAGTGGTGACAGTCCAAATTGGTAAAGTCATAATGAAGATTAACTTCTAGGGTAAATAGTTATCCTAGATAAGTTCAGAAGAAGTTATTTGGTGATTGGTTGCCCTTTTTTGAGGTGATAATTTTCGTAGTAGTGGGCCCCATCGTTATTCAATTTTCCCCTTAGAACAGTCATTCCTTAGCGGATTATTCGCTGTGGGACTCATCGGTGGAATAACTGTGAGCGAGGTGAATTGTAAGATGTACCTTGCTCATTATGTATTTTGGTCTTTTATACACGGGAATATATACTTCGTATAAGTCGAGATACAAGATATAATCTTTATTCACTCCCTGTATCACTTTGACTACTTCTGCTATTCACTGTTTGACTTGCCTCATGTAAATATTTCCTTTCAATGACCCATCAGCAAAATGTGAATAATTATCCAGATTTCGCTGAATTTCAAAATTATTTTTACTACCAAAATATTTTCCTCCATCACATTGTGTTTTCACAAATTCTTTGTATACTCATTTCTCTATCATAATTACTGTTCTAACAGCGTTTTATCTTTCCAAAGCTTTAGTGAACGTACAAAATAATGTACTTTTCCTTTTTCCTTTTTCTGTCGAAATCCATTAGCATTATATAATAATAGAATTAAATACTAATGATGATAGTTTATGTGCTGAAAATTAAGTAATTAAAACATAACCATCTTGTAACTGAGTTATACATATATCTTCAGTCACCCTTTTTCCTTGCAAAGAACTATCCTTCGTGTTATCTTAAGAACTTTTGAAGCTCTTATTCTCTCTATTGCTCTTTTTCTTCATATTTTTTTAGAGTTATCTTTGTTACTTTTGTACATCGTTCTACTTCAGTTCAACAATCCGAGGTCTAGTCTTACATTCTTTTCTTTATCTTTTTCTGTCTTTTGATATTTCAAGATAAGTTCCAAAGTTGTTCTTGGTAAGAATGCTAGGGCTTTTCGTATAAAACATGTGGCATTATATGAGAGGATGGGTAAGGGGTGGAGACTGTGTTTAGATTATTAGGGAGTTCCTTGTTTGATCAATAACGAGTTGTACTTCATTATCAAACTTTTTCATGATAATGAAGATGATATATCTACTCCTTTAACTTTGTCCTGAAATGCTAAAATGGTTTTAAGTGATGATAAAAAAGGATTGAAGGCATTATTAGAAAAAGCTTTTGGAATTAGTTCTGATAGAGAAGTTTATTTTTCACTACCATGTTCTTCACGCCTTTCTTCCTCGTCTTCTAGTTCCGATCAACAATAGGATCAAAACATAATGGCATAGGGGTTTGGAGATATTCCTGCTGAGTGGAGAGTAGCTAATAGAAACAATAATATGGGAAACGTGAAGATAATGAGTAGAGGAGGTTTATGTTCAACATGAGGTTGAAGAACCCGCAGAGATTAACTTGAATGTGTTCTGATTTGTGAGAAGTGTTTTTTCATAGAGTTGTACCTCACATATCGTACTAACCCCAACATGTACAGACTTTCTATCATCCATCCTCCTACTCCGATGACAAGTACATATACTCCCATTTTTGTTTCTCATTTGTCAACTGGTGTTCGTTTTCCTCTGGACATAAGATACAGAGGATTAGAAAGATGAACCTGCAATAAAATTTTCCAAGATACAAAGGATTACAAACAATGCTAGAATGCCAAATCAAAGTAAAAACTTGGTCAGGAAGTGATAGCAGAAATGGTTGCCTTCTCCTCATTCTCTCTATCCTAAGGAAAAGTTTTTAAGGTCAGTGTTTGTCATGGCAAACTAGATGGTTATTCAGTGTATCAGTACAAACCATTATTACTCAAACATTAAAAAAATAATCAAAACTGTCAAGCTTATATGTATGTATGTATCTCAACTTCAAAAGCATATATAGACTGGAAATGACATTGGTATCTATTCTGTGATTGTGACAACTTAAATTAGTGTATAATCAGTCTACTTATATAGGAGAATTTTTCTTAGTTTTATTAATGTTAATACATTCTATTGTCATGTTAAACACTGGACAATCAAAAGTAAACTGAATTCTTAAGATTGTGCAAGGATAAAACAAACAAAATAAGATATTTTTGAAGAAATAATGTAAATTTTAATTGATTTATATATACATAAGTAAAAATACATACAATTTCTTTTCATGGATAAATATGATGTAATTTATTTATAATATTGCTCTACCCATAATAATTATAACCGTTGTAGACTCGTGTATTGAATTGTGTTAGACACGAAATTAAAAGAATTTTGGTTGTTGTATTATTGACTAATATTTGTTCAACCGTTAATGCGTTTTCTATCTTGGATACTGCAGAAAGGAGACAATCCTTATTCACGAATGAGAATTTTATAATACCTTGCCAATTGTACCTCTTACCATCCGTGTCAATTTCAAACTCCGTTGGATATAAATCTTTAATGGTTGAGTCTGAATTAATCATTAATTTTTTGTATTCTAAAGGAAGAGATGTCAAATTAGTTACGGACAAATGGTCAGAATATGCATATAGGGTTTCAATGGACATCCTAATTCGAATGATACTTTACAATCTCCCAAATTTTTTAAATCACATGCGAAATGAGGGTAATAATAAGGATAATATCATTTCCATGATACTACTCATTCGTAATAGTATTTCATTACATAACATATTCCTTGGATGTATTTAAGAAAAACGTATTTTTTATCGCATCCATCTTTTATTCAAAAACTAAAAATTTCTCTTCATAAAATCTTTCTTTCCATCTCAATTCTACAAATTTTACTTTATTGGAATCTAATTTGCATCTACAATTGAAAGTATCTGTTTTTTTATGAATGATTTCCTTCAACTTTTTTTTTCATATCCATCTTGTTTCTATTCATCTAATTTTTGTTAGTACCTTTCTGATACTGTTTGGACACTTCAATTTTTCTACTTTGTTGTGCTGAGGAGAATTATAGAAGGAAGAAGTATCAAAATTTCTATTGAATAAAATGAATAAATATAGACTTTACAAAGAGAAAACAGAATATCTAAAATATTTTCCCAATCTAATCAAATATAAATAAATCATAAAATATATATATATATATAATATCCTTTTTTATATTGAAAAAGATAATTATAAACTAATTATCTAATACGCCCTTGTACTCAAAGCTGGAGGATCACGAACATGGAGCCTCTCTCGAAAATCAGAAAAGAGTTGCAACGGAAAGCCCGTTTTGAAAAGATCATCGATTTCAAAACGAAAAGGAACAGAAAGAACACGAACTTGACCACGAACCACATAAATACATTTGTTACTATTTAATAATATAAAAAAGGGGTGCGCCAACGCAGGCCCAACTGAAGAAGAAGGAGAAATGGGCCAAATAGTTGAAGATGGCCTAGACGACAATCCGGGGAAAGAGGGATGCGGGCGAGATGGACTCGGGAAAGAGAAGCGCACTGCTAGGATGCACATGGGCTGGAACGACAAAAATGAGCTCAGATGACAAGCCTAGACGCTAAGAAAAATGTAAAGGAAAATAATTTAAAAAAGAATGCCATGAAGTAATCTAGATTATGAGAGGGATATCCCAAAAGTACACATAAATTGGACCAGAGTCAGGCAACAAAGGATCTGAAGGGGAAGAAGAATTCGAGTTTTTGTGGCCAGACATGGAGTGATAAAATAAATAAAGAAAATATATTAAAGAAAAACAAACTAAAGAAGGAACATCGAAGGTGATGATCTGTAATCTTATTTTCATTGTCATGGTTATATTCATAATAAACTTGGCTATGTGCTTCGTGGCTATGTGCTTCGTGGCTATGATACCATGAAAGAATATGATTCGTGATGATTTCTGTTGATTTTTATTGAATAAAATCAATAAATAGACTTTATAAAGAGGAAACAGAATATCTAAAATATTTTTGTCATATAATCAAATCAAATATAAAAAATTATAAAAAGATAAATATAATATTCTTTTTATATTGATAAAGATAATCATAAATTAATTATCCAATACAAACAAATACAGATAAAATCATGTAGTCTCCGTTTAAAATTATCCTTTTCAATATTTGAATTGAGAATCATTAAATCAACTCTCAACCATTTTCTGAGACTAAATATAGGAGGAAGATGACAGCTCTTGGATTTAACATCCCTAGTTGATCTTCCATATCCCCTTCCTTCTTCATTTTCTATAATAATCACACTCTTCAATACTTAAAAATTAAAGTTCATGGGTTGCCAATGCAAACAAGATTAAATCCATCGTTTGAACGAAAACATAGTATCTGAGCATTTTGTCATAGTCATGAAGAATTTTTGAACGTCAAATGAAAGATATAATTTCATGTTCTCCATCTCCAAGGACATTTGCGTCAGATAAAATAACTTTCATATCTTTCCAATCATAGCTTAACTTAGAGTATATGTAAGTTTTTAAATAAGTAAATAAATCAACCATAAAACAGGTTACAGGAGCCACTAAATGAGAAAAATATATATGTTCCCTTAAAATTATTTTTAGCAGGTAATGCTTTGGCTTCGTCTTCAAATTTTTTACGAAGTCTATCTTCCTCTACGTTAGCTTCAAAAGTATTCTTAGCATATAACAAACAATTTCGGTGATAGTTCTGTTTATTCTTTCAACTACCCCATTTTCTTGTGGAGTCATCGGTACTATCTTCTCTAATATGATACCGTGAATGTCAAGAAATTTCCAAATTCAAGAAATGATAGGGCTACATTCCCTAGATTTTTCTAAAAAATGTCAAACTACTTACTTTTAATTAACAAAATAATTAATAAAACTATTAACTTGAAACAATTTATAAAATATTAATAAATTTTTAACTTTTTTCAATAATAAATCCTCAAATCAAAAGTTCAAGCTTCCAATAACAATATAAAGTTTATTCTAAAAGAAATATTATAAACTCTTATTTAAAATCATTCATCCAATAATCATCATCTAATTCACAATCTTCACCGTCATTTGTGAAGTGGGAAAAATAGGAAGTGAGTATAAAATACTCAGTAGGCTGAACATCCTTTTCTTTTAAAAATAATTTTCTAATTTAAAATAAAAAAACAATATAAATATTTTTAAGAAAACTGATAATAAGAAAATTTTACGGTACTTTTATCTTTAATTAAGAAAAAGACAAAATAAAGATAAAATATTCAGTAAAAATTCATTTAAAATCTACATTGAGCAAATGAACAGAAAATAGTCATTCAATTGATATCTTTTTTTTTATTCTTTTTTTTTCTTTGATTTTTAGGGGAATAATTTGAATGTTTCGTGAATAAGTCTAAGTGATATCAATTCCTAACTTTATACCCGTTAGGAAAGGGTCTTACTTATAATTAGTTGGTTTTTTGTCCATGTCAGTGGATGATCTTATACATGGTGGAACATGTTCCTCCTTTTGCTATCCATCGAATTAATCCCTAATAAAATTAGAGATTATAAAAAATCCACATATAACTTACTTTTATAAAACTTCATTTTAAAACATTTAACATTCTAAAATATTTTATATTATTAGGAATAAGAAAAATATCATTTATTTTAAAATAATAATTTAATCAAAACTATATAACAAAAATATACACTCTATCTAACTTAAAACTTAATTTTAAAATATATACATATAAATTTTTTTTTTACTGAGAATGATTTATAATACAGTTTGTAAACATATTTCTAAAAATATACTGCATTGAAAATATAGAATATATATATATATATATTAGTAACATAAATAAAAGAATATAAAATACTTATTAAAAAAATATTTTCTATATTTTCATTAAACAATACTTAATATATTTCTTATATCAATACATTTAAAAGTTTCACACTCCTTTATCATTTTAAAAAATAATATATATATATATATATATATATATATATATATATATATATTGATATTAAAAATAACTATATCTGTTTAATAAAATAAAATTCTTACTTATAATTATTCATAATGTCTGTTAATCGAATTTCAAAAACAATATTTTAAATATTCTTTTAAAAGAAAATCAGAATACTAATTAAAATATCAAAATATCAAAAAACTTAAATTATAAAATTTTAAATCGTTATTATCAAGAACTAAGAAAAAACAAACTTTTACTTAACATTAAAAAAATATTCACATGTACCAAACCAAAAACCAATTCAAAATCCTAAATTTTCCACAAATTAAAACATACCCAAAATCATAAAACTTGCTCAAAATCTTGATACACAGTTTAAAAAATATCATTCCAAAGTTGTATCCTTCAAATTCAATATCATTTTAAAAAATATTCGATTATAGTAAATAAAAAAACGAAGAAGGACCGTACACCTACTTTGATTGATTACTTACGTAGATTCAAATCAGTTTAAGTTTTTACTCCTAAATCCCCTTCTGACTCTACCAACAATCTATTCAATAAAAATTAGAACATATTTTATAACTATATCTTAATTATATGATCTTGTTGTCTCATCATAATCAAAATCACTAAAAAGAATTTATCTTTTTCACCAACTTCTAGAGATTATGAAAACCCTAATTCTTTTGCTCCCTGTCGACTTTTGGGTTTAGAAACGAATAATAACTCTTAAGGTGAAACTTGACAATCATTCTTATAAATGTCACTTTCGTTTTCTTTTTAACTTTCTCCAAACCCTATCTTTCAAATCTTTTGCCTCTGCTCTACAATATTCATCTCTCTTTATTTTTTCAATTTACGTACCTAAAAACTCATTCATATTTCTTTTAAAACCTATTTAAATTAAAACATTTATGTTTTTTTATTAATTCACCCCTAATATTCTTCATATATTCTTATTTGACCCATAATAATAATTATAAATTTATTATTTTTAATTTAATTTAAAACTCATAATAACTACGTGATTTAGGTCGGGTCAGGGTATTACAAAAACTCCTTCATCTGCTATAATCATTTGCTATATATTGTGTTCCATTTCATACTCTTCTTTCTTCATTAACTCTTAAAAGTATCTAGTGATAGATGCCTTATTGTACTCACCTATGACAACTCATCTCTTGGTTTGTAGTAGTGTAATAGCTTTGATAAAATTCCATGTTATCATAGTATTGTTGAATGTAGTAACAAATGATAAAATTGCTTTGTCATTTCCACTGCACTAATTGATTATGGTGCTTGACGAATTGATTATTTGATTCAGAAAATTGCTATAAGAGACAAAATATTTGGAGTAATGGAAGGGATAATCAATGTAAGCTTCCACGTTTTCCTACTTCCATATTGGAATAATGCATGCATGTTCGATTGCAACAAAGAAATAGACATCTTGGATAGTTCTATAAATATCACACAATACCTTTATTTCTGCATAGGTCAAATCGTGTAGTGGAGAAGACAATCAGTCAGTATAATAACTTGATAGTGTACCCTTTAAGGTAGGGATTAGGAGAATTTGAAATTCTCTTTAAAAAAAATTAGAGAAATGTTAGAAAAATAAAAAATCTATAAAACTCCATCTATTTTACAATATATCTTAGTTTATACCATTCTTTCCGCATTAATGTTAAAAATAATGATGGAGACCTTATTTGTACTCACCTATGACAACTCATCTCATGGTATATAGTAGTGTCATAGCATTGATAAAATTCCATGTTATCATTATATTGTTGAATGTAGTATCAAATCATTGCTTTATCAATTCAAAATCTATTATCAAACCTCACCAATTCATTATGGTGCTTCATGAATGTGATAGTTCTAAACCACAACTTCTTGGTTATGCTGATGTTGGTTTTTTGTCTGATCTACGTAAAGCCAATCGTAAACGGACTGTTTTTATATGTGGAGGAACTATTGTTTCATCATGTTCTACAAAGGAAACATTATTGCTACTTATTCGAATCATGCAGAAATTATAGCAAATCCATGAAGGAAGTCATGAATGTGTTTGGTTAAGATCCATGCCTGAACACATCTGAGAGACATGTGGTTTATCTTTAGGCAAAAAACTTTCAACAATAATTTATGAAGATAACGTTGCATGTATAACTCAATTGCAGGAATGATATATCAAACAAGATCGCACAATGCATATTTGACCAAAACATTTCTTTAAAAATGATCTTCAGAAAGATTGTGATATTGATGTACAACAAATCCGTTCAAGTGATAATTTGACACACTGGTTCATAAAAACATTACCAAGATCAACATTTGAAAGACCAGTCCATAATATTGGAATGTGCGAGTACAAAGGTAACATGTAATGATAGTGTACAAGGAACGATATACACTTTTTCCTTCACTAGAGTTTTGTTTTTCCACTGAATTTTTCTCTAATAAGGTTTGAATGAGGCATATTCCTTGTACAATGGACATTTAAGGGGGAATTTTATAAATCTCATTATTTGTATGTCCTTTGAACTTTTATCAATTCCCATAACCCCGTTTGCAATTATAATTTCTAATAACGCTTAATTTCTAGTAACCTCCTATTCATGTTGAATGATTAAAAGTCACATGTTCATATATATAATTATATGTATATATAGGTGGTACTTCATCCCTATAAATTTGGCATTAGATATGTATATTTGAGTACGAATATGAAATATATATATATATAACAACTATCTCTTCTCTATTTTTTCATTGATTTCTATTTGATTTCATTTTTTTGTAAATTCATTTTCTTAGTAATAGATTTATAACAAAGTGTTTGTTTTAAGTTATTAATTAAATAAAGAGTTAAGTTTTATTATGGATTAAAATAGAATATGTGAACAATAATAGAGATTAATTAATAAATAATTAAAAAGAATTAAAGACGTTAATTTAAATAGATATGAATTAAGGTATGAATGATAATTATTCTAATAGCAATAAAAAAATTAAAATAAAAAGAAAAAGAAAAAGAGATAAATGAAAGATCAATAGAGGGCAGTGGAGGCAGTAGACAATATTCGAAACCTTAAGAATTTTCAATTCTTTATTTAATATAATTAGGAATATATAATTAGAAGTATTATGGATTATAATTGATGATTATTTTTATATGATTAAGATTTGAAATTGGAAAACTCTAAAAGAACTAAGAATAACGAATTATAGTGAGTTCAGATTATTTCAAAATATTCTGGATTTAATAAATGACAACAATTCCTTTAATATCTGTTTTTGATAAATATATATATATATATATATATATATATATATATATAAATGACTTAATGTTTTTGACGTATATCAAAATGGAATAGTTTTTGTTGAACAAGTCATAAATGTGGTAGCCTTTTAACATTTAATTACTTAACTTTGGTATTTTTAAAATTTTAAGGGTTAATTTGCATAAAATAGACAAATATATAGTCAAATCGTAATTTCAGAAAGTTGAAATGGTCACCATGAAGCCATAGTGGTCGTCCTGCCAGAACAGCTATTGTGGCTCCAGGACGGCCTTCCGGAGCTCCCACATGGGGAATTTAACTTATTTTTGCTGCAGTTCACCCCTATATACTTCATCATCCTTTCTTACTCAACATAGAGCATCTATCAGCTCAAAATCACTCAATTCTCTTGTTTTATGTCTCAATCTCATGTTCGGGATATCTAACACTGAGAAATTCTAGGTCCAATTTTGATATAATTCTGAAATTTTATTAGGAAATCCCCGAGAATACTAGGTTCGCCTTATCTTGTACATAGGACAGTACATGAGTTGGGAGCTGAGAAGATTGCGAAAATGAATTAAAGGCAATTCTCGGGAGGTGAGAAGATCGCGAAAATGAGAATATCGAAAAGTATTAACAATTATTAATTATTAGGTTTAATTTGAAATTAGCAAACCCTAAAGACAAATAGCAATAATGAATTGTAGGGGTGCAGAGTGTGGAAGCGTAATAAATTCAACCATAGATTACGAGAAATTAATAAAGCAGTAAAATTGACACCAAGGTTTTAGGTGGAAAAACCATCTTTAAATAGAGGTAAAAAACCACCGGCGAGAAAGCAAAAAATTCCACTAATATTGACGAAAGTGTAAAATATTTTCTCCAGGCTAACAAGACAAAATAGTCTGTTACAAATTCTCTACGAGTATAGAAATACTCAAAAAGAAGTAGAGAAAAGAAGAAAATATAAAGGGAGAGAATGAATATAAACCTTTCTGGCAGAGGAAGAAAACGAAGTGAAAAACTTATGCTAAAGTAAAGATATGTCATGTATATATATATATACATAAGCCGCATATTTGATATATATATATATATATAGATGTAGCCAATTTTGAATGTTGACATTGTAGGTAGCCAATCTTGAATGTTGACATTGTTGGTAGCCAATTTTGAATGTTGACATTGTAGGTAGCTGTTTTTGAATGTTGACATTTGTAGACAAAAGGAGAGCAGCCAACAAATCTCCACCTTGATCTCCTTTTGACCGGAAATACTCTTTCGCCATGAAATCCTGTTAACAAAGAATGATACCAGCTAAGTCCAAGCAATGATCGAACTTAGCGGCTGGAAGTGATTTGGTTAACATATCTGCAGGAGTTTCAGTTGTATGGATTTTTTCTACAGTAAATTCTCCCGCATCAATAATATCTCGGATAAAGTAGCGTTTAATATCAATATGCTTGGTCTTTGAGTGATGTTTGCTATTCCTGGCCAAGTGGACAACACTCTGACTGTCACAGAACATAACAAGAATGTTTTGTTGTAAACCAAGTTCAGCAACCAAGCCTCGGAGCCAGATAGCCTCTTTCACTCCTTCAGTAGCAGCAATATATTCTGCTTCAGTGGTGGACAAAGCAGCAACGGCTTGAAGTGATGAATACCAACTGATAGCAGAGCCGCAGAGTGTAAAGATATAGGCTGAAAGTGATCTTCTCCGATCTAAATCACCACCGTAGTTGGCGTCAACATAACCAACTACGCCTCCTGGATCAGACTTTTGTCTATCAAATACCAAACCAATATCAGGAGAACCCTTCAAGTAACGAAGGATCCACTTGACAGATTCCCAATGCTGTTTTCCTGGGTTGTGCATGAATCTGCTAACAACACTAACCGCATAAGCCAAATCAGGCCTAGTACATACCATAGCGTACATAAGGCTTCCGACTGCATTAGAATACGGGACATGTGACATGCGCCGTTGTTCCTCTTCTGATTGTGGACACTGATCTGATGACAACTTAAAGTGGGCAGCAAGTGGAGTATTAATAGCTTTGCAATCTCGCATTCCAAATATGTCAAGCATCTTCATTATATATTTTTCCTGTGATAGAAAACGTTTTCCAGCTTGACGATCTTTGTTAATCTCCATTACAAGAATCTTCTTGGCATGACCTAGATCTTTCATATCAAATTCACTGTTGAGCTGCACCTTTAACTTGTCAACAAGAGTTTTATTTCTTGCAGCAATTAACATATCATCAACATCTAACAGCAAGTATACTAGTGATCCATCAGATGTTTTTTGAAAATAGACGCAGTTATCATAACTACTTCTAGAATAGCCATGTCCAGTCATGAAGGAATCAAACCTTTTATACCATTTTCTTGGTGACTGCTTCAAACCATAAAGAGATTTCTTCAGACGACATACGTGGTTCTCCTTTCCAGGAACAACAAACCCCTCCGGCTGCTGGATATAAATTTCTTCCTCAAGATTACCATGAAGAAAAGCAATTTTCACATCTAAGTGTTCCAGCTCCAAATCATACAATGCAACTAGAGCAAGTAATACACGAATTGAAGAATGACGAACAACAGGAGAAAATACTTTGTTAAAGTCAATACCTTCCTGTTGATCAAAACCTCTTACTACAAATCTTACTTTGTACCTTGCATTTTCAACACCGGGGATGCCTTCTCTTCTCTTAAAAATCCATTTGCAACTAATGACTCGCTTGCCTTCCGCTAACATCATCAAATCCCATGTTTCATTTTTGAGAAGACTCTCGGCTTCTTCTTGCATAGCAGCGATCCACTTTGCTGAGTCGTCACTAGAGATAGCTTCAGAATAATTCTTGGGTTTACCATCTTCACCCATCTCTTGTGCAACAGTCAATGAATAAGCAATGTTGGCAGATTTTGTGATTAGTCTTTGAGTCGGTTTTCTGGGCCTTTGTTGTGGAAGTTCTTGAGCCATAGACCACAGTTGTGGTAAACCTCGATGTTTAGGTGGATGTTGTTGTGGACTCATTTGTTCAGTAGTGACTTCATCTTCTTGAGTGGTGGAAGAATTAGGGATATTTGCTTCAAGAATGGGAGCTTCAGTCTCAAACTCCACCTTCTCTCGAACATCCTCCTGATCACCTGTATCAGTGGAGGGAACAACAATATCTTTCCCAGAATATAGCATAACATTTTCATTAAAGGTTACATTTCGACTATGAAATATTTTGCGAGATTCAGGGTCATACAAACGATAGCCTTTAACCCCTTGGCCATAACCTAAGAAAATGCATTCCTTAGCACGAGGTTCCAATTTTCCCTCATTCACATGAGAATAAGCAGTGCAACCAAATATTCTAAAGTTAGAATAATCAACAGGGTTACCTGACCAAACTTCTTCTGGAATTTTGCAGTCGAGTGATCGATTTGGTGAGCGGTTTATCAAGTAGCATGATGTTGAAGCTGCTTTCGCCCAAAAATCTTTCTCCAGAGTAGAATGGGAGAGCATACAACGAACTTTCTCCAAGATAGTTCTGTTCATCCTTTCAGCAACTCCATTTTGTTGTGGAGTTCCTAGAACGGTGAAATGTCTGGCGATACCTTCTTTCTTGCAGAAATCATTAAACTCATGAGAACAAAACTCGAAGCCATTGTCTGTCCTTAGCCTCTTGATCCTCTTGCCAGTCTGGTTCTCAATTAATAATTTCTACTCTTTAAAGGTGGAAAAAGCTTCATTCTTTTGCTTGAGAAAATATACCCAGAGTTTACGTGAAAAATCATCAATAAATGTCAGCATATAATGACATTTACCTCTGGAGGAAACTCTCGATGGACCCCAAAGATCTGAATGGATGTAATCCAAAGTACCTTTGGTCCTGTGAATGGCTTTTGAAAAACTATCCTTTCTCTGCTTACCAAAAATGCAATGCTCGCAGAAATCGACCTTACCGGTACAATGGTTGTCAAGATAGCCTTTCTTTTTGAGAATTTGGATTCCCTTCTCACTCATGTGGCCCAACCTCAAATGCCACAACTTCGTGTTGTCTTTGTTGGATGAGGCGACGGCTGCAGAACCTGTAACAGTTGAACCCTGCAGCAAATACAAACTACCAGATCGAACTGCCTTTAGTAACACAAGGGCTCCTTTGGACACTTTTAAAACTCCACCTTCAGTTGAGTATCTTCAGCCTTGAGATTCAAGAGTGCCTAGGGAAATGAGATTCCATTTCAAATCAGGGACATGTCTGACACCGGTCAAAGTTCTAACGACTCCATCATGTGTCTTGATTTTGATTGTGCCTTTGCCGACAACTTTGCACTGAGCAACGTTGCCCATTAAGACAAGACCACCATTAAAAGATTCATAAGTGGTAAACCAGTATTTATTAGGAGACATATGAAATGTACAACCAGAATCAAGAATCCACTCATTTTTTGATCTTTGTTCAGTACCAGAAGCAATAAAACACTCTCCATCAGATTCAGTTTCTACAAAACTAGCTTCGGCAGATTTTTCGGGTTGCTTACCCTTATCTTCTCTGTTTTGCTTATTTTTCAATTTATAGCACTCAAAGATTGCATGATTCTTTTTCTTGTAATAACGGCAATACTTAGAGTTTTTACCTCTAGATTTGGATCTGGATCGGTTTTTATCGCTAGCACCTACTTCGTGGTTTCTCCCTCTAACTACTAGTCCCTCACCCGAACTTTTAGACTGAATTTGGGTATCACTAAACCCGCTAGCACCGAACTTTTAGACTCCATCATGTTCGATTCCAACAAAAACATTAGACATCTTGGACAGTTCTATAAAACATTTAGACATCGTATTATGTTGATGTCCCATAGATGTATGGACTAGACCCTTCATAACTCTATATTGATGGATCCTTTTTTTGTTAAGGGCAAAGAGGGATCCCCTTTTTCCCCTTTGTTTAACTTACAGTTAATTTGTATTTAACTATTCTAATAACATATATATTCTCAATCAATAAATTCAAAAGCTCATGCGATACTATTTTCCTTACCTTACCTAAATTTAAATATAATGGTCATTTTGTAACGAGTATAAAGTTAAAAACTGAATTGAGTTGAATAACTCATTAACTTTGTATTTATTTATGTCCCAATATTTTAAAAGCAAGTAAAATAAAATGAGATGATGGAATTAGCTTTGAACTTATTTTGTTAATTCATTGTTGAGTGTATTTAGATAATTTAATTTCCTATTAAATGTTGAATTATTTTATATTTTTTAAAAAATAAGAATTTATTTAAGTATTTGATTGATTATATGTACGAGGTTTGTCATCTTAAAGGGGAAAAAAAGAAAAAGGAGAGGGAATGTTGTTATGTTATGTCTTGATTTCGGTGTTAGTTAAAGAACTAAGCCGAAATTTGGGACGCAACATTTAGTGGTATTAGAGCTTAAGTTTATGATGATTGGATATGTATAATATTTTAAATTATAAAATAAGTGTTTGAAAATATTTGATGAGACTGCAACATATAAACATGCATTTGCCTTTGATTTCTTTGTCTTCTTTTCCTTCTCCAATTTGGTCTACGCCGCGGTAGGATTATTTGGAAGAGTTGGAATTTCATAATCCTCTTCCACTACTTCCCAAATATCCAAAGATTCCTTATACGCCTCAAATACTGGTAGTTATTTCCATCAAATACTGGTGAAAAAATTGAAGAAGAAATTAAAGAGGAGAAACTAGAACTTTTCATGACTTAACAACCTCACACACTCAATCATATATCCCTTAAGAATAAGACTTTGATACCAATTTTTTGAAATATGAACAAGAGAAATACTTAATCAAAAGATAATTAACTTGATTGTTTGAAAAATGAAAGATAAGTGAGGTCTATTTATAAACTTACATAACCTCTACATATAACACTATCTCATTACTTATATTAACTATCCACTAAATAACTAGCCATAACTATGGTAACATACTCATCCACTAACATTGAATAAACTACTTTAATTAGGAGAGTAAATTCTCCTTTAAATGATAAAAAAATGAAAAATAAATAAAAGAAAAATGTTAGAAAAATAATAATTTCATAAAACTCATTCATGTATCCTATTTCTATACCGTTCTTTCCATATTAACGTTCGAAAATAACTAGTTATGGATACCTTATCGTACTTATGACAACTCATCTCTTGGTCTGTAGTATCATAGCCCCAAACATTGCTTTGTCATTTCCCCAAACTATTGTACGATTGTTATAGTTCTAAACCATAACTTGTTGGTTATGCTGATGTTGGTTTCTTGTCTTATATACATAAAGCCAAATTGTAAACGGATTGTTTTTATATGTGGCGGAACTATTGTTTCATCATGTTCTACAAAGTAAATATTATTGTTACTTCTTCGAATCACGCAAAAATTATAGCAACCATGAAGTAAGTCGTGAATGTATTTGGTTAAGATCTATGCCTCAACACATTCGAGAGACATGTGGTTTATTTTTTGGCAAAAAACTTTCAATAATAATTTATGAGATAACATTGCATGTATAACTCAATTGCAGGAATGATATATCAAACAAGGTCGCACAAAGCATATTTCACAAAAAAAAATTCTTTACACATGATCTTCAGAAAAATTGTGATGTTGATGTACAACAAATCCGTTCAAGTGATAATTTGGCAGACATGTTCATAAAAACATTACCAACTTCAACATTTGAAACACGAGTCCATCATATTGGAATGCGTGGGTACAAAGGTAATATGTATTGATCAACGGGAGTGTACAAGGAACGATATACACGTTTTCCTTCACTATGAGTTTTTTTTCTACTGGATTTTTCTCTAGTAAGGTTTTAATGAGGCATATTCCTTGTACAATGGATATTCAATGGAGAGTTTTATAAATCTCATTATTTGTATGTCCTTTGAACATCTATCAATTCCCATAACCCCTTTTACAGTTATAATTTCTAATAACACTTAATTTCTAGTAACCTCGTATTCATGTTGAATGATTCAGAGTCACATGTTTATATATATAATTATATGTATATATAGGTCTTGCTTCATCCCTGTAAATCGGCGTTAGATATGTATATTTGAGTACGGATATGAATCATATATATATATATTGAACAGCCAATGGCTCGCATCAAGGGAAAAGACGTCATTAGACGACCCAATACTTCGTTGACTAGAAATTAATACCATGATTATTGACTAGAAATTAATAGTCAGCGCAAAAGGCGGACTTTATGACCCCACTATCTCAATCATGGGATTCTCCCATCCCAGGTTCTCCACGATCTAAATCTGTTTCTCCATAACGGTAAGGCACGAGCGGACATCGGTTACAAGAGCACTCTCGGTTTAACGCCTATAAAAAGGGTAACAAGAGGAAGGTAAAAGGACTGACCATATATCCTAAATTATATACTACACTCCAAACTGACTTGATCGTCGGAGAGTTCACGGGGAATCCGCTTCCCCATTGAACCTCTTTTGTTTTGCAGGTATCCGAGACTTCGAGATTCTTGGAGCTTAATCAGAACTAACCAGTTTGACCGATTTTGGATAAACCAATTCATTACTCGAATATATCCTAAGCACGATTAATATGAAATTACCTCTCTTCTCCTCATTTATTGTCTAAGCCAATTTTTTAATTAATCAGTTTGGTTCCGTTACCAGGAACGTTCATTTTTTCTCACAAATCACAATGTCTAGGCATTCATATGAGGATGGACAGACCATCCGACATACGCCACCTCGCGAGAATGAGATGAGAATAGCGCAATCCACATTCCCTACATTTCCCCTGCGACGCTCAGCTACGGATAAGTTAGGGCCACAACCAGAAACCTCTAGAGGCTCTCAAGACCTAAGGGATCACATAACTTCCAAAAGGATCAACGATGAAAGAGAACTATTGCAAAAGCTACAAAATGAAAACGAACGATTAAGACAAGAGCAAGAGCTCTCACGATAGTGGCTAAATATAAGGACCGAATTCCGTAAAGCAGGGGTAGAATTACCACCCCCGACATTCCTGGATGATCCTTCCAAACAACTTCCTCAACATTCAAATACTATAGCCATCAAGAAGACCGAAAAGCGAGAAATGAGACCAGGCAGAAAGCAAGGTCAGAAATCAGTGAAGTGGGAGAAAGTCACCATACTTCAAAAGTCACCACGAAACAAAGGACCAGAAAGCGGTATAAAGAACACAACCCTAAGAAAGTAAAAAGCACCGCGAAAGTCCAGAGAACGAGATCGATCGAGTTAGGTCGATTTGCCAAATGGATTCAAGGTGTTGCCCCTGATCTGTTGCTCAAGATCCCACAGTTCGTCCTTTACTCTAGGTAGACTCGACCCCTCAAGCATGTGTGTCGTTACAAATTTGCTACGGGCCTAATCACAAATGATGAAGCAATATTGTGTAAAGCATTTCCTAGCATTTTATCTGATAAGGCCCTAACATGGTTCACCTCTCTCAAAGCAAGTACGATCGATTCCTGGTATACTCTAGAAAAAACATTTTTGGACAAATTCAGTACTGCAAGGACAATACAAAAACGCGAAGGGACCTGACCAGCATCAAACAGAGGGATGACTAGTCCTTACTATATTTTTTGGAACGATTCAAAAGGACATATGATGATATAGAGGGAATCAGTCAAGACACTGTCATTACATGTTTTGAAGGAGGATTCAGATTCAGGATGTTGTACACAGAGCTCCAATTGAGGATATTTCTTTCACTATTTTATTTTTTTAAAATAAAATTAATATTTTCTTGGCTTCTCGTACACAAGTGAAGGAATCATGGCACGGGAGGGTGCAACGTGCTCTAGGCGAAGCAATATTTATGTTGGATTATGCACAAGTAATTCAGAATGTAATTCTGCCTGTGAGATACAAGGCACAACTGGGAGATGCTTAGCACGGAGCATTGCAGAAGGATTGAGCATCTGCATGTGTTATTTCCCTTGCTATACCTCCTCATTTATTCATTAATTAAATCTTGGCAAGGAATAATATATTGTAACATGTGTGTATTTATATACAAATGATGTTGATATGGTTTTTAAATAACTCTGATATTCTTATCAATTAATTTGAAAGAAATTCATAAAGAGCAAAGAACGTCCCCTTTTAAACTTTTTATCTTTGGCTGATCGGGTTGTTCTAGTTAAAGATATTCATGAAACATTTACCTAAGCATTATTCATGAATTGTTTTGGTATTTTTTTGAGTATTATCATATTGGGTGACGTAAACTATTTTTCCCTAAGGTTTCCGAAGGTTAGGTTTTGCATTCTTCTGAACAAGAGTCACCACGTGCACAATAATTATTAAATAAGACAATTGCTAAAATTTGAATATTGGATCTCGAGATTTGATACTATTTTAAATTGATGTAAATTATCATTTATTTTAAAAGTTTAGACTAAAACTAATGATGTTGTGATACAAAATGAAAATATAACAGAATTTTAAACTTTTGAAGATGCTTAAAAAATATGAGGGTGATTTTGTTGCAATTAGCGACTTAGTAGGCAGTAGCAAATTCTATTGTAATTAATTATAGTTTAACAACCATCCACGAAGTTTATTGCTATTTACAATAGCTTTGAAGTCGTTAGAAATATCTGTAGCTAAATTCAATTTTTTTTAGTAGGGAAAATTGTAGATTAGGGAAAGTCTTTTTCTTCTCTCTCTATTTTTCATGGAAAGAAGCCCTATATTTATAGGCAGAATTTTTTCACATTTTCCTACATTTTCTCAACCGACTTTACCGAATCAAAATAATTTAAAATACATTATTTTCTCTTATCATAACACAAGAGAATTAAATTAACATATCACAAGAATTAAATTATAGATATCAATCTAAAATTTCAAAATAATAGATGAAAGAATGTAAATCTATACTAAAACTAATCCTTCAAAGACTTTGAAGAATCCATAAAAAGGAAGATATGTGCAAAAGTGCCTAATGCCATTCTCTTTCCAAAAGTCCATGTGGATGTCGGGTCGTTGGATGACTCTTGTGAAAACTAAAATACATTATTTTCTCTTATCTATTTAAGGCCCTAACGTTCAAATACTATAGCCACCAAGAAGACCGCAAAGCGAGATATGAGAGCAGGCAGAAAGCAAGGTTAGACAATCAGTGAAGTGGGAGAAAGTCACCATACTTTAAAAGTCACCACGAAACAAAGGACCAGAAAGCGGTATACCGAACACAACCCTGAGAAAGTAAAAAGCACCGCGAAAGTCCAGAGAACGAGATCGACCGAGTTAGGTCCATTTGCCAAATGGATTCAAGGTGTTGCCCCTGATCTGTTCCTCAAGATCCCACAGTTCGTCCTTTACTCTAGGTTGACTCGACCCCTCAAGCATGTGTGTCGTTACAAATTTGCTATGAGCCTAATCACAAATGATGAAGCAATATTGTGTAAAGCATTTCCTAGCATTTTATCTGATAAGGCCCTAACATGGTTCACCTCTCTCAAAGCAAGTACGATCGATTCCTGGTATACTCTAGAAAAAACATTTTTGGACAAATTCAGTACTGCAAGGACAATACAAAAACACGAGGGGACCTGACCAGCATCAAACAGAGGGATGACTAGTCCTTACTATATTTTTTGGAACGATTCAAATGGACATATGATGATATAGAGGGAATCAGTCAAGACAATGTCATTACATGTTTTGAAGGAGGATTCAGATTCAGGATGTTGTACACAGAGCTCCAATTGAGGATATTTCTTTCACAATTTTATTTTTTAAAAAAACATTTAATATTTTCTTGGCTTCTCGTACACAAGTGAAGGAATCATGGCACAGGAGGGTGCAACGTGCTCTAGGCGAAGCAATATTTATGTTGGATTATGCACAAGTAATTCAGAATGCAATTTTGCCTGTGAGATAAAAGGCACAACTGGGAGATGCTTAGCACGGAGCATTGCAGAAGGATTGAGCATCTGCATGTGTTATTTCCCTTGCTAAACCTCCTCATTTATTCATTAATTAAATCTTGGCAAGGAATAATGTATTGTAACATGTGTGTATTTATATAAAAATGATGTTGATATGATTTTTAAATAGCTCTGATATTCTTATCAATTAATTTGAATGAAATTCATAAAGACAAAAGAACGTCCCCTTGTAAACTTTTTATCTTTGGCTGATCGGGTTGTTCTAGTTAAAGATATTCATGAAACATTTACCTAAGCATTATTCATGAATCGTTTTGGGATTTTTTTGAGTATTATCATATTGGGTGACGTAAACTATTTTTCCCTAAGGTTTCCGAAGGTTAGATTTTGCATTTTTCTGAACAAGAGACACCACATGCACAATAATTATTAAATAAGACAATTGCTAAAATTTGAATATTGGATCTCGAGATTTGATACTATTTTAAATTGATGTAAATTATCATTTATTTTAAAAGTTTAGACTAAAACTAATGATGTTGTGATACAAAATGAAAATATAACTGAATTTTAAACTTTTGAAGATGCTTAAAAAAAATATGAGGGTGATTTTGTTGAAATTAGCGACTTAGTAGGCTGTAGCAAATTCTATTGTAATTAATTACGGTTTAACAACCATCCACGAAGTTTATTGCTATTTACAATAGCTTTGAAGTCGTTAGAAATATCCGTAGCTAAATTCAATTTTTTAGTAGGGAAAATTGTAGAGTAAGATATTAATGAGAACGAGACTTGAAAGATTCTACTAAAGCCAAAACATGAGACATGAAAATTTAATGAATAGTTAAAAGAATTAAAGAGATTAATCTAAATAGTCATGAATTAACTAATATGAGTGATAGTTATTTTAGTAGTGCTAAAAAACATTTAAAAATAAAATTAAAATTAAAAATAGAGAAGAAAATGAGATAAATGAAGGATCAGAAAAGGCTGCTGAAGCAGTGGATTAGAAACTCTTAAGAATCTTATGCTACTTTTTTATAGTAATTTAAAGTGTGATAGGTTATAGTTGATGGTTACGTTTATTGGTTTAGGATTTAAAATTTGGAAATTCTAAAGACAAGTAGCGCATATGAATTACAGTAAATATATGATGATAACTATTTTTAATATGACTATTTGATAATTTAATTAAAAAAACAAAAGAGAGAGAAATGAAAGATTAGTTTTAGTTTTCACAAGAGTCATGCAACGACCCGACAGCCACATGGACTTTTGGAAAGAGGATGGCATTAGGCACTTCTGCACATATCTGCCTTTTTATGGATTCTTCAAAGTCTTTGAAGGATTAGTTTTAGTATAGATTTACATTCTTTCATCTATTGTTTTGAAATTTTAGATTGATATCTATAATTTAATTCTTGTGTTATGTTAATTCTTACCAAATTCTTTGGGTTGTAAGGATTTTATGTTATAAATTTAAAATTTCAAATGCTTCCACTTAAATATACTACATGATGGATACACTGTCCGATTGCGTGTTAATTTAAGTGACATAAATGTGATATTTACTTTCTCAATTTCATATCTTAATCACTGTCTTAAACCACCAACTAATTTGTAGTATTAAAAAAAGCATCCTAATGTTATAAACTACCTTCACAATGACATTTTGGGACGCTGCTATGAAGTGATTACGTTTGATGAGTAATCCAAAGACATTAGTTACAAGAGTAATGAAGGCCAATTATTATTATTTTTTTGTTACTGTACTCTTAATTAAGAACATTATGTTGGGATTTCTCTTTTTTGAATCTAAGAAGGAAAGAAAGGAGGGGTTTGTTTCTTTTCCAGTCCCACTTCCGAAAAGGAATGAAGGGAGTGTTGGATATAAAACCCTCTGTCGCAGCGAAAACTTGGAGAGTATCTGAAACGGGTAAATAAAAATAAAGTAATACCAGTAGAATAATAAAATAGTGACACCAAAATTTAATGTGGTTTACCCTTGAATATGGGCTACGTCCACGGGACCAACTCCGAAATAATTCTTCCACTAATAAAATATTAGTAGGCTTATAAGAGAGAGACATCCCTAAAACCTTTCTAGAGGCAATCTCCGAACGACTAAGATAAACTCAAAATAGTGGTACTATAGTGTTACAAACACTATACACAAAACATCACTACTTTGTCACTCCCCAAATATTTCTCTCTCATAAATTTCCTTGAAGCGCAAAGAAGCTTCAGAAACACACTCCCTAATCTCACCAAAAACTAATGAAGATTCAAAAGAATCGTTAAAAGAAATAAAGAAAAGAAAAGGAAGACGAATGAAGAAAGTATTTTTCTTCTCTCTCTATTTTTCATGGAAAGAAGCCCTCTATTTATAGGCAGAATGTTTTCACATTTTCCTACATTTTCTCAACCGACTTTACCGAGTCAAAATAATTTAAAATACATTATTTTCTCTTATCATCAAATGCCCACTATGAGGTGGGACCCACAACAATTATCCCCGTCCCGGCTACATGGGAGGCTTCACCATTCCGGCTTCTTGTCGACAGTATTCAAAATTTCCTTTTGGAAGAGTCTTCGTCAGTATATCTGATCCATTTTCATCCGTATGGATCTTCTTGAATTCTAACGGTTTCTTCTCTAATACATACCCGATTCAGTGGTACCTCACGTCAATGAACTTTGATATGGAATAAAAGGAGGAATTCTTTCCAAGATGAATTGCACTTTGACTGTCACAGAACACCTCGTACTTCGTCTGGTGGAAACCAAGTTCTCTCAGGAACTTTGTCATCCATAACAACTCTTTGCATGCCTCAGTTGTTGTAATAAACTCAACTTCAGTTGTTGATAGTGCAACACATTTTTGCAACCTTCATTGCCATGATACAGTTCCTCTTGCAAAAGAAATTAGGTATCCTGATGTGGACTTTCTAGAGTTAACATCTCCAGCTATATCAGCATCTGTATATCCCACTAACATAGGTTCCTCGTCTCCAAATTTCAGACATAAATTGGAGGTTCCACAAAGATACCTGAAAATCCATTTTACTGCAGCCCAATGTTCTTTCCCTAGATTTGAAAGAAATCTGCTCACAACTCCTACCGAGTGAGCAATATCTGGTCAAGTACATACCATGGCATACATCAAACTTCCAACTGCTAAAGCATATGGAACTCTATCCATCTCTTCCTTCTCTCTTTCTGTAGAAGGCCATTGTTTAGAACTTAGTCTAAAGTGATTAGCTAGAGTACAGCTAACTGCTTTAGCCTTGTCCATGTTGAACCTTTGAAGTAGCTTTTCAATGTACTTTTCTTGTGACAACCATAAATTCTTGGTGTTTTTGTCCCCTGTTATCTTTATACCAAGAATTTGCTTTGCTGACCCCAAATCTATCATGGCAAATGACTTGTTCAGTTACTTCTTCAGGGTGTCAATCTTGGAAATGTTTTGGCCAAGAATCAACATGTCATCCACATAGAGAAACAAGATAATGAAATCATCAACATCAAATTTTTGCACGAATACACAGTGGTCTGAACTGGTCTTTGGCGCTTGTTTCAAGCTGTACACACTCTTTTCTAGTTTGCAGACAAAATCCTCTTTCCCTTCTTGTGCAAAACATTCTAGTTGTTCCATGTATATCTCTTCTTCTAAATTACCATGAAGGAAGGCTGTCTTCAAATCCGTTAGCTCAACTTCCAAGTAAAGACTTGCTGCCAACCCCAGCACTACAAAATCAATCCCTTTTCTTTGATGGAAACCCTTGACAACTAGTCTGGCTTTAAATTGTGGTTTATGACTGTGTTCCTCATGCTTTATCTTGAACACTCATTTGTTCTTCAAAGCCCTCTTACCTTTTGGTAACTTCACCAACTCAAAAGTTTGATTCTCATGCAAGGACTTCATTTCATCTTGCATGATTTCAATCCATTTTTTCTTGTGTTCATGATCCATGACTTCGTCAAAAGTTTATGGTTCTCCCCCATCAGTTAGTAGCACATACTGATCTTCAGAATATCTAGTAGAGTGTTGTCTGACTCGAGTAAATCTTCTCAGAATTGGAGAACCCTCCGGAGCTCGTGGTTTATCACGAACATTATCTTCAGAAATTTCTGGAACATCTCTAGTTTCTGGTTGATCATCGTCTTCAACTTGTCTTGGCTGTGTTGTTGAAGGAATACACTGCATGCCTATTGTAACATCATCTTCCCTGGCAGCACTCTTCTGCCCTTCTTTGATATCTTCGATGGTCTCATCTTCAACAAAGAGTGCATCACGGCTTTTGACAAGTTTCTTCTGAGTTGGATCATAGAATCTATAGCAAAGTTGATCTTGTCCATAGCCAATAAACACACACTGTCGTGTCTTGACATCAAGCTTGGACGTCTCATCCCTTGGAATGTGCACAAAGGCTTTGCAACCAAACACCCTCAAATGATCATAGGAAACATCTTCCCCCGACCATACTCTTTATGGACTATCAAAATGTATAGGGACACATGGTGAGCGATTCAGCACATGAACAACTGTTAAAATAGCTTCACCCTAGAATGGTTTTGATAACTTTGCATGTGAGAGTAGACATCTGACTCTCTCCATCAAGGTTCTATTCATCCTCTCAGCTAAACCATTCAAATGCGGTGTCTTCGGGGGTGTTGTCTGATGTCGAATACCATTTGCTTTGCATTAAGCATCAAATGGTCCAATATATTCTCCACCATTGTCTGTTCGGATGCATTTCAGCTTCTTTCCCATCTGCCTCTCAACTAGAGTTAGAAATTGTTTGAAAACATCTAACACTTGGTCTTTTGATTTTAGCAGGTACACCCGAGTCTTTCGAGAATGATCATTAATGAAAGTCACAAAGTATTGAGCACCACCAAGTGACTTTGACATTGGCCCACACAGATCTGAGTATATCAGATCCAACACATTCTCCATTCTTGAAGGAAGGGCACGTTTGGAAGAATCTTTATTTTTCTTCCTTGCTAGACAGTCACCACATTTCTTCAAGTGGACGTGATCTAATCCAGGTAGCGCATTCTTCTTGGCTAGATATGTCATACTTTTCTCACTCATATGACCTAGTCGCTTGTGTCATAACTTAACTGTACTGTCATTCTCCATAGCGTTCACAACATCCTGGGAGAGCTTTCCATGCATCATGTACAACTTTGAGTTTTTCTTTCCTCTGGCCACCACCAATGATCCCTTGGTGAGTTTCCATAGATCATGAATGAAGGTGTTGCAGAAACCTTCATCATCTAGCTTGCCTACTGATATTAGATTCAAGAGCATGTCTGGAATATGCCTAACATTTTTCAGGACTAGTCTCGTACCATTATCTGTCTCTAGATAAATTTCTCCAATGCTTGCAACTTCTAAGACTTTCTCATTTCCCATCTTGACAACACCAAAATGTCCCGGTGTGTAAGACGAGAAGAACTCTTTCCGTGATGTGACATGATTGGTAGCAGCATTATCAATAATCCAGTCAGTCTCATGGTTTGTAAGACTGATAGACTCCTCATCGTCAAAAATGATGTTGAACTCTTCGACAACGTTTGCATCTTCATCATCACTGCTCTGGCGTCCTTTGTTGTGTTGTTCTTGTTTTAACTTCTGGCAGAACTTCTTGATGTGTCCTTTCTTCTTGAAGTGATGGCACTCCATGTTTGCATGCTTGTTAGACTTCCCTCGACTCTTGCCCCTCGGTTTTGGAACACGAAATTGATTCCTCCTTCGGGATTCTACAATGAGAACATCTTGTCGGGATGAAGAAAATCCTTGTGATCTCCGCCTCATTTCTTCATTTAATACTCCGTTCTTCACAAATTCCATGCGTAATACGCAGTTTGATGCAGAATTTGTAAGTGAAATCTTCATAGTCTCCCATGACTCTGGCAAGGAATAGAGTACAACAAGACAAGTAGTTCATCATAAAACTTTATGCCCATTCATAACAACGGTTGAAAAATACCTTGAAGGTTGTTCAAATGATCTGTCAATGAGGCACCTTCTCGGTATTTTAGTTTGATAAGTTTTGCCAAGAGAAACAACTTGTTGTTGGCAGATTTAGAGGAATAGAAACCCTCTAACTTGTTCCACAAAGTTTGTGCACGAGTCACGTCACATACGTGGTTATACACGTTGTCTTCGACAAATTGTCGAATAAAACCACATAATTGTTCGTGCTCGAACGCCCACTCCTCGTCTATCCTACCATTTGGTTTGACAGTAGCAAACACAAGTAAATGCCTCTTCATCACAAATAGGAGATCCTTCATTTTGTTTCTCCATATGTAGTAGTTTGTGCCATGCAAATTTATCATCTTGCTCGTCTGCGCCTCCATGACTGTTTTGACTCTTTAAAATAGTGCATATGAAATCACTAGAGTAAAGTACTACTGAACAAAAAAAAGGCAAACTTTTCTGATGTGGAGGATCAGCCAAAGCTGTAGCCACAGAGCATAGCCAATTAGGCTCCGATACCAGTTATTGGGTATAAAACCTTCTGTCGCAGTGGAAACATGGACAGTATTTGAGATGGGTAAACAAAAATAAAGTAATACGAGCAGAATAATAAAATAGTGACACCAAAATTTAACGTGGTTCACTCTTGAATATGGGCTAAGTCCACTGGACCAACTCTAAAATAATTCTTCGACTAATAAAATATTAGTATGCTTACAAGAGAGAGACTTCCCTAGAACTTTCTAGAGGTAAACTCCGAACGATTGAGATAAAACCAAAACAGTGGTACTATAGTGTTACAAACACTATACACAAAACATCACTATTTTGTCACTCCCCAAATATTTCTCCCTCTCACAAATTTCCTTGAAGCGCAAAGATACTTCAGAAACACATCCCTAATCTCACCAAAAACTAATGAAGATTCAGAAGAACCTTCAAAAGAAATAAACAAAAGAAAAGGAAGAAGAATGAAGAAAGTCTTTTTCTTCTCTCTCTATTAATGAAGGAAAGAAGCCCTCTATTTATAGGCAGAATTTTTTAACATTTTTATACAATTTTCTCAACCGACTTTACCATGTTAAAATAATTTAAAATAAATTATTTTCTCTTATCATCAAGTGCCACTATGAGGCGGGAGGATTGCGAGGATATCAACCCAAGTTCCACATCTGAAGAGTGTTGGGATGTCAACCCATGTCCCAGATCTAAAGATAATGATAGAGGTGACTAGCTTATAAAAATACCACTAACTCCATTAGTATGAGGCCTTTTGGGTGGTTACCCAAGAACAAAACCGTGAGGGCTTAAGCCCAAAGTGAACAATATCATACTAATATGGAGTTAAGTGGCGGACAACCGAAATCGAGCTCAACAAGTGGTATCAGAGTCCAAAGTTCGAGGGCTTGCTTATGCTAGATGTGGAGAGTCAATGTCTCGCAGAGGATGCAAGATGATTGTCCCTCTAGCGGAGAGCACGAGTATGTGGTCCTTGGTTTGAGGGGAGGAGTATTGGGGTGTTCACCCATGTCTCACATCTGAAGATAATGCTAGAGGTGACTAACTTATAAGAATACCACTAACTCTATTAGTATGAGGCTTTTTAGGTGGTTACCTATAAACAAAAATGTTAGGGCTTAGGCCCAAAGCGGACAATATCATACTAATATAGAGTTAAGTGGTGGGAACCCAACCTTGTGAGAATATTCGGGCCCAACAGGGAGAAGGGAGGTTTCTCCTATAAAAGTGGTGAACCTCTTTTATGTTGAATGCACCATTGGATAGATATGAAGAAGAAAAAGAAAAAAATTGTTCTCTATTCTTCTATCATCGGAGTACACCATTGGCTGTAAAGTGCATCAATTAAAGGAATTTTAGGAATGATTTTGTTTTAGCTCTAGTTAAAAGTCCCATAGGTTGAGAGTTAATTCTGGTTAAAATTCTCATAATAGCACATTAATAGAACAAGGTTTATGTTATAGGGTTGACATGCACCCATTTCAAAGTAAGGTGAGGAAAACAATATCACATGAGCCTTTAAATTTATTGAACTCATGACCAAATTCTTTGAGAATAAATAGGTTATGAGAGTGGTTAGATCCAAATAGAGCTGTTAACGAACCGAGTCGAACCGAACATTAAATAATTTAGGTTTGTTTGATTATTATTCGAGCACGTTTGAGTTCGTTCATTTAATATTTTGAACAGAAAAAGTTGTTTGAATTTGTTTGACTTTTTTTTATTGTTCGAGTTCAAGCTCGAGTTAGCTCGATTATGTTTAAAAAAAATTTTAATTTAAATATTAATTTTTTTAAAAAAATTTCAAATTTATAAAAAAATAGAATTTAAATATTTAACTATTTAATAATAATAATAATAATAATAAAAGATTCTTTTAAATGATAAATCTAAATATAATATTTAAAATAATTAAATTTCAAACTAAGATAAAACAATTTCTTCAAAAGATAGATCATCATCCTCTGTCTGCAAAAAAAAATGTTAAATATATAAAGAATATTAAAGAAGGTAAGGGAAGGATAAAATTATTTTTTCAGTTGAGTCCGAACTTTCAGAAGGTAAGAAAAGGAGAACGGTCAACTTTTTAGGGTTTGTATAGAAAGAAAGTTGATTGAGTTTAGTTAGAACTCAAAAGTCTTTTTATGGTTAGGAAAGAAACAAATTGCTTTAACATTTTGAAAAACGATGGAAAAGTTAAATTACATCTGAAAATTAAGAAAAAAAATTAAACAAATATTTCTAATTTAAATATTAAATATTATTTTTAATAATATATATAAATATTTATAATTTGTCCGCGAACGCTCGGTATATTCGCGAACAATGTTTGAATAAGCTTGAAATTTAATCGAGTCTAAAATTTTGTTTCTGTTTATTTGTTTAATAAATAAACGAGCTCGAATCGAGTATAAACGAGCTCAAACGAGCTTTATTCGCGAACCGTTTGGTTCGTTTATAGCTCTAGATCCAAATGATGTGTAACCTAAAATAAAAAAAAATTTATTCATATAGAGTCAAGAAAAGATGGGACATCAATATTTATTCATACACATAAATATTCCTTGGGCGACAGAAAAATGTATTGAGTGATATTTATGGAACTATTTTTTGTTGCATTATTTCGATGGAAGTAGGAAAACGTGGAAGCTTACAATGTGGGCCTTTGATTATCCCTGCATTACTCCAAACAAGTTGCCCTCATAATTACCACGATATTTTTGGTCTCTATCGAACAATTGCATTCATCAAGCACCATAATGAATTGGTGAGGCTTTGATAATGGATTTTGAAATGATAAAGCAATGTTTGGAATAAGGTTTATGTTATATGACATGCACCCATTTCAAAATAAGGTGAGGAAAACAATATCACATGAGCCTTTAAACTTATTGAACTTATGACCAAATTCTTTGAGAATAAATAGGTTATTAGTGTTGGCCTCGAATGATCTCACAAAGTAGGGCTTCCACCACTTAACTCCACATTAGTATGATATTGTCCGTTTTGGTTCTAGAATTTCACGGCTTTGTTCTTGGGTAACTGCCCAAAAGGCCTCTTACTAATGGAGTTAGTAGTATTCTTATTCTTATTTGCTAGTCAACCCTAACATTATCTTCAGATGTGAGACATGAATTGATATCCTCACAATCAGAGTGCTAAAAATTAAAAAATAAATAAATTTATTCATATACAGTCAAGAAAAGATGGGACATCAATATTTATTCATACACATAAATATTCCTTGGGCGACACAAAAAGGTATTGAGTGATATTTATAGAACTATTTTTTGTTGCATTATTTCGATGGAAGTAGGAAAAACCCAAAAAAAGATTTTATTTAAATATCAAGGAAGGGAAATATACACACATATATATAAAACAATGCTCCATTCTTGATCCATGGGTAAGTTAGTTCCTTTATGATACTGGATCAATAGGCACAGAAATAATAATATCCTTTAACTTGGTTTTGGAATGCATATAGACATCTTCATCTTGATACAATAGATTTATAACCCTTGCAAGATTCACAACTCGTTCAAGAAAGTGTATGGAAATAGTGGTATGGCTTGTCGACCATTCTTTATTTATATCATTCCATGCATTTTTCACCTCTTTCATAAATTCATTCACTGCTTCTTTCTTTGTTGCACCATGTTGATTCATGTCACACCTGATGCCACATCTCCCCTTTCCTGTTCTTTCTGTGTGCACCGAAAGTATTATACAAAATAAGTTAAAGAAGATATACAGTTAAGGGGTTTTGTATAATGGGAAAGTGTATTGTGAATGTTACGCAAAGTCGCTATTTGATTCTTGTTGTAAGTGTCATTTCAAGATTTAGGGTGAGGTCTTTCCCGATTAAGATTTGGACTCTGCGGGCACAATTCGGACAAAATCTGGTTTAGTCGGAGTCGTGATCGCTCTAGATACCAGATTCTTTAACAAAAAAAAAAGTATATATACATATAAAGCTAAGGGAAGATGAGGTTTACCTCATGACCAGCCATGTCGTCCATTAATATAGCAATTAGTGCGGAAGTTCTAACAATTAATGGCTCATTCACTGCCCATTCAAATACTTCTTTATTAATTAGATTTCCGGGCATGCCAATAAAGGAAGTTGTAGATACCATCATGTATCCACTAGAGACAAGGGCAACCTTCATGTACTCGTCCATTGTTGGTACATAGGAATTGTGAAACCAGTATGTTTCATTGAGATGTGATCTCACTAATTTCTTCATCTAATAGGTTATAGGGTTAAATTAGTAATTAACACTATTTAACAATTATATAATTTTGACTAGATTAGTTATTTGTGGAAAACTTACTTCATTCTTTGGATACTTGACCAGGTCGGATTTCGCTTCTTTGGCTAATTCAATTTCCATTTCAGAGTAAACATCCAGCAAGGCATTTTAAAAATGTCTTAGGTACAATGGCACTTCATTTATGGCATTAATATCCCATGTAATTAAGTTCATCAACATCATCATCAGTTATTGGTCATATTAAGGAAATCAAGGTTATTAAACGGTGTGATTTCTTGTTATATTGTAACAAGGTTTTTTAAAAAAAAATTATATTATTATAGTGCGAAGTTTGAAAGTAGATATACATACCTTTCTATTGCTTCGGTAAAAGGAAGAAGTTCATCAAGAGTTCCATAGACATCATAGATGTCATCAATGATGGAGGTCATTGCAACAACCTTAGTTATTTAGTGAGTAGTTAATATAAATATTAGATAGTGTTAAATGTACTGGTTAAGTGAGTGTCTATTTATTGATTTGTAAGTCTATAAATAGGTCTCACTTGTCTTTCATTTTTTAAATCAGTCAATCATCTTTTTTATTAAGCATTTCTCTTATTCATATTTATAATAGAATGATTGATTTATTATTATTATTATTTTTTCTTTTAAAGATATTTAATATTTGAAGTTATCTTTAAAGTTCCGTTAAGTTGATTGAATTATTTTTAAAAGTATTGGATATTTGAGGTTGATTATAAAGCTATGATATTATTAAATTTCTTTATTACATTGATTGTTTATTGAATAATGTTTTGGGATCTTTTAGTAAATTCTTGAAAAGTTATTACTTATTTTTAAGAATATTCAAATTGAAAAGGTCATTCAAACGTTGAACATCTTTGACACATCGGGGCTCCGTGAGCCAGACTATAGCTTCCAACTTTTCTGGATTTGCCTCGATTCCCCACTCGGATGTCATGAAACCAAGAAATTTTCCAGACTTTACCCTGAAGGTGCACTTCATGGGATTTAATTTTAGGTTAAATTTTGCCAGGTTTGAGAACGTTTCCTCCAGGTCCTCTGGGTGCGAAGCTCCTCGCTTGGTCTTAACGACCATATCGTCTACATAAGCTTCTATATTTCTCCCTCTTTGACCTTGGAGGATATGGTTCATCATTCGCTAATAAGTGTCCCCTACATTCTTTAACCCAAATGGCATAACATTGTAGCAATATACGGCCCCTGCAGCTCGAAACAAAGTGTGTACCTGGTCGCTTGGCCTCATTTTGATTTGATGATATCTGGAGAAGGCATCCATGAAGCTTAAGAATTCATATCCTGTTGTTGAATCCACAAGTGCATCGATCCGGGGTAGCGGGTAACATTCTTTGGGACAGGCTTTGTTAAGGCCAGTGTAATCAACGCACATCTTCTATTTTCCGTTTGCTTTTTTGACCATCACCACATTGCCAGCCATGTGGGGTATTTGACATAGCGAATAAACCCATCCTTTGTTAGCTTTTCCACCTCTTCTTTCATTCCTTGCATCTTTTCTTCTACGAATTGTCTAGGCTTTTGCTTCACAGGGTGGCATGTTGCACTTATGCTGAGCAAGTGCTCTGCAATCGAGGTGTTGATACCTAGCATGTCCTCCGTACACCAGGCAAAGCTATTTTGGTGAGCTTTTAGAAAATCAATGATATTTTGGAGAAGAGTATTTGGAATTTCCCTTCCAATCTTGATACGCTGCTGAGGATACTTCGGGTTAATGGTTATCTCGTCAAACTGCTTGTCCCTTGTGACCACGGTGACTAGGTCCAAGATTTGTTGCTCAAGTATCCTCCAAATCCTTTGATCATTGTTGACAACCACAGAATTAATGGGGTAAATTTCAACTAACTCTTCTCTCTTTCTTTTTATTTTCATGATTTGTCCCAGAAGATTTCGGGGACTACTTTTGACGAACCCAACACCTCGTAGGGTGTTGAATTTTACTTGCTGGTGGGATGTTGAGATAACAAGGTCAAAAGCTGCATGAAAAGGAGTTCCTAGTATCACGTTGTAAGGAGAATCTAAGTCTACCACATAAAATTTGATTTCCTCTATTCGTACTTTTTCTCCATCGCCCAGGGTTACTTGTACCTTTACTATCCCTTTGACTGGTACTTTGTGAGTGGTAAACCCCTCTAAAACTATCTGGCTTGCCTTGAGGTGATTATCCTTTAAGCCCATCTTCTTAAAACATTGAAGGTACATGATGTTTTTGGTGGCTTCCATGTCCACTAAAACTCTCCTTACCGTACATTTATCAATCTCATCTCTCTTCATCCGGACTTGGAGAACAATAGGAGTGATTTTTGTTTCCTCATTGCATTCAAGTCCAAAATGTAAGTACAAACCAGAGATGAATCTAAACATACAGAACATGCTTTCAATTTCCATATCAATGCTACAGCGATCTGATTTTAGCCAAATTACTTGACTTACAAGTTTAGAGCCTCGATAACATCATCTCATGGAGTACGAAGTACCGTGGTCTAAAGCAACACTACTTAGGAAATTTGGTCATGTCCCCTGCAGTATTGAGCGCACGGTCATGCTACTTAAGCTAGTGCCACTTAATTATCTTGTGAACTAGCTCCATTTCGGTTAGAATGATAGATACTAGTTCGATGTATAAACTGGACAGTCGTAACCGCAATTTATCCTAGGTCTGTTTAAGTAATTAAATGAGTAAATCAAGCATGCCTCATAGAAGCATTAATCATAAAAACAGAGAACAATGTTACAACATATTCATCATCGTATTCAAAACAGTGTCAACATCATGTTTATACTTAACTAAGCCACAACAACTTCAGGTTATAAATACATATTCAATACTGGGAATAACGAAATCCAGGAATTAAAGTAATGAAATAAAATGCTCCTATGGTCATAGTGAGTAATTCTATTACAAAACAAGTTTAATTAATCCTAAATTCGCCTCCAACTCATACCCAACATTCAAGTAAGAGTTTATACAAGACAATGAACAATAATGAAGAAATGGGCAGAGAATTACTCGGGTCTGAGATCACCCTACTGCCCAAATCGGTTTAATCATGATTGCCCACTGTTATTCCCCTCTGACTGATGCCACGGCTTCTCTTCTGCTCAGCTGATGGATCCTTAGCAAGTCGCCCTGCTTCCTCACGGGTTTTTCCCTAAACAAAATTAATGTACGCTAAAAAGAATATTAAAATTGTACTGCCGATTTTCTTCTGTGCTATTAAAAATGAGTAAGACCAAAATCCCTCTTTCTCTCGGTTTCTTGAAGCATATATAGTATCTCTCCTTGCTCCCGAAATCCAGCCTGATCCCGCCAGCTGTCCATAATTCTGGAATTTTCTTTTAATATCCAGTAAATAAAATGTGAATAATCCAAAAATTAATTCCAGCTTGACTACTGATTTCTTTGTCTTTTTCCTCCATGCTGCAGGATTCTCTCGGGTATTAAGCTGCAGCTACCACGTATTTTAATTAAAATATATCTTAAATAATTTCTGAAAATAATTGAAAAAATAAATCGGTGAATTAATTCCTTCATCTCATTCCCCTTTTTACCCTTGTCACAATAAATCAGTTTTAATTAAATCCCCAATAACAATTAGGTAAATTCAATTCGCAAAAAAAAAAATGGAAATTAATTAAATTAAATTAAATTAAAAAAATTGGATATTCAAACCATATTTTTCGTAAAAAGGGAAAGAATAACAACAAGATGCATTTTAACTCCGATTTACGCATAACTTCAGTCATTCAATAGCAAAATTTGGGCAAAACTTATGTGAATAACTCCATTATTTTAGAGTTATCAGGTACTTACCATCGGAGCAACACCTCTTGATATCATTCATAAAACATTAAATTTTTATAGATTCTTAATTATTAAATAATTAATTTATGATTATTTTTATCAAAAAATGTTTTATATTGTATTTATCCTTTTAATGATTTATTTATATTTTATTTGATTTGGTTAGATTACTATAATATTTTATTTTATTTGATTATAAAAAAAACACAATATCAAAAAATATTGATAAAAATAATCATACATTAATTATGTAATACTAATAATAATTAAATAAAGAATGAGAAAATTCTTACTGTTTGGAATATTGTCTACTGCCTCCTCTGCCCTCAATTGATCTTTCATTTCTCTCTTTTTATTAATTTTGTTTTGTAGCTATTAGAATAAATATCATTCATACCTTAATTCATATCTATTTAAATTAATGCCTTTAATTCTTTTTAATTATTTATTAATTAATCTCTGTTATTCTTCACATATTCTATTGTAATCCTTAATAAAAAGTAACTTTTTTATTTAATTAATAACATAAAACAAACACTCTCTTATAAAACTATTACTAATAAAACAAATTTACAAAACAAAACAAATCAGATAGAAATCAATGAAGATTAAAAAAGAGAGTTGTTTTTTATATCTTTTATATATATATATATATATATATATATATATATATATATGATTCATATCCGTACTCAAATATACATATCTAACCCTTATTTATAGGGATGAAATAAGACCTATATATACATGTAATTATATATATAAACATGTAATTTTTTATCAATCAACCTGAATAGGAGGTTACTAGAAATTAAGTGTTCTTAGAAATTATAATCGGAAACGTGGTTATGGGAGTTGATAGAAGTTCAATGGACATACAAATAATGAGATTTATAAAACTCCCTCTTGGATGTCAGTGAAGGAAAAAGAGTATATCGTTCCTTGTACACTCTCTATGATCATTACATATTACCTTCGTACCGACGCATTCCAATATTATGGACTAGTCTTTTAAATATTGAAGTTTGTAATGCTTTTGTGAACAAGTCTGCCAAATTATCACTTGAACAGATCTGTTGTACATCAATATCACAATTTTTCTAAACATCATGGGTAAAGAAAATTTTCAGTGAGATATGCTTTGTGCGATCTTTTTTTATATATCCTTCTTGTAATTGAGTTATGCATGCAATGTTATCTTCATAAATTATTTTTGAAAATTTTTTGTCTGAAGGTAAACCACATGTTTCTCAGATGTATTGAGGCATGAATCTTAACCAAACACATTCATGGCTTGCTTCATGGATTGCTATAATTTTTGCATGATTCGAAGAAGTAGCAATACTGTTTGCTTTGTAGAACACGATGAAACAACAGTTCCTCCACATATAAAAACATAGTCTATTTGAAATTTAGCTTTATGTAGATTAGACAAATAACAAACATCAACCTAACAAACAAGTTGTGGTTTAGAATTATGTAATTCGTCAAGCATCATAATGAATTGAAGAGGTTCGATAATACATTTTGAAATGGTAAAGCAATGATTTGATACTACATTCAACAATATTATGACAACGTGGAATTTTATCAATGCTATGACACCACTACAGACCATGAGATGAGTTGTAGGTGAGTACAATAAGGTATTCATCACTAGTTATTTTCAAACATTAATGTAGAAAGAATGGTATAAAATATGATATAGCGTAAAATAGATACAGTAATGTACTAACTATTGTTATTTTTCTAATTTAACTACAAACAAAACAAATAAAGTACAAAAGTAGAGTGTGATTAATAATAAAAATCCATTTAAAATAATATTAACAATATTTAGATTATTATTAAGAAGAGAAAGGAGTATGTTATCCGAGACTTGTTTTGGGCACAATTTTCTTAAAATAATTTTGCCCCTCCGAAGGATGTGTCCAATTTTCACAAGATAAAATGGATACAATAAAATAGCTAGCACACAATTTACTTAATAAATTTAAACTTCACTTATGAACATTATCAAAAATGATAATATGGAAAGGATGAGAACTTGTAAAAATACTCTCATGAAGTGCTCGCATTCTACGTCAATTTTTTAGTGGCTAATAATTTATTTTACATGTATCTAATCTCTTTCTATTCATCGGGATTTTTTTCATGAAATCCATCCCTTACATGTCAAACAGACAAGTTGCCGTAACAGAAGTTTGTTCAATCAAAAACAGTCTTGAGATGTCCCAAAATATCTGGCAACTTTTGCATTTCTTGGCGTATGTCTTAGAGTCCGACTGGAGGGTTGGCCATTAATATCCTTGTAGGATTATCCTTTGAGCAAGGGAGCTGACTTCGAGGTGTCCACCGCAAATTCCCTCGTGGACCTCTTCTAGAAGATCTTGTACTTCATGCAGGGGTACACACCAGAGCAAAGGCTTAGAAAAAGATCGTCTGTACAAAATGTCATTGACAACAATGTAACTTGTTGTCTGCTTTTTTATTTGTTTTGCTTTTACGGGATCACTAGGTGGCACCCTAGTTTTGACCAATCCTCGAATTTCATCCATCAAAGTCGGTGAGGAGTCCACGATGCTCATTAGTGCTATATCTGATAGTCGATGCTCATCGTGGGGAGTCCGATCCTCAATGTGAATCCTATTTCATTCACCATCTCACAAATGCGACTTTGGCCAGGTAGTCGGCCTTGACATTATCATTTCAACTTATCACCTTAATTGAAAAATAAAGGAACTTAGAGGCTTCCCATTGGGCTACAAGTGAGTACTACGCGAGCTTATCGGAGTTGATGTTGATCTCGCTAGTAATCTATTTAACCATGACCTGTGAGTCACTTCTTATGAATAGAGAAGTTATGTCGTTTCCTTGGCCCATTGGATTATGATTATGGGTTTCATATTTGGCCTCGTCGTTAGTGAGCTCAAACTAGGAACACATCTCCATTTGAGCTTTCATTTTTCCGGCGATGTGAGGACTATACCAGCCCCTGTTCCTCTTTAATTTAACGCTCAGTCGATGTTGAAGACTTAGGCCTCCCGGGGAATACTCAAATAGTCGTTGTTGCCTGAGCTGATTCGCTTCAGGCTCCTCCTTGAAGGAGGTCTCAACCACAATGTCGGTCAAGGTTGGGCTTGATAGCGTTTGGGGAAAAACGTCGATTCCATACCCGCTGAGTTCAACCAGCCACTTTAGTAGAAACTAATTGATTCATCTTATGAAATATTTGGTAGAGTGGACAATTTGTGAAATGTTATTGCACGAGATTCAAAATAAGGTATTAACTTTCGAGCAAAGACAACAAGAGAATAAGTTAACTTTTGTATATTAGGGTACTTGAATTTAGGTCCGTTCAATGCGTTGACATAGTACACTAATACTAGTTGCCTATCTTCTCCTTAAGAATCTCTCCTAACTTAAGTATGGTTATGAATGGTTCAATCTCTATTCATGTATGTAATTTATTAAACGTTTGGTAAACAGAAGTTCTTTTCCCAAAACAGACTAACCTAACTCGAACGAAAATTAGTTTTATTATAGATTAATTTAAAAGTGTTCACGTTGTGTCCACTCACACAAATAGGTCCCAAAATGTGTGAATCTTTGGAGGACCATCGTCCTCTCTGAATGGGTTAAATTGAGTTCAATAATGTTTGAAAATTGATTAGACCAAACTCAAAGATCTGATGATTAATTAATTCAACAACTTATAACAAACCATCAATTGTCGGGGGCTGCAATGTCATATATTTATTGCTAGGGAAATGAAGTTTCTCAATTTAATTTGTTGAACACTTATAATATTAATGAATGTATTAGATTAATGAATCATCAAATTGAACACATGTAATATATATATGGTATGATAAAAAAATTAATAGAATAAATCTGGATCATCAAATTCATTTGGATATTTAAGTAAAAGAATATGAAATATATAAATTAATGAATGTATTTGATGTGTTTTGATTGGTATGCTAAAAGATAGGCTTTTATTTACATATGTCGATTATGAGTAATTAAGGGCTGAGTCTTACTAACTGTCACTTTACCATTAATTATTGTCACTTAATCAATCAGAACATAAGGCAGAGTACCTATCGTGTAGCTAATTCTTGGAAAGTATCTACGAGTTTAATTTATTAATATCTTACTCGCAGGGAACTATCCCTTAATCCTAACATTCATTCTTATTTATCTAATCAATCAATTAGTTAATCAATTCTTTGAGATTGATTGGTGATCCCAATCACACATAACAAGCAAATAGCATTCAAGAGTAGACATGCATTTGTCGATTTAAGCTCAGTTATTACAATTTGTTTGACCTTATCTTTGAACATTTTAGATATACCTTGATCTCTAAGGCAATTATGAAATGTAACCATCTATTTACTATATCTGAGTTACCTTGTGTATTCACCCCTACCTTGGGTTGATTCTTCTCATCTGTCGGATTTAAGTATCCATAAACGGTCCCCTATGTCACTCCGATATCATTCCACTTGACCCTAGGATTGGCCTAGCCTACAAACTCAACTTTATTAGGGAACTCTAACAAACATGGTGATCTGTTTTGTTATTTCTTCCTAATCTGGCAGACCTTTTACAGTCTGTTAAACTAAACTTGTTATGATTCAGACCTTGGTTAGTAGTTGTTTATAACCCTAGATTAATTTAAAAGGACACGATAGTTCAACATTCATTATGATAATTCTAGCTCTATGATCTTCCCGGGAAAATGAATAGCATCTCAAATTGTAAAACATGTATGATATATGAATTCAATATCAAATATTTATTTAGATAAAACAAATCATAAACATATAGCAACTTGTCTAGGGGACTCAATATCATAAAGTAGTCACCACTTTATGCAGGTCCAGTCGGCGCTGCAGCTCCTGTATGCTTCTGACTGCTCGATCCTACTCTGCTAGGTAGAGCTTTCGGAGAATGTTTCTTAGACCCAGTAGCAATTCCTTTACCTTACATCCCGGGCTTAAGCATATTACCCTAATCCGACTAAGAACACGCACTCTATCTCTCTCTTAGGAACTCCTAACGAAATCTCGGTATTCTGTAATACCGAAAACTGAATACTAATCTAACTGAATTCTCAAATACTGAGATAAACACTCAGAGATAAGAGAAAACGATGCACTCGAAGTTGCTAAATGACTTGTATTGAGTGTTGAAGGATGATTTCAAATGAGGAAGGCCAGGGGTATTTATAGCAGGGAAACTGAGTATTTTTCTCTCTAGATTTCGATGTGGGATTCTGCCTGGGAGCTCAGGACACCCGTCCCAAGTCTGTTGACCGGGTCAGGATGCCAGTCCCGGTGCTTTGACCGGGTCAGAACGCCCGTCCTGGTCATTTGATTGGGTCGGGACGCCCATCCCGAACTGAAAAGTTCTGAAAATCATGTTTTTGCCACAATATTTGCTATTTTCTTGCACATTTCACCTGAAACTTTCAAAATCATAAATACTGCAAAATTGTGTTAATATCAATCAATTAAGAACGACTTATCTCCAATTTTGCTTTAGTTTTTTCTTTAAAATATGCTAAAAAGTTGTATGATTTATGAACATCAGTATTCGATTTATTCATAATAATAATGTATAAATTTATTTATGATATATATTGGATGATTGCTTAAAATATAAAGTGTTATTCTTTTTACCCCTCGCTCCCTACAACTTATAATTGGAAACTCTCTAGCTCTAAGATCATCTCTTATCATATTTTTTAAAGGAAAATCAAATTTTGTAGTATTGTTATTTTAGATCATTTCTGAAATTTAGTATTGTTTTTAACCATAAATTGATTCCTGAAATGTATTTACTTCGGAAAAATTTTGTTTTGTATTAAGTAAATTTTCTATATCTTTATTATTTCTCTACTTTTTATATAAAATTAAAACAAATATTGATTAAAAAAGAAAAATAAATTAACTAAATTAAAATAAATTTAGAACTAAATAACTTCAAATACAAATTAAGACTAAATTTAGCTTTGAAAGTCTCTTATTGCGAATTTGATGAGGATATTGTAAACAAATTTTCCTGCGAATATATTATTTTGTGTAAAATGAAAATTACATAGAAATTAAATATATTACGTGCCAATAAATAACAAATAAATTTTATTGAGGTCTTATTTGTATTGATCCGCTGATTCGATCCGTCGTGGGCTCATATGTCTTTTTGGGCTTGATCTCGATCCAATGGATCTTAATTTCTCTAAGGGGTGTTTTGGCTGATCTCGGATTGGATTCAACTTCGAGGGCTGTTGGCTTGATCTGGATCTGTTGAACAACTATAGATTTCTTCCGAGGGCTTTTATTTTTCTCGAAATAGATTTTGACAAAGTTTCTGTATGATTTTCAACTAGAGGAAGATCCAAAACGAAATAGTTTTTGTATTCTTCGCATTTATCTCAACTTCTATATATTAGCTTCTCTCCATTCTTTTTCAGAGCTTCCGCATCTCAGCTCTCCGTTCATCATTTTCTCAAGGGAATTTGGCCATCTATTTATAGTTGAAGAGGGTGACAATCTATGGATATTATGATGTCAAGTGTCACTAATATGAGAGATAATTCTCTCAATATTTTAATATATAAATATTTATATATTAAAATATTTAAGTAAGGTTTTTTTGGGGGAAAAACCATTCATTAATCTAGGTTGAAGAAACTCATTCCGCCTATACAATATTAACTATTTGAGGAGGGACCATAGTAGTCCATTGATTATCCGTCTGCAAATTAATTCCTATTTTAGCTAGACCATGTGTAGCCTTGTTTGCTTCTCTGTTAACAAAATCTAATTTCACGCAACTTGCAGATTGTTGGAGGTATTCATTCAGACCTGTCATCACCACTCCCAAAGGAGATAGATCAGTATCTGACCTATTCATTCGATCCACCACCACTTTACAGTCAGATTCCACCAAAATCATATTCGTTTGTTTTGGAAGTACTTCTTGTAGGCTCCTCCATATAGCCAACTATTCTGCATGAGTCGCATTTACCGGAAACTTTAATCTGCCAGCACCAGCCAATATCAGGGAACAATTAAAATCTCTTAGTATAAATCCATACTTAGCTTTACCGTTCATATAACTCACATCTATATTTAATTTAAGAGTATTCATCACAGGCGCTCTCCAAATCCGCGGAGCATATTTGCGGCATTCGCATTTTCGGTGTTCTACGACCCATTCGAGCGTGACATTCATGGAGGAGATTGAACATTTGTTGTGTAATCTGAGCTGGTGTCTGAGATTTACCTTGAAATAGGAAATTATTCCGTCCATTCCATATAGCCCATAAAATCATGATTATTCTTGTTGTTACTCCTATTTCAGCACTTTCAAAATCATGCACCTTGTGAAAATAATCAAACCACGAACAAGCTGATACATTCACAATTTTTTAACCAATGCCAACTTGCTTCCATACCGCTTTTGCAAATGCACATGTAAAATACATACCTTTCTATTTCTTCGGCAAAAGGCAGAAGTTCATCAAGAGTTCCATAGACATCATAGATGTCATCAATGATGGATGTCATTGCAATAACTTTGGTCATGATTATATTTATAGACTTGTAGGGAATCGTTCATAAAGAACGTACCCCTAAACAATAATTCATTTAAATAATTTAATAATAATTTTACGAACGAATAGCTATAAATAAATTTTTTTAGCAATACTTTGATATTTTTATTATTTATGAAAGGATAACCGTGAATAAAAAAATAGAACCCAAATTGAAATTCTCAACTACTCGTAAACACATATAACTCAAATTGTAATCCACGACTCTTTATTCCAACAGATACATGGGTAAGCTTGTTCCTTTATGGCATAGGATCAATAAGCACAAAAGTAATAATATCCTTCAACATAGTTTTGGAATGCGTATAGGCATCTTCATCTTCATACAATAGATTTATAACCCTTGCAAGATTCACAACTTGCTAGAGAGAGTGCATGGGAATAGTGCTACTGCATGTCAATCATTCTTTATTTATATATTTTCATGCATTTTCACCTCTTTCATTAATTAATTCATTGCTTCTTTCTTTGTTACACCATGTTGATTCATGTACTACTCCACAGCTGATGCTACATCTCCCCTTTCTTGTTCCTTCTGTGTTCATCGAATGTATTATACAAAGTAAGTTAATAAAGATATAAAGCTAATGGGGTTTGACACAATAGAAAAATATGGGAGAAGTCCTTAATATGGTGCCTTGAGGAGATGCAAGATGATTTCCCTATAGGGGAGGCCAAGGGTATGTACTCCTTGGTCTAAAAGATATGCTGGAGTTGAAAATCATATAAAAATTTCACTAACTTCATTAGTATATAATACATTTTCGATAGTTATCCAAGAATAAAACCATAAGGATTCAGGCCCAAAGCGGACAATATCATAATAACGTGAATTTAAGTGGTGACAGTCCAAATTGGTAAAGTCATAATGAAGATTAACTTCTAGGGTAAATACTTATCATGGATAAGTTCAGAAGAAGATATTTGGTGACTGGTTGCCCTTTTTTGGGGTGATAATTTTCCTGATAGTGGGCCCCATCGTTATTCAATTTTCCCCTTAGAACAGTCATTCCTTAGCGGATTATTAGCTGTGGGACTCATCGGTGGAATAACTGTGAGCGAGGTGAATTGTTAGATGTACCTCGCTCATTATGTACTTTGGTCTTTTATACACAGGAATATATTCTTCGTATAAGTCGAGATACAAGATATAATCTTTATTCACTCCCTGTATCACTTTGACTACTTCTGCTATTCACTGTTTGACTTGCCACATGTAAATATTTCCTTTCAATGGCCCATCAGCAAAATGTGAATAATTATCCAGATTTCGCTGAATTTCAAAATTATTTTTACTACCAAAATATTTTCCTCCGTCACATTGTCGTTTCACAAATTCTTTGTGTACTCATTTCTCTATCATAATTACTGTTCTAACAACTAGCGTTTTATCTTTCCAAAGCTTTAGTGAACGTACAAAATAATGTACTTTTCCTTTTTCCTTTTTCTATCAAAATCCATTAGCATTATATAATAATAGAATTAAATGCTAATGATGATAGTTTATGTGCTGAAAATTAAGTAATTAAAACATAATCATCTTGTAACTGACTTATACATATATCTTCAGTCACCCTTTTCCCTTTACCAAAACTCTGTCATTTTCCTTGCAAAGAACTATCCTTCGTGTTATCTTAAGAACTTTTGAAGCTCTTATTCTCTCTATTGCTCTTTTTATTCATCTTTTTTTAGAGTTATCTTTGTTACTTGTGTACATTGTTCTACTTCAGTTCAACTATCCGAGGTCTAGTCTTACACTCTTTTCTTGATCATTTTCTGTCTTTTCATATTTCAAGATAAGTTCCAAAGTTGTTCTTGGTAAGAATGTTAGGGCTTTTCGTATAAAACATGTGGCATTATATGAGAGGATAGGTAAGGGGTGGAGACTGTGTTTTGATTATTAGGGAGTTCCTTGTTTGATCAATAACGAGTTGTACTTCATTATCAAACTTTTTCATGATAATGAAGATGATATATCTACTCCTTTAACTTTGTCCTCAAATGCTAAAATGGTTTTAAGTGATGATAAAAAAGGATTGAAGGCATTATTACAAAAAGCTTTTGGAATTAGTTCTGATAGAGAAGTTTATTTTTCACTACCATGTTCTTCACGCCTTTCTTCCTCGTCTTCTAGTTCCGATCAACAAGAGGTTCAAAACATAATGGCAGAGGGGTTTGGAGATATTCCTGCTGAGTGGAGAGTAGCTAATAGAAACAATAATATGGGAAGCGTGAAGATAATGAGATTGTACCTTATGTTCCCGTAAAAAGAGTAGAGGAGGTTTATGTTCAACATGAGGTTGAAGAACCCGCAGAGATTAACTTGAATGTGTTCGGATTTGTGAGGAGTGTTTTTTCGTAGAGTTGTACCTCACATATCGTACTGACCCCAACATGTACAGACTTTCTATCATCCCTCGTCCTACTCCGATGACAAGTACATATACTCCCATTTTTGTTTCTCATTTGTCAACTGGTGTTCGTTTTCCTCTGGACACAAGATACAGAGGATTAGAAAGATGAACCTGCAATAAAATTTTCCAAGATACAAAGGATTACCAACAATGCTAGAAAGCCAAATCAAAGTAAAAACTTGGTCAGGAAGTGATAGCAGAAATGGTTGCCTTCTCCTCATTCTCTGTATCCTAAGGAAAGGTTTTTAAGGTCAGTGTTTGTCAAGGCAAACTAGATGGTTATTCAGTGTATCAGTACAAACCATTATTACGCAAACATTAAAAAAATAATCAAAACTGTCAAGCTTATATGTATGTATGTATCTCAACTTCAAAAGCATATATAGACTGGAAATGACATTGGTATTTTATTTTATATTCATAATTATTTTACTTTCCTAAATTTGATCTCAAAATTTAAGTGTGTGTTTTTTTTTAATATAATGTACTAACTATTGTTATTTTTCTAATTTAACTACAAACAAAACAAATAAAGTACAAAAGTAGAGTGTGATTAATAATAAAAATCCATTTAAAATAATATTAACAATAATTAGATTATTATTAAGAAGAGAAAGGAGTATGTTATCCGAGACTTGTTTTGGGCACAATTTTCTTAAAATAATTTTGCCCCTCCGAAGGATGTGTCCAATTTTCACAAGATAAAATGGATACAATAAAATAGCTAGCACACAATTTACTTAATAAATTTAAACTTCACTTATGAACATATCAAAAATGATAATATGGAAAGGATGAGAACTTGTAAAAATACTCTCATGAAGTGCTCGCATTCTACGTCAATTTTTTAGTGGCTAATAATTTATTTTACATGTATCTAATCTCTTTCTATTCATCGGGAATTTTTTCATGAAATCCATCCCTTACATGTCAAACAAACAAGTTGCCGTAACAGAAGTTTGTTCAATCAAAAACAGTCTTGAGATGTCCCAAAATATCTGGCAACTTTTGCATTTCTTGGCGTATGTCTTAGAGTCCGACTGGAGGGTTGGCCATTAATATCCTTGTAGGATTATCCTTTGAGCAAGGGAGCTGACTTCGAGGTGTCCACCGCAAATTCCCTCGTGGACCTCTTCTAGCAGATCTTGTACTTCATGCAGGGGTACACACCAGAGGAAAGGCTTAGAAAAAGATCGTCTGTACAAAATGTCATTGACGACAATGTAACTTGTTGTCTGCTTTTTTATTTGTTTTGCTTTTACGGGATCACTAGGTGGCACCCTATTTTTGACCAATCCTCGAATTTCATCCATCAAAGTCGGTGAGGAGTCCACGATGCTCATTAGTGCTATATCTGATAGTCGATGCTCATCGTGGGGAGTCCGATCCTCAATGTGAATCCTATTTCATTCACCATCTCACAAATGCGACTTTGGCCAGGTAGTCGGCCTTGACATTATCATTTCAACTTATCACCTTAATTGAAAAATAAAGGAACTTAGAGGCTTCCCATTGGGCTACAAGTGAGTACTACGCGAGCTTATCGGAGTTGATGTTGATCTCGCTAGTAATCTATTTAACCATGACCTGTGAGTCACTTCTTATGAATAGAGAAGTTATGTCGTTTCCTTGGCCCATTGGATTATGATTATGGGGTTTCATATTTGGCCTCGTCGTTAGTGAGCTCAAACTTAGCTGAACACATCTCCATTTGAGCTTTCATTTTTCCGGCGATGTGAGGACTATACCAGCCCCTGTTCCTCTTTAATTTAACGCTCAGTCGATGTTGAAGACTTAGGCCTCCCGGGGAATACTCAAAATAGTCGTTGTTGCCTGAGCTGATTCGCTTCAGGCTTCCTCCTTGAAGGAGGTCTCAACCACAATGTCGGTCAAGGCTTGGGCCTTGATAGCGTTTTGGGAAAAAAGTCGATTCCATACCCGCTGAGTTTAACCAGCCACTTTAGTAGTCAAACTAATTGATTCATCTTATGAAATATTTGGTAGAGTGGACAATTTGTGAAATGTTTATTGCACGAGATTCAAAATAAGGTATTAACTTTCGAGCAAAGACAACAAGAGAATAAGTTAACTTTTGTATATTAGGGTACTTGAATTTAGGTCCGTTCAATGCGTTGCTTACATAGTACACTAATACTAGTTGCCTATCTTTCTCCTTAAGAATCTCTCCTAACTTAAGTATGGTTATGAATGGTTCAATATCTAACTCATGTATGTAATTATTTAAAGTTTGGTAACAGAAGTTCTTTCTCCCAAAACAGACTAACCTGACTCGAACGAAAATTAGTTTTATTATAGATTAATTTAAAAGTGTTCATGTTGTGTCCACTCACACAAATAGGTCCCAAAATGTGTGAATCTTTGGAGGACCATCGTCCTCTCTGAATGGGTTAAATTGAGTTCAATAATGTTTGAAAATTAATTAGACCAAACTCAAAGATCTGATGATTAATTAATTCAACAACTTATAACAAACCATCAATTGTCGGGGGCTGCAAAGTCATATATTTATTGCTAGGGAAATGAAGTTTCTCAATTTAATTTGTTGAACACTTATAATATTAATGAATGTATTAGATTAATGAATCATCAAATTGAACACATGTAATATATATGGTATGATAAAAAAATTAATAGAATAAATCTGGATCATCAAATTCATTTGGATATTTAAGTAAAAGAATATGAAATATATAAATCAATGAATGTATTTGATGTGTTTTGATTGGTATGCTAAAAGATAGGCTTTTATTTACATATGTCGATTATGAGTAATTAAGGACTGAGTCTTACAAACTGTCACTTTACCATTAATTATTGTCACTTAATCAATCAGAACATAAGGCAGAGTACCTATCGTGTAACTAGTTCTTGGAAAGTATCTACGATTTTAATTTATTAATATCGTACTCGCATGGAACTATCCCTTAATCCTAACAATCATTCTTATTTATCTAATCAATCAATCAGTTAATCAATTCTTTGAGATTGATTGGTGATCCCAATCACACATAACAAGCAAATAGCATTCAAGAGTAGACATGCATTTGTCGATTTAAGCTCAGTTATTACAATTTGTTTGACCTTATCTTTGAACATTTTAGATATATCTTGATCTCTAAGGCAATTATGAAATGTAATCATCTGTTTACTATATCTGAGTTACCTGGTGTATTCACCCCTACCTTGGGTTGATTCTTCTCATCTGTCGGATTTAAGTATCCATAAACGGTCCCCTATGTCACTGCGGTATCATTCCACTTAACCCTAGGATTGGCCTAGCCTACAAACTCAACTTTATTAGGGAACTCTAACAAACATGGTGATCTGTTTTGTTATTTCTTCCTAATCTGGCAGACCTTTTACAGTCTGTTAAACTAAACTTGTTATGATTCAGACCTTGGTTAGCAGTTGTCTATAACCCTAGTTTAATTTAAAAGGACACGACAGTTCAACATTCATTATGATAATTCTAGCTCTATGATCTACCGGGAAAATGAATAGCATCTCAAATTGTAAAACATGTATGATATATGAATTCAATATCAAATATTTATTTAGATAAAATAAATCATAAACATATAGCAACTTGTCTAGGGGACTCAATATCATAAAGTAGTCACCACTTTATGCAGGTCCAGTCGGCGCTGCAGCTCCTGTATGCTTCTGATTGCTCGATCCTACTCTGCTAGGTAAAGCTTTCGGAGAATGTTTCTTAGACCCAGTAGCAATTCCTTTACCTTACATCCCGGGATTAAGCATATTGCCCTAATCTAACTAAGAACACGCACCCTATCTCTCTCTTAGGATCTCATAACGAAATCTCGGTATTCTGTAATACCGAAAACTGAATACTAATCTAACCGAATTCTCAAATACTGAGATAAACACTCAGAGATAAGAGAAAACGATGCACTCGAATTTGCTAAATGACTTGTATTGAGTGTTGAAGGATGATTTCAAATGAGGAAGGCCAGGGGTATTTATAGCAGGGAAACTGAGTATTTTTCTCTCTATATTTGGTTGTGGGATTCTGCCTGGGAGCTCAGGACACCCGTCCCAAGTCTGTTGACCGGGTCAGGATGCCAGTCCCGGTGCTTTGACTGGGTCAGAACGCCCGTCCTGGTCATTTGATTGGGTCGGGACGCCCATCCCGAACTGAAAAGTTCTGAAAATCACGTTTTTGCCACAATATTTGCTATTTTCTTGCACATTTCACCTGAAACATCCAAAATCATAAATACTGCAAAATTGTGTTAATATCAATCAATTAAGAACGACTTATCTCCAATTTTGCTCTAGTTTTTTCTTTAAAATATGCTAAAAAGTTGTATGATTTATGAACATCAGTATTCGATTTATTCATAATAATAATGTATAAATTTATTTATGATATGTATTGGATGATTGCTTAAAATATAAAGTGTTATTCTTTTTACCCCTCGCTCCCTACAACTTATAATTGGAAACTCTCTAGCTCTAAGATCATCTCTTATCATATTTTTTAAAGGAAAATCAAATTTTGTAGTATTGTTATTTTAGATCATTTCTGAAATTTAGTATTGTTTTTAACCATAAATTGATTCCTGAAATGTATTTACTTCGGAAAAATTTTGTTTTGTATTAAGTAAATTTTCTCTATCTTTATTATTTCTCTACTTTTTATATAAAATTAAAACAAATATTGATTAAAAAAGAAAAATAAATTAACTAAATTAAAATAAATTTAGAACTAAATAACTTCAAATACAAATTAAGACAAAATTTAGCTTTGAAAGTCTCTTATTGCGAATTTGATGAGGATATTGTAAACAAATTTTCATGCGAATATATTATTTTGTGTAAAATGAAAATTACATAGAAATTAAATATATTACGTGTCAATAAATAACAAATAAATTTTATTGAGGTCCTATTTGTATTGATCCGCTGATTCGATCCGTCGTGGGCTCATATGTCTTTTTGGGCTTGATCTCGATCCAATGGATCTTAATTTCTCTAAGGGGTGTTTTGGGCTGATCTCGGATTGGATTCAACTTCGAGGGCTGTTGGCTTGATCTGGATCTGTTGAACAACTATAGATTTCTTCCGAGGGCTTTTATTTTTATCGAAATAGATTTTGACAAAGTTTATGTATGATTTTCAACTAGAGGAAGATCCAAAATGAAATAGTTTTTGTATTCTTCGCATTTATCTCAACTTCTATATATTAGCTTCTCTCCATTCTTTTTCAGAGCTTCTACATCTCAGCTCTCCGTTCATCATTTTCTCAAGGGAATTTGGCCCTCTATTTATAGTTGAAGAGGGTGACAATCTATGGATATTATGATGTCAAGTGTCACTAATATGAGAGATAATTCTCTCAATATTTTAATATATAAATATTTATATATTAAAATATTTAAGTAAGGTTTTTTTGGGGGGAAAAACCATTCATTAATCTAGGTTGAAGAACTCATTCAGCCTATACAATATTAACTATTTGAGGAGGGACCATAGTAGTCCATTGATTATCCGTCTGCAAATTAATTCCTATTTTAGCTAGACCATGTGCAGCCTTGTTTGCTTCTCTGTTAACAAAATCTAATTTCACGCAACTTGCATATTGTTGGAGGTATTCATTCAGACCTGTCATCACCGCTCCCAAAGGAGATAGATCAGTATCTGACCTATTCATTCGATCCACCACCACTTTACAGTCAGATCCCACCAAAATCATATTAGTTTGTTTTGGAAGTACTTCTTGTAGGCTCCTCCATATAGCCAACTATTCCGCATGAGTCGCATTTACCGGAAACTTTAATTTGCCAGCACCAGCCAATATCAGGGAACAATTAAAATCTCTTAGTATAAATCCATACTTAGCTTTACCGTTCATATAACTCACATCTATATTTAATTTAAGAGTATTCATCACAGGCGCTCTCCAAATCCGCGGAGCATATTTGCGGCATTCGCATTTTCGGTGTTCTACGACCCATTTGAGCGTGATATTCATGGAGGAGATTGAACATTTGTTGTGTAATCTGAGCTGGTGTCTGAGATTTACCTTGAAATAGGAAATTTTTCCGTCCATTCCATATAGCCCATAAAATCATGATTATTCTTGTTGTTACTCCTATTTCGGCACTTTCAAAATCATGCACCTTGTGAAAATAATCAAGCCACGAACAAGCTGATACATTCACAATTTTTTAAGTAATGCCAACTTGCTTCCATACCGGTTTTGCAAATGCACATGTAAAATACATACCTTTCTATTTCTTCGGCAAAAGGCAGAAGTTCATCAAGAGTTCCATAGACATCATAGATGTCATCAATGATGGATGTCATTGCAATAACTTTGGTCATGATTATATTTATAGACTTGTAGGGAATCGTTCATAAAGAACGTACCCCTAAACAATAATTCATTTAAATAATTTAATAATAATTTTACGAACGAATAGCTATAAATAAATTTTTTTAGCAATACTTTGATATTTTTATTATTTATGAAAGGATAACCGTGAATAAAAAAATAGAACTCAAATTGAAATTCTCAGCTACTCGTAAACACATATAACTCAAATTGTAATCCACAACTCTTTATTCCAACAGATACATGGGTAAGCTTGTTCCTTTATGGCATAGGATCAAGAAGCACAGAAGTAATAATATCCTTCAACATAGTTTTGGAATGCGTATAGGCATCTTCATCTTGATACAATAGATTTATAACCCTTGCAAGATTCACAACTTGCTAGAGAGAGTGCATGGGAATAGTGCTACTCCATGTCAATCATTCTTTATTTATATCTTTTCATGCATTTTCACCTCTTTCATTAATTAATTCATTGCTTCTTTCTTTGTTACACCATGTTGATTCATGTACTACTCCACAGCTGATGCTACATCTCCCCTTTCTTGTTCCTTCTGTGTTCATCGAATGTATTATACAAAGTAAGTTAATAAAGATATAAAGCTAATGGGGTTTGACACAATAGAAAAATATGGGAGAAGTCCTTAATATGGTGCCTTGAGATGCAAGATGATTTCCCTATAGGGGAGGCCAAGGGTATGTAGTCCTTGGTCTAAAAGATATGCTAGAGTTGAAAATCATATAAAAATTTCACTAACTTCATTAGTATATGATACATTTTCGGTAGTTATCCAAGAATAAAACCATTAGGATTTTGGCTCAAAACAGACAATATCATACTAATGTAAATTTAAGTGGTGACAGTCCAAATTGGTAAAGTCATAATGAAGATTAACTTCTAGGGTAAATAGTTATCATGGATAAGTTCAGAAGAAGATATTTGGTGATTGGTCGCCCTTTTTTGGGGTGATAATTTTCCTGATAGTGGGCCCATCATTATTCAATTTTCCCCTTAGATCAGTCATTCCTTAGCGGATTATTCGTTGTGGGACTCATCGGTGGAATAACTGTGAGCGAGGTGAATTGTTAGATGTACCTCGCTCATTATGTACTTTGGTCTTTTATACACGGGAATATATACTTCGTATAAGTCGAGATACAAGATATAATCTTTATTCACTCCCTGTATCACTTTGACTACTTCTGCTATTCACTGTTTGACTTGCCACATGTAAATATTTCCTTTCAATGGCCCATCAGCAAAATGTGAATAATTATCCAGATTTCGCTGAATTTCAAAATTATTTTTACTACCAAAATATTTTCCTCCGTCACATTGTCTTTTCACAAATTCTTTGCGTACTCATTTCTCTATCATAATTACTGTTCTAACAACTAGCGTTTTATCTTTCCAAAGCTTTAGTGAACGTACAAAATAATGTACTTTTCCTTTTTTCCTTTTTCCATCAAAATCCATTAGCATTATATAATAATAGAATTAAATGCTAATGATGATAGTTTATGTGCTGAAAATTAAGTAATTAAAACATAATCATCTTGTAACTGACTTATACATATATCTTCAGTCACCCTTTTCCCTTTACCAAAACTCTGTCATTTTCCTTGCAAAGAACTATCCTTCGTGTTATCTTAAGAACTTTTGAAGCTCTTTATTCTCTGATTTTTATTCATCTTTTTTTAGAGTTATCTTTGTTACTTGTGTACATCGTTCTACTTCAGTTCAACTATCCGAGGTCTAGTCTTACACTCTTTTCTTGATGTTTTTCTGTCTTTTCATATTTCAAGATAAGTTCCAAAGTTGTTCTTGGTAAGAATGTTAGGGCTTTTCGTATAAAACATGTGGCATTATATGAGAGGATAGGTAAGGGGTGGAGACTGTGTTTTGATTATTAGGGAGTTCCTTGTTTGATCAATAACGAGTTGTACTTCATTATCAAACTTTTTCATGATAATGAAGATGATATATCTACTCCTTTAACTTTGTCCTCAAATGCTAAAATGGTTTTAAGTGATGATAAAAAAGGATTGAAGGCATTATTACAAAAAGCTTTTGGAATTAGTTCTGATAGAGAAGTTTATTTTTCACTACCATGTTCTTCACGCATTTCTTCCTCGTCTTCTAGTTCCGATCAACAAGAGGTTCAAAACATAATGGCAGAGGGGTTTGGAGATATTCCTGCTGAGTGGAGAGTAGCTAATAGAAACAATAATATGGGAAGCGTGAAGATAATGAGATTGTACCTTATGTTCCCGTAAAAAGAGTAGAGGAGGTTTATGTTCAACATGAGGTTGAAGAACCCGCAGAGATTAACTTGAATGTGTTCGGATTTGTGAGGAGTGTTTTTTCATAGAGTTGTACCTCACATATCGTACTGACCCTAACATGTACAGACTTTCTATCATCCCTCCTCCTACTCTGATGACAAGTACATATACTCCCATTTTTGTTTATCATATGTCAGCTGGTGTTCGTTTTCCTCTGGACACAAGATACAGAGGATTAGAAAGATGAACCTGCAATAAAATTTTCCAGGATACAAAGGATTACAAACAATGCTAGAAAGCCAAATCAAAGTAAAAACTTGGTCAGGAAGTGATAGCTGAAATGGTTGCCTTCTGCTCATTCTCTCTATCCTAAGGAAAAGTTTTTAAGGTCAGTGTTTGTCATGGCAAACTAGATGGTTATTCAGTGTATCAGTACAAACCATTATTACTCAAACATTAAAAAAATAATCAAAACTCTCAAGCTTATATGTATGTATTTATCTCAACTTCAGAAGCATATATAGACTGGAAATGACATTGGTATCTATTCTGTGATTGTGACAACTTAAATTAGTGTATAATCAGTCTACTTATATAGGAGAATTTTACTTAGTTTTATTAATGTTAATACATTCTATTGTCATGTTAAACACTGAACAATCCAAGGTAAACTAAATTCTTAAGATTTTGCAAGGATAAAACAAACAAATAAGATATTTTTTAAGAAATAATGTAAATTTCAATTGATTTATATATACATAAGTAAAAATACATACAATTTCTTTTCATCGATAAATATAATGATGTAATTTATTTATAATATTGCTCTACCCATGATAATTATAACCGTTGTAGACTCGTCTATTGAATTGTGTTGGTCACGAAATTAAAAGAATTTTGGTTGTTGTATTATTGACTAATACTTGTTCAATCGTTTATGCATTTTCTATCTTGGATACTGCAGAAAGGAGACAATCCTTATTCACGAATGAGAATTTTATAATACCTTGCCAATTGTACCTCTTACCGTCCGTGTCAATTTCAAACTCCGTTCGATATAAATCTTTAATGGTTGAGTCTGAATTAATCATTAATTTTCTGTATTCTAAAGGAAGAGATGTCAAATTAGTTACGGACAAATGGTCAGAATATGCATATAGGGTTTCAATGGACATCCTAATTGGAATGATACTTTACAATCTCCCAATTTTTTTAAATCACATGCGAAATGAGGGTAATAATAAGGATAATATCATTTCCATGATACTGCTCCTTTGTAATAGTATTTCATTACATAACATATTCGTTCGATGTATTTAAGAAAAACGTATTTTTTATCGCCTCCATCTTTTATTGAAAAACTAAACATTTCTCTTCATAAAATCTTTCTTTCCATCTCAATTCTCCAAATTTTACTTTATTGGAATCTAATTTGCATCTACAATTGAAAGTATCTGTTTTTTTTATGAATGATTTCCTTCAACTTTTTTTTTTCATATCCATCTTGTTTCTATTCATCTAATTTTTTTTAGTACCTTTCTGATACTGTTTGGACACTTCAATTTTTCTACTTTGTTGTGCTGAGGAGAATTATAGAAGGAAGAAGTATCAAAATTTCTATTGAATAAAATGAATAAATATAGACTTTACAAAGAGAAAAAAGAATATCTAAAATATTCCTGCAATCTAATCAAATATAAATAAATCATTAAAAAATATATATAATATCCTTTTTTATATTGAAAAAGATAATTATAAACTAATTATCTAATACGCCCTTGTAGTCAAAGCTGGAGGATCACGAACATGGAGCCTCTCTCGAAAATCATAAAAGAGTTATAGCGGAAGGCCTGTTTTGAAAATATCATCGATTTCAAAACGAAAAGGAACAGAAAGAACACGAACTTGACCACGAACCACATAAATACATTTGTTACTATTTAATAATATAAAAAAGGGGTGCGCCAACGCAGACCCAACTAAAGAAGAAGGTGAGATGGGCCAAATAGTTGAAGCTCGCCTAGACGACGACCCGGGAAAGAGGGATGCGGGCAAGATGGACTCGGGAAAGAAAAGCGCGCTGCTAGGATGCACATGGGCTGGAACGACAGAAATGAGCTCAGATGACCAGCCGAGATGCTAAGAAAAATGTAAAGGAAAATAATTTAAAAAAGAATGCGATGAAGTAATCTCGATTATGAGAGGGATATCCCAAAAATACACATAAATTGTACCAGAGTCAGGCAACAACGGATCTGAAGGGGAAGAAGAATTCAAGTCTTTGTGGCCAGACATGGAGTGATAAAATAAAGAAAGAAAACATATTAAAGAAAAACAAACTAAAGAAGGAACATCAAAGGTGATGATATGTAATCTTATTTTCATTGTCATGGTTATATTCATAATCAACTTGGCTATGTGCTTCTTGGCTATGATACCATGAAAGAATATGATTTGTGAGGATTTCTGTTGATTTTTATTGAATAAAATCAATAAATAGACTTTATAAAGACGAAACAGAATATCTAAAATATTCTCCTAATATAATCAAATCAAATATAAAAAATTATAAAAAGATAAATATAATATTTTTTTATATTGATAAAGATAATCATAAATTAATTATCTAATACAAACAAATACAGATAAAATCATCTAGTCTCCGTTCAAAATCATCCATTTCAATATTTGAATTGAGAATCATTAAATCAGCTCTCAACCATTTTCTGAGAATAAATATATGAGGAAGATGACATCTCTTCGATTTAACATCCCTTCTTGATCTTCCATATCCTCTTCCTTCTTCATTTTCTATAATAATCACACTCTTCAATACTAAAATTTGAAGTTCATGGGTTGCGAATGCCAACAAGATTAAATCCATCGTTTGAACGAAAACATAGTATCCGAGCATTTTATCATAGCCACGACGATTTTTTGAACGTCAAATGAAAGATATAATTTCATGTTCTCCTTCTCCAAGGACATTTGCGTCAGATAAAATAACTTTCATATCTTTCCAATCATAGCTTAACTTAGAGTATATGTAAGTTTTTAAATAAGTAAATAAATCAACCATAAAACAGGTTACAGGAGCCACTAAATGAGAAAAATATATATGTTCCCTTAAAATTATTTTTAGCAGGTAATGCTTTGGCTTCGTCTTCAAATTTTTTACGAAGTCTATCTTCGTCTATATTAGCTTCAAAAGTATTCTTAACATATAACAAATAATTTCGGTTATAGTTCTGTTTATTCTTTCAACTACCCCATTTTCTTGTGGAGTCATTGATAGTATCTTCTCTAATATGATACCGTGAATGTCACGCCCCGAATCATAACTTAATTCGTTAACTAAATTTCCAAATTCAAGAAATGATAGGGCTACATTCTCAAAATTTTTCTAAAAGATGTCAAGCTACTTACTTTTAATTAACAAAACAATTAGTAAAACTATTAATTTGAAACAATTTATAAAATATTAATAAAGTTTTAACTTTTTTTCAATAATAAATCCTCAAATCAAAAGTTCAAGCTTCCAATAACAATATAAAGTTTATTCTAAAAGAAATACTATAAACTCTTATTTAAAATCATTCATCCTGTAATCATCATCTAATTCACTATCTTTGCCGTCATTTGTGAAGTGGGAAAAATAGGAAATGAGTATAAAATACTCAGTTCGCTGAACATCCTTTTCTTTTAAAAATAATTTTCTAATTTAAAAGAAAAAAAACAATATAAATATTTTTAAGAAACTGATAATAAGAAAATTTTACCGTACTTTTATTTTTTAATCAAAAAAAGACAAAATAAAGATTAAATTTTCAGTAAAAATTCATTTAAAATCTACATTGAGCAAATGAACACAACATAGTCATTCAATTGATATATTTTTTTTTATTTTTTTTTCATTGATTTTTAGGGGAATAATTTGAATGTTTCGTGAATGAGTCTAACTGATATCAATTCTTAACTTTATACCCATTAGGAAAGGGCCTTACTTATAATTAGTTGGCTTTTTGTCCATGTTAGTGGATGATCTTGTACATGGTGGAACATGTTCCTCCTTTTACTATCCATTGAATTAATCCCCAAACAAATTTGAGATTATAAAAAATCCATATATAACTTACTTTTATAAAACATCATTGTAAAACATTTAACATTCTAAAATATTTAATATTATTATGAATAAGGAAAATATCATTTATTTTAAAATAATAATTTAATCAAAACTATATAACAAAAATATACACTCTATCTAACTTAAAACTTAATTTTAAAATATATACATATAAAAAACATTTACTGAGAATGTTTTATATTACAGTTTGTAAACATATTTAAAAAAATACAACTGCGTTGAAAATATAGAATATATATATATATATATATATATTAGTAACATAAATAAAAGAATATAATATACTTATTAAAAAAATATTTTCTATATTTTTATTAAATAATACTTAATATATTTCATATATCAATACATTTAAAAGTTTCACACTCCTTTTTCATTTTAAAAATATATATATATATATATATATATATATATATATATATATTGATATTAAAAAATAACTATATCTGTTTAGTAAAATAAAATTCTTACTTATAATTATTCATAATGTCTGTTAATCCAATTTCAAAAATATATTTTAAATATTCTTTTAAAAGAAAATCAGAATACTAATCAAAATATCAAAATATCAGAAAACTTAAATTTATAAAATTTTAAATCTTTATTATCCAGAACTAAGAAAAAACAAACTTTTACTTAACATAAAAAACATATTCACACGTACCAAACCATAAACTAATTCAAAATCCTAAATTTTCCACAAATTAAAACTTGCCCAAAATCATAAAACTTGCTCAAAATCATAATACACAGTTTAAAAAATATCATTCCAAAGTTGTATCCTTCAAATTCAATATCATTTAAAAAAAATATTCGATTATAGTAAATAAAAAAATGAAGAAGGATCGTACACCTACTTCGATTGATTACTTACGTAGATTCAAATTGATTTAAGTTTTTACTCCTAAATCCCCTTCTGACTCTACCAACAATCTATTCAATAAAAATTAGAACATAATTTATAACTATATGTTAATTATATGATCTTATTGTCTCATCATAATCAAAATCACTAAAAAAAATTTATCTTTTTCACCAACTTCTAGAGATTAAGAAAACCCTAATTCTTTTGCTCCCTATCGACTTTTGTGTTTAAAAACGAATAATAACTCATAAGGTGAAACTTGACCATCATTCTTATAACTGTCTCTTTCGTTTTCTTTTTAACTTTCTCCAAACCCTATCTTTCAAATCTTTTGCCTCTGTTCTACAATATTCATCTCTCTTTCTTTTTTCAATTTATGTACCTAAAAACTCATTCATATTTCTTTTAAAACCTGTTTAAATTAAAACATTTATGTTTTTTTATTAATTAGTCCCTAATATTCTTCATATATTCTAATTTGACCCATAATAATAATTATAAATTTATTATTTTTAATTTAATTAAAAACTCATAATAACTATGTGATTTAGGTCGGGTGAGGGTATTACAAATACTCCTTCATCTGCTATAATCATCTGCTATATGTTGTGTTCCATTTCATACTCTTCTTTCTTCATTAACTCTTAAAAATATCTAGTGATATATACCTCATTGTACTCACCTATGACAACTCATCTCTTGGTTTGTAGTAGTGTAATAGCTTTGATAAAATTCCATGTTATCATAGTATTGTTGAATGTAGTACCAAATGATAAAATTGCTTTGTCATTTCCACCGCACTAATTGATTATGGTGCTTGACGAATTCATTATTTGCTTCAGAAAATTGCTATAAGAGAAAAACATATTTGGAGTAATGGAAGGGATAATCAATGTAAGCTTCCACGTTTTCCTACTTCCATATTGGAATAATGCATGCATGTTCGATTGCAACAAAAAAATAGACATCTTGGATAGTTCTATAAATATCACACAATACCTTTATTTCTGCATAGGTCAAATCGTGTAGTGGAGAAGACAATCAGTCAGTACAATAACTTGATATTGTACCCTTTAAGGTAGAGATTAGGAGAATTTGAAATTCTCTTTAAAAAAAATATTAGAGAAATGTTAGAAAATTTTTTTTTATAAAACTCTATCTATTTTACAATATATCTTATTTTATACCATTCTTTCCGCATTAATGTTAAAAATAATGATGGAGACTTTATTTGTACTCACCTATGACAACTCATCTCATGGTATATAGTAGTGTCATAGCATTGATAAAATTCCACGTTATCATTATATTGTTGAATGTAGTATCAAATCATTGCTTTATCATTTCAAAATCTATTATCAAACCTCACCAATTCATTATGGTGCTTCACAAATGTGATAGTTTTAAACCACAACTTGTTGGTTATACTGATGTTGATTTTTTGTCTGATCTATGTAAAGCCAATCGTAAACGGACTGTTTTTATATGTTGAGGAACTATTGTTTCATCATGTTCTACAAAGGAAATATTATTGCTACTTATTCGAATCATGCAGAAATTATAGCAAATCCATGAAGGAAGTCATGAATGTGTTTGGTTAAGATCCATGCCTGAACACATCTGAGAGACATGTGGTTTATCTTTAGGCAAAAAACTTTCAACAATAATTTATGAAGATAACGTTGCATGTATAACTCAATTGCAGGAATGATATATCAAACAAGATCGCACAATGCATATTTCACCAAAAAAATTCTTTACAAATGATCTTCAAAAAGATTGTGATATTGATGTATAACAAATCGGTTCAAGTGATAATTTGACACACTTGTTCATAAAAACATTACCAAGATCAATATTTGAAAGACTAGTCCATAATATTGGAATGTGTGAGTACAAAGGTAACATGTAATGATCAAGGGGAGTATACAAAGAACGATATACACTTTTTCCTTCACTAGAGTTTTTTTTTTCCACTGAATTTTTCTCTAATAAGGTTTGAATGAGGCATATTCCTTGTACAATGGACATTCAAGGCGGAATTTTATAAATCTCATTATTTGTATGTCCTTTGAACTTTTATCAATTCCCATAACCCCGTTTGTAATTATAATTTCTAATAACACTTAACTTTTAGTAACCTCCTATTCATGTTGAATGATTAAATGTCACATGTTCATATATATAATTATATGTATATATAGGTGGTACTTCATCCCTATAAAATTGGCATTAGATATGTATATTTGAGTACGGATATGAATTATATATATATATATAACAACTATCTCTTCTCTATTTTTTCATTGATTTCTATTTGATTTCATTTTTTTGTAAATTCATTTTCTTAGTAATAGATTTATAACAAAGTGTTTGTTTTAAGTTATTAATTAAATAAAGAGTTAATTTTTATTATGGATTAAAATAGAATATGTGAACAATAATAGGGATTAATTAATAAATAATTAAAAAGAATTAAAGACGTTAATTTAAATAGATATGAATTAAGGTATGAATGAAATTATTCTAATAGCAATAAAAAAATAAAATAAAAAGAAAAAGAAAAAGAGATAAATGAAAGATCAATAGAGGGCAGTGGAGGCAGTAGACCTTAATGTTTTTTACGTATATCAAAATGGAATAGTTTTTGTTGAACAAGTCATAAACGTGGTAGCCTTTTAACATTAATTACTTAATTTTGGTATTTTTAAAATTTTAAGGGTTAATTTGCATAAAATAGACAAATATATAGTCAAATCGTAATTTCAGAAAGTTGACATGGTCACCATGAAGCCATAGTGGTCGTCCTGCCAGAACAGCTACTGTGGCTCCAGGACGGCCTTCCCGGAGCTCCCAAGGAATTTAACTTATTTTTGCTGCAGTTCACCCCTATATGACGCATAGGACTGTACACTACTTCAACATCCTTTCTTACTCAACATAGAGCATCTATCAGCTCAAAATCACTCGATTCTCTTGTTTTATGTCTCAATCTCATGTTCGGGATATCTAACACTCAGAAATTCTAGGTCCAATTTTAATAGAATTTTGAAATTTTATTAGGAAATTCCCGAGAATACTAGGTTCGCCTTATCTTGTTCATAGGACAGTACATGAGTTGGGAGCTGAGAAGATTGCAAAAATGAATTAAAGGCAATTCTCGGGAGTTGAGAAGATCGCGAAAATGAGAATATCGCGAAAATGAGAATATCGAAAAGTATTACGAATTATTAATTATTAGGTTTAATTTGAAATTAGCAAACCCTAAAGACAAATAGCAATAATGAATTTTAGTGAGTTGAGATTATTCCAAAATATTTTGGATTTATGGTAAGTGAAAAATGGAATAGTTTTTGTTCGACAAGTCATAAACTTTGTAGCCTTTTAATTTTGCCAACTAGGTATCCAATAAATATATTAATAAATGAGTTTGTTTAAAATTCTTGGTAAAGATAATTAGGCACCCTAATTGGTGTCCATCAAATATTTTAACCAATTGATCACTTGCCAAAGTACATTTTTATATAAAATTAGCACTTATGTAATATTAGATTTATACGTTAAGGTATGAACGTAGAATATGTGATCAAAACCAAGGTGATAATTTGTAGTCTTATTTTCATTGTCATAGTTATATTCATAATGAACTTGGCTATATGCTTCTTGGCTTTGATACCATGAAAGAATATGATCCGTGAGAATTTTTGTTGATTTCTGTTCAATAAAATGAATATATAGACTTTATAAAGAAGAAACAGAATATTTAAAACATTCTCCTAATATAATCAAATCAAATATAAAAAATTATAAAAAGATAAATACAATTTTTTTATATTGATAAAAATAATCATAAATTAATTATTTGATACAAATTAATACAAATAAAATCATCTAGTGTCGGTTCAAAATCATTCATTTTAATATTTGAATTGGAAAATCATTAAATCAGTCTTAACCATTTTCTGAGATTAAATATATGAAGAAGTTGACATCTCTTCGATTTAACATCCCTTGTTGATCTTCCATATCATCTTCCTTCTTCATTTTTCGTAATAATCACACTCTTCAATACTGAAAATTAATGTTCATGGGTTGCCAATGCCAAAAAATTAAATCCGTCGTTTGAACGAAAACATAGTATCTAAGCTTTTTTATCATCACCATGAAGATTTTTTGAACGTCTTATGAAAGATATAATTTTGTGTTCTCCTTCTCCAAGGACATTTGCGTCAGATAAAATAAATTTCATATATTTCCAATCATAGCTTAACTTAGACCATATATAAGTTTTTAAATAAGTAGATAAATCAACCATAAAACAGGTTACATGAGCCACTAAATGAGAAAAATATATATATGTTCCCTTAAAATTATTTTTGGCAGGTAATGCTTTGGCTTCGTCTTCTAATTTTTTACGCAGTCTATCTTTCTCTAAGTTAGCTTCAAAAGTATTCTTAGCATATAATAAATGATTTCCGTGATAGTTCTGTTTATTCTTTCAACTACCCCATTTTTTTGTGGAATCATTGGTACTATCTTCTCTAATATGATACCGTGAAAAAACAAATTCTAGTTTAAATGAAAAAATATATATATAAATTTTTAAGAAAACTAATAGTAAAAATACTTTGCAGTACCTTTATCTTTAAATCAAAAAAAGGCAAAACAAAGATCAAATATTCAGTAAAAATTCATTTAAAATCTACATTGAGGAAATGAACACAAAACGGTCATTCAATCCATATCAATTTTTTCTATTTTTTTCTTTTCTTTCACTTTTGGGAAAATAATCTGAATGTTTCGGGAAAGCGTCTAACTCATATCAATTCCTAACTTTATACTCGTTAGGAAACGACCTTACTTATACTTGGGTGACTTTTTATCCATGCCAATGGATGATCTTATACATGGTGAAACATGTTCTTCCCATTTCTATCCATCTAATTAATCCCCAATAAAATTAGAGATTATAAAAAATCCACATATAAAACTTCATTGTAAAACATTTAACATTCTAAAATATTTAATAATACTAGGAATAAAGAAAATATCATTTATTTTAAAATAATAATTTAATCAAAACTATATAACAAAAGTATGCACTCTAGGTAACTTAAAACTTAATTTAAAAATATATACATATAGAAAAGAATTTGGTCAGAAACATATATGATACAGTTTGTGAACATATTTCAAAAAATACACTGAGGTAAAAATAAAATATTATATATATATATATATATTTTTTATATTAGTAACATAAATAAAAGAATAAAAACTTATTAAAAAATAATATATATATATATATTTATATAAAAAATAACTATATCTATTTAATAAAAAAAATCTTGCTGATAACAATTCATAATGTCTGTTAATCGTATTTAAGAAAAATATTCTAAAAATTCTTTAAAAAAAAATCAGAACATCAAACAAAATATAAGAAAACTTAAATTTATAAAATTCAAAATCTTTATTGACCAGAACTAACATTAAATAAAAATTCACATCTACCAAACAAAAAACCAATTCAAAATGTTAAATTTTTCACAAATTAAAATTTGCCCAAAATCTTAAAACTTGTTCAAAATCATCATACAGAGTTTCAAAAATATCACTCCAAAGTTATATCCTTCAAATTCAATATCTTAAAAAAATATATTCGATTATAGTAAATAAAAAAACGAAGAAGGATCGTGCACCTACTTCGGTTGATTACTTGCATAGATTCAAATCATTTATAATCCTAAATACCCTTCAGACTCTACCAACAATCTTTTTAATAACAATTAGGACTTAATTTATAACTATATCTTAATTATATGATCTTGTTGTCTCATCATAATAAAAAATACTAAAAAGAATTTACATTTTTAGCAACTTCTAGAGATTAAGAAAACTCTAATTCTTTTGCTCCCTAGCTACTTTTGGGTTTAGAAACGAATAATAACTCTTAAGGTGAAACTTGACAATCATTCTTATAACTGTCTCTTTTGTTTTCTTTTTAATTTTCTCCAAACCCTATCTTTTAAATCATTCGCCTCTACTCTACAATATTGATCTCTCATTTTTGTTTTTTTTCAATTTACGTACCTAAAAACTCATTCATATTTTTTTTAAATCTATTTAAATTAAAACATTTATGTTTTTTATTAATTAATCCCTAATATTCTTCATATATTCTAATTTGAATAATAATAATAATAAATTCATTACTTATTAATTTAATTAAAAACTTATAATAACTACTTGATTTGAGTCTGATCAGAGTATTACAAAGACTCCTTCATCTACTATAATCTTCTGCTATACGTTGTGTTCCATTTCATACTCTTCTTTCTTCATTAACTCTTAAAAATATCTAGTGATGGATACCTTATTGTACTTACCTATGGCAACTCCTCTCTTGGTTTGTAGTAGTGTAATAGCTTTGATAAAATTCCATGTTATCATAGCTTTGATACAATTTATAATCCCAAAAATTGTTTTGTCATTTCCACCTCACCAATTGTTTGATAGTGGCATCAGCTGTTCAGAAACCATGCTATAAGAGACAAAAATATATTTGGAGTAATGGAAGAGATAATTAATGTAAGCTTCCACGTTTTCCTACTTCCATGTTCGATTCCAACAAAAAAATTAGACATCTTGGACAGTTCTATAAAAACATTAGACATCGTATTATGTTGATGTCCCATTGATGTATGGACTAGACCCTTCATAACTCTATATTGATGGATCCTTTTTTTGTTAAGGGCAAAGAGGGATCCCCTTTTTCCCCTTTTTTTTAACTTACAGTTACTTTGTATTTAACTATTCTAATAACATATCTATTCTCAATCAATAAATTCAAAAGCTCATGTGATACTATTTTCCTTACCTTACCTAAATTTAAATATAATGGTCATTTTGTAACTAGTATAAAGTTAAAAACTGAATTGAGTTGAATAACTCATTAACTTTGTATTTATTTATGTCCCAATATATCAAAAGCAAGTAAAATAAAATGAGATGATGGAATTAGCTTTGAACTTATTTTGTTAATTGATTGTTGAGTGTATTTAGATCATTTAATTTCCTATTAAATGTTGAATTATTTTATATTTTTTAAAAAATAAGAATTTATTTAAGTATTTGATTGATTATATGTACGAGGTTTGTCATCTTAAAGGAAAAAAAAAAGAAAAAGGAGAGGGAATGTTGTTATGTTATATCTTGATTTCGGTGTTAGTTAAAGAACTAAGCCAAAATTTGGGACGCAACATTTAGTGGTATTAGAGCTTAAGTTTATGATGATTGGGTATGTATAATAGTTTAAATTATAAAATAAGTGTTTGAAAATATTTGATGAGACTGGAACATATAAACATGCATTTGCCTTTGATTTCTTTGTCTTCTTTTCCTTCTCCAATTTGGTCTACGCCGCGGTAGGATTATTTGGAAGAGTTGGAATTTCATAATCCTCTTCCACTACTTCCCAAGTATCCAAAGATTCCTTATACACCTCCATACGAGTTGTCCAAACTTGGTAGTTATTTCCATCAAATACTGGTGAAAAAATTGAAGAAGAAATTGAAGAGGAGAAACTAGAACTTTTCATGACTTAACAACCTCACACACTCAATCATAGATCCCTTAAGAATAAGACTTTGATACCAATTTTTTGAAATATGAATAAGAGAAATACTTAATCAAAAGATAATTAACTTGATTGTTTAAAAAAAATGAAAGATAAGTGATGTCTATTTATAAACTTACATAACCTCTACATATAACACTATCTTATTACTTATATTAACTATCCACTAAATAACTAGTCATAACTATGGTAACATACTCATCCACTAACATTGAATAAACTACTTTAATTAGGAGAGTAAATTCTCCTTTAAATGATAAAAAAAAAATAAAAGAAAAATGTTAGAAAAATAAAAAATTCATAAAACTCATTCATGTATCCTTTCCATATTAACGTTTGAAAATAACTAGTTATGGATACCTTATCGTACTTATGGCAACTCATCTCTTGGTCTGTAGTATCATAGCACCAAACATTGCTTTGTCATTTCCCCAAACTACCGTACGAATGTTATAGTTCTAAACCGTAACTTGTTGGTTATGCTGATGTTGGTTTCTTGTCTTATCTACATAAAGCCAAATTGTAAAGGGATTGTTTTTATATGTGGCGGAACTATTTTTTCATCATGTTCTACAAAGCAAATATTATTGTTACTTCTTCGAATCACGCAAAAATTATAGCAACCATGAAGCAAGTCGTGAATGTATTTGGTTAAGATCTATGCCTCAACACATCCGAGAGACATGTGATTTATTTTTTGGCAAAAACATTTCAATAATATTTTATGAGATAACATTGCATGTATAACTCAATTGCAGGAATGATATATCAAACAAGGTCGCACAAAGCATATTTCACAAAAACATTTCTTTACACATGATATTCAGAAAAAATTGTGATATTGAAGTACAACAAATCCGTTCAAGTGATAATTTGGCAGACATGTTCATAAAAACATTACCAACTTCAACATTTGAAACACTAGTCCATAATATTGGAATGCGTGGGTACAAAGGTAATATGTATTGATCAAGGGGAGTGTACAAGGAACGATATACACGTTTTCCTTTACTAGGAGTTTTTTTCTACTGGATTTTTCTCTAGTAAGGTTTTAATGAGGCATATTCCTTCTACAATGGATATTCAAGGGGGAGTTTTATAAATCTCATTATTTGTATGTCCACTGAACTTCTATCAATTCCCATAACCCCTTTTACAATTATAATTTCTAATAACACTTAATTTCTAGTAACCTCGTATTCATGTTGAATGATTCAGAGTCACATGTTTATATATATAATTATATGTATATATAGGTCTTACTTCATCCCTGTAAATCGGCGTTAGATATGTATATTTGAGTATGGATATGAATCTTATATATATATATATATATATATTGAACACCCAATGACTCGCATCAAGGGAAAAGGCGTCATTAGACGACCTAGTACTTCGTTGACACAATAAAACCATGATTATTGTCTAGAAATTAATAGTCAGCGCAAAAGGCGGACTTTATGACCCCACTATCTCAATCATGGGATTCTCCCATCCCAGGTTCTCCACGATCTAAATCTGTTTCTCCATAACGGTAAGGCACGAACGGACATCGGTTACAAGAGCACTCTCGGTTTAACGCCTATAAAAAGGGTAACAAGCGGAAGGTAAAAGGACAGACCATATTTCCTAAATTATATACTACACTCCAAACTGACTTGATCGACGGAGAGTTCACGGGGAATCCGCATCAACATTGAACCCCTTTTGTTTTGCAGGTATCCGAGACTTCGAGATTCTTGGAGCTTAATCAGCACTATCCAGTTTGACCGATTTTTGATAAACCAATTCATTACTCGAATATATCCTAAGCTCGATTAATATGAAATTACCTGTCTTCTCCTCATTTATTGTCTAAGCTAATTTTTTGACGAATCAGTTTGGTTCCGTTACCAGGAACGTTCATTTTTTCTCACAAATCACAATGTCTAGGCATTCATATGAGGATGGACAGACCGTCCGACATACGCCACCTCGCGAGAATGCGATGAGAATAGCGCAATCCTCATTCCCTACCTTTCCCCTGTGACGCTCAGCTATGGATAAGTTAGGGCCACAACCAGAAACCTCTAGAGGCTCTCAAGACCTAAGGGATCACATAACTTCCAAAAGGATCAACGATGAAAGAGAACTATTGCAAAAGATACAAAAAGAAAACGAACGATTAAGACAAGAGCAAGATCTCTCACGATAGTGGCTAAAGATAAGGACCGAATTCCGTAAAGCAGGGGTAGAATTACCACCCCCGACGTTCCTGGATGAGCCTTCCAAACAACTTCCTCAACGTTCTCGTACTATAGCCACCAAGAAGACCAAAAAGCGAGAAATGAGAGCAGGCAGAAAGCAAGGTTAGACAATCAGCGAAGTGGGAGAAAGTCACCATACTTCAAAAGCCACCACAAAACAAAGGACCAGAAAGCAGTATACCGAACACAGCCCTGAGAAAGTCAAAAGCACCGCGAAAGTCCAGAGAACGAGATCGATCGAGTTAGGTCCATTTGCCAAATGGATTCAAGGTGTTGCCCCTGATCTGTTCCTCAAGATCCCACAGTTCGTCCTTTAATCTAGGTAGACACGACCCCTCGAGCATGTGTGTCATTACAAATTTGCTATGGGCCTAATCACAAATGATGAAGCAATATTGTGTAAAGCATTTCCTAGCATTTTATCTCATAAGGCCCTAACATGGTTAACCTCTCTCAAAGCAAGTACGATCGATTCTTGGTATACTCTAGAAAAAACATTTTTGGACAAATTCAGTACTGCAAGGACAATACAAAAACGCGAGGGGACCTGACTAGCATCAAACAGAGGGATGACTAGTCCTTACTATCGTTTTTGGAACGATTCAAAAGGACATATGATGATATAGAGGGAATCAGTCAAGACACTGTCATTACATGTTTTGAAGGAGGATTCAGATTCAGGATGTTGTACACAGAGCTCCAATTGAGGATATTTCTTTCACTATTTTATTTTTTTAAAAACAATTTAATATTTTCTTGGCTTCTCGTACACAAGTGAAGGAATCATGGCACAGGAGGGTGCAACGTGCTCTAGGCGAAGCAATATTTATGTTGGATTATGCACAAGTAATTCAGAATGCAATTCTGCTTGTGAGATACAAGGCACAACTGGGAGATGCTTAGCACGGAGCATTGCAGAAGGATTGAGCATCTGCATGTGTTATTTCCCTTGCTAAACCTCCTCATTTATTCAATAATTAAATCTTGGCAAGGAATAATATATTGTAACATGTGTGTATTTATATACAAATGATGTTGATATGGTTTTTAAATAACTCTGATATTCTTATCAATTAATTTGAAAGAAATTCATAAAGAGAAAAGAACGTCCCCTTGTAAACTTTTTATCTTTGGCTGATCGGGTTGTTCTAGTTAAAGATATTCATGAAACATTTACCTAAGCATTATTCATTAATCTTTTTGGGATTTTTTTGAGTTTTATCATATTGGGTGACGTAAACTATTTTTCCCTAAGGTTTCCGAAGGTTAGGTTTTGCATTGTTCTGAACAAGAGTCACAACGTGCACAATAATCATTAAATAAGACAATTGCTAAAATTTGAATATTGGATCTCGAGATTTGATACTATTTTAAATTGATGTAAATTATCATTTATTTTAAAAGTTTAGACTAAAACTAATGATGTTGTGAAATAAAATGAAATTATAACTGAATTTTAAACTTTTGAAGATGCTTAAAAAAAATATGAGGGTGATTTTGTTGCAATTAGAGACTTAGTAGGCAGTAGCAAATTCTATTGTAATTAATTACGGTTTAACAACCATCCACGAAGTTTATTGCTATTTACAATAGCTTTGAAATCGTCAGAAATATCCGTAGCTAAATTCAAATTTTTTTAGTCGGGAAAGTTGTAGAGTAAGATATTAATGAGAACTAGACTTGAAAGATTCTACTAAAGCCAAAACATGAGACTTGAAAATTTAATGAATAGTTAAAAGAATTAAAGAGATTAATCTAAATAGTCATGAATTAACTAATATGAGTGATAGTTATTTTAGTAGTGCTAAAAAACATTTAAAAATAAAATTAAAATAAAAAAGAGAGAAGAAAATGAGACAAATGAAGGATCAGAAAAGGATGCGGAAGCAGAGGATTAGAAACTCTTAAGAATCTTATGCTAATTTTTGATAGTAATTTAAAGTGTGATAGGTTATAGTTGATGGTTACGTTTATTAGTTTAGGATTTAAAATTTGGAAATTCTAAAGACAAGTAGCGCATATGAATTACAGTAAATATATGATGATAACTATTTTTAATATGACTATTTGATAATTGAATTAAAAAAATATTTAAAGAGAGAGAAATGAAGGATTAGTTTTAGTTTTCACAAGTCATGCAACGACCCGACAGCCACATGGACTTTTGGAAAGAGAAAGGCATTAGGCACTTCTGCACATAACTGCCTTTTTATGGATTCTTCAAAGTCTTTGAAGGATTAGTTTTAGTATAGATTTACAATCTTTCATCATTTGTTTTGAAATTTTAGATTGATATCTATAATTTCATTCTTGTGTTATGTTAATCCTTACCAAATTCTTTGGGTTGTAAGGATTTTATGTTATAAATTTAAAATTTCAAATGCTTCCACTTAAATATACTACATGATGGATACACTGTCCGATTGCGTGTTAATTTAAGTGACATAAATGTGATCTTTACTTTCTCAATTTCATATCTTAATCACTGTCTTAAATCACCAACTAATTTGTAGTATTAAAAAACAGCATCATAATGTTATAAACTACCTTCACAATGACATTTTGGGACGCTGCTATGAAGTGATTACCTGCTATGAAGTGATTACGTTTGATGAGTAATCCAAAGACATTAGTTACAAGAGTAATGAAGGCCAATTATTATTATTTTTTGTGTTACCGTACTCTTAATTAAGAACATTATGTTGGGATTGCTCTTTTTGAATCCAAGAAGGAAAGAAAGGAGGGGTTTGTTTCTTTTCCAGTCCTACTTCCGAAAAGGAATGAAGGGAGTGTTGGATATAAAACCCTCTGTCGCAGCGAAAACTTGGACAGTATCTGAAACGGATAAATAAAAATAAAGTAATACCAGCAGAATAATAAAATAGTGACACCAAAATTTAATGTGCTTCACCCTTGAATATGGGCTACGTCCACGGGACCAACTCCGAAATAATTCTTCCACTAATAAAATATTAGTAGGCTTATAATAGAGAGACTTCCCTAAAAACATTCTAGAGGCAATCTCCGAACGACTAAGATAAACTCAAAATAGTGGTACTATAGTGTTACAAACACTATACCCAAAACATCACTACTTTGTCACTCCCCAAATATTTCTCTTTCTCACAAATTTCCTTGAAGCGCAAAGAAGCTTCAGAAACACATTCCCTAATCTCACCAAAAACTAATGAAGATTCAAAAGAATCTTTAAAAGAAATAAAGAAAAGAAAAGGAAGACGAATGAAGAAAGTCTTTTTCTTCTCTCTCTATTTTTCATGGAGCCCTCTATTTATAGGCAGAAATTTTTCACATTTTCCTACATTTTCTCAATCGACTTTACCGAGTCAAAATAATTTAAAATAAATTATTTTCTCTTATCATCAAGTGCCCACTATGAGGTGGGACCCACAACAATTCTCCCCGTCCCGGCTACATGGGAGGCTTCACCATTCCGGCTTCTTGTCGATATTATTCAAAATTTCCTTTTCGAAGAGTCTTTGTCAACATATCTGATCCATTTTCTTCCGTATGGATCTTCTTGAGTTCTAACAGTTTCTTCTCTAATACATGCCCGATTCAGTGGTACCTCACGTTAATGAACTTTGATATGGAATAAAAGGAGGAATTCTTTCCAAGATGAATTGCACTTTGACTGTCACAGAACAGCTCGTACTTCATCTGGTGGAAACCAAGTTCTCTCAGGAACTTTTTCATCCATAACAACTCTTTTCATGCCTCAGTTATTGTAATAAACTCAGCTTCAGTTGTTGCTAGTGCAACACATTTTTGCAGCCTTCATTGCCATGATACAGTTCCTCTTGCAAAAGAAATTAGATATCCTGATGTGGACTTTCTAGAGTTAACATCTCCGGCCATATCAGCATCTGTATATCCCACTAACATAGGTTTCTCGTCTCCAAATTTCAGACATAAATTGGAGGTTCCACAAAGATACCTGAAAATCCATTTTACTGCAGCCCAATGTTCTTTCCCTAAATTTGAAAGAAATCTGCTCACAACTCCTACCGAGTGAGCAATATCTGGCCAAGTACATACCATGGCATACATCAAACTTCCAACTGCTGAAGCATATGGAACTCTATCCATCTCTTCCTTCTCTCTTTCTGTAGAAGGGCATTGTTTAGAACTTAGTCTAAAGTGATTAGCTAGAGGACAGCTAACCGCTTTAGCCTTGTCCATGTTGAACCTTTGAAGTACATTTTCAATGTACTTCTCTTGTGACAACCATAAATTCTTGGTGTTTCTGTCCCCTGTTATCTTTATACCAAGAATTTGCTTTGCTGGCCCAAAATCTATCATGGCAAATGACTTGTTCAGTTACTTCTTCAGGGTATCAATCTTGGAAATGTTTTGGCCAAGAATCAACATGTCATCCACATAGAGGAACAAGATAATGAAATCATCAACAACAAATTTTTGCACGAATACACAATGGTCTGAACTGGTCTTTGAGTAGCCTTGCTCCCCCATAACAAACTCAAACCTCTTGTACCATTGTCTTGGCGCTTGTTTCAAGCCGTACATACTCTTTTCTAGTTTGCAGACAAAATCCTCTTTCCCTTATTGTGCAAAACATTCTAGTTGTTCCATGTATATCTCTTCCTCTAAATTACCATGAAGGAAGGCTGTCTTCAAATCCGTTAGCTCAACTTCCAAGTAAAGACTTGCTGCCAACCCCAACACTACACGAATGGATGTCATCTTCACCACCGGTGAGAAAATCTCATTAAAATCAATCCCTTTTCTTTGATGGAAACCCTTGACAACTAGTCTGGCTTTGAATTGTGGTTGATGACTGTGTTGCTCATGCTTTATCTTGAACACTCATTTGTTCTTCAAAGCCCTCTTACCTTTTGGTAACTTCACCAGCTCAAAAGTTTGATTCTCATGCAAGGACTTCATTTCATCTTGCATGATTTCAATCCATTTTTTCTTGTGTTCATGATCCATGACTTCATCAAAACTTTATGGTTCTCCCCCATCTGTTAGTAGCACATACTGATCTTCAGAATATCTAGTAGAGTGTTGTCTGACTCGAGTAAATCTTCTCAAAATTGGAGAACCCTCCGGAACTCATGGTTTATCATGAACATTATCTTCAGAAATTTCTGGAACATCTCCAGTTTCTGGTTGATCATCGTCTTCAACTTATCTTGGCTGTGTTGTTGAAGGAATACAATGCATGCCTATTGTAACATCATCTTCCCTGGCAGCACTCTTCTGCCCTTCTTTGATATCTTGGATGGTCTCATCTTCAACAAAGAGTGCATCACGGCTTTTGACAAGTTTCTTCTGAGTTGGATCATAGAATCTATAGCCAAGTTGGTCTTGTCTGTAGCCAATAAATACACACTGTCGTGTCTTGACATCAAGCTTGGATGTCTCATCCCTTGGAATGTGCACAAAGGCTTTGCAACCAAACACCCTCAAATGATCATAGGAAACATCTTCCCCTGACCATACTCTTTATGGAGTATCAAAATGTAGAGGGACACATGGTGAGCGATTCAGCACATGAACAGCTGTTAAAATAGCTTCACCCTAGAATGTTTTTGATAACTTTGCATGTGAGAGTAGACATCTGACTCTCTCCATCAAGGTTCTATTCATCCTCTCAGCTAAACCATTCAAATGCGGTGTCTTCGGAGGTGTTGTCTGATGTCGAATATCATTTGTTTTGCATTAAGCATCAAATGGTCCAATATATTCTCCACCATTGTCTGTTCGGATGCATTTCAGCTTCTTTCACATCTGCCTCTCAACTAGAGTTAGAAATTTTTTGAAAACATCTAACACTTGGTCTTTTGATTTTAGCAGGTACACCCAAGTCTTTCGAGAATGATCATCAATGAAAGTCACAAAGTATTGAGCACCACCAAGTGACTTTGACATTGGCCCACACAGATCTGAGTATATCAGATCCAACATATTCTCCATTCTTGAAGGAAGGGAACGTTTGAAAGAAACTTTATTTTGCTTCCCTGGTAGACAGTCACCACATTTCTTCAAGTGGACGTGATCTAATCCAGGTAGCGCATTCTTCTTGGCTAGATATGTCATACTTTTGTCACTCATATGACCTAGCCGCTTGTGTCATAACTCAACTGTACTGTCATTCTCCACAGCATTCACAGGATCTTGGGAGAGCTTTCCATGCATCATGTACAACTTTGAGTTTTTCTTTCCTCTGGCCACCACCAATGATCCCTTGGTGAGTTTCCATAGACCATGAATGAAGGTGTTGCAGAAACCTTCATCATCTAGCTTGCCTACTGATATTAGATTCATGAGCATGTCCTGAACATGCCTAACATTTTTCAAGACCAGTCTCGTACCATTATCTGTCTCTAGATAAATTTCTCCAAAGCTTGCAATATCTAAGACTTTCTCATTTCCCATCTTGACAACACCAAAATGTCCCGGTGTGTAAGATGAGAAGAACTCTTTCCGTTATGTGACATGATTGGTAGCAGCATTATCAATAATCCAGTCGGTCTCATGGTTTGTAAGACTGATAGACTCCTCATCGTCAAAAACGATGTTGAACTCTTCGACAACGTTTGCATCTTCATCATCACTGCTCTGGCGTCCTTTGTTGTGTTGATCTTGTTTTAACTTCTGGCAGAACTTCTTGATGTGTCCTTTCTTCTTGAAGTGATGGCACTCCATGTTTGCATGCTTGTTTGACTTCCCTCGACTCTTGCCCCTCGGTTTTGGAACACGAAATTGATTCCTCCTTCGGGATTCTACAATGAGAACATCTTGTTGCGATGAAGAACATCCTTGTGATCTCCGCCTCATTTCTTCATTTAATACTCCGTTCTTCACAAATTCCATGCGTAATACGCAGTTTGATGCAGAATTTGTAAGTGAAATCTTCATAGTCTCCCATGACTCTGGCAAGGAATAGAGTACAACAAGACAAGTAGTTCATCATAAAACTTTATGCCCATTCATAACAACTGTTGCAAAATACCTTGAAGGTTGTTCAAATGATCTGTCAGTGAGGCACCTTCTCGGTATTTTAGTTTGATAAGTCTTTCCAGGAGAAACAACTTGTTGTTGGCGGTTTTAGAGGAATAGAAGTCCTCTAACTTGTTCCACAAAGTTTGTGCATGAGTCACGTCACATATGTGGTTGTACACGTTGTCTTCGATAAATTGTCGAATAAAACCATATAATTGTTCGTGCTCGAACGCCCACTCCTCGTCCGTCTTACCATTTGGTTTGACAGTAGCAAACACAAGTAAATGCATCTTCATCACAAATAGGAGATCCTTCATTTATTTTCTCCATATGTAATAGTTTGTGCCATTCAAATTTATCATCTTGCTCGTCTGCGCCTCCATGACTGTTTTGACTCTTTAAAATAGAGCATATGAAATCACTAGAGTAAACTACTATTGAACAAAAAAAAGGCAAACTTTTCTGATGTGGAGGATCAGCCAAAGCTGCAGCCACAGAGCATAGCCAATTAGGCTCCAATACTAGTTGTTGGGTATAAAACCTTCTGTCGGAGCGGAAACATGGAAAGTATTTGAGACGGATAAACAAAAATAAAGTAATACGAGCAGAATAATAAAATAGTGACACCGAAATTTAACGTGGTTCACCCTTGAATATGGGCTACGTCCACTGGACCAACTCTGAAATAATTCTTCCACTAATAAAATATTAGTATGCTTACAAGAGAGAGACTTCCCTAGAAACTTTCTAGAGGTAAACTCCGAACGATTGAGATAAAACCAAAACAGTGGTACTATAGTGTTACAAACACTATACACAAAACATCACTATTTTGTCACTCCCCAAATATTTCTCCCTGTCACAAATTTCCTTGAAGCGCAAAGATGCTTCAGAAACACATCCCTAATCTCACTAAAAAGTAATGAAGATTCAGAAGAACCTTCAAAAGAAATAAACAAAAGAAAAGGAAGAAGAATGAAGAAAGTCTGTTTCTTCTCTCTCTATTAATGAATGAAAGAAGCCCTCTATTTATAGGCAGAAGTTTTTAACATTTTTCTACAATTTTCTCAACCAACTTTACCGTGTTAAAATAATTTAAAATAAATTATTTTCTCTTATCATCAAGTGCCACTATGAGGCGGGAGGATTGCGAGGATATCAACCCAAGTCCCACATCTAAAGAGTGTTGGGATGTCAACCCATGTCCCAGATCTGAAGATAATGCTAGAGGTGACTAGCTTATCAAAATACCACTAACTCCATTAGTATGGGGCCTTTTGGGTGGTTAACCAAGAACAAAACCAGGAGGGCTTAAGCCCAAAGTGAATAATATCATACTAATATGGAGTTAAGTGGCGGACAACCCAATTCGAGCTCAACAAGTGGTATCAGAGTCCAAGGTTAGAGGGCTTGCTTATGCCAGATGTGGAGAGTCAGTGTCTCGCAGAGGATGCAAGATGATTGTCCCTTTAGCGGAGAACACGAGTATGTGGTCCTTGGTTTGAGGGGAGGAGTATTGGGGTGTTCACCCATGTCTCACATCTGAAGATAATGCTAGAGGTGACTAACTTATAAGAATACCACTAACTCTATTAGCTTTTTGGGTGGTTACCTATGAACAAAATTGTGAGGGCTTAGGCCCAAAGCGGACAATATCATACTAATATAGAGTTAAGTCGTGGGAACCCAACCTTGTGAGAATATTCGGGCCCAACAGGGAGAAGGGAGGTTTCTCCTATAAAAGTGCTGAACCTCTTTTATGTTGAATGCACCATTGGATAGATATGAAGAAGAAAAAGAAAAAAAAATAGTTCTCTATTCTTCTATCATCAGAGTACACCATTAGCTATAAAGTGCATCAATTAAAGGAATTTTAGGAATGATTTTGTTTTAGCTCTAGTTAAAAGTCCCATAGGATGAGAGTTAATTCTGGTTAAAATTCTCATAATAGCACATTAATGGAACAAGGTTTATGTTATAGGGTTGACATGCACCCATATCAAAGTAAGGTGAGGAAAACAATATCACATGAGCCTTTAAATTTATTGAACTCATGACCAAATTCTTTGAGAATAAATAGGTTATGAGAGTGGTTAGATCCAAATAGAGTTGTTAACAAACTGAGTCAAACCGAACATTAAATAATTTAGCTTTGTTTGATTATTATTCGAGCATGTTTGAGTTCGCTCGTTTAATATTTCGAACAGAAAAAGTTGTTTGAATTTGTTTGACTTTTGTTTTCTTTCGAGTTCAAGCTCGAGTTGGCTCGATTAAGTTTAAAAAAAATTTAAATTTAAATATTATTTGTTTTTTCAAAATTTCAAATTTATAAAAAAAATTGAATTTAAAGATTTAACTATTTAATAATAATAATAATAAAAGATTCTTTTAAATGATAAATTTAAATATAATAATTAAAATAATTAAATTTCAAACTAAGATAAAACAAGATAGATCATCATCCTCTGTCTGCAAAAATAAATGTTAAATATATAAAGAATATTAAAGAAGGTAAGGGAATGATAAAATTATTTTTTCAGTTGAGTCTGGACTTTCAGAAGGTAAGAAAAGAAGAACGGTCAACTTTTTAGGGTTTGTATAGAAAGAAAGTTGATTGAGTTTAGTTAGAACTCAAAAGTCTTTTTATGGTTAGGAAAGAAACAAATTGCTTTAACATTTTGAAAAACGATGGGAAAGTTAAATTACCTCTGAAAATTAAGAAAAAAAAATTTTCAAAAATTTCTAATTTAAATATTAAATATTATTTTTAATAATATATATAAATATTTATAATTTGTTCGCGAACACTCGGTATATTCGCGAACAATGTTCGAATAAGTTGGAAATTTAATCGAGTCTAAAATTTTGTTTGTGTTTGTTTGTTTAATAAATAAACGAGCTCGAACGAGCTTTATTCGCGAACCGTTTGGTTTGTTTACAGCTCTAGATCCAAATGATGTGTAACCTTAAATAAAAAATAAATAAATTTATTCATATAAAGTCAAGAAAAGATGGGACATCAATATTTATTCATACACATAAATATTCCTTGGGCGACAGAAAAATGTATTGAGTGATATTTATGGAACTATTTTTTGTTGCATTATTTCGATGGAAGTAGGAAAACGTGGAAGCTTACAATGTGGGCCTTTGATTATCCCTGCATTACTACAAACAAGTTGCCCTCATAATTACCACGATATTTTTTGTCTCTATCAAACAATTGGCATTCATCAAGCATCATAATGAATTGGTGAGGTTTTGATAATGAATTTTGAAATGATAAAGCAATGTTTGGAACAAGGTTTATGTTATATGATAGGCACCCATTTCAAAATAAGGTGAGGAAAACAATATCACATGAGCCTTTAAACTTATTGAACTTATGACCAAATTCTTTGAGAATAAATAGGTTATTAGTGTTGGGATCGAATGATCCCACAAAATAGGGCTTCCACCACTTAACTCCACATTAGTATGATATTGTCCGTTTTTGTCCTAGAATTTCACGGCTTTGTTCTTGGGTAACTGCCCAAAAGGCCTCTTACTAATGGAGTTAGTAGTATTCTTATTCTTATTTGCTAGTCAACCCTAACATTATCTTCAGATGTGAGACATGAATTGATATCCTCACAATCAGAGTGCTAAAAATTAAAAAATAAATAAATTTATTCATATACAGTCAAGAAAAGATGGGACATCAATATTTATTCATACACATAAATATTCCTTGGGCGACACAAAAAGGTATTGAGTGATATTTATAGAACTATTTTTTGTTGCATTATTTCGATGGAAGTAGGAAAATGTGGAAGCTTACAATGTGGGCCTTTGATTATCCCTGCATTTCTCCGAAGAATGTTTGAAATGATAAAGCAATGTTTGGGGCTATAATTATATGGAGAAATTGTACATTTATCATGCGATGATTTGAAATCTTCCTTCAGTGATTTGATACTACATTCAATAATACTTTGATAACATGGAATTTTATCAAAACCATGACACTACTACAGCCCAAGAGATGAGTACAATAAAGTTTCCATCACTAAGCCAATAGTTTAAAGGAGTTGACAAGTGGACTCTTAAATACTTCTTTCATGATAGATGATTGAGGGTTCAAACTTTTTCTGGAGCCAAGTATCCATCACTAGTTATTTTCAAAACTTTAATTTTTCTACCATTTTTCTTTTTCTTTTTTCTTTAAAATGGAATTTTAATTCTTTTAATCTGTACCTTAAAATGTACAATGTCAAGTTATTGCCTGACTGATTGTCTTCCCTACTTCAGGAATTAACCTATGCAATTATAGTTGATGCTTTGCATGGATTCAATTACTTGTTTATTGAAAAAACCAAAAAAGGATTTTATTTAAATATCAAGGAAGGGAAATATACACACAAATATATAAAACAATGCGCCATTATTGATCCATGGGTAAGTTAGTTCCTTTATGATACAGGATCAATAAGCATAGAAATAATAATATCCTTTAACTTGGTTTTGGAATGCATATAGACATCTTCATCTTGATACAATAGATTTATAGCCCTTGCAAGATTCACAACTCGTTCAAGAAAGTGTATGGAAATAGTGGTATGGCTTGTTGAGCATTCTTTATTTATATCATTCCATGCATTTTTCACCTCTTTCATAAATTCATTGACTGCTTCTTTCTTTGTTGCACCATGTTGATTCATGTCACAACTGATGCCACATCTCCCCTTTCCTGTTCTTTCTGTGTGCACCGAAAGTATTATACAAAATAAGTTAAAGAAGATATACAGTTAAGGGGTTTTGTATAATGGGAAAGTGCATTGTGAATGTTACGCAAAGTCGCAATTCGATTCTTGTTGTAAGTGTCATTTCAAGATTTAGGGTGAGGTCTTTCCCGATTAAGAGTTGGACTCTGCGGGCACAATTCGGACAGAATCTGGTTTAGTCGGAGTCGTGATCGCTCTAGATACCAGATTCTTTAACAAAAAAAAAAAAGAAGTATATATACATATAAAGTTAAGGGAAGATGAGGTTTACCTCATGACCAGCCATGTCGTCCATTAATCTAGCAATTAGTGGGGAAGTTCTAACAATTAATGGTTCCTTCAATGCCCATTCAAATACTTCTTTATTAATTAGATTTCCGGGCATGCCAATAAAGGAAGTTGTAGATACCATCATGTATCCACTAGGGACAAGGCAACCTTCATGTACTCTTCCATTGTTGGTACATAGGAATTGTGAAACCAGTATGCTTCATTGAGATATGATCTCACTAATTTCTTCATCTAATAGGTTATAGGGTTAAATTAGTAATTAACACTATTTAACAATTATATAATTTTGACTAGATTAGTTATTTCTGGAAAACTTACTTCATTCTTTGGATACTTGACCAGGTCGGATTTCGCTTCTTTGGCTAATTCAATCTCCATTTCAGAGTAAACATCGAGCAAGGCCTTGAAAAAATGTCTTAGGTACAATGGCACTTCATTTATGGCATTAATGCCATTAATATCCCATCTAATTAAGTTCATCAACATCATCATCGGTTATTGCTCATATTAAGGAAATCAAGGTTATTAAACGGTGTGATTTCTTGTTATATTGTAACAAAGTTTTTTTAAAACAATTATATTATTATAGTGCGAAGTTTGAAAGTAGATATACATACCTTTCTATTGCTTCGGTAAAAGGAAGAAGTTCATCAAGAGTTCCATAGACATCATAGATGTCATTAATGATGGAGGTCATTGCAACAACCTTAGTTATTTAGTGAGTAGTTAATATAAGTATTAGATAGTGTTAAATGTACTGGTTACGTGGGTGTCTATTTATTGATTTGTAAGTCTATAAATAGGTCTCACTTGTCTTTCATTTTTTACCTCAGTCAATCATCTTTTTATTAAGCATTTCTCTTATTCATATTTATAATAGAATGATTGATTTATTATTATTTTTTTTCTTTTAATGATATTTAATATTTGAAGTTATCTTTAAAGTTCCGTTATGTTGATTGAATTATTTTTAAAAGTATTGGATATTTGAGGTTGATTATAAAGCTATGATATTATTAAATTTCTTTATTACATTGATTGTTTATTGAATAATGTTTTGGGATCTTTTAGTAAATTCTTGAAAAGTTATTACTTATTTTTAAGAATATTCAAATTGAAAAGGTAGCGATACACTAATTCAAACGTTGAACATCTTTGACACATCGGGGATCCGTGAGCCAGACTATAGCTTCCAACTTTTCTAGATTTGCCTCGATTCCCCGCTCGGATGTAATGAAACCAAGAAATTTTCCAGACATTACCCTGAAGGTGCACTTCATGGGATTTAATTTGAGGTTAAATTTTGCCAGGTTTGAGAACGTTTCCTCCAGGTCCTCTGGGTGCGAAGCTCCTCGCTTGGTCTTAACGACCATATCGTCTACATAAGCTTCTATATTTCTCCCTCTTTGACCTTGGAGGATATGGTTCATCATTAGCTAATAAGTGGCCCCTACATTCTTTAACCCAAATGGCATAACATTGTAGCAATAGACGACCCCTGCAGCTCGAAACAAAGTGTGTACCTGGTCGCTTGGCCTCATTTTGATTTGATGATCTCCGGAGAAGGCATCCATGAAGCTTAAGAATTCATATCCTGTTGTTGAATCCAGAAGTGCATCGATCCGGGGTAGCGGGTAACATTCTTTGGGACAGGCTTTGTTAAGGCTAGTGTAATCAACGCACATCTTCTATTTTCCGTTTGCTTTTTTTACCATCACCACATTGCCAACCATGTGGGGTATTTGATATAGCGAATAAACCCAGCCTTTATTAGCTTTTCCACCTTTTCTTTCATTTCTTGCATCTTTTCATCTCCGAATTGTCTAGGCTTTTGCTTCACAGGGTGGCATGTGGCACTTATGCTGAGCAAGTGCTCTGCAATCGAGGTGTCGATACCTAGCATGTCCTCCGTACACCAGGCAAAGCTATTTTGGTGAGCTTTTAGAAAATCAATGATATTTTGGAGAAGAGTATTTGGAATTTCCCTTCCAATCTTGATACGCTGCTGAGGATACTTCGGGTTAATGGTTATCTCGTTAAACTCCTTTTCCCGTGTGACCTCGGTGACTAGGTCCAAGATTTGTTTCTCAAGTATCCTCCTAATCCTTTGATCATTGTTGACAACCATAGAATTAATGGGGCAAATTTCAACTAACTCTTCTCTCTTTCTTTTTATTTTCATGATTTGTCCCAGAAGACTTCGGGGACTACTTTTGACGAAGCCTACACCTCGTAGGAAGTTGAATTTTACTTGCTGATGGGATGTTGAGATAACAAGGTCAAAAGCTGCATGAAAAGGAGTTCCTAATATCACGTTGTCAGGAGAATCTAAGTCTACCACGTAAAATTTGATTTCCTCTGTTCGTACTTTTTCTCCATCGCCCAGGGTTACTTGTACCTTTACTGTCCCTTTGACTGGTACTTTGTGAATGATAAACCCCTCTAAAACTATCTGGCTTGCCTTGAGGTGATTATCCTTTAAGCCCATCTTCTTAAAACATTGAAGGTACATGATGTTTTTGGTGGCTTCCATGTCCACTAAAACTCTCCTTACCGTACATTTATCAATCTCATCTCTCTTCATCCGGACTTCGAGAACAATAGGAGTGATTTTCGCTTCCTCATTGCATTCAAGCCCAAAATGTAAGTACAAACTAGAGATGAATCTAAACATACAGAACATGCTTTTAGTTTCCAGATCAATGCTACAACGATCTGATTTTAGCCAAATTACTTGACTTACTAGTTTAGAGCCTCGCTAACATCATCTCATGGAGTACGAAGTACCGTGATCTAAAGCAACACTAGTTAGGAAATTTGGTCATGTCCCATGCAGTATTAAGCGCACGGTCATGCTACTCAAGCTAGTGCCACTTAATTATTTTGTCAACTAGCTCCCTTTCGGTTAGAATGATAGATACTAGTTCGATGTATAAACTGGACAGTCGTAACCGCAGTTTATCCTAGGTCTTTTTAAGTAATTAAATGAGTAAATCAGGCATGCCTCATACAAGCATTAATCATAAAAACATAGAACAATGCTACAACATATTCATCATCGTATTCAAAACAGTGTCAACAACATGTTCATACTTAACTAAGCCACAACAACTTCAGGTTATAAATACATATTCAATACTCGGAATAACGAAATCCAGGAATTAAAGTAATGAAATGAAATGCTCCTATGGTCATAGTGAGTAATTCTATTACAAAACAAGTTTAATTAATCCCTAAATTCGCCTCCAACTCATACCCAACATTCAAGTAAGAGTTTATACAAGACAATGAACAATAATGAAGAAATGGGCAGAGAATTACTCGGGTCTGAGATCACCCTACTGCCCAAATCGGTTTAATCACGATTGCCCACTGTTATTGCCCTCTGACTGATGTCGCGGCTTCTCTTCTGCTCATTTGATGAATCCTTCGCAAGTCACCCTGCTTCCTCTCGGGTTTTTCCCTAAACAAAATTAATGTACGCTAAAAAGAATATTAAAACTGTACTGCTGATTTTCTTCTGTGCTATTAAAAATGAGTAAGACCAAAATCCCTCTTTCTCTCGGTTTCTTGAAGTATATATAGTATCTCTCCTTGCTCCCGAAATCCAGCTTGGTCCCACGAGCTGTCCATAATTCTGGAATTTTCTTTTAATATCCAGTAAATAAAATGTGAATAATCCAAAAATTAATTCCAGCTTGACTACTGATTTCTTTGTCTTTTTCCTCCATGCTGCAGGATTCTCTCGGGTATTAAACTGCAGCTACCACGTATTTTAATTAAAATATATCTTATATAATTTCTGAAAATAACTGAAAAAATAAATCGGTGAATTAATTCCTTCATCTCATTCCCCTTTTTACCCTTGTCACAATAAATTAATTTTAATTAAATCTCCAATAACAAATAGGTAAATTCAATTCCCAAAAAAAAATGGAAATTAATTAAATTAAATTAAATTAAAAAAATTGGATATTAAAACCATATTTTTCGTAAAAAGGGAAAGAATAACAACAAGATGCATTTTAACTCCGATTTATGCATAACTACAGTCATTTAAAAGCAAAATTTGAGCAAAATTATGTGAATAACTTTATTATTTTAGAGTTATCAGGTACTTACCATCCGAGCAACACCTCTTGACATCATTTATAAAACTTTAAATTTTTTTAGATTCTTAATTATTAAATAATTAATTTATGATTATTTTTATCAATATTTTTTTTATATTGTATTTATCTTTTTAATGATTTATTTATATTTTATTTGATTTGATTAGATTACTATAATAGTTTATTTGATTTGATTAAAAAAAAAAAAAAACACAATATCAAAAAATATTGATAAAAATAATCATACATTAATTATGTAATACTAATAATAATTAAATAAAGAATGAGAAAATTCTTACGGTTTGGAATATTGTCTACTGCCTCCTCTGCCCTCAATTGATCTTTCATTTCTCTCTTTTTATTAATTTTTTTTTTAGCTATTAGAATAATTATCATTCTTACCTTAATTCATATCTATTTAAATTAATGCCTTTAATTCTTTTTAATTATTTATTAATTAATCTCTATTATTCTTCACATATTCTATTGTAATCCATAATAAAAAGTAACTTTTTATTTAATTAATAACATAAAAGAAACACTCTCTTATAAAACTATTACTAATAAAACAAATTTACAAAAAAACAAATCAGATAGAAATCAATGAAGATAAAAAAAAGAGAGTTGTTTTTTATATCTTTTATATATATATATATATATATATATATATATATGATTCATATCCGTACTCAAATATACATATCTAACCCCTATTTATAGTGATGAAATAAGACCTATATATACATATAATTATACATATAAACATGTAATTTTTTATTAATAGGAGGTTACTAGAAATTAAGTGTTCTTAGAAATTATAATCGGAAACGTGGTTATGGGAGTTGATAGAAGTTCAATGGACATACAAATAATGAGATATATAAAACTCCCTCTTGGATGTCAGTGAAGAAAAAAGAGTATATCGTTCCTTGTGCACTCTCTCTGATCATTACATATTACCTTTGTACCGACGCATTCCAATATTATGGACTAGTCTTTTAAATGTTGAAGTTTGTAATGCTTTTGTGAATAAGTCTGCCAAATTATCACTTGAACAGATCTGTTGTACATCAATATCACAATTTATCTAAACATCATGCGTAAAGAAAATTTTCAGTGAGATATGCTTTGTGCGATCTTGTTTGATATATCCTTCTTGTAATTGAGTTATGCATCCAATGTTATCTTCATAAATTATTTTTGAAATTTTTTTGTCTGAAGATAAACCACATGTCTCTCAGATGTATTGAGGCATGAATCGTAACCAAACACATTCATGGCTTGCTTCATGGATTGCTATAATTTTTGCATGATTCGAAGAAGTAGCAATAATGTTTGCTTTGTAGAACACGATGAAACAACAGTTCCTCCACATATAAAAACATAGTCTATTTGAAATTTAGCTTTATGTAGATTAGACAAATAACAAACATCAACATAACAAACAAGTTGTGGTTTAGAATTATGTAATTCGTCAAGCATCATAATGAATTGGCGAGGTTTGATAATACATTTTGAAATCGTAAAGCAATGATTTGATACTACATTCAACAATATTATGACAACGTGGAATTTTATCAATGCTATGACACCACTACATACCATGAGATGACTTGTTGTAGGTGAGTACAATAAGGTATTCATCACTAGATATTTTCAAACAATAATGTAGAAAGAATGGTATAAAATAGGATATAGCGTAAAATAGATAGAGTTTTAAAGATTTTTTATTTTACTAACATTTTTTTTTTTTAAATGGAAGTTTTAATTCTCTTGATCTGTACCTTTAAGGGTACAATGTCAAGTTATTGTGTTGACTGATTGTCTTCTCCACTTGAGAATTTAACCTACGCTATTATAGTTGATGCTTTGCATAAATTCAATTACTTGTTTCTTGAAAAACCAAAAAAAGATTTTATTTAAATATCAAGGAAGTGAAATATACACACACATATTCTTGATCCATGGGTAAATTAGTTTTCTTATGGCACAGGATCAATGAGCACAGAAGTAATAATATCTTTGAGCTTGGTTGTGGAATGTGTATAGCCATCTTCGTCTTGATACAATAAATTTATAACCTTTGCAAGATTGACAACTCGTTCAAGAAAGTGCATGGGAATAGTGGTATTGCATGTCAAGCATTCTTTATTTATATCTTTCCATGCATTTTTCACCTCTTTCATAAATTCATTGATTGCTTCTTTCTTTGATTCACCATGTTGATTCTTGTAGCACTCCACAGCTGATGCTACATGTCCTCTTTCTTGTTCAAACTGTGCACAACAACAAATGTCTAAAGAAAAGGTGTAATACCAAATGTTTTAAAATAATGATAGACATGGTTAAGTTTTCTACCTCATGGCTAACCATGTCGTTCATCAATCTAGCAATTACTGAGGAAGCTCTAACAATCAATGGCTCATTCACTGCCCACTCAAATACTTCCTTACTAACTATGTTTCCATCCATGCCGACAAAAGAAGATGTGGGCAACATCATGTATGTGCTGGACACAAGGGCAACCTTCATGTACTCTTCCATTGTCGGTACATAGCCATTGTGAAACCAGTTTGCCTCGTTGAGAAATGATCTGACTAATTTCTTTATCTAATAGGTAATTATAGGGTTAAATTAGTAATTTCCACACTTTAATAATATATAACTTTAAGTGTATTAGTTAATTGTGGAAAACTTACTTCATTCTTTGGATACTTGACCAGGTCGGATTTCCCTTCTTTAGCTAATTCATTCTCCATTTCAGAGTAAACATTCAGCAAGGCCTTGTAAAAATGTCTTAGGTACAATGGCACTTCATTTATGGCATTAATATCCCATCTAATTAAGTTCATCAACATCATCATCAGTTATTGGTCATATTAAGGAAATCAAGGTTATTAAAAGGTGTGATTTCTTGTTATATCGTAACATGGTTTTTTATAAAAAATTATATTATTATAGTCTGAAGTTTGAAAGTAGATATACATACCTTTCTATTGCATTGGTAAAAGGAAGAAGTTCATCAAGAGTTCCATAGACATCATAGATGTCATCAATGATGGAGGTCATTGAAATAACCTTAGTCATTATTCTTCTTGCAATAGAATACTTGGGTTCAAAGTACACTCCTAGTGTCCAAAAATAACACTCCACCAATCTATCCCTAGCAAATGGTAAGCTTGATGCAAAATCTAACTCTTTCCACCATCTGAGGATACATGAATTTCAAACAAATAATTAGTATCACTCACACATGCAAGCATGCAAAAATTGATATTTAACCAACTCACTTTGTAAGTTCACTTAGCTCCTTTTGGTGTTGTTTTTGGAGCATATTGAAGTCCAATTTTGCAAAATTGAGTAGTATTTTCTTACATGCTTCGTTTTTCTGATAAAGAGGTATGAATAATCTAGCTCCAAGTCTTTTCAATGTTTTATGAATTGGATGCTTTAGAGCGTGATGAACTTGAGTCTCAATTGGCAAACCACTAGAGTTTGATAGCATGGATTGGAGTTGAGTTGTCGTAAATATCAATGCTTCCTCTAAAGTATCTTCTTCCCCATCAACTAAGAAGTGAGATGCCTCGTACAAACTTAATAATCCTTTAATATCACTCACCAGATCTTTGTGGAATTTTCCTTCAGGGTTTTTGAATTGTTCGAATACATCTGGTTATGTTGAAAATTTTAGTTTTAGATTTCTATAAAATAAAAAAGAAAATAATACAGAAAATATATAACAATAAATGACATACCACATGATACGTGATAACCTTGTTGTCTTAGAAGTCTGAAAGACAAAGACACAATATAGAGATTCTTTCCATGTTTAACATTGAAGTCATCATAAGTATGATGCAAACGTTGTAACAATGTTCTTATCTCATTGTCAAAGTGATAATCGATTCCTAAACGTTGGATGGTATCAACCAAATCCAATTTCTCTGCACATACCTCTTGTGTTCCATTAATAAGTAACCCACTAACATCTTCTTTCAGTACACCAAACTCTTCAATATCTTTCTGGCCAATCTTTTCCTTTACAAATAAATGCAATATTGAACTTGAAACAAATATGAAACTGAAAATATTATTATACATATATATATATTTCAGCTCACCTTGGTATGAGTAGAGTATTTAAGAAAATAATCTCCCCAAATGCTTGGATGATAATTGGCAGAGCGACGAGGGAGTAATGATGCTGATACTGGAACACAATTCACCTCCATTTTTTTTGTGGATTATCTTTTCGTACAAACATCTAATTTATAGGAAGAGGGAGTATTTAACTGTTGCTTATGAAAGAGAAAAAAAGTGTAAATGATTCAACATCAACATAATTTGTGGACAAAGTTTTTGTAGAAGAAAAGAAGAAAAAAAGGGTTTAAATGCATTGTATTAGATTAAATGAATCGACAACCAACATAATAACCATGATAGATTATAATCTCAGTGATATTATGCTCTCACAAATTTAAAATGCGTCATTGAATAAAAAGTTTCAAACTCTTGATTAATAATCTCTTAAAAATCTTTTAAACAAACAATTTGAAAAACTTGAGGTGACAAGAAATACATAAAATATTTTATTTTAGATCCATAATTATTTTAGTTTCCTAAATTGGATCTTCAATTTTAAGTGTGCGTATTTTTTTAAAATTTAATCTACTGACTATTGTTATTTTTCTAATTTAACTACAAACAAAACAAATAAAGTACAAAAGTAGAGTGTCATTAATAATAAAAATCCTTTTAAAATAATATTAATAATATTTAGATTATTATTAAGAAGAGAAAGGAGATTCTTATCCTAGACTTGTTTTGGGCACAATTTTCTTAAAACAATTTTGCCTCTCCGAAGGATGTGTTCTTGGTTTAATAGACATCTATTTCACAATATACAATAGATACAATGAAATAACTAGCACACAATTTACTTAATAAATTTAAACTTCACTTATGAACATTATCAAAAATGATAATATGAAAAGGATGAGAACTTGTAAAAATTCTCTCATGAAGTGCTCGCAATTTAAGTCAATTTTTTAGTGGCTAATAATTTTTTTTACAAGTATCTAATCTCTTTCTCTTCATCGGGAATTTTTCCATAAAATCCATCCCCTACAGGTCAAACAGACAAGTTGCTGCAACAGAAGTTTGTTCAATCGAAAACAGTCTTGAGATGTCCCCAAATATCTGTCAACTTTTGCATTTCATGGCGTATGTCTTAGAGTCCGACTGGAGGGTTGGCCATTAATATCCTTGTAGGATTATCCTTTGAGCAAGGGAGCTGACTTCGAGGTGTCCACTGCAAATTCCCTGGTGGACCTCTTCTAGGAGATCTTGTACTTCGTGCAGGGGTACACACCTGAGCAAAGGCTTAGAAAAAGATCGTATGTACAAAATGTCATTGACGACAATGTAACTTGTTGTCTGCTTTCTAATTTGTTTTGCTTTTACGAGATCACTAGGTAGCACCCTATTTTTGACCAATCCTCGAATTTCATCCATCAAAGTCGGTGGGGAGTCTGTGATGCTCATTAGTGCTATGTCTAATAATCGATGTTCATCGTGGGGAGTTCGATCCTCAATGTGAATCCTATTTCATTCACCATCTCACAAATGCGACTTTGGCCAGATAGTCGGCCTTGACATTGTCATTTCAACTTATCACCTTAATTGAAAAATAAGGGAACTTAGAGGCTTCCCATTGGGCTACAAGTAAGTACTATGCTAGCTTATCGGGGTTGATGTTGAACTCGCTAGTAATCTACGTAACCATGACTTGTGAGTCACTTCTTAAGAACAAATAAGTGTTTGTCATGACAAACGAGATGGTTATTTAGTGTATCAGTACAAACCATTATTACTCAAACATTAAAAAAATAATCAAAACTCTCAAGCTTATATGTATGTATGTATCTCAACTTCAAAAGTATATATAGACTGGAAATTACATTGGCATCTATTCTGTGATTGTGACAACTTAAATTAGTGTATAATCAGTCTACTTATATAGGAGAATTTTACTTAGTTTTAGTAATGTTAATACATTCTATTTTCATGTTAAACATTGAACAATCAAAAGTAAACTGAATTCTTAAGATTGTGCAAGGATAAAACAAACAAAATAAGAAATTTTTGAAGAAATAATGTAAATTTTAATTGATTTATATATACATAAGTAAAAATACATACAATTTCTTTTCATCGATAAATATAATGATGTAATTTATTTATAATATTGCTCTACCCATGATAATTATAATCGTTGTAGACTCGTCTATGGAATTGTGTTAGACAGGAAATTAAAAGAATTTTGGTTGTTGTATTATTGACTAATACTTGTTCAACCGTTAATGCGTTTTCTATCTTGGATACTGCAGAAAGGAGACAATCCTTATTCACGAATGAGAATTTTATAATACCTTGCCAATTGTACCTCATACCATCCGTGTCAATTTCAAACTCCTTTGAATATAAATCTTTAGTGGTTGAGTCTGAATTAATCATTAATTTTCTGTATTCTAAAGGAAAAGATGTCAAATTAGTTACGGACAAATGGTTTCAATGGACATCCTAATTCGAATGATACTTTACAATGCGCAAAATTTTTTAAATCACATGCGAAATGAGGGTAATAATAAGGATAATGCCATTTCCATGATACTACTCCTTCGTAATATTATTTCATTACATAACATATTCCTTCGATGTATTTAAGAAAAATGTATTTTTTATCGCATCCATCTTCTATTGAAAAACTAAAAATTTCTCTTCTCAATTCTCCAAATTTTACTTTATTGGAATCTAATTTGCATCTACAATTGAAAGTATCTGTTCTTTTATGAATGATTTCCTTCAACGTTTTTTTTCATATCCATCATGTTTCTATTCATCTAATTTTTGTTAGTACCTTTCTGATACTGTTTGGACACTTCAATTTTTCTACTTTGTTGTGCTGAGGAGAATTATAGAAGGAAGAAGTATCAAAATTTCCATTGAATAAAATGAATAAATATAGACTTTACAAAGTGAAGAGAGAATATCTAAAATATTCTCGCAATCTAATCAAATATAAATAAATCATTAAAAATATATATTATCGTTTTTTATATTGATAAAGATAATTATAAACTAATTATCTAATACGCCCTTGTAGTCAAAGCTGGAGGATCACGAACATGGAGCCTCTCTCGAAAATTAGAAAAGAGTTGCAGCAGAAGGCTTGTTTTGAAAATATCATCGGTTTCAAAACGAAAAGGAACATAAAGAACACGAACTTGACCACGAACCACATAAATACATTTGTTACTATTTAATAATATAAAAAAGGGGTGCGCCAACGCAGGCACAACTGAAGAAGAAGGAGAAATGGGCCGAAGAGTTGAAGCTGTCCTAGACGACAACCCGAGAAAGAGGGATGCAAGGGACATGGGCTGGAACGACATAAATGAGCTCAGATGACCAGCCCAGATGCTAAGAAAAATGTAAAGGAAAATAATTCAAAAAAGAATGCGATGAAGTAATCTCAATTATGAGAGGGATATCCCAAGAATACACATAAATTGGACCAGAGTCAAGTAACAACGGATCTGAAGGGGAACAATAATTCGAGTCTTTGTGGCCAGACTTGGAGTGATTAAATAAAGAAAGAAAATATATTAAAGAAAAACAAACTAAAGTAGGAACATCGAAGGTTTGATCTGTAATCTTATTTTCATTGTCATGGTTATATTCATAATGAACTAGGCTATGTGCTTCTTGGCTATGATACCATGAAAGAATATGATTCGTGAGGATTTCTGTTAATTTCTATTGAATAAAATCAATAAATAGACTTTATAAAGAGGAAACCGAATATCTAAAATATTCTCGTAATATAATCAAATCAAATATAAAAAATTATAAAAAGATAAATATAATATTTTTTTTATATTGATAATGATAATCATAAATTAATTATCTAATACAAACAAATACAGATAAAATTATCTAGTCTCCTTTCAAAATCACCCATTTCAATATTTGAATTGAGAATCATTAAATCAGCTCTCAACTATTTTCTGAGAATAAATATATGAGGAAGATGACATCTCTTCGATTTAACATCCCTTGCTGATCTTCCATATCCTCTTCCTTCTTCATTTTCTATAATAATCACACTCTTCAATACTGAAAATTGAAGTTCATGTGCTGTCAATGCCAACATGATTAAATCCATCGTTTGAACGAAAACATAGTATCCGAGCATTTTATCATAGCCATGAAGATTTTTTGACGTCAAATGAAAGATATAATTTCATGTTCTCCTTCTCCAAGGACATTTGCGTCAGATAAAATAACTTTCATGTCATTCCAATCATAGCTTAACTTAGAGTATATGTAAATTTTTAAATAGGTAGATAAATCAACCATAAAACAGGGTTACAGGAGCCACTAAATGAGAAAAATATATATGTTCCCTTAAAATTATTTTTAGCAGGTAATGCTTTGGCTTCATCTTCAAATTTTTTACGAAGTCTATCTTCCTCTACGTTAGCTTCAAAAGTATTCTTATCATATAACAAACAATTTCGGTGATAGTTCTGTTTATTCTTTCAACTATCCCATTTTCTTGTGGAGTCATCAGTACTATCTTCTCTAATATGATAGGGCTACATTCCCGAATCTTAACTTAATTCGTTAACTAAATTTCCAAATTTAAGAAATGATAGGGCTACATTCCCTAGATTTTTCTAAAAAATGTCAAACTACTTACTTTTAATTAACAAAACAATTAGTACAACTATTAACTTGAAACAATTTATAAAATATTAATAAATTTTTAACTTTTTTTCAATAATATATCCTCAAATCAAAAGTTCAAACTTCCAATAACAATATAAAGTTTATTCTAAAAGAAATACTATAAACTCTTATTTAAAATTATTCATCCAATAATCATCATCTAATTCACTATCTTCACCGTCATTTGTGAATTGGGAAAAATAATAAGTGAGTATAAAATACTCAGTAGGCTGAACATCCTTTTGTTTTAAAAATAAATTTCTAATTTAAAAGAAAAAAAAACAATATAAATATTTTAAAAAAAAATTGATAAAAAAACATTTACGGTACTTTTATCTTTAAATCAGAAAAAGACAAAATAAAGATTAAATATTCAGTAAAAATACTTTTAAAATCTACATTGAGCAAATGAACAGAAAATAGTCATTCAATTGATATCTTTTTTTTTATTCTTTTATTTTCTTTGATTTTTAGGGGAATAATTTGAATGTTTCGTGAATGAGTCTAACTGATATCAATTCCTAACTTTATACACGTTAGGAAAGGGTCATACTTATAATTAGTTGGCTTTTTGTCCATGTCAGAGGATGATCTTATACATGGTGGAATGTGTTCCTCCTTTTGCTATCCATCGAATTAATCCCCAATAAAATTAGAGATTATAAAAAATCCACATATAACTTACTTTTTTAAAACTTCATTGTAAAACATTTAACATTCTAAAATATTTAATATTATTAGGAATAAGGAAAATATCATTTATTTTAAAATAATAATTTAATCAAAACTATATAAAAAAAAATATACACTCTATCTAACTTAAAACTTAATTTTAAAATATATACATATAAAAAACATTACTGAGAATGATTTATAATACAGTTTGTAAACATATTTCAAAAAATACACTGCGTTGAAAATATAGAATATATAATATATATATATATATATATATATATATATATATATTAGTAACATAAATAAAAGAATATAAAATAGTTAATAAAATAATATTTTCTATATTTTCATTAAATAATACTTAATATATTTCTTATATCAATACATTTAAAAGTTTCACACTCCTTTTTCATTTTAAAAAATAATGTATATATATATATATATATATATTGATATTAAAAAATAACTATATCTATTTAATAAAATAAAATTCTTACTTATAATTATTCATAATGTCTGTTAATCCAATTAAAAAAAAAAATTTTAAATATTGTTTTAAAAGGAAATCAGAATACTAATCAAAATATCAAAATATCAAAAAACTTAAATTTATAAAATTTTAAATCTTTATTATCCAGAACTAAGAAAAAACAAACTTTTATTTAACATTAAAAAAATATTCAAAGGTGCCAAACAAAAAACCAATTCAAAATCCTAAATTTTCCACAAATTAAAACTTGCCCAAAATCATAAAACTTGCTCAAAATCTTAATACACAGTTTAAAAAATATCATTCCAAAGTTGTATCCTTCAAATTCAATATCATTTAAAAAAATATTCGATTATAGTAAATAAAAAAACGAAGAAGGATCGTACACCTACTTCGATTGATTACTTACGTAGATTCAAATCAGTTTAAGTTTTTACTCCTAAATCCCCTTCTGGCTCTACCAACAATCTATTGAATAAAAATTAGAACATAATTTATAACTATATCTTAATTATATGATCTTGTTGTCTCATCATAATCAAAATCACTAAAAAGAATTTATCGTTTTCACCAACTTCTAGAGATTATGAAAACCCTAATTCTTTTGCTCCTTAGCGTCTTTTGGGTTTAGAAATGAATAATAACTTTTAAGGTAAAACTTGACAATCATTCTTATATGTGTCTCTTTCGTTTTCTTTTTAATTTTTTCCAAACCCTATCTTTCAAATCTTTCGCCTCTACTCTACAATATTCATCTCTTTTTTTTTTTTCAGTTTACATACCTAAAAACTCATTCATATTTTTTTTTAACCTATTTAGATTAAAACATTTATGAGTGTATTTACGTAATTTTATTTACTATTGGATGTTCAATTATTTTATATTTTTAAGAAATAATAATTTATTTAAGTATTTCATTGAGCATATGTATGAGGCTTCTTATTGTAATTCTTATTGTTCCCATGTTATGTGACTATGTTATGTCTTGATTTCATATTGTAATTCTTATGGTTCCTATCTAAGTTCTCATGAGTTTTTTTTGTTTCTCTTAAATACAAATATGTCAACTAATGGTAAAAGTTCTCATTATGAAAGATAATGGCAGATAATTACTGGGATTATTATTTAGGCTAATTAAATATAGAGCTAACTTTTTTTAGGGAATTCAAACATTTAATCATCCGTTCTGAAAGAAATATTTTGGAGTCCTTTATCAACTCTCCAAAGCTACCAAATTAGAAAACAAGTAATTGAGTCCATGTAAAGCATCAACTATAATATCATAGGTCAAATCGTGTAGTGGAGAAGACAATCAGTCAGTACAATAACTTGGCATTCTGCCCTTTAAGGTAGAGATTAGGAGAATTTGAAATTCTCTTTAAAAAAAATTAGGAAAATGTTAGAAAAATAAAAAATTTATAAAACTCCATCCATTTTACAATATATCTTATTTTATACCATTCTTTCTGCATTAATGTTTAAAAATAATGATGGACACCTTATTTGTACTCACCTCATTGTATATAGTAGTGTCATAGCATTGATAAAATTATACGTTATCATTATATTGTTGAATGTAGTATCAAATCATTGCTTTATCATTTCAAAATCTATTATCAAACCTCACCAATTCATTATGGTGCTTTACGAGTGTAATAGTTCTAAACCACAACTTGTTGGTTATGCTGATGTTGGTTTCTTGTCTGATCTACGTAAAGTCAATCGTAAACGGACTGTTTTTACATGTGGAGGAACTATTGTTTCATCATGTTCTACAAAGGAAACATTATTACTACTTATTCGAATCATGCAGAAATTATAGCAAATCCATGAAGCAAGTCATGAATGTGTTTGGTTAATATCCATGCCTCAACACATCTGAGAGACATGTGGTTTATCTTTAAGCAAAAAACTTTCAACAATAATTTACGAAGATAACATTCCATGTATAACTCAATTCCAGGAATGATATATCAAATAAGATCGCACAAAGCATATTTCACCAAAAAATTGCTTTACACATGATCTTTAGAAAGATTGTGACATTGATGTACAACAAATTCGTTCAAGTGATAATTTGACACACTTGTTCATAAAAACATTACCAAGATCAACATTTGAAAGACTAGTCCATAATATTGGACTGTGTGAGTACAAAGGTAACATGTAATGATCAAGGAGAGTGTACAAGGAACGATACACTTTTTCCTTCACTAGGGTTTTTTTCCACTGGATTTTTCTCTAATAAGGTTTTAATGAGGCATATTCCTTGTACAATGGACATTCAATGGGGAATTTTATAAATATCATTATTTGTATGTCCTTTGAACTTTTATCAATTCCCATAACCCCGCTTGCAATTATAATTTCTAATAACACTTAATTTCTTGTAATCTCATATTCAGGTTGAATGATTAAAAGTCACATGTTTATATATATAATTATATGTATATATAGGTCCTATTTCATCCCTATAAATTTGGCATTAGATATGTATATTTGAGTACGAATATGAATTATATACATATATATAACAAATAAAATGGAATGTAAAACAAGCCTTTTAACATTTAATTACTTAATTTTGATAATTGTAAAATTTTAAGGGTTGATTTGCATAAAATAGACAAATAAAATCGTAATTTCTAAAAGTTGAAATGGTCACCATGAAGCCATAGTGATCGTCCTACAAGAACAGCTACTGTGGCTCCAGGACGGCCATCCCGGAGCTCCCACATCAGGAATTTAACTTATTTTTGTTGCAGTTCACCCCTATATGACGCATAGGCCTCTACATTAGTTCATCATCCTTTCTTACTCAACATAGAGCATCTATCAGCTCAAAATCACTCAATTCTCTTGTTTTATGTCACAATCTCATGTTCCGGATATCTAACACTGTGAAATTCTAGGTCCAATTTTGACAGAATTATGAAATTTCATTAGGAAATCCCCGAGATTACTAGGTTCGCCTTATCTTTGTACATGAGTCCTGACCAAGAAGGTGAAGTGCTACTATTAGCTCGAGAAGACATGGTCCGAAGGTTCTAACGATAAAATTAGAGGCAATTCTTGGGAACTGAAAAGATCGCGAGAATGAGAATATCGAAAAGTATTATCAATTATTAATTATTAGGTTTAATTTGAAATTAGCAAACCCTAAAGAAAAATAGCAATAATGAATTTTAGTGAGTTCAGATTATTCCAAAATATTCTGGATCAGATTATTCCAAAATATTTTGGATTTATGGTAAGTGAAAAATGGAATAGTTTTTGTTGGACAAGTCATAAACTTTGTGGCCTTTTGATTTTGCCAACTAGGTATCCAATAAATATATTAATATAAATGAGTTTGTTTAAAATTCTTGGTAAAGATAATTAGGCACCCTAATCGGTGTCCATCAAATATTTTAACCAATTGATCACTTGCCAAAGTACATTTTTATATAAAATTAGCACTTATCATGTAATATTAGATTTATAAGTTAAGATATGAACGTACAATATGTGATCAAAACGAAGGTGATGATCTGTAGTCTTATTTTCATTGTCATAGTTATATTCATAATGAATTTGGCTATGTGTTTCTTGGCTTTGATACCATGAAAGAATATGATCCGTGAGAATTTTTATTGATTTCTATTCAATAAAATGAATAAATAGACTTTATAAAGAGAAACAGAATGTTTAAAATATTCTCCTAATATAATCAAATCAAATATAAAAGATTATAAAAAGATAAATACAATTTTTTTATTGATATAAATAATCATAAATTAATTATTTAATACAAACAAATACAAATAAAATCATCTAGTCTCCGTTCAAAATCATTCATTTCAATATTTAAATTGGGAAATCATTAAATCAGCTCTCAACCATTTTCTGAGATTAAATATATGAAGAAGTTAACATCTCTTCGATTTAACATCTCTTCGATTTAACATCCCTTGTTGATCTTCCATATCATCTTCCTTCTTCATTTTCCGTAATAATCACACTCTTCAATATTAAAAATTGAAGTTCATGGGTTGCCAATGCCAACAAGATTAAATCCGCCGTTTGAACCAAAACATAGTATCTGAGCATTTTTTTCATCACCATGAAGATTTTTTGAATGTCTTATGAAAGATATAATTTTGTGTTCTCCTTCTCCAAGGACATTTGCGTCACATAAAATAACTTTCATGTCTTTCTAATCATAGCTTAACTTAGAGCATATGTAAGTTTTTAAATAAGTAGATAAATCAATCATAAAACAGGTTAAAGGAGCCATTAAATGAGAAAAAATATATATGTTCCCTTAAAATTATTTTTGGCAGGTAATGCTTTGGCTTCGTCTTCTAATTTTTTACGCAGTCTATCTTCGTCTAAATTAGCTTCAAAAGTATTATTAGCATATAATAAATGATTTTCGTGATAGTTCTGTTTATTCTTTCAACTACCCATTTTCTTGTGGAGTCATTGGTACTATCTTCTCTAATATGATACCCTGAAAAAACAAATTTTAGTTTAATTGAAAAAAAATATATAAAATTTTTTAAGAAAACTGATAGTAAGAATACGTTGTAGTACCTTTATCTTTAAATCAGAAAAAGGCAAAATAAAGATCAAATATTCAGTAAAAATTCATTGAAAATCTACATTGAGCAAATAAACACAAAAAGGTCCTTCAATCCATATCTTTTTTTTTTCTTTTTTTTTTCTTTGACTTTTGGGAAAATAATTTGAATGTTTCGGGAATGCGTCTAACTCATATTAATTTCTAATTTTATACTCGTTAGGAAACCACCTTACTTATACTTGGGCGACTTTTTGTCCATGCCAATGGATAATCTTATACATGGTGGAACATGTTCTTCCCATTTCTATCAATCTAGTTAATCCCCAATAAAATTAGAGATGATAAAAAATCCACATATAACTTTTATAAAACTTCATTTTAAAACATTTAACATTCTAAAATATTTAATAATACTAGGAATAAGGAAAATATCATTTATTTTAAAATAATAATTTAATGAAAACTTAATTTAAAATTCTATACATATAGAAAAGAATTTGGTCAGAACGATATATAATACAGTTAGTGAACATATTTCTAAAAATACAATGAGTTAAAAATATAAAAAATATATATATTTATATTAGTAACATAAATAAAAGAATATAAAATACTTATTGAAAAATAATATATATATATATATATATTTTTTTTTTTATATATATAAAAAAATAACTATATCTATTTAATAAAAAAATCTTGCTTATAACAATTCATAATGTCTGTTAATCGTATTTAATAAAAATAGTCTAAAACTTCTTTTAAAACAAAAATCAGAACACTAAACAAAATATAAGAAAACTTAAATTTATAAAATTTAAAATTTTTATTGACCAGAACTAAAAAAAAAAACAAACTTTTACTTAACATTAAATAAAAAATCACATCTACGAAACAAAAAACTAATTCAAAATGCTAAATTTTTCACAAATTAAAATTTGCCCAAAATCTTAGAACTTGTTCAAAATCTTCATATAGAGTTTCAAAAATATCATTCCAAAGTTATATCCTTCAAATTCAATATCTTTAAAAAAAATATTCGATTAGAGTAAATAAAAAAATGAAGAAGGATCGTGCACCTACTTCGGTTGATTACTTACGTAGATTCAAATCATTTTAAGTTTCTATTCCTAAATCACCTTCAGACTCTACCAAAAGTCTACTAATAAAAATTAGAACTTAATCTGTAATTACATCTTAATCATATGATCTTGTTGTCTCATCATAATTAAAAACACTAAAAAGAATTTACCTTTTTCACCAATTTCTAGAGATTATGAAAACCCTTATTCTTTTGCTCCCTAGGAACTTTTTGGTTTAGAAATGTATAATAACTTTTAAGGTAAAACTTGACAATCATTCTTATAATTGTCTCTTTCGTTTTCTTTATAATTTTTTTCAAACCCTATCTTACAAATCTTCCGCCTCTACTGTACAATATTCATCTCTTTTATTTTAAAAATTCACGTACCTAAAAACTCATTCATATTTTTTTAAAAAAAAACCTATTTAGATTAAAACATTTATATTTTTTATTGATTAGTCCCTAATATTCATCATATATTCTAATTTGACCCATAATAATAATAATAAATTTACTATTTATTAATTTAATTAGAAACTCGTAATAACTGCTTGATTTAGGTCACGTCAGAGTATTACAAAAACTCCTTCTTCTATTATAATCATTTGGTATAAGTTGTGTTCCATTTCATAATCTTCTTTCTTCATTAACTTTTAAAAATATCTAGCAATGGATACCTTATTGTACTCATCTATGACAACTCATCTCTTGGTTTGTAGTAGTGTAATAGCTTTGATAAAATTCCATGTTATCATAGTATTGTTGAATGATAAATGTACATTGCTTTGTCATTTCCACCTCACCAATTGTTTGATAGTGGCATCAGCTGTTCAGAAACCATGCTATAAGAGACAAAAATATATTTGGAGTAATGGTAGAAATAATTAATGTAAGATTCCGCGTTTTCCTACTTCCATGTTCGATTCCGACCAAAATTAGACATCTTGGACAGTTCTATAAATATTTGTTGCCAAAGGAATACATAGTAACCCTCCAAATAAAGTATTATATTCATGTTACATAGATGTATGGACTAGACGCTACATAACTCTAAATTGATGTCCCATCTTTTGTTAAGGGCAATGAGGGATCCTTTTTTTTCCCTTTTTTTAACTTACAGTTAATTTGTATCTAACTATTCTGATAACATATTTATTCTCAATCAATAAATTAAAAAGCTCATGTGATACTGTTTTCCTTACCTTACCTAAATTTAAATGTAATGGTCATTTTTTAACGAGTATAAAATTAGAAACTTAATTCAGTTGAATAACTCATTAACTTTGTATTTATTTATGTCCCAACATATCAAAAGCAAGTAAAATAAAATGAGATGATTGAATTAGCTTTGTACTTATTTTGTTAATTCGTTGTTGAGTGTATTTAGATAATTTAATTTGCTATTGGATATTGAATTATTTTATATTTTTTAAAAATAAGAATTTATTTAAGTATTTGATTGATTATATATACGAGATTTGTCATCTTAAAGGGAAAAAAATAAATAAAAAGGAGAGAGAATGTTGTTATGTTATGTCTTGATTTCAGTGTTAGTTTAAGAATTAAGCCGAAATTTGGGAGGCAACATTTAGTGGTATTAGAGCTTAAGTTTATGATGACTGAGTATGTATACTAGGTTAAATGATAAAATAAGTGTTTGAATTTCATTATTATATTAGTATTTAAATTATTATTCTATAAAGATTAAATTAGTCAATAATTGATGATTGATCGATTATGTTTTTGAATATATTATTTGTTTACAATTACTTGATGAATATGTGACTTTTTATTTAATTAATGATTTATTATTGTAATGCTTATGGTTCCAATGTAAGTTCTGATGAGTTTTTTTTTTCCTCTTAAATACAAATATGAAAACTAATGGTAAGAGTTCTCATTCTGAAAGATAAGGTGGATAATTAATGTGATTATTATTTAAGCTAATTAAAGAATCTGTTTTGAGCCACATTAGTATTTAGAGTATTTAGATGGTATTGATATTTTAGCGACAAGATATCATCTATCCTTTTCTTTTTCCTTTTCAACTCCTTAGCACTTAACAAAGAAGATCTTGTAAATTGTTTACCAATAACCTCAATCCTTTGGATCCTTAGCCTCTTACTGTGGAGAAGACTTAGGAATCCAATCTCTCAAAACAATCAATAAAAATTAAGTTCAAGTACTTGAATCTCAAGCTTCTTATGGTGAACACAACTCTTAAAAACAAACATTCAAGAAACATTATTTTACAAGAAGGAATTTAAAACAATAACCTTCTTATGATTTTTCTTGGAAAATATCTATTTGAATAGGGATTGTAATCAAACCATTCCTACATATTAATAAAGCCCTTCACTAGATTATGAAACTAAATAATAGATGCTACACAAGTCGTTGCTACGTTTTTAAGACAATCGATATTTACAAAATGTAAAATTATTGATGCTACCATATGACTAGCTACAAGATAGGTATTCTGCCTTAGATTCTATTTGATTAAGTGACAACTCTATTTGCTATGTCCCTAACTGAAGTCCTTAACTCTACATAATTTACATTTGTTATAAACCCTATCTTTAGGGCACTATCAAAACAACGCATCTACACGCATTCCTATGATTCTTTCATTTCCTTCATACATGGACTTTAGATAATTCCATATCACTTATGTTGACTACAAAGTCATAATTCGAGCGAAAATAGTAAATGAGACTGCAGCAAATAAACATGCATTTGCCTTTGATTTTTTTTTCTTATTTTCCATCTCGAAATTGATTTACGACATGGTAGGATTATTTGGAAGAGGTGGAATTTCTTAATCCTCTTCCATTACTTACCAAATATCCAAAGATTCCTTATACGCCTCCATATGAGTTGTCCAAACTTGGTAAGCTTGGATCAATGTAAGCTTCCACGTTTTCCTACTTCCATATTGGAATAATGCATGCATGTTCGATTGCAACAAAAAAAAAAATAGACAACTTGGATAGTTCTATAAATATCACACAATACCTTTATTTCTGCATAGGTCAAATCGTGTTGTGGAGAAGAAAATCAGTCAGTACAATAACTTGACATTGTACCTTTAAGGTAGAGATTAGGAGAATTAAAATTCTCTTTAAAAAATAAAAATAAATTATTTTCTCTTATCATCAAGTGCCCACTATGAGGCGGGAGGATTGTGAGGATATCAATCCAAGTCCTACATCTGAAGAGTGTTGGGATGTCAACCCATGTCCCAGATCTGAAGATAATGCTGCTAGAGGTGACTAGCTTATAAAAATACCACTAAATCCATTAGTATGAGGCCTTTTGGGTGGTTACCCAAGAACAAAACCGTGAGGGCTTAAGCCCAAAGTGAACAATATCATACTAATATGGAGTTAAGTGGTGGACAGCCAATTCGAGCTCAACAAGTGGTATCAGAGTCCAAGGTTAGAGGGCTTGCTTATGCCAGATGTAGAGAGTCAGTGTCTTGCAGAGGATGCAAGATGATTGTCCCTCTAGGGAAGAACACGAGTATGTGGTCCTTGGTTTGAGGGGAGGAGTATTAGGGTGTTCACTCATATCTCACATATGAAGATAATGCTAGAGGTGATTAACTTATAAGAATACCACTAACTCCATTAGTATGAGGCTTTTTGGATGGTTATCTAAGAACAAAATTGTGAGGGTTTAGGCCCAAAGCGGAAAATATCATACTAATATAAAGTTAAGTGGTGGGAGCCCAACCTTGTGGGAATATTCAGGCCCAACAGGGAGAAGGGATGTTTCTCCTATAAAAGTGGTAAACCTCTTTTATGCAGAATGCACCATTGGATAGATATGAAGAAGAAAAAGAAAAAAATAGTTCTCTATTCTTCTATCATCGGAGTACACCATTGGCTGTCAAGTGCATCAATTAAAGGAATTTTAGGAATGATTTTGTTTTAGCTCTAGTTAAAAGTCCCATAGGATGAGAGTTAACTCTGGTTAAAATTCTCATAATAGCACATTAATGGAACAAGGTTTATGTTATAGGGTTGACATGCACCCATTTCAAAGTAAGGGGAGGAAAACAATATCACATGAGCCTTTAAATTTATTGAACTCATGACCAAATTCTTTGAGAATAAATAAGTTATGAGAGTGGTTAGATCCAAATGATGTGTAAGCTAAAATAAAAAATAAAAAAATTTATTCATATAGAGTCAAGAAAACATGGGACATCAATATTTATTCATACACATAAATATTCCATGGGCGACAGAAAAATGTATTGAGTAATATTTACAGAACTATTTTTTGTTGCATTATTTCGATGGAACTCCAAACAAGTTGCCCTCATAATTACCACAATACGTTTTGTCTCTATCAAACAATTGGCATTCATCAAGCACCATAATGAATTGGTGAGGTTTTGATAATGGATTTTGAAATGATAAAGCAATGTTTGGGGCTATAATTATACAGAGAAATGGTATATTTATCATGTGATGATTTGAAATCACCCTTCATTGATTTGATACTACATTCAATAATACTATGATAACATGGAATTTTATCAAAGCCATGACACTACTACAGACCAAGAGATGAGTACAATAAAGTATCCATCACTAACCCAATAGTTTAAGAGAGTTGGCAAATGGACTCCAAAATACTTCTTTCAAGACCGATGATTAAGAGTTCGAAGTTTCTCTAGAGCCAAGTATCCATCACTAGTTATTTTCAAAACTTTAATTTTGCTACCATTTTTCTTTTTTTTTTTCTTTAAAAATAAATTTTAATTCTTTTAATCTCTACCTTAAAAGGTACATTGTCAAGTTATTACCTGACTGACTGTCTTCTCTACTTCAGGAATTAACCTATGCAATTATAGTTGATGCTTTGCATGGATTCAATTACTTGTTTCTTGAAAAAACCAGAAAAGGATTTTATTTAAATATCAAGGAAGGGAAATATACACACATATATATAAAACAATGCTCCATTCTTGATCCATGGGTAAGCTAGTTCCTTTATGGTACACGATCAATAAGCACAGAAATAATAATATCCTTTAACTTGGTTTTGGAATGCGTATAGACATCTTCATCTTGATACAATAAATTTATAACCCTTGCAAGATTCACCTCTTTCCATGTCGAGCAATCTTTATTTATATCTTTCCATGCACTTTTCACCTCTTTCATAAATTCATTCGCTGCTTCTTTCTTTGTTGCACCATGTTGATTCATGTAGCACTTCACAGCTGATGCCACATCTCCCCTTTCCTGTTCTTTCTGTGTGCACCCAAAGTATTATACAAAATAAGTTAAAGAAGATATACAGTTAAGGGGCATTGTATAATGGGAAAGTACATTGCCAATGTTACGCAAAGTCGCAATTCTATTATTGTTGTGAGTGTCATTTCAAGAGTCAGGGTGAGGTCTTTCCCAACTAACAGTTAGATTCTGTGGGCACAACTCGAGCAGAATCTGGTTTAGTCGGAGTCGTGATCGCTCTAGATAACAGATGCTTTAACAAAAAAAAAGTATATATATATATATATATATATATATATATAAAGCTAAGGGAAGATGTGGTTTACCTCATGGCCAGCCATGTCGTCCATTAATCTAACAATTAATGGCTCATTCACTACCCAATCAACAACTTCCTTAGTAATTAATTTTCCATGTATGCATCCGAGACAAGTGCAACCTTCATGTACTCTTCCATTGTTGGTACATAGCCATTGTGAAACCAATAAGCTTCATTGAATTAGTAATTTCTACACTTGAACAATTATATAATTTTGAACTTACTTCATTCTTTGGATAATTTACCAAGTAGAATTTGCGTTCCTTGGCTAATTCATTCTCCATTTCAGAGTAAACATCCAGCAAGGCCTTGTAAAAATGTCTTAGGTACAAAGGCTACTATATTGTAACAAGGTTTTTTAAAAATATTATGTTATTATAGTGTGAAGTTTGAAAGTAGATATACATACCTTTCTATTGCTTCGGTAAAAGGCAGAAGTTCATCAAGAGATGGAGGTCATTATTCTTCTTGCAATAAAATAGTTGGGCTCAAAGTACACTCCTAGTGCTCAAAGTACACTCCTAGTATCCAAAATCTAAGTCTTTCCACCATCTGAGGAGACATGAATTTCAAACAAATAATTAGTATCATTCACACATGCAAGCATGCAAAAATTTAAATTTAGTGAACCAACTAACTTTGTAAGTTCACTGAGCTCTTTTTCATGTTGTCTTTGGAGCATATTGAAGTCCAATTTTGCAAAATTGAGTATTATTTTGTTATGTGCTTCGTTATCCTCGTATGAATAATTTAGCTCCCAGTCTTTTCAATATTTTATGAATTGGTTGCTTTAGAGTTTGGTCTAACTTGAGTCTCAATTGGCAAACCACTAGAGTTTGATAGCATGGATTGGAGTTGAGTTGTCCTAAATATTAATGCTTCCTCTAAAATATCTTCTTCCCCGTGAACTAGGAAGTGACATGTCTTGTACAAACTTAATAATCCTTTAATATCACTTACGAGATTTTTGTAAAATTTTCCTTAAGGGTTTTTAAATTGTTCGAATACAATTTTTTTATTTATTTTTTATATGAGAAATCGTAACATACCATCTTATCTTTAATCTCTTATTGATTACTTGTTATAAATAATTTAATAATATTTTCAGAACAAAAAAGTAAGAATTTTAGGATGGTTCACTTATGAAACCTATTGTTATTAAAAGTACATATTTTGATTATTTTACGAAGTTAAGTAATGAGACCGACCGAGGACGGATTAGTCTGTACGTATGGTTCCACAATTGCTGCAATTTAAAAGTGATCTATATCTTTTAAAAGTTTATATATATAAAAAAAAAAAAGTTGTTTCCTTTTTATCTAGCAAGAAGGAGAATATGGTTGAAAAAAATAATAATGATGGTGAGACACTTAAAGAATTAGTAGCTCCTAATATGAATTTACAATATCCTCAAGTGCATACTAATTATGGAACTTAAATCTTGTTTAACACATTTATTATCTAAGATTCATGGCTTTGCGGGTGAACATCCTCATAAATATCTATAAGAATTTCATATTGTTTATTTTGTAAACCTCATGAGATTCTTGAAGAACAAATCAAGCTTAAGGCATTTATTTTCTCCTTGGATGAAACAACAAAGGATTTATTGTATTATCCTGAATTGACTTTCATCACAAGTTCGAATGATTTAAGAAGATTATATTTTGATAAATTTTGGGGAAGTCACAACATAATCAAATATCTTTATTTCAACAAAAGAAGCAAGAACTATGATCATTCCTTTTCTAATATAGGAAATAAACAATTTGTCTATTAGGAATTGTTGAATCACACTATTTGTCTTATTTTGCCAAATGTTTTTTTTTTCTTAGTCTAATTTAATTTATCTTATTTCAAACTCTTTTATTATTAAATTTGACTTTTTTTTCTTTTGTTTTCTTTTAATTTCCATATATTGTCATTCATAATCAATTCGATTAAATAATTGAGAGTTTCATTAAGTTTTAAGTTAATTAAAAATTTTATAAATGATAAAAATATAATGTATGAAATTTATGTGTTTGGACAGTAAATTTTGATAACTCAAAATTAACAAAATTTGGACTCCATTTTTTAAATTAATAAAAAACTAGAGACTCATTGGTTCAACAAAAATAATATTGAGATTAAATCAGTCTATTTTTCCTTTTATATATATATATATATATATATATTGGAATTTGATAAAAGCACGTGGAATTTAAAGTATGAGCCCAAGCTAAAAAACAAAAAAGTCCATTTTATCAAAATAAAAAATAAAAAATGTTCAGATATTTTTAAAAGAATAATATTTAAAAACCCACTCTCTCTCTCTCTAGAATTTCTCTCCCTAGGGTTTTATATCGCGATGGCAGCGGAGACTTCTCGGTCAGAACATGGCGGCGGAGACTTCTCTCTCTATTATCCCTCTCTCACCCTCTTCCCAGGTGTCTTGTGGTAGCAACGCCTTTATAGCGGCTTTCCGATTCCAATGCCTCTATCATCTGTTTTTTGCTTTTGAAGGGTTGTTTGGGGCATGCTGAGGAATTATCCGTTGAACAGTCAAGTGTGCTTCATGCATAAGGGAATAAAGGTTCTCTTTTAGCCTCCATCTTTATTGTTGCATTTTTTACGTCATATATTCATTTTAATTCATTTATTGATAATTTTTATTTTTGTTTTAGATACCTTTGTCTTATTTGTCTATTGTGCAGAGTGCAAACAAGTTTCCATTTACGCCTATTTCTCTTTCTAATTTACTTCTATGTTTATTTTAGTATATACTACTTTATTTTATATATACAAAGTTATTGGTTATTAGAGGTCAACCGCATACATTGGATTGGATTTGTTGGAAATGTGAAGATAGAATCATTTGGGAGATAAAAGTATCTAGTATGAAAGTTGAAAACCATTCTAGAACACTGAAAGTAAATAATGTTAATAGCAGTTCATTCACAAGAAGAACTAATCACGTTCAAAGGAGTAACATGACGACTAGAATTGCAAAAACAAATCAAGGAGCAAGAGCATTGAAAGGGAATGATGTTAAGAGTAATATTACAAGAAGAACTAACTATAGCCAAAGGAATAATTTGACGGCTAGAACTGCAGAAGCAAGTCAAAGAGCAAGAGCATTGAAAGGGAATGATGTTGAGAGTAATGTCACAAGAAGAACTAACCACGTTAAAAGGAGTAATTTGACAGCTAAAAATGTAGAAGCAAGTCAAGGAGCAAGTGCATTGAAAGGGAATGATGTTAAGAGTAATGTTACAAGAGAACCAACTACGGTTGAAGGAGTAATTTGACTGCTAGAACCGCAAAAGCAAGTCAATGAACAAGAGCATTCAAAGGGAATGATGTTAAGAGTAATGTTACAAGAAGAGCTGACTACATCCAAAGGAGTAATTTGACGGCTGGAACTGCAGAAGCATGTCAAGGAGTAAGAACATTGAAAAAGAATGATGTAAAGAGTAATGTCACAAGAAGAACTAACTAGGTTCAAAGGAGTAATTTGACAGCTAGAACTGCAGAAGCAAGTCAAGGATTAAGAACATTGAAAGGGAATGATGTTAAGAGTTATATCACAAGAAGAACTAACTACGTTTAAAGGAGTAATATGACAGCTATAATTCCAAAAACAAGTCAAGTGGCAAAAACATTGAAAGGGAATGATGTCCATGCATTTTTCACCTCTTTCATAAATTCATTGACTGCTTCTTTTTTTGTTGCACCATGTTGATTCATGTCACACCTGATGCCACATCTCCCCTTTCCTATTCTTTATGTGTGCACCGAAAGTATTATACAAAATAAGTTAAAGAAGATATACAGTTAAGGGGTTTTATATAATGGGAAAGTGCATTGTGAATGTTACGCAAAGTCGCAATTCGATTCTTGTTGTAAGTGTCATTTCAAGATTTAGGGTGAGGTATTTTCCGATTAAGAGTTGGACTCTGCGGGCACAATTCGGACAGAATCTGGTTTAGTTGAAGTCGTGATCGCTCTAGATACCAGATTCTTTAACAAAAAAGAAGAAGTATATATACATATAAAGCTAAGGGAAGATGAGGTTTACCTCATGACCAGCCATGTCGTCCATTAATCTAGTAATTAGTGCGGAAGTTCTAACAATTAATGGTTCATTCACTGCCCATTCAAATACTTCTTTATTAATTAGATTTCCGGGCATGCCAATAAAGGAAGTTGTAGATACCATCATGTATCCACTAGGGACAAGGGAACCTTCATGTACTCTTCCATTGTTGGTACATAGGAATTGTGAAACCAGTATGCTTCATTGAGATATGATCTCACTAATTTCTTCATCTAATAGGTTATAGGGTTAAATTAGTAATTAACACTATTTAACAATTATATAATTTTGACTAGATTAGTTATTTCTGGAAAACTTACTTCATTCTTTGGATACTTGACCAGGTCGGATTTCGCTTCTTTGGCTAATTCAATCTCTATTTCAGAGTAAACATCGAGCAAGGCCGTGAAAAAATGTCTTAGGTACAATGGCACTTCATTTATGGCTTTAATGCCATTAATATCCCATCTAATTAAGTTCATCAACATCATCATCAGTTATTGCTCATATTAAGGAAATCAAGGTAATTAAACGGTGTGATTTCTTGTTATATTGTAACAAAGTTTTTTTAAAACAATTATATTATTATAGTGCGAAGTTTGAAAGTAGATATACATACCTTTCTATTGCTTCCGTAAAAGGAAGAAGTTCATCAAGAGTTCCATAGACATCATAGATGTCATCAATGATGGAGGTCATTGCAACAACCTTAGTTATTTAGTGAGTAGTTAATATAAGTATTAGATAGTGTTAAATGTACTGGTTACGTGAGTGTCTATTTATTGATTTGTAAGTCTATAAATAGGTCTCACTTGTCTTTTATTTTTCACCTCAGTCAATCATCTTTTTATTAAGCATTTCTCTTATTCATATTTATAATAGAATGATTGATTTATTATTATTAATTTTTTTCTTTTAAAGATATTTAATATTTGAAGTTATCTTTAAAGTTCCGTTATGTTGATTGAATTATTTTTAAAAGTATTGGATATTTGAGGTTGATTATAAAGCTATGATATTATTAAATTTCTTTGTTACATTGATTGTTTATTGAATAATGTTTTGGGATCTTTTAGTAAATTCTTGAAAAGTTATTACTTATTTTTAAGAATATTCAAATTGAAAAGGTAGCGATACACTAATTCAAACGTTTCCTCCAGGTCCTCTGGGTGCGAAGCTCCTCGCTTGGTCTTAACGACCATATCGTCTACATAAGCTTCTATATTTCTCCCTCTTTGACCTTGGAGGATATGGTTCATCATTAGCTAATAAGTGGCCCCTACATTCTTTAACCCAAATGGCATAACATTGTAGCAATATATGACCCCTACAGCTCGAAACAAAGTGTGTACCTGGTCGCTTGGCCTCATTTTGATTTGATGATATCCGGAGAAGGCATCCATGAAGCTTAAGAATTCATATCCTGATGTTGAATCCACAAGTGCATCGATCCGGGGTAGCGGGTAACATTCTTTGGGACAGGCTTTGTTAAGGCTAGTGTAATCAACGCACATCTTCTATTTTCCATTTGATTTTTTTAGCATCACCACATTGCCAACCATGTGGGGTATTTGACATAGAGAATAAACCCAACCTTTATTAGCTTTTCCACCTTTTCTTTCATTTCTTGCATCTATTCATCTCCGAATTGTCTAGGCTTTTGCTTCACAGGGTGGCATGTGGCACTTATGCTGAGCAAGTGCTCTGCAATCGAGGTGTCGATACCTAGCATGTCCTCCGTACATCAGGCAAAGCTATTTAGGTGAGCTTTTAGAAAATCAATGATATTTTGGAGAAGAGTATTTGGAATTTCCCTTCCAATCTTGATACGCTGCTGAGGATACTTCGGGTTAATGGTAATCTCGTTAAACTCCTTGTCCCGTGTGACCTCGGTGACTAGGTCCAAGATTTGTTTCTCAAGTATCCTCCGAATCCTTTGATCATTGTTGACAACCACAGAATTAATGGGGCAAATTTCAACTAACTCTTCTCTCTTTCTTTTTATTTTCATGATTTGTCCCAGAAGACTTCGGGGACTACTTTTGACGAAGCCTACACCTCGTAGGGTGTTGAATTTTTACTTGCTGATGGGATGTTGAGATAACAAGGTCAAAAGCTGCATGAAAAGGAGTTCCTAGTATCAGGTTGTCAGGAGAATCTAAGTCTACCACGTGAAATTTGATTTCCTCTGTTCGTACTTTTTCTCCAACGCCCAGGGTTACTTGTACCTTTACTGTCCCTTTGACTGGTACTTTGTGAGTGGTAAACCCCTCTAAAACTATCTGGCTTGCCTTGAGGTGATTATCCTTTAAGCCCATCTTCTTAAAACATTGAAGGTACATGATGTTTTTTGTGGCTTCCATGTCCACTAAAACTCTCCTTACCGTACATTTATCAATCTCATCTCTCTTCATCCGGACTTCGAGAACAATAGGAGTGATTTTTGCTTCCTCATTGCATTCAAGCCCAAAATGTAATTACAAACCAGAGATGAATCTAAACATACAGAACATGCTTTTAGTTTCCAGATCAATGCTACAGCGATATGATTTTAGCCAAATTACTTGAATTACTAGTTTAGAGCCTCGATAACATCATCTCATGGAGTACGAAGTACCGTGGTCTAAAGCAACACTAGTTAGGAAATTTGGTCATGTCCCATGCAGTATTGAGCGCACGGTCATGCTACTCAAGCTAGTGCCACTTAATTATTTTGTCAACTAGCTCCCTTACGGTTAGAATGATAGATACTAGTTCGATGTATAAACTGGACAGTCGTAACCGCAGTTTATCCTAGGTCTTTTTAAGTAATTAAATGAGAAAATCAAACATGCCTCATACAAGCATTAATCATAAAAACAGAGAACAATGCTACAACATATTCATCATCGTATTCAAAACAGTGTCAACAACATGTTCATACTTAAATAAGCCACATCAACTTCAGGTTATAAATACATATTCAATACTGGGAATAACGAAATCCAGGAATTAAAGTAATGAAATAAAATGCTCCTATGGTCATAGTGAGTAATTCTATTACAAAACAAGTTTAATTAATCCCTAAATTCGCCTCCAACTCATACCCAACATTCAAGTAAGAGTTTATACAAGACAATGAACAACAATGAAGAAATGGGCAGAGAATTACTCGGGTCTGAGATCACCCTACTGCCCAAATCAGTTTATTCACGATTGCCCACTGTTATTCCCCTCTGACTGATGTCGCGGCTTCTCTTCTGCTCAGTTGATGAACCCTTCGCAAGTCACCCTGCTTCCTCTCGGGTTTTTCCCTAAACAAAATTAATGTACGCTAAAAAGAATATTAAAACTGTACTGGTGATTTTCTTCTGTGCTATTAAAAATGAGTAAGACCAAAATCCCTCTTTCTCTCGGTTTCTTGAAGTATATATAGTATCTCTCCTTGCTCCCAAAATCCAGCTTGATCCCGCGAGCTGTCCATAATTCTGGAATTTTCTTTTAATATCCAGTAAATAAAATGTGAATAATCCAAAAATTAATTCCAGCTTGACTACTGATTTCTTTGTCTTTTTCCTCCATGCTGCAGGATTCTCTCGGGTATTATGCTGCAGCTACCACGTATTTTAATTAAAATATATCTTAAATAATTTATGAAAATAACTGAAAAAATAAATCGGTGAATTAATTCCTTCATCTCATTCCCTTTTTTACTCTTGCCACAATAAATCAATTTTAATTAAATCCCCAATAACAAATAGGTAAATTCAATTCCCCAAAAAAAAATGGAAATTAATTAAGTTAAATTAAATTAAAAAAATTGGATATTAAAACCATATTTTTTGTAAAAAGGGAAAGATTAACAACAACATGCATTTTAACTCCGATTTATGCATAACTTCAGTCATTTAAAAGCAAAATTTAGGCAAAACTTACGTGAATAACTCTATTATTTTAGAGTTATCAGGTACTTACCATCCGAGTAACACCTCTTGACATCATTCATAAAACTTTAAATTTTTTTAGATTCTTAATTATTAAATAATTAATTTATGATTATTTTTATCAATATTTTTTTTATATTGTATTTATCTTTTTAATGATTTATTTATATTTTATTTGATTTGATTAGATTACTATAATAGTTTATTTGATTTGATTAAAAAAAAAACACAATATCAAAAAATATTGATAAAAATAATCATACATTAATTATGTAATACTAATAATAATTAAATAAAGAATGAGAAAATTCTTACGGTTTGGAATATTGTCTACTGCCTCCTCTGCCCTCAATTGATCTTTCATTTCACTCTCTTTTTATTTTTTTAGCTATTAGAATAATTATCATTCTTACCTTAATTCATATCTATTTAAATTAATGCCTTTAATTCTTTTTAATTATTTATTAATTAATCTCTATTATTCTTCACATATTCTATTGTAATCCATAATAAAAAGTAACTTTTTTATTTAATTAATAACATAAAACAAACACTCTCTTATAAAACTATTACTAATAAAATAAATTTACAAAAAAATAAATCAGATAGAAATCAATGAAGATAAAAAAAGAGAGTTGTTTTTATATCTTTTATATATATATATATATATATATATATATATATATATGATTCATATCCGTACTCAAATATACATATCTAACACCTATTTATAGGGATGAAATAAGACCTATATATACATATAATTATATATATAAACATGTAATTTTTTATCAATCAACCTGAATAGGAGGTTACTAGAAATTAAGTGTTCTTAGAAATTATAATCGGAAACGTGGTTATGGGAGTTGATAGAAGTTCAATGGACATACAAATAATAAGATTTATAAAGCTCCCTCTTGGATGTCAGTGAAGGAAAAAGAATATATCGTTCCTTGTACACTCTCTCTGATCATTACATATTACCTTCGTACCGACGCATTCCAATATTATGGACTAGTCTTTTAAATGTTGAAGTTTGTAATGCTTTTGTGAACAAGTCTGCCAAATTATCACTTGAACAGATCTGTTGTACATCAATATCACAATTTTTCTAAACATCATGCGTAAAGAAAATTTTCAGTGAGATATGCTTTGTGCGATCTTGTTTGATATATCCTTCTTGTAATTGAATTATGCATGCAATGTTATCTTCATAAATTATTTTTGAAAAATGTTTGTCTGAAGATAAACCACATGTCTCTCAGATGTATTGAGGAATGAATCTTAACCAAACACATTCATGGCTTGCTTCATGGATTGCTATAATTTTTGCATGATTCGAAGAAGTAGCAATAATGTTTGCTTTGTAGAACACGATGAAACAACAGTTCATCCACATATAAAAACATAGTCTATTTGAGATTTAGTTTTATGTAGATTCGACAAATAACAAACATCAACATAACAAACAAGTTGTGGTTTAGAATTATGTAATTGGTCAAGCATCATAATGAATTGACGAGGTTTGATAATACATTTTGAAATGGTAAAGCAATGATTTGATACTACATTCAACAATATTATGACAACGTGGAATTTTATCAATGCTATGACACCACTACATACCATGAGATGACTTGTTGTAGGTGAGTACAAAAAGGTATTCATCACTAGATATTTTCAAACATTAATGTAGAAAGAATGGTATAAAATAGGATACAGCGTAAAATAGATAGAGTTTTAAAGATTTTTTATTTTTCTAACATTTTTCTTCTTTTTTTTTTTTTTTTTTTAAAAGGAAGTTTTAATTCTCTTGATCTCTACCTTTAAGGGTACAATGTCAAGTTATTGTGTTGACTGATTGTCTTCTCCACATGAGAATTTAACCTACGCTATTATAGTTGATGCTTTGCATAAATTCAATTACTTGTTTCTTGAAAAACCAAAAAAAGATTTTATTTAAATATCAAGGAAGTGAAATATACACACATATATTCTTGATCCATGGGTAAATTAGTTTTCTTATGGCACAGGATCAATGAGCACAGAAGTAATAATATCTTTGAGCTTGGTTGTGGAATGTGTATAGCCATCTTCGTCTTGATACAATAAATTTATAACCTTTGCAAGATTGACAACTCGTTCAAGAAAGTGCATGGGAATAGTGGTATTGCATGTCAAGCATTCTTTATTTATATCTTTCATGATTTTTCACCTCTTTCATAAATTCATTGATTGCTTCTTTCTTTGATGCACCATGTTGATTCTTGTAGCACTCCACAGCTGATGCTACATGTCCTCTTTCTTGTTCAAACTGTGCACAACAACAAATGTCTAAAGAAAAGGTGTAATACCAAATGTTTTAAAATAATGAAAGACATGGTTAAGTTTTCTACCTCATGGCTAACCATGTCGTTCATCAATCTAGCAATTACTGAGGAAGCTCTAACAATCAATGGCTCATTCACTGCCCACTCAAATACTTCCTTACTAACTATGTTTCCATCCATGCCGACAAAAGAAGATGTGGGCAACATCATGTATGTGCTGGACACAAGGGCAACCTTCATGTACTCTTCCATTGTCGGTACATAGCCATTGTGAAACCAGTTTGCCTCGTTGAGAAATGATCTGACTAATTTCTTTATCTAATAGGTTAATTATAGGGTTAAATTAGTAATTTCCACACTTTAATAATATATAACTTTAAGTATTAGTTAATTGTGGAAAACTTACTTCATTCTTTGGATACTTGACCAGGTCGGATTTCCCTTCTTTAGCTAATTCATTCTCCATTTCAGAGTAAACATTCAGCAAGGCCTTGTAAAAATGTCTTAGGTACAATGGCACTTCATTTATGGCATTAATATCCCATCTAATTAAGTTCATCAACATCATCATCAGTTATTGGTCATATTAAGGAAATCAAGGTTATTAAAAGGTGTGATTTCTTGTTATATCGTAACATGGTTTTTTATAAAAAATTATATTATAGTCTGAAGTTTGAAAGTAGATATACATACCTTTCTATTGCATTGGTAAAAGGAAGAAGTTCATCAAGAGTTCCATAGACATCATAGATGTCATCAATGATGGAGGTCATTGAAATAACCTTAGTCATTATTCTTCTTGCAATAGAATACTTGGGTTCAAAGTACACTCCTAGTGTCCAAAAATAACACTCCACCAATCTATCCCTAGCAAATGGTAAGCTTGATGCAAAATCTAACTCTTTCCACCATCTGAGGATACATGAATTTCAAACAAATAATTAGTATCACTCACACATGCAAGCATGCAAAAATTGATATTTAACCAACTCACTTTGTAAGTTCACCTAGCTCCTTTTGGTGTTGTTTTTGGAGCATATTGAAGTCCAATTTTGCAAAATTGAGTAGTATTTTCTTACATGCTTCGTTTTTCTGATAAAGAGGTATGAATAATCTAGCTCCAAGTCTTTTCAATGTTTTATGAATTGGATGCTTTAGAGCGTGATGAACTTGAGTCTCAATTGGAAAACCACTAGAGTTTGATAGCATGGATTGGAGTTGAGTTGTCGTAAATATCAATGTTTCCTCTAAAGTATCTTCTTCCCCATGAACTAAGAAGTGAGATACCTCGTACAAACTTAATAATCCTTTAATATCACTCACCAGATCTTTGTGGAATTTTCCTTCAGGGTTTTTGAATTCTTTGAATACATCTGGTTATGTTGAAAATTTTAGTTTTAGATTTCTATAAAATAAAAAAGAAAATAATACAGAAAATATATAACAATAAATGACATACCACATGAAACGTGATAACCTTGTTGTCTTAGAAGTCTGAAAGACAAAGACACAATATAGAGATTCTTTCCATGTTTAACATTGAAGTCATCATAAGTATCATGCAAACGTTGTAACAATGTTCGTATCTCATTGTCAAAGTGATAATCGATTCCTAAACGTTGGATGGTATCAACCAAATCCAATTTCTCTGCACATACCTCTGGTGTTCCATTCATAAGTAACCCACTAACATCTTCTTTCAGTACAAGAAACTCTTCAATATCTTTCTGAGCAGTCTTTTCCTTTACAAATAAATACAATATTGAACTTGAAACAACTATGAAACTTAAAATATTATCATACATATATATATATTTCAGCTCACCTTGGTGTCAGTAGAGTATTTAAGAAAATAATCTCCCCAAATGCTTGGATGATGCTTGAACGCAATTCACTTCCATTTATTAAAGCCAGAAAAGATAAAATGGAGTATTTGCTTATTTAAATTCTTATGCTTTTTTGTATAACTCTATGCGGCTTTCTAATCTATAGGAGTAAGATAGAATGTATCTGTGTTTGTGGACAGAAAACATTTTTACTTTTGAAAAGCTACAACACCAAAAAAAAGGAAAAAGATAAGGTTTAAAATCTGTTAGTTGGCTTTCGATTGAGTAATAATGTGTCTTTTCAGATATTCATGCAATCTCTATGAATATATATATATATATTATTTTCCTATTTTTTATTTTCTTTGTCATATATATAAATATATTTTTAATTAGGATATCAATCTAAGTACCACATGTAAGAAAATACTAGAGTTGTCTAATATATAAAAATTTTATATGCTCCAGAAGTATGAGAACTTCTGGGAAAGTTTCAAAAAAGAAAATTGTGAGGACTTTAGTCCAAAATGAATAATATCATAGTAACTTAAAAGTTAAGTGGTGACAACCAAACATGTGGTATTAGAACCCAAAGTTAAAAAGTTGAGTAATGAACCTGCATATGAAATGTATTGGGGAGGCTACGGATATCATAGTAACCTTTCATTAAACAAAACATTCCATACATATTTCACACATTAACTATTATTTATTTAACTATTTACGAATAAAAAAATGTTTCTTTAATTTTGAGAAATATGAGATGAACTCCAATGTAAATATAGGTAAAGAATATGTAGTTTAATTGATAATAAATTCATTTATAACTTAAAGAGTCATGAATTCAAATTATAATGCATAATAAAAATAATAGAAGTGACATAAGTTACATTATAAATAAAAATAAGGACATAAAATATCTTTGTTTTGTTTGTAAAAAAGTAGATAAAAAAAATGAAAAAAATTTTAAAAATGTGCCCATAATTTCTAATGGTTTTGAAATGTTTTATCTGGTGATATATTTCCATTGATTCAAAAAATATATGAGTAGGCTTTTGTGTGGGTGATGTGGCTTTTCACATGTTTCTGCAATTTATTCATTTCATATATATATTGTCATTATAATTTCTGGCATTGAGGACCCAAAGTACTAAGCCCCCCACCTGTGCTATGTATGGTTCAAAATGAAGGTGATAAGTTTCCTATCTTTGCATTGTATTATAATATTATAATATTATGTTGTCACCACATAAACTCTATTTTAAAATAATATAGAGATAATTTAGAGACAAATAAGCTACCTAACACATTTTAATCGTTTTAACTAAAAAATATTAAAAGTGTCAAGATACTTGACAATTATTAAAAAGTTCTTAACTAAACCACAAGACAAGAAGAAGAACTAATAAAAGGAAATTTGAACATAGTAGCTTAAGGTTAAAATTTAACTTCATAATTATATTAAATATATGTATATATATATTTCATTCTTTCTCATGCAAAGCTTGGATTATAAAAAATCATTAAAAACGTACAACTAGTAAGAGAGTAAGCACTAAAGGTTAAAAATTAGCCATGCACAAACATAGATTTTCCAACATAAGAAGCATGATGAGGAGAATCTTAGAAGCAAAAAAAAAAAAAAAAAAAAAAAAAATATATATATATATTATATATATATATATATAAAGAATCTTAGAAGCTGAGAATGATTGATTGGCCCCACTTTGTTTTGAATTGAAATTATCGATAGTTTACCGTTAGAACTATTATAAAAGTTTTAGGATAAGAATGCACAAAAATGCTACCAAAAGTATAAGAGGAGAGTCATGACAGAAATGGAGTAAAAGAAGGATGAAGAAAGGAGTGATAACTCAAGCATTGGTATAGCATTGCATTTGAATAGTAGCACATTAATGGAATAATTAACCTAAGCTTTGGTCCATATATGAGTTTACATATTGTATTTCTCCCTCATCTTTTACTCTTACTATATAAAGGTTATATTGACCTGGTTATGTGTTCTTGCCTTTTTAGTTAGTTAATTCTTTCATTTAGAATAGAGTTCACCAGTTCAAGTGTTTGTATTATAATCACTTGCAACATTTAATTTCATCAATAGAATACCCTCATGTAGTTTCTGCAAGATTGATATTCAATACTTTGTATTATACTATTTGCTCATGGTGTATACTTGTATTTGATTTAATTTTTCACAACAGCGACGTAGAATAACTACAAAAGGCGAGATTTGAAGAAATGATAGCGAGGCAAAATTCCTATTAAAAAGTAGAGAAAATTCCAATAAAAATAAAAATAAAACAAAAAAGAGAAGAAAAAGATCTCCTTTGGTCTTGTAGTATAATCCCAATGGGAGGAAGTCGAAGGGGGGAGAAACGGAACTCCGACCCAGGCATTTGTGCAAAATAATTCCCCCATGATGCAAGAGGCCACTAAGGTGAACGAAAGTGCTCAAAACTCAATGTAGGCCAAAAAAGTCCAAAGTGGACACCATGAGGAGCTAACTAGGCCCCAAATAGGCTCCACCTGAGAAACCCTTATCTGTAATACAGAGAGTCCCAAAATAGCCCCTAATCGTACCACTCATTATATTAACCAAAATAATCTACTTCAAACTAGGGTCTCAATGTCACCTCAATGGCACAATCACACTAGGCACTCTAAATCTCCCTCACACCTACAAGCTACTAAATCTCAAGGCAAAGATCTCATTTTCCAAATCCTACATGCACTTCTTCTCCTTTTAAACACAATCACATTTCCTTTAATGGTGATTCCTCAATTTCAACTCCGAACATTCTTTGTACTTCATTCTCAAATACTGAATACCTCACCGAGTCAGATGAGTTGGTCCAAATGCCGCCAAAGGAACTGAGCTCACTACCAAGTCCCCTCCTCACCCCTACGACACAACAATCATCACAACAGTCCCTCTCCTCCAAACAATCAAAACTATCTGGAGAATGACCTTCACCTAGTGATAGTCCTGCAACCTCTTCACTATACCCCCTCATCCTTAATGGAATGGGGACTCATGAGTTCAAACCTGATTTTTTCATTCCAAGTGATCCATGTACTATTATCCATCAACATCCAAGACCCTCATTCCATGAGTTTGATAGTTCAGGAGGCTCTTTCTATTTGCATGGACAACCTTGCTCGGAATCAGTGGGTACTTCATAGTGTTCTGAGCCACCCTTTGATGAACCATTAGAATTTGGCTCAACTCCCAAATTCAACAATGAATCAGAACAACTCACAACAGACTTCACTTATCAAACTTACTCTCTCCCTAAACATCATTCAGTCGAACAATGCTCTGATAATCCCGTCATCCCTAACACAAATGGTACCGACCAATGTGTCAGCATAAGTTCCATCTTCGTTTGTCTTTCAAGCTCAGACACTCTTAAGATATCCACTAGTGACCAGTCCTTAGAAGCATTGATGTGCATAAATCATATCAATTTTTTAGCATGTTTTTAGGCACAAATTAGGGCAAAATTGGGGATAAATCGTTCTTAATTGATTGATATTAACACAATTTTGTAGTATTTGTGATTTTCGAAGATTCAGGTGAAATGTGCAAGAAAATAGCAAATATTGAGGCAAAAATGTGATTTTTGGAACTTTTTGGTTTAGGACAGGCGTCCCAAGATCAGGGCGGGCATCCCAAGATCAGGGCGGGCGTCCCGACCCGGTCAAAGCACCAGAACGGGCGTCCTGACCCGATCAACAGACTCAGGATGGGCATCCCGAGCTCCCTACCAAAATCCCACATTAAATTTTACAGAGAAAAATGCTCAGTTTCCCTGCTATAAATACCTCAGGCCTTCCTCAGTTAAAATCATCCCTCTTCACTTGATCTGAATCATTTAGTGACTTCAAGTATACATTTTTTCACTGTATACAAGTCATTCAGTGATCTCAGTACATCACACAAGTAGTTTAGTATACGGGAGTTTCTCGTTTTCTTTGCTTTCTGAGTGTTTATCTCAGAATCTTAGAATTCGACAAGATACGGTTCATTTTTTGTATTCATAGAATACCCAGGATTTCGTTTGGAGATCCTAAGAGGGCATTAGGTTAGCAAAGAGCTAGTCAACAGAGCTTTACTTAAGCGCAGGATGTAAGGTAAAGCAATCGCTACTAGGCTAAGGAAGCGTTCTCGGAAGGTTCCGTCAAGCAGAGTCATGTCAAGCAATCCAGGATATACAAGTAGTTGCTCCATCGGCGGACCTGACAAAGGGTGAATACTTTATGGTGGTGGTTCCCTAGATCCTCTCTATATATTTTGTATTGTGTTTCTCTAAATATCAATTTGAATGCTATATTATGATGATAGGTTATATCTGTTTTACTTGTTGAAGTTTATTCATTTTTCCGGACCCCTATTGAATTAAACATTATGACTGAATATCTACTTGCTCTTTTAAATTAAATGAACGGTTATAGACAACTCCTAACCATGGTCTAATCATAACCTGTTTAGTTTAACAAGCCTTAATTTAGGGCTTTTAAGAGGATAAAAGCATTAAGGTCTGTCATATTAGATGAAATAACCTATAGATTACCATGTTTGTTAGAGTAGTCTAATGAGGCTGAGTTCGCGTGTTTATGCCGGCGTTAGAGTGAGCGGCATGATTTCCTGAGTGACACATGCTTTCATGGATGCCTTTAGCTCGAATCGTGAATAGGGCCATCAATGGCGATGGGGTGGTTTATCAAATAACTCAGATGTGGTACACAAGTAAGATACAGTATATAATTGTCTATAAAACACTCTTGTATGCTAAATGAACATGAGTCTTGTGTAGTAAGGATCACCCACTCATCAAAGATATTGATGAAAGATTGAATAACTAGGTAATAAAATGAGAGTTAGGGTAAAAGGATAGCTGCTACTAAGTCGTTACCACTTCCTTGGGAGTACGATAATTCTTAAATTAAAATCATAGGTACTTTCCAATAGACTAGCTACACGATAGGCATTCTGCCTTAGGTTCTGATTGATTTTCTGATTAATTAACTGACTAATATGAATGCTAAAAGTGACAATTAGTAAATCACCGTTCTTAATTATTCATAATCAATATAGGGTAATAAATCCTTCCTTTTAGCATACCATTCAAAATCACACCAGATTTTTGGCACCGTTGCCAAGGAAATATCATAAAATTTTAGGATTCCTAATCAAAATTCTAGAGGCTTAAGATAGGTAGTGGTAGTAATCTATACCTTAGACGAAACACTCATTTTATTCTAGTTAGACAATCAGTTTCCTGAAATATAGGGTTATCATAACTAATTAATTTTAGAAATTATCTGAAATTAAGAAATTTAGGATAACCAAATTTTAGAAAATTATTCTAAAACTTTATTAAGGAAATTTAAATTGCTTTCGAAAAATAAATCCCCGAAAATTTTCTTCGTTCCTTGTTTAACTTTTTGATTGTTTTGTTTTTATTATTCTACAAATTTGTTTTATTATTTTATTGATCTTTAATTCTAACCTAGACTCTATCATTATAGATGAAGAGAGAACGGATGAATAAGCAACGAACCTTCTCCCATTGAGCCAAAAGATTAAAAAGATGCCCTAGCTTAATAGAAAGTTCTGACGAGGAATGCGAAATAAATACACTCACATTTTTGGATACCATTAGAATGAGAGGCCAAAATATTCTGGACAAATACTCATTAGAGAACAACTTGATCCTTCCTCAAAGTTCCCAAACACTATCACTTCATCACTTGAATACACTCCTGCATCACCTGAGTATACTCCAAAATCACCTGAATATACTCCTGCTCCCCCAGCACCTAACGAGCAAACACCTTCATCCGAGGAAAGCACTAACGGTTTCCAATCAGCTTTGTCTGTGCAGATAAATAATTTGACTCACAGGATCTGCGCGATGGCTCAAACAATAGCAAGCAGATTCGGTCACTCAGATCAAAGTGTTCTGGACATAAATTCTAACGTAGACCAACTCAGAGCCACGGTGAATCTCCAAGAAAATCAAGGTGCACTTATACTCCGAGAGCTAACCGAAATCCTAGATGAGCAAAGAAGGCAGCAGGAAGAGATGAGATCTATACAAGCAGAGATGTGAGAGATAAGAAGTATAGGCAACTAAAAGGGAAGATTTCTTTTTACTTTTTGTTCTCAGCAAATAAAGTGTTTGAAATCTTTTTACTTTTCGAATTCATTTGGGTCATTTATGTTTTTCAAAATTTTATTTAGACAATTTTTGATTCTTTGCGAAATTGTTTTTTTGTTAGAAATATAACTTTCATTTATTGAATTGTTTAATTCTAATCCTTTGTTTTTCTTTTTTGGATATAAGAATTTTTGCTATATTGAAAGTAAGGAAATGATTAGGGCAAACATAATTTTTTAGGAAAGAATAGGTCGTGAATTTTGCAAAGGTTTTTAACAAACGTCTGTATTACAATAGGCAAACCATGATGATTTGTTTAAAACTATGAAGGGATAATTATTTTTTATGTATAAGGATTTGCAGGAGATTGCGAAAAAATAAATAAATACATAATTTTTCGTGCCGTCCAGATCGGGACCGGCGTCTCGAAGGGGAAACATTTCTACAAATACTCAATTTTCTCCATTCTCCTTCAAAATCCTACATCAAAAATTCTCTCTACCAAAATTCTCTCGCTACCAAAATTCTCTCTCTACCAAAATTCTCTCCAATATTCTCTCCAAAATTTTGAAAAATTCTTGAGTTTTAAAATTTTCGAATTTTCCCTCCAAAAATTGAACTTTTGAATTTCGTCCCAAAATTTGAATTTCCCTCCAAAATTTCAAATTTTCCCGCCAAAAACTCAAATTCCTTTCATCAGCAAATTCTTTCCTTTTGAATTCAAATTTGCCTACAGAATTCGAATTTGAATTCCTTTTCCCGCCAAAATTTGAAACTTTCTCGAATTCCTTCAATTAAATGGCTCCGAAACGTGCACGTGCTATCTCATCCATGATTGTCACAGTTGTGACATATCCCTTCATGCTCTTTCCTTCCATCCCAGCATATCAGGAGAGGAGCCAGGGATTCATTGGATGCTGCATACTAGCAAGCAGGACGCTCGACTGGGTAGTAGTTCAGACACTCAGAGTCGAGCAGGAGATTTGGCTCATGCTCGACACTCCTCCATACAGCCGAGTGTTCATCATCACCGAGCTGACCTACCTCAAGCTGGTATGTGAGTTTTATACTTCTTTCATATTCCAGTGAGAGCAGATTACATTCCAACTGGGTGGAACAGATCGGTCGATGAGCATGGCTGAGTTCGGCATTGCATTGGGTGTTTGGCAGAGGGAGGAGCTGGACACACCTACCTACGCTACAGCTGTGTGAGACTTCACCTCCCTCTGGGCCCAGATCTGTACAACTAGCACCCCCTACCAGCACGGTCTCATGAAGGCTACACGTATCCTTCTAGCCCTTCGCTATTTACATACTATAGCAGCCCATACTCTGGCAGGATGAAATACTGCTCCAAGTAATGTCACCCAGATGAAGACATTCCTTCTGGCTCATATGCACAGAGGCATCACTATGGATATGGCCAGACTCATTACCGTCATCATGTGGAGTGTTGTGACAGACACCAGGAAGCAGTGTCTCGGGCTCGGGCCATTCATCACCCGGATAGTCCGCTACCTGGAGCTGAACATCGAGGGCCCAGAGTTGACCCAGATTGCTCCGACCACTATTCCTACTGACTTGACTATTCTATGGAACATGGTCGATACTCCATCCACACTGAGTAGCCAGGGGAGTCATTGATACCAGGACCAGCGGCACAGTAGGCATCACCCCCGATGATTCATACCACGCACCGCCTTCGAGCGACATATGTCACAGGGGTTGGCAGACCTCACTGCCAGACACAGCTGGGATATGGAGAACGTCAGGAGGTAGCTGGCAATGATGAATGACAGAGTCAGTATGACCAATAGTCAGGTAGAGGAGCTTTATTAGTATCAGACCACTCGATCTACCGACGACCACAAGGTCTACTTCTTTGCGCCTGATGATGATCCCAGTTCTTAGTTTTTCTTTCTCTTTCTTTCGTTCTTCATTTTATATGTGAGTATGTGATAGCTTGGGCTGTATGACATATGAATCTTTGAATGAAAAATGTTGATCTATATGACATAACAGCATTGTTTCCTTTATTTTATTTTTTGTTATTTCTATTACCCTTATTGTTTTTTTGTTTCTTTTCTTTCTTTTCCTCTTATTTAGTCACATAAGTGTGGGGTAAGAGTTTTGTGTGTTTTTTCCAGTTTTTGTTTTTCAAATAAGTGTGGGGTAATAAGATATGCATGAACACTGAGGACAGTGTAAACCTTAAGTGTGGGGTAGCAGTGCACAATGCACTATAGTGGTCAAAATTTGCATGTGTCCCCATATTTCTCACTAAAATTGCACCCTTCCAAAAACAATTTCAAAATATTTTCACTCTTTCAGACTTCAAATTCAGTATTGATTGGTTTAAGAAATGCTTATGTCTATGATATATGTTGAGTAGAGCATTATGATCAATAGGAAACAAGTTGATAACTTTACTGAATTCCTCACTTAGAAATAGGGAATTCCTGAGATTATTGAGCAGAACCTATTTTGGATTAGAAACATCAACCAAATACCTTTTCGAGACTTAAACTGAATAATATTAGACCTATTGAGAATGTGTTAGCAATTTCAATGACTAGATGATGCTCTGAGCTGAAAGTGAAAAGTTTAAACAAAAAGGGTAGTTTGCAAGGGTCCTTTGCTACTCGAGCACCACTTCTGAAGGGAATTTAATGCCTCATGCCCTAAGGTCGTATAGATCTGGGAGACGTCGGAGTGGGGCTCGATACCTGGGTAGTTAAAGTTGATGTGTGAAAGTAAACACAAAAATACCCTGAACAATCAATCTAAAAATACATTGCCCAATGTATTCTTTTATTGAAAATTATAAATGAAAAGCCTTGACACCAAAGCTCAGAACTTAGAAGGTTGTTTATTGCTATTATATTCGACGATTGGTCGAATTATTATCTGGTAAAGGTTAAGAGAAGACTATATTCTGTGGACAATCTAGTCTAGATTAGTTCACACACTACACATCAGGAAGACCTCATGACTAAGAGTAGAATTCAATCGGGTTATTGAATTGTTGTATCTACATGACCATGATAATTTACTAGACATTTGAGACCTTTCCATTGCAACTTGATCAGTCAGGCCTATTTTGTGAATCATCTGACTCAGTGACGAATTTTGGCTAAAAACATTGCTAGGCCTTTGAGTGATTGCACCTATGATTTAAAAATTTCAATAATTTCATATAGACTTTGCTTGAGGACAAACAAAAAGCTAAGTGTGGGGTTATATGATGTGCATAAATCATATCACTTTTTAGCATGTTTTTAGGCACAAATTAGGGCAAAATTGGAGATAAATCATTCTGAATTGATTGATATTAACATAATTTCGCAGTATTTGTGATTTTGGAAGTTTCAGGTGAAATGTGCAAGAAAATAGCACGTATTGAAGCAAAAACGTGATTTTTGGAACTTTTTTGTTCAGGACGGGCATCCCAAGATCAGGGCGGGCGTCCCGACCCGGTCAAAGCATCGGGACGGGCATCCTGACCCGGTCAACAGACTCAGGACGGGCGTCCCGGCCTCAGGACTGGCGTCCCTAGCTCCCTGCCAGAATCCCACATTGAATTTCATAGGAAAAAAATGCTCAGTTTCCCTACTTTAAATACCCCAAGCCTTCCTCAGTTGAAATCATCCCTCTTCACTTGATCTGAATAATTTAGTGACTTCAAGTATATATTTTCCCAATGTATACAAGTCATTCAGTGATCTCAGTGCATCACACAAGTAGTTTAGTATACGAGAGTTTCTCGTTTTCTTTGCTTTCTGAGTGTTTATCTCAGAATCTTAGAATTTGACTAGATATGGTTCGTTTTTGGTATTCAAAGAATACCCAGGATTTCGTTAGGAGATCCTAAGAGGGCATTAGGTGAGCGAAGAGCTAGTCAACAGGGCTTTGCTTAAGCTCAGGATATAAGGAAAAGTAATCGCTACTAGGCTAAGGAAGCGTTCTCCGAAGGTTCTGTCAAGCAGAGTCAGGTCAAGCAATCCAGGATATACAAGTAATCGCTCCATCAGCGGACCTGATAAAGGGTGAATACTTTATGGTGGTGGTTCCCTAGATCCTCTATGTATATTCTGTATTGTGTTTGTCTAAATATCAATTTGAATGCTAAATTATGATGATAGGTTATATATGTTTTACTTGTTGAAGTTAATTCATTTTTCCGGAAAGGTCACCTGCTGAATTAAACATTATGACTGAATATCTACTTGCTCTTTTAAATTAAATGAATGGTTATAGACAACTCCTAACCATGGTCTAATCATAACCTGTTTAGTTTAACAGACCTTAATTTAGGGCTTTTAAGAGGATAAAAGCATTAAGGTCTGCCATATTAGATGAAATAGCGTACAGATCACCATGTTTGTTAGAGTAGTCTAATGAGGCTGAGTTCGCGTGTTTATGCCGGCGTTAGGGTGAGCGGCATGATTTCCTGAGTGACACAGGCTTTCATGGATGCCTTTAGCTCGAACTGTGAGTAGGGTCGTCAATGGCGATGGGGTGATTTATCAGATAACTCAGATGTGGTACACAAGTAAGATACAATATATAATTGAATTCTAGACCAAGATATATCTAATATACTCTAAGATAGGTCAATCAACATGTAGAAACAATAGAACATACATCAGAACACTTGTCTATAAAACACTCTTGTATGCTAAATGAACTTAAGTGTTGTGTAGTAAGGGTCACCCACTCATCAAAGATATTGATGAACAATTGAATAACTAGGTAATAAAATGAGAATTACGGTAAAAGGATAGTTGCTACTAAGTTGTAACCACTTCCCTGGGAGTACGATAATTCTTAAATTTAAATCGTAGGTACTTTCCAATGGACTAGCTACATGATAAGTACTCTGCCTTTGGTTCTGATTGATTTTCTGATTGATTAAGTGACAAATATGAATGTTAAAAGTGACAATTAGTAAATCACCGTCCTTAATTATTCATAATCAATATAGGGTAATAAATCTTATCTTTTAGCATACCAATCGGAATCACACCATGCATACAGTAATACTAGGCCCTCCATCTCCACCAATAGACAACATGCTTATAACACTAAAATATTCAGGTATTTTTGTGACAATTTGTGTTTCAAATTTGGTTTAATATTACTAATTATTTGATTAAATTGATTTCAGGAAGTTTTTGGGGTAAAAACGTGAGAAATTACCAATTCAGGGACTCAGTTGCAAAATTTGAAGATATTGTATACGTCGCGTCTTGACGCCCTTCAACACCTTGTTCTTGGCGGCCGTCAAGACCTCATCATCAGATATATATTATTTTTTTAATTTTTTTAATTTACTCCTACGTTTTGTATACATAAATAGTGGAATTTCTCCATAGATGTAACATGGGTAGAACCACAATTAATAGAGAGAATTTTAGGTTTTGTTTCAATGTATTCTTTGTACTTTGAAACTTCTCAATACAAGATTTATTTTGCTTTCAATTGTCATTATCTTCTTCTATTTCTCTTTGAATTTCTTTTCACAAACCAAGGAGAGAGTTAGGGAGTTCTTCATGTAGAGAGTGAAATTCAATCTTCTTCCAAGCGTGAGAGAGTTCAAGGTCCACAAACCAAGGGGTTGCACTTTTTTGTTCTTAGGAGTGAGGTTGATATCAATATCATCCCTCCTCCTAAAGATCAACAAATTGAAATGGTCCCAAACCCACAAGGACTTCAATTTTGTTGATTTCCCTTGGTGGAAGTGCGATGATGTATTGAAGAAAAGGTGGAGGAAGAACATATACAAGAGCTTGGAGATTCCAAAGAGTCCTAGTTTTACTTGTACACATCTCTTACCTCTTTGATTTCCTATTGATCTTGTATGTATGTGTTTCAACAATAATTCTCATTTAGGATCTCCTTTTGTTCTACATTACCTTAGATATAATTGTTGAGAACTCTTTGATATTTCATGGTTGAGTATTTCCATGCTAATCTATATCAATTGATCTTTGATTTTTGCATCTATGTGTTTAATGGATTACATCTTAATAGATGTGAACTTCCTTAGAACTTTTGATATAGGCTACTGATGGGTTTCCGACCGATGTGCTAAATAGGTGTTATTTTACCCTATGTTGATTATGAATAATTAAGGACTGTGATTGACTAATTGTCACATTTAGTCTCTATGGTGTCACTTAGTCTCTATGGTGTCACTTAATCGTGTAGCTAGTCTGTTGGAAAGTATCTACGATTTTATTAAATAAATATTGTACTCCCAGGGAAGTGGCAACGGCTTAGTAGTAACTAGCCTTTCTTCCTAACTCTTATCTTATAATCCAGTTATGCAATCTTCATCAATAATTTTGATGAGAGGGTGATTCATTCTCCACTAGGTTTAAGTCTAGCTAAACCTGAAAGTGTTTTAAAGATTAGATCCTGATTTTATGTTATACTGTTACTATACGTTGATTGACCTATATTCGAGTATTTTAGACATGTCTTGGCCTGGATTGCAATTATGTTCTGTGTCTAAAGGCTACCACATCTGAGTTTCTACGCTACCGCCCCATTGTTAAGGGTAACGGCCCTACTCACGGCTCGGACTAAAGTCAGCAATGACCGCCCTATGTCACTTTGGGGATCATACTGCTCGTCGCATAACCGCCGGCATAAAACTCTACTCAGCCTACCTAGACTACTTTCAACCAACGGGGTGTTCCGTAGATTATTTTATCTAGTATGGCAGACACCAATACTAATTGATGCATGTTAAACTAAACAGGTTATGAATAGACCGTGGTTAGGAATTGTCTATAACCCTAATTTCAGTTTAAAAGAACGGCAATAGACATGCAGACATAATGGATATTTAAGCAGGTGGCCATTTCTAGAAAAACATAATACTTCAACATAAATAACAAATATTTATAAAAACATAATCTGGTATTCAAACAGTTATTTGGACAAACACAATAACAACATATAAGAGAGGGACAGGGGGACCGATGCCATAAAGAATTCACCCTTCACGAAGTCTCGCCGATGGAGCGTACTGCTGTATATGCCGTATTGCTTGACTCGACTCTGCTCGCCAGAACCGTCAGAGGACGCTTCCTCAGCCTAGTAACTGGGCTTTACCTTAATACCCAGCTTAAGCCCAGCCCTGTGGACTGACTCTTCGAACGCCTAGAGCCCTCTTAGGATCTCCTAACGAAATCCCGGGTATTCTATGAATACCAGAAACGAACCTATCTATAGAAACCTAAGATCTGAGACTATTTCTCAGAAACTAAAACAAAACACTAACAAGAAAGAAAACTGAGATCTGAGTCTCTGAGTGAGTTGTGTACTAGAGAATTGTACACTGGAAACCACTTAATGACTCAGATCGAGTGGAGAGGAATGAATTCAACTGCTGGAGGCCTGGGGTATTTATAGCAGCTTCCTGGAGTGAAAATCTCTGAAAAATTCAATGTGGGACAGCTTCTGGCGGCTCGGGACGCCCGTCCTGGGTTCGGGACGCCCGTCCTGAACCTTTGACCGAGTCAACATTTCCAAAAATTGCATTTTTGCCCCAAAATTTGTTGTTTTCATCTACTTTTCACCTGACACTTCCAAAATCAGAAAAACTGTGAAATTAAGTAAATAATGAACAATTAAGATCAAATTACCCTCGATTTCACCCAAATTCATACATAAAAATATGCTAAAATGGTGATACGATTTTCGCGTATCAGATAACCCCACACTTAGCTTTTTGCTTGTCCTCAAGCAAATTCTACCTGAAGTTACTTAAATTCCTAGTCATATTTTTATTCCAAAAATTCTTCAGACAAGTCTTAACACAGGTCTGATTGGTTAGGTTGCTATAACAGGGTCTTAGATATTTTTAGTAGCTTGTTATGATCAGGCAGAAAATAAATCAACAACTAGTTTGGACCTTTTTCTTAGTCACAGGGTCTTCCTGATGTGTAGTGTGTGTACTAGTCCAGACCAGATAGTCAACACAATGTACTCTTGTCTTAACTACTACCAGATAACACTTCGACCTATCGCTAGACATATTAACAACAGATAACTTTTTGAGTTCTGAGCTTTGGTGATCAGATTTTTAATGTTTTAGCATTTAGTTATTTTCTTTATAGATTCAGGGTATTTTGAGTCTGCTTAGAACACGTCAACTTCAACTACCCATGTAGCGAGTCCCACTCCGATGACTCCCAGATCTACACGACCTTAGGGCATCAGGCTTTAAATTCCCCGAAGGAGTGGTGCTCGAGTAGCGAAGGCCGCTGGCAAACTACCCTTATTTGATTAACTTCTTTTAATTTCTTTTCACTTCTAGCTCAGAGTCTCATCTAGTCATCCTAACTGCCAATATATCCACAACTGGTCTAATTTTATCTAGTTAAGTCTCGAACAGGTAATTGGTTGAGGTCTCTAATCCAGACAAATTTGTGCTCAGTTATCAGGAATTCCCTATTCCTAATCAATTAGTCCAAGATAGCTATCAATTATCTTCTACTAACCATAACATACTACCTACATATCATAGACATAAGCAATTGTTTAACCAAGCATACTGCATTTAGACGTCTGAAAGACGGAAAAATTTTGAAAAAGTTTTGGAAGGGTGTGAAAGTACATGAAAACAAGCAAAATCATGCGAAAATTTTTGCAAACTGCTACAGTGCACCGTGCACTGCTACCCCACACTTAAGTCTGGCACTGTCCTCAGTGGTCATGCATATCTAATTACCCCACACTTATTTGAAAATAAGAAATAAATGAAAACAAAACAAAGAACTCTTACCCCACACTTATTTGACTAATTAAGGGTAAGAGAGAAAATAAAACAAGAAGGATAATGGAAATAACAAAACAGAACACAAAACAAAGAAAACAAAAGTAAAGGATCATGAGGATTAGAAAAACTCCCTTCATGTCGCGAGCAGAAGGGTCTTCTCTGATCTGTCAATTGGCTCTTCACCTTAGCCATGTGCTATTGCTGAGGTGTTCTTGACTCTGCAAGCTCTTCCTTCAATGTCGAGCTCCAGGTAGTGGCCTATCCATTTGATGAATGACTCGAGCCCCAAGGACTGATTCCTCGATTCATTTGCAAATTTTCTCATAATCGTAGCAACGTGTCCAGAAGGAACGTGTCTAGGAATGAGATTTCTTGGGATTTTTGTGCCTTCCTGCCAATGATAGTAAAGGTATTGCATGCAAGTCTCGAAAGGAAGAAAAGATACCTGAAGTTTTGGCGAAGCTGTGGTGGTAGGGGGCTCCAGTTGTGTAGATCTGGGCCCAAGTATTTGAGACTTCCTCGGGGAAGTTTCTCACAGCTGATTGTATGCAGGGGATGCAAGCTCCTCCATTGCTATGCTCCTGATACAATGCTAATTTCCTCTATATCCTGCGACCGTTCGATACCACTTGGTATATCACTTGCTTGCACTGGTCTATTGCTTTAATTGTTGCCAGTATCTCATCTATTGATTCTGCGAGTGTGGGTTTTGCTGTGGTGGTGTCTTCTGAAAGTTTCCAGCTTCCGAATTACTCCTCACTAAATCCCGTATGATTCCTCTAGCGGGGATCGTATGCGTCTCCCATTGGAGCAGCATTCTGCAGTAACCTACTCCTACCTCTTTTGGAATGGTCAGTCATTCCCATAGCAATCCCTGCTAAAGTGTGGTACTTAGCAGACTTCACAGATTTGATACACAGACTGAACGTTTCTTCCTAAGACATTAGCACTCTGAATCTAGAAAACATCTTCTCATAGAATCCTTGATATCAACGGTTGCAACATTCTGTGTACGTCGCTGGGGTAGATGATCTCTGGAAGATGTGTTACCTGTTATTTGGCAAGCATCGCAGGACTGTATCGAGATACAAAATCCTTGAATATGGTGGGTCAACAAAATCCTTGAATAACGAGATACAAAATCCTTGAATATGGTGAATATTTTATCCTCATTCCCATTTTTATTTTTTTTTTCGAAATTGAATAGAAGAAAAACACGAAAAAGAGCAACTAAGAAAACAATTAAGAAAGAACAAGAGATGGGGAAAAAAACCTTACCATTGAGCGAGAAAAATACATTTTTTTTCGGTTTTTAATTAAAATTTTTTTTTTCGAAAGCAGTTAAATTTCCTCAATATGGTTTTAGAATCATTTTCTAAAATTTGATTATCCTAAGTGTCTTAATTCCAGATAATATCTAAAATTAATTAGTTATGATAATCCTATATTTAGGAAAGTGATTGTCTAACTAACATAAGATAAGTGTAATTCAAAAGTCTAGGTTACTACCGTTACCTATCATAAGTCTCTAGAATTGTGGCCAATAATCCTAAATTCATTATGATATTTCCCCGGCAACGGTGCCAAAAATCTTATGGGTTTCCGACCGATGTGCTAAATAGGTGTTATTTTACCCTATGTTGATTATGAATAATCAAGGACTGTGATTGACTAATTGTCACATTTAGTCTCTATGGTGTCACTTAATCAGCCAGAACCTAAGGCAGAGTACCTATCGTGTAGCTAGTCTGTTGGAAAGTATCTACGATTTTATTAACTAAATATCGTACTCCCAGGGAAATGGCAACGGCTTAGTAGTAACTAGCATTTCTTCCTAACTCTTATCTTATAATCCAGTTATGCAATCTTCATCAATAATTTTGATGAGAGGGTGATTCATTCTCCACTAGGTTTAAGTCTAACGGCCCTACTCACGGCTCGGACTAAAGTCAACAATGACCGCCCTATGTCACTTTGGGGATCATACTGCTCGTCGCATAACCGCCGGCATAAAACTCTACTCAGCCTACCTAGACTACTATCAACCAACGGGGTGTTCCGCAGATTATTTTATCTAGTATGGCAGACACCAATACTAATTGATGCATGTTAAACTAAACAGGTTATGAATAGACCGTGGTTAGGAATTGTCTATAACCCTAATTTCAGTTTAAAAGAACGACAATAGATGATACACGAAAATCGTATCACCTTTTTAGCATGTTTTTATGTATGAATTTGGGTGAAATCGAGGGTAATTTGATCTTGATTGTTCATTATTCACTTAATTTCACAGGTTTTATGATTTTGGAAGTGTCAGGTGAAAAGTAGACGAAAACAGCAAATTTTGGGGCAAAACGCAATTTTTGGAAATGTTGACTCGGTCAAAGGTTCATGACGGGCGTCCCGACCAAGTCAAGGCACCGGGACGGGCGTCCCGACCTGGTCAACAGATCGGGACGGGCGTCCCCATCCGGGACGGGCGTCCCGAGCCGCCAGAAGCTGCCCCACATCGAATTTTTCAGAGATTTTCACTCCGGGAAGCTGCTATAAATACCCCAGGCCTCCAACAGTTGAATTCATTCCTCTCCACTCGATCTGAGTCATTAAGTGGTGTCCAGTGTACAATTCTCCAGTACACAACTCACTCAGAGACTCAGATCTTGATGCATTCCGATTGGTATGCTAAAAGATAGGCTTTATTTACCTATGTCGATTATGAGTAATTAAGGACTGAGTCTTACTAACTGTCACTTAGCATTCAATTATTGTCACTTAATCAACCAGAACCTAAGGCAGAGTACCTATCGTGTAGCTAGTCTGTTGGAAAGTATCTACGATTTTATTTTACTAATATCGTACTCCCAGGAAAGTGGCAACGGCTTAGTAGTAACTAGCCTTTTATCCTAACTCCTATCTTATGATCCAGTTATGCAATCTTCATCAAATACTTTGATGAGAGGGTGATTCATTCTCCACTAGGTTTAAGTCTAATTAATCTTAAAAGTGTTTTATAGATGAGTCCTGATTCTATGTTATACTGTTCCTATATGTTGATTGACCTATATTCGAATATTTTAGACATGTCTTGGCCTGGATTGCAACTATGTTCTGTGTCTAAAGGCTACCACATCTGAGTTTCTACGCTACCGCCCCATCGTTAAGGGTAACGGCCCTACTCACGGCTCGGACTAAAGTCAGCAATGAACGGTACCCTATGTCACTTCGGTATCATGCTGCTCGTCTCATAACCGCCGGCATAACACTCTACTCAGCCTACCTAGACTACTTTCAACCAACAGGGTGTTCCGCAGATTATTTTATCTAGTATGGCAGACACCAATACTAATTGATGCCTGTTAAACTAAACAGGTTATGAATAGACCGTGGTTAGGAATTGTCTATAACCCTAATTTCAGTTTAAAAGAATGACAATAGACATGCAGACATAATGAATATTTAAGCAGGTGGCCATTTCCGGAAAATCATAAGAACTTCAGCATATAAAACAGATATTCATAAGAATCGTAATCTGATATTCAAATTAATATTTAGATAAAACAATTCGTAAACATACAGAACCTCGTCTAGGGGACCCACTGTCATAAAGTAATCACCACTCTATGCAGGTCCAGCCGGCGCTGCAGCTCCTGTATGCTCCTGACTGCTCGATCCTACTCTGCTCGGCAGAGCCTTCGGAGAACGCTCCTCAGACCTAGTAGCAATTGCTTTACCTTACATCCCGGGCTTAAGCAAATTGCCCTAATCTGACTAAGAACACGCACCCTATCTCTCTCTTAGGATCTCCTAACGAAATCCCGGTATTCTATGAATACCAAAAACGAACCTATATATCGAAGCCTAAGATCTGAGACTATTTCTCAGAATCTAAGAAAACGAAACACTAAAGAAAGAAAGAAAACTGAAACTGAAACCCGAGTCTCTCAGTGACTTGTGTACTCGAGAATTGTACAATGGAAGTCTCTAAATGACTCAGATCGAGTGGAGAGGAATGATTTCAACTCCTGGAGGCCTGGGGTATTTATAGCAGCTTTCTGGAGTGAAACATTCCAAAAAATTCGATGTGGGACAAATTCTGGTGCTTTGGGACGCCCGTCCTGGATTGGGACGCCCGTCCTGGTGGCTTGACTGGGTCGGGACGCCCGTCCCGGACCGTTGACCAAGTCAACATTTCCAAAAATTGCATTTTTGCCCCAAAATTTGTTGTTTTTGTCCAATTTGCTCCTGAAACTTCCAAAATCGAAATTTAAGCAATTTTATGTCAATTTGATTCAATTAAGATCAAATACATTCAAATATTGCCCTAATTTATATCTAAAAACATGCTAAAAAGGGTATATGATTTGTGCACATCAGATCTCAGTTTTCTTTCTTGTTAGTGTTTTGTTTTAGTTTCTGAGAAATAGTCTCAGATCTTAGGTTTCTATAGATAGGTCGTTTCTGGTATTCATAGAATACCCGGGATTTCGTTAGGAGATGCTAAGAGGGCTCTAGGCGTTCGAAGAGTCAGTCCACAAGGCTGGGCTTAAGCTGGGTATTAAGGTAAAGCCCAGTTACTAGGCTGAGGAAGCGTCCTCCGAAGGTTCTGGTGAGCAGAGTCAGGGCGAGCAATACGACATATACAGCAGTACGCTCCGTCGGCGAGACTACGTAAAGGGTGATTTCTTTATGGCATCAGTCCCCATGTCCCTCTCTTATATGTTGTTATTGTTTTGTTCTAAATACATATTATGAATACGAGATTACGATGTTTATGAATAGTTGTTTTATATGTTGACGTTATTATGTTTTTCCAGAAATAGCCACCTGCTAAATATTCACTATGTCTGCATGTTTAATGTGCTCTTTTAAACTAAAGTTAGGGTTATAGACAATTCTTAACCACGGTCTAATCATAACCTGTTTAGTTTAACAAACATCAATTAGTATTGGTGTCTGCCATGCTAGATAAAATAACATGTTGAACACCGTGCCTGTTAAAGTAGTCTAGGCTAGGGCAAGCGGTATGATCCCTGAAGTGACATAGGGCTTTCATGGATGCCTTCGTCACGAACCGTGAGTAGGACCGTCATTAAGGTAGGGCGGTTTATTAGAGACCTCGGATGTGGTACGCCTTTAGACACAGAACATAGTTGCAATCCACGCTAAGATATATCTAAAATACTCGAATATAGGTCAAACAACATATAGGAACAGTATAACATAGAATCAGGACTCATCTATAAAACACTTCTAGGAATAATTAGACTGAAACCTAGTGGAGAATGAATCACCCTCTCATCAAAGTATTTGATGAAGATTGCATAACTGGATTATAAGATAGGAGTTAGGATAAAAGGCTAGTTACTACTAAGCCGTTGCCACTTCCCTGGGAGTACGATATTTATTTAATAAAATCGTAGATACTTTCCAACAGACTAGCTACACGATAGGTACTCTCCCTTAGGTTCTGACTGATTAAGTGACACCATAGAGACTAAATGTGACAATTAATCAATCACAGTCCTTAATTATTCATAATCAACATAGGGTAAAATAACACCTATTTAGCACATCGGTCGGAAACCCATGAGATTTTTGGCGCCGTTGCCGGGGAAATATCATAATGAATTTAGGACTCCTGATCAAAATTCTAGACACCGATCAAAATTCTAGATACTTATGATAGGTAACGGTAGTAACCTAGACCTTAGACCTAACACTTATTTTATGCTAGTTAGACAATCAGTTTCCGAAATATAGGATTATCATAACTAATTGATTTTAGATAATATCTGAAATCAACACACTTAGGATAATCAAATTTTAGAAAATCATTCTAAAACCATATTGAGGAAATTTAACTGCTTTCGAAAAAAAAAAGAAATTTTTTTTTTAAATCCCAAAAAGAATGTATCTTTCTTGATCAACGGTGAGTTGTTCCTTTTCCCTATCTCTTGTTTTTTTTATTTGTTTTCTTAGTTGCTCTTTTTCGTGTTTTTCTTCCTTTATTTAATTTCGAAGAAATAAAAATGGAAATGAGGATAAAATATATTTTCTTCTGAGTTGTAAAATGTTGGCTTAGATTTTTATCGGGAAGAAACTCTAGTTTAGAATTTTCTTAGAGTCATGCCGGCCTTATTAGGATGAGTTATGAAATAGTTTTTCCTTGATAGCCAGACCTTTGAATGTTCTATTCCTTTTGTTATGTTGATAATTGCATGAGATCTTTTAAACCAAAAGGAATTACTGTACCCATTAGGGCATCACCTGATTGAAATCTGCTTTTTGAATGAATATGTGATATAATGATGTAGTAAGAATTGTTTTAGGACAGAAAGATGATAAGCAAGTTCATACATGATAAATTCCGATCTTATCTAGTTTTGTCTAAAAACAATAGGTTACACTGATCACTCTGAGATATCTGTGTTCAATAAAACTGATACTGAACCATAATTGACTAAGTTAGGTTTTGTTGTTACTTGAATTTGATATAGAATGAAGGGATAAGAAAAAGGGTTAAGAATCTAGAAAGCAAACCTTTGGTCTGGATTAGGAAACCCTGAGTTAGAGGTTATTGACGAGATAGTAGTATCTGACAAATTTCTGAATGAGGATCAATTTTCATTGTTTGCTATGAGTAATGATTCTCCTCCGTGGTTTACTGATATTACTAATTATCTAGCTGCTAATTATTCCCAAGTGATATGACTTATCAGCAAAAGAAGAAATTCTTTGCTGATTGGAAATATTACTACTGGGCAGATTTCTCTTCTATTTCAAATTTTTGGCAGATCAGTTGATCAGAAGACGTATCTCGAAAGACGAAGGCCACAAAATTTTGGAGCATTGTCATCAAGGATCTACAGGAGACCAATTGACTGCTATCAATACTGTCCAGAAAGTGTTGAAAGCAGGATCTTGTTGACCCACCATATTCAAGGACTTTTGTATCTCTGATACAGTCCTGCGATGCTTGCCAAATAACAGGTAACACATCTTCCAGAGATCATCTACCCCAGCGACTTACACAGAATGTTGCAACCGTTGATATCAGGGGTATTTCGAATCCTTTTCTCTTTCTTCCTTTGAACATAATTACATCATAGTAGTCGTGGAACACTTTTCAAAATGGCCTGAACCACAGGCATTACCTACTAATGATGTTAAAGTCAAGTGCAGATTCTAGTTGTTTTCTAGATTCAGAGTGCCAATGTCTTAGGAAGAAACGTTCACTCTGTGTATCAAATTTGTGAAGTCTGCTAAGTACCACACTTTAGCAGGGATTGCTATGGGAATGACTGACCATTCCAAAAGTGGTTGGAGCAGGTTACTACAGAATGCTGCTCCAATGGGAAATGCATACAATCCCAGCTGGAGGAATCATACGGGATTTAGCTGAGGAGTAATTCGGAAGCTGGAAACTTTCAGAAGACACCACCACAGCAAAACCCACACTCGCAGAATCAATAGATGAGATACTGGCAACAATTAAAGCCAGACCAGTGCAAGCAAGTGATCTACCAAGAGGTAACGAACGGACGACAGATATAGAGGAATTTGGCATTGTGTCGGGAGCATAGCAATGGAGGAGCTTGCATTCCTTGCATACCAATCAGCTGTGAGAAACTTCCCCGAGGAAGTCTCAAATACTTGGGCCCAGATCTACACAACTGGAGCCCCCTATCACCACAGCTTCGCCAAAACTTCAGGTATCTTTTCTTCCAGTCGAGACTTGCATGCCATACCTTTACTAACAGTGGCAAGAAGGCACACAAATCCCAAGAAGTCTCATTCCTAGATACGTTACTCCTGGACACGTTGCTATGATTGTGAGAAATCTTACAAATGATTCGAGGAAGCAGTCTGTGGGGCTTGAGCCATTCATCAAATGAATAGGCCACTACCTAGAGCTCGACGATGAAGGATCGAAGCTGACGTCATCCGTTCCAGTATCTATAGCTTAGAGAGTCAAGAATGCCTCAACAATAGCACATGGCTAAGGTGAAGAGCCAATTGACAGATCATAGAAAACCCTTCTTCTCGAGGCAAGAAGGGAGTTTTTCTAATCTCATCTTCCTTTACTTTTATTTTCTTCATTTTGGTGTCCTGTTTTGTTATTTCTTTGGTTGTTTTATTTTCTCTCTTACCCTTAGTTAGTCAAATAAGTGTGGGGTAAGAGTTCTTTGTTTTGTTTTTGTTTCTTGTTTTCAAATAAGTGTGGGGTAATTAGATATGCATGAACACTGAGGACAGTGCCAGACTTAAGTGTGGGGTAGCAGTGCACGGTGCACTGTAGCAGTTTTTGTATGCGTTTGCTTGTTTTTCACGTACTTTCACACCCTTCCAAAAAAATTTCAAAATTTTTTCCGTCTTTCAGACTTCTAAATGCAATATGCTTGGTTAAACAATTGCTTATGTCTATGATATGTAGGTAGTATGTTATGGATAGTAGGAGATAATTGATAGCTATCTTGGACTAATTGATTAGGAATAGGGAATTCCTGATAACTGAGCACAACTTTGTCTGGATTAGAGACCTCAACCAATTACCTGTTCAAGACTTAACTAGATAAAATTAGACCAGTTGTGGATATATTGGCAGTTAGGATGACTAGATGAGACTCTGAGCTAGAAGTGAAAAGAAATTAAAAGAAGTTAATCAAATAAGGGTAGTTTGCCAGCGGCCTTCGCTACTCGAGCACCACTCCTTCGGGGAATTTAAAGCCTGATGCCCTAAGGTCGTGTAGATCTGGGAATCATCGGAGTGGGACTCGCTACATGGGTAGTTGAAGTTGACGTGTTCTAAGCAGACTCAAAATACCCTGAATCTATAAAGAAAATAACTAAATGCTAAAACATTAAAAATCTGATCACCAAAGCTCAGAACTCAAAAAGTTGTCTGTTGTTAATATGTCTAGCGATAGGTCGAAGTGTTATCTGGTAATAGTTAAGACAAGAGTACATTGTGTTGACTATCTGGTCTGGACTAGTACACACACTACACATCAGGAAGACCCTGTGACTAAGAAAAAGGTCCAAACTAGTTGTTGATTGTGTTAAGACTTGTCTGAAGAATTTTTGGAATAAAAACATGACTAGGAATTTAAGTAACTTCAGGTAGACTTTGCTTGAGGACAAGCAAAAAGCTAAGTGTGGGGTTATCTAATACGCGAAAATCGTATCACCTTTTTAGCATGTTTTTATGTATGAATTTGGGTGAAATCGAGGGTAATTTGATCTTGATTGTTCATTATTCACTTAATTTCACAGTTTTTATGATTTTGGAAGTGTCAGGTGAAAAGTAGACGAAAACAGTAAGTTTTGGGGCAAAAACGCAATTTTTGGAAATGTTGACTCGGTCAAAGGTTCAGGACGGGCGTCCCGAACCCAGGACGGGCGTCCCGACCAAGTCAAGGCACCGGGACGGGCGTCCCGACCTGGTCAACAGATCGGGACGGGCGTCCCGAGCCGCCAGAAGCTGTCCCACATTGAATTTTTCAGAGATTTTCACTCCGGGAAGCTGCTATAAATACCCCAGGCCTCCAGCAGTTGAATTGATTCCTCTCCACTCGATCTGAGTCATTTAGTGGTGTCCAGTGTACAATTCTCTAGTACACAACTCACTCAGAGACTCGGATCTCAGTTTTCTTTCTTATTAGTATTTTGTTTTAGTTTCTGAGAAATAGTCTCAGATCTTAGGTTTCTATAGATAGGTTCGTTTCTGGTATTCATAGAATACCCGGGATTTCGTTAGGAGATCCTAAGAGGGCTCTAGGCGTTCGAAGAGTCAGTCCACAGGACTGGGCTTAAGCTGGGTATTAAGGTAAAGCCCAGTTACTAGGCTGAGGAAGCGTCCTCCGAAGGTTCTGGTGAGCAGAGTCAGGGTGAGCAATACGACATATACAGCAGTATGCTCCGTCGGCGAGACTACGTAAAGGGTGATTTCTTTATGGCATCAGTCCCCATGTCCCTCTCTTATATGTTGTTATTGTTTTGTTCTAAATACATATTATGAATATGAGATTACGATGTTTATGAATAGTTGTTTTATATGTTGACGTTATTATGTTTTTCCGGATATAGCTACCTGCTAAATATTCACTATGTCTGCATGTTTAATGTGCTCTTTTAAACTAAAGTTAGGGTTATAAACAATTCCTAACCACGGTCTAATCATAACCTGTTTAGTTTAACAGGCATCAATTAGTATTGGTGTCTGCCATGCTAGATAAAATAACATGTTGAACACCGTGCCTGTTAAAGTAGTCTAGGTAGGGGCCGAGCTGAGTCCGATTATGCCGGCGGCTAGGGCAAGCGGTAAGATCCCCGGAGTGACATAGGGCTTTCATGGATGCCTTCATCCCGAACCGTGAGTAGAGCCGTCATTAAGGTAGGGCGGTTTATTAGAGACCTCGGATGTGGTACGCCTTTAGACATAGAACATAGTTGCAATCCAGGCTAAGATATATCTAAAATACTCGAATATAGGTCAAACAACATATAGGAACAGTATAACATAGAATCATGACTCATCTATAAAACACTTCTAGGATTAATTAGACTGAAACCTAGTGGAGAATGAATCACCCTCTCATCAAAGTATTTGATGAAGATTGCATAACTGGATTATAAGATAGGACTTAGGATAAAAGGCTAGTTACTACTAAGCCGTTGCCACTTCCCTGGGAGTACGATATTTATTTAATAAAATCGTAGATACTTTCCAACAGACTAGCTACACGATAGGTACTCTGCCTTAGGTTCTGGCTGATTAAGTGACACCATAGAGACTAAATGTGACAATTAGTCAATCACAGTCCTTAATTATTCATAATCAACATAGGGTAAAATAACACCTATTTAGCACATCGGTCGGAAACCCATCAATAGACATGCAGACATAATGGATATTTAAGCAGGTGGCCATTTCTAGAAAAACATAATACTTCAACATAAATAACAAATATTTATAAAAACATAATCTGGTATTCAAACAGTTATTTGGACAAACACAATAACAACATATAAGAGAGGGACAGGGGGACCGATGCCATAAAGAATTCACCCTTCACGAAGTCTCGCCGATGGAGCGTACTGCTGTATATGCCGTATTGCTTGACCCGACTCTACTCGCCAGAACAGGCACGGTGCTTGACCCGACTCTACTCGCCAGATCCGAGCCTCTGAGTGAGTTGTGTACTAGAGAATTGTACACTGGAAACCACTTAATGACTCAGATCGAGTGGAGAGGAATGAATTCAACTGCTGGAGGCCTGGGGTATTTATAGCAGCTTCCTGGAGTGAAAATCTCTGAAAAATTCGATGTGGGACAGCTTCTGGCGGCTCGGGACACCCGTCCCGGATTGGGACGCCCGTCCTAATCAGTTGACCAGGTCGGGACGCCCGTCCCGGGTTCAGGACGCCTGTCCTGAACCTTTGACCGAGTCAACATTTCCAAAAATTGAGTTTTTGCCCCAAAATTTGCTGTTTTCGTCTACTTTTCACCTGACACTTCCAAAATCATAAAAACTGTGAAATTAAGTGAATAATGAACAATCAAGATCAAATTACCCTCGATTTCACCTAAATTCATACATAAAAACATGCTAAAAAGGTGATACGATTTTCGCGTATCAACTCTTATTCAAAATCATCCATCCAGTAATCATCCTCTAATTCAGTATCTTCACTGTCATTTTTAAAGTGGGAAAAATAGGAAGTGAGTATAAAATACTTAGTAGGCTCAACATCCTTTTCTTTTAAAAATATTTTTCTAATTTAAAAGGAAAAAAACAATATAAATATATTTTAAGAAAATTGATAGTAAGAAAACATTACCGTACTTTTATCTTTAAATCAAAAAAAGACAAAACAAAGATAAATATTCAGTAAAAAATCATTTAAAATCTACATTGAACAAATGAAGAGAAAATTGTCATTTAATCGATATCTTTTTTTTCGATTCTTTTCTTTTCTTTGATTTTTGGGGAAATAATTTGTATGTTTCGTGAATGAGTCTAACTAATATCAATTCCTAACTTTATACCCGTTAGGAAAAGGTCTTACTTATCATTGGTTGGCTTTTTGTCCATGCCAATGGATGATCTTATACATGGGTGAAACATGTTTCTCCTTTTGCTATCCATCGAGTTAATCCTCAACAAAATTAGAGATTATAAAAAATCCACATATAACTTACTTTTATAAAACTTCATTATAAAACATTTAACATTCTAAAATATTTAATATTACTAGGAATAAGGAAAATATCATTTATTTTAAAATAATAATTTAATCAAAATCATATAACAAAAATATACATGTAACTTAAAACTTAATTTAAAAATTATACATATAAAAAAGAATTTGCTCAGAATGATTTATAATACCATTTGTAAACATATTTAAAAAATACACTGAGTGGAAAAGAGAGAAAAAACAAAGAAGAGGAGAGAGAAGAGAGAGAGAGAGAGAGAGAGATAGGAGAGAGACAGACAGAGACAGAGATAGATATTAGTAACATAAATAAATGAATAAAAATACTTATAAAAAATATTTTTTATATTTCATTAAATAATAATAAAAAACTTAATATATTTCTTATATCAATACATTTAAAAGTTTCACACTCCTTCATTTTAAAAAAAATATATATATATATATATATATATATATATATATATATATATATATATATATATATATTGAAAAAAACACTATATTTGTTTAATAAAAAATTCTTACTTATAACTATTCATAATATCTGTTAATCGTATTTTAAATAAATATTTTAAATTCTTTTAAAAGAAAATCAGAATACTAATCAAATATCAAAATATCAAATATCAGAAAACTTAAATTTATAAATTTTAAATATTATCCAAAAAAAGAAAAAACAAACTTTTACTTAACATTAAAAAAATAAATTCACAGGTACGAAACTAAAAACGAATTCAAAAGTCTAAATTTTCCACAAATTAAAACTTGCCTAAAATCATAAAACTTGCTCAAAATCTTAATACACAGTTTCAAAAATATCATTCCAAAGTTGTATCCTTCAAATTCAATATCATTAAAAAATTAGATATCAAGTTCTATAAATATTTGTTGCCAAAGGAATACTTAGTAACCCTCCAAATAAAGTATTATGTTGATGTCCCATAAATGTTTGGACTAGACCTACATACTCTATATTGATGTCCCATCTTTGTTAAGGGCAAAGAGGATCCTTTTTTCCCCTTTTTTTTAACTTACAGTTAATTTGTATTTAACTATTCTAAAAACATATTTATTCTCAATCAGTAAATTCAAAAGCTCTTGTGATACTACTTTCCTTACCTTATCTAAATTTAAATATAATGGTGATTTTGTAAGGAGTATAAAGTTAGAAACTGAATTCAGTTAAATAACTCATTAACTTTGTATTTATTTATGTCTCAATATATCAAAAGCAAATAAAATAAAATGAGATGATCGAATTAGCTTTTGTACTTATTTTGTTAATTCATTGTTGAGTGTATTTAGATAATTTAATTTTCTATTGAATGTTGAATTATTTTATATTTTTTTAAAAATAAGAATTTATTTTAAGTATTTGATTGATTATATGTACCAGGTTTGTCATCTTAAAGGAAAAAAAGAAAAAAGAAAAAGAAGAGAGAATTTTGTTATGTTATGTCTTGATTTCGGTGTTAGTTGAAGAACTAAGCCGAAATTTGGAACGCAACATTTAGTGGTATTAGAGCTTAAGTTTATGATAACTGGGTATGTATAATAGGTAAAATGATAAAATAAATGTTTGAAAATATTAGATGAGACTGCAACATATAAACATGCATTTGCCTTTGATTTCTTTGTCTTCTTTTCCTTCTCCAATTTGGTTTACGCCACGGTAGGATTATTTGGAAGAGGTGGAATTTCATAATCCTCTTCCACTACTTTCCAAATATCCAAAGCTTCCATATACGGCTCCATACAAGTTGTCCAAACTTGGTAGTCATCTCCATCAAATACTGGTGAAAACATTAAAGAAGAAATTGAAGAGGAGAAACTAGAACTTTTCATGACTAAACAACCTCACACACTCACTCATAGATCCCTTAAGAATAAGACTTTGATACCAATGTTTTGTAATATGAATAAGAGAAATACTTAATAAAAAGATGATTAACTTGATTGTTTGAAAATGAAAGATAAGTGAGGTCTATTTATAGACTTACATAACCTCTACGTATAACACTATCTCATTACTCATATTAACTATCCACCAAATAACTAGCCATAACTATGGTAACTTACTCATCCACTAACATTGAATAAACTACTTTAATTAGGAGAATAAATTCTCCTTTAAATGATAAAAAAAAGAAAATGTTAGAAAAATAAAAAATTCATAAAACTCGTTCATGTATCCTATTTTATACCGTTCTTTTCATATTAACGTCTGAAAATAACTAGTGATGGATACCTTATAGTACTTATGACAAATCATCTCTTGGTCTGCAGTATCATAGCCCCAAATATTGCTTTGTCATTTCCACAGCACTAATTATTTGATTCAGAAAAATGCTATAAGAGACAAAAAAGTATTTGGGGTAATGGAAGGATAATCAATGTAAGCTTCCACGTTTTCCTATTTCCATATTGGAATAATGCATGCATGTTCGATTGCAACAAAAAAATAGACATCTTGGAGAGTTCTATAAATATCACACAATACCTTTATTTCTGCATAGGTCAAATCGTGTAGTGGAGAAGACAATCAGTCAGTACAATAACTGGACATTGTACCCTTTAAGGTAGAGATTAGGAGAATTAAAATTCTCTTTAAAAAAAACATGTTAGAAAAATAAAAAATCTTTAAAACGCCATATATTTTATAATATATCTTATTTTATACCATTCTTTCTGCATTAATGTTTAAAAATAATGATGGAGACATTATTTGTACTCACTTATGACAACTCATCTCATGGTATATAGTAGTGTCGTAGCATTGATAAAATTCCATGTTATCATTATATTGTTGAATGTAGTATCAAATCATTGTTTTATCATTTCAAAATCTATCATCAAACCTCACCAATTCATTATGGTGCTTGACGAATATTATAGTTCTAAACCATAACTTGTTCGTTATGATGAAGTTGGTTTCTTGTCTGATCTACATAAAGCCAAATCGTAAACGAATTATTTTTACATGTGGCGGAACTATTGTTTCATCATATTCTACAAAGCAAACATTATTGCTACTTCTTCGAATCATGCAAAAATTATAGCAATCCATGAAGCAAGTCGTGAATGTGTTTGGTTAAGAACCATGCCTCAACACATCCGAGAGACAAGTGGTTTATCTTTACGCAAAAAACTTCCAACCATAATTTATGAGATAAAATTGCATGTATAACTCAATTGCAGGAATGATATATCAAACAATGTCGCACAAACCATATTTCACCAAAAATTTTCTTTACACATTATCTTCAGAAGAATTGTGATATTGAAGTACAACAAATCCGTTCAAGTGATAATTTGCCAGACATGTTCATAAAAACATTACCAACTTCAACATTTGAAAGACTAGTCCATAATATTAGAATGCGTGGGTACAAAGGTAATATGTAATGATCAAGGGGAGTGCACAAGGAAAGATATACACGTTTTCCTTCACTAGGGGTTTTTTTCCTACTTGATTTTTCTCTAGTAAGGTTTTAATGAGGCATATTCCTTGTACAATGGACATTCAAGGGGGAGTTTTATAAATCTCATTATTTGTATGTCCTTTGAACTTCTATCAATTCTCATAACCCCTTTTGCAATTATAATTTCTAATAACACTTAATTTCTAGTAACCTCGTATTCATGTTGAATGATTCAGAGTCACATGTTTATATATATAATTATATGTATATACAGGTCTTACTTCATTCCTATAAATCGGCATTAGATAAGTATATTTGAGTACGGATATGAATCATATATATATATTGAATAGCCAATGACTCGCGTCAGGGGAAAAGACGTCATTAGACCACCCGATACTTCGTTGACACAGTAAAACCATGATTATTGACTAGAAATTAATAGTCAGTGCAAAACGCGAACTTTATGACCCCACTATCTCAATCATGGGATTCTTCCCTCTCAGGTTCTCCACGATCTAAATCCGTTTCTCCATAACGGTAAGGCACGAGCTGAAATCCGTTACAAGAGCACTCTCGGTTTAATACCTATAAAAAGGGTAACAAGCGGAAGGTAAAAGGACAGACCAGATATCCTAAATTATATACTACACTCCAAACTGACTTGATCGTCAGAGAGTTCACAGGGAATCCGCATCCCCATTGAACCTCTTTTGTTTTGCAGGTATCCGAGACTTCGAGATTCTTGGAGCTTAATCAGCACTAGCCAGTTTGACCTATTTTTGATAAACCAATTCATTACTCGAATATATCCTAAGCTCGATTAAAATGAAATTACCTGTCTTCTCCTCATTTATTGTCTAAGCCAATTTTTTGACGATCAGTTTAGTTCCTTTACCAGGACCGTTCATTTTTTCTCACAAATCACAATGACTAGGCATTCATATGAGGATGGACAGACCCTCCCACAAATGCCACCTACTGAGAATGCGACGAGAATAGCGCAATCCTCAGCCCCTACCTTACCCCTGCGACGCTAAGCTATGGATAAGTTAGGGCCACAACCAAAAACCTCTAGAAGCTCTCAAGACCTAAGGGGTCACATAACTTCCAAAAGGATCAAGGATGAAAGAGAACTATTGCAAAAGCTACAAAAAGAAAACAAACGGTTAAGACAAGAGCAAGAGCTCTCACGATAGTGGCTAAAGATAAGGACCGAATTCCGTAAAGCAGGGGTAGAATTACCACCCCCGACTTTCCTGGATGAGCCTTCCAAACAACTTCCTCAACGTTCTCGTACTATAGCCACCAAGAAGACCGAAAAGAAATAAATGAGAGCAGGCAGAAAGCAAGGTCAGACAATCAGCGAAGTAGTAGAGTCACCATACTTCAAAACCCACCACGAAACAAAGGACCAGAAAGCGGTATACCGAACACAGCCCTGAGAAAGTCAAAAGCACCGCGAAAGTCCAGAGAATGAGATCGATCGAGTTAGGTCCATTCGCCAAATGGATTCAAGGTGTTGCCCCTGATTTGTTCCTCAAGATCCTACAGTTCGTCCTTTACTCTAGGTAGACTCGACCCCTCGAGCATGTGTGTCGTTACAAATCGGCTATGGGCCTAGTCACAAATGATGAAGCAATATTGTGTAAAGTATTTTCTAGCACTTTATCTGATAAGGCCCTAACATGGTTCACCTCTCTCAAAGCAAGTACGATCAATTCCTGGTATACTCTAGAAAAAACATTTTTGCACAAATTCAGTACAGCAGGGACAATACCTAAAACGCGAGGGGACCTAGCCAACATCAAACAGAGGAATGACGAGTCCTTACTATCTTTTTTGGAACGATTCAAAATGACATATGATGATATAGAGGGAATCAGTCAAGACACTGTCATTACTTGTTTCGAATGAGGATTCAGATCCAGGATGTTGTACACAGAGCTCCAATTGAGGATATTTCTTTCACTATTTTATTTTTTAAAAAAAAATTTAATATTTTCTTGGCTTCTGGTACACAGGTGAAGGAATCATGGCACAGGAGGGTGCAGCGTGCTCTAGGCGATGCAATATTTATACTGGATTATGCACAAGTAATTCAGAATGCAATTCTGCCTGTGAGATACAAGGAGCAATTGGGAGATGCTTAGCACGGAGCATTGCAGAAGGATTGAGCATCTGCATGTGTTATTTCCCTTGCTAAACCTCCTCCTTTATTCATTAATTAAATCTTGGCAAGGAATAATATATTGTAACATGTGTGTATTTACATACAAATGATGTTGATATGGTTTTTAAATAACTTTGATATTCTTATTTTTAATTTGAAAGAAATTCATAAAGAGCAAAGAACGTCCCTTGTAAACTTTTTATCTTTGGCTGATCGGGTTGTTCTAGTTAAAGATATTCATGAAACATTTACCTAAGCATTATTCATGAATCTTTTTGGAATTCTTTAGAGTTTTATCATATTGGGTGACATAAACTATTTTTCCCTAAGGTTTCCGAAGGTTAGGTTTTGCATTCTTCTGAACAAGAGTCACCACGTGCACAATAATTATTAAATAAGAGAATTGCTAAAATTGGAATATTGGATTTCGAGATTCGATACTATTTTAAATTGATGTAAATTATCATTTATTTTAAAAGTTTAGACTAAAACTAATGATGTTGTGATACAAAATGAAAATATAATTGAATTTGAAACTTTTGAATATGCTTAAAAAAAATCTGAGGGTGATTTTGTTGCAATTAGCGACTTAGTTTGCAGTCGCAAATTCTATTGTAATTAATTACGGTTTAACAACCATCCACGAAGTTTGTTGCTATTTACAATAGCTTTGAAGTCATCACAAATATCCGTAGTTAAATTCAATTTTTTTTTGTAAGGAAAGTTGTAGAGTAAGATTTTAATGAGAACGAGACTTGAAAGATTCTACTAAAGCCAAAACATGAGACTTGAAAATTTAATGAATAGTTAAAAGAATTAAAGAGATTAATCTAAATAGTCATGAATTAACTAGAGTGATAGTTATTTTAGTGCTAAAAAACATTTAAAAATAAAAATAAAATTAAAAGAGAGAAAAGAAAATGAGATAAATGAAGGATCAGAAAAGGCTGCGGAAGCAGTGGATTGGAAACTCTTACGAATCTTCTGCTACTTTTTGGTAGTAATTTAAAGTGTGATAGGTTATAGTTGATGGTTAGGTTTATTGGTTTAAGATTTAAAATTTGGAAATTCTAAAGACAAGTAGCGCATATGAATTACAATAAATATATGATGATAACTATTTTTAATGACTATTTGATAATTGAATTAAAAAAAAGAGAGAGAGAGAAATGAAGGATTAGTTTTAGTTTTCACAAGAGTCATGCAGCGACCCGACAGCCACATGGACTTTTGGAAAGAGAAAGGCATTAGGCACTTCTATACATATCTGTCTTTTTATGGATTCTTCAAAGTCTTTGAAGGATTAGTTTTAGTTTAGATTTACATTTTTTCATCTATTGTTTTGAAATTTTAGATTGATATCTTTAGTTTAATTCTTGTGTTATGTTAATCCTTACCAAATTCTTTGGGTTGTAACGATTTTATGTTATAAATTTAAAATTTAAAATGCTTCCACTTAAATATACTACATGATGGATACACTGTCCGATTGCGTGTTAATTTAAGTGACATAAATGTGATCTTTACTTTCTCCAATTTCATTCTTCTTAATCACTATCTTAAATATCACTAACTAATTTGTAGTATTAAAAAACAGCATCATAATGTTATAAACTACCTTCACAATGACATTTTGGGACGCTGCTATGAAGTGATTACGCTTGATGAGTAATCCAAAGGCATTAGTTACAAGAGTAATGAAGGCCAATTTTTTTTTTGTTACCGTACTCTTAATTAAGAACATTATGTTGGGATTGCTCTTTTTTAATCCAAGAAGGAAAGAAAGGAGGGGTTTGTTTCTTTTCCAGACCCACTTCCGAAAAGGAATGAAGGGAGTGTTGGGTATAAAACCCTCTGTAGCATCGGAAACTTGGACAGTATCTGAAACGGGTAAATAAAAATAAAGTAATATCAGCATAATAATAAAATAGTAACACCAACATTTAATGTGGTTCACCCTTGAAAATGGGCTACGTCCACGAGACCAACTCCGAAATAATTCTTCCACTAATAAAATATTAGTAGGCTTATAAGAGAGAGACTTCCCTAGAAACTTTCTAGAGGCAATCTCCGAACGACTGAGATAAACTCAAAATAGTGGTACTATAGTGTTACAAACACTATACACAAAACATCACTATTTTATCACTCCCCAAATATTTCTCTCTCACAAATTTCTTTGAAGTGCAAAAATGCTTCAGAAACACATTCCCTAATCTCACCAAAAACTAATGAAGGTTCAGAAGAATCTTTAAAAGAAATAAAGAAAAGAAAAGGGAGAAGAATGAAGAAAGTTTTTTTCTTCTGTCTCTATTTTTTATGGAAAGAAGCCCTCTATTTATAGGCATAATGTTTTTACATTTTCCTACATCTTCTCAACCGACTTTACCGAGTCAAAATAATTTAAAATAATTTATTTTCTCTTATCATCAAGTGCCCACTATGAGGCGGGACCCACAATAATTCTCCCCGTCCCAGCTACATGGGGGCTTCACCATTTCGGCTTCTTGTCGACAGTATTCAAAATTTTCTTTTGGAAGAGTCTTCGTCAGCATATCTGATCCATTTTCTTCCGTATGGATCTTCTTGAGTTCTAACAGTTTCTTCTCTAATACATCCCTGATCCAGTGGTATCTCACGTCAATGAACTTTGATCTAGAATAAAAGGAGGAATTCTTTCCCAGATGAATTGCACTTTAACTGTCACATAACAGCTCGTACTTCGTCTGGTGGAAACCAAGTTCTCTCAGGAACTTTTTCCTCCATAACAACTCTTTGCATGCCTCAGTTGTTGTAATAAACTCAACTTCAGTTGTTGATAGTGCAACACATTTTTGCAGCCTTCATTGCCATTATACAGCTCCTCCTGCAAAAGAAATTAGGTATCCTGATGTGGACTTTCTAGAGTTAACATCTCCAGCCATATCAGCATCTGTATATCCCACTAACATAAGTTTCTCGTCTCCAAATTTTAGACATAAATTGGAGGTTCCACAAAGATACCTGAAAATCCATTTAATGCAGACCAATATTCTTTCCCTGGATTTGAAAGAAATCTTCTCACAACTCCTACCAAGTGAGCAATATCTGGTCAAGTACATAAAATGGCATACATCAAACTTCCAACTGTTGAAGCATATGGAACTCTATCCATCTCTTCCTTCTCTCTTTTTGTAGAAGGGAATTGTTTAGAACTTAGTCTAAAGTGATTAGCTAGAGGACATCTAACCGCTTTAGCCTTGTCCATGTTGAACCTTTGAAGTACCTCTTCAATGTACTTCTCTTGTGACAACCATAAATTCTTGGTGTTTCTGTCCCTTGTTATCCTTATAACAAGAATTTACTTTGCTGGCCCCAAATCTTTCATGGCAAATGACTTGTTAAGTTACTTCTTCAGGGTGTCAATCCTGGAAATGTTTTGGCCAAGAATCAACATGTCATCCACATAGAGCAACAAGATAATGAAATCATCATCAACAAATTTTTGCACGAATACACAGTGGTCTGAACTGGTCTTTGAGTAGCCTTGCTCCCCCATAACAGACTCAAACCTCATGTACCATTGTCTTGGCACTTGTTTCAAGTCGTACAAACTCTTTTCTAGTTTGCAGACAAAATCCTCTTTCCCTTCTTGTGCAAAACCTTCTGGTTGTTCCATGTATATCTCTTCCTCTAAATCACCATGAAGGAAGGCTGTCTTCAAATCCATTTGCTCAACTTCCAAGTCAAGACTTGCTGCCAACCCCAGCACTACACGAATGGATGTCATCTTCACCACCGGTGAGAAAATCTCATCAAAATCAATCCCTTTTCTTTGATGGAAACCCTTAAAAACTAGTCTGGCTTTGAATTGTGGTTGATGACTGTGTTCCTCATGCTTTATCTTGAACACTCATTTGTTCTTCAAAGCCCTCTTACCTTTTGGTAACTTCACCAGCTCAAAAGTTTGATTATCATGCAAGGACTTCATTTCATCTTGCATGATTTCAATCCATTTTTCCTTGTGTTCGTGATCAATTACTTCATCAAAACTTTATGGTTCTCCCCCATCAATTAGTAGCACATACTAATCTTTCGAATATCTAGTAGAGCATTGTCTGACTCGAGTAAATCTTCTCAGAAATGGAGAACCCTCCGGAGCTCGTGGTTGATCATGAATATTATCTTCAGAAATTTCTGGAGCATCTCCAGTTTCTGGTTCATCATCGTCTTCAACTTGTCTTGGCTGGGTTGTTGAAGGAATACAATGTATGCCTATTGTAACATCATCTTCCCTGGCAGCACTCTTCTGCCCTTCTTTGATATCTTCGATGGCCCCATCTTCAACAAAGACTACATCACGGCTTTTGACAAGTTTCTTCTGAGTTGGATCATAGAATCTATAGCCAAGTTGGTCTTGTCCGTAGCCAATAAACACACAATATCGTGTCTTGACATCAAGCTTGGACGTCTCATCCCTTGGAATGTACACAAAGGCTTTGCAACCAAACACCCGCAGATGATCATAGGAAACATCTTTCCCCAACCATACTCTTTCTGGAGTATCAAAATATAGAGGGACACGTGGTGAGCGATTTAGCACATGAACAGCTGTTACAATAGCTTCACCCTAGAACGTCTTTGATAACTTTGCATGTGAGAGTAGACATTTGACTCTCTCTATCAAGGTTCTATTCATCCTCTCAGCTAAAGCATTCAACTGCGGTGTCTTCGGAGGTGTTGTCTGATGTCGAATACCATTTGCTTTGCAGTAAGCATCAAATGGTCCAATATATTCTCCACAATTGTCTGTTCGGATGCATTTCAGTTTCTTTCCCGTCTGCCTCTCAACTAGAGTTAGAAATTTTTTGAAAACATCTAACACTTGGTCTTTTGATTTTAGCAGATACACCTACGTCCTTCGAGAATGATCATCAATGAAAGTCACAAAGTATTGAGCACCACCAAGTGACTTTGAAATTGGCCCACACAAATCTGAGTGTATCAGATCCAACACATTCTCCATTCTTGAAGGAAGGGAATGTTTGAAAGAAACTCTATTTTGCTTCCCTGCCTGATCCAATCCACGTAGCGCATTCTTCTTGGCTAGATATGTCATAATTTTCTCACTCATATGACCTAGCCGCTTGTGTCATAACTTAACTGTACTGTTGATACGCTAAAATCGTATCACATTTTTAGCATGTTTTTATGTATGTTTTAATGTGAAATTGAGAGTAAATTGACATTAATTGTTTACTATTTACTTGATTTCACGGTTTTTATGATTTTGGAAGTGTTAGGTGAAAAGTAGACGAAAACAGCAAATTCTGGGGCAAAAACGCAATTTTTGGAAATGTTGACCCGGTCAAAGGTCCGGGACGGGCGTCCCGACCCGGTCAAACCACCAGGACGGGCGTCCTGAACCGGGACGGGCGTCCCGAACCTGGTCAACGAATCAGGACGGGCGTCCCGAGCCGCCAGAAGCTGTCCCACATCGAATTTTTTAGAATTTTTCACTCCGGGAAGCTGCTATAAATACCCCAGGCCTCCAGCAGTTGAATTCATCCCTCTCCACTCTATCTGAGTCATTAAGTGGTTTCCAGTGTACAGTTTTCCAGTACACAACTCACTCAGAGACTCGGATCTCAGTTTTCTTTCTTATTAGTGTTTGTTTTAGTTTCTGAGAAATAGTCTCAGATCTTAGGTTTCTATAGATAGGTTCGTTTCCGGTATTCATAGAATACCCGGGGTTTCGTTAGGAGACCCTAAGAGAGCTCTAGGCGTTCGAAGAGTCAGTCCACAGGGCTAGGCTTAAGCCCAGGATGTAAGGTAAAGTCTAGCTACTAGGCTGAGGAAGCGTCCTCCGAAGGTTCTGGCGAGCAGAGTCAGGGCGGGCAATACGACGTATACAGCAGTACGCTCTGTAGGCGAGACTAAGTAAAGGGTGATTTCTTTATGGCATCAGTCCCCATACCCCTCTCTTATATGTTTTATTGCTTTGTCCTAAACATCAATTATGAATATCAGATTACGGTTTTTATGAATAGTTGTTTTGTATGTTGAAGTTATTATGTTTTTTCCGGAAATAGCCACCTGCTAAATATTCACTATGTCTGCATGTTTAATGTGCTCTTTTAAACTAACGTTAGGGTTATAGACAATTCCTAACCACGGTCTAATCATAACCTGTTTAGTTTAACAGGCATCAATTAGTATTGGTGTCTGCCATGCTAGATAAAATAACATGCTGAACACCCTGCTTGTTAAAGTAGTCTAGGTAGGAGTCGAGCTGAGTCCGATTATGCCGGCGGCTAGGGCAAGCGGTATGATCCCCGAAGTGACATAGGGCTTTCATGGATGCCTTCGTCCCGAACCGTGAGTAGGGCCGTCATTAAGGTAGGGCGGTTTATTAGAGACCTCGGATGTGGTACGCCTTTAGACACAGAACATAGTTGCAATCCAGGCTAAGATGCATCTAAAATACTCGAAGACAGTCAATCAACATATAGGAACAGTATAGCATAGAATCAGAACTCATCTTTAAAACACTTTTAGAATTAATTAGACCTGAACCTAGTGGAGAATGGATCACCCTCTCATCAAAGTATTTGATGAAGATTGCATAACTGGATTATAAGATAGGAGTTAGGATAAAAGGCTAGTTACTACTAAGCCGTTGCCACTTCCCTGGGAGTACGATAATTATTTAATAAAATCGTAGATACTTTCCAATAGACTAGCTACATGATAGGTACTCTGCCTTAGGTTCTGGCTGATTAAGTGACACCATAGACTAAATGTGACAATTAGTTAATTCACAGTCCTTAATTATTCATAATCAACATAGGGTAAAATAACACCTAATTAGCACGTCGGTCGGAAACCCATCAACTGTCATTCTCCACAGCGTTCACAGCATCTTAGGAGAGCTTTCCATGCATCGTGTACAACTTTGAGTTTTTCTTTCCTCTGGCCACCACCAATGATCCCTTGGTGAGTTTCCATGGACCATGAATGAAGGTGTTGCAGAAACCTTCATCATCTAGCTTGCCTACTGAAATTAAATTCAGGCACATGTCTAGAACATGCCTAACATTTTTCAGGACCAGTCTCGTACCATTATCTGTCTCCAGAAAATTTCTCCAATGCTTGCAACTTCTTTGACTTTGTCATTTCCCATCTTGAGAACACCAAAATGTCCAGGTGTGTAAGACGAGAAGAACTCCTTCCGTGATGTGACATGAGTGGTAGTAACATTATCAATAATCCAGTCGGTCTCATGGTTTGTAAGACTGATAGACTCCTCATCATCAAAAACGATGTTGAACTCTTCGACAACATTTGCATCTTCATCATCACTACTCTAGCGTCCTTTGTTCTGCTGTTCTTGTTTTAACTTCCGGCAGAACTTCTTGATGTGTCCTTTCTTCTTGAAGTGATGGCACTCCATGTTTGCATGCTTGTTTGACTTCCCTCGACTCTTACCCCTCGGTTTTGGACCACGAAATTGATTCCTCCCTCTGGATTCTGCAGTGAGAACATCTTGTTGCAATGAGTAACATCCTTGTGATCTCCGCCTCATTTCTTCATTTAATACTCCATTCTTCACAAATTCCATGCGTAGTACGCAGTTTGGTGCAGAATTTGTAAGTGAAATCTTCAAAGTCTCCCATGACTCTGGCAAGGAATAGAGTACAACAAGAGCAAGTAGTTCATCATCAAACTTTATGCCCATTCATAACAACTGTTGCACAATACCTAGAAGGTTGTTCAAATGATCTGTCATTGAGACACCTTCTCGGTATTTTAGTTGGATAAGTTTTTTCAGGAGAAACAGCTTGTTGTTGGTGGTTTTAGAGGAATACAAATCCTCTAACTTGTTACACAAAGTTCATGCATGAGTCTCGTCACATATGTGGTTGTACACGTTGTCTTCGAATAAAACCACATAATTGTTCATGCTCGAACGCCCACTCCTCGTCCGTCTTACCATTTGGTTTGACAATAGCAAACACAAGTAAATGCATATTCATCACAAATAGGAGATCCTTCATTTTGTTTCCCCATATATAGTAGTTTGTGCCATTCAAACTTATCATCTTGCTCGTTGCGCCTCCATGACTGTTTTGACTCTTTAAAATAGTGAATTCATATTCACTAGAGTAAAGTACTATTGAACCAAAAAAGGCATACTTTTCTGATGTGGAGGATCAGCCAAAGTTGCAGCCATAGAGCATACTCAGAAATTTCAATTAGGCTCTGATACCAGTTGTTGGGTATAAAACCCTCTGTCGCAGTGGAAACTTGGACAGTATTTGAGACAGGTAAACAAAAATAAAGTAATACGAGCAGAATAATATAATAGTGACACCAAAATTTAACGTGGTTCACCCTTGAATATGGGCTACGTCCACGGGACCAACTATGAAATAATTCTTCGACTAATAAAATATTAGTATGCTTACAAGAGAGTGACTTCCCTAGAAACTTTCTAGAGGCAAACTCCGAACGATTGAGATAAACCCAAAATAGTGGTACTATAGTGTTACAAACACTATACACAAAACATCACTATTTTGTCACTCCCCAAATATTTCTCCCTCTCACAAATTTCCTTGAAGTGCAAAGATGCTTCAGAAATACATTCCCTAATCTCACCAAAAATTAATGAAGATTCAGATGACCTTCAAAAGAAATAAAGAAAAGAAAAGGAAGAAGAATGAAGAAAGTCTTTTCTTCTCTCTCTATTTTTGATGGAAAGAAGCTCTCTATTTATAGGGCAGAATTTTTTTACATTTTTCTACAATTTTCTCAACTGACTTTACCGAGTCAAAATAATTTAAAATAAATTATTTTCTCTTATCATCAAGTGCCCACTATGAGGCGGGAGGATTGTGAGGATATCAATCCAAGTCCCACATCTGAAGAGTGTTGGGGTGTCAACCGATGTTCCACGTCTGAAGATAATGCTAGAGGTGACTAGCTTATAAGAATACCACTAACTCCATGGTATGAGACCTTTTGGGTGGCTACCCAAGAACAAAATCGTGAGGGCTTAAGTCCAAAGCGAATAATATCATACTAATATGGAGTTAAGCGGTGGACAACCCAATTCGGGCCCAACAAGTGGTATCAGAGTCAAAGGTTAGAGGGCTTGCTTATGCCAGATGTGGAGAGTCAGTGCCTTGCAGAGGATGAAAGATGATTGTCCCTCTAGGGGAGAACACGAGTATATGGTCCTTGGTTTGAGGGGAGGAGTGTTGGGGTGTCAACCCATGTCTCACATCTGAAGATAATGCTAGAGGTGACTAACTTATAAGAATACCACTAACTCCATTAGTATGAGGCTTTTTGGGTGGTTCCCTAAGAACAAAATTGTGAGGGCTTAGGCCCAAAGCGGACAATATCATACTAATAGAGTTAATTGGTGGGAGCCCAACCTTGTGGGAATATTCGGGCCCAACAGGGAGAAGGGAGGTTTCTCCTATAAAAGTGGTGAACCTCTTTTATGTTGAATGCACCATTGGATAGATATGAAGAAGAAAAAAAAAATAGTTCTCTATTCTTCTATCATCGGAGTACACCATTGGCTGTCAAGTGCATCAATTAAAGGAATTTTAGGAATGATTTTGTTTTATCTCTAGTTAAAAGTCCCATAGGATGAGAGTTAACTCTGGTTTAAATTCTCATAATATCACATTAATGGAACAAGGTTTATGTTGTAGGGTTGACATGCACCCATTTCAAAGTAAGGCGAGGAAAACAATATCACATGAGCCTTTAAATTTATTGAACTCATGACCAAATTATTTGAGAATAAATAGGTTATGAGAGTGGTTAGATCCAAATGATGTGTAAGATAAAATAAAAAATAAATAAATTTATTCATATAGAGTCAAGAAAAGATGGGACATCAATATTTATTCATACACATAAATATTCATTGGGCGACAGAAAAATGTATTGAGTGATATTTATAGAACTATTTTTTGTTGCATTATTTCAAAGGAAGTAGGAAAACGTGAAAGCTTACAATGTGGGCCTTTGATTATCCCTGCATTACTCCAAACAAGTTGCCCTCATAATTACCACAATATTTTTTGTCTCTATCAAACAATTGGCATTCATCAAGCACCATAATGAATTGGTGAGGTTTTGATAATGGGTTTTGAAATGATAAAGCAATGTTTGGGGATATAATTATTTAGAGAAATGGCACATTTATCATGTGATGATTTGAAATCACCCTTCAGTGATTTGATACTACATTCAATAATACTATGATAACATGGAATTTTATCAAAGCCATGACACTACTACAGACCAAGAGATGAGTGCAATAAAGTATCCATCACTAACCCAATAGTTTAAAGGAGTTGGCAAGTGAACTCCTAAATACTTCTTTCAAGACGAATGATTGAGGGTTCGAACCTTCTCTGGAGCCAATTATCCATCACTAGTTATTTTCAGAACTTTAATTTTTCTACCATTTTTTTCTTTTTTTTTAAAAGGGAATTTTAATTCTTTTAATCTCTACCTTAAAAGGTACAATGTCAAGTTATTACCTGACCGATTGTCTTCTCTACTTCAAGATTTAACCAATGCAATTATAGTTGATGCTTTGCATGGATTCAATTACTTGTTTCTTGAAAAAACCAAAAAAGGATTTTATTTAAAAATCAAGGAAGGGAAATATACACACATATATATAAAACAATGCTCCATTCTTGATCCATGGGTAAGCTAGTTCCTTTATGATATAGGATAATAAGCACAGAAATAATAATATCCTTTAACTTGGTTTTCGAATGCGTATAGACATCTTCATCTTGATACAATAGATTTATAACCCTTGCAAGATTCACAACTCGTTCAAGAAAGTGTATGGGAATAGTGGTATGGCATGTCGAGCATTCTTTATTTATATCTTTCTTTGCATTTTTCACCTCTTTCATAAATTCATTCGCTACGTCTTTCTTTGTTGCACCATGTTGATTCATGTAACTTTCCACAGCTAATGCCACATCTCCCCTTTCCTGTTCTTTTTGTGTGCACCGAAAGGATGATACAAAATAAGTTAAATAAGATATAAAGTTAAGGGTTTTTGTATAATTGGAAAGTGCATTGTCAATGTTACGCAAAGTCGCAATTCGATTCTTGTTGTGAGTTTCATTTCAAGAGTCAGGGTGAGGTCTTTCCCGGCTAAGAGTTAGACTCTACGGGCACAGCTTAGACAGAATCTGGTTTAGTCGGAGTCGTGATCGCTCTAGATACTAGATGCTTTAACAAAAAAAAGTATATATATTGATTCGGCAAAAATCAGTGAATATAATTACAAGGAGAAAAAAGTAAATTGGTATAGCTCGGGTTTTAAAATATATCCGAGTTATGTGTCGATTTATTAAGAATTGGTCAAATTGGTTGGTTATGAGTACACTCCGAGAATTCCAAAGTATCGAATACCTGCCAAATAGAGGAAATTCAGTGGGGATGTGGATTCCCCGTGAACTCTCTTACGATCAAGTCAGATTTTGAATTATGAAGAATATTTAGGATATCTGGAACCTATCCTCTTACATCTTCCTTGTTTCCTTTTTATAGGTGCTTACCTGAGGAAGGCACTGTCATCAATGGGTCTGCCGTTGAAATTGACAGATTTGATCGTTTCTTTTTGTTACAAGAAACGATCTTTAAATTGGGGAGTTAAATGGAGAGAGACTCCACGATTGGGGTCATAAAGTCTGCTCCTTATCCATGATTATTAATTTGTGGTCAATAATCATGGTTTTACTGCATCAGCGAAGTATTGGGCGGTTACTCTTGAGGCTGAATTATGTTTTTACCCTTGATGCGCTTTATTGGTTGTTCAGTGGCCTCTCATCGAAGTAACATATGGCAAGATATGCCGACTTCGCTGGTTGGTCGAAGTTTGATAGTTCGTCTAGCACGGGACTTCATATGTAAAAAGGAAGTTAGGGTTTCTGATGGTGACTTGCTATCTCTTCACCTTCTGAATTTGTCATTAATGGCAGAATGTTAGCCGACAGAAAAACTTTTTCACCTTTCCCGATGCGTTGATCCTTGCAAACAATTATATCTGTGTAAGTAAGACCTTTTACGACCGTTTAAGACCCTTTTATACATATACATCTTCCATTTTCTTAAGTATCTTTTTCTTTCCTTTCCCCAGAGCTTTCTGCCATTACTACTTCCGCATTCTTCTAAAGATTCCTTCGTCTTTGTTTTCATCGCAAGTTCAGTCACAGTTCTCAGATTTCTATTCCAACTGTTACTAAAAAAGATATGTTTTGTCTTCTTCTTGACGATTGGTTTCCGTTTCTTCGCCATTGTTGACCTGTATGTCAGCTTTAAATACTTTTCTGCTTATCATTGTTTGACTATTGCAAGGAGATTGTGGTTTTGCTTTATGTTTTCTCGGGAGTATTGACATGAGAAGGATATAGTTATGTATGTATTTTTCTGGTATTGGGTTATGTTTGTGAACTAGTGTAGAGTAGAACTGGCTTTGTTTTTAAGTGTCCCCTTCATCATATTTTCTGGGCTTTGGTGGTTAAATAATGCTAGGTTTTAGGAATAGTTCAAGTTTCTTTTCTGGGTAGCTTTTTGAATGGGGTTCTAAACATCGAACTTCCGTTCGCAGGTAAAAATGGCTGCCCGGTAAGGAAATGTTAGGGAAGTTGAGGCTCTTATGGCTGAAGGTTTTGGAGATCCTCAACCTGATCTCCAGCAACCAGAAGACGAAGTTACAATGGCGGTTGTTAGGGATGACCAAGCCGAGGCTCCCGTGGGGGTTCCTTTCAAGCCACCTATGCTTGAACCCCTCACTACCGACTTCTCTTTCTGGCGAAGTAGGCTTACCCAGGAACATGCTAACTCATTTGCCCATAGCTATAAAGTAGATCCCAATATATATAGGATTTTTGTAGTTCCCGGGTAGAATGTCACTTCGCCATATTCCCCTTTCCTTAGCTCACTTCGAAGTAGGACTTAGGCTTCATATGGATCCCGCCATCATAGATTTCCTAGTGTTTGCCCCAGTATAACCTGGGCAAATTCATCTGAATGTTGTTCGCACCCTTTTTTATTTAATTTGCCTTTGTCGTAGGTTAGGTTTCGAGCTTTCGATGAATATTCTCAGGATGTTTTTCTCTTCACTTCGTATGTCGGACAATACTCTTTCACTTAGTCCACGTTGGAATAAGGTCCAGCTCTTTGACTCTCTACCCAACAAGATAGATTATAAAGGGAGATGGGTAATGGTAGAGTCCAAAGTAGGTTTTCCCTTCCGCCCGAGTGTTAGTGAGGACTACCAGTGGTCTCAGATCCAACATTCCTCCTCTCTTAACTATTCTGAGAGATCTTTCTTAGAAATTGTTACTCGGGACTTAGGAGATAGTCACCGACATCAGTCCCGGGTATATTCCTCCACCGATTTGTTAAGTTAGGCTAGTTTGAGGTGGCGCGTATAAAGGCTGGCTTGGATGCCCTTAAGAGGGAGTTGGGCTTTGAAGTAGAAAGTCCCAACCATGACTGGATCATACACCCCGGGGGTATTTTTTCAACGCACTACGAGTTGTGCACTTCCACTGCCCGGAGTTGTCGTACTGGCCGGGGTAACTTTGTTTTTTTTATTTTATTTTTAACTGACTAACTTCTCTTTTTTGTAGGTCCAACCATGTTCGGAATAGCTTGGGGAAATTGGGAGGAGAGCAGGAATGTGAGGTAATCTCACCTGGACTCCCTACCCCGCTTTCCTCCATGGTTGGTGGATATGGCTGCCTCGGGTGACCTTGTCCCCTCGCGTCCCTCTTCTGCCGGCCAGGCACCTCGTCGGGGAAGGAACCCCCGACGTTCGAGAGATGGGGAAGTTAGGGCCACGACTCCCCAATCTGCCCCATCGGGACCTCGGAGGGAAGAGGTTGCCGAAACGGCTGAAGTGTGATACGCAAAAATCGTATCACCTTTTTAGCATGTTTTTATGTATGAATTTGGGTGAAATTGAAGGGTAATTTGATCTTGATTGTTCATTATTTACTTAATTTCACGGTTTTTATGATTTTGGAAGTGTCAGGTGAAAAGTAGACGAAAACAGCAAATTTTGGGGCAAAAACACAATTTTTGGAAATATTGACTTAGTCAACGGGTCAGGACGAGCGTCCCAAACCCAGGACGGGCATCCAAGACTCGGGACGGGCGTCCCGACCTGGTCAACAGATCAGGACGGGCGTCCCAATCCGGGACGGGCGTCCCGAACCCCCAGATCCAGTCCCACATCGAATTTTTGCTGAAAAATCACCCCGGGAAGCTGCTATAAATACCCCAGGCCTCCAGTAGTTGAATTCATTCCTCTCCACTCGATCTGAGTCATTTAGTGGTTTCACGTGTACTCTTCACTAGTACACAACTCACTTAGAGACTCGGATCTCAGTTTTCCTTCTTATTAGTGTTTTGTTTTAGTTTCTGAGAAATAGTCTCAGATCTTAGGCTTCTATAGATAGGTTCGTTTCTAGTATTCATAGAATACCCGGGATTTCGTTAGGAGATCCTAAGAGGGCTCTAGGCGTTCGAAGAGTCAGTCTACAGGGCTGGGCTTAAGCTGGGTATTAAGGTAAAGCCCAGTTACTAGGCTGAGGAAGCGTCCTCCGAAGGTTCTAGCGAGCAGAGTCAGGGCGAGCAATACGACATATACAGCAGTACGCTCCGTCGGTGAGACTATGTAAAAGGTGATTTCTTTATGGCATCAGTCCCCATGTCCCTCTCTTATATGTTGTTATTGTATTGTTCTAAATATTTATTATGAATGCGAGATTACGATTTTTATGAATAGTTGTTTTATATGTTGACATTGTTATGTTTTTCCGGAAATAGCCACCTGCTTAACATTCACTATGTCTGCATGTCTAATGTGCTCTTTTAAACTAAAGTTAGGGTTATAGACAATTCCTAACTACGGTCTAATCATAACCTGTTTAGTTTAACAGGCATCAATTAGTATTGGTGTCTGCCATGCTAGATAAAATAACATACTGAACACCCTGTTTGTTAGAGTAGTCTAGGGGAAGCCGAGCTGAGTCCGATTATGCCGGCAGCTAGGGCAAGCCGTATGATCCCCGAAGTGACATAGGGCTTTCATGGATGCCTTCGTACCGAACCGTGAGTAGGGCCGTCATTAAGGTAGGGCGGTTTATTAGAAACCTCGGATGTGGTACGCCTTTAGACACAGAACATAGTTGCAATCCAGGCTAAGACATGTCTAAAATATTCGAACTTAGGTCATTCAACATATAGGAACAGTATAACATAGAATCAGAACTCATCTATAAAACACTTCTAGGATTAATTAGACTTAAACCTAGTGGAGAATGAATCACCCTCTCATCAAAATATTTGATGAAGATTGCATAACTGGATCATAAGATAGGAGTTAGGATAAAAGGCTAGTTACTACTAAGCCGTTGCCACTTCCCTAGGAGTACGATATTTAACTTAATAAAATCGTAGATACTTTCCAACAGACTAGCTACACGATAGGTACTCTGCCTTAGGTTTTGGCTGATTAAGTGACACCATAGAGACTAAATGTGACAATTAGTCAATCACAGTCCTTAATTATTCATAATCAACATAGGGTAAAATAACACCTATTTAGCATGTCAACCGGAATCCCATCAGATTTTTGGCGCCGTTGCCGGGGAAATATCATAACGAATTTAGGATTCCTGATCAAAATTCTAGAAGCTTATGATAGGTAACGGTAGTAATCTAGACCTTAAACCTAACACTTGTTTTATGCTAGTTAGACAATCAGTTTCCGAAATATAGGATTATCATAACTAATTGATTTTAGATATCATTTGAAATTAAGACACTTAGGATAATCAAATTTTAGAAAATTATTCTAAAACCGTATTGAGGAAATTTAATTGCTTTCGAAATATAAAAAGAAAAAAAATGTTAAAAATTTAAAATCCAAAAAGAATGTATTTTTCTTGCTCAATGGTAAGTTGTTCTTTTCCCTATCCCTTGTTCTTTCTTAGTTGTTTTCTTAGTTCTACATTTGTTGCTCTTTTTCGTGTTATTTCTATTTGTTAATTTCGAAAAAAATAAAATTGGAAATGAGGATAGAATATTTTTCTGATTTGTCAAATTTTGGCTCAGAGTTTAATCTGGAAGAAATATCATTATGGAATTTTCTCTTAGGTTAGACGGAATCATGAAATAAAATTTTCTTTAATAGACAGACCTCTGAGTATTCTAATGAGAAAGGATGTTCCTTTTGTTTGATGATAAATGCATGAGATTGTTTAAACCAAAAGGAATTATTGCACCCATTATGACATCACCTAATTGGAATTTGCTTGGTGAATTAATATGTGATGCTAGTGACCATGTAGTAATGATTGTTTCAGGAAATAGGCATGATTAGAACTTCATACAAGTAAGACCTTTTACTGATGCCTAGTAGAACCTTACCACCACTGAAAAGGGATTACTAGTTATTGCATATGCTTATGATACATTCATGCCATGCCTAGTCTAAACAATAGGTTACACTGATCACTCTGAGATATCTGTGTTCAATAAAACTAATGTTGAACCATAGTTGATTAAGTTAGGTTTTATTGTTACTTGAATTTGATATAGAATGAAGGGATAAGAAAAAGGGTTGAAAATCTAGAAAGCAAACCATTGGTCTAGATTAGAAAACCCCGAGTTAGAGGCTAGTGTAATACTGATAAATTTTTTGATGAAAACTTATTTGCATTGTTTTGCTATGTATAATAATTCTCATCTGTGATTTATTTCAAATTATCTAGTCACTGAATAAGTTCCAAGTGATATGACTTATCAGCAAAAGAAGAAATTCTTTGCTGATTTGAAATATTACTACTTGGCAGTTTCTCTTCTATTTCAAATTTTTGGCAGATCAGTTGATCAGAAAACGTGTCTCGAAAGACGAAGGCCACAAAATTTGGAGCATTGTCATCAAGGATCTACAGGAGACCAATTGGCTGCTATCAACACTGTCCAGAAAGTGTTGAAAGCAGGATCTTGTTGGACCCACCATATTCAAGGATTTTTGTATCTCTGATACAGTCCCCCATTGTTGTTTCTCATTTGTCAACTGGTGTTCGTTTTCCTCTGGACACAAGATACAGAGGATTAAAAAGATGAACCTGCAATAAAAATTTCTATGTGCCATTCTTTGAAGTATTATAATGTTTCCATATTACTATTTCCAATGATTCACATCATTCTCTTATTGATTCCTCCTTATAGATGTGAATTATAAGACGATCTAATATGGTAATCATAGGTTTAGTCCAAAATTTATGGTTGGATGTGAGGGTGCCAAGTGAATGTTGATCCGAAACTAAGCTAGTCACCCTTGGATCATTCATTATAATTTTCAAAGTCATGAGACAATCGAATAAAAGATCCTCTCGACTAAATATGGAGATCTTACATTTTTACTTTAAATATCAATTACTTGCTTTCTAAGATTAGTTTTAGTTTATATCTACACTCTTTCATCTATTGTTTTAGAATTCTAGATTGATTTCTATGGTTTAATTCTTGTGTTATGTTAATCTTTACGAAGTTCTTTGGGTTGTAACAATTTTATCGTATAAATTTAAAATCTAAGATGCTTCCACTTAAATATACTACATGATGGATACACTGTCTAATTACATGTTAATTTAAGTGACATAAATGTGATCTTTACTTTCTCAGTTTCATATCCTAATCACTACCTTAAATCACCAACTAATTTGTAGTATTAAAAAACCGCATCATAATGTTATAAACTACCTTCAGAATGACATTTTGGGACGCTGCTATGAAGTGATTACACTTGATGAGTAACCCAAAGACATTAGTTACAAGAGTCCTGAAGGCCAAATTTTTATGTTGGGATTGCTCTTTTTTCAATCTGAGTTGTGTACCTTCATGTATTCTTAGACTAATAAACGTTATTTCAAGAGTAATTTGTTGGTTAAAAACTTTGTCATCTAGAGACTTTCAAGCTTGAACCACCGACCAGAAGCAAATTGTTCATCAGCGACTTGAATGATAACTTAATTAGCAAGGCACAACATGATTGTTGAGTGTGCCTTATCCTCCAGATTGGCCACCTTAGCGATTTTGGAACCCATTGCATTTCCTGTCAACAGTGCCCACAAACCTTGTTGCTTTAACAAGGCTCACATCTTGATCTGCCACAGACTTAAATTATCTTTTCACATGAATTTATCCATCTAAAAGTTTAAAGATGACATCTTTCTCACCAAAATTATAACCTAATAAAACTTTGGCTCTAATACCAATTTGTTATAACGGAAGCGTTGTGATAATAATTTATTATGACAAACATGGATAATGTCAAGTTGTTGTGATGACTCATAGTCTTCTCCACTTTAGGATTTAACCTATGCTATATAGTTGATGCTTTGCATGGATTCAATTACTTGTTTCTTGAAAAAAAAGAAAAAGAAAAAGTAATTTATTTAAAAATCAAGAAAGTGAAATACATTATATATATAAAAATGCTCCATACTTGATACATGGGTAAGCTAGTTCCCTTATGGCACCGGGTCAATAAGCACAGAAGTAATAGTATCTTTAAACTTGGTTGTGGAATGTGTATAGGAATCTTGATCTTGATACAATAGATTTATAACTTTTGCAAGATTGACAACTCGTTCAAGAAAGTGCATGGGAATAGTGGTATTGCATGTCAAGCATTCTTTATTTATATCTTTCCATGCATTTTTCACCTCTTTCATAAATTCATTGATTGTTTCTTTCTTTGATGCACCATGTTGATTCATGTAGCACTCCACAGCTGACACCACATGTCCTCTTTTCTGTTCAAACTGTGAACAAATATCAAAAGAAAATTATTATACAAAAGATTTAAATGTAAGGATAGACATGGTTCAATTTTCTACCTCATAGCCAGCCATATCGTCCATTAATCTACATATTACTGAGGAAGCTCTAACAATCAATGGCTCATTCACTACCCAATCAACAACTTCCTTAGTAATTATGTTTCCATCCATGCAAACAAAAGAAGTTGTGGATAACATCATGTATGCACCCGAGACAAGTGCAACCTTCATGTACTCTTCCATTGTTGGTACATAGCCATTGTGAAACCAATAAGCTTCATTGAGGTATGATCTTACTAATTTCTTCATCTAATAGGTTATATAGTTAAATTAGTAATTTCCAGACTTTAACAATTACATAATTTTGACTAGATTAATAAATTGAGGGAAAACTTACTTCATCCTTTGGAAAATTTACCAAGAAGGATTTGCGTTCCTTGGCTAATTCATTCTCCATTTCAAAGAAAACATCCAACAAGGCCTTGTAAAAATGTCTTAGGTACAATGGCACTTCATTTACGGCATTGATATCCCATCTAAATAAACACATTAACATCATCATCATCAGTAGAATGAAAAACATTTTTCATGTAAATAAATACATACCTTTGTATTGCTTCGGTAAAAGGAAAAAGTTCATCAATAGTTCCATAAACGTCATAGATGTCATCAATGACTGAGGTCATGGCAATAACCTTAGTCATCATTCTTCTTCCCATAGAATATTGGGGTTCAAAGCATACTCCCAATATCCAAAAATAACACTCCACCAATCTATCTCTAGCAAATGGTAAACTTGATGCAAAATCTAACTCTTTCCACCATCTGTGAAAATATTAATTTCAATCAAAGAATTAGTATCAAACACATGCAAGAATGCAAAAATTGAAATTTAAGTGAGCCAACTAACTTTGTAAGTTCACAGAGCTCCTTTTGATGTTGTCTTTGGAGCATATTGAAGTCCAATTTTGCTAAATTGACACTACTAGAAAAATCAATTTTAGCGACGGATATTTGCGACGGCCTCATAGCCGTCGCAAATTGCAACCAAATTGCGACCGCCTACTAAGCAGTCACAAATTGCGACCGAATTTGCGACCGCCTAATAAGCCGTCGCAAATTGCGACCGAATTTGCGACGGCCTACTAAGCCGTCACAAATTGCGACCGAATATGCCCGACTATCAGCCGTCGCAAATTGCAACCAAATTGCGACCGCCTACTAAGCCGTCGCAAATTGCAACCAAATGCGACCGCCTACTAATCCGTCGCAAATTGCAACCAAATTTGCGACCGCCTACTAAGCCGTCGCAAATTGCAACCAAATTTGCGACCGCCTACTAAGCCGTCGCAAATTGCAACCAAATTTGCGACCGCCTACTAAGCGTCGCAAATTGCAACCAATTTGCGACCCTACTAAGCGTCGCAAATTGCAACCATATTGCGACCGCCTACTAAGCGTCACAAATTGCAACCAAATTTACGACCGCCTACATAGTCGTCGCAAATTGCAACCAAATTGCGACCACCTACTAAGCTGTCGCAAATTACAACTAAATTTGCGACCGCCTACTAAGCCGTCGGAAATTATAATAGAATTTGCGACTACCTACTAACCGGTCGCAAATTGCAACCGAATTTGCGACCGCCTACTAACCCGTCGCAAAATGCAACAGAATTTGTGACCGCCTACTATAACCCGTCGCAAATTGCAACAGAATTTGCGACTGCCTACTAATCCGGTCGCAAATTGCAACCGAATTTGCGACCGCCTACTAACCCGTCTTAAATTGCAACAGAATTTGTGACCGCCTCCTATAACCCGTCGCAAATTGCAACTGAATTTGCGACTACCTACTAATCCGTCGCTATTTTGCAATTAATTTGTGACAGATTTATTTTGATTATTTTTTATTTTTAATTAAATACATAAATTTATATATATATTACCATTTTACTTTCATCATAATACATTGTTAAAAGATAGTTCTTTCCATAAGAATATATATTCATGATAAACACACCAAATCAAAGAAAGAAATAAAGAAAAAAAGATTCATGATAAACACACCAAATCAAATGAAAAGATTTTGACTTTTCCATGCAATATGGACACGCAAATTTTCCAGCCGTGCTCCAACCACTAAAAAAAAAACCAGTCTCAGCTACAAAAAATAATTACAAATTCAAGGGGCAACAGAGCTGGAGCCCGGGGCAGCAGAGCTAGGCCCTTCACCCAACAAGTCCCAAAAAGTAGGGGTAGAAGGCTGCGGTGGAGTCCAAACTGGTTTACCTTTTCTCTCATCCCGCTCCCGCAACGCTTCTAACTCCTCAGAGGTGTAGGGGACGAAGTCGGCACCCTGACGGCAGAAGTCATTGTCAAAGTTTGATTTGAAGGATTGGAGGAGGACTGACTTATCTTCGAAATACGGATGCAACTGCCTTATGACATGAATACATCCCTTGTCCAGAAAGGAACTTGCTTCGCGGCTAACCTCCAAATGATACTCAGAAGATTTCTTGAAGTCGTCAATAATTTTCCTCTTGAAATCCTCTGAGCGACATTGATCAAGTTCCTCCTGCAGAGACTGACGGCTTGCAACAGCCTCATCTCTGTCATACTTTAACTTAGCCCTCTCCTCCAGCAGCGACCTTTTGATTATCGTCAATTCAGATACCTCCGTCTTCAGGCCTGCCATCAACCTCCTCCTTTCCTCTGTTTCGTGGACATAGTACTGCTTTTCAACAGTCAATGACTCTACAAGAGCTGCTTGCTTACTAACCTCTTGCTCCAACGAAAGCAGACGAGGTTCATTAACACGCCTCCATTCCGCATTTGCTGCTGCCTGCTCAGTCTGTTTGTTTGCTCGGGACCTAGATATATGGAGTGCTAGAGAAGAAGCCTACAAAAAAAAAAGACAAGTCATGAATAATTCCCAAAGGAAAACTCAAAAAATAAAAAAAAAAGAAGAAGAAGAGAGGAAAAAGCATACCCGAGCAAACAAAGCCCCAAGGCGATTGGTAGCCTCTTCCACAGACATTTCGCTCATCCCGGCCAGACTGCTCGGGTCATGAGCACGTTCCAGAATAGCCTCACCAACCAAGGTTGCGACATAAGGATTGTTGAATCGAAGGTTGGTGAGCGGCGGAGTCCTCTCCACTATCTCCATGGCCAGGGACTTGAAATCCTCTGCCTCTGTAGGTAACTCAAACCCCGGTTGAAGCCAAGAAGCGCCGGGAGACTTGGAGTTTACCTCAGGTTCAGCTGCCGGAGTATCCCTCCCGTCATCAACAGGAGAAGGCTCAACCGGAGTAGACCCAGAAGTAGGTTGAGCTGCCAGCGGGACTGCCTCCAAAACCTCTTCCGAAGCTGGCGAGGTAGGTGACAAGGGTGCAGAAGTGTCTTCAGAAAAGTCCCGAGGTAAGTCTTCTGCAGGACGTCTAGGCGAAGTCCTCCTCTTTTGGCGAGGACGAAGTCCCTCTTCCTCCTCCGGAGAAGCTTCCCCACGAGACTCTGGAGCTGAACGCGGGGTTTCCTCCCGGGGCCGTCGGACTCCCCTGCTCCGTTTGGGAACCTCAGCAGATGAGGCATACGTCAGCGGAGTATCCCCAGAGGCACCCCGGTCTATGAGTTTAGGAGGGAATCGAGGTAGGGAGTTCAGATGACTTTGTCGAATATCCCTCTCTTCCTCCCGTTCTCCCCAGACTGTCTTAAACATCGTCGGACCTGCAAACACAAACAGAGATCAATACCGAGAGAGAAAAAATAAATATATATATATATATATATATATATATATATATGTGTGTGTGTGTGTGTGTGTGTGCACAAGTTATACCCTTGCCAGTCGACAACCCTGACCCAGAAACACGCATCACACTGATACGAAAAGACACCCCCGGGGTGTATGGTCCAATCCTCATTTGGCTCCTCCTTTGGGAAGCCCAGCTCCTTTTTCCTCTCTGAAAAACCAGGGCCTATCCCACACCATCTTAGACTCGATTCACTAAGCAAATCGGCGGGAAGAATACACCCGTGTTTGTTTCTGTCTATCATCACCTAAGTCTCGGGTAATGATTTCTAGAAAGGACTTCTCCGAATGACTAAGTGTAGAGGGATATTGGATTTGGGGCCATTGGAAGTTCTCATTTACATAAGGACGGAAGGGGAAGCCAATGCGGGATTCTATCATCATCCACCTCTCCTTAAATTCTACTTTATTAGGGGGGGAATCAAAAAGTAAAACTCTATTCTTACGAGGCCGAATTGAAAGAATGTTATCAGCCATCCGAAGAGAAGAAAAGAACATACTAAGAATATTGTCAGTCAATTCAAAACCTAGACGACGACAAAGGCAAATTAAACAGAACATTGTCCGGACAGTGTTCGGATGAACCTGCCCAGGTTGGACACGAGCAAAAATAAGAAAATCTGCAAAGGCGGGGTCCATGGGAAGATGGAACCCCAATTCAAAATGGGCTAAAGGAACAGGAATACGATGTAGAGACATCTTTCCAGCTAAAGGCTCTAAAAAAATCCTATAAACCCTAGGGTCGAGACTATACTTACGGGCAAAGGATTCGGCTTGTTCCCTAGTAATTCTATTCCTACTTAAAGGGAAATCAGACGGTGGAGGACCAGGCATGGGTGGTTGAAAAGGAACCCCTTCCGGAACCTCACCCCGAGTTGACCTCCTAGCCACTATCACCTTTGGTCGAACAGGTCTAGGGCTACCAAAACCTTCCTCCATCAACTCCTCAACTTCCCTATTATTTCCCTTTCGTGCAGCCATATCCTACTGCGAATGGAAGCCCAACACTTAGAACTCCATGCAAGTACAGAGCTATCCGAAATACAATATATATAAATATAGAACAAAAACGAGGGAGGTGATGGAAGTGACCTGCTATCTTATAAAAGAAAAAATTATTTCAGAAGAAAACAAATTTATAAAGATGATTGAAAAAGTTTGTTTTAAAATAGAATTAAAGAATATCATCAGAGTAATTTTAAATGTATATCATATATATATATATATATATATATATATATATAGTATTAAATAAAAGGGAAAAAAAGAAGAAATGATTTGTATCTTGAGTGGCCAACAAATTAGCATCAATCACCTGTTATATATATATATATATATATATATATATATATAATGGCTGCCAGGGAGGCTGCCAAATGATTTGTATCATTATATATATATATATATATATGTATGTATGTGTAATGAGACAAGAAGATGATTATTAAGGAAAGAAAGGACATCCTACGTACTGGTACTCACTAGGACATCCTACGTACGAGTGAAAAAAAACTTCACAGCGCGGAAGATTAACAGAAGCTGTACCCTTTTTTTTATTTATTTTAAAAATTATGATTATAAGTTAATTCTTTGTCCAAACACAAATACTCAAAAAAGCCAACAGTTGTGAATATATATATTTTTTTTTTCGTGTCATTTTCACTAAGTGGGAAAAGGGAAAAAAAAAGAAATTGGAAGTGCATCAACTAAGTTGGAGGGTAGCAAATGCGTTGATTGCTCATTTTCATGATTCATCAACAAGCCAACCAAACATCATCACCTTTGGTCAACTAACCCATTATATCTTAGGGAATAACTTTAAGCAAACCCCATTATTTTCTTTTCTTTTCTATTTTATTAAACAAATATATATTTGGCAATGTATTGATTATTAAGCAAAAGTATAGGATTTGAATCGTTTAAACAAATATATATTTGGCAATGTATTGATTATTTTACCATTATCTATGAATGAAGGAACCAATATATATATATGTTTCCATGTAAAAGTATAAAAAACTAAGAGTTTAAAGGGGAAACCACATGATATATATATATATATATATATATATATTAGATAGAGTACTGCAAAAAGCATATTTATTAAGTCTTGACGAAATAAAAACTACTAGAAAGATAAAAAGGGGAACTCTTGAGTTCCAACAAAACTGTTTATTACAAAGTCCTAATACATACAAACTTTACATAGAAATTAAACCCTAAAATCAAGACTTGTTTCCACCTCCTCAAACACTTCCATTCCTGCGAAAAAATAAATCAAAAAGAAAAAAATTTCAACACATACAAACATATATATATATATATATATATTCTAGGGTAAAAAACATACTTGTTTCTCTCAAAGGTAAAAGGGAGCAAGAGCCACCTCAATGTTATGCATTGTATACTGCAGAAGCTTACTAACATTATCGAGAGCCTGATCAGAAACATTGGCTAAAGGATTAGAATCCACAACAATTTGAAAAGAAATTGTGAGAAGAGTTCCATTTTGAAGATCAGCATCACAAATAGCAGCATCATCAGCAGCAGCAGGATGATCCAAGGGAGGTCCACTGGGAATAATGGTGAAACCAGAAGGAAGAAGTTGAATAATCTCAGGATCTCCACCGCCGAATAACACTTTCGCCGCTGTCACGTCCAACGGTGCATAAACTATGAATGAAGTTGTTGGTTCACATCTGCTTGAAAGATGAACACACCTCCATGATCTATTCTTGGACCCTTTTCCAATATAAACAAAAAAATTAGATTTTCGATGCCCTAATTTGAACAAATTCACAAAAAAAAAATAAGATGAAATTTAGGGTTCATATATATCTTACTGTAACTTGTAAGATAGATACACAATTGCCATCTTCCGATCCACTTCCCATGTAAAGAATTTCTTTCACATAACCATTAAAGCTTATAATGTCCCACTAAAACAAAAAAAAAATTTTACTCGTTATAATATCACAAGAAATTATACTGTGTGTTTATAAAAAAAAACTAAAATATGGATATAAATAGTATTGAATAAAAGCATCAAGTTGTACCTCCAATCGATTCTTGTAATTACGCAAATACTCGAATACGATTTTAGGCAAAGTTGGAAGCAAATAACAAAAAGAAGCACTTATTGTAAGACCAGTTGGTACACCAATATTTCTGATTTTTCCTTCTCATAATCCTTACATCAGCAATGTCATTTCCAGAAATTGGTGTCCAAAGATCGCCACCAGAAGCAGAGACACCACCAGAGAAACCCAACACCATTCTTTCAGCAAGGATTCGGAAATTTTGGTGTGCTTCAGGATGTAGAGCTACATCTATAGCAAAAAAAAAAGTATATATAGATAGTATGAATATTTTGTAAATAATTTTGAAAAAAAATAAATAAAAGAGATAAATATTTCACCCATGTCATTGAGGGATTCACAATATTGGTAATCTGATATTCCCATTGCACATCCAAGACGTTCGCATTGTAGATCATTCATGTTGTTGTCGTCATCCGGCAAAACCCATTGCTGCTCATTTGGTTGTTGTTCATCGTGACAAGAAACATAAATTTGTTCCACTGCTGAATTATCATTATTACTGAAAAGTAGTGGATTGGAGAAATTGGAAATCATATTTTCAAATTGGTGATGCATCCCTGAATTTTCTGATTGAAACCAACCATACTGATGAAGAAGATCTTGTGGAAGATATTTATTAGGGTTTGTATTGTTTGTACCATTTATATTTATTCTACACTGAGCTGCTGCTGCTGCTACTGCTGCTTGTTCCTTTAGTGATGCTAGTTGTGCTTGTAGATTCACTACCTGTGGATGTTATACGAAATCGCGAGTTTATTATATATATATATATATATATATATATATATATATATATATACCTGTTGTTGGAGGGAAACGATTTCTGAGACACAGCCATAAATGGGATCTTGAAGTCTGGCTTGAGCTTCATAAGCAATGGTAACAGCAGCTTCACAACGATAAGTGATGGGAACATGAGCAAGCTGTTTGGAGAAATTACTGGCTCCAAAAACTTTATGAATGGCTGCAAAATTGCATGCTCCATCCATAAAGCAGAAGTAAGGTGCAAATACACAATCTCTAACACATTTTCTTCTCAGAAATTTACACGCACCACAAGGTGAACCAGATCCTGTCATCTTCTTCTTAAATTTTAATTCTATATATTCTTCCTTAATTTCTAGCTAGAAGAATGAATGGATGGATGAATTCAGGGTTAGAACTAAAAAGAAAAAAAAACACAGACCAGAATTTTAGGGTTTATAGTTAATTATGTTTAATTAGAGAATATCTTTTTATTACCCTACTTCCTTAAATTAGGGTTTATGGACCCCACTTCCATCCTCAATTATAATTATATTAACTTTATTTATATTTATACTATATTTATATACTATATTTATTGGGCACTTTTCCTTAAACGGGTAATTGTCTCTCTCTCTCATCCCTAGAGACTTTTCTATTCCCAAGTCCAACTTGGTAGAAGGACAGGGAATCTTAAAAAGTGAAACTGTTTCCACTTTCAAGTAAAAAATTTTACCTTAATTTATGAAACAGTAATTTATGTGTTATACAAATTTATGAAACAGTAATTTATGTGTTATACAAAACAGAAAAATAAAGCAACTATAATATTTTCTTTGTGGACTATAATATTTTCTTTTAAAAAATATTTGCTACCACATATTATAGTCAAGACAATCATTTGCTACCACATAAATCTCCTCTGTGGCAGGTCCCTCCAAATATTTTCATGAAATTAAGTTTTATATGTTTTTTCTTCAATTCATCATTGCTTTACTTTACTTCTATTTTTATTATTTACTACTTTCCTTTTTCTTTTTTCATCTTCTGCTCAACTCTAAATATGGCAAAATTCATGTTATCTAATAAATAAACAATATATATATATGCATACGTAAGTATCATATCATTTAAATTATCTTTTATGATTATTTCCGACTGACAAAGTATAATGCTAGATGAAGTAATTGAATATTTGAAACAACTGCAAGCACAAGTTCAAATGATGAACAGAATGAACATGTCTTCGATTCTGCAATTCCTGATCCTTTATCTGTTTTTCTTGCGTGTCAATCACAAGTAAAAATTAAATAAAAATATTTTTGATTTTACAATATTTTTTTTAAATGAAAAAAATTATTACAAGTAAAAATAAATTATACAATTTTTGGCAGCCTATGACAATGGATGCTTACACGAGGATAGCATCGCTATATATATTTCATCAGATATTTCTGTTTTTTTTATAAAGATAGATAAATATCTTTTACAAAGCATTAAAAAAAAAAAAGAACATGTAGATTGGAGATCCTCTTCTTTAGTTAATTTTAGTTTAGATTTTGTACTTCGTTAGCCTCTATAGTCTGTTAACTATGTTCTTATGTGACTATCAATCCTGTGGGTGAATTGTCTAGCTAGATGGGCATTACTTTGTTGGATATGTTTCTCCCTAGTTTCTACCTTCTGATGTTGCTCAAGAATTGAGAGAGTTTTGTAACTCATTCTGATATTTCATCAGATGTTTCTATTTTTAATAAAGATATATAAATATCTTTTACTAAAACATAAAAATAAAAATTTATAAAATAAAAATTAAATTTAAATTTTAGATTTAGAATATTATAAAAAAAATATATATATATATATATATATATATATAATATTATTAAATAAAGGGAAAAAAAGAAGAAATGATTTGTATCTTGAGTGGCCAACAAGTATGCATCAACCACCTGTTATATATATATATATAATAATAATATTGTATATTATATATATATATATATTGTGTGTGTAATGAGACAAGAAGATGATTATTAAGGAAAGAAAGGACATCCTACGTACTGGTACTCACTAGGACATCCTACGTACGAGTGAAAAAAAACTTCACAGCGCGGAAGATTAACAGAAGTTGTACCTTTTTTTTTTTTTTTTAAATTATGATTATAAGTTAATTCTTTGTCCAAACACTAAATATTCAAAAAAGCCAACAGTTGTGAATATTATATATATATTTTTTTCGTGTCATTTTCACTAAGTGGGAAAAGGGAAAAAAAAAAAAGAAATTGGAAGTGCATCAACTAAGTTGGAGGGTAGCAAATGCGTTGATTGCTCATTTTCATGATTCATCAACAAGCCAACCAAACATCATCACCTTTGGTCAACTAACCCATTATATCTTAGGGAATAACTTTAAGCAAACCCCATTATTTTCTTTTCTTTTCTTATTTTATTAAATAAAAAAAAAAAAACCCTCTTTCTTCTTCTTCCACCTGTCTTCCTTTTTCCCCTCAGACAGATATCTATCCCCATGGAAAGAAGAATCATGTAAGTAAGAAACTCTTGGTTTTGGTTTTGGTTTTTATACCAAAATTTTAGATGGGTTCCGAAAGGCAAAGTAGAATGTTTGTTGTTCATGGATTTCATGCATACAAAATGTACGTTTTAGGAGGAAGAGGAATCCTTTATTCTATCAATCATTCCAAAATGCTTTTATTTTTATTCCTTTTTTTTTTCTCTCTTGATTTATAACCATATGTATATATACATATATATATATATATAATATATAATATATATAATATATATATATATACACACTTCCCGATTCCCTTCAAACAGACAGTCCGCTCTCCTCTTTTCAGGTCTCTCTCTCTCTCTCTCTTCAATTCCTCCTCGATACTGATGTTTTCCTCTCTCCCCTTTATCTCTTCTCACCAAAGCTTTGATCGAGATTTCTATATATCTATCCATCTCTCTCTCTATATATAAAATTATGATATATATAAAGGTGAATATATATATATATATATATATATATATATTTACACACAAATTAACAACATTATCTAGACTAAACTCAACTCAAAATTTTTTTATCTCAAACTAAACTCAAAAATTCGTTTCCCCCCTCAAACTAAACTCAAAAATTCTTTTCCCCCTCAAACTAAACTCATCCTCCTCTTCTTTCCCTCTCAAACCCATCTCCTTCTCCCAAAAAAAACTCTTTCCCTCTCAAACCCATCTTCTTCTCTCCCAAAATATAGTTGAAAATAAATTTATTCTTGTTGGTCGTTCTTCTTTTGGCAGTATCTTGATAAGATACTTGTTGTAAATGGAAGTTTTGCTAAAATTAACTTTTTTCACTTTTCAATGTGTGAGGGGTTGTTGTTCAATATTATGAACACATTATTCAGATTTAATTCCTGCAGCAAGTCCAAACAAGTCAAGTACTTGATGCTAATTCAACAATATACATCTCAAGTTTCCTTACATGATGCTATTTTCCCTTCATATAAGTTATTGCAAATGCAATTCCCATTCAAATTGTTTGCTGATTTTCTTATTAACTGATCTTCTCCATATAGTTCTGTCTATGAAGATGGAAGATTCTGTGAGACTTTCCATTCAAATGAGGATGGGTGGAGAGATTGTGAATCTTGTGGCAAGGTGAGATGCTTAATTTGGAAGATTTGGTTCATAGATATCAGGAAATATTCAAAATATGATTATCAAAATCAGTGACACAGACATTTTGTGATAGGCATTCTTTCCAGACATTTTGGAGCCCCGTGGACTCCCTATCAAAATCAGTGACACAGAAGGAAAAGAATGGGAGGCTAACTACCGTTACTGGATAAATGCTGGCAGTAAGATATATATTATGGAAGGGCTCAGAGAACTTATGATATCTAAGGAATGGCAAGCTGGTGATACAGGTGATGTAATCTAATACTTCAAAGAAATTGCCTCAGAAGTGGAATTATCATTTTTTATTATGATATTCTCTTCTATTTATTTGGAAGAACAAAAAAAAAAAAATGGTTATACTTTGAATTTGGAATTTATACGAGGAACGATGAAGTCAGCTAATTCCCAATGGATGTCTGCAGTTCCACGCATTTGCAACAGGCAAGTTTTGATGGACAGATGGATGCTTCTAAGTTAGAACATACTAATGTAGATGTTATTTAGGATACTTAAAATGTTTTTAATATTAGAATACTACTATATATTTATTATTATTACAATAACAATTTAGAATATTTTATTATTTAGATTTTATATATATATTGTAATATTATTATTATTGATTTTTTTTGTTATTTTTTGTTTCCTATCATTATGTTTTTGGATATTATATCTAATTTAAAATTTTTATGAATTTATATATATATCTATCTATCTATATATCTCTTTAATTCTCATTCGTTGCAAATTAATTGCAAAATAGCGACGGATTTGATCGTCGCAAATTTGTTGCTATTTGCGACGATTTTTGTGTCGTCGTAATTAGCGACGACGATATAGCGACGGCCAAATGCCGTTGCAAATCCGTCGCAAAATAGCTACGGCCAAATGTCGTCGCAAATCCGTTGCAAAATAGCGACGGCCAAATGCCGTTGCAAATCCGTTGCAAAATAACGACGGCCAAATGCCGTCGCAAATCCGTCGCAAATAGCGACGACCAAATACCCTCGCAAATCTTAGCAAAATAGCGACGGCCAATGCAGTTGCAAATCCGTCGCAAAATAGCTACGGCCAAATGTTGTCGCAAATCCGTCGCAAATAGCGACGGCAAATGCCGTTGCAAATCCGTAGCAAAATCGCGACGGCCAAATGCCGTCGCAAATCCATCGCAAAATAGCGACGGCCAAATACCCTCGCAAATCCGTCGCAAATAGCGACGGCCATTTGCCGTCGCAAATCCGTCGCAAAATAGCGACGGCCATTTGCCGTCGCAAATCCGTCGAAAAATAGCGACGGATTTTGCCCGTCGCAAATCCGTCGCAAAATAGCGACAGATTTTGCCCGTCGCAAATCCGTCGCAAAATAGCGACGGATTTTGCCCGTCGCAAATCCGTCGCAAAATAGCGACGGATTTTGCCCGTCGCAAATCCGTTGCTATTTGCGACGGATTATGTGTGCCGTCGCAATCAGCGACGAAGATATTGCGACGGCCAAATCCGTCGCAAATATTAATTTGCGACGGATTTGCGACGGATTTGGCCGTCGCAAAACTTGATTTTTCTAGTAGTGTGAGTATTATTTTGTTATGTGCTTCGTTATCCTCGTAAAGGTGTATGAATAATTTAGCTTCCAGTCTTTTCAATGTTTTATGAATTGGTTGCTTTAGAGCGTGATGAACTTGAGTCTCAATTGGCAAACCACTAGAGTTTGATAGCACAAATTGGAGTTGAGTTGTCGTAAATATCAATGCTTCCTCTAAAGTATCTTCTTCGCCATGAATTAAGAAGTGAGATGCCTGGTACAAACTTAATAATCCTTTAATATCACTCACGAGATCTTTGTGGAATTTTCCTTCAGGGTTTTTGAATTGTTCGAATACATCTGGTTATATTGAAAATTTTAGTTTTAGATTTCTATAAAATAAAAAAGAAAATAATACAGAAAATATATAACAGTAAATGACATACCACATGAAACGTGATAACCTTGTTGTCTTAGAAGTCTGAATGACAAAGACACAATATAGAGATTCTTTCCATGTTTAACATTGAAGTCATCATAAGTATCACGCAAACGTTGTAACAATGTTCTTATCTCTTAGTCAAAGTGATAATCGATTCCTAAACGTTGGATGGTATCAACCAAATCCAATTTCTCTGCACATACCTCTTGTGTTCCATTAATAAGTAACCCACTAATATCTTCTTTCAGTACGCGAAACTCTTCGATATCTTCCTGGGCAATCTTTTCCTTTACAAAATAAAGAAAATGGAATCAGTAGAGTATTTAAGAAACTGAAAATATTATTATACATATACATATATATTTCAGCTCACCTTGGTGTCAGTAGAGTATTTAAGAAAATAATCTCCCCAAATGCTTGGATGATAATTGGCAGAGCGACGAGGGAATAATGATGCTGATACTGGAACGCAAATCACTTCCATTTTCTAAAGCCAGAAAAGATAAAATGGAGTATTTGCTTATTTAAATTCTTATGCTTTTTTGTATAACTCTATGCGGCTTTCTAATTTATAGGAGTAAGATAGAATGTATCTGTGTTTGTGGACAGAAAACATTTTTACTTTTGAAAAGCTAGAACACCAAAAAAAAGAAAAAATAAAAGGTTTAAAATGTGTTACATGGCTTTCTATTGAGTAATAATGTGTCTTTTCACATATTTATGCAATCTCTATCAATATATTTTTTTATTTATTTATTTAATTTTTTTTTCATAATTTTTATTTTGTTTGTCGTATACATAAATATATTTTTAATTAGGATATCAATTTAAGTACCACATGTAAAATATGTAAAAATTTTACATGCTCTAGAAGTATGAGACCTTCTGGGAAAGTAAAAAAAAAAAGTGAATAATATGATAGTAACTTAAAAGTTAAATGGTAACAATCAAACAAGTGCAATTAGAATCCAAAGTTCAAAAGCTGAGTAATGAACTTGCATATGAAATGTGTTGGGGTTTTCTTGCATTTTCATAACCTTTCATTAAATAAAACAATCCATATATATTTTACACATTAACTATTATTTATTTAATTATTTACGGAAAAAATGTTTATTTAATTTCGAGAAATATGAGATGAACTCCAACGTAAATATATGTAAAAAATATGTAGTATAATTGATAACAAATTCATTTATAACTTAAAAGTGATGAATTCAAGTTATGATACATAATAAAAATAATAAATGTGACATAAGTTACCTTATCAAACTTGTATTCTGAATTATTATAACATTAAATTAAATTTGATCGATCTAAAGTGAATTGACATTATCTTTGGCTATTTCTTAGTATAGCTCGAATAAGTGGACATAAAGCATCTTTGTTTTGTTTGTGAAAAAATAGAGAAAAGAAAAAAATGAAAAAAATATTAAAAATGTGCCCATAATTTCTAATGGTTTTCACATGTTTCTGCAATTTATGTGGTCATATATATCTTCTAATTTAGGTCGTCAAAGTACTAAGCCCCCACTTGTTCTATGTATGGTTCAAAATGAAGGTGATAAGATTCCTATCTTTGCATTGTATAATATTACGTTTTAAGAAATTTTGTCTCGAGATAAGTTGTTGTCACAACATAAACTTTATTTTGAAATAATATAGAGATAATTTAGAGACAAACACATTTTAATCATTTTAACTAAAAAAATTAAAAATGCCAAGATACTTGAGAATTATTAAAAAGTTCTTAACTAAACCACAAGGCAAGAAGAAGAACTAATAAAAGATTCATTTTGAATTCATGATTTACTTACTTATAATTTAAATAGAAAATTAATTCGGATATTTAACAATATGAATGAAATATAAAAGAAAATTTGAACATATATTTTCAATAATGTGTATATATATATGTGTATATATATTTCATAATTATATTAAATATATGTGTATATATATTTCATTCTTTCTCATGCAAAGCTTGGATTATAAAAAAAATAATTAAAACATAGATAAAAAAAGTACAACTAGTAAAAGACTAAGCACTAAAGGTTCAAAATTTTAGCACTCAGTGAGTAACGGGTCGGGTCTGAAATGCTTTATTCAGTGACTAACAGGTCCACTCTAAACCCCTTAATGCTTCAGGTTTGAAGTCCCTTACTCAGTAACTAACGGGTCGGGTCCAAACTCCTTTACTCCGTGACTAACAGATCGAGTCTGAAATGCTTTATTCAGTGACTACCGGGTCCACTCTGAACCCCTTAACGGGTTGGGTTTAAAGCCCTTTACTCAGTGACTAAAGGGTCGGGTCTAAAGTCCTTTTACTCAGTGACTAACAGATCAGGTCTGAAATACTTTATTCAGTGACTAAAGTCCTTCTTGGGACAAATACACATTATTTTGCGAAATAAAATAATAATAATAAAATTAGAATTTTCTTAGTTTTTATAACTAATTAAGATTTGTTTTTGAAAAAAATCAAACTCTTAAAATTATTCATATTAAATAAAAAAAGTCAAAAGATATGCAGTTATAAAAAAATTAAAATCATATAAAAGATATCAAATAAATCTCAAAACATTATTTTATAACGGAACCAAACTGATTCGTAAAAAATTGGTCTAAATAATTTAAAGGTTAAAAGGGTAAAGTAATGAGTATGCTCTGCTTCTAATTTCCCGAAGTATAGAATACCTGTAAAACAGAGGAAGTTCGGCGGGGATTTGGTTTCCCGTGAACTCTGAGATGATTAAGTCAGAAGAGGATTGTGATGAGAATATTTTATTGAATATCTGAAAAACCCCCTCTTTACCTTTTACTTTCTTTCCTTTTTATAGGTGCCTATCTGAAGATGGCACTATCATCAATGGGTTTGCCGTTGAAACGGGCGGATTGACCCTTTCTTTGTGTTATAAGAAAGAGAAAAAAAGTTTAAATGATTCAACATCAACATAATTTGTGGACAAAGTTTTTGTTCAAGAAAAGAAGAAAAAGAAGGGTTTAAATGCATTGTATTAGATTAAATGAATCAACAACAACATAATAACCATGGTTGATTTTAATCTCTTTGATATTATCTGTTTTAATTCATTTCACATGTGTCTCACAAATTTAAAATGAAATAAAAAGTTTTAACCTCTTGATTAATAATCTTAAAAATCTTTTAAACAAACAATTTTAAAAACTTGAGGTGACAACAAATACATAAAATATTTTATTTTATATTCATAATTATTTTACTTTCCTAAATTTGATGTTAAAATTTAAGTGTGTGTTTTTTTTTTAAATTTAATCTACTAACTATTGTTATTTTTCTAATTTAACTACAAACAAAACAAATAAAGTACAAAAGTAGAGTGCGATTAATAATAAAAATCCTTTTAAAATAATATTAATAATATTTAGATTATTATTAAGAAGAGAAAGGAGTATGTTATCCGAGACTTGTTTTGGGCACAATTTTCTTAAAATAATTTTGCCCCTCCGAAGGATGTGTCCAATTTTCACAGGATAAAATGGATACAATAAAATAGCTAGCACACAATTTACATAATAAATTTAAACTTCACTTATGAACATTATCAAAAATGATAATATGAAAAGGATGAGAACTTGTAAAAATTCTCTCATGAAGTGCTCGCAATTTACGTCAATTTTTTAGTGGCTAATACTTTATTTTATAAGTATCTAATCTCTTTTTCTTCATCGGGAAATTTTTCATGAAATCCATCCCCTGCATGTCAAACAGACAAGTTGCCGCAACAGAAGTTTGTTCAATCGAAAACAGTCTTGAGATGTCCCCAAATATCTGGCAACTTTTGCATTTCTTGGCGTATGTCTTAGAGTCTGACTGGAGGGTTGGCCATCAATATCCTTGTAGGATTATCTTTTCAGCAAGGGAGCTGACTTCGAGGTGTCCACCGCAAATTCCCTCGTCGACCTCTTCTAGGAGATCTTGTACTTCATGCAGGGGTATACACCAGAGCAAAGGTTTAGAAAAAGATCGTCTGTACAAAATGTCATTGACGACAATGTAACTTGTTGTCTGCTTTCTTTTTTGTTTTGCTTTTACAGGATCACTAGGTAGCACCCTATTTTTGACCAATCCTCGAATTTCATCCATCAAAGTCGGTGGGGAGTCCGCGATGCTCATCGTGGGGAGTTCGATCCTCAATGTGAATCCTATTTCATTCACCATCTCGCAAATGCGACTTTGGCCAGGTAGTCGGCCTTGACATTGTCATTTCAACTTATCACCTTAATAGAAAAATAAGGGAACTTAGAGGCTTCCCATTGGGCTACAAGTAAGTACTACGCGAGCTTATCGGAGTTGATGTTGAACTCGCTAGTAATCTACTTAACCATGACCTGTGAGTCACTTCTTACGAACAGAGAAGTTATGTCGTTTCCTTAGCCCATTGGAGTATGATTATGGGGTTTCATATTTGGCCTCGTCGTTAGTGAGCTCGAACTTAGCTGAACACATCTCCATATGAGCTTTCGTTTTTCCGGCGAGGTGAGGACTATACCAGTCCCTGCTCCTCTTTAATTTAACGCTCAGTCGATGTTGAAGACTTAGGCCTCCCGGGGAATACTCAAAATAGTCATTGTTGCCTGAGCTGATTCGCTTCAGGCTTCCTCCTTGAAGGAGGTCTCAACCACAAAGTCGGTCAAGGCTTGGGCCTTGATGGCGTTTTGGGAAAAAAGTCGATTCCATACCCGCTGAGTTCAACTAGCCACTTTAGTAGTCTAACTAATTGATTCATCTTGTGAAATATTTGGTAGAGTGGACAATTTGTGAGATGTTTATTGCACGAGATTCAAAATAAGGTATTAACTTTCGAGCAAAGACAACAAGAGAATAAGTTAACTTTTGTATATTAGGGTACTTGAATTTAGGTCCGTTCAATGCGTTGCTTACATAGTACACCAATACTTGTTGCCAATCTATCTCCTTAAGAATCTCTCCTAACTTAAGTAAGGTTATGAATGGTTCAATCTCTAACTCATGTATGTAATTATTTAAAGTTTGGTAAGAGAAGTTCTTTCTCCCACAACAGACTAACCTGACTAACGAAAATTAGTTTTATTATAGATTAATTTAAAAGTGTTCATGTTGTGTCCACTCACACAAATAGGTCCAAAAATGTGTGAATCTTTGGAGGACCATAGTCCTCTCTAAATGGGTTAAATTGAGTTCAATAATGTTTGAAAATTAATTAGACCAAACTCAAAGATCTGATGATTAATTAATTCAACAACTTATAACAAACCATCAATTGTCGGGGGCTGCAATGTCATGTATATATTGGTAGGGAAATGAAGTTTCTCAATTTAATTTGTTGAACACTTATAATATTAATGAATGTATTCGATTAATGAATCATCAAATTGAACACATGTAATATATATGGTATGATAAAAAATATTAATAGAATAAATTTGGATCATCAAATTCATTTGGATATTTAAGTAAAAGAATATGAAATATATAAATTAATGAATGTATTTGATGCGTTTCGATTGGTATGCTAAAAGATAGGCTTTTATTTACATATGTCGATTATGAGTAATTAAGGACTGAGTCTTACTAACTGTCACTTTAGCATTAATTGTGGTCACTTAATCAATCAGAACCTAAGGTAGAGTACCTATCGTGTAGCTAGTTCTTGGAAAGTATCTACGATTTTAATTTATTAATATCATACTCCCAGGGAACTATCCCTTAATCCTAACATTCATTCTTATTTATCTAATCAATCAATCAGTTAATCAATTCTTTGAGGTTGATTGGTGATCCCAATCACACATAACAAGCAAATAGCATTCAAGAGTAGACATGCATTCGTCAATTTAAGCTCAATTATTACAATTTGTTTGACCTTATCTTTGAACATTTTAGATATATCTTGATCTCTAAGAAAATTATGAAATGTAACCATCTGTTTACCATATCTGAGTTACCTGGTGTATTCACCCCTACCTTGGGATGATCCTTCTCATCTGTCGGATTTAAGTATCCATGAACGGTCCCCTATGTCACTTTGGTATCATGCCACTTAACCCTAGGATTGCCTAGCGTACAAACTCAACTTTATTAGGGTACTCTAACAAACATGGTGATCTGTTTTGTTATTTCTTCCTAATTTGGCAGACCTTTTACAGTCTGTTAAACTAAACTAGTTATGATCCAGACCTTGGTTAGGAGTTATCTATAACCCTAGTTTAATTTAAAAGGACACGACAGTTCAACATTCATAATGTTAATTCTAGCTCTATGATATTCCCGGGAAAATGAATAGCATCTCAAATTGTAAAACATGTATGATATATGAATTCAATATCAAATATTTATTTAGATAAAACAAATCATAAACATATAGCAACTCGTCTAGGGGACCCAATATCATAAAGTAGTCACCACTTTATGCAGGTCCAGTCGGTGCTGCAGCTCCTGTATGCTCCTGAATGCTCGATCCTACTCTGCTAGGTAGAGCTTTTGGAGAACGCTTCTTAGACCCAGTAGCAATTGCTTTACCTTACATCCCGGGCTTAAGCAAATTGCCCTATTCTGACTAAGAACACACACCCTATCTCAGCTCTTAGGATCTCCTAACGAAATCTCGGTATTCTGTGATACCAAAAACTGAATACTAATCTATCTGAATTCTCAAATACTGAGATAAACACCCAGAGATAAGAGAAAATGATGCACTCGAAGTTGCTAAATGACTTGTATTGAGTGCTGAGGAATGATTTCAACTGAGGAAGGTCTGGGTTATTTATAGCAGGGAAACTGAGTATTTTTCTCTATAAAATTCGATGTGGGATTCTGCCTGGGAGCTCGGGACTCTCGTCCCGAGTCTATTGACCGGGTCAAGACGCCTGTCCCGGTGCTTTGACTGGGTCGGGACGCCTGTCATGGTCGTTTGATTGGGTCGGGATGCCCATCCCGAACTGAAAAGTTCCGAATATCACGTTTTTCCTCAATATTTGCTATTTTCTTGCACATTTTACCTAAAGCATCCAAAATCACAAATACTGCAAAATTGTGTTAATATCAATCAATTAAGAACGATTTATCTCTAATTTTGCTCTAATGTGTGCTTAAAAACATGCTAAAAAGTAGTCTGATTTATGCACATGAGTATTCGATTCATTTTAATATTCATAATAATAATGTATAAATTTATTTATGATATATATTGGATGATTGCTTAAAATATAAAGTGTTATTCTTTTTACCCCCCACTCCCTACAACTTATAAATGGAAACACTCTAGCTCTAAGATCATCTCTTATCATCTTTTTTAAAGGAAAATCAAATTTTGTAGTATTGTTATTTTAGATCATTTCTGAAATTTAGTATTGTTTTTTAACCATAAATTGAGACCTGAAATGTATTTACTTTGGAAAATTTTTGTTTTATATTAAGTAAATATTCTCTACCTTTATTATGTCTCTACTTTTTATATAAAAATAAAACAAATATTGATTAAAAAAGAAAAATAAATTAACTAAATAAAAATAAATTTAGAACTAAATTACTTCAAATAAAAATTAAGACTAAATTTAGCTTTGAAAGTCTCTTATTGCAAATTTGATGAGGATATTGTAAACAAATTTTCTTGCGAATATATTATTTTGTGTAAAATGAAAATTACATAGAAAATATATATATTACGTGTCAATAAATAACAAATAAATTTTATTGAGGTCCTATTTGTATTGATCCGCTGATTCAATCCGTCGTGGGCTCCTATGTTTTTTTGGGCTTGATCCCGATCCAATGGATCTTAATTTCTCTAAGGGGTGTTTTGGGCTGATCTCGGACTGGATTCAACTTCGTGGGTTGTTGGCTTGATCTGGATCTGGTGAATAACTATAGATTTCTTCCGAGGGCTTTGATTTTTCTCAAAATAGATTTTGACAAAGTTTCTGTATGATTTTCAACTAGAGGAAGATCCAAAACGACATAGTTTTTGTATTCTTCGCATTTCTCTCAACTTCTATATATTAGCTTCTCTCCATTCTTTTTTAGAGCTTCTACATCTCAGCTCTCTGTTCATCATTTTCTCAAGCGAATTTGGCCCTCTATTTATAGTTGAAGAGGGTGACAATCTATGGATATTATGATGTCAAGTGTCACTAATATGAGAGATAAATCTCTCAATATCTTAATATATAAATATTTATATATTAAAATATTTAAATATGGTTTTTTTGGGGGAAAAAACCATTCATTAATCTAGGTTGAAGAAACTCATTCCGCCTATACAATATTAACTATTTGAGGAGGGACCATAGTAGTCCATTGATTATCCGTCTGCAAATTAATTCCTATTTTAGCTAGACCATGTGCAGCCTTGTTTGCTTCTCTGTTAACAAAATCTATTTTCACGCAACTTGCAGATTGTTGGAGGTATTCATTCAGACCTGTTATGACCGCTCCCAAAGGAGATAGATCAGTACCTAACCTATTCATTCGATCAACCACCACTTTACAATCAGATTCCACCCAAATCATATTTGTTTGTTTCGGAAGTACTTCTTGCAGGCTCTTCCATATAGCCAACAATTCCGCATGAGTCGCATTTACCGAAAATTTTAATCTGCCAACACCAGCCAATATCAGGGAACAATTAAAATATCTTAGTATAAATCCATACTCAGCTTTACCGTTCATATAGCTCACATCTATATTTAATTTAAGAGTATTCATCATAGGCGCTCTCCAAATTCGCGGAGCATATTCGCGGCATTTGCATTCTCGGTGTTGTACGATCCATTCGAGCGTGATATTCATGGAGGAGATTGAACATTTGTTGTGTAATCTGATCTGGTGTCTGAGATTTACCTTGAAATAGGAAATTATTCCTTCCATTCCATATAGCCCATAAAATCATGATTATTCTTGTTGTTACTCCTATTTCAGCACTTTCAAAATCATGCACCTTGTGAAAATAATCAAGCCACGAACAAGCTGATACATTCACAATTTTTGAATCAATGCCAACTTGCTTCCATACCGCTTTTGCAAATACACATGTAAAATACATACCTTTCTATTTCTTCGACAAAAGGCAGAAGTTCATCAAGAGTTCCAAAGATATCATAGATGTCATCAATGATGGATGTCATTGCAATAACTTTAGTCATGATTATATTTATAGACTTGTAGGGAATGGTTCATAAAGAACGTACCCCTAAACAATAATTCATTTAAATAATTTAATAATAATTTTACGAGCAAATTGCTATAAATAAATAGTTTTAGCAATACTTTCATATTATTATTATTTATGAAAGGATAACCGCGAGTAAAAAATTACAACACAAATTGAAATTCTCAACTATTCATAAACACATATAACTCAAATTGTAATCCACGACTCTTTATTCCAATAGATACATGGGTAAGCTTGTTCCTTTATGGCATAGGATCAATAAGCACAGAAGTAATAATATCCTTCAATATCCTTCATCTTGATACAATAGATTTATAACCCTTTCAAGATTCACAACTTGCTCGAGAGAGTGCTTGGGAATAGTGCTACTGCATGTCAAGCATTCTTTATTTATATATTTTCATGCATTTTCACCTCTTTCATTAATTCATTCATTGCTTCTTTCTTTGTTGCACCATGTTGATTCATGTAGTACTCCGCAGCTGATGCTACATCTCCCCTTTCTGGTTCCTTCTGTGTTCATCGAATGTATTATACAAAGTAAGTTAATAAAGATTTAAAGCTAATGGAGTTTGACACAATAAAAAAATATGGGAAAAGTCCTTAATATGGTGCCTTACGGAGATGCAAGGTGATTTCCCTATTGGGGAGGCCAAGGGTATGTAGTCCTTAGTCTAAAAGATATGTTAGACTTGAATAGCATATAAAAATTTTACTAACTTCATTAGTATATGAGGCATTTTCGGTAGTTATCCAAGAACAAAACCATTAGGATTTAGGCCCAAAGCGGACAATATCATACTAACGTGGATTTAAGTGGTGACAGTCCAAATTGGTAAAGTCATAATGAAGATTAACTTCTAGGGTAAATAGTTATCATGGATAAGTTCTGAAGAAGATAGTTGGTGATTGGTTGCCCTTTTTGGGGTGATAATTTTCCTAACACTGGGCACCATCGTTATTCAATTCTCCCCTTAGAACAGTCATTCCTCAGCGGATTATTTGCTGTGGGACTCATGGGTGGAATAATTGTGAGCGAGGTGAATTGTTAGATGTACCTCTCTCATTATGTACTTTGGTCTTTTATACACGGGAATATATACTTCGTATAAGTCGAGATACAAGATATAATCTTTATTCAATCGCTGTATCACTTTAACTACTTCTGCTATTCACTGTTTGACTTGCCAAATGTAAATATTTCCTTTCAATGGCCCATCAGCAAAATGTGAATAATTATCCAGATTTAGTTGAATTTCAAAATTATTTTTACTACCAAAATATTTTCCTCCATCACATTGTCTTTTCACAAATTCTTTGTGTACTCATTTCTCTGTCATAATTACTATTCTGACAACTGATACTGAGCGTTTTATCTTTCCAAAGCTTTAGTGAACGTACAAAATAATGTACTTTTCCTTTTTTTCCTTTTTCCATCAAAATCCATTAGTATTATATAATAATAGAATTAAATGCTAATGATGACAGTTTATGTGCTGAAAATTAAGTAATTAAAACATAACCATCTTGTAACTGACTTATACATATATCTTAAGTCACCCTTTTACCTTTACCAAAACTCTGTCATTTTCCTTGCAAAGAACTATCCTTCGTGTTATCTTAAGAACTTTCGAAGCTCTTATTCTCTCTATTTCTCTTTTTCTTCATCTTTTTTTAGAGTTATCTTTGTTACTTTTGTACATCGTTCTACTTCAGTTCAACTATCCGAGGTCTAGTCTTACTCTCTTTTCTTGATCTTTTTCTGTCTTTTGATATTTCAAGATAAGTTCCAAAGTTGTTCTTGGTAAGAATGTTAGGGCTTTTCATGTAAAACATGTGGCATTATATGAGAGGATGGATAAGGGGTGGAGACTGTGTTTAGATTATTAGGGAGTTCCTTGTTTGATCAATAACGAGTTGTACTTCATTATCAATCTTTTTCATGATAATGAAGATGATATATCTACTCCTTTAACTTTGTCCTCAAATGCTAAAATGGTTTTAAGTGATGATAAAAAAGGATTGAAGGCATTATTACAAAAAGCTTTTGGAATTAGTTCTGATAGAGAAGTTTATTTTTCACTACCATGTTCTTCACGCCTTTCTTCCTCGTCTTCTAGTTCCGATCAATAAGAGGTTCAAAACATAATGGCAGAGGGGTTTGGAGATATTCCTGCTGATTTGAGAATAGCTAATAGAAACAATAATATGGGAAACGTGAAGATAATGAGATTGTACCTTATGTTCCCGTAAAAAGAGTAGAGAAGGTTTATGTTCAACATGAGGTTGAAGAACCCGCAGAGATTAAATAGAATGTGTTCGGATTTGTGAGGAGTGTTTTTTCATAGAGTTGTACCTCACATATTGTACTGACCTCAACATGTACAGACTTTCTATCATCTATCCTCCTACTCCGATGACAAGTACATATACTCCCATTTTTGTTTCTCATTTGTCAACTAGTGTTCGTTTTCCTCTGGACACAAGGTACAGTGGATTAAAAAGATGAACCTGCAATAAAAATTTTCTAAGATACAAAGGATTACAAACAATTCTAGAATGCCCAATCAAAGTAAAAACTTGGTCAGGAAGTGATAGCAGAAATGGTTGCCTTCTGCTCATTCTCTCTATCCTAAGGAAACGTTTTTAAGGACAGTGTTTGTCATGGCAAACTAGATGGTTATTCAGTGTATCAGTACAAACCATTATTACTCAAACATTAAAAAAATAATCAAAAATCTCAAGCTTATATGTATGTATGTATCTCAACTTCAAAAGAATATATAGACTGGAAATGACATTGGTATCTATTCTGTGATTGTGACAACTTAAATTAGTGTATAATCAGTCTACTTATATAGGAGAATTATACATAGTTTTATTAATGTTAATACATTCTATTGCCATGTTAAACACTGAACAATCAAAAGTAAACTGAATTCTTAAGATTTTGCAAGGATAAAACAAACAAAATAAGAAATTTATGAAGAAATAATGTAAATTTTAATTGATTTATATATACATAAGTAAAAATACATACAATTTCTTTTCATCGATAAATATAATGATGTAATTTATTTATAATATTGCTCTACCCATGATAATTATAACCGTTGTAGACTCGTCTATTGAATTGTGTTAGACACGAAATTAAAAGATTTGCGTTTTCTATCTTGGATACTGCAGAAAGGAGACAATCCTTATTCAGGAATGAGAATTTTATAATACCTTGCCAATTGTACCTCTTACCATCCGTGTCAATTTCAAACTCCCTTCGATATAAATCTTTAATAATTGAGTCTGAATTAATCATTAATTTTCTGTATTCTAAAGGAAGAGATGTCAAATTAGTTATGGACAAATGGTCAGAATATGCATATAGGGTTTCAATGGACATCCTAATTCGAATGATACTTTACAATCTCCCAAATTTTTTAAATCACATGCGAAATGAGGGTAATAATAAGGATAATATCATTTCCATGATACTACTCCTTCGTAATAGTATTTCATTACATAACATATTCCTTCGATGTATTTAAGAAAAACGTATTTTTTATCGCATCCATCTTTTATTGAAAAACTAAAAATTTCTCTTCATAAAATCTTTCTTTCCATCTCAATTCTCCAAATTTTACTTTATTGGAATCTAATTTGCATCTACAATTGAAAGTATCTTTTTTTTATGAATGATTTCCTTCAACTTTTGTTTTTCATATAAATCTTGTTTCTATTCATCTAATTTTTGTTAGTACCTTTCTGATACTGTTTGGACACTTCAATTTTTCTACTTTGTTGTGCCGAGGAGAATTATAGAAGGAAGAAGTATCAAAATTTCTATTGAATAAAATGAATAAATATAGACTTTACAAAGAGAAAAGAGAATATCAAATATAAATAAATCATAAAAAATATATATATAATATCCTTTTATATTGAAAAATATAATTATAAACTAATTATCTAATACGCCCTTGTAGTCAAAGCTGGAGGATCACGAACATGGAGCCTCTCTCGAAAATTAGAAAAGAGTTGCAGCGGAAGGCCTGTTTTGAAAATATCATCGATTTCAAAACGAAAAGGAACAGAAAGAACACGAACTTGACCACAAATCATGAAAGAATATGATTCGTGAGGATTTCTGTTGATTTTTATTGAATAAAATCAATAAATAGACTATATAAAGAGGAAACAGAATATCTAAAAATATTCTCGTAATATAATCAAATAAAATATAAACAATTATAAAAAGATAAATATAATATATTTTTTATATTGATAAAGATAATCATAAATTAATTATCTAATACAAACAAATACAGATAAAATCATCTAGTCTCCGTTCAAAATCATCCATTTCAATATTTGAATTGAGAATCATTAAATCAGCTCTCAACCATTTTCTGAGAATAAATATATGAGGAAAGTGACAGCTCTTCGATTTAACATCCCTAGTTGATCTTCCATATCCTCTTTCTTCTTCATTTTCTATAATAATCACACTCTTCAATACTAAAAATTGAAGTTCATGGGTTGCCAATGCCAACAAGATTAAATCCATCGTTTGAACGAAAACATAGTATCCGAGCATGTTTATCATAGCCATGAAGATTTTTTGAACGTCAAATGAAAGATATAATTTCATGTTCTCCTTCTCAAAAACATTTGCGTCAGATAAAATAACTTTCATGTCTTTCCAATCATAGCTTAACTTAGAGTATATGTAAATTTTTAAATAAGTAGATAAATCTACCATAAAACAGGTTACAAGAGCCACTAAATGAGAAAAATATATATGTTCCCTTAAAATTATTTTTAGCAGGTAATGCTTCGGCTTCGTCTTCAAATTTTTTACGAAGTCTATTTTCCTCTATGTTAGCTTCAAAAGTATTCTTAGCATATAATAAACAATTTCGGTGATAGTTCTGTTTATTCTTTCAACTACCCCATTTTCTTGTGGAGTCATTGGTACTATCTTCTCTAATATGATACCGTGAATGTCACGCCCCGAATCTTAACTTAATTCGTTAACTAAATTTACAAATTAAAAAATAATAGGGCTACATTCCCTAGATTTTTCCAAAGAATGTCAAGCTACTTACTTTTAATTAACAAAAAAATTAGTAAAACTATTAGCTTGAAACAATTTATAAAATATTAATAAATTTTTAAGTTATTTTCAATAATAAATCCTCAAATCAAATGTTCAAGCTTCCAATAACAATATAAAGTTTATTCTAAAAGAAAACAAACTGAAAGAAATACAATAAACTATTATTCAAAATCATTCATCCAGTAATCATCATCTAATTCACTATCTTCACGGTCATTTGTGAAGTGGAAAAAATTGGAAGTGAGTATAAAATACTCAGTAGGCTGAACATCCTTTCCTTTTAAAAACAATTTTCTAATTTAAAAGAAAAAAAACAATATAAATATTTTTAAGAAAACTGATAATAAGAAAATTTTACGGTACTTTTATCTTTAGATCAGAAAAAGATAAAATAAAGATTAAATATTCAGTAAAAATTCATTTAAAATCTATATTGAGCAAATGAACAAAAAATAGTCATTGAATTGATATCTTTTTTTCGATTCTTTTATTTTCTTTGATTTTTAGGGGAATAATTTGAATGTTTCGTGAATGAGTCTAATTAATATCAATTCTTAACTTTATACCCGTTAGGAAAGGGCCTTACTTATAATTGATTGGCTTTTTGTCCACGTCAGTGAATGGTCTTATACATGGTGGAACATATTCCTCCTTTTGCTATCCATCGAATTAATCTCCAATAAAATTAGAGATTATAAAAAATCCACATATAACTTACTGTTATAAAACTTCATTGTAAAACATTTAACATTCTAAAATATTTAATATTATTAAGAATAAGGAAAATATCATTTATTTTAAAATAATAATTTAATCAAAACTATATAACAAAAATATACGCTCTATGTAACTTAAAACTTAATTTTAAAATATATACATATAAAAAACTTTTACTGAGAATGATTTATCATACAGTTTGTAAACATATTTCAAAAAATACACCGCGTTGAAAATATAGAATATATATATATATATATATATATATATATATATATATATTAGTAACATAAATAAAAAAATATAAAATACTTATTAAAAAATATTTTCTATATTTTCATTAAATAATAATAATAACTTAATATTTCTTATATCAATACATTAAAAAATTTTACACTCCTTTTTCTTTTTAAAAAATAATATATATATATATATATATATATAATTTTTTTTTATATTGAAAAATAACTATATCTATTTAATAAAATAAAATTCTTACTTATAACTATTCATAATGTCTGTTAATCAAATTTCAAAAAAATTATTTTAAAATATTCTTTTAAAAGAAAATCAGAATACTAATCAAAATATCAAAATATATTAAAACTTAAATTTTAAAATTTTAAAATCTTTATTATCCAGAACTAAGAAAAAACAAACTTTTACTTAACATAAAAAAAAGTATTCACAAGTACCAAACCAAAAACCAATTCAAAATCCTAAAATTTCCACAAATTAAAACTTGCGCAAAATCATAAAACTTGCTCAAAATCTTAATACACAGTTTCAAAAATATCATTCCAAAGTTGCATCCTTCAAATTCAATATCATTTTAAAAAATATTCGATTATAGTAAATAAAAAACGAAGAAGGATGGTACACCTACTTCGATTGATTACTTACGTAGATTCAAATCAGCTTAAGTTTTTACTCCTAAATCCCCTTCTGACTCTACCAACTATCTATTCAATAAAAACTAAAACATAATTTATAACTATATCTTAATTATATGATCTTGTTGTCTCATCATAATCAAAATAACTAAAAAGAATTTATCTTTTTCACCAACTTCTAGAGATTAAAAAAACCCTAATTCTTTTGCTCCCTATCGACTTTTGGATTTTAGAAACGAATAATAACTCTTAAGGTGAAACTTGACAATCATTCTTATAACAGTCTCTTTCTTTTTCTTTTTAACTTTCTCCAAATCATATCTTTCAAATCTTTTGCCTCTGCTCTACAATATTCATCTCTCTTTCTTTTTTCAATTTACGTACCTAAATACTCATTCATATTTCTTTTAAAACCTATTTAAATTATAATATTTATGTTTTTTTATTAATTAGTCCCTAATATTCTTCATATATTCTAATTTGACCTATAATAATAATTATAAATTTATTGTTTTTAATTTAATTAAAAACTCATAATAACTACCTGATTTAGGTCGGGTCAGGTATTACAAAAACTCCTTCATCTGCTATAATCATCTGCTATAATCATCTGCTATATGTTGTGTTCCATTTCATACTCTTCTTTCTTCATTAACTCTTAAAAATATCTAGTGATAGATACCTTATTGTACTCACCTATGACAACTCATCTCTTGGTTTGTAGTAGCTTTGATAAAATTCCATGTTATCATAGTATTGTTGAATGTAGTACCAAATGATAAAATTGTTTTGTCATTTCCACCGCACTAATTGATTATGGTGCTTGACGAATTAATTATTTGATTCAGAAAAATGCTATAAGAGACAAAAAATATTTGAGGTAATGGAAGGGATAATCAATGTAAGCTTCCACGTTTTCCTACTTCCATATTGGAATAATGCATGCATGTTCGATTGCAACAAAAAAAAAAATAAACATCTTGGATAGTTCTATAAATATCACACAATACCTTTATTTCTGCATAGGTCAAATCGTGTAGTGGAGAAGACAATTAGTCGGTACAATAACTTGACATTGTACCCTTTAAGGTAGAGATTAGGAGAATTTGAAATTCTCTTTAAAAAAAAAATTAGACAAATGTTAGAAAAATAAAAAATGTATAAAACTCCATCTATTTTACAATATATCTTATTTTATACCATTCTTTCTGCATTAATGTTTAAAAATAATGATGGGGACCTTATTTGTACTCACCTCTGACAACTCATCTCATGGTATATAGTAGTGTCATAGCATTGATAAAATTACACGTTATCATTATATTGTTGAATGTAGTATCAAATCATTGCTTTATCATTTCAAAATCTATTATCAAACCTCACCAATTCATTATGGTGCTTGACAAATGTGATAGTTCTAAACCACAACTTGTTGATTCTGCTGATGTTGGTTTCTTGTTTGATCTACGTAAAGCCAATCGTAAACGGACTATTTTTACATATGGAGGAACTATTGTTTCATCATGTTCTACAAAGGAAACATTATTGTTACTTATTCGAATCATGCAGAAATTATAACAAATCCATCAAGCAAGTCATGAATGTGTTTGGTTAAGATCCATGCCTCAACACATTTGAGAGACATGTTGTTTATCTTTAGGCCAAAAACTTTCAACAATAATTTATGAAGATAACATTGCATGTATAACTCAATTGCAGGAATGATATATCAAACAAGATCGCACAAAGCATATTTCACCAAAACATTTCTTTACACATGATCTTCAAAAAAATTGTGATATTGATGTACAACAAATCCGTTCAAGTGATAATTTGACAGACTTGTTCATAAAAACATTACCAAGATCAACATTTGAAAGACTAGTCCATAATATTGGAATGTGTGAGTACAAAGGTAACATGTAATGATCAAGAGGAGTGTACAAGGAACGATATACACTTTTTCCTTCACTAGGGTTTTTTTTCCCACTGGATTTTTCTCTAATAAGGTTTTAATGAGGCATATTCCTTGTACAATGGACATTCAAGGGGGAATTTTATAAATCTCATTATTTGTATGTCCTTTGAACTTTTATCAATTCCCATAACCCCATTTGCAATTATAATTTCTGATAACACTTAATTTCTAATAACCTCCTATTATTCATGTTGAATGATTAAGAGTCACATGTTCATATATATAATTATATGTATATATAGGTCGTACTTCATCCCTATAAATTTGGCATTAGATATGTATATTTCAGTACGGATATGAATTATATATATATATATAAAACAACTATCTCTTCTCTATTTTTTCATTGATTTTTATTTGATTTGATTTTTTTGTAAATTCAATTTCATAATAATAGATTTATAACAAAGTGTTTGTTTTAAGTTATTTATTAAATAAAGAGTTAATTTTTATTATGGATTAAAATAGAATATGTGAAAAATAATAGAGATTAATTAATAAATAATTAAAAAGAATTAAAGACATTAATTTAAATAGATATGAATTAAGGTATGAATGATAATTATTCTAATAGCTATAAAAATAATAAAAAAAGAAAAAGAGATAAATGAAAGATCAATAGAGGGCAGTGGAGGCAGTAGACAATATTCGAAACCGTAAGAATTTTCAATTCTTTATTTAATATAATTAGGAATGTATAATTAAAAGTATTATGGATTATAATTGATGATTATGTTTATATGATTAAGATTTGAAATTGGAAAACTCTAAAACAACTAAGAAAAACTAATTATAGTGAGTTCAGATTATTTCAAAATATTCTGGATTTAATAAATGAAAACAATTCCTTTAATAACTGTTTTTGATATATATATTGAAAGGAAAAAGATATCCGCCAAGGGTAGAAACGTCCACACATTGGATTAAACCGCACAGCACCGCATACACCGCGTGATGCAGTTCCGATTGGTATGCTAAAAGATAGGCTTTATTTACCTATGTCGATTATGAGTAATTAAGGACTCAGTTTTACTAACTGTCACTTAGCATTCAATTATTGTCACTTAATCAACCAGAACCTAAGGCAGAGTACCTATCGTGTAGCTAGTCTGTTGGAAAGTATCTACGATTTTATTAAGTTAAATATCGTACTCCCAGGGAAGTGGCAACGGCTTAGTAGTAACTAGCCTTTTATCCCAACTCCTATCTTATGATCCAGTTATGCAATCTTCATCAAATACTTTGATGAGAGGGTGATTCATTCTCCACTAGGTTTAAGTCTAATTAATCCTATAAGTGTTTTATAGATGAGTCCTGATTCTATGTTATACTGTTCCTATATATTGATTGACCTATATTCGAGTATTTTAGACATGTCTTAGCCTGGATTGCAACTATGTGATGTGTCTAAAGGCGTACCACATCCGAGGTTTCTAATAAACCGCCCTACCTTAATGACGGCCCTACTCACGGTTCGGGACGAAGGCATCCATGAAAGCCCTATGTCACTTCGGGGATCATACCGCTTGCCCTAGCCGCCGGCATAATCGGACTCGGCCCGGCTTACCCTAGACTACTCTAACAATCAGGGTGTTCAGCAGGTTATTTTATCTAGCATGGCAGACACCAATACTAATTGATGCCTGTTAAACTAAACAGGTTATGATTAGACCGTGGTTAGGAATTGTCTATAACCCTAACTTTAGTTTAAAAGAGCACATTAGACATGCAGACATAGTGAATGTTAAGCAGGTGGCTATTTCCGGAAAAACATAACAACGTCAACATATAAAACAATTATTCATAAAAAATCGTAATCTCGTATTCATAATAAATATTTGGGACAACACAATAACAACATATAAGAGAGGGACATGGGGACTGATGCCATAAAGAAATCACCCTTTACGTAGTCTCGCCAACGGAGCGTACTGCTGTATACGTCGTATTGCTCGGCCCGACTCTGCTCGCCAGAACCTTCGGAGGACGCTTCCTCAGCCTAGTAACTGGGCTTTACCTTAATACCCAGCTTAAGCCCAGCCCTGTGGACTAATTCTTCGAACGCCTAGAGCCCTCTTAGGAAATCCTAACGAAATCCCGGGTATTCTATGAATACCAGAAACGAACCTATCTATAGAAGCCTAAGATCTGAGACTATTTCTCAGAAACTAAAACAAAACACTAATAAGAAAGAAAACAGAGATCCGAGTCTCTGAGTGAGTTTTGTACTAGAGAAGTGTACACTAGGAACCACTTAATGACTCAGATCGAGTGGAGAGGAATGATTTCAACTGCTGGAGGCCTGGGGTATTTATAGCAGCTTCCCGGGGTGATTTTTCATCAAAAATTAGATGTGGGACTGGATCTGGGGGTTCGGGATGCCCGTCCCAGATTGGGACGCCCGTCCCGAGTCCTGGACGCCCGTCCCAGTGCTTTGACTGGGTCGCGACGCCCGTCCTGGGTTCGGGACGCCCGTCCTGACCCTTTGACCAAGTCAACATTTCCAAAAATTGTGTTTTGCCCCAAAATTTGCTGTTTTCATCTACTTTTCATCTGACACTTCCAAAATCATAACAACTGTGAAATTAAGTAAATAATGAACAATTAAGATCATTTTACCCTCAATTTCACCCCAAATCATATATAAAAACATGCTGAAAATGTGATACGATTTTCGCGTATCAGATAACCCCACACTTAGCTTTTTGCTTGTCCTCAAGCAAAGTTTACCTGAAGTTAGTGATTCTAAACCGTAGTGCAGTCACTTAAATTCCTAGTCATGTTTTTATTCCAAAAATTCTTCAGATAATTCTTAACACAGGTCTGATTGGTTAGGTTGTTATGACAAGGTCTCAGATGTTTTTAGTAGCTTGTTATGATCAGGCAGAAAACAAATCAACAACTAGGTTGGACTTTTTTCTTAGTCACAGGGTCTTCCTGATGTGTAGTGTGTGTACTAGTCTAGACCAGATAGTCAACACAATGTACTCTTGTCTTAACTACTACCAGATAACACTTCGACCCATCGCTAGACATATTAACAACAGACAACTTTTTGAGTTCTGAGCTTTGGTGATCAGATTTTTAATGTTTTAGCATTTAGTTATTTTCTTTATAGATTCAGGGTATTTTGAGTCTGCTTAGAACACGTCAACTTCAACTACCCATGTAGCGAGTCCCACTCCGATGACTCCCAGATCTACACGACCTTAGGGCATCAGGCTTTAAATTCCCCGAAGGAGTGGTGCTCGAGTAGCGAAGTCCGCTGGCAAACTACCCTTATTTGATTAACTTTCTTTTGTTTCTTTTCACTCTTAGCTCAGAGTCTCATCTAGTCATTCTAACTGCCAATATATCCACAACTGGTCTAATTTTATCTAGTTTAGTCTCGAACAGGCAATTGGCTGAGGTCTCTAATCCAGACAAAGTTGTGCTCAGTTATCAGGAATTCCCTATTCCTAATCAATTAGTTCAGCAATAGTCATCAATTATCTCCTACTAACCATAACATACTACCTACATATCATAGACATAAGCAATTGTTTAACCAAGCATACTGCATTTAGAAGTCTGAAAGACGGAAAATTTTTTAAAAATTTTGGAAGGGTGTGAAAATACGGGGAAAATAAGTAAAAGCATGCGAAAAATTTTGCAAACTACTACAGTGCACCGTGCACTGCTACCCCACACTTAATTCTGGCACTGTCCTCAGTGTTCATGCATATCTAATTACCCCACACTTATTTGAAAACAAAGAAAAGATGCTTACCTATACTATGGGTAGGAACGACATAAAAAAAAACAAAATAATGCAAACAATTCTGTATGTCATATAAATCAATTTTGTACATAGATTCATACGTCATACAGCCCAGACATGTTTATACACATAGAACAAGAAAAATAAAGGCAAAAGAAAGGAAAGGAAAGAAGGAGAGAGAGACTAAGAACCCGACGGGTCATCGTCCAGTGGACCTAAGTCTGATGTAAAGTCAAACTCGAAGTTTTCCGCCAGTCGGGAAGTATGCTGATGTATCTCCTCAATCCTGTTGGTGTTCATGGCGATCCTGTCATCCATCATCGCCAGCCGTCTTTTAATCCTGTCCATGTCTCGACTGTATCGGGCCGATAGTTCTGCCAATCCGTGCGACATGTGTCATTCGAAAGCAGTACGTGGCACGAACGTCTCGAACGGAGGGATATGCGCTGGAAATGCTTCCGATGCCGATGCCTGTCCTGGTTGCTTTGTGTGGATGGTGTACCGGCCATTCGCATCCCGGACAACCATTCCCATGTTCCGTAGAATGGTAAGATCAGTGGGAACGGTGGTCGGGGCGACCAGGGTCAGCTCCGAGCCCTCTATGTCCAACTCCAGGTAGCGGGCTAGCCTGGTGATGTACGGTCCGAGCCCCAGACACTATTTCCTGGTGTCTGTAGCGAATCCTCGCATGACGACCGCAATGAGTCTAGCCATCTCTACCGTAGATCCCATGTGCATGTTGGCCAGAAGGAATGTCTCCATCTGGGTGACAGTTCCGGGAGCCGTCCGTCGTCCTGACAATGTATGTGCAATGATAGCATGCAGGTAACAAAGAGTAGGATAAATACCTGTGGCTTTTGCGAAGCCATGCTGGTATGGGACACCCGTCATGCAGATCTGTGCCCAAGCAGTGGAGATGTCTGCAGTCGTGAAGTCTCGAACTGCTGTGGTGTATGCAGGCGTATCCAGCTCATCTCTCTGCCAAATACCTAGGGCGACGCCGAACTCGTCCATGCTCACCGACCGATCTATTCTGCCCAAGCGGAATGTGATCTGCTCCTGGTGGCATGTAAAAGATGCATAGAACTCACATACCAGCTCCAAGTATGTGGGTTCTGAGACGATGAATACTCGACTGTAAGGTGGCACGTCGAGTATGCGTCTGACTTCCGGCTCTACTCCTAGCGTCTGTATTGCTGCCCAATGCAACGTTCTGCCCGTCAGTATCGTACGCCCGATGTACCCAAGGCACCTCTCTTGGTATGCTGTGCTGGAGGGAAACAACATAAAAGGGTGTGCCACTGAGGTAACTGTCATGGTAGATGTGGTACGAGCACGTTTGGGAGCCATTAAGAACGTACGAGAGAGTTTAGGTGGGAAGGAAATCTTTAAACTCAAACTCTGGAGGTGAATTTGGATTCAGAAGGATGAAATTAGGTTAGGGAAAGATTTTGAATTTTTGGCGGGAAAATCGAATTTTGGAGGGAAATTCGAATTTTTGAGTGAAGTTCAAAATTCAAATTTTTAAACGTTGGAGTGTTTGCCAAAAATTTAGAGAGAAGGTAGAGAGAAGTATTTTTAGAGAGATGAATTTTTTGTTGTAGATTTGAGAGAAAATGAAAAAAAATGAATTTTTATAGAAGGGGCGGCCTTCGGGACGCCCGTCCCGGAGGCAGGACTCCCGTCCCGCTGGACGCCCATCCCGGGTTACTTCGGGATGCGTGCCAATTCCGAAAAATTAAAAAAAATATATATATATTTTTTTCGTAATTCCTTGAAAATCTCAAGATACCAAAAACAATCAAAATTTTTAACAAGGCTTCATGTTTATCCAATCAAATTCAGAAGTTGTTAAAAACTCTATGCAAAAATTCCTCAGTCTCTCTTTTTTTTTCCAAAATCATGACTACCCTAATTTTATACCAACTTAAATTCAGCAAGAATTTCAGAAAAACAAAAACTGAGTTTGTACAATTTAATTAGTGAAAAATAAACTGTATTTGCAAAACTTTTGTTTTTCATAGAAATTTAAAAATAAAATGTCTGAAGAAAATTGTTGAATATAAAGGACCTTTTAAAAAGTTTGAAAAATAGAAAAATATGGGTCAATTATTCAGGTTTAGTTCAAACGAATTATTTGCTCAGAATAAAAGTAAAAGAATCTTCCCTTTTTCAACGACCCTTATCTCTGATCTCCTGTAGCTCTGTTCGAATGCTTCGCATTTCTATGCGTGTGGCTCTCATCTCATCCCTCTGCCTGTTCTGCTTACTGCGTAAGTCAGCCATCTCTCGGAGTAGTTATGCACCTTGGTTCTCCTGAAGACTGACCGTGGCTCTGAGTCGGTCCACGTTAGTTGTGATATTCAGACTGAGATGGTCTAAATGACACAGTCTGCTAGAAATTCCTTGGTCCATCTCATAGACCCTTTGAGCCAACGTATCTATCTACACGGACAACATTGAATGATAACCGTTAGTACTCCCCCCGGATGAAGGGGTGCGCTCGTTAGGTGTTGGGGTGTATGCAGGAGAGGTTGGTGAATTTTGGGTTTGGTCAGTGGGTGGTGGATTTATAGGGACTCTCTGGGCAGGAGGGTGAACTGGAGATCTCTGGGGTTCCTCTCTATGAGGGAAGGTATCCTCAGAAGGATCTTCTTCCGTGGGACTAGGCTCATGGGCATTCAGGAATCGTCTCCCTAGGTCACTGGCATCTGGGCTTGAGTTTACTTCCACTGGTTGTGAAGGAAGAGTCCCTCGTGGTATTTCTGGTGCAGGCCTAGATGGGCCTTCTGGCTTTGTCTTCTTTGGTCCTGGAGTGTCAGGGTTTTCTGTTTTCTTTGTCTGGTTAGTAGCTGCTCTTGTTCTCTTCATCTCTGAGTGCAAAGTCTGGTTAGAAATAACAAATAACAAAAATAGGAAAGTGAAATAAGAATGCAAGAAAAATATTTTTATGGATTTTGAATTTTATTTAGAAAGCAGGTAAATTTCCTCAATATGGTTCTAGAATAATTTTCTAAAATTTGATTATCCTAAGTGTCTTAATTCCAGATATTATCTAAAATTAATTAGTTATGATAATCCTATATTTTGGAAAGTGATTGTCTAACTGGTATAACATAAGTGTTGGGTCTAAAGTCTAGGTTACTACCGTTACCTATCATAAGTCTCTAGAATTGTGGCCAATAATCCTAAATTCATTATGATAGTTCCCCGACAACGGTGCCAAAAATCTGATACAGTTCCGATTTATATGCTAAAAGATAGGCTTTATTTACCTATGTCGATTATGAGTAATTAAGGATTGAGTCTTACTAACTGTCACTTAGAATTCAATTATTGTCACTTAATCAACCAGAAACTAAGGCAGAGTACCTATCGTGTAGCTAGTCTGTTGGAAAGTATCTACGATTTTATTAAGTTAAATATCGTACTCCCAGGGAAGTGGCAACTGCTTAGTAGTAACTAGCCTTTTATCCCAACTCCTATCTTATGATCCAGTTATGCAATCTTCATCAAATACTTTGATGAGAGGGTGATTCATTCTCCACTAGGTTTAAGTCTAATTAATCCTAGAAGTGTTTTATAGATGAGTCCTGATTCTTCTGTTATACTGTTCCAATATGTTGATTGACCTATATTCGAGTATTTTAGACATGTCTTACCCTGGATTGCAACTATGTGATGTGTCTAAAGGCGTACCACATCCGAGGTTTCTAATAAACCGCCCTACCTTAATGACGGTCCTACTCACGGTTCGGGACGAAGGCATCCATGAAAGCCCTATGTCACTTCGGGGATCATACCGCTTGCCCTAGCCGCCGGCATAATCAGACTCGGCCCGGCTTACCCTAGACTACTCTAACAAACAGGGTGTTCAGCAGGTTATTTTATCTAGCATGGCAGACACCAATACTAATTGATGCCTGTTAAACTAAACAGGTTATGATTAGACCGTGGTTAGGAATTGTCTATAACCCTAACTTTAGTTTAAAAGAGCACATTAGACATGCAGACATAGTGAATGTTAAGCAGGTGGCTATTTCTGGAAAAACATAACAACGTCAACATATAAAACAATTATTCATAAAAAATCGTAATCTCGTATTCATAATAAATATTTGGGACAACACAATAACAACATATAAGAGAGGGACATGGGGACTGATGCCATAAAGAAATCACCGATGAGGCCACAGTCTTATCTAGCTAGGGACAAGTCCAAATTCTGTGGGTTCCACCGTGACTATGGGCATACCACAGAAGATTGTTTCCAACTGAAGTGGGCCATAGAGCGCCTCATCAGAGAAGGATGCCTGAAGGAGTATGTCACCAACGCACAACAACAAAATGATAAAGGTGAGAGAGAGATTGACATGATCAACCCCGATGTCTCCTCGATCAAGAAAATAAAAAAGAGGATTTATAACCTCACAAAGTCGTATCTCGTTCCTGAATACGAGTTTGAGCAACTTGAGGTCATCTCCTTCTCAAACGAGGAGGTAGAGCACAACGAGGAGGCGAGAATCACACCCATTGTTCTTGAGGCGCGAATGACAAAGGATGGCATCGAAAAATGCACGGTAAGGAGAATTCTGATTGATACAGAAGCCGCTAAGAACATCATGTATCGTCAATGTTTCAAGGATATGGGCCTAAAGGATGCCGACCTCAAGGCTAGAGGGATGGTCCTCGAGGGTTTCTCCACCCACAAAGTACCGATAAAGGGAACTGTTCGGATACAGGTAACTCTCAGGGAAGGAGAACGATAGCGGACTGAGGAGATTAAGTTTTACGTTGTGGATTTGGATTCCCCGTACAATGCGATACTGGGTACACCCTTTCATGCAACATTCAACCTCGTGATATCCACCTCTCACCAACAAGTGAAGTTCAACACTCCGCAAGGCGTGGGCTTCGTTAGAAGCAGCCCTCGAAGACTTTTAGGGTAGATCATGAAAATCAAAAGAAAAAGGGAGGGGGTTAGATGACACCGCAACTATCAACTCGGTAGTCACCCACAGCGACCAAAGAATACAGAAAATCCTCGAGAAATAGATTTACGACCTGGTCATAGAAGCATTTGGGACCCGAGAGTTCAATGAAGAAATCATCAACCCGAAGTATCCTTAGCAGCCAGTCAAAGTCGGTAGGGAAATACCCAGTGCCCTCCTACGATATATCATCGACTTCCTTAAAAACCACCAGGATAGCTTCGCCTGGTGCACGGAGGACATGCCCAGCATCGACGCATCGATGGCAGAACACACACTCAGCATAAATGCCAAATGCCCGCCGATAAGATAGAAACCCAGACAGTTCGGGGAAGACAAAATGCAAGGCAAGAAAGAAGAAGTAGAGAAGCTACTCAAAGCGGGTTTCATCCGCGAAGTCAAGTACCCCACGTGGCTGGCAAACATGGTAATGGTTAAGAAAGCCAACGGAAAGTGGAGGATGTGCGTCGATTACACTAATCTCAACAAAGCCTGTCCCAAAGATTGCTATCCGTTACCTCGGATCGATGCACTCGTCGACTCCACTTCGGGGTACAAACTTTTAAGCTTTATGGATGCTTTCTCAAGGTACCACCAGATCAAAATGAAGCTGAGTGACCAACTCCACACCTCTTTCCGAGCTGCGGGAGCCATATACTGCTACAACGTCATGCCGTTTGGTCTTAAGAATGCAGGGGCCACATATCAACGGATGATGAACCACATCCTTCGACGGCAAATAGGAAGGAACGTGGAAGCTTATGTAGACGATATGGTGGTCAAAACGAAGCGTGGGGCATCACACCTAGACGACCTGGAGGAGACTTTCTCCAGCTTGGCCGAATTCAACCTTAAGTTGAATCCTACGAAGTGTGCATTTGGAGTTACATCTGGAACATTCCTTGGGTTCATGATATCCGAGTGAGGAATCGAAGCAAACCCAGAAAAGATGGCAGCGGTAGCCTAACTTACCGAGCCGCGATGCGTAAAGGACGTCCAACGCTTAAATGGATGCATCGCCGCCCTCGGCCGCTTTGTTTCGATGTCAGCAGAAAAGTGTTTGCCGTTTTTCAAAATGTTGAAGAGCTCAACGAACGGTTTCGAATGGACTCCGGAGTGCAGCAAAGCGTGGAGAGACCTTAGGGTCCACTTGTTTCAATTACCTCTGCTGCGGTCGCCGAACACGAGAGAGACACTATTCTTGTACCTCTCGTTTTCAGATTCCGTGATAGCCTTGGTACTAATAAAAGAAGAGGGATCGAAACAATACCTCGTTTACTTCGTGAGCAAAGCTCTGAACGGCGCCAAATATAGGTACTCCAACATAGACAAGTTGTCGTACCCTCTGGTAATATCATCTCGGAAGTTAAGACCCTACTTCGAATCCCATCCGATTATCGTTTACATATATGCTCCGCTAAGGCAGGTTTTTCATAAATTAGATCAGTCGGGAAGATAGCTCCGATGGTATATAGAGCTATGTGGGCAAGACATCACATTTAAACCTCGAACCGCCATTAAATCCCAAGCCCTGGCCGACTTCCTTGTAGAAGGATCATTCACGCAGGAAAAGAAAAGCCAACAGACGATGGATCCATGGGAGCTATGGGTAGATGGGGCAGTCAACGCAAGCAGAGTGGGCGTTGGCGTAACTTTGATCTCCCCAAACAAACAATACACCGAGATGCGAGCTGCAAGGCTCGACGCTAATTTATCAAACAATCAAGCGGAGTACGGAGCGCTGCTCCTAGGAATGGAATGGGCTCATGCCGCAAACATAACGGCCCTCATGGTTTTCAGTGACTCACAGCTCGCCGTAAACCAAGTACAGGGCACATACGTTGTACACTCGGAGAATCTCCAACTTTATGCCGAAAATGCCACACAATGGAGGGATAAGTTTAATTCTTTTAACCTATCCCTGGTCAGCCAAAATGATAACAAAACAGCAGACCGTTTGGCAAAAATAGCCTTTGGTGAAACCCCCAACGAGGAGGGAGTCCCGATAGAAACGAGGATGAGCTCCATGGAGACATGTTTAGTTCAGCCCATACACTGCGCGTCAGAAGACTAGGTGGACAAAATAACGAGTTTTATCCAACACGGAATACTACCAAACGACACAACCCGTGCGCGGCAGATAAAGCGGCAGTCCGCCACGTACGTTCTCTACAATGATGTCCTATACTGACGATCTTTCTCCAAACATTTACTTCGTTGCATCCCGCAGTCCCAAGTTGGTGACTTGCTCGCCGAGATGCACGAGGGGGTATGTGGAGGACATCCAGGGGCCCGAGCCCTGGCGGAGAGAATAATCAATCAAGAATACTACTAGCCAACATTACGGGATGACGCCGGACGATACGTTAAAAATTGCAATACCTACCAAATCTTCGGAAATATACCACAATTACCATCCATAGAACAAACCCCGGTCCTAAAAACATGTCCGTTCGACTTGTGGGGTATGGATCTAATGAGAAATTTTCCAAAAACGCGGAATGGGTACGAGTACCTATTGGTGGCATTGGACTACTTTTCCTAATGGATCGAGGCTAAGGCCTTGAGGAATCCCACAGAGGAGAACGTCATGAAATTCCTCTACGAGCAAGTTTTATGCCGCTTCGGAGTTCCCAGGGCGGTAGTGACTGACCATGGGGTTCAATTTTCAGCCAAGTTCACTTCGGAATGTCATCGGTTACGCATCAAACATTGGAAGTCCTCAGTCGCACATCCGCAGGGTAATGGCCAGGCAGAGGCCGCAAACAAACTGGTATTACGGGCTTTAAGAAGGAACCTAGAGGGGACATCCAACAAATGGGCCGATGAATTACACCCCACCCTATGGACGGTTCGCACCTCGATTAGGGGCCCCACTGGCGAGACCGCGTTTGCATTAGTTTACTGCTCAGAGGCCGTCGCGCCAGCCGTTGTGGTAGTGCCAACGGTAAGAGTCGCGATGTACGACCAAGCTAACAAAGAAAGAGCAAGAAGTATGGATCTCGACTTGCTAGAAGAGCGGCGAATCGCAAGCCGCTTGAAATCCCAATCCTTCAAGGAAAGAATGAAATGGACTCACGATAAAAAAGTATCTGAAAGGTCAATCAGGATCGGAGACTGGGTACTTCGGAAGATTGAAGGTACGGTAAGACATATCCAGGAAAATAAGTTAACCCCAAATTGGGAAGGTCCGTACCTCGTCAAAAGCTAAGTAAGGCCCGACACGTACCGCCTTATGAACAAAGACGGCGTCCTCTTACCGAACCCGTGGCACGCCAATCATTTGAAGAAATCTTCTTTTATTTCTTTTATCACAATGTTGAAATAAAGTACTAAGCTACGGCTCGGGAAGATTTTTGAATTTTATAAGTACCGGGCTACGGCTAGGGAAGATTTCTAAATTAATGTAAGTACCGGGCTACGGCTCGGGAAGATTGTTAAAATTACCATAAGTGAAAACTGTGGTTGAATTAATATAAGTACTGGGCTATGGCTAGGGAAGATTTTTGAATTAATATAAGTTTCGGGCTACGGCTCGGGAAGTTTGTTATCTTACCATAAGTGAAAAACTGTGGTTGAATTAATTTAAGTACCGAGCTACGGCTCGGGAAGATTTTAAATTACCATAAGTGAAACTGTGGTTGAATTAATTTAAGTACCAAGCCACGGCTCAGGAAGATTTTGAACTACCATAAGTAAATTACGCTTAAGCCTGGCGAAGTACCGAGCTACGCCTCGGGAAACTATGAAATTATCCTAAGTGAAGACTATGGTTGAGTTTAGCGAAGTGCCAGGAAGAAATTTTAAAGTCACCATGTTTTTTTTGGAAGTTAAGACTACGAAGTTAAGACATGCAATTTTTTGGAAAAACAATGGTTAGCCCGAAGTATGGAGATACGACTTAAAGTATTCTCCACATCAAGTTATGACTTAGAATATTTCTTGGAAGGCAATGTTAAACAAAATGTATTTTCTATTCATAAAAAATGTACAATATTGTTTACAAAAGATAGTGTCATTTACAAAAAGAGGAAGAAGGGCTAAGCTGAGCCAGAGCCATCCAGCATCTCCTAGAAGGTCGGAGCAGTAGGTCGAGGAGTCTCCCAATGTGCCTTCCCTCTTTTTTCATCTCTCTCCCAGAGCGCCTCCGACTCTTCTTCAGTGAAAGGAACGAAGCCTGCCCCCTTCCTGCAGACCTCGTTGTCGAAGTTGGCTGGGTAAGCTCGCACGAGGACGCTCTTATCGTCGAAGTGAGGGTGAAGTTGCCGAATGATGTGAACACAGCCCTTGTCCAAGAAAGAGCCAGCCTCGCGCCCAATCTCCTCATGATATTCGGCTGAGCTCTTAAAGTCGTCAATAATTTTTTTTGAAACTCGCCGACTTACAATACTTGAGCTCTTCTTGGACAAAAATCTTGCTCGCCACCGCCTCATCCCAGGCTGTGTTCAACTGAGCATTTGCAGCCCACAGCTCCGCAATCTCCTCTTCATCCTTCAACATTTGCTCCTTCCAATCGGAAACCTCGCTGGTCAGCTGCAGCTTCTCAGACTCTGCGAGCTCCAGACAAGAAGCTTGATCCTTCACCTCGGATTCCAAGGCTACCAGGCACGGCTCGTTAGTCGCCCGCCACTTTGCGTCAACTGCCCTTCCCTCCTCCGCCGAAGAGCTGAAACGGGAGATGTAGAGGAGAAGAGAAGTGACCTGCGAAGAAGAGAGTTAAAAAAAAGAGAGAAAGAAGGATGTGGTTAAGTCCCTTACCTGGGCTAAGAGGGCATCGGCTCTGTTGGTTGCCTCGTCGACACTCAGCTCACCCATGCCGGCCAGGGACACCACATCAGCAGCTCGGTCCAGGATAACCCCCCAATGAATGCCGCCGCATACCGATTTGTGAAGCGCAGGTTATTGAGGGGAGGAGTCTTGCGGGTGATCTCAGCAGCTAACTCCCGCGGAGCCCCCTGCTCCTCGGGCATCATAAACGCCGGCCTTAGCCATGATTGGCAGAGGTCCCTTTCAGCCTCCCCACCTTCAGCTGCTGGAGTAGACGACATCTACTCCCGCACCTCCGTTGGCGAAGTAGAAACAGGTATGACTTCGGGGGCAGGAGGACTTGGGATAATCTCCATCGAGCGGACAGGGGATAAAGTCCGTTGACGCCAGTGAGGTCTGAGTTGCTCCTCATCAACCACCTCCACCTCTTCCAGGGGATGACGGATAAGGGGCCGCCGAGCTCCAGTAGGGGCAGACATGATGGGCTTCGCCCGTGATCACTCTTCCCTTGGACGTCGGGGGGTCCCACCCCGACGTGAAGCCTGGCCTACTGAAGACGGATACGATAGAACCATGTCTCCAGCAGTACCCCGGTCAATCAACTGAGGGGGGAAGCGAGGAAGGGAGTAAAAGTGTGATTGGCGCACACTTCTCCCCTCTTCACGCTCCCTCCAAGCCACCTTGAACGTAGCGGGCTCTGGAAAAAAAACAAAAAGAGTTAGTATCCCAGCAATGCGCGAAGTAAAAGAAAAACAACAAAGTAAAAGTTATCCCGGCTTGGTTGACAATCAGGTAACGAAGACGGAGGGCACAAGTCACACTCGACGAAGAAGAGTCCCCCGGGGTGTAGGGTCCATTCGGCATTAGGTACCTAGGGTCTAAAACCTAACTCCCACTTCCTAGACTCCAACCCCGCCCCTATACCACACCACTCTAGACTCTGGTCGCTCAACAAGTTTTTAGAAGAATACACTCGGGACTGACTATTTCGGTTTCCCCCAAGTCCCGAGTGATGAGCTCAAGAAATGATCTCTTAGAAGGAACTAGAGAAGAGGGATGGATGGGGGGGCAGTGGTCTGCCCTCAATAACACGAGGTTGAAAAGGGAAGCCTACCTTAGACTCCACCATCACCAATCTACTTTTGATGTCCACCTTGTTGGGAGGGGAATCAAAAAGTTGGACTCTATTCCTACGAGGACGAAGTGAAAAGGTGTTATCAGACTATCAGACATGCGAAGTGTGGAAAAGAACATCCCCAAGATGTTCATAGAAAGTTCGAAGCCTAAACGGCGACCTAGGAAAATCAAAGAAAGAAGGGTTGGAACGGCATTTCGGTGAAGTTGCCCTGGCTGTATACGGGCAAACACAAGAAAGTCTACGAAGGCTGGGTCCAAGGGTAGCCTAAGTCCCACTTCGAAGTGAGCTAAGGGGATAGGGGTGTTTCGAGTGGACATCCTACCTAGCTCAAAGGGAAAACTAATCCTATACAAACATCTATCTATACTATACTTGCGGATAATGAACTTAAGTTGGTCATAGGCTACCTTACTTTGGTAAAGGCAGAAGTCCGTACCTAATGGCCCTAACACCACGGGCCCAGAAGTGGCAGCGGGGTCCTCTTTAGTCGCCGTGGATGGCACTTCGTGGGCAGGCTGAGGGTCCCCAAAACCCTCAACCATCAGTTCATAAACTTCATCTCTGGCTACGTTTTCGCGTTGGTCAGACATTGTTCAACTGCAAGAAGAAATTCAAAGAGTTCAAAACATCACTCAAAAGATTACCCAGAAATAACCTATGACCGTATCCAAACCATCCCTCAACCATAACAGCCCAGAAAAAGAAAGCTACCAAAATTGTCCAAATTCTACACCAGTCCTAAAACCCCCACATACATAAACAATCCAGAAAACAAACAAGCAAGGGCATAAACCTTCATCGCCATTGCTCAGAACGACAAAGAAAAACCATATTCCAACAGGAAGACCAGACAAGGACGTAAAGAAAAAATGCCGGTAAAATAGAAACTACTTACAACGAGAAGGACAAAACATACCTTTTTGGGTTATCGCAAACGATTGAGATGGTGGATATGGGACTGAACTTACGACGGGAACAAAGAAAGAATCTTCAGAAAGCTTGCACGACAGTAATGGCAGAAGAAGATTTTAAAAGGAAAGAGTCTGAAAAAGGAAGAGGAAAGTAGAGGATGTGTGAAGCAAAAAAAAGGTTTGAAACGGTTATAGAAAGGCTACTTACAAGGTGTCATGATTACTTGCAGAGATCAATGCCTCGAGTTTGCGAAAAGGCACTCTGGGACTGACAAAATTAGAAGATGAAGCGACAGCCGTCACCATTACAAACCCTAAAGTCGCCCCGTCCACACGCCATCTCTTAGTGGGCGAAGCTCGCTGAACCGCAGCAGAATTTCAGGAAAACGGCCATCACCATCGGACACCTACAGATAAAAACTGGGAGCCCGGTTGGAAACCCCGTAACTCGGTCTATCCAGCGAAGTCCACACCAAGCCGCGCTGTACTTCGCTGAGGGGCCACTGAAAGGAAAAAGATATCCGCCAATGGTAGAAACGTCCAAACAACGGATTAAACCGCACAGCACCGCATACACCGCGGTTTGACTCAAGGTCAAAATCATTAGCATAAAAAGTGGAACACATAACCTACTCAATCCAAACGTGGATCCCCACTCTCCCACTAATAAAGACCATTTCCCATAACGACAGTCTCAAAAAGAGCCCACGAGCTAAATACACACGATCCCATCCTTCCTCCCACCACCTCCCATCAAGGAGGCTATAAAAGGAAGGAAACGAACGAAGGTAAGACATTCAACCCCAGATATCCTAAACAGTTACTAATTCAATACCAAACTGACTTGATCGTCGGAGAGTTCACAGGGATCCACGTCCCCACCGAACTTCTTCTGTTTTGCAGGTCGCCCATACTTTGGGATTCTCAAAGATTTCTAGAGTCAAATTTACTATTTTACCCTCAAATATACTCTTACCAATTTTTGACGAATCAACATATATATAAATGACTTAATGTTTTTGACGTATATCAAAATGGAATAGTTTTTGTTGAACAAGTCATAAATGCGGTAGCCTTTTAACATTTAATTACTTAATTTTGGTATTTGTAAAATTTTAAGAGTGTTGGGTGATGGGGTTTCCGACCGATGTGCTAAATAGGTGTTATTTACCTATGTCGATTATGAGTAATTAAGGACTGGGTCTTACTAACTGTCACTTAGCATTCAATTATTGTCACTTAATCAATCAGAACCTAAGGCAGAGTACCTATCGTGTAGCTAGTCTGTTGGAAAGTATCTACGATTTTATTAAGTTAAATATCGTACTCCCAGGGAAGTGGCAACGGCTTAGTAGTAACTAGCCTTTTATCCTAACTCCTATCTTATGATCCAGTTATGCAATCTTCATCAAATACTTTGATGAGAGGGTGATCCATTCTCCACTAGGTTTAAGTCTAATTAATCCTAGAAGTGGTTTATAGATGAGTCCTGATTCTATGTTATACTGTTCCTATATGTTGTTTGACCTATATTCGAGTATTATAGATATATCTTAGCCTGGATTGCAACTATGTTCTGTGTCTAAAGGCGTTCCACATCCGAGGTCTCTAATAAACCGCCCTACCTTAATGACGGCCCTACTCACGGTTCGGGACGAAGACATCCATGAAAACCCTAGGTCACTTCGGGGATCATACCGCTTGCCCTAGCCGCCGACATAATCGGACTCAGCTCGGCCCCTACCTAGACTACTTTAACAGGCAGGGTGTTCAGCAGGTTATTTTATCTAGCATGGCAGACACCAATACTAATTGATGCCTGTTAAACTAAACAAGTTATGATTAGACCGTGGTTAAGAATTGTCTATAACCCTAACTTTAGTTTAAAAGAGCACATTAAACATGCAGACATAGTGAATATTTAGCAGGTGGCTATTTCCGGAAAATCATAACAACGTCAACATATAAAACAACTATTCATAAAAATAGTAATCTCGTATTCATAATAAATATTTAGAACAACACAATAACAACATATAAGAGAGGGACATGGGGATTGATGCCATAAAGAAATCACCCTTTACGTAGTCTCGCCGACGGAGCGTACTGCTGTATATGTCGTATTGCTCGCCCAGACTCTGCTCACCAGAACCGTCGGAGGACGCTTCCTCAGCCTAGTAACTGGGATTTACCTTAATACCCAGCTTAAGCCCAGCCCTGTGGACTGACTCTTCGAACGCCTAGAGCCCTCTTAGGATCTCCTAACAAAATCCCGGGTATTCTATGAATACCAGAAACGAAGCTATCTATAGAAGCCTAAGATCTGAGACTATTTCTCAGAAACTAAAACAAAACACTAATAAGAAATAAAATTGAGTGAGTTGTGTACTAGAGAAGAGTACACTGGAAACCACTTAATGACTCAAATCGAGTGGAGAGGAATGATTTCAACTGCTAGAGGCCTGGGGTATTTATAGCAGCTTCCCGGGGTGATTTTTCATCAAAGATTCGATGTGGGACTGGATCTGGGGGTTCGGGACGCTCGTCCCGGATTGGGACGCCCGTCCCGGTGCTTTAACTGGGTCGGGACGCCCGTCCTGACCCTTTGACCAAGTCAACATTTCCAAAAATTGCGTTTTTGCCCTAAAATTTGCTGTTTTCATCTGCTTTTCACCTGACACTTCCAAAATCATAAAACCCGTGAAATTGAGTAAATAACAAACAATTAAGATCAATTTGCCCTCAATTTCACTCGAAATCATACATAAAAACATGCTAAAAAGGTGATACGATTTTCACGTATCAGATAACCCCACACTTAGGTTTTTGCTTGTCCTCAAGCAAAGTCTACCTGAAGTTAGTGATTCTAAACCGTAGTGCAGTCACTTAAATTCCTAGTCATGCTTTTATTCCAAAAATTATTCAGATAATTCTTAACACTGGTCTGACTGGTTAGGTTGCTATGACAAGGTCTCAAATGTCTCTAGTAGTTTGTTATGGTTGAGCAGAAAGTAACTTAACAACTAGGTTGAACTTTTCTCTTAGTCATAAGGTCTTCCTAATGTGTAGTGTGTGTACTAATCCAGACCAGATAGTCAACACAATAAACTCTTGTCTTAACTATTTCCAGATAACACTTCGACCTATCGCTAGACACACTGACAACAGATAACTTTCTGAGTTCTGAGCTTTGGGGATCAGATTCTATCATTTAGCATTTATTGATTTCTTTCGTTTATAGATTTTCTAGGGTATTTTGAGTCTGCTTAGAACACGTCAACTTCAACTACCCATGTAGCGAGTCCCACTCCGATGACTCCCAGATCTACACGACCTTAGGGCATCATGCTTTAAGTTCCCCGAAGGAGTGGTGCTCGAGTAGCGAAGGCCGCTGACAAACTACCCTTATTTAATTAACTTTCTTTAATTTCTTTTCACTTTTAGCTCAGAGTCTCATCTAGTCATTCTAATTGTCAAAACATCCACAACTGGTCTAATTTTATCTAGTTCAGTCTTGAAAAGGTAATTGGCTGAGGTCTCTAATCCAGACAAAGTTGTGCTCAGTTATCACGAATTCCCTATTCCTAATCAATTAGTTCAGCAATAGTCATCAATTATCTCCTACTAACCATAACATACTACCTACATATCATAGACATAAGCAATTGTTTAACCAAGCATACTGCACTTAGAAGTCTGAAAGACGGAAAAATTTTGAAATTTTTTTGGAAGGGTGTGAAAATAAGGGGAAAACAAGCAAAAGCATGTAAAATTTTTGTTTAAACTACTACAGTGCACCGTGCACTGCTACCCCACACTTATTTCTGACACTGTCCTCAGTGTTCGTGCATATCTAGACTACCCCACACTTATTTGAAAACAAGGAGAAACAAAAACAAAACAGAAATTTCTTACCCCACACTTATTTGACTGACTAAGGGTAAGAAGGAAAATGAAGTAACGAAGTAAATAACAAATAACAAAACATGAAATGAAGAAAATAAAAGGAAGATGAGGGTTAGAAAAACTCCCTTCTTGCCTCGAGCAGAAGGGTTTTCTCTAGGCTATCAATTGGCTCTTCACCTTAGCCATGTGCTATTGCTGAGGCGCTCTTGACTCTGTAAGCTCTAGATATTGGAACAGATGACGTCACCTCCGATCCTTCATTGTCGAGCTCCAAGTAGTGGCCTATTCATTTGATGAATGGCTCGAGCCCCACAGACTGCTTCCTCGAATCATTTGTAAGATTTCTCATAATCATAGCAACGTGTCCAGGGGGAACGTGTCTAGGAATGAGACTTCTTGGGATTTGCGTGCCTTCTTGCCAATGTTAGTAAAGGTATTGCATGCAAGTCTCGAATGGAAGAAAAGATACCTGAAGTTTTGGCGAAGCTATGGTGGTAGGGGCTCCAGTTGTGTAGATCTGGGCCCAAGTATTTGAGACTTCCTCGGGGAAGTTTCTCACAGCTGATTGGTATGCAGGGAATGCAAGCTCCTCCATTGCTATGCTCCTGATACAACGCCAAATTCCTCTATATCCTTCGACCCTTAGTTACCTCTTGGTAGATCACTTGCTTGCACTGGTCTGGCTTTAATTGTTGCCAGTATCTCATCTGTTGATTCTGCGGGTAGGGGTTTTGCTGTGGTGGTATCTTCTGAAAGTTTCCAGCTTCCGAATTATTCCTCAGCTAAATCCCGTATGATTCCTCTAGTTGGGATTGTATGCATTTCCCATTGGAGCAGCATTCAGCAGTAACCTACTCCTACCTCTTTTGGAATGGTCAGTCATTCCCATAGCAATCCTTGCTAAAGTGTGGTACTTAGTAGACTTCACAGATTTGATACACAGGCTGAACATTTCTTCCGAAGACATCGGCACTCTGAATCTGGAAAACAACTAGAATTTGCACATGACTTTAACATCATTAGTAGGTAATGCCTGGGGTTCAGGCCATTTTGAAAAGTGTTCCAGAACTACTATGATGTAATTATTTTCAAAGGAAAGAAAAAGAAAGGATTTAATGAATACCCCAGATATCAAAAAGATTGTAAAACTTTGTGTACCTTGTTGGGGAAGATGATCTCTGAAGGATGTGTTACCTGTTATTTGGCAAGCATCGCAAGACTGTATCAGAGATACAAAATCCTTGAATATAGTGGGTCAACAAGATCCTGCTTTCAACACTTTCCGGACAGTGTTGATAGCCATCTATTGGTCTCCCGTAGATTCTTTAGGGCAATGCTCCAAAATCTTGTGTCCTTCATCTTCTGAGACACATCTTCTGATCAACTGATCTGCAAAAATTTGAAATAGAAGAGAAACTGTCCAATAGTAATATTTCAAATCAGCAAAGAATTTCTTCTTTTGCTGATAAGTCATATCACTTGGAACTTATTCAGTGACTAGATAATTTGCAATAAACCACAGATGAGAATTATTATACATAGCAAACAATGCAAATAAGTTTTCATCCAAACATTTATCAGTATTACACTAGCCTCTAACTCGGGGTTTTCTAATCTAGACCAATGGTTTGCTTTCTAGATTTTCAACCCTTTTTCTTATCCCTTTATTCTATATCAAGTTCAAGTAACAATAAAACTTAACTTAATCAAGTATGGTTCAACATTAGTTTTATTGAACACAGATATCTTGGAGTGATCAGTGTCACCTATTGTTTCTAGACAAGACTAGATAAGATCGGAATTTATCATGCATGAACTTTCTTATCATCTTTCTGTCCTAAAACAATTCTTATTACATCACATATTCATTCAAAAAGCAGATTTCAATCAGGTGATGCCCTAATGGGTGCAGTAATTCCTTTTGGTTTAAAAGATCTCATGCAATTATCAACATAACAAAAGGAACATCCTTTTTTTTTTCATAGAACATTCAAAGGTCTAGCTATTAAGGAAAAATTATTTCATAACTCGTCCTAATAAAGCCGGTATGACTCTAAGAAAATTCTAAAATGGAGTTTCTTCCCAATAAAAATCTAAGCCAAAATTTTACAACTCAGAAGAAAACATATTTTATCCTCATTTTCATTTTTATTCGAAATTAAATAATAGAAGAAAAACACGAAAAAGAGCAACTAAGAAAACAATTAAGAAAGAACAAGAGATGGGGAAAAGAACAACTTTTCGAAAGCAGTTAAATTTCCTTAATATGGTTTTAGAATGATTTTCTAAAATTTGATTATCCTGAGTGTCTTAATTCCAGATAAGATCTAAAATTAATTAGTTATGATAATCCTATATTTTGGAAACTGATTGTCTAACTAGTATAAGAGAAGTGTTGGGTTAAGGTCTAGGTTACTACCGTGTGGGTTGATCAGGAATCCTAAATTCATTATGATATTTCCCCGGCAACTGTGCCAAAAATCTGATGGGGTTTCCGACCGATGTGCTAAATAGGTGTTATTTACCCATGTCGATTATGAGTAATTAAGGACTGGGTCTTACTAACTGTCACTTAATCAATCAGAACCTAAGGCAGAGTACCTATCGTGTAGCTAGTCTGTTGGAAAGTATCTACGATTTTATTAAGTTAAATATCGTACTCCCAGGGAAGTGGCAACGACTTAGTAGTAACTAGCCTTTTATCCTAACTCCTATCTTATGATCCAGTTATGCAATCTTCATCAAATACTTTGATGAGAGGGTGATCCATTCTCCACTAGGTTTAGGTCTAATTAATCCTAGAAGTGTTTTATAGAGGAGTCCTGATTCTATGTTATACTGTTCCTATATGTTGTTTGACCTATATTCGAGTATTTTAGATATATCTTAGCCTGGATTGCAACTATATTCTGTGTCTAAAGGCGTACCACATCCGAGGTCTCTAATAAACCACCGTACCTTAATGACGGCCCTACTCACAGTTCGGGACGAAGGCATCCATGAAAGCCCTATGTCACTTCGGGGATCATACCACTTGCCCTAGCCGCCGGCATAATCGGACTCAGCTCGGCCCCTACCTAGACTACTTTAACAGGCAGGGTGTTCAGCATGTTATTTTATCTAGCATGGCAGACACCAATACTAATTGATGTCTGTTAAACTAAACAGGTTATGATTAGACCGTGGTTAAGAATTGTCTATAACCCTAACTTTAGTTTAAAAGAGCACATTAAACATGCAGACATAGTGAATATTTAGCAGGTGGCTATTTCTGGAAAAACATAACAACGTCAACATATAAAACAACTATTCATAAAAATCGTAATCTCGTATTCGTAATAGATAATAGAACAACACAATAACAACATATAAGAGACATGGGGACTGATGCCATAAAGAAATCACCCTTTACGTAGTCTCGCCGACGGAGCGTACTGCTGTATATGTCGTATTGCTCGCCCTGACTCTACTCACCAGAACCTTCGGAGGACGATTCCTCAGCCTAGTAACTGGGCTTTACCTTGCTACCCAGCTTAAGCCCAGCCCTGTGGACTGACTCTTCGAACGCCTAGAGCCCTCTTAGGATCTCCTAACGAAATCCCGGGTATTCTATGAATACCAGAAACGAACCTATCTATAGAAGCCTAAGATCTGAGACTATTTCTCAGAAACTAAAACAAAACACTAATAAGAAATAAAACTGAGATCCGAGTCTCTGAGTGAGTTGTGTACTAGAGAAGAGTACACTGGAAACCAATTAATGACTCAGATCGAGTGGAGAGGAATGATTTCAACTGCTGGAGGCCTGGGGTATTTATAGCAGCTTCCCGGGGTGATTTTTCATCAAACATTCGATGTGGGACTGGATCAGGGGGTTCGGGACGCCCGTCCTGATCTGTTGACCAGGTCGGAACGTCCGTCCCGAGTCCTGTACGCCCGTCCCGGTGCTTTGACTTGCTCGAGACGCCCGTCCCGGGTTCGGGACGCCTGTCCTGACCCTTTGACCAAGTCAACATTTCCAAAAATTGCGTTTTTGCCCTAAAATTTGCTGTTTTCGTCTACTTTTCACCTGACACTTCCAAAATCATAAAAATCGTGAAATTGAGTAAATAACAAACAATTAAGATCAATTTGCCCTCAATTTCACCCGAAATCATACATAAAAACATGCTAAAAAGGTGATACAATTTTCGCGTATCATTGGGGTATCAACCCATGTCCCACATCTAAAGATAATGCTACACCTTATAAGAATACCACTAACTCCATTAGTATGAGGCAATGACTACCTTATAAGAATACCACTAACTCCATTAGTATGGGACTTTTTGGGTGGTTACCTAAGAACAAAATTGTGAGGGCTTAGGCCCAAAACGGACAATATCATACTAATATAAAGTTAAGTGGTGGAAGCCCAACCTTGTGGGAATATTTGGGCCCAACAGGGAGAAGGGAGGTTTATCCTATAAAAGTGGTGAACCTCTTTTATGTTGAATGCACCATTGGATAGATATGAAGAAGAAAAAGAAAAAAATAGTTCTCTATTCTTCTATCATCGGAATACACCATTGGGTGTCAAGTGCATCAATTAAAGGAATTTTAGGAATGATTTTGTTTTAGCTCTAGTTAAAAGTCCCATAGGATGAGAGTTAACTCTGGTTTAAATTCTCATAATATCACATTCATGGAACAAGATTTATGTTATAGGGTTGACATGCACCCATTTCAAAGTAAGGCGAGGAAAACAATATCACATGAGCCTTTAAATTTATTGAACTCATGACCAAATTCTTTGAGAATAAATAGGTTATGAGAGTGGTTAGATCCAAATGATGTGTAAGCTAAAATAAAAAATAAATAAATTTATTCATATAGAGTCAAGAAAAGATGGGACATCAATATTTATTCATACACATAAATATTCCTTGGGCGACAGAAAAATGTATTGAGTGATATTTATAGAACTATTTTTTGTTGCATTATTTCGATGGAAGTAGGAAAACGTGGAAGCTTACAATGTGGGGCTTTGATTATCCCTGCATTACTCCAAACAAGTTGCCCTCATAATTACCCTGCATTACTCCAAAAAATTTCTCATCCTTTATCTACTTTAAATTTCAATTACTTGCTTTCTTTAGAGTAGTTTTAGTTTAGATTTATACTCTTTCATCTATTGTTTTGAAATTATAGATTGATATCTATAGTTTAATTTTTGTGTTATATTAATCCTTATCAAGTTCTTTGGGTTGTAACGATTTTATGTTATAAATTTAAAATTTAAAATGCTTCCACTTAAATATACTACATGATGAATACATTGTCTGATTGCGTGTTAATTTAAGTGACATAAATGTGATATTTGCTTTCTCAGTTTCATATCTTAATTACTACCTTAAATCACCACCTAATTGCCTCTATCAAACAATTGGCATTCGTGAAGCACCATAATGAATTGGTGAGGTTTTGATAATGGATTTTGAAATGATAAAGCAATGTTTGGGGCTATAATTATGTAGAGAAATGGTACATTTATCATGTGATGTTTGAAATCACCCTTCAGTGATTTGATACTACATTCAATAATACTATGATAACATGGAATTTTATCAAAGCCATGACACTACTACAGACCAAGAGATGAGTACAATAAAGTATCTATCACTAACCCAATAATTTAGGAGAGTTAACAAGTGGACTCCTAAATGCTTCTTTCTAGACCAATGATTGAAATTATCTTTTAAAAACCAAAAAATGATTTTATTTAAAAATCAAGGAAGGGAAATGTACACACACATATATATATAAAACAATGCTCCATTCTTGATCCATGGGTAAGCTAGTTCCTTTATGGTACAGGATCAATAAGCACAGAAATAATAATATCCTTTAACTTGGTTTTGGAATGCATATAGACATCTTCATCTTGATACAATAGATTTATAACCCTTGCAAGAAAGTGTATGGGAATAGTGGTATGGCATGTCCAGCATTCTTTATTTATATCTTTCCATGCATTTTTCACCTCTTTCATAAATTCATTCACTGCTTCTTTCTTTGTTGCACCATGTTGATTCCAGTAGCACTCCACAGTTGATGCCACATCTCCCCCTTTCCTGTTCTTTCTGTGTGCACCGAAAGTATTATGTTGATGCCACAAGACTGACATGCTCTTAGAACATAAATTTCAATTGCTAAAAACTAATAAAATTTAATAGAAAAGACCTATTGTCTAATTAAAACTAAAATTAAATTCAATGGCCAACAATAAATAAATAACTAACATAAACTTATTTATTTAAACAAAAATAATATAAAGACTTATAAATTTTCTGAATATCTAAATATAAAGAGGGAGAAGTCAAGTAAAGTTCAAATTTTATTTTAATTTTTTTCGTTTTTGTCATTCCAACTCCATAGGAGTACTATGATTCTCTAAGCAAAAACAACGAACAATTTTTTGTTATAAAAAAGAGAGGAGTGTTATAAACAATCTATTGATATTGTTCGATTTGACCATTTCATGTGAATCTCACAAGTTAAGTTCAAAACGTGTCACTGAGTAAAGATTTCAAATACTTGTTTAATAACTGCTCATATATCTCTTAGGTGAACGATGTGAGACTCATAATCTCAACAGAAAGATATTAAAAAAAATGAAACACTTTTCCTCATATTCACAGTACAAAGATGTAGAAGCAATAGAATTTATAAGAAATAATGGAAGTCTACAAACTACAAAACACTAGTTTTTCCATTTTTTCAAAAAATAAAAATGCAGAAGTTTACCACAGAAAGAGAAGAAGTTATTCCCAAACAAAATTCACAGTCTGAGAAAACCAGCTCGACGAAGTTGCAAAAATGAGAATTTCATAGACTTCTATTTAAATATGACGGGCTACCTACCCTTCTATTAAAAAACCTTATCCATTCAAAAAATCTTCGTAAATATTTAAATAATTTTAGTTTTTAAATAACTCTTACACTCCCATATTTAATTTTGACATTAATTAATTAAATATTATTTAATGAATTATTTTATATCATTTATATCTTTCTATAATATTTATTTCCAGTAAATACAACTAAGTCATACTAAAATAACAAGATACTTTTCTTTAAATAATATTATTTTTCTTATTATTACATGGCATATCTATTATATATGTTATTTATAGTATAATGACATTAAATTAGTCAAATAATAAATTTTCTTACAAATGAAGTCTAAATAATAAGAACAAAACTAAAAAACCAATCAATTAAATATTTATACCATTAAAATATAAGAACACAAATTTATTTTAATAACTAAAATCACAAATAAAAATTAAAAAAATTATAAAGTACATGCAACAAATACTACATATAAGAAGTAAAACATATGTAAATTTATATTCTATCAAAAATTCCTAAAGGTTTAAACTTTTTTGTTGGTAAAACTATTACTCTTATTATTTTTGTTATTATTATTATTTTGATTTTACTTTCTCATTTTCAAAATAAAAGCATTTTTTAGTCATTTGATTACTTTTGTTTTTCTTTTTGTATGTCACTCCAATTACATAAATGGAGACTAATGAAAGATAGTGATTTACATCAAAAATAATTCATTTGGTAAAGAAAAATTAGAATTATTAATTTAAAAATCATTCACTATAATAAATATTAAATAATGGTTTTTTATTGACAAATAAAACTTATTAACTCATTGGACTAAACATTTCATGTCTTTACACATGGGATAGAAGAATGTGGCACATAGAAAAGGAATATGCACAAAAATATACTCTACTAACCTCAGTTTATTAGACATGTGAAGTTTGATAATTATTAAAAATTCTTGTTTGTCGTGAAAATTGCAAGAATTCGAAGATTTGAGTGTCTCGACGAAGATCTCGTTGACTGGACAACAAGCGGAGTCAAGGGAGTAGAGCCTGGTTATTGGCTCTTCTCTTATCACCTATGTATTTTATAAACCCGAATTATGAGCGCAAGAAATACAATTCTAGTAGGCTTTTTAAAACCAATCCACATAAATTTCTAAGTCTCTTATTCTTGTTGCTTACTTTCATTATTGCTCATGTTTGTATTTTTATTCGCAACACAATTTAAGTGTCAGTAGACACATAACTTTTTATTTTTTTTTTGGTAATTTATTCTTATCTGGTAGTCACTTTAGGCCTCAACTAAATCAAATTTGAGTTACGTTGGACCCTTAATTTGGGAGGGGGGGGGGGGGGGGGGGGGAAGCTCTCCCTGCATCTATTTTTTACATAGACAAAGTTCAAATTCGAAATCTTGAGGATAGAGAACAAAAGTCATTCCGCTTAGGCCAACAGGTGTTGGTTCAAGGTACATAAATTGAAGTGAGAAGAATGTTGCACTCCAAACTAGCCAAACTCCTATTCGGCCTATTCCCCAATGGTTAAGTGTACCAGCAAGAATCAAGTAACCATCATGTGGCAAGTATTAATTGGAGCAAGGAAATATTTTTTTATCATTTAAGGGTAGAGTATGAAAGTGTTAGTATTTGAAAACCTAAAGTTTTTTTTTTTTTTTTATCTAGGTATGAAAAAATTACATTACATCATTCAATTGGAGCATAATCATCAATCTCTAGTATTATTACAAGAACTGAAGAAATTTTAACTCTAAATTGTAAAATCTATTTTAAACCTCCAAGAAAACCCAAAAAAGTATAGATAATGAGGAGTTCTTTGTCTGAAAAACTCAAATACTTTCTTATTAGTTAGGTTTCTAATGAACAGAAGAGTTGGCTATGCTACATTAGACCTCTTTTGTTTTGTTTTTTTTTTAAATTTTTTTTGTTATTTTTATATTACTGTTAGATTAAGGCCAAATTCATGTTCTTTCAAAAAATAGAAATACCAAAAAATTAATAAAAATGGCTAAAATTAAAGCAAAAAATAGTTAAATTTTGAAAAATTGATGAAAACAATGGATTTAGCCAAAATCCGGCTTAGATCATTGCTAAAGACATTGATTATTGCTCCCCACCAGCCAAACCTTTGGGCACCAAATTTCAGCCCAATTGATACTTTTGATTTGCATTTCGTCTTATTTTCATGCTAGAATTTGAAAATTTTAGTTTACGGGTATTTTTGAGAGAGGTTGGAGCCACTATTTTTTAGAATCTTTTAATTAAAAAGAATAAAATATTCTTAAATTTTTACTTTTTTTAATAAAAATAATTAGTAATTATTAAGGTATTAAAGAAAACATATTAATAAATAGATCTTGATTTCACAATATGAAAAACAAATAAAATATATGGATTTTGCTCAATGTGACAAGTATAAAAAAAATAAAGAAAATAATTTTAGAATTCTGATAAAACATAAAAAATGTGTTTAAAAAACATATTTTGATAGAATTTATTGCTCCCCTTCATTCTACTAAGATAATGTTGATGTATTTATTTAGATGGGATATTAATGCCATTAGTGAAGTGCCATTGTACTTAAGAACAAAAAAGGCAAATCTACATTTCTAACTTTTTTTTAAAGAAAAAGAAAATGGTGATTGAATCCATGCAAAGAAATATCTCGGATTAGTCTATAAACATTTTGTAATACCTATGGTTTTTGCCGAGGAACAGTTAGTAACCCTTCAAAGAAAGAACTATTATAATTATGAATGTATGATACATAGGTGAACTCTCTCATTAAATAAGAAAAGAATCTCTATATTGTATCTATTTAATTAAAAAATCTAAGACAACAAGGTTGTTACATTTCGTGCAGTATATCATAGATTATTATACATACTCTTTTCTATTTTCTTCAATACCATTATTCTTTTTTCATGAAAATCAAGACAATTTTTCCAACATAATCAGATATGTTTGAACAATTTAAAAACATAAAAAGAATTCGATAAAGATCTTGTAAGTAACTTTAAGGGATTGTTAAGTTTATACGAGGCATCTCACTTATTAATTCAGTAAAAATATTTTAAATGATGCATTAATTTTCACTATAACTGACCTCCAATCCATTGCATCTTACTCGAGTTATTTGCAAATTGAGACACACAAGTTTATCAAGTTCTAATGTAACCAATTCATGAAATTTTAACAATATTGGAGCGAGATTATTAGTACCCATTTTCAATAAAAATGACACACGTAACAAACAACTTCTAAATTTTGCAAAATTGACATCAATATATTAAAAGAACAGCACTAGAAGGAGCTCAATGAATATACACTGTGAATTAGTGAAATCTCAATTTTTACAAGTTTGCGTGTACGTGTATATGAGTCGACTGAAATTTATGTCTCTTCATATGGTGGAAAGAATTATATATTTTTGATGATGTTACGAATTGCTAGAGACAAATTAGGAGAGTGTAATTTTTGGATATTGGAAATGTGCTCTAGGCTCAAATATTATGTTGCAAGATGAATGACAACTAAAGTGTTGAATATGTGAAGTCTGATAGTTATCACGATCTAATATTTCAAACTCATTTAATACTTCTACGAATACTTATATAAATTATAAACTTTAATTCATAGATTAAGTATAGAATTAAGTTATGGGTGAAAACTCCAATTAGAGCATGAGCGAGAGTTAAAAAATATAATTTTAGTGCAGCTGTGGATGTAAATTTTACTGTGGATATAAATTTTTCTCTCAAACAAAATAAATTTTTGTGTCTCTTATTTCTATTTTTATTGTTTACTTTTGTTTTTCTAATTACTCAAGTGTTTTTGTATTTCAATCCCCAACATAAAGTTATTGACATGTCCTTATCTAAAATTTGTATAGAAATCTTGATAAAACAATTTCTTTCATTTAATAATAATAATAATGAAAATTTGTATTAATAATAGAGATTGATGATTGTCATCCAATTAAACGATGTAACTTGATTTTTTTGTACCTAGATTTAAATATTAAAACAATTTTAAAAAATACAAAAAAAAAGATGAACTTAGGTTTTCAATTAATAAAACTTTTATACTCTAGCCTTAAATATAAAAAAATATATCTCTTTGTTCCAATTAATATTTGCCACATGCTGGTTCCGTGATTCATGTTGGGTACACTTAACCATTGGGGGAAAGGTCGAATAGGAGTTTGGCCTAGTTTGGAGTGTAATATTCTCCTCACTTCAAGTTACGTGTCTTGTGGCACTCAAACTATGTTCGCGATAAAAACACAAGCACGAGTAATAACGAGAGTAAACAATAAAAATAAAAGATTTAAAAATTTACGTGGTTTGATTAAAAAAGCCTACATCTACGGTCGCGTTAGAATTGTATTTTTTGTATTCACAATTCAAATTTATAAAATACATGGGTAGTAAGAGAAGAGCCAATAACTAAGACTCTATTCCCATTACCTTGCTTGTTGCTCAGTCAACGAGATCTGTATCACGCTCTCGGACTCCTGTAACCATCATGACAAACAAGAGTTCATAGTAATTGTCATACCTAATAAACTGGGCCCATTGAAGTATGTTTATATTCGTATTCCTTTCCTATGCGTTAAATTCTTATATTCATGTGTAAAGACACGAGATTGTTTGCCTAATCAATTATAAGTTTTATTTGTGAGCTAAAATAATTATATAATGTTTATTATGGTAAATGATTTTCAAATGAATAATTTTACTTTTTATTTACCAAATGAATTATTGTTGATATAAATCAATATCTTCCATTAGTCTCTATTTATATAATTGGAGTGACATACAAAAAATAATAATAATCAAATGACTAAAAAAAGCTTTTATTTGAAAATAGAGAAATAAAATAATAATAATAATAACAAAAATAACCTCCAATTGTATCTAATAGTTCTATGGAGAGACTAAGTGACTAGAGAGTAAACAAATTTAAACCATTAGGAATCTTTGATAGAATATAAATTTACATATGTTTTACTTATTATATGTGTATTTGTTGCATGTACTTTATCTTTCTTCATTTTTATTTGTGATTTCACTTATTAAAATAAATTTGTGTTCTTATATTTCAATGGTATATTTAATTGATGATTTCTTACTTTTTTATTCTAATTATTTAGGCCTAATTTGTAAAGAAATTCGGCATGAGTATAATCCTAATGATAAACCCAAGTGAAGCCCAAGCATATTTTAAGTCTGAAGTTCTAGAAGGAATTAAGCCTAGAATTTTGTGCAAGTCCATAATTGAGGGTTAACAAACTAATATAAATATATGAAAATTGGGATTAGTAAAAGAACTTGTTTAAAAAAATAAACATTTTGAAGTACTTTTACCTTTACCATATCTTGAATTTATGTCCTATAAAAATTATAAATGAAGATATTATGAATTGAGCTATACCTTCATGAGAGTAAAAAAATCCTTAAGTAATAATGTTTTTTCCTAGTTTGAGATTTGAATAAAGAGAGAAGAGAAAGATGGAAGAGAAGGTGACCGCCTAAAATCTTAATTAGTCCAAGAAGTGATTGTAATATATAATTAAATTTAAATACTCACATTGATAATTCCAATGTGAATTTGGAGTTCGTAATCAAAATAAATACTTAATTATATGCTAATTTTTTAAGTATGATTTCATTGTTTTTAGAATTTAATATTTAATTGATTGATTGAATATTATTGAGATTAAATTTTATTCATTTCGTGATTATTGATTGAATTGAAAGGACATTTATTGTTTATTATTGATTTTAATTTTAGATAATTTTAAAGATTTCTGAATTATCTTCATTTGAGGGATTGTCTATGATATCAATTATTATGTTTAATCGAATTCTAACGAACTGTTAATATTCTGAATGCTATTTATGAATTTCATTTATAATTTATCAAAGAATTAATTTAATAACTCGAAATTTTATTAACGAACGAGGAAAAATTTAACTCAAAATATTATTCTTGGACTAAAAATCTTAATTTTATATTTCCATAACCACAAAACCTCTTTTTATGTTTCTTAGAGAAACAAGTTGGTGAACAAACTATCAATCTTCTACCATATTAAAATAATAAATAAATTTATTACATATTAATATTTACAAAATTATTCATCTTGATTTTTTAAAAAAACATTTATTGTTATTATCTGATTAATATTATTTAATAATAAGGAAAATAATATTATTGATAGAAAATTATCTTGTTAATTATTTTAGTAAAGGAAACCGGTAATATTTAAATAGAAGTCTAAGAAATTCCCAATTCATTTTTTCAACTTCGGCAAGCCGGATTTCTCAATTTGGAAATTTTGTTTGGGAAGTCTAAGAAATTCCCATTTCATTTTTTTAACTTCGGCGAGTCGGCTTTCTCAGTCTGTGAATTTTGTTTGGGAATGGATTCTTCTCCTTGTGTGGTAAACTTTTGCATTTTTATTTCTTCAAGAAACGGATGAATTTGTGTTTTGTAGTTTGTAAACTTCCATTGTTTCTTCTTAATTTTATTGCTTCTACATCTTTGTACTGCGATTATGAGGAAAAGTGTTTCCATTTTATTTAATATCTTCTTGTTAAAATTAGGAGTCTTACATTGATCGCATAAGAGATATATGAACGGTTATTAAACAAGGGTTTGAAACCTTTACTCAGTGACGCGTTTTAAATCTGTGTGATCTACTTGAAATAGCCAAAACGGAGAATATTAGTGGATTGTTTATAACACTTCCTCTCTTTTTGAAAAAATAAAAAATATATATTATTTTTTCTTTTTGCTTAGAGAATCAAGGTACCTCTATGGAGATGGAAAGACAAAAACAAATAAAATTAAAAATAAAATCTTATCCTTTTTAATATTTAGATATTCAGAAAAATATTTAGTATGTATATTATTATCGTTTAGATAAATAAGTTTATATTATTTATTTATTTATTTATTGTCGATCATTGAGTTCAATTTTAGTTTTGATTAGGCAATAAGTCTTTTCTATTAAATTTTATTAAGTTTTAGTAAATTGAAATTTATGTTCTAAGAGCATGTAAGTCTTGTAGAGTGAATTTATATTAGTTAGAATCTCATTAAGATATGAATTAGTTTTTTTGGAAAGCAAGATATGAGTTATTTGATAATATCATGAATGATAAAAATGACCTTAACAAAAATTGTATATGCTTGAAATATAAATTTTAGTAATTAAAAATTGACATAAATGATAACTTTGTCTAACAAAAAATTAAATGAGATTCGACAGTTAAAATAAATTGAAAAGTATTTGGTTTAGCGGGCGTTTGACTCCAACTTGTACGGAGATGTGGATGTGCTCCATCTTTATTGTTACATTTTTTTATGTCATATATTAATCTTAATTCATTCATTGATATTTTTCATTTTTGTTTTAGGTACCTTGTCTTATTTGTCGGTATAGAGGAGCAACAAGGCTTCTTATCTATTGTGCAGAGTGCAAACAAGTTTCCATTCACCGGTATTTCTCTTTCTAACTTACTTTAATGTTTATTATGGTATATACTACTTTATTTTTTATATGCAGAGTTTTATTGTATCTATCATTTTGTATATTAAGTTACTGCTTATCAAAGTTCTACCGGGAAGATGAAAGCATTCATTGGATTTGTTGGAAATGTGAAGCTAGAATTCATTGGGAGAGAAAAGTATCTAGTAGGAACGTTGAAAACATTCTAGAACATTGAGAGTAAATGAAGTTAATAGCAGTTCTGTCACAAGAAGAACTAATCACGTTCAAAGAAGAAATTTGACGACTAGAATTGCAGAAGCAAGTCAAGGAGCAAGAGCATTGAAAGGGAATGATGTTAAGAGTAATGTTACAAAAAGAACTAACTACATCAAAAGGAATAATTTGACTGCTAGAACTGTAGAAGCAAGTCAAGGAGCAAGAGCATTGAACGGGAATAATGTTGAGAGTAATGTCACAAGAAGAACTAACTACGTTCAAAGGAGTAATTTGACGACTAGAACTGCAGAAGCAAGTCAAGGAGCAAGAGCATTGTATGGGAATGATGTTGAGAGTAATGTCATAAGAAGAACTAACTATGTTCAAAGGAGTAATTTGACGGCTAAAACTGCAGAAGCAAGTCAAGGAACAAGAGCATTGATAAGGAATGATGTTAAGAGTAATGTTACAAGAACTATCTATGCTCAAAGGAGTAATTTGATGGTTAGAACTGTAGAAGCAAGTCGAGGAGCAAGAGCATTGAATGGGAATCATGTTGAGAGTAATGTCACAAGAAGAATTAACTACGTTCAAAGGAATAATTTGACGGCTATAACTGTAGAAGTAAATCAAGGAGCAAGAGCGTTGAATGGGAATGATATTGAGAGTAATGTCACAAGAAGAACTAACTACCTTGAAAGGAGTAATTTGATGGCTAGAAATGTAGAAGAAAGTCAAGGAGGAAGACCATTGAACGGTAATGATGTTGAGAGTAATGTGACAAGAAAAACTAACTACGTTCAAAGGAGTAATTCAACGGCGAGAACTACAGAAGTATGTCAAGGAGCAAGAGCATTGAATGGGAATGATGTTGAGGGTAATGTCACAAGAAGATCTAACTACGTTCAAATGAGTAATTTGACAACGAAAACTGCAGAAGCAAGTCAGGTAGCAAGAGCATTGAAAGGGAATGATGTTAAGAGTAATGTTACAAGAACTAACTATGTCCAAAGGAGTAATTTGACAGCTAGAACTATAGAAGCAAGTCAAGGAGCAAAAACATTGAATGGGAATGATTTTGAAAGTAATGTCACCAGAAGAACTAACTACGTTCAAAGGAGTAACTTGACGTCTGGACCTGCAGAAGCAAGTCAAGGGGCAAGAACATTAAAAGGGAATGATGTTAAGAGTTATGTCACAAGAACTAATTACGTTAAAAGGAGTAATTTGACAACAAGTCAAGGAGCAAGAACATTGAAAGGGAAAGAAAGCCCAGGAGCACAAAGAATGATATTTGAACCCAATTTGGGTTTTAGTATAGATACGGTTCCATCTGAGGAGAAAGGTCGCCTCATCAATCTTGAAACAGACTTTAAAACTTCATTTAGTAGAAAAGTATGTCAGGATGTTACAAGGAAAATTTCTCGAGTTATAAATTTGAATAAACAAGGAAAGGGGATACAAAGGCGAAGAAAAATAATCCTTGATGATATTGACATTGATGAATAATATGAACAAAGTGATAATAAAAGTGAAGGAGAAAGGAGGAAGTCATTAGTAACAGGTGGAACTAGTTATTTTAAAGAAGATAGTGATCATGTCTTGAAAAAACATAGATGAGCTTGATAAGCTCCAATCTCACACAATATACCAAAGGATGTGCAATTATGGTTTTCTTCTTAAATGTGTAGAGCATGCTAAACCAATTGATTTGAAGAGGACAAATAAACTACGCCAAAATCCAAAAAGAGTAATTCATGATGGTAGTGTATCTGATGAAGACTATCAACAAAAGAAAAGGCGAAAAAGAAGGTTAATACTTAGTGAAAGTAGTTCTTCTGAAGAAGATGATGTTTTGACCTTTGATATTGATCATGATGGAAAGGGTCTTGAGAATCAAAGAAGATATGAGGATTGTGGAAAGTCTAGGAGATCATGTTTTTACGACAATTCCAAAAAGAGATTAAGAAGTACCATAATGGAGGAGGAAGATAGGAGAAAATCTCTCAAATATTAATTCTCAACCTCACAAATCTTATTTCTTCTAAATATTGTTGCATCTTTATTAGTAGATTACTATATCTTATATATCTTGTAGGTCATTATTATATATGGTATATATCTTCTTGAGCATTGTGAATATCTCAAAGATACTTTGTCAGAACTTAGACATCACCTCTAGTCTCATGTTCAAAGACACTGTGAAAGACATCTTGGAGGCTCTCGCTCATCGCCTCGTAACAAGTAGTATTATGTGGATCAAATAGATAAAATGATATATTGTAAACATACATAAACAAAACTAACTTACATTGGCATACTATACTCCTCTAAATCTTTGTGGGATAATGTCACGACCCTGAACCCGTAGGCCGGTGCCCAAACTTTGGGCTTTACAGCACCCATAGTCAACTAGTTGTATTATCCTCAGTGTACCAAAAGGGATACCCCGAGCTAACATTAAATACCTAGGCTCATTCTTATTTACCATTGTACATTCACTTTATTTTTTGATGTAGGATGGGGTATCATAGATAAGATCAAACTTTGCCAATCACGCTATCATTGCCATGTTAGTGATTTGGAGAATGATTGAGTTATAGACTTTTCAGTGGGTCTAATTATTCACACTCACAAATTCGTAGAAATATCCTCCTTATAAAACCATTTCCATGGTTGCAAAATTTATACCTTATTTCATATAGTACGAAATTCAATACCATAGGTCACGTAACACCTCCAATTGTGCTCAATGGCTTTTCCTCTTATTCTTGTGATGCCTTTGTAGTTAATTATTCCTTTACAATCAATTCAAATTTGTAGCATTGCTCATAGTAAGTTCATATAATCCAATTCTTTTACTTAAAGGCTATATATGAAATGGGCTCAGTTTGTGATTAAGGACCATGAAGAGAGCTAATGTCGAAAAAAGCAGCACCCAAAAGTTCTTGAGGTACTGGTTTACTCCAAGGTGTATGATGTCCTACCTTGCTTCCAATAAGCCTTGATTTCTCCTTTAGTATTCAAGTCACATGTGCATTCTTTGCCTCAAGCATGCGTGTAGTCTACACCAAATTTTCCCATCATTCAAGGAAGTTTTCTTTACCAACTTTGATATTTAGTAATCAATTGATAGCATATAAATTTATATATTTTTAACCAATTATCTTTAGTATTTTTTGCATTTATTTTTATGATTTCTTATTTTTTATTTGTCATTTCGGTTATTAAAATGAATGTAGGTATTTTATTTGAATAACGTTGATCTTTGATTGAAAATCGCAATTTTATACTTGTATTTTTCTCTTATTTTTATTAGTTTATTGTTTTCATATTAAGTATAAAAATTCTCTTTATTTATTATTGTTAATTTCTTATAAATTGATTTACTACTAAGGCTTCATAGCGAGATAACCCGATACAGCAACAACAAAAAAATGATTGATACTTTTGATTTGCATTTGGTCTTATTTTCATGCTAGAATTTGAAAGTTTCAATTACGGGCATTGTTCACGGAGGTTGCAGGCACTATTTTATTTTAAGAATTTTTTGTTTCCGATTGGGCTGAATTTTGGTGCCCAAAGGTTTTGGTTAGTGGGGAGCAATAATCACTGCCTTTAACAATGATCTAAGCTAGATTTTGGCCAAAATTCATTGTTTTGATAACTTTTTCAAAATTGAAGTATTTTTTGCTTTAATTTTAGCCATTTTTTGTTTTTTTTTTTTGGTATTTTTGCATTAGCTATTTGCATCATTCGTTGACCTATTTATTGAACTAGCTGCATGACCAACATCTCTCATGATTTAGCTACTTTTGATAGTGAACTAGAGATGACATTTTATAAGCTAATTAGGAATAAGAACAAGGAACAAGAATCTTCTATTGTTAAAATTGCTAGTGTTTTGCTAGATAACTGATAATACTAAAATATTCATTTATTTTAGTGACATTTTATGCTTAATTCTTGATCTAATTGATTAAAATTAATCTCTTTTAGTTTAATTTGACTAATTCTTTGAATTAAGTTATTTCAAGAAGTTTTGGGGGGTAAAATCGAGAGAAATTAGGACTCAACTGCAAAATCTAAAGATAATTTACACGTCGCACCTTGACGCCCGTCAAGACCTCATTCTTGATCGCCGTCAAGAGAGATTTGTTGACGGCCCTCAAGCACTGTTCATCGGATTTTTATTGTGAATTTCCAATTTTAACCTCACGATTTGTATCTATAAATAAAAGAATTTCACCACAGATTAAGATATAATGTGTAGAATAATTTTTGAGAGAATTGTTAGACTATATTTGTATTTTCATACATTGTTCTTCAATACAAGATGTAGTTCTTCAAAAGGTCATTTTCATCTTTCAATTCTCTTTGATTTCTAGTTGTAAACCAAGAAGGGAATCATATAGAGCTTTGTTGTTTGAAAGTAAAAATCAAGTCACTTTTGAGTGTTGTGAGTATTTGATGTTCTAAACTAAGAAATTGAGTGTTCATACTAGTTGGAGTGAGTTTGATTCATTGTATAAAACCTCCTCCAATAGATTCATAAATTCAAGAGTCCTCAACCCTCAAGGACTTCAGTTTGTCGATTTCTCTTGGTGGATTGCTTTGATGTATTGAAGAGTTGATTTGAAAACATCTACAAGTACTTGAAGATCTAAGGAGTTCCTAGCTTCAAACTTTGTACATTTTTCCTCCTTATTCTTTTATGTTCTTGTATGTATGATTTTAGCATCAATTCCCTTTTAGGGTCTCTAATATTCTACATTTCTTTAAGGTAAAGATTTTTTAGAATTCTTATATGTCTTGTGATTGTTTGATCTTATGTCATCTATATCATAATTTTCTTTGATATTTGCATTATCACTATAAGAATTCCATTTCATGAATGTGAATGTCTGAGGGTTTACGATAGATGCTAAGCAAAGAACAAGGATAGTTGGGTGTTGATGCTTAAGTCTAAGCATAAGACCTTTCAATTCATGAGAGTTTATTATGTGAAGAACCTCCCATTAAATCAGTGTGCATTCTTAAATTCTAATGATCCTATGTTTACTTTACATTTCTTGCTCTTTACTTGCTTTCTAGATTAGAATTCTTCTTCCTATACTTGAATTTGGAACCTACTACTTGAAGCCTTTCTTATTTAATCATATAAGTAAATTAATCCCAACTTCCTTGGGAAAAGGATAATTACAAATTTTAAATCTCCAACTATGGGTACTCTAAACCTAAGTGACACTCACATTTCTTAATCAATCTTAATATTACTTGAACTAAATGGTTTGAAGGCATGTTACTATTAGATATGTATCCTTTTGATAAATATCGTAGCCAATGATATTTTTCACTTTGGCCCATTTCAGGTGAGCCTCACAGGTTTAAAATACGTCACTGAGTAAAGGTCTTTAGACTCCTATTTAATAACAACTCAAAGATCTTCTAAGCAAGCGATGTGAGACTTCAGGTACCAACAGTTTATTATTTTTAGAGATGTTTTTTAGATTCTCCTTAATATTATTTCTCTTTTCCAAATATTTTGATCAATAAACTTTTTTATTTTTTATTTTACTAATAAGATTCATTTTATAAAATAAATTATTAAAGTTAATTGAAAATTAATTTTGTTTAACCTTAAAGCATAAGTGGGTTGATAAGGAGCTCTCTTAGCTTAATAAAATAAAAACGACTCATTTATTCAACAAAAATAATATTGAGATTAAATCAGTCTATTTTTCATTATATATATATATATATATATATAAGTATGAGCCCAAGCTAAAAAACAAGAAAGTCCATTTTACCAAAAATAAAAAATAAAAAATGTTCAGATATTTTATATATTTCATTGTTGTTCTCATTTTATTAAAACAATAATAACTTTTCTTTATATGTATTTTTTGGCGAAAAAGTGTTGTTTATTTATTTATTTATTTTTGTTACTAATAAAGTCCATTTTTGGAGAAAAGTTTATGTGATAAAAATATCTCTATTAAAACAATTATTAGCAAAATAATAAAATAAAAATTAATTAATAAGACAATTTTTTTTCAAAAAAGTTTACAATTAAAAAATCTTACTTATATTTTTGAGTTAAAAATACCTCAAATTTTCAAATATAAAAATAAAAATAGTTTGTAAATACTCAAATCAATTATTTTTCTTGAAAAAAAAAATCCCCCTAACAAGATTTTTTCTCGAGGAGAAATTGTAGATATTTTTATATTTTTCCATGACTTTCATGAATAACAATAATAATCTTCCCTGAAAGATTTTTTATTCAAGCAAAAAATCCAGATATTTTTCCATTGCTTTCTTTTTTTTTTTTTTCCATCTTAAGAATCCTCCTCCCAATATATTGAAAATAACATTTACCAAGAGGACGAAAAAAGCATTATCCAACCTATATATACTAATAGAAGCACGTGCAGTCTAACTAATGATATATATTGATTCGACGAAAATTGGTCTGGCGACACGTGGCAGTTAACCGGCGTCGTTTGAGAGTCTCTATCAAAATATCTCTGCCTAGGTGGTTATTTCGTTGGTGCTTTGATGAAGAATTCCTCCGTGAATATCTGCAAAATAGAGAGGTTCAAAGCGGAGGGTGAGAGATATCCGATGAACCCTCCGAAGATTAAGTCAGTATTCTGAATATCTGACTAGAGATATATATGAATTTAACAGAGAGTTTGTTGAGTTATCTGGTCTTACATTTTATCCTCATGAGGGGGTATTTATAGAAATAAATGACCCTGAGAAATAGGTACGTAGTGAAGAATCTGATAATTGTCAGATGCTGAAATATCCTACTGTTGTACGGATATTTGTGAGATACTTTTAACCGAGATAAACTGTTGGTCAAAAGATATTCTTGGAGAAATATTCTAGAAGAATCTTGACTAGCTGGTAGTCAGGATATTGGCGAAGTGGGTTGCCTAAGAGGCAAGGCCGCGGACTTTGGTTCCTTGTTTAGCCGAGTTGTGGGCTCCGATATGCTCGGTGGACGAACACGTCAGATTGCCATGTCAACTTTCACCCCATGTTATCACTGGGTATTTTTATAGCTCTCAGTGGCCCCTCGTCGAAGTGGAAGAGTGACTTTCTTTTACTTCGACGTAACTGAAAATCCATTGTTCTTGGGTCTGCTCTCTTCTCATTAACTTGTGGAAAAATTCAAATTTGACCTCGAGACAGAATGGTTCAAAATAATTCAGAGTGTAACTCGAATTGAGTGTAACTCGAAGTGAGTGTAACTCGAATTGAGTGTAACTCGAAGTGAGTGTAACTCGAATTGAGTGTAACCCGAAGTGAGTGTAACTCGAATTGAGTGTAACCCGAAGTGTGTGTAACTCGAATTGAGTGTAACCCGAAGTGTGTGTAACTCTAATTGAGTGTAACCCGAAGTGTGACTCGGAGTAACGTGACTTTGCTGAATGTGCTCTAGTGTAGTTCTTTGTATCAACACTATCACAAACTTCAGGTAAAACATAATTCGCAAACCATATCTCATTTGCTGCTTGTGGTAGAATAGTTTTGAACTCCAAGATTGACTCGAAGTGAAGTAGGATTCCATGATTAACTCTGAAACCCATTAAGTTCCATGATTGACTCTGAGACTTTTAACTCCAAGATTGACTCGAAGTGAGAGTGGATTCCATGATTAGCTCTGAAATCCATAAGATCCATGATTAAATCTGAAACTTTCGAAGTGAGGGCAAATTCCATGATTAACTCTGAAATTTATAAGTTCCGTGATTTACTCGAAACTTTTACTCCAAGATTAACTCGAAGTGAGAGTGGATTCCATGATTAACTCTGAAATCCATAAGTTCCATGATTAACTCTGAAACTTGTAACTCCAAGATTGACTCGAAGTGAGAGTGGATTCCATGATTAACTCTGATATCCATAAGTTCCATGATTAACTCTGAAACTTTCGAAGTGAGATAGGATTCCATGATTCACTCTGAAACCCGTTTAAGTTCCATGATTGACTCTGAAACTTTTAACTCCAAGATTGACTCGAAGTGAGAGTGGATTCCATGATTAACTCTGAAACTTTCGAAGTGAGAGCGAATTCCATGATTAACTCTGAAATTCATGAGTTCCGTGATTTTCTGGAAGTAGCACCAACCCTTATGTCATCAACCCTAAACAACCTTTCAAGAGCTACTTGGTCTGGATAACGAACCAAGCAAGATTCTTCAGACAATTTGAGAAGATCATGTATATCAGCATCAGCACAATCAAGCAAGGAAATAAGTCCAGCCGCAGCCCCAGAATTGGCAACAGATAGAAGAGTTCCCCGACTACCATTACAAACAAGGCTCGCAAAAGCTTGGGCAGCAAGATATCTATTTGCTGACTCCTCTGACTTGAGAAAATTAACAAGCACTAGTATGGCCTTCATCGTTGGATGTGCTCGTATGATATCTCTATCTTGAAATAAGACTGCCAATAGTAAGGCACAAATCCATGTGCTATCATCCTCAGTAAAATCATTCTGAGAGTACCGTGACGATGACTGGGGGCTTCTATCAGTGAGAACTTCAACTGCTCCGGCCCCCAAGATCTGAACTTTACTTTTACCCTCATGACTAGCAAGAGCAGAAAGTAGCCAGACAGCTATATTGGCACCATAAATGGCTGATGTACTTGTATGTGCTTCTTCTTCAACATTTCGGCAAAGGCATATGACATCTTTATCACTCCGATCTTCCCCAAGACAAGACTCCATAGAGTTCAGCATTCCAACAAGAGATTGAATCAGTAGAGTGCAAGAACTTGATTCACTTAATTCTTCAATGACTCTTTGGTGATTCACTTTTGTAGCGCATGCAAGAAGTGCAGTTCCTCCAATTTTGGCCCTTGAACTTGTGGAGCTGATGACTCTTCTAGCAATTGCAGAAATACATCTAGAAGCACATGCAATAGTGTTTCCTAGAACAGTAGACTGAGACCGACAAAGCAGTGACAATACTTCTATTGCTTTATCCTGCAATAAGGGTGATGCATCAGCAATGCATGAAACTATTAGGTTAATGCTATCTAGACATTCAGCAAGAACTAGCCATGCAGGTTTAGTATGCCCATCAGCTCCTGACAGCTTTGAGAGGCTAGCAAGTGCATCTAAAGCCTCTGACACAGCAACAGGACCACTATTAGCAGATTTAAGGAAAGAGACCAATGCAAGAACAGTGCCAGCACGATTTACAGAATCAGTTAAGGCATAATCCATCTGCGAGACTGAAGTAGTCGAGCTATTGCTGCTGCTGCATGAGTCTTTCCATGAGTACTGCCTTCGTGGAGAACTCTAGTGGTAGGCAAAACAATCTCTTCAGGAATAGCTTTTTCTGCAACTTCTCAGTCGAGGAGGAGATTTGCCAGGGCACACACAGCCTGCTCAGCTACTTGTAAAATTGAAGAGTTAGAAAGCACAATCAAAGAATGCAGTGCATCTTTAGCATGTCTGGTTATCTTAGAGAACCCAAAAGCAGCGCCTCTTTTGGAATTTAGTGAAGCATGATAATTAGCTGAGTCCATGAACTTGTAAGTCAAGTCTGGTTGCCCCATCTCATTGGCTATGTTGCATAATTCTTTGTAAGTGGGATTCTCACCTATTGTACCTTCTTGGAATACTTCAGAGTCTTTGACAAGTATCACAACATAGAAGCTTTCCATTACAACCCTCTGAAACTGCATATGGCACTGCTGAATACATTTCTGCTGCTTTCTCCTTTAGTTTTACCTCATCCAAAGTGCTTAGGGGGCTGGTTTATTTCATTTAGTTTCCTTGTGCCGCTACGATGCTCCTTGTCCATGTACCTCTTCTGTAGCAACTTTTCCAAGAATTGTCTTACGCTTCTGACATCAATTCTGCTTCTTTCTTGTTTGGAAAGTGATCTACCCGACTTCTCCTCAAGTGCCATTACATCATCTATCTCTCTTAAGGAAATAGCCTAACATGAACCCGTCAAGAGTACTTGCAGGTGGTGAAAGGAAAACTTCAACATCTGAAGCCCGTGCAAAACTGTGATATCTTGGTATCAAGTTTTGTGGAAAAAACTACAGTCTTTGAAAGCTCAGGATCAATTTGCATAACTATCCTCCTGGTAGTTGCATTACTCCAGTCATTGCAATCTTCAAGGCATAGAATAATAAACTCCTTGTTCTGCATTTTAGCACGCACAAGAGATTCCACAACACAAGCTTTAGCCTGTAAAGCACGATTCTTCCTTCCAGGGGCTGGAGCAACAAGCCCTGGAGTATCTCTTGTTTTCAGCTTCAATATATACCTGAATTTCCTGAAGCGACAATTGTTGAGCAACAGACGGCTCAGAATCAGATAGCAGATGACATATATGGGAATCACATTCTGGATTAGACTTCATATGTAGAGTAATCGGTCGGCGAGTCTTAGTGCTGCCTCCGACATGGTTGAATTGGAAACCCATGAGAGCCTCCATGAGAGCACTCTTGCCATTAGTCTAGTGGCCCACCAGTAACACAACTGGAGCGTCGAACGGCATTTGAAACTCCTGTGCTAAACAGTGAAGCTCATTGTACGCTTCGTACAGCCTTGCCTGACTGTCGTCCATTGTTGAAATTAATGTTCATTTTCATATTCAAAATATTTTAGAGAGTTAGAGAATATTCTAGAATACCCTAGATAGGTCTTGAGCATGCTAGAGTTGAGTAGAATCTTGAATATGTAGGAGATTTTGTTAGAGGACTCTAGAATATGTTCTAAAGCCTTCACCTTGTGTAGAACCATATAGGCTTTTCTAGAAAACTCCATTTGAGGAGGTGGAGCACTATAAATAGGAGAGGTGCTCCTCATTTGTAAATCATCCAAGCAACTAAGCAATAAACTAAATATTCTCCCAAGTGTCCATCTCCCTTCTCCAACAACAAACTATCCTTCAACTAATCAACTATCCTCCATCCTAAAATCTCTTTAAACCCTCTCTAAACTAAATAATTTCCTAAACTAACCTTCCATAAACTAACATCCATCAATTCGAGAGCCGATGGTGATGACGGTTGCGCTTGTTCTTCCGCCATTGAACTCCGTGTTGCTGTTGCTGTAGTTGAATCCATTCCAGCTCCTAATGTTTAGGGGATTATCTTTCATTTTTGGGAAAAGAGATAGCTTGCAAGAAATCAGACAAAGCTGGAAATGGCATGAAAATCCAGCTTTCAGCACAGCTACGGCACCTCAAATAGAATGCCCCAGACGTTTGAGTTATATGAGCTAGCTTCCACTTCAAATCTCAGAAAAGTTGTTCTCTTCTCCACTTTCCATTGTAGGTAAAATGTGTACTTCTTGCAGTCATATAATCTTTCACAATCTTGATGACAATTGGCATTGCAATTGTACTTATTTTATTTCCAGCAGTGGGACTCTCATTGATCCTTTCCTTTGGAACAACTGTTGTTCTCAGGCTCTTTTCTCCAACTTTTGTAGCAACTTTCTCAACCTGAACACTACTCTTGGTTGATGAATTCTGACTTGGAGCTGCTTTACCTGTCATATTTTCTTTTCCTGCACTAGGAAATCGATTAGAACTTCTAGCCACTACCTTTTCCTTTGGCTTTACTGTTGTAGCAGGGGCATATCTTTGGTTGACACTGTGTGGTACTAGCTATAACATTGAATTTCCTTGATTAATGGAAGGTGCTTTATAGATCTGACTCCTTAACTTTGGTTTAGCAGGTTGAACACCAGGTGCATTGGACAACTTTCTTTCATCTACTTTATTATGAAAAGTCGTAGGCATACGGACATCTATATTACTGTTGGAAACGTGAACAAATTCAAAAAAATATATATTTGAATTAAAAACAAACAATGCAACTGATTTTTTTTTTTTTAGAGCTTCGGCTCTTTCTTGCTCCTTTTTTACAACTAATTATGTATAACTATATATATATATATATAGTTACATATATATATATATATATATATATATACACCTTTTCTCTCTGCTTTTCCCTTTTTTCTTTTGCTCCTCGTTTCTCTCTACCTCACTTATTGCTCTCTCCTTTTTGCTTTCTCTTTTTTCTTATTTCTTTCTCCTCTATTGCTCTCTCCACTTTCTTTTTCTTTTTTCTTTTTGCACTTCCTTACGCTCTCTCTTTACATACATGTATATATATATATATATATGTATATATATATATATAGATATAGGAAGGAATAGTGGCACCTTCTTCTTCAACGATGGTGGCGCCGACTTCTTCTTCAACGATGGTGGCGCCGGTTTCTTCTTCACCAATGGAGGCGTCGACTTCTTCTTCAACAATGGAGGCGCCGGTTTCTTCTTCAACAATGGAGGCGCCGACTTCTTCTTCAACAATGGAGGCGCCGGTTTCTTCTTCAAACTCGAGTTTGAATTCTAACACTCCCCCTCAAACTCGACTTTCCATTCCAAGGTTTTCTTTTATTTTTTGAAACACTTCCGGCTTCAATGGCTTCGTAAAAATATCCGCTAAATTTTCTTCGGTCCTGCAATGCACCAGCTCCACGATTTTATCGTTTACCTGTTTTCGAATAAAATGATATTTTATATTGATGTGCTTGCTTCTACTGTGTGATACCGGATTCTTCGCGAGTGAAATAGCAGAATTATTATCAACATAGATAGTAATCGGATTTTTCTTTGCAAGGTTTAAATCGCCCAATATGTAGCCTAGCCACATTGCTTGACACGCGCACGCTGCTGCTGCGATGTATTCTGCCTCACATGTTGAGAGAGCAACTGTTTGTTGCTTTTTCGATGACCACGAAAATATCGCTGAACCGATATGAAAAGCATATCCTGACATGCTTTTTCCATCATCCAAGTCACCACCATAATCACTGTCTGAGTAGCCAACTAATTTTGAATCTTGAGAATGTGTATAAAATAATCCATGATCAAGCGTACCTTTAATGTATCTCAAAATTCTTTTAGCTGCCATGAAGTGATCTTGCTTTGGATTCTCCATGTACCTACTAACCAGTCCAACTGCATACATAATATCTGGACGAGTGAAAGTTAGGTACCTCAGACTTCCTACCAAACTTTTGAACAATGTCGGATTTACCGACTCTCTTGTTGAATCAATTCTGAGCTTTAAGCTTACTTCTATTGGTGTACTCACCGGCTTGCATTCTTCCATTCTGAATTTTTTAAGAATTTGCTCAGCATATTTTTTCTGTGACATAAAAATCCCATCTTTGCTTTGTTTGACTTCAACTCCAAGAAAGTATGACATTTGACCAATATCTGTCATCTCAAATTCGTTAGTCATAGCTTTCTTAAAATCATTGAACATACCAGGATTGTTGCAAGTAAAGATCATGTCATCCACGTACAAGCACACGATCATAATATCTCCCTCTGAATTTGTTTTTGTGAAGAGAGCATGCTCGTATGGACTTTTCACAAAAACATTCTTTTGAAAATATTCATCAACTCTTGTGTTCCAAGCTCGAGGGGCTTGCTTCAATCCGTACAGTGCTTTCTTTAGACGATAGACTTTATCTTCCTGACCTTTTTGAACATATCCAGGAGGTTGCTCGATGTAAACTTCTTCTTCGAGATAACCATTTAGAAATGCTGACTTCACGTCCATCTGATAAATCTTCCACTGTTTTTGAGCCGCAATTGCTGTAAGAAGTCTTATGGTATCAACTCTTGCAACTGGAGCAAAAACCTCATCATAGTCAATCCCGTATCTTTGCTTGTAGCCTTTAGCAACTAGCCTTGCCTTGTATTTTTCCACTTTCCCGTCTTGATTTGTCTTTGTCTTGTAGACCCATTTGACACCAATTGCCTTGTGTCCTTCTGGAAGTTCTGTGAGCTTCCAAGTATCATTCTTTTTAATTGCACCAATTTCTTCATCCATGGCCTTATTCCATTTGCTTTCTTTAGAAGCTTCTTCAAATGTCACTGGATCACATTCAGCCATTAAACAAAATAAAGAATAATCAAATGAGGTTTGTACCGGTTTTTTGCATCATAAATGTCATTCAGACTTCTCATTTTTCTTGGTTCTCCCCCTGAATTGTTGCTACTACTGCTTCCTGAACTCGATGGTGTTGAGGCAGGAGTTCTTTGAGTTGGACTTTGTGGAGGAGTTGGATCATCATCTTCTTCATTTTCAATGTTGGAGTCATCACCGTCATCATCATCATTAAAGAACAGACCTGCAACTTTTCTTTCTTCCTCGCTCCATCTCCAGTACTCTGATTCATCGAACTCAACATCACGCGAAATGATTAACTTCTTTGTGAGAGGATTATAGAGTCTGTACGCCTTGCTCCTTTTGTCATATCCGGTAAAGATGCATTTCTCACCTTTATCATCCAGCTTCTTTCTTTTCTGATCAGGAACATGTGCATATGCAATGCACCCGAAAATTCTGAGATGTCCAACTGATGGTTTGCTACCACTCCATGCTTCATTTGGAGTTTTGTTTCTGACACTTTTTGTTGGACACCGATTCAGTAAATAAACAGCACACAGCACGGCTTCTGCCCAAAAAGTTCTTGGCATGTGCTTTGCTTTCACCATACTCCTTGCCATGTCAAGAATAGTGCGATTTTTCCTTTCTGCAACGCCATTTTGTTGAGGAGTATACGCCGTTGTCAACTGATGATTGATTCCATGTGCTATGCAGAAGCTTTTGAATAGATTTGAAGTATACTCGCCTCCTCTGTCTGATCTGAGTATCTTCACATAATGACCACTCTGTTTCTCCGCCATTACTTTGAACTCTTTGAATTTATCAAGAGCCTCCGCCTTTTCTTTCAGAATGTATACCCAACTTTTCCTGCTAAAATCATCAATAAATGTTAGGTAATACCTGTTTCCGCCAAGTGATGCAACATCAAATGGACCAGCTATATCAGTGTGAACAATCTCTAATGGCCTCCTGGCTCTCCATGATTTTCCAACAGGAAAACTTTGTCGATGTTGCTTCCCTTTGACACATGCTTCACACAATTTATTTGGTTCATTGATTATTGGCAAACCATTCACCATATTTGTCTTTGACAATAATTTCAAGCCAGAAAAACCAAGATGACCAAATCTCAAATGCCATAACCACGAATCATTTTTAATGACTGACTTTAAGCATTTTTGCATTCGTCTGCATGTCAAGAGTGAACAGACGATTCCGTGACATCTCCACATTTGCGATTAATTCTCGAACTTGATTTCTGATAATGAGAGAATTATCCTGCATCTGTATATTATATCCTTTCTCCACGAGTTGGCCAAGACTAATGATGTTATTTTTCAAAGCAGGTATAAAATACACATCATTGATATATTTCTTTTCACCATTTTTTAATACAATCGAAATTGTACCTTTGCCTTTCACCGGAATTTTTGATGAGTCGCCAAAAGTAACTTCCCCATTGACATTCTCATCTATCTCTGTAAAAAATTCCTTGTGACCGCACATATGATTGCTGGCACCTGAATCAAGATACCAAATATTTTCTTGTCTTCTTCGTCTCCTTTGTATGTGAGAAACATAGCAGAACCCACATCTTTATCTTCTTTTGCTGTTGCAAAATGACTGCTTTTTTCCACCTTTGGGGATCTACACTCATAACTGAAATGACCATATCTATTACAGTTATAACATTGAAATTGAGACTTATCACCTCGTTGTTGGAATCCACCTCTTCCTCGGCCTCTGAAATTTTGACCGTTGTTGACTCTGTTGAAATTCTGACCTCTGTTGAACGGTTGTCTTCCACGTCCTCGTCCATCTCGGTAGCCTCCTCTAAAACCACCTCTTCCACGAACATAACTGCTACTGCTTGAACTTTCACCTATGGAAACCTTACTTTGCAACGCTTTTTCCAAATGACTTGTATCATCATACTGGTTCATCCGGGACTCGTGAGCTTGAAGAGAGCCTACGAGCTCATCAATTGAAATTTCAGACAAATCTTTTGACTCCTCGATAGATGTAACAACATAATCAAATTTTCGTATTAACGAGCGTAAAAGTTTTTCCATCACCCGAACATCATCGAGACTTTCGCCGTTCCTTTTCATTTCATTTGTCACCGTTTTCAAACGCGTAACAAATTCTCCAATATTTTCTGAATTTTTCATTTTTAAATTTTCGAACTCGCCGCGTAGTACCTGGAGCCGCACCTTTTTAACTTTTTCGACTCCTTGGAAAGATTTCTGTAAAATCTCCCACGCCTCTTTTGCTGTTTTGGCTTCAGAAATTTTTTCAAAGGTTGATTCGTCAATACCTTGAAAAATAGTGAACAACGCCTTTTTATCTTTTTTTCGAGACTCCTTTAACATCGTCTTCTCGGCATTAGGAAGAGCTGCTTCTGCGGTAGCGTCTTTGGGCTCGTTGTATCCACTTTCGACAATATCCCAGTTATCGTAGGAACCGAGTAATACCTTCATTTGGATACTCCAGTTTCCATAATTTGTTGCCGTCAATTTCGGGATTTGCAGTTGCATTGTATTCGCCATTTTTATCGGACAGAACCTTAGCTCTGATACCACTTGTTGGAAACGTGAACAAATTCAAAAAATATATATTTGAAATTAAAAACAAACAATGCAACTGATTTTTTTTTTTTTAGAGCTTCGGCTCTTCTTGCTCCTTTTTACAACTAATTATGTATAACTATATATATAATATATAGTACATATATATATATATATATATATATACACACTTTTCTTCTGCTTTCCCTTTTTTCTTTTGCTCCGCGTTTTCTCGCTACCTCACTTATGCTCTCTCCTTTTTGCTTCTCTTTTCTTATTTCTTCTCCTCTATTGCTATTCCACTTTCTTTTTCTTTTTTTTTGCATTCCTTACGCTCTCTTTACATACATGTAATTATATATATATATAGTATATATATATATAGATATAGGAAGGAATAGTGGCGCCTTCTTCTTCAACGATGGTGGCGCCGACTTCTTCTTCAACGATGGTGGCGCCGGTTTCTTCTTCAATAATGGAGGCATCGACTTCTTCTTCAACAATGGAGGCGCCGGTTTCTTCTTCAACAATGGAGGCGCCGACTTCTTCTTCAACAATGGAGGCGCCGGTTTCTTCTTCAAACTCGAGTTTGAATTCTAACAATTACTTGGGGTTGTCTTTATCATTTCTTGATGTCAAAAGTTTCTCGTCACAGCCAATACTCGAAGAGAAGCCTATGCTGGACTTACCAGAAGAAGATTTCTGGCCTTCTGATAACTGCCCATTAGCTACCTATAATCTTGATGCCTGCCGTGTAACACAACTCTTCCTCAGACTAATCTTCAGAGATGAAAGGAACCCGCTAGCATGGCCAAAGACATGACTAGATACTTCGAAAGAGTTTGACTGCAGCTGCTCATTACCCTCTGAAGTAATGGTGCTTGAAGAACTGTTTTCTCCTTTACCAGAGAAGTTAGAGTTTGAAGTTTAACCAGGAGAGACAGTTCCAACATTGTGTTGCCTAGCATTCTCAATTAAGTTATTTTCACCTCTGGAATCTAAAGTTGAACCAGCTAGCTTCTTGTTCTTTCCTTTGTTTGTTCTACTACATTTTCCCTCTAGCATGTGCCTGTTTGTATGTCTTTTTCCTCTTGAATTTGATACAGAAGGCAGGGGCCATTGATGCATCTTCTAGGACATGGTTATTTTCTGAAACAAGCTTAATATCCTTTCTAGTGCAACTTGTTCCAAAAGAACCAGTAGGTTATCTATCTTCCCCACTTTGATGAGATCAGAAAGTCGAATGCATGAAGAAAAACAGTAGAGTAAATGCCTTCAATAATAGGTGAAGTTGGTGATTCCTTAGAAGCAGCTGTGGTTGACATTGGTGTGCTTGCCGCGATGGAGAGGTAAGCAGCGGTGGTTGTTGGAGGAGCAGGTGATGCGGCTGGTGTAACCTCAGTGGCGCTGGCGGTAGTTGATTGAGGAGGCGGAGTAGTCATCGATGATGGTGCCGATGATGATAGCCGTCACAATTTGTGGTTCTACTTCCATAGTAGCAGCAGTAGAAGAAAAGCTCGGTGGTTGGCCACGGAGCTCATGATCTCTATGAATATGTATACCTCTTTTATTTTTTATTTTTTAATTAATTCAATGGGATTAGTAAACCCAACATTTATGATAGAGAGAGAAAGAGAAACGGAAGGAAGGAAAGAGTAATAGTAGAAGATTGTGTGATTTTACTTTCCCTTTTTTTTTTGTGGTGGAGAAGAAATGGATGGGAAGAGATTGTGAAAATCGAGTTGTGGCGAAACGAATCGATGGTCGAGTTGACTTCGCCAGATGGTTTAGACGAAGTATTTTTTCAAGTGATCGATGTGGTTTCTTCGCGCCTGCTTTGGACTTCGCTCGTGCCTGTTTCTCTTCGGGCGGAGTCTGTTGTGGCGGCTTCTTTCCCTTGATTGTCTGCTCGATAGTTGACTCTCATCTACTTCGTTAATGGAGCGATGTGTCTTCCTGTCGGCGGCGTTTCGGCCCCTGGTTTGTTTGCTCGCTACGGTAGTCTGGTGGTGAGATGTGGGAAACGTGGTATTAAGTTGACATCCACGTTCGCCGGATCGTCCTAACATTTTCTGTTCTGAGGAGAGAGAGACAGAAAAATTTTCGTTCCCGGTAACGGAACCAAACTAATTTGATAAAAATCGGTCTGGCGACACGTGGCAGTTAACCAGTGTCGTTTGAGAGTCTCTATCAAAATATCTCTGCCTAGGTGGTTATTTCGTTGGTGCTTTGATGAAGAATTCCTCCGTGAATATCTGCAAAATCGAGAGGTTCAAAACGGAGGGTGAGGGATCTCCGATGAACCTTCCGAAGATTAAGTCAGTATTCTGAATATCTGACTAGAGAGATATATGAATTTGACAGAGAGTTTGTTGAGTTATCTGGCCTTACATTTTATCCTCATGAGGGGTATTTATAGGAATAAATGACCCTGAGAAATAGGTACGTAGTGAAGAATTTGATAGTTGTCAGATGCTGAAATATCCCACTATTGTAGGGATATTTGTGAGATACTTTTAACGGAGATAAACTATTGGTCAAAAGATATTATTTGAGAAATATTATAGAAGAATCTTGACTAGCTGGTAGTCAGGATATTGACGAAGTGGGAAGTGGGTTGCCTAAGAGGCGAGACCGCGGACTTTGGTGCATTGTTTAGCTGAGTTGTGGGCTTCGATATGCTCGGTGGACTGACACGTCAGATTTCCATGTCAACTTTCACCCCATGTCAGCACTGGGTATATATATAAAGATTTTATTTCCAAAAATAAGTCCTATTCAATTTCAAATTAGTTTAAGGTAATTAAAAAATATCGAAAGGATAAATTATTAAAAAAAATCCATATATTTTCCATTTTTAGGCAAAAAAACAAAAGATGTCACTTGAAAATATATTTTTATTGGAGATTCGAAAATAACAAGTTATTCGTTTATTTAAGGAATGTCCCTTACAATGCCAACAAGGATTATTTATGGAATGATCCTTCAAATATGGAAATATCTCAATCTAATCCTTCCTTTTTCTCAAATTCTCAATATTATAACCCCAAGGCAAAATAACATAAATAAATTTTAAACTATAGATGTTTGATGATATTGGTCCTTAAATTATTATTTTAGTAGAATTAATCCTCGAACTATAAAAATATTGTGACAGGTCCTTCTATTAAAAATTGAGTTAAATCATATGTTAATTCTTTAAATAATAAATAGATTAGGGACATTTATGTTATTATATTATAAATACAATTAATAAAATGTAGTATATATATATATTTGAAATATTTTAATAATATAAATGTTGTTAAAATATTTTAATATTTTAATATATTTAATTATGAATGGTCAATACTTTCACACCTAACCTAATCCTATGTAATTATTAAAACTCGATTTATTATACCTGTAGGGGTTACAGAGTGCGGAAGCGAAATAGATTCAACCAAAGATTATGAGAAATTAATAAAGACAGTAAAAAATGACACCAAGGTTTTTATGTGAAAAAAACCCTCTTTAAATAGAGGTAAAAAACCACCGGCGAGAGAGCCAAAAATTCCACTAAAATTGATAGGAGTACAAAATATTTTCTTCAGACTAACAAGATAAAATAGCTCTTTACAGATTCTCTACGAGTATAAAAATACTCAATTAACAAGTAGAGAAAAGAAGAAAATATAAGAGGGAGAGATTTTAGAGGGAATAAAAAGGAAATAGAATTCCTTAGCAATTGTTCTCCTCGGCTTATTGCAAATTGAATGTTGTGTATTATGTATATATAGGCACATAAGGCGCCTACCATTGTTGACATATATATATATATATATATATATATATATATTCTCCTTTTGACAAGTGGCTATTTTTGACATTCTGAAACCGGCATTGTTGAATTGGAAAGGAGTAAATTGTTGAATATAGAAATTTTGACTGTTGAGAAAAGGAGAGCACAACAAATCTCCACCTTGATCTCCTTTTGACCGGAAATACTTTCTCGCCATGAAATCCTGTTAACAATGAATGATACCCGCTAAGTCCAAGCAATGATCGAACTTAGCGGCTCTAAAGGGAATTCTCGATGGACTCCAAAGATCTGAATGGATGTAATCCAAGGTACCTTTGGTCCTGTGAATAGCTTTTGAAAAACTAACCTTTCTCTGCTTACCAAAAATGCATTGTTCGCAGAAATCGACCTTATCGGTACAATGGTTGTCAAGATAGCCTTTCTTGTTGAGAATTTGGATTCCCTTTTCACTCATGTGGCCCAACCTTAAATGCCACAACTTTGTGTTATCTTTGTTGGATGAGGCGACGGCTGCAGAACCTGTAACAGTTGAACCCTGCAGCAAATACAAACTACCAGATCGAATTGCCTTTAGTAACACAAGAGCTCCTTTGGACACCTTTAAAACTCCACCTTCAGCTGAGTATCTACACCCTTGAGATTCAAGAGTGCCTAGAGAAATGAGATTCCGCTTCAAATCAGGGACGTGTATAACACCGGTCAAAGTTCTAACGACTCCATCATGTGTCTTGATTTTGATTCTGCCTTTACCGACAACTTTGCATTGAGCATCGTTGCCCATTAAAACAAGACCACCATTAAGAGATTCATAAGTGGTAAACTAGTCTCTATTAGGAGACATATGAAATGTACAACCAGAATCAAGAACCCACTCATTGTTTGACCTTTGTTCAGTACCAGAAGCAATAAAACATTCCCCATCAGATTCGGTTTCTACAAAACTAGCTTCGGCAGATTTTTCGGGTTGCTCACCCTTATCTTCTCTGTTTTGCTTATTTTTCAATTTATAGCACTCAGAGATTTCATGATTCTTTTTTCTTACAATAACGGCAATACTTAGAATTTTTACTTCTAGATTTGGATCTGGATCGGTTTTTACCGCTAGCACCTACTTTGTGGTTTCTCCCTCTAACTACTAGTCCCTCACCCGAACTTTCAGAATGAATTTGGGTATCAAATTTTTCTTTGGACAGTAGGTTAGACTTGACATCATCAAAGCTCAAGGTAACATTATTACCATATAGCATAATTTCTTTGAAGTGTTTATATGAGGGTGGCAAAGAAACAATAAGTAGTACGGCTTTATCCTCATCATCAATTTTGACATCTAAATTTTCCAAATCAATTATGATAGAATTAAATTCACCAAGATGAGATTGGATGGGAGTACCTTCAGACATACAGTGTGAAAAGTCGCTCCTTTAACCGAAGTTTATTTGCAAGACTTTTGGTCATATACAGAGACTCCAATTTATTCCATATGTCGGCTGCAGTTTTCTCATTGATGACTTCTCGTAGCACCTCACGGGACAAACATAATTGGATTGTGGATAACGCCTTTTCACCCATCTCTTCTCACTGTTCCTCCGTTGTAGTGGCTGGCTTTGCTGATTTGCCGGACAGAACCTTCTTTAGGCCATTCTGGGTAAGAACAGCCAGCATCTGGACTCGCCAGATAGCAAAAGAAATTTTACCATCAAATTTCTCAATATCGAATTTCATCGATATTTTTAATAGAAAATCCCGGTTGAATTATTGTGGCTTTGATACCAATTTGTAGGGGTTACAAAGTGCGGAAGCGAAATAGATTCAACCAAAGATTACGAGAAATTAATAAAGACAGTAAAATTGATACCAAGGTTTTTAGGTGGAAAACCCTCTTTAAATAGAGGTAAAAAACCACCGGCGAGAAAGCCAAAAATTCCACTAATATTGACAATGAGAAACAATAAGTAGTACGGCTTTATCCTCATCATCAATTTTGACATCTAAATTTTCCAAATCAATTATGATAGAATTAAATTCACCAAGATGAGATTGGATGGGAGTACCTTCAGACATACGAAGTGTGAAAAGTCGCTCCTTTAACCGAAGTTTATTTGCAAGACTTTTGGTCATATACAGATACTCCAATTTATTCCATATGCCGGCTGCAGTTTTCTCATTGATGACTTCTCGTAGCACCTCACGGGACAAACATAATTGGATTGTGGATAACGCCTTTTCACCCATCTCTTCCCACTGTTCCTCCGTTGTAGTGGCTGGCTTTGCTGATTTGCCGGACAAAACCTTCTTTAGGCCATTATGGGTAAGAACAGCCAGCATCTGGACTCGCCAGATAGCAAAAGAAATTTTACCATCAAATTTCTCAATATCGAATTTCATCGACATTTTTAATAGAAAATCCCGGTTGAATTATTGTCGCTCTGATACCAATTTGTAGGGGTTACAGAGTGCGGAAGCGAAATAGATTCAACCAAAGATTATGAGAAATTAATAAAGACAGTAAAAAATGACACCAAGGTTTTTAGGTGAAAAAAACCCTCTTTAAATAGAGGTAAAAAACCACCGGCGAGAGAGCCAAAAATTCCACTAAAATTGATAGGAGTACAAAATATTTTCTTCAGACTAACAAGATAAAATAGCTCTTTACAGATTCTCTACGAGTATAAAAATACTCAATTAACAAGTAGAGAAAAGAAGAAAATATAAGAGGGAGAGATTTTAGAGGGAATAAAAAGGAAATAGAATTCCTTAGCAATTGTTCTCCTCGGCTTATTGCAAATTGAATATTGTGTATTATGTATATATAGGCACATAAGGCGCCTACCATTGTTGACATATATATATATATATATATTCTCCTTTTGACAAGTGGGTATTTTTGACATTTTGAAATCGGCATTGTTGAATTGGAAAGGAGTAAATTGTTGAATATAGAAATTTTGACTATTGAGAAAAGGAGAGCACAACAATACCCAATTCTCCTTTGAAAGAAATGTCCGCCTCCTTTGTTCACCAATAATTCCATATAAATCTTTGTTCTAGGACGGAAATAATTCTTTAATCATTTCCATTGATCAATCTTTTGAGGTGATTCGACCACAGGAAAAAAAACTCGTATTTTAATGCATGGGAGAGAGAGAGTGAGTGAGATTTCACTGAGGATAATTGTCCCCTCCATCTATTTTTTTTGGTAATTCATTAGAAAATAAAATTGGCATCTTCTGACTCCTTAAGAAGAAGAAAAAAAAGAAAAAATCACACCATTTTATTAGTCAATCGACATCTTTACCTTCTCGTAGAAGAAAGCAGAAGAAAAAAAAATTTCTTCAATCATTTAATTGATCAATCCTCCCTCTGTTTACCCGTCGAAAAGAAAATGGAAAGCCTCCAATAATTGTGTCCAAGAAATCTGTTTTTGTGTATTTGTGTGTTTGTTTATTTAGTTGTTTTTTTTTTCCTTCTCTTTTTCGATGATGGTTGTAAGAAAGCAACAAATAATTTATTGAGGAAAAAGAACTCTCTCGAAGCTATGAATCCAGCTTCAATCTCGATATAGATTGCAGTTATTTGTATTGTGTTTTTGGCTACTGTGTTAATATATTCCAAATATATATATATATATATATAATAATTGTATTTAAATACGATAAAAAATTTGTTGCTATGGTGATAAGCATGAGACAAAAGTCGTATAAGTATTTTCAAAAACAATTATATTTAAACATGTAATTACATAAAAGCCTTTAATTTTTTTTTCTTTTAAAAATGAACTCATGATTTAATAGAATTTTTATGGAAGACCAATGTCACAATATTTTTATAGTTCAATAACTAATTCCATCAAATTAATGTCTCAAACCTCTATAGTTTTGAGACCATTTATGCCAATTTGTCTAACCTCAAAGGGCATGTGAGTTCACAAGTGTTAATATTGACTTATATATGAAGTTGTTTAAAACTTTAAGGTCAGAATTTCTCCAAGGAAACAACTCAGTTCGAACGAGATTAGTTTGAATATAAATTGACTTCAAAGTACTCTCCCATAATTTAGGACACATGATAAAACAAATACAAAAAAATTTCAATATTGTTGTCAAATTCCATTGTTTCTGTAGGGTTTTGGTAGAACTTCCGATAAATAAGTTTCCTAAGTTCTTAATGTTGAGATTAATTTTTATTTTAAAAAATAAAATGAAAATTAAATTCCCAAATTGAATCTCAAAATTCATATGCTTATGTAGGGTTCTTGATAATTTCATTTCTAAGATTAGAAGTAAATGGGAGTATGATTCGTTTAAAACACCGAATTGTTATCAGAAGAAATTTTGAAAAGGATGTACCCAAATAAAACTCAAGCCTAAATCTTCTTGATTGTTAAAATTCTAAAATATATGAAATAATTTTTGAGTAAATTTATATTTTTTATACATATTTTAGTAAACAGACAATTTCTGAAGTTTATAAAAAATTAAATTTTAATTTTAAAAACAAAAAAATAAATTTATCAATTTACCTTTATTTTTCTTCATAAATTTTCAAATCATTAATATAAGTTTTCGATGATTTAAATTTTTTTATATCTAAACTTATCTTACTATCCATAACTGAAAAAAAAATTCTTACTATCCATAAATATTTATTAATTTAAAATATTAAAAATAAAGATCAAGAACTTATTTTACATTCAAGGACCTATATTTTTATTGTGTTCAAATTAATGTAGTGAATAAACACGATAATTAAATAATTTAATATTAATACTTAATGGTTAATTAAGTATTTATATTCTTAGGAAAATAATTTAAGTATTTATATTTGTGTAGTTCAATTAATAGTATTTTTATTTTTAATTTTTTTTATTATAATATGTTTAATTTATTAATTATTTTTCTTTATTCATTTAAAAAAACGTTTATACATATAATTTAATATTAAATATCATAATATTTGTTCAAACAATGGATATATATATATATAACATTTATAAAATTATATTTTCATAAATATATATATATATATACACACATATGAGTAAAGGATAAATCTCTAAATTTTTATCAATATTTTTTTATTTACAATAAAAAATTTCTTTTAGTTTGTCAAGAATACAAAAGAATATAAGCCAAGGTATGAACCAGAGGCCAATGTTCCAACAGCAGCAATACCCCCAGCAGTAGCAACAACTTCAGCAAAGGCCTCAACAACCACCACCACCTTCAAATTCAATGGAGATTATGATAAGAGATTTTATGGCAAGGACGGAAACAACCATTCAAGGCTTGTCATCCACTGTGCGGAACCTTGAGAACCAGATGGGGCAATTGGCCCAAGAATTGAAGAACAGACCACAAGGGTCACTTCCAAGTGACACCCACCGAGAATCCTAGGAGGGATGGAAAGGAACATTGCAAGGCAGTGACACTATGGAGTTGAAAAGTACTAGAAGAACCAAAGATCAACCCTGGAGCAGTGGAGAAATCCAGTGAGCCCAACAAGGAGGATAAAAAATAAGAGATTTCAGTAGTTGAACCCGCCAGAGTGGAGCTCGATGCTGTAGCATCATCTCTGCCGCATCAAAGCAAACTTCCAGAGAGCAAACCAGTACAACAGAGAATGCTTTTCCACAGAGGTTTGCTAAGAAGAAACAGGATGAGCAGTTTAAGAAATTTTTGGATATTTTGAAACAGCTGCACATCAACATTCCTTTGGTTGAAGCAATAGAGAAAATGCCCAACTATGTTAAATTCATGAAGGATATCCTTACAAAAAAAAAGGAGGTTGGGTGAGTATGAAATTGTTTCACTAACCAAGGAATGTAGTTTCTTTTTGCAGGATAAGCTGCCCCCTAAAATGAAAGATCTAGGCAGCTTTAACATTCCTTGTTCTATTGGAGACTCGTATTGTGGCATGGTTTCGTTTGACCTTGGCGCCAGCATTAACCTCATGCCTATGTAAGTTTTTAAACAATTAGGCATTGGTAAGGTAAGACCTACAACAGTAACGCTACAACTAGCGGACATGTCTATTGCCCATCCAGACGATAAAATTGAGGATATCTTGGTAAGAGTGGATAGATTTATTTTTCCGGCTGACTTTATTGTTCTTGACTATGAAGCAGATAGAGAAGTTCCTATCATTTTGGGGAGGCCCTTCCTTGCTACAGGAAGGACTCTCATTGATGTACAAAAAGGTAAAGTCACAATGAGAGTTCAAGATGATAAAGTCACATTCAATGTGTTCAAAGCCATGAAATTTCATGACGAAGGTAAGGATTGTTTTCAAGTGTCTACCATTGATTCATTAACAGAGAAAGAGGATCAAAAGAAGTATGAAGACGATGCATTTAAGAGAGTGTTGATGGAGGAAAACTTGCATGATGATGGCAATGAGGAGGATGAGGAATATTCAGCTTGTCTTCTAGGAATTTCAAAGTGACAAAACCTTCTGTAGAAGAACCACCCAAGCTGGAATTGAAATCATTACCACAGCATCTGAAGTATGGATTTCCAGGGGCAGAATTTACAATGCTTGTGATTGTTTCAGCATTGCTGACTGCGGAGCTGGAAGAAAAATTTCTTGGAGTTTTGCGGCAGCATAAGAGGGCTATGGGCTGGACCATAGCTGACATCAAAGGTATAAGTACAACCTTATGCATGCATAAGATTATTTTGGAAGACAATTCCAAAAATTCAATTGAAGGGAAGAGAAGATTAAATCCCATTATGAAGGAAGTGGTGAAGGAATAAATCATTAAGTGGTTAGATTTTGGCATTATTTATCCTATCTCTAACAGCTCTTGGGTAAGTCCTGTACAGTATGTGCCTAAGAAAGGGGTAATTACTATGGTGAAGAATGATGATAATGAATTAATTCCCACGAGAACGGTCACGGGATGGAGATTTTGCATGGACTATAGGAAGCTGAACAAAGCCGCGAGAAAAGACCACTTCCCACTACCTTTCATTGATCAAATGTTGGATAGATTGGCTGGACGGGATTATTATTACTTTCTGGATGGGTATTCTAGTTACAATCAGATTGTTGTAGCACCAGGAGGCCAGGACAAAACGACTTTCACTTGTCCTTATGTTACTTTCGCATTAAGAAGAATGTCATTCGAACTATGCAATGCTCCAGCAACGTTCCAACGATGTAGGATGGCCATTTTCACAGATATGGTGGAGCAATATTTAGAGGTTTTCATGGATGACTTCTCCATATTTGGAGACTCTTTTGAAGAATGCTTAGGAAATTTGGCCAAGGTGCTTAAACGTTGTGAGGACACCAACTTAGTCCTCAATTGGGAAAAGTGTCACTTCATGGTTAGAGAAGACATTGTGTTAGGTCATCGAATTTCAAAGAAAGGCCTTGAAGTTGATAGAGCAAAGATAGAGGGGATTTAGAAGTTTCTTGCGCCTACTACTGTGAAGCACATTGTGAGTTTTTTAGGGCATGCGGGCTTTTATAGGAGGTTTATCAAAGATTTTTCAAAGGTATCAAAGCCGTTATGTACTTTGCTAGAGAAAGATAATGTGTTTTCTTTGATGCAGCATGTGCCGCAGCATATGAGGAGCTGAAGCAGAAGCTAATCTCAGTCCCCATTATCGTAGCACCAGACTGGAGTCTACCATTTGAACTGATGTGTCATGCTAGTGACTATGCAGATGGTGCAATTTTCGGGCAGCGGCGAAACAAAGTGTTTCATTCCATCTATTATGCCATCAAGACACTCACTGGAGCACCAGTAAATTATAATGTTATTGAAAAGGAGTTGTTTGTTGTTGTATTTGCCTTTGATAAATTCATGTCATATTTGGTGGGCACGAAAGTGATAGTTTACACCGACCATTCCGCCATCAAATATTTGATCTCAAAGAATGATTCGAAGCCAAGATTCATTAGATGGATTCTACTCCTACAAGAGTTTGATGTAGAGATAAAAGACAAGAAAGGAGTAGAGAACAAGGTAGCTGATCATCTGTCTCGGCTGGAGCAACAAGAGAGATTTCAAATCCCTATTAATGAATATTTTCCAGATGAGCAGTTGCTGGAGGTTTAAATTAGCATGAAAATGCCATGGTATGCTGATTTTGTGAATTATCTGGCCAGTGGTGCAATGCCACCAGATTTTTCATATCAAGAATGAAAGAGGTTCCTCCATGATGTGAAGAGTTATTTTTGGGAGGAGCCCTTTCTATTCAAACAGTGTGACCAAATGATCCGAAGATGTGTAAACGATGATGAAATTGAGGATATTATGTTTCAATGTCACAACTCGCCTTGTGGATGACATTTTGGAGGGTCCAGAACCGCAGCAAAGGTATTACAATCTAGTTTCTTTTGGCCCTTGTTATTTGATAACTCTAAAATAATAGAGTTATTAACATATGTTTTGCCCTTAATTTGAATCCAATTTCATGATTTGTGTAGAGGTTTTTGAGTTAAAATGCACCAAATTGCATAATTCCTTTCTCCATTTTAATTTTGTGGATTAATTGTAAAAATGGTCATTTTAATTATTTAAATTCCTAAATTTCATTATAATAAAATTCCATTACTAACATTTAAATTTGTGCAGGATTTCATATAAAAGGTGATGGAATTTTTGGATCCAATTGCAAAAGGGTAAAAAAGGGAATTTTTGATTAAAATGGGTCCAAAGGAATTGGACAAAATATTGACCAAATTGGAAGGAATTGGGAATTGGTGGATGGTTGATTTCTCTGATTTTCCGTTACTAATGTATAATATATATATATATATATATATCTATGTATGCACAAGTTGACAAGTGGGCACACAAAGGACAAAAGAAAAAGGACAAAAGAATGAAGGATGGAACAACAATACCCAAATTCTTGCGGGTTTTCAGGAAGGAGAAATTGTTATATATATATATATATATATACATATATATATAGGCACCCAAATTCTGGCGGGTTTGCAGGAAGGAGAAAAGAAACAGCTACAATTGTTATGTATCCAAATTAATTCCAGCTGGAGATAAAACAAAAAAATACATATTGTAGCTGAAATTTCGGGTGGAGCCTTGCAACAATTTCTGGATTTTATTTCAGCTGGTACGATGACTCATCATGTTGAAGGACAGTTGTGGGTTAAAGGAAAATTTTGAAGAGAAATTCGGGGGTTAAAAGAAGAAGAAAAACAGTAGAGAAGGGTTTGGAGAGGAGAAGAGGAGGAGTAGAATAATACCGTAGCTTTTATTTGTTTGTGTTTAGTTCTCGGGCAGCTTAGGACTTAGGCATTATGTAGTTTGTTTTGAGTTGTTTTTTTAGCTTTAGTTAGAGAGGAAAATTACCTAAGAAAGCTGGGGCGAATCTGCTGGAATTTTTGGGCTGTTCATGATCGAGGGCAGCAGCACCACGCAGAGGGAACGAAGGGCAGCAACACGATTGATTAAATTTGATTTGGGCAGTAGGGTGATCTCCGACCCAGAGTAATCCTCTCTCCATTTCGTCAATTTGCCACTGTTTTGTAATTGAATGTTCTTCTATTTGCCACTGTTTTCTAATTGAATGTTCTTGGTGATATGAGAATATTTACATGGATTCAAGGATTAATTAAAAATGTTTTGGGATTGATATGTTTTCGGTCTTAGGCTTGACTCCGTTGATTGGTGTCACTACGGACCTAGGGACTATTTTTCCTATTACGTTAGTCTTTGTCTTTCATGATTCGTTTCAGCAAAATATATATTCATAACCTGAAGGTGCTGTAGTCTAGCAAATTATAAACATGTGGAAAAACGTAATGTGGCATAAGATGAATAGAATGCATAAGTTTTGTGTATCATTTTCCTTGTTGATGCTTGTATGGGGCATGCTTAGTTTATTCATGCAATTACTTAAACGGATTAGGAATAACTTGCGGTTACGACTGTCCAAGTTATGTATCGAACTAGTATCTGGCTTTCTAACCGGAAGGGGTCTAGTTGACACGTTAATTGCATGGCACTTGCTTGAGGCGCATGACCGTGCGGTCAATATTGCAGGGGACACGACCAATTTCACTGCCTTGTGTTGTTCTAGGTTCACGGTACTTCATACTCCATGAGACGATGTTATCGGGGGTTTAGACTAGTAGGCTAAGTAGTCTGGGTAGAACCAAACCGCTGTAGTGTTAATTTGGAAACCGAAAAGCATGCTTAGCATTCTTGGATTCATTACTAGTTTATGTTTGCATTTTTTGCTTGATTTTTACAGCATTGTATTACCTGTTGTGTTCTGTTGGTAAAATTCCAGTAGGCTGTCCTGTAATTTTAGTTAGGTAGAGTTGCTGCAGCATTTCTGTTGCTGCAGCAGTAGCTTAGCAGTAGATTAACCTCCGAATCTCCATCCAATATTCATCAATTCTTTATTCTTTTATTCTTTTAACCAACTGTAAATCATGTTTGCATGTATAATTGGCATACAAAATCTCTGTGGGATCGATAATCTTGTACTTAGGTACATATATTACTTGTTGACCGGTGTATACTTGCACTTGTTAAGATTGCGTTGATTTATTCTATTTTATTATCTTCTCAATTTGTGACACACGCACACAACGCAACATTATTCAAAGATTGTATTGAGTTCGTGGAAAAATGTGACCGCTGCCAAAGGGTCGGAAATCTCTCACGAAGAAAAGAAATGCCACTTACTAATATCTTAGAGGTTGAACTTTTCGTTGTATGGGGTATTGACTTTATGGGACCCTTTACCCCATCTTATGGGAATTCTTATATCTTAGTGGCAGTGGACTATGTATCCAAGTGGGTGGAAGCTGCAGCATTCCCCACTAATGATTCCAAAGTAGTGATAAATTTCCTTAGAAAAAATATTTTCACACGCTTTAGAACGCCAAGAGCAATTATTAGTGATGAGGGTTCTCACATTGTCAACAAATGGTTAGGTGCTATGCTAGCCAAATACAATGTTCGTCACAAAATTGCTCTACCATACCATCCTCAAACAAATGGCCAAGTTGAATTGTCCAACTGGATCATCAAAGTTATACTTGAGAAGGTGGTTAATCACAATAGAAAGGATTGGTCAAGGAGACTGGGTGATGATCTATGGACTTACATAACAACATTCAAGACTTCAACTGGAATGTCTCCTTACAGACTTGTTTTTGGGAAAGCTTGCCATCTGCCGGTGGAATTAGAGCATAAGGCATACTGGGCATTACAACCTCTTAATCTAGACATGAATGCCGCTAGAGAAAGAAGAATGTTGCAGCTCTCGGAATTAGATGAATTAAGATTATTTCCGTACGAGAATGCCAAGTTATACAAAGAAAAAGCTAGAAGATAGCATGACAAACACATTCAAGAAAAGAACTTTGAAGCTGGACAACAAGTTCTTATATTTAACTCAAGGTTAAGATTAGTTTCAAGAAAATTAAAGTCAAGATGGACAAGACCATTCACGGTTGAACAAGTACTTCCTTATGGAGTGGTTCTAGTTAAAAGAAAAAATGGTGCTGCATTCAAAATAAATGGTCATAGATTGAAGCACTATTAGGGAGGCGATATTGTGCAAAACTCTTCACCTATAACACTTGTCGAGGCCAAGTAGTGAATTGAACCCGACATGAGCAAAATCTATAAGTGAACACTTTCAATTATTGCACTTATTTTTATTTCTTTCTTTTGATTTATTTCTTCTTGTTTGTTTTTATTTTTCTTAGCTTTCCATTTCCTTCTCTTGTTTTAATTGTTGTTCTTTTGTTATCAGGTGCCTAAATTTGGAGTTCATGGTTTTTTTCAGATTCTCGGTTTATTTTATCCTTGTATGCAGTTATTCCTTCAGTCAAAGGGAGAAAAACAAATCGGGGCACCATGGCCATGTTTCCCAATCCAAATTTTGTCGGACGCTCCTCCGAACATGGAGGATGACAGCGACGACGAATGATGAACTCTCCTGATCCTGTGGGAGTGGTTTCTATCCTATTTTTCTCTACTTCCTGCTGACTTAATTTGTACTGTTATGTTTTTCCTGTCCCGTGTTTCGAGTTGAATTAGTTTTTTCCGTTTATTATCAATGGCATGTTTTCCCTCTGTTGTTACAGCTATGGGGACATTGCTCCTCTTCAGTTTGGGGGAGGATGTCCTTTTGCCAGTTCAAGAGCATTTATTATTATTGGAGTGAATGAATGCATTGCTATGATTTTAATGAATGTGCTGAATGAATGCGTTATTGTTCCTGTTGAATCATTTTAGCATGATTGTGTTAAATTTGGAAAACTTATTTGTGAAGACAATTCTTAGTAATGATTGATATTCTTGTATGATAGTGAACCATTTTTTTTGAAAATATGTGGATATTAGCTAGATTTAAGTGATAATGTTTGCTCCCACACAATAATTTTGCACATAGTCTTACTTGGAAATTTCTTGCTTATAGAATAGATAAATTATGGTATGAAGATTCAGAATTTTTGGACACGTCTGTTATATCCCTTGAAGCGAAATCCTAGCATAATTTGGCAATTTAGAAATGATTAAGGCATGTTCTTGAATCGTTTGAGCCTTTCTAGCTTACCCTAATGCACTTTATTTCCTTAGTTAAACCAAGTTCAGCTTAAGCCTAATTTCTTGACACCCTTATTAAATAGCCACTTATCTTAAATGTTTTCCATGTATCCATTCTTTGTTTTCCCTAAACATGATTTTAGTCTGCTATGAACACTGTTAAACATAAGTTTGGGGGTATGCTGAGAATGCTATGATGAGGAGCATAGAAATGTTGTAGCACAATGCTGCAGCGATATCATTTTTATTCGATCAGTGGTAGTTAATGGAATTTTGAAATTATGTTATGAATGCTCTGTGTATTGAGGGTATGTGTATTAAAAAAATGTGTGAAAAATGAAAGAACCCTCTTTACAAAAAAAAAAGGAAAAGAGAGAACAAAAGAGCAAAAAGAAGTACATATTTGCTTCTTTGTGGACAAATGTTAAATGTTATATACTGTTATGTGGTTAAATGCTGCATCTATTACTGAAGCAGTGTGTAAATGTTTATGCTCCTTGAGTTGTGAAAAGAAGAAAGAGAAAAAGTGACAGCATTGGGTAAAGTTCATGGCACACTAGGACTAAGTTTTGAGCCTACTCTATATCTATATTTTTCCCACCTTAGCCCTAGCCTACATTACAACAAAATTAAGACCTCTTTGATCTTTATTGCTGAATTGACTACATTAGTGGAGAGTGGTATGATAGATTGAGTTTGAAAATACAAAATGCATCTTAGGATTACCATATGTTGATTTATGAATGAGAAGTAGAAAAGGAGAGACTATGCACTCACACACGGGAGTAAATTTCTTGAACATAAATTTAGTTAATGTTTTGTTATTTGAGGAAAATTTGGATCATGAGGCATACTTGAATTTTTGATTATCAGCTTTGATCTGAAAGTACGAGTCCCAAGTTTGACCATGATTGCTGGATGAATTCGAATCATAATTCTTGGACAAATTGCTTGATTATCTTGCTCTCTTATCTGCATAAATATATATGTGAGTGCACGGCAAGGTGGACAAAAAGACAAAATGGGATTCTAATTTCACGGAAGGAAGAGACAAAAAGGGGCAGAGTAAATTTGTTCTTTCCAACTATATATATATATATATATACTCTCAAAATCCAATTCAAGTCTAGCTGGAGATAAAACAAAAAATATATATATATTGTAGCTGAAATTTCGGATGGAGCCTTGCAACAATTTTTGGAATTTAGTCCACCTTGCACTATGACTCACCATGGAAAGAGAAAACAACAAAGCAATTGACGGACAGCTATAGGTTGGTGGAAAATTCTGGAGAGAAAATGGAAAATTTGGGAGAAGAGAAACTAGAATAAATACCTCAAGAAACCCGAGGGAGAAATCATCCTTTCTAGAGTCGGCATTTAGTGAGAAATACTTCAGCAGTCTTTAGTTCTTTTTCTTAGCTTAGATTAGCTTGTTTTAGGGAGAAAAACCCGAGGAAGAGTGGTGATTTACTGAGGAATTACGAGCTGAGCGAAGAAGGAAGCTACGGTTCAATTCGGAAGAGGAAAAGCGGTGGGTCCTATGATTAAATCAATTTGGGGCAGAAAGTGAAGAAGGAAGCTACGGTTCAATTCGGAAGAGGAAAAGCGGTGGGTCCTATGATTAAATCAATTTGGGGCAGAAAGTGATCTAAGATCATAGTAACTTTCACTTCATTTCTTCACTTTGTCTACTGTTTTGTTATGAATTTATACTTGAATTTCGGGTATGAGTTTAAGAAGAACTTGGTTTAATTAAAATTGTTTTGGATTACAACTACACGCTAAGACCTTAGAGGTTTCTTATTCCATTACTTTAATCCATGTACTTCGTTAATTCCAGCTTTGTAATGCACATTTGAAATCTGAATTTATTGTGGCTTAGATAAGTATAAACATATTTTTACATTGTTTTAAATGTTGATGAACATGCTATGATATTGTAATCGGTTTTTGTGATTAATGCTTGTATAGTGGCGGGGGCATGCTTAATTTACTCACTTGATTACTCAAAAGGTTTAGTGTAACTTGCGGTTACGACTTTCCAATTTGCACATCGAACTAGTGTCCATCATTCTAAGCGAAAGGGAGCTAGTTGACAAGATAATTAAGTGGCATTAGCTTGAGTAGCATGACCGTGCGCTCAATACTACAGGAGACATGACCAAATCCCCTAACTAATATTGCTTTAGACCACGGTATGTCGTACTCCATGAGACGATGGTATTGTGCTCTAAACTAGTAAATTAAGTAATATGGCTGTAACCAGATCGTTGTAGCATCAATTTGAAAACTAAGGGCATTTCTGGTATGTTTTGATTCACTTTTGGTTTGTACTTATAGTTTAGGCTTGTATGCCCCCAGCATTGTATCACCTGTATTACTCTTGTTGTTATCTCCAGTAGGCTAACTTTTAACTGTTAGTTTAGCTTTGTCGTAGCATTAGCTTTGTCGTAGCATTGGATCAACCTCTATTCATTATTCTTTATTCTTTTGATAACTAATTGTACAATCATTTTTGCACTTTTAATTAGCACACTTAGTCCCTGTGGAATCGATAATCTTGTACTTAGGCACATATATTACTTGTTGACCGGTGTATACTTGCACTTGTTAAGATTGCGTTGATTTTCTAATCATTACAATTTGTGACACACGCACACAACACAACAGTTACCTAAGAACAAAATCGTGAAGGTTTAGGCCAAAAGCGGACAAAATCATACTAATATGGAGCTAAGTGGTGGGAACCTAACCTTGTGGGAATATTCGGGCCCAACAGGGAGAAGGGAGGTTTCTCCTATAAAAGTGGTGAACCTCTTTTATGTTGAATGCACCATTGGATAGATATGAAGAAGAAAAAGAAAAAAATAGTTCTCTATTCTACTATCATCGGAGTACACCATTGGGTTTCAAGTGCATCAATTAAAGGAATTTTAAGAATGATTTTGTTTTAGCTCTAGTTAAAAGTCCCATAGGATGAGAGTTAACTCTGGTTAAAATTCTCAAAATATCACATTAATGGAACAAGGTTTATGTTAAAGGGTTGACATGCACCCATTTCAGTGTAAGGTGAGGAAAACAATATCACATGAGCCTTTAAATTTATTGAAATTATGATCAAATTTTTTGAGAATAAATAGGTTATCAGTGTTGTGCCTGAATGATCCCACAAGATTGGGCTTCTATCATTTAACTCCACATTAGTATGATATTGAGTGCTTTGGTCTTATAATCTCACAGCTTGTTCTTGGGTAACCACCCAAGATGCCACTTACTAATGGAGTTAGTGGTATTCTTATATGTTAGTCAACCCTAACATTATCTCTAGATGTGGAACATAAATTGATATTCTCATAATCAAACTAGTTAGTTGCAAATGAAGTGTAAGCTAAAAAATAAAAAATAAATAAATTTATTCATATAGAGTCAAGAAAAGATGGGGCATCCATATTTATTCATACACTTAAATATTACTTGGGCGACACAAAAAGGTATTAAGTGATATTTATAGAACTAATTTTTGTTGCATTATTTCGATGGAAGTAGGAAAATGTGGAAGCTTACAATGTGGGCCTTTGATTATCCCTGCATTACTCCGAACAATGTTTGAAATGATAAAGCAATGTTTGGGGCTATAATTATTTCATGTGATGATTTGAAATCACCCTTCAGTGATTTGATACTACATTCAATAATACGATGATAACATGGAATTTTATCAAAACCATGACACTACTACAGCCCAAGAGATGAGTACAATAAAGTATCCATCATTAACCCAATAGTTTTGGAGGAATTGACAAATGAACTCGTAAATGCTTCTTTCAAGACGGATGATTGAGGGATCGAACCTCCTCTGGAGCTAAGTATCCATCACTAGTTATTTTCAAATCTTTGATTTTCTACCATTTTTCTCTTTCTTTTTTCTTCGGAATTTTAATTCTTTTAATCTCTACATTAAAAGTACAATATCATGTTATTGCTTGACTGATTGTCTTCTCTACTTCAGGATTTAACCTATGCTATAATAGTTGATGCTTTGCATGGATTCAGTTACTTGTTTCTTGAAATAAAAAAAAAGAAAAAAGTAATTTATTTAAAAATCAAGGAAGTGAAATACATATACATACATATATATATATATATATATATATATATATATATATGCTCCATACATGATACATGGGTAAGCTAGTTCCCTTATGGCACCAGGTCAATAAGCACAGAAGTAATAATATCTTTAAACATGGTTCTGGAATCTGTATAAGAATCTTCAACTAGATACAATAGATTTATAACTTTTGCAAGATTGACAACTCGTTCAAGAAAGTGCATGGGAATAGTGGTATTGCATGTCAAACATTCTTTATTTATATCTTTCCATGCATTTTTCACCTCTTTAATAAATTCATTCACTGCATCTTTCTTTGTTGCACCATGTTGATTCATGTAGCACTCCACAGCTGATGCCACATCTCCCCTTTCCTGTTCTTTCTGTGTGCACCGAAAGTATTATACAAAATAAGTTAAAGAAGATATAAAGTTAACAGGTTTTATATAATGGGAAAGTGCATTGTCAATGTCATGCAAAGTCGTAATTCGATTCTTGTTATGAGCGTCATTTCAAGAGTTAGGGTGAAGTCTTTCCCGACAAAGAGTTAGACTACGCGGGCACAACTCGGGCAGAATCTAATTTAGTGGGAATCGTGATCGCTCTAAATATTATATGCTTTAACAAAAAACAAAGTATATATATATATATATATATAAAGCTAAGGGAAGATGAGGTTTACCTCATGGCCAGCCATGTCGTCCATTAATCTACCAATTAGTGCGGAAGCTCTAACAATTAATGGCTCATTCACTACCCAATCAACAACTTCCTTAGTAATTATGTTTCCATCCATGCAAACAAAAGAAGTTGTGGATAACATCATGTATCCACTAGAGACAAGGGCAACCTTCATGTACTCTTCCATTGTTGGTACATAGGAATTGTGAAACCAATAAGCTTCATTGAGGTATGATCTCACTAATTTCTTCATCTAATAGGTTATATAGTTAAATTAGTAATTTCCGCACTTTAACAATTATGTAATTTTGACTAGATTAGTAAATTGAGGGAAAACTTACTTCATTCTTTGGATAATTTACCAAGTAGGATTTGCGTTCCTTGGCTAATTCATTCTCCATTTCAGAGAAAACATCCAACAAGGCCTTGTAAAAATGTCTTAGGTACAATGGCACTTCATTTACGGCATTGATATCCCATCTAAATAAACACATTAACATCATCATCAGTAGAATGAAAAACATTTTTCATGTAAATAAATACATACCTTTGTATTGCTTCGGTAAAAGGCAAAAGTTCATCAATAGTTCCATAAACGTCATAGATGTCATCAATGACTGAGGTCATGGCAATAACCTTAGTCATCATTCTTCTTCCCATAGAATATTGGGGTTCAAAGCATACTCCCAATATCCAAAAATAACACTCCACCAATCTATCTCTAGCAAATGGTAAACTTGATGCAAAATCTAACTCTTTCCACCATCTGAGGAAATATTAATTTCAATCAAAGAATTAGTATCAAACACATGCAAGCATGCAAAAATTGAAATTTAAGTGAGCCAACTAACTTTGTAAGTTCACAGAGCTCCTTTTGATGTTGTCTTTGGAGCATATTGAAGTCCAATTTTGCTAAATTGAGTATTATTTTGTTACGTGCTTCGTTATCCTCGTAAAGGTGTATGAATAATTTAGCTTCCAGTCTTTTCAATGTTTTATGAATTGGTTGCTTTAGAGCGTGATGAACTTGAGTCTCAATTGGCAAACCACTAGAGTTTGATAGCACGGATTGGAGTTGAGTTGTCGTAAATATCAATGCTTCCTCTAAAGTATCTTCTTCGCTATGAATTAAGAAGTGAGATGCCTCGTACAAACTTAATAATCCTTTAATATCACTCACGAGATCTTTGTGGAATTTTCCTTCAGGGTTTTTGAATTGTTCGAATACATCTGGTTATATTGAAAATTTTAGTTTTAGATTTCTATAAAATAAAAAATAAAATAATACAGAAAATATATAACAGTAAATGACATACCACATGAAACGTGATAACCTTGTTGTCTTAGAAGTCTGAAAGACAAAGACACAATATAGAGATTCTTTCCATGTTTAACATTGAAGTCATCATAAGTATCATGCAAACGTTGTAACAATATTCTTATCTCTTTGTCAAAGTGATAATCGATTCCTAAACGTTGGATGGTATCAACCAAATCCAATTTCTCTGCACATACCTCTTGTGTTCCATTAATAAGTAACCCACTAATATCTTCTTTCAGTACGCGAAACTCTTCGATATCTTTCTGGGCAATCTTTTCCTTTACAAAATAAATACAATATTGAACTTGAAACAACTATGAAACTGAAAATATTATATACATATATAATATATATATATATATATATATATATATATATATATATATATATTTCAGCTGACCTTGGTGTCAGTAGAGTATTTAAGAAAATAATCTCCCCAAATGCTTGGATGATAATTGGCAGAGCGACGAGGGAGTAATGATGCTGATACTGGAACACAATTCACCTCCATTTTTTTTAGTGGATTATCTTTTCGTACAAACATCTAATTTATAGGACGAGGGAGTATTTCACTGTTATTTATGAAAGAGAAAAAAAGTTTAAATGATTCAACATCAACATAATTTGTGGACAAAGTTTTTGTAGAAGAAAAGAAGAAAAAAAGGGTTTAAATGCATTGTATTAGATTAAATGAATCAACAACAACATAATAACCATGATAGATTTTAATCTCAGTGATATTATCTGCTTTAATTCATTTCAGATGTATCTCACAAATTTAAAATACTCCATTGAATAAAAAGTTTCAAACTCTTGATTAATAATCTCTTAAAAATCTTTTAAACAAACAATTTGAAAAACTTGAGGTGATAACAAATACGTAAAATATTTTATTTTAGATCCATAATAAGTGTGTGTGTGTGTGTTTTTTTTTTAATTTAATCTACTAACTATTGTTATTTTTCTAATTTAACTACAAACAAAACAAATAAAGTACAAAAGTAGAGTGTGGTTAATAATAAAAATCCTTTACTTAATAAATTTACTTAATAAATTTAAACTTCACTTATGAACATTATCAAAAATGATAATATGGAAAGGATGAGAACTTGTAAAAATTCTCTCATGAACTGCTCGAAATTTACGTCAATTTTTTAGTGGCAAATAATTTTTTTTACAAGTATCTAATCTCTTTCTCTTCATCGAGAATTTTCCCATGAGATCTATCCATTACATGTCAAAGAGACAAGTTGCCGCAACAGGAGTTTGTTCAATCGAAAACAGTCTTGAGATGTCCCCAAATATCTCGCAACTTTTGCATTTCTTGGCGTATGTCTTAGAGTTCGACTGGAGGGTTGGCCATTAATATCCTTGTAGGATAATCCTTTGAGCAAGGGAGCTGACTTCGAGGTGTCCACTGCAAATTCCCTCGTGGACCTCTTCTAGGAGATCTTGTATTTCATGCAGGGGTACACACCAGAGCAAAGGCTTAGAAAAAGATCGTCTGTACAAAATGTCATTGACGACAATGTAACTTGTTGTCTGCTTTCTTATTTATTTTGCTTTTACGGGATCACTAGGTAGCACCCTATTTTTGACCAATCCTCGAATTTCATCCATCAAAGTCGGTGGGGAGTTGTCGATGCTCATTAGTGTTATGTCCAATAGTCGATGCTCATTAGTGTTATGTCCAATCCTCAATGTGAATCCTATTTTATTCACCATCTCGCAAATGTGACTTTGACTAGGTAGTCGGCCTTGACATTGTCATTTCGACTTATCACCTTAATAGAAAAATAAGGGAACTTAGAGGCTTCCCATGGGCTACAAGTAGGTACTACGCGAGCTTATCGGAGTTGATGTTGAACTCGCTAGTAATCTACTTAACCATTACCTGTGAGTCACTGCTTACGAACAGAGAAGTTATGTTGTTTCCATGGCCCATTGGAGTATGATTATGGGGTTTCATATTTTGCCTCGTCGTTAGTGAGCTCGAACTTAGCTGAACACATCTCCGTATGAGCTCTCGTTATTCCGGTAAGGTGAGGACTATACCAGCCCCTACTCCTCTTTAATTTAATGCTCAGTCGATGTTGAAGACTTGACCTCCCGAGGAATACTAAAAATAGTCGTTGTTGTCTGAGCTGATTCACTTCAGGCTTCCTCCATGAAGGAGGTCTCAACCACGAAGTCGATTAAGGCTTGGGCCTTGATGGCGGTTTTGGGAAAAAAGTCGAGTTCAACCAGCCACTTTAGTAGTCTAACTAATTGATTCATCTTGTGAAATATTTGGTGGAGTGGACAATTTGTGAGATGTTTATTGCACGAGATTCAAAATAAGGTATTAACTTTCGAGCATAGACAACAAGAGAATAAGCTAACTTTTGTATATTTGGGTACTTGAATTTAGTTCCGTTCAATGCTTTGCTTACATAGCACACCAATACTTGTTGCCTATCTATCTCCTTAAGAATCTCTCCTAACTTAAGTAAGGTTATGAATGATTCAATCTCTAACTCATGTATGTAATTATTTAAAGTTTGGTAAGAGAAGTTCTTTCTCCCACAACAGACTAACCTGACTCGAACGAAAATTAGTTTTATTATAGATTAATTTAAAAGTGTTCACGTTGTGTCCACTCACACGAATAGGTCCCAAAATGTGTGAATCTTTGGAGGACAATCGTCCTCTCTCAATGGGTTAAATTGAGTTCAATAATGTTTGAAAATTAATTAGACCAAACTCAAAGATCTGATGATTAATTAATTCAACAACTTATAACAAACCATCAATTGTGGGGGGCTGCAATGTCATATATTTATTGGTAGGGAAATGAAGTTATTATGTACAACTAATGAAATTATCTCACAACAACATACGTATTTTATAAGATTACAATTTTTTAATAACATTTGTTGTTATTTTGTTTTTTTTTTATGGATATTAATTATTTATTATCAATAATGTGTAGTTTAGTTGTTTACAGTTTTACTTATGACTGTAAGAAGTTATAAATTTCAGACATGATAAAAATAAATATGGCTCAAATATTTTTTAAAAAATTATTATTTTAAGAGAAAAATAAATAAAAATATAAATTTACGCCTCACTCCCTACAACTTATAAATGGAAACTCTCTAGCTCTAAGGTCATCTGGTCATCTCTTATCATCTTTTTTAAGGGAAAATCAAATTTTGTAGTATTGTTATTTTACATCATTTCTAAACAGGTTTTTTAACCATAAATTGATTCCTGAAATGTATTTACTTTGGAAAAATTTTGTTTTGTATTAAGTATATATTCTCTATCTTTATTATTTCTCTACTTTTTATATAAAATTAAAACTAAAATTGATTAAAAAATAAAAATAAATTAACTAAATAAAAATAAATTTAGAACTAAATAACTTAAAATAAAAATTAAGACTAAATTTAGTTTTTAAAGTCTCTTATTGTGAATTTGATGAGGATATTGTAAACAAATTTTTTTCGGAATATATTATTTTGTGTAAAATGAAAATTACATAGAAAATAAATATGTTACGTGTAAATAAATAACAAATAAATTTTATTGAGGTCCTATTTGTATTGATCCGCTGATTCGATCGGTCGTGGGCTCAAGTGTCTTTTTGAGCTTCATCTCGATCTAATGAATCTTAAATTTTTTGAGGGGCGTTTTGTGCTGATCTTGGACTGGATTCAATTTTGAGGGATGTTGGTTTGATCTGGATCTGTTGAACAACTATAAATTTCTTCCGAGGGCCTCTGGACTTTTCTTCAGAGGCCTTTGATTTTTCTCGAAATGAATTTTGACAAAGTTTCTGTCTGATTTTCAACTAGAGGAAGATCCAGAACGTCATTGTTTTGGTATTCTTCGCATTTCTCTCAACTTCTATATATTAGCTTCTCTCCATTCTTTTTCAGAGTTTCTACATCTCAGCTCTCCGTTCATCATTTTCTCAAGGGAATTTGGCCCTCTATTTATAATTGGAGAGGGTGACAATCAATGGATATTATGATGTCAAGTGTCACTAATATGAGAGATAAATCTCTCAATATCTTAATATATAAATATTTATATATTAAAATGTATAAATAATGTTCTTTTTTAGGATTAAAAACCATTCATTAATCTAGGTTGAAGAAACCCATTCCGCCTATACAATATTAACTATTTGAGGAGGGACCATAGTAGTCCACTAAACATCCATCTGCAAATTAATTCCTATTTTAGCTAGACCATGTGCAGCCTTGTTTGCTTCTCTGTTAACAAAATCTAATTTCAAAAGTATTCCTCTACATTAGGTTCAAAAGTATTTTTAGCATACAATAAAAGCTTTCGGTGATAGTTCAATTTATTCTTTCAACTACCCCATTTTTTTGTGGAGTCATTGGTACTATCTTCTCTAATATGATACCGTGGATGTCACACCCCGTATTTTAACTTAATTCATTAACTAAATTTCAAATTCAAGAAATGATACGACTACATTCCCTAGATTTCTCCAAAGAATGTCGAGCTACTTACTTTCAATTAAAAAAACAATTAGTAAAACTATTAACTTGAAACAATCTATAAAATATTAAATTTTTTCATTTTTTTCAATAATAAATTCTCAAATCAAAAGTTCAAGCTTCCAATAACAATGTAATGTTTATTCTAAAAGAAATACTATAAACTCTTATAAAAAATCATCCATCCAGTAATTATCCTCTAATTTAGTATCTTCACTGTCATTTATAAAGTGGGAAAAATAAGATATGAGTATAAAATACTCAGTAGGCTCAACATCCTTTTCTTTTAAAAACAATTTTCTAATTTAAAAGAAAAAAAACAATATAAATATTTTTAAGAAAATTGACAGTAATAAAATTTTACGGTAGTTTTATCTTTAAATAAAAAAAAAGACAAAACAAAGATTAAATATTCAGTAAAAATTTATTTAAAATTTACATTGAACAAATGAACAGAAAATAGTTATTCAATTAATAACTTTTTTTCGATTCTTTTCTTTTCTTTGATTTTTGGGGGAATAATTTGAATGTTTCGTGAATGCGTCTAACTGGTATCAATTCCTAACTTTATTCTTAACTTTATACACGTTAGGAAAGGGCCTTACTTATACTTGGTTGGTTTTTTGTCCATGCCAATGGATGATCTTATACGTGGTGGAATATGTTCATCCTTTTGCTATTCATCGAGTTAATGGTCAATAAAATTAAAAATTATAAAAAAATCCACATATAACTTACTTTTATAAAACTTTGTTATAAAACATTTAACATTCTAAAATATTTAATATTACTAAGAATAAGGAAAATATCATTTATTTTAAAATAATAATTTAATCAAAACCATATAAAAAAAATATACACTCTATGTAACTTAAAACTTAATTTAAAAATATATACTTATAAAAAAGAATTTGCTTGGAATGATTTATAATACCATTTGTAAACATATTTCAAAAAATACACTGAGTTGAAAATATAGAATATATATATATATATATATATATATATTATAATATATTTATATTAGTAACATAAATAAAAAAAATAAAATACTTATTAAAAAAATATTTTTTATTTTCATTAAATAATAATAAAAACTTAATATATTTCTTATATCAATACATTTAAAAGTTTCACACTCATTTTTCATTTTTTTAAAAAATAATATATATATATATATACATATACATATTTATATTGAAAAATAACTATATCTATTTAAGGAAAAAACAATTTAGTTATAACTATTCATAATGTCTGTTAATCGTATTTCAAAAAAATATTTTAAATATTCTTTTAAAAGAAAATCAAAATACTAATCAAAATATCAAAATATCATAAAACTTAAATTTATAAAATTTTAAATCTTTATTATCATAACTAAGAAAAAACAAACTTTTACTTAACATTAAAAAAATAAATTCAGAGGTACGAAACTAAAAACCAATTTTAAATTCTAAATTTTCCACAAATTAAAACTTGCCCGAAATTATAAAACTTGCTCAAAATCATAATACACAGTTTCAAAAATATCATTCCAAATTGTATCCTTCAAATTCAATATCATTTAAAAAAATATTAGATTATAGTAAATAAAAAAACGAAGAAGGATCGTGCACCTATTTTGATTGATTACTTGCATAGATTCAAATCAATTTAAATTTCTAGTCCTAAATCCCCTTCATACTCTACCAATAATCTATTTAATAAAAATTAGGACTTAATTTATAACTATATCTTAATTATATGATCTTGTTGTCTCATTATAATAAAAAATACTAAAAAGAATTTACATTTTTTACCAACTTCTAGAGATTAAGAAAACCAAAATTTTTTGCTCCCAAGGTGAAACTTGACAATCATTCTTATAATTGTCTCTTCCGTTTTCTTTTTAATTTTCTCCAAATCCTATCTTTCAAATCTTCCGCCTCAACTCTACAATATTCATCTCTCTTTTTTTTTCAATTTACATACCTAAAAACTCATTTAGGTCGAGTCAGAGTATTACAAAAACTCGTTCATTTGCTATACAATGTGTTCCATTTCATACTCTTCTTTCATCATTAACTCTTAAAAATATCTAGTGATGGATACCTTATTGTACTCACCTATGACAACTCATCTCTTGGTTTGTAGTAGTGTAATATCTTTGATAAAATTCCATGTTATCATAGTATTGTTGAATGATAAATGTACAATTTATAATCCCAAACATTGCTTTGTCATTTCCACCTCGCCAATTGTTTGATAGTGGCATCATCTGTTCAGAAATCATGCTATAAGAGACAAAAACATATTTGGAGTAATGGTAGAAATAATTAATGTAAGCTTCCACGTTTTCCTACTTCCATGTTCGATTCCAACAAAAGAATTAGACATCTTGGACAGTTCTATAAATATTTGTTGCCAAAGGAATACTCAGTAACCCTCCAAATAAAGTATTATATTGATGTCCCATAGATGTATGGACTAGACCCTACATAACTCTATATTGATGTCCCATCTTTTGGTTAATTTGTATCTAGCTACTTGATAACTTATTTATTCTTCATCAATAAATTCAAAATATTATGTGATATTATTTTTCTTACTTTATCTAAATTTAAATGTAATGGTCATTTCTTAACGAGTATAAAGCACAGCATCCAAATACTTTAGTAAAATCCAATATATCCAACCCAATTTCTTGTAGCCCAATTAATTTATTATGCCCAACTAGTAACTATATATTTTTGGCCCAATATTTATCTGATTGAAATAAAAGTCCAAAATACTTTCGCCCAATCCAAAATATCGAGCCCAAAATTGGGTAACTCAATTCCATTTTGTTGGCCCAAATGTAAGATAATTAAAATTCCCTTTAAAAGAAAAAAAAAAGAAAAATGTTAAAAAAAAAAAAATCTTTAAAACTCCATCTATTTAACGATATATCCTATTTTATACCATTCTTTCTACATTAATGTTTGAAAATAACTAATGATGAATACCTTATCGTACTCACCTATGACAACTCATCTCATGGTATGTAGTAGTGTCATAGCATTGATAAAATTCTACGTTATCATAATATTGCTGAATGTAGGATCAAATCATTGTTTTATCATTTCAAAATCTATTATCGTACCTCGCCAATTCATATGGAGCTTGAGGAATGCCACAGTTTTAAACAACTTGTTGTTTATGTCGATACTGGTTACATGTCTAATCTAAATAAAATCAGATCTCAAACAAACTAAATTTTTACATATGAAGGAACTCTTATTTCAAGGCATTCAATAAAGTAAACATTATTGCTACTTTTTCGAATCATGCAAAAATTATAGCAATCCATGAAGCAAGTCGTGAATGTGTTTGGTTAAGATTCATGATTCAACATATCCAAGAGACATGTAGTTTATCTCCAAGAAAAAAACTTTCCACAATAATTTATGAATTAGACCCCAAACTATAAAAAAAATTGATATTGATCCTTCCGTTAAAAATTCTGCTAAATCATCGTTACGTAAACAAAACTTCATGGATATTTATGTCAATACACTATTTAAATATATTTAATAATAAGTAGATTGACATAAATAGTTCTCAAATTATAGATGTCTGGTGACAATAGTCTTTGTAATGTCCACTTTGATTGTCATTGTACAGCCTGCAGCTATACTTGTACCTCTTACTATACATTTCATATAAATTACAGAAAAATTCTTCATTTTGTTCATTTTTAATAAAGTCATTTTAGTTTAAATTCATGTCATATTATTTCTTTAACATTAATATTCTTTCCTTTCTAAAATTTACTTTTTAAAACAATAAATTTATTTATTTTCATATAAATTGAGATGTATTTTAATTGATATCTGCGTTTCAGTTATTATACAAACAATTTTTTAATAATTGTGAATTTAGTATTAAATAAATTTATATTTTATAAATTTAGTCATAAAATATTTATTTTTGTATTGAATGCATCAGCAATGTACGTCGTAGTATCATAACGCCAAATTATATCACATTTTTAACATGTATTTGTGTCTATGTTATGATCAATTTTAAAAGTATTTTGACTTAATTTCATTAAATTACAATTTAATTACTTGATTTTGATATTTCTAATATTTTAGGGGTTGAATTGCAAAAAATAAACAAATATATGGTGAAATCGTAATTTTTGGAAGCCGAAATGGTAACCGAGAAGCCATAGTCGCATTCCTGTCAGAATAGCCACTGTGGCTCTAGGGCGGCCATCCAGAAGCTCCCACATCGGGAATTTAACTTATTTTTTCTATAGTTAACCCCTATATAAGGCATAGGCCTCTACACTACTTCAAGATCCTTTCTTATTCAACATCAACATCCTTTCTTATTCAACATATAGCATTTATCAGCTCAAAACTATTCCATTCTCTCGTTCTATGTCTCAATAATCTCATGTTCGGGATATCTAACACTGAGAAATTCTAAATCTAATTTTTGTAATCTCATGTTCGGGATATACACTGAGAAATTCTAAATCTAATTTTTGTAGAATTAGGGCCAATTCTCGAGAGCTGAGATGAGAATAGATCTAATTTTTGTAATCTCATGTTCGGGATATCTAACACTGAGAAATTCTAGATCTAATTTTTGTAGAATTAGGGCCAATTCTCGAGAGGTGAGATGAGAAATTCGAGAGCTGAGATGAGAAGTTGAGATGAGAAATTCTAGATCTAATTTTTGTAGAATTAGGGGCAATTCTCGGGAGCTGAGATGTTTTGACGACCAAATTATGAGATGAGAAGCTGAGATGAGAAATTCTAGATCTAATTTTTGTAGAATTAGGGGCAATTCTCGGGAGTTGAGATGTTCTGACGACCAAATTAGGGGCAATTTTCGGGAGCTGTGACATTCTAGATCTAATTTTTGTAGAATTAGGGGGTAATTCTGGGGAGCTGAGATGTTCTGACGACCAAATTAGGGGCAATTCTCGGGAGCTGAGATGTTCTGACGACCAAATTAGGGGCTATTCTCGGGAGTTGAGAAGATCACAAAAACGAGAATATCGTAAAGTATTATCAATTATAATTAATTATTAGGTTTATCTAATTAAGATTTGAAATTAGCAAACCCTAAAGACAAGTAGCAATAATGAATTCTAGTGAGTTCAGATTATTCCAAAATATTCTGGATCAGATTATTCCAAAATATTTTGGATTTATGGTCAGTGAAAAATGGAATAGTTTTTGTTGGACAAGTCATAAACTTTGTAGCCTTTTAATTTTGCCAACTAGGTATGCAATAAATATATTAATAAATGAGTTTGTTTAAAATTCTTGGTAAAGATAATTAGGCCCCCTAATTGGCGTCCAACAAATATTTTGCCAAACTAACTTGAAAAGCGATTTCTTATACATGGATTTAGTACATTATTATAGAAAATTAGTACTTATCATGTAATATTGGATTTATACGTTAAGATATGAATGTAGAATGTGTGATCAAACGAAATATACGCGATACTCAATATTTATATATATAACAATCTAAAAGAATTATCATTCTTCAATTAGCATTTACTTCATAATTGAATCAAATCAATAAATTGGTAAACAAAAGGAAAGGGGAAAAAATGGACAAGAAATTATTTATGGGAACCATTTTGTCTTGCTATTCCTCGTAACGATATCAAGTACGACTTCCTCGATATTTTCTTTCACTGTTAAAATTTTTTATTTTTAAAAATTTTTAATATTTTCTTGGCTTCTGGTACGCAGGTGAAGGAATGATGGCACAGGAGGGTGCAACGTGCTCTAGGCGAAGCAATATTTATATTGGATTATGCACAAGTAATTCAAAATGCAATTCTGCCTGTGAGATACAAGGCACACCTGGGAGATGCTTAGCACGGAGCATTGCAGAAGGATTGAGCATCTGCATGTGTTATTACCCTTGCTAAACCTCCTCATTTATTCATTAATTAAATTTGGTAAGGAATAATATATTGTAACATGTGTGTATTTATATACAAATGATGTTGGTATGGTGTTTAAATAACTCTGATATTCTTATCAATTAATTTGAAAGAAATCCATAAAGAACAAAGAACGTCTCCTTGTAAATTTTTTATCTTTGGCTGATCGGGTTGTTCTAATTAAAGATATTCATGAAATATTTACTTAAGGTTTTCTTCATCCAATTGAAAAGCATTATTAATGAATCTTTTTGGGATTCTTTTGAGTTTTATCAATGGAGGGTGACGTAAACTTTTCTTTTTTTAAGGTTTCCGAAGGTTCAGTTTTGCATTCTTTTGAACAAGAGTCACTACGTGTACAATAATTATTAAATGAGACAATTGCTAGAATTTGAATATTGAATCTCGAGATTCGATACTATTTTAAATTTCTGTAAATTATCATTTATTTTAAAAATTTAGACTAAAACTAATGATGTTGTGATACAAAATGAAAATATAACTAAACTTGAAATTTTTGAACATGCTTTAAAAAAATCTGAGGGTAATTCTGTTGCAATTTGTGACTTAGTAGGCACTCGCAAATTCTGTTGTAATTAATTACGGTTTAACAATCATCGGAAAAGTTTGTTCCTATTTACAATAGCTTTGAAAATCATACCTCACAGTATGGAGGATATGTTCTATTTATATTAGAAAAGACTAACTAACTAAACATATTCTTAAGGCAACTAACTAACTAAACCTATTCTTATGTCATGACTAACTAATTAACATTATTGTACCATGACTCGTTCCACTCTACAGAAGTGGATTGACCAATTCTAACAACCATGACTCGTTCCACTCTACAGAAGTGGATTGACCAATTCTAACAGTCCCTCTCAATCCCAACAGGTCTTGTACATGTTGAGATTGTTACAATGTGTATTAAAGAGAGTTTTAGACAGTGGTTTTGTCAGAATATCAGCTACTTGATCACTTGATGAAATGAATCGAACTTCCATTGCTTTACGTGCTACTTGTTCTCGAACAAAATGGAAGTCAACTTCAATATGTTTCGTTCTGGCATGAAACACTGGATTTGAAGTCAAGTATGTAGCTCCTAGGTTGTCACACCAGAGGCGAGGAGCCTTTGATTGATACACACCGAGTTCCTTTAGTAATGACTTGATCCAAATCATTTATGCAGTTAGATTCGCTATGGCCTTGTATTCTGCTTCGGTACTTGATCGGGACACTGTGGCCTGTTTTCTAGAACTCTAGGAAATTAGATTTGCTCCAAGGAATACAGCAAAGACGCTATTTGAACGTCGATCATCGGGACAACCAACCCAATCAGCATCAGAAAACTCAGACAACATCATGGTTGGAGTCTTCTGAATTCTCACTCCTAATTCTAGTGTGCCCTTAACATAACGAAGAATTCTCTTCACAGCACCCCTATGAGCATCAGTAGGTGTATGAAGATATTGACACACTTTATTGACATCAAATGCCAAATCAAGTCTAGTCATTGTCAAGTATTGTAGTGCTCCCACTGTACTTCTGTATTTGAATTGTTCTTCAGCTGATAAGAGTATTCCTTGTTCTCTGAATAATTTCTCAGTAGAACCCATTGGAGTGGACATGGGCTTGCATTTTTCCATATTTGCTCTCTTCAATAAATCTAATGCATATCTTCTCTGTGACAGTATGATGCCATCTCCTGCCTTCTTGACTTCAATACCCAGAAAATACTCAAGATCGCCGAAATCTTTAATTGCAAAATCTATTTTCAATTTTTGTATCAACCTTTCGGTTGCTTGATCAAAGGAACTCACAATAATTATATCATCAACATAGATGAGCATATAGATAGTTACCTCTCTATTTTTGAGAATTAACAGAGATGAATCAGCTACAGAAGCCTTGAAACCTAACTCCATAAGTTTTCCGGTCAACCTTGAATGCCAGGCTTTTGGGGCTTATTTCAGGCCATAAAGAGCTTTCTTGAGCTTGCATATGTAATCCTTTGGTTTATTTGAGTCTTGAAATCCTGGTGGTTGCCGCATGTACACTTCCTCTTCCATAATTCCATGCAAAAATGCATTTTGGATATCAATTTGTCTCATATTCCAGCCCTTGGTTACGGCTAGCGAAAGAATGACCCTGATTGTTGATGGCTTGATCACAGGGCTAAAGGTATCAGTGTAATCAATACCAAATCTTTGCTTGAACCCTTTAGCAACCAATCTTGCTTTTAATCTTTCAACTAAACCATCTGCTTTCCTTTTCACTTTATACACCCATTTACTATCAATGAGGTTTATTCCAGGTTTGGGTGGAACTAGATCCCAAGTGTCATTTCGTTTTAACGCTGAGAACTCATCATTCATTGCTCCTCTCCATCCTGGATGTTGCATGGCTTCTTGCAGGTATCAAGGCTCAGTAGCAGTCTCTGTGATCGGAGTGGTGACAATTACAGCTCCTGCAAAGTTTCTTGAGGTTTCTGAATATCTGACAGTTCCATCAATGAATTATTTGGCTTGTACAATGTCATTCTTCAACCTTGTTCGCATTGGATGTTGATTAACTGCTTCAGACGTTGCTTGTTCAGACAAAGGTTCTTGAGTTTGGTCTTGATTATTGGTTGAACTGCTCTCAGCTTCATGTTCTGCAATTTCCTCTTGATTTGTTGTATTATCTGCAGAAGACAAGCTTACACCAGACAAGTTATCATGAGCAATATTATCAGTTTGACCATCGTTCATATGGGAATTACTAACAACTGGTTCAGTAAGAGCATTTTCAGTGTAGATAGTAAGTTTGGCTAAGGTTGAAAGTAGAACAGGATGGTGGGAGTTTGTGATTTTGGCTGATGGTTTAGATTCTTCAAAAGGAAAACTATTTTCATCAAAGACCACGTCTCTAGAGATGTAAATACGCCATGTACTTCTATCTAAGCACTTATATCCCTTATGAGAAGAACTATAACCCAAAAATATACATCTAGTAGTTCTGAAACTCAGTTTCTTGTTGTTGTAAGGCCTTAAATTAGGCCAGCAAGCACAGCAAAACACCCTAAGCATGGAGTAGTCTGGATTTTTACCAAACAACTTATGAAGTGGTGTGTTTTGTTGTATGATTCAAGTGGGCATTCTATTTATAAGAAAACAAGCTGTGTCGAAGGCTTCATCCCAGTAGGATAGAGGCATGTTAGCTTGAGTGAGTAAGGCTAGGCCAGTTTCTACAATGTGTCTGTGTTTTCTTTCTACTAACTCATTCTGCTGGTGTGTGTGGACAAGAAATATGATGCTCAATACCTGTGGATATGAAGTAATTGTGTAAACGATGGTATTCACCCCCCCCCCAATCTGATTAGACAAGGCGAATTTTGGTATTTAGCATTGTTTCAGCATGTTTTTTAAGTTGAAGAAACACATACTCAACATCAGATTTACATTTCATAAAATAAATCTAAATATATCGACTAAAATCATCAACAAAAGAAACATAGTATTTGGAATTATTTACTGAGGCAATGGTTGGACCCCATACATCAGTGTGAATTAATTGAAGGGGTGCTATAGATACATGTTGAGAAGAAACAAAGGGCAATTGATGTGTTTTCCCTAATTGACAAGCATGACAAATTAAGGAAGAGGAGATACTAGTATCTACAACTAAATTATTATCTTGTAGAATTCTAATGGTAATTGGAGATGCAGGGTGCCCAAGCCTTTTGTGCCATTGGTCTTTAGAAATTTTGGTTGTCAGCAAAGTTTGACTGAAATTATTTGGTAGAACGTAGATGCCATTCTTACATCTACCGCTGAGCAGGAGTTTCTTCGTGACTCGGTCCTTAACATAAAAATAGTTTGGGTGAAATTCCACAAGAGCATTATTATCAGATGCTAGTCTTTGTACTGAAATTAGATGCTTTTTTATTTTAGGAGCATATAGGATATGTTTCAAAACAAGGGATGAACCAAAAATTAATGAATTCCCAATATGAGAGATAGACAAACCTGAGTCATTTGCAACTTGAATTTGGTCAATGTCGGTGTAGCGTTCTCTAGTGGTAAGCCTCTCTAGGTCATTGGTGATATGATCTGTGGCTCCAGTATCAACATATCAGTTTGTATCACTAGTGTACCCACTTGTTATCATAGCTGCTTATTTTAGATTATTTTCGGCTTGATATGCCTGATCAAATCTGTGCCAGCATTGCAAGGCATCATGGTTGGGCTTACCGCTAATCTGATAGACAATGCCTGGGCTATTTTGTGCCTTTAGTGGTTGACGTCCAGGATTGTTCCCAATACGCCCTGCCTGTCCACGACCACCATTGAACTGACGACTACGACCGCAACCACCACGACCTCCATTGGAACCTCCACGAGTGGCTATCCTGTTGACATTGTTAGCAGATGAAAGTTGCTCAAGGGTACCATTACGCACGTGTCGCATCTCGTAGCTCAGTATGTGAGCATACACGTCACTGACAGTATAGACATCTGTTCTGGTTGTAATGCTTGTGACTAGAGGATCATAATCTGGACCAAGCCCTTGCAGCATGTAGGCCATGAGTTCTTCATCCTCTACCCGCTTGCCAATGGCAGCAAGTGTGTCCCCAAGACGTTTTACCTTACGAAAGTAGTCAGTAATTGTCATGTCCTTTTTCTGGATGGTGGAGAGTTCCATACGGATCTGCATTGCTCGTGCTCGAGATGTGGAGGTAAATTGTTTCTCCAGCGTAATCCAGGCTTCTCGTGTAGTGGTGATTCCAACCATTGTGTTGAGAACTTCCTCAGTAATTGATGAGTTGATGAGACTGAGCACCAACTGGCCTTGGGGGTACCAGACTGTGAACTCCTGGTTGATGATAATTTTGCGATTTCCTCTTTCTTCACTTGGTTCAACGGCAATCGTCTGGCTTGGTGCAGACATGGATCCATCCACAAAACCAACAAGGTTTTAGCTGCGCAAGTAGGAAAGAATTTGGGCAGACCACAGTAGATATTTCTCTTGTGTAAACTTAAAACTAATTATTTGGCTGAACGACGGAGAAGACATTGTGTTGAATGGGACTAACATGGTTAGCAGCAGAAGCTATGTATTTTGTGGATCTTATGAAGCTCTTATACCATATCAGATTTATGCAAAATCATACCTCACAGTATGGAGGATATGCTCTATTTATATTAGAAAAGACTAACTAACTAAACCTATTCTTAAGGCAACTAACTAACTAAACCTATTCTTATGTCATGACTAACTAATTAACATTATTGTACCATGACTCGTTCCACTCCACAGAAGTGGATTGACCAATTCTAACAACCATGACTCATTCCACTCTACAGAAGTGGATTGACCAATTCTAACAGTCGTCACAAATATCTGTAACTAAATTTATTTTAGTAGTGAAAGTTGTAGAGTAAAATTTGAATGAGAATGAGACTTGAAAGATTCTACTAAAGCCAAAACACGAGACTTGAAAATTTAATGAATAGTTAAAAGAATTAAAGAGATTAATCTAAATAGTCATGAATTAACTAATATGAGTGATAGTTACTTTAGTAGTGCTAAAAAAATTTAAAATAAAATAAAAATTTGAAAATGAGAAGAAACTGAGATAAATGAAGGATCAGAAAAGGCTGCCGAAGAAGTGGATTAGAAACTCTTAAGAATCTTCTCCTACTTTTTTATAGTAATTTAAAGTGTGATAAGTTATAGTTGATGATTAGGTTTATTGGTTTACGATTTAAAATTTGGAAGTAGCGCATATGAATTACAGTAAATACATGATGATAACTAATTTTGATATGACTTTTTATATCAGTTTCATATCTTAATCACTACCTTAAATCACCAACTAATTTGTAGTATTAAAAAACAGCATCATAATGTTATAAACTACCTTCACAATGACATTTTGGGACGTTGCTATGACGTGATTACGTACCAAAGACATTGTTACAAGAGTACTGAAGGCCAAATTTTCCTTTTTACCATACTCTTAATTAAGAACATTATGTTGGGATTGCTCTTTATCCAATCCAAGAAAGAAAGAAAGGAGGGGTTTGCTTCTTTTTCAGTCCCACTTCGGAAAAAAGGAACCTCTTTTATGTTGAATGCACCATTGGATAGAGATGAAGAAGAAAAAGAAAAAAATAGTTCTCTATTCTTTTATCATCGGAGTACACCATTGGGTGTCAAGTGCATCAATTAAAGGAATTTTAGGAATGATTTTGTTTTAGATCTAGTTAAAAGTCCCATAGGGTGAGAGTTAACTCTGGTTAAAATTCTCATAGCAAGAGTTGAAATTTTTCTTTGTAACTCTTTGTGGTTTTCTTTTGAAGAGTTTTTCATGTTAAATCTTTATGTTGTTATTTTATTTTTAATTTTTTTATATTTTCTTTCACAAATCTGAAAAGGAATTTAAAATACTTAAATTTCTAATAAGTTGTATGAGAGCTTCACATTAGTTGTTTGAACGTTTTCGATTCAAACACATTAATGGAACAAGGTTTATGTTATAGGGTTGACATGCAACTGGATACCATAAGTTCCCCTCCTGCACCCATTTCAAAATACGGTGAGGAAGACGTGGAAGAATTGGTGAGGTTTGATAATAAATTTTGAAATGATAAAACAATGTTTGTGGCTATAATTATATAGAGAATGGTACATCTATCATGTGATGATTTGAAATCACACTTCAGTGATTTGGTACTACATTCAACAATACTATGACACTACTACAGACCAAGAGCACAGTATTCATCACTAGTTATTTTTTAATGTTAATGAAAAAAAAACAGTATAAAATAGGATACAGTGTAAAGTAGATGGAGTTTTAAGAATTTTTTGTTTTTCTATCATTTTTCTGTTTCTTTTTTCTTTTAATTAGAATTTCAATTCTCCTAATCTCTACGTTAAACATATAATTATAGCTGATGCTTTGGATGGATTCAATTACTTATTTCTTGAAAAAACCGAAAAAAGATTTTATTTAAAAATCAAGGAAGTGAAATTTACACACACATATAGACATATATATAAAATGCTCCATTCTTGATCCATGGGTAAGCTAGTTCCCTTATGGTACAGGATCAATAAGTAAAGAATTTTTAAAGAATTTGATTCAAAAAGTTTTTTTGTTTTATTCAGTATGTATATTTTTGAATTAAAATTCATCCTGTGAACAAAGAGGATACATGCCTTAAATAAGCAATACAAAAAATACAAAATTGGAAACATAATAAAATGGTAGCCAAAATACATGGCTGTAAATGAGCAATTAAATATTTAATCGAGATTTGATTGAGAGATAATAGGCAATCTCAAATGAGCAATCAAATATTTGATCGAGATTTGATTGAGAGATAATAGGCAATCTCAAAAGATAATAGGCAATCTCAACAAGCTTGAATTTCACGCCCCCTCAATTCGAACATCGGGTGCAAATCCACTGTCAAACTCCTTCGCAACCAGGTGAAGAATTGTAAACTTAAAGGCTTTGTTAAGATGACTGCATTTTGTTTTGAGGAAGGAACATAATTCACTTGTATCTTCCCAGCTGCAACTTTTTCCCTTATAAAATGATAATCCAATTCTATGTGCTTAGTTCTAGCATGAAGAATATGATTAGAGGATAAATAAATTGCACTCTGGCTATCTATCCAGAGTTGAGGAATTCTAGTCTATACAACCTTAAGCTCATCAAGTAAGTGTTGTATCCAAGAAATTCCAGAGATAACCTGGGCTAAACTCCTATATTCGGCTTCAGTGCTTGACCTTGAGACACATTGTTGTTTCTTGCTAGACCAAGATACAAGATTTTGTCCAATGTATACACAATACCCGGTTATTGATCTTCTATCATCAATGTCAGTGGCCCAATCACTATCAGAAAAACTGGTTATATTTAAATGCTCAGATTTGCAGAAGTTCAATCCATAACCTGTGCTTCCTCCAAGATATCTTAAAATCCTCTTTACTGCCTTCCAGTGTGGCTCCAAGGGATTAGCCATGTACTGGCTTACTTTATTCACTGCAAAGCCTATTTCAGGTCTGGTTATTGTAACATAATGAAGTGCTCCCACAACACTTCTATATAGCTGTGGATCTTTAACAAGTGTCCCAACATGCCTTGACAAATGTGAGCTGCTAATCATAGGTGTAGGAGTGTATTTTGTCTGCTGCATATTTGCTTTCTCCAGTAACTTCTTGATATACTCCTTTTGACGGAGAAGAAATCCTTGTGGAGTCCTAGAAACTTCAATTCCCAAAAAATGATTGATTTCTCCTAAGTCCTTCAAGGAAAAGTGTTGACTCATTCTTTCAATCAATCTATCAACACCCTTCTCACAATTTCCTGTCACAAGTATGTCATCAACATAGATCAAAATGTAAACCTTCAGACCATTCTTATCATACCAGAACAAGGAGCTATCAGCCTTAGAATTTTCAAAACCAAAAGATGACAGTGTATTCTTAACCTTCATATACCAGGCCCTTGAGGATTGTTTAAGCCCATAAAGTGCTTTGTGTAGCTTACAAACATACGTACCTTCCTGCTCAAATCCCTTTGGTTGCCTCATGTATATCTGCTCTATTAATTCTCCATTTAGGAAGGCATTGCTAACATCTAGCTGCCTTACTTTCTAGGAATAATTTAAAGCCAATGAGAGCATGATTCTGATGGTTGTTGGTTTTATTAGAGGTGAGAATGTTTCTTGATAGTCAAAACCTGTTTGAGTGAAACCTTGTGCCACAAGTCTGGCCTTATATCTTTCAACACCTCCATCTGCATTTTTCTTAACTTTGAAAACCCATCTGTTACCAATCAAGTTAGCTCCTTTAGGCAGTGTTGTCAAAGTCCATGTCTTATTCTTTAAAAGTGCTTCATATTCATCTTTCAATGCCTTCTTCCAGTGAGGTTTCATCATAGCTTCTTCAGCACTTTTAGGTTCATCCAAATCTCTCAAAACAGCAGTTAAAATCTTTGGCTTATATATACCTGCTTTACTCCTTGTCACCATAGAATGTTTATTAGTGATTGGCACATCATTCTCAGGTAGATTTTCTCTTAACACATGCAGATAAACTTCCAAAGGTACAGTCTCAAGACTTTTATCAGAACAAGAATCACTTTGATCAAAGGATGAGACTGGATGCTGATCTTTATTAGATGAGGCTTCAACTTGTAGGTTTTGAGAAGTGAATGCTGGGAAACTAGCAACAGTTGGTTCACAAGAACTAAAAACATCCTTTGAAGACTCTATGTTTTCAGTACCTGCATTACCTTCTTTGACAAAGGGAAAAATGTTCTCTTCAAACACCACATGCCTTGAGACAATAACCTTTCCTGTGGAAAACAAAATTTTATAACCCTTATATTATGATCTGTATCCAATAAAAACTCCTGCTTCAGCCCTGAACTCCAGCTTATGATTGTTGTATGGCCTCATATGTGGATAGGCCAAACATCCAAAAACCTTCAACATAGAATAATCTGGCTTCTTTTCAAATAATTTTTGGAAGGGAGATATGAAATTAATAGGTTTGGCTGGTAACCTATTTATTAAATGCACTGCTGTGGTAAGAGAATCATCCCAGAATTTAGGAGGCATGTTTGATTGAGCAAGCAAGGCTAAACCCATCTCCACTACATGCCTGTGCTTCCTTTCAGCACAACCATTTTGTTGTGGTGTGTAAGGGCAAGAAATCCTGTGCAAAATTCCATTATCCTTGAAGAAGACACTCAGAGGTTTATATTCACTTACTCCATCACTCTGAACAACCTTTACTTTAGCTTTAAACTTTGTTTGCACCATATTGTGAAAGTGAATAAAAGTGTCATACACTTCTGACTTGAGTTTCAAAAGATAAATCCAGGTGTACCTTGTATAATTATCAACATATGTAACATAATATTTATACTCATTCACAGATTGTATAGGAGCTAGCCCCCAAAGGTCTGAATGAACAAGATCAAAAGGAGCCTTTGAAACACTTTCCGAATTAGCAAAAGGAAGTTTATGACTCTTTGCAAGGATACATGAATGACAAATGCTAGAATCACAATTTTTATTGCTGAAAAGGATATTATAGTCCCTAAGAGCCTTCTTGGCAATGTCATAACTACAATGCCCCAATCTCTTATGCCACAGAATAATATCCAGGTTATTACAAACTGAAGATGCAAAAACATAAGGATTAAATTTAAACTGAGCTTCCTTGCTTCTTGATTCACTACCATGACTGAAGATGAACCTGTACAGTCCCTCTTTAACTATTCCTTTGAGAAGAACTTGTTAAGTAGCTTGGTCCTTAACGAGATAAAAAATGGGATGGAATTCAAAATACACATTATTGTCATGAGCAAATCTTGAAACACTTATTAAGTTTTTAGTTATTCCAGGCACATGTAGCAGATCATTAAGATGAAATATTTTATCAGAGTGCACACAATGCAAGGAACCATTACCTATGTGGCTGATGTGCTCATTCTGACCATTCCTCATTTGCAACTTGTTAGGACCATTATATTCTGAAGGAGATTGCAGACTGTTCAGATCACTTGTAACATGAGATGAAGCTCCTGAGTCAGGATACCACCATCCTTCCTCATTTGAGTTGTTGTTTCTGGGCATGTGTACCATATTCAATGAGGGATTCCTGATTTGAACAACATCTGCTGTATTACTATCATTCTTCTGAATTCCAGATTGTGCACCATAGGATTGGTCATATCTATGCCAACATCTATCTGCTGAATGCCCAGAAATATGACAAACTTGGCAAATTATTTTTTATCCTTGACCTCTGAAAGCACCTCTCCTTCCTCCTCTGAAACCATTACTGCCTCTTCCTCTTGTAGGATAAGATTGATTGCTAAAGTTCCTTCTGTAATTCCCATCTTGAGCTACAAGATTCACAGATGGCTGAGATCCATCTGTATTTATCATACCTCCTGCACTAACACTCATGCTATTTTCCAGCCTTGCTTCAAAGCTCAACAATAAAGCTTGAACATCATTTAAACCAAAAGTGCTAGCTCCAGCAGTCACAATTATAACAACTGAATCATACTCTAGACCCAAACCAGCTAAAATATGCATGACATGATCACTTTCATTCACAAAATTTCCAGTGGTGGCAAGCAAATCACAGCACATTTTAATCTTAGCTAAATACTCTCTCATGCTCATATTTCCCTTTTTAGTGGTTTGTAGTTGAAGTTTATACTGCAACGTTTTGGCCTTTGACTATGAAGCAAAATTCTTTTCAAGCAGTGGCCAAATTTCAGAGGATGTATTCAAACCAATCATCAAAGGCAATATGTTTTCAGACAATGAAGATAACAACCAAGGTGCTAAAATTTTATCTTGCCTATTCCATAAGGTAAAGGCCGGATTAATTACCTGAGACTGAGTGTTATCAACTACAAAATTACCTGAGACTGTGCATCCAAGCTGAGATATTCTTCAAGACTATATCCTCTAATGGCAGTTAAGATCTGTGTTTTCCACACCAGGAAATTTGCTTCATTAAGCTTTACTGACACTAACTGACTTTGTGGATATAAAAGTTGAATCTTGACCCCCTCTATGGTTGCAGAGGGGCCAGAGGTAGAGGACATGTCTTCGTCTGCCTTATCCAGAGGGTAATCAAAGCATACGCTCTGATACCATAAAGAATTTTTAAAGAATTTGATTCAAAAGATTTTTTTTATTTTATTCACTGTGTATATTTCTAAATTGAATTATATCCCGTGAACAAAGAGGATACATGCCTTAAATAGGCAATACAAGAAATACAAAATTGGAAACATAATAAAATGGTAGTCAAAATACATGGTTGTAAATGAGCAATCAAATATTTGATCGAGATTTGATTGAGAGATAATAGGCAATCTCAACAAACTTGACTTTCAATATGCACAAAAATAATAATATCCTTTAACATGGTTTTGGAATGCGTACAGAAATAATAAGCTAGTGGTATTGCATGTCAAGCATTCTTTATTTATATCTTTCCATGCATTTTTCACCTCTTTCATTAATTTATTCACCTCTTTCTTCGTTGCACCATGTTGATTCATGTAGCACTCCACAGCTGATGCTACATCACCCCTCTCCTGTTCTTTCTGTGTGCATCGAAAGTATTATACAAAGTAAATTAATGAAGATATAAAGCTAAAGGGTTTCACACAATGAAAAAATGCATTGTAAATGCTACGTAAAATCGTAGGTTTGATTCTTGTTGTGAGCGTCATTTCAAGAGTCCAAGTTAGATTTTGTGGAAATAAATCTTGATTAGTCTATTTTCCTAAAACAATTGTTATCCGATACTTGTTTTGTACACAATTTTCCTAAAACAATTTTGCCCCTCTAAAGGATGTGCCCAATGTTCAATAGACTCTATTTCACAAGATACAATGGATACAATAAAAGTAGCTAACACACAATATTTTACTTAATAAATTAAAACTTCACTTATAAATACTATCAAAAGTTACAATAGGAAAAGGATGAGAACTTGTAAAAATTCTCTCATAAAGTGCTCGCAATTTACCTCAATTGTTTTAGTGGCTAATATGTTTTTTACAAGTATCTAATTTCTTTCTCTCCATCTGGAATTTTCTCATGAGATTCATCCCCTACATGCCAAACGGACAAGTTGGCGCGACAAGAATTTGTTCGATCGACAATAGTCTTGAGATGTCTCCAAATATCTGGCAGCTTTTGCATTTCTTGACGTATGTCTTGTAGGATTATCCTTTGAGCAAGGGAGCTGGTTTCGGGGTGTCTACCACAAAATCCCTCGTGGACCTCTTCTAGGAGATCTTGTACTTCATGCGAGGTACACAGCTGAATAAAGGTTTAGAGAAAGATCGTCTGTACAAAATGTCATTGACGACAATGTAACTTGCTCTGTGCTTTCTTATTAGCTTTGCTTTTATGGGATCACTAGGTAGCACCCTATTTTTTACCTACCCTCGAATTTCTTCCATTCAAGTCGATGGGGAGTTGTCGATGCTCATTAGTGTTATGTCGGGTAGTCGATGCTTATCGTGGGGAGTGCGATCCTCAATGTGAATCCTATTTCATTCACCATCTCGCCAATGCAACTTTGGCCAGGTAGTCAACCTTGACATTGTCATTTCGACTTATCACCTCGATAGAAAAATAAGGGAACTTAGAGGTTTCCCGTTGGGCTATGAGTAGGTACTACACGAGCTTATCGAAGTTGATGTTGAACTCGCCAGTAATCTACTTAACCATGAACTGTGAAACACTTCTTACGAACAAAGAAGCTATATCGTTTCCTTGGCCCATTAGAGTATGATTATGCGGTTTCATATTTGGCCTCGTCGTTAGTGAGCTCAAACTCTAGTTGAACACATATCAATAGAGCTCTCATTATTCCGACGAGGTGAGGACTATACCAGCCCTTGCTCCTCTTTAATTTAACGCTCAGTCGATGTTGATGACCTAGGACTCCCAGGGAATAATTATAATAGTCATAGTTGCCGAAGCTGATTCTCTTCGGGCTTCCTCCTTGAAGGAGGTCTCTACCACGAAGTCTGTCAAGGCTTGAGCCTTGATGGCGGTTTTGGAGAAAAAGTTGATTTTATACCTGCTGAGTTCAACCGGCCACTTTAGTAGTCTATCTAATCGATTCATCTTGGGAAATATTTGGTAGAGTAGACAATTTATCAGATGTTTATTGTACAGGATTCAAAATAAGGCATTAACTCTCGAGTAGAGACAACAAAAGAATAAGTCAACTTTTATATATATTAGGGTACTTGAATTTAGATCCGTTCAATACTTTGCTTACATAGTACACCAATATTTGTTGCTTATCTATCTCCTTAATCAACAGGATCGTGACAACTAAATCCACATAGTGGAAGGAGCGCTTAGCAATAGGAGTGAGCTGAGGTACCTTCTCAATTCCTCCCACCCCTCTTCGCACTCCCTGCTCCAAGTGATGTTCTCAAGTTGCAAAGTCAGTATAGTTTATTTTTTTATTGTTTAATTCCTAAGTCATGTATACGGTTATTTAAAATTTATGGTCAGAACTTTCTCCCGTAAAAAACCAACCCGGCTTGTAGGTGAGTTGGTAAGAATTTCTCCTAACTTAAATAAGGTTATAAATGGCTTAATCACATCTGAAGATAATGCTAGAGTTTACTAACATATAAGAATTTTACTAATCGTGAGGGTCAAGCAAACAATATTATACTAATGTGGATTATTCAGGTCCAATAATTAATACACTGACAATAGAATGTTTACAAATCAGGCAATGCAAATCATACCATATCGATCCCTCTACTATTACTTCCCTAATAAAAAGAAAGCTTAAATTTTTTTCTTTTTAGAGAAACCTTAAAATTTTTCTCTCTTCTTCTCGGACACTGCGCCCCGTCTCCAGTTTTCATCTTCCAGCCAGAGAGAGAGTTTAATTCTAACTAGGAATTTTTTCTTGGTTAAAGATGAATTTTTTTATCAATTTTCATTTTAATTTTTAGTTGAATAATCTTCAAAGTTGATCCATATATATATTTAAATAATCAAAAAATTAATCAAGAAAACAATATTTAAGTTTATGGTAAAAATATATTTACTAAGGAGAAAAAAGAAAAATGTATCCCACCAATATAGGTTGACCAACGGGATGCTCAAATCACATTTTAGACCATTGCATTTATGGCCTATTTCCATTAATTACTTAACTTCTTCAAAATTCTCCACTGTTCTATCAAACACATAAGTTATATAAATTAGCTATATTGTTGGAATTAATAGATTCTGCTCTGCTGGTTTATTTCTTTAACGGTGCCTAAATCAATTTCTGTTTACATATTAAAGAAAACCAAGTAAAATCATAAAGATTAAATTAAAAAAATAAGATTAGTTTTATATTAAAAAAGCTCTGGGTTAAACTCGTCTAGTCCAGATTAGTTTCACCCGTACTAATCCTCGAAGAGTCTGGATTAGTCTCACTGGTCCTAACTCTCCAGTAAAAGTTGGATGGATTAGTCTCACCAGTTCTAACTATTGAGTAAAAGTTGATAAGAGTTGAACTCTGCGAACACTCTTACCCTAACCCTCGAGGAGTCTGGATTAGTCTCACTGGTCCTAACCCTGCAATAAAAGTTGGACGGATTAGTCTCACTAGTCCTAATTGTCGAGTGAAAGTTGATAAGAGTCTTAACCCTCCAGTAAAAGTTGGACGGATTAGTCTCACTAGTCCTAACTATCAAGTAAAAGTTAGTCCTAACTATCAAGTAAAAGTTAGTCCTAATTATCGAGTGAAAGTTGATAAGAGTCCTAACCCTCCAGTAAAAGTTGGACGGATTAGTCTCACTAGTCCTAAACTATCAAGTAAAAGTTGATAAGAGTTGATCGCCCTCTTGCCGAGTCCGAATTAGTCTCACTGGTCCTAAACTATCAAGTAAAAGTTGATAAGAGTTGCTCGCCCTCTTGCCGAGTCCGAATTAGTCTCACTGGTCCTATGAATAAAAGTTGAAATTAGTCTCACCGATCCTAATTCTCGATTAAAAGTAGAAATTAGTCTCACCAGTCCTAATTCCGGAGTAAAAGTTGAAAGCACCAGACATTCCAAATATCTACAAAAAAAATTTAAAAAATAATAAAAAAGCAACAACAAGATCTATAATAAAATTGGACTTAGTTTTGATGGGGTGCGCCAAGCCAAGACTGTAGTGTATTGCCAACCCGAGTAGCAAGCTACCCAATGGACCCTTCCCATAAAAAAAACAAAATAGAGTTAATATCGTGTGAGCCCATGGCCCACATATCAAACATTAAACCGATAAGAACATATACTACACTTGATCTTAGCTCGAAAGTGCGAGCAAGGTATGAGCTAGAAGGTGGCCTCTTCGGTGATTTTATTTCCATTTCAAACCCGTTCTCGTTCAAGCGCAGTCGATGTGGGATTTATTTTTTTAAGTGAAGAAAGTGTACTGAAACCCGTCCTCCTAGTTGAAAGATGAAATCAGTTACTTTTTTTTTGTATAGCAGTTTGGCTAAGCACTTTATATTTTGTACAATTGATCTCTTTTGCCAATTATATTTCAATCATAGCATTCTCTATAAATAACTCTCAAAATCATGCACCCAATTCACAACAAAATCATAAGTACAGAATTTTCTTGAAATTCAAATTAGATACAAGATATATTTTTCCATACACATCTAGATAGGAGAAAGAATCCTACCAATCATGGATGCTACTTTTTGCCAACATTTGCTATGTTCTTCTATCTCTGCAGGCCGTATTCTTAGCACTCACATTTTCAAGCTTCCATGAAAATCCGGCTGCAGCAGCTTTCATAATAATCAAATATGAAATTTTTAATTTTTTAATCTAATTAAACGCTAAATTAACAATGTGATAATAGGCTTGTTACTTAGTTTTTTTACTTTAAACATGGATCTTATCAAATTAACATATTCTACTTCAATTCTATCTTAACCATGACTAGATATGGTATGCACATGTTTAGGAATATACATTTTTCTATATGCATCATCAATTCAGCTTTAAAATTTGTCCTGTAAACATAAAGGAAAATTCATTTATACAGAAGAGTTGATATACAAATGAATCAAATTAAAATATGAACCTGCAATAAAATTTTCCAGGATTAAGAGACTTAGAAACAATGCTAACATACGTAAGAACTTGGTCAGGAAGTGATAGAAGATATGGTGGCCTTGTACTCATTCTATCTATCCTGAGAAAAATTTTAAGGTTAGTGTCTGTCATAACCAACTAGATGGTTATTCAGTGTATCAGTAAAATTCACTATTACTCAAATATTTACAAAAAAAATAAATTAAATAAGCAAAACTCTCAAGCTTATGCGTATATATGTATTTCAACTTCAAGAGCATATACGGATTGGAAATAACAGTGGTATCTATTATATAATGGTGACAACTTAAATTAGTAGATAATCAGTTTGCTTATATAGGACAATTTTACTTTGTTCTATTGAAGTCAATACATTCTATTGTCATACTAAACACTCAATAGCAAAAAGTAAAATGAATTCTTAAGATTGTGCAGTGAAAAACATAAGATAAAACAAACAAAATAAGAAATTTTTTAAGAAATAATGTAAATTTTAATTGATTTATATATACATAAGTAAAAAAAATTATACAATTTTTTTTTCATAAATTAATATAATGATATAATTTGTTTATAATATTGCTCCTCCCATAATAAGTTTAACCATCGTAGACTTGTCCATTGAATTGTGCGGGAGACGAAATGAAAAAGATTTTGGTTATTGTATTATTGAGTAATACTTATTCAAATGTTAATATATCTTCTATCTTGGCTACTGCAGAAAGGAGACAATCGTCTACGAATGACAATTTTATAATACCTTGCCAATTGTACCCGCTTACCATTCGTGTCAATTTCGAACTTCATTGCATATAAATCTTTAATGGGTGAATCGCGATTAATTATTAATTTTCTGTATTCTAAAGGAATAGATCTCAAATTAGTTGTCACGGAAATGGTCAGCATATTCGTATAGGGTTTTAATGGACATTTTAATTCGAATGATACTTTACAATCTCCAAAATTATTAAAAGGAGCCTAGTAATAAGGATAATGTCATTTCCATGATACTACTCCTTCCTAATAGTACTTCACTTCCATGTATTTCAGAATGACGTCTTTCTTTACCAAATCTATTTTCTCTTTATAAATATCTTTCTTCCATCTCGATTCTCCCCGTTTTACTTTATCAATATCTAATTTGCATCCACAATTGAAAGTACCAGTTTTTTATGTATTATTTTCTTCAGTTTTTTTTTTCGTATCCACCATGTTTGTATTCATCTCATATTTATTTGTATCATTCTGATAACACTTCAATTTTCTTCTTTGTTGCACGGAGGAGAATTCTAGGAGAAAGAAGAAGTATCAAAATTTCTAAATTTAAGATCTTCCAATTTTCTCTTCAATTCAGCTGCTCGGTTTTTAAATATATTATCTTTTATTTTTTACCAATTGTTGACATAAATTTCTTTAATATTCTTTAAATTTTCCGTTTAGTGAGATATTTATTACAATCGACTATTTGTGATTTATAAATGGTCAAGTAAGTCAATCCTAAAATTTATTACACTCAATTATTTGTGATTTATAAATAGTTAAAAGTAAGTCAATGACTCATTTGCCAATATCAATGCTAAGAATATCCCGTAAGAAATTATTCCCCAAAAACAAACAAATACAAATGAAATCATCTAGCCTCTGTTCAAAATCATCAATTTCAATATTTGAATTAGAAATCATTAAATCTGCTCTCAAACATTTTCTAAGATTAAATAGATGAAGAAGTTGATATCTCCTAACATCTTTTGTTGTTCTTCCATATCCACTTAATTCTTCTGTAACAGTCACACTCCTCAATATTGAAAATTGATGTTCATGGGTTACTAATGCCAACAAGATTAAATCTGCATCTGAACCGAAAACACAGTGTCAAGCATTTTTATCCTAGCCACGAAGATTTTTTTAACATCTTATGAAAAATATAAATTTTCTGTTCTTCTTCTCCAAGGATATTTGCTTCGGATAAAATAAACTTCATGTCTTTTCAATCATAGCTTAACTTAGAATGTATGTAAGTTTTTAAATAAGTATATAAATCAGCCATAAAACTGATTCCAAGAGCCACTCAACCAGGAAAATATGCTCCCTTAAAATTATTTTTGGCGGTTAATGGTTTGCCTTTGTCTTCAAAAATTTTATGCAGTCTATCTTCCTCTACGTCAACTTCAAAAGTATTCTTAACGGATAAGAAATGCCTAGAACGTTGTTCATTAATTTTTGCTCTCGAAGTTACACTGTCAAAAGCAAATCCTACATCTAAAAGATATGCTAGAGTTGATTAATGTATAAGAATTTCACTAACTTCATTAGTATAAGGTCTTTTAGGTAGTTATTTAATTATAAAATCGTGAGGGCTTAAGACTAAAGCAAACAATATCATATTAATATGAAATTAAGTAGTGGTAATTTAACCTTATAAAATTATTAGGGTAGAACAAGTGGTATTACAGTCCAAGGTTAATGGACGAGGTTAATGGACGGGCTTGCATGTGAGATGCAAGGTCCTTGGGGGCGGGGAGAATTGTTGGGTGGTTGCTCTATTTGGGGGGAATATACTTGGTATAAGATATAATTATTTTCTTTCAGTGGTTGCTCTATTTGGGGGGAATATACTTGGTATAAGATATAATTATTTTCTTTCTGTGGCCCATCAATTATCCAAATTTTGCTGAATTTCAAAATTGTTTTTACCACCAAAATATTTTCCTCCATCACATTATCCTTTCAAAAAACCCTTGGTGTACTTATTTCTCTGTCATAAATACTAGATACTGAGCGTTTTATCTTCCCAAGGCTTTGGTGAACGTACCAAATGATGTACTTTTCCTTTTCTCTTTTTCCATCAAAATCCATTAGCATTATATAATAATAGAATTAAATGCTAATGATGACGGTTTATATGCTGAAAATTAAGTAATTAAAACATAACCATCTTGTAACGGACTTTTACATATATCTTCAATCACCCTTTTCCCATTACCGAAACTCTGTCATTTTCTTTGCAAAGAACTATCCTTCGTGTTATCTTAAGAACTTTTGAAGCTCTTATTCTCTCTATTGCTCCTTTTCTTCATCTTTTTTTTTAGAGTTATCTTTGTTACCGTTGTATATCATTCTACTTCAGTTCAACTATCCGAGGTCTAGTCTTACAGTCTTTTCTTGATCTTTTTCTGTCTTTTGATATTTCAAGATAAGTTCCAAAGTTGTTCTTGGTAAGAATGTTAGGGCTTTTCGTATAAAACATGTGGCATTATATGAGAGGATGGGTAAGGGGTGGAGACTGTGTGTAGATTATTAGGGAGTTCCTTGTTTGATCAATAACGAGTTGTACTTCATTATCAAACTTTTTCATGATAATGAAGATGATATATCTACTCCTTTAACTTTGTCCTCAAATGCTAAAATGGTTTTAAGTGATGATAAAAAAGGATTGAAGGCACTATTACAAAAAGCTTTTGGAATCATTTCTGATAGAGAAGTTTATTTTTCAATACCAAGTTCTTCCAGTTCTTCTTCCTTGTCTTCTAGTTCCGATCAACAGGAGGTTCAAAACTTAATGGCAGAGGGCTTTGGATAAATTCCTGCTGAGTGGAGAGTAGCTAACAGAAACAATAATATGAGAAACCGTGAGGATAATGAGATCGTACCTTATGTTCCCGTAGAAAGCGTAGATGAGGTTGATGTTCAACATGAGGTTGAAGAACCCGTAGAGATTAACTTGAACATGTTCGGATTTGTGAGGAGTGTTTTGTCATATCGTATTGACCCCAACATGTACAGACTTTCTATAGTCCCTCCTCCTACTCTGATGACAACTACATATACTCCCATTTTTGTTTCTCATTTGTCAGCTCGTGTTCATTTTCCTCTGGACCCAAGATACAAAGGATTAGAAACATGAACCTACAATAAAATTTTCCAAGACACAAAGGATTACAAACAATGCTAGAATATCAAATCAAAGTAAAAACTTGGTCAGGAAGTGATAGCAGAAATGGTTGCCTTCTGCTCATTCTCTTTATTTTGAGGAAAAGTTTTCAAGGTCAGTGTTTGCCATAACAAACTAGATGGTTATTCAGTGTATCAGTACAAACCACTATTACTCAAACATTTACAAATAAAACAAAAAAATCACAAGCTTATATGTGTGTATGTATCTCAACTTCAAAAGCATATATAGAACGGAAATGACAACGATATCTATTCTGTGGTTGTGACAACTTAAATTAGTGGATAATCAGTCTACTTATATAGGAGAATTTTACTTAGTTTTATTGAAGTTAATACATTCTATTGTCATGTTAAACATTAAACAACCAAAAGTAAACTGAATTCTTAAGATTGTGCAAGGATAAAACAAACAAAATAAGAAAGTTTTGAAGAAATAATGTAAATTTTAATTGATTTATATATACATAACTAAATATATATATAATTTCTTTTCATCGATAAATATGATGTAATTTATTTATAATATCGCTCCACCCATAATAATTATAACCATTGTAGACTCGTCTATTGAATTGTGTTGGACACAAAATGAAAACAATTTTGGTTATTGTATTATTGAGTAATACTTGCTTAACCGTTAATGTGTCTTTTATCTTGGATATTACAGGAAGGAGACAATCCTCGTCCACGAATGACCATTTTATAATACCTTGCCAATTGTACCTCTTACCATCCGTGTCAATTTCAAACTCCATTGGATATAAATCTTTAATGGTTAAGTCTGAATTAATCATTAATTTTCTGTATTATAAAGGAAGAGATGTCGAATTAGTTACAGACAATTGGTCAGAATATGCATATAGTGTTTCAATGGACATCCTAATTCGAATGATACTTTACAATCTCCCAAATTTTTTAAATCGCATGCAAAATGAGGGTAATAATAAGGATAATATCATTTCCATGATACTAGTCCTTCGTAATAGTATTTCATTACATAACATATTCCTTCGATGTATTTAAGAAAAACGTATTTTTTGTCGCATCCATCTTCTATTGAAAAACTAAAAATTTCTCTTCATAAAATCTTTCTTTCCATGTCAATTCTCCAAATTTTACTTTATTGGAATCTAATTTGCATCTACAATTGAAATTATCTTTTTTTTATGAATGATTTCCTTCAACTTTTTTTTTTCATATAAATCTTGTTTCTATTCATCTAATTTTTGTTAGTACCTTTCTGATACTGTTTGGACACTTCAATTTTTCTACTTTGTTGTGCTGAGGAGAATTAGAGAAGGAAGAAGTATCAAAATTTCTATTGAATAAGATGAATAAATATAGACTTTACAAAGAGAAAAGAAAATATCTAAAATATTCTCGCAATCTAATCAAATATAAATAAATCATAAAAAAAATAAATATAATATCCTTTTTTATATTGATAAAGATAATTATAAACTAATTATCTAATACGCCCTTGTATTCAAAGCTGGAGGATCACGAACATGGAGACTCTCTCAAAAATCAGAAAAGAGTTGCAGTGGAAGGCCCCTTGTGAAAATATCATCAATTTCAAAACGAAAAGGAACAGAAAAAACACGAACTTAACCACGAACCACATAAATACATTTGTTACTATTTAATAATATAAAAAAGGGGTGCACCAACGCAGGCCCAACTGAACAAGAAGGAGAAATGGGCCGAAGAGTTGAAGCTGGCCTAGACGACGACCCGGGAGAGAGGGATGTGGGCGAGATGGACTCGGGAAAGAGAAGCGCGCTGCTAGGATGCACATGGGTTGGAACGACATAAATGAGCTCAGATGACCAGCCCAGATGCTAAGAAAAATGTAAAGGAAAATAATTTGAAAAAGAATGCGATGAAGTAATCTCAATTATGAGAGGGATATCCCAAAAATACACATAAATTGGACCAGAGTCAGGAAACAACGGATCTGAAGGTGAAGAAGAATTCGAGTCGTTGTGGGCAGACATGGAGTGATAAAATAAAGAAAGAAAATATATTAAAGAAAAACAAACTAAAGAAGGAACATCGAAGGTGATGATCTGTAATCTTATTTTCATTGTCATGGTTATATTCATAATGAACTTGGTTATGTGCTTCTTGGCTATGATACCATATGAAAGAATATGATTCATGAGGATTTCTGTTGATTTCTATTGAATAAAATCAATAAATAGACTTTATAAAGAGGAAACATAATATCTAAAATATTCTCGTAATATAGTCAAATCAAATATAAAACATTATGAAAAGATAAATATAATATTTTTTATATTGATAAAGATAATCATAAATTAATTATCTAATACAAACAAATACAGATAAAATCATCTAGTCTCCGTTCAAAATCATCCATTTCAATATTTGAATTGAGAATCATTAAATCAGCTCTCAACCATTTTCTGAAAATAAATATATGAGGAAGATGACATCACTTCGATTTAACATCCCTTGTTGATCTTCCATATCCTCTTCCTTCTTCATTTTCTATAATAATCACACTCTTCAATAGTGAAAATTGAAGTTCATGGGTTGCCAATGCCAACAAGATTAAATCCATCGTTTGAATGAAAACATAGTATCCGAGCATATTTATCATAGCAATGAAGATTTTTTGAACGTCAAATGAAAGATATAATTTCATGTTCTCCTCTCCAAAGACATTTGCGTCAGATAAAATAACTTTCATGTCTTTCCAATCATAGCTTAACTTAGAGTTTATGTAAATTTTTAAATAAGTAGATAAATCTACCATAAAACAGGTTACAAGAGCCACTAAATGAGAAAAATATATATGTTCCCTTAAAATTATTTTTAGCAGGTAATGCTTTGGCTTCGTCTTCAAATTTTTTACGAAGTCTATTTTCCTCTACGTTAGCTTCAAAAGTATTCTTAGCATATAATAAACAATTTCAGTGATAGTTCTGTTTATTCTTTCAACTACCCCATTTTCTTGTGGAGTCATTGGTACTATCTTCTCTAATATGATACCGTGAATGTCACGCCCCGAATCTTAACTTAATTCGTTAACTAAATTTCCAAATTAAAAAATAATATGGCTACATTCCCTAGATTTTTCCAAAGAATGTCAAACTACTTACTTTTAATTAACAAAAATAATTAGTAAAACTATTAACTTGAAATAATTTATAAAATATTAATAAATTTTTAAGTTGTTTTCAATAATAAATCCTCAAATCAAATGTTCAAGCTTCCAATAACAATATAAAGTTTATTCTAAAAGAAAACAAACTAAAAGAAATACTATAAACTCTTATTCAAAATCATTCTTCCAGTAATCATCATCTAATTCACTATCTTCACTGTCATTTGTGAAGTGGGAAAAATAGGAAGTGAGTATAAAATACTCAGTAGGATGAACATCCTTTTCTTTTAAAAATAATTTTCTAATTTAAAAGAAAAAAAACAATATAAATATTTTTAAGAAAACTGATAATAAGAAAATTTTACGGTACTTTTATCTTTAGATCAGAAAAAGACAAAATAAAGATTAAATATTCAGTAAAAATTCATTTAAAATCTATATTGAGCAAATGAACAGAAAATAGTCATTCAATTGATATCTTTTTTTGATTCTTTTATTTTCTTTTATTTTTAGGGAATAATTTCAATGTTTCGTGAATGAGTCTAACTGATATCAATTCCTATACAAGGTATCAATTCTGTTATACCCGTTAGGAAAGGGCCTTACTTATAATTGATTGGCTTTTTGTCCATGTTCGTGAATGATCTTATACATGGTGGAACATATTCCTCCTTTTGCTATCCATCGAATTAATCTTCAATAAAATTAGAGATTATAAAAAATCCACATATAACTTACTTTTATAAAACTTCATTGTAAAACATTTAACATTCTAAAATATTTAATATTATTAAGAATAAGGAAAATATCATTTATTTTAAAATAATAATTTAATCAAAACTATATAACAAAAATATACACTCTATGTAACTTAAAACTTAATTTTTAAATATATACATATAAAAATAATTTACTGAGAATGATTTATAATACAGTTTGTAAACATATTTCAAAAAATACACTGCGTTGAAAATATAGAATATATATATATATATATATATTAATATATATATATATATATATATATTATATATAATATATATATATATAGATGTAAATTAGTAACATAAATAAAAGAATATAAAATACTTCTTAAAAAAATATTTTCTATATTTTCATTAAATAATAATAATAACTTAATATATTTCTTATATCAATACATTTAAAATTTTTACACTCCTTTTTCTTTTTAAAAAATAATATATATATATATATATTGATATTGAAAAATAACTATATCTATTTAATAAAATAAAATTCTTACTTATAACTATTCATAATGTCTGTTAATCAAATTTCAAAAGAAATATTTTAAAATATTCTTTTAAAACAAAATCAGAATACTAATCAAAATATCAAAATATCATAAAACTTATATTTAAAAAATTTAAAATCTTTATTATCCAGAACTAAGAAGAAACAAACTTTTACTTAACATAAAAAAAAATATTCACAGCTACCAAACCAAAAACCAATTCAAAATCCTAAATTTTCCACAAATTAAAACTTGCCCAAAATCATAAAACTTGCTCAAAATCTTAATACACAGTTTAAAAAATATCATTCAAAAGTTGTATCCTTCAAATTCAATATCATTTAAAAAAATATTCGATTATAGTAAATAAAAAAAAGAAGAAGGATGGTACACCTACTTCGATTGATTACTTACGTAGATTCAAATCAGCTTAAGTTTTTACTCCTAAATCCCCTTCTGACTATACCAACAATTTATTCAATAAAAATTAAAACATAATTTATAACTATATCTTAATTATATGATCTTGTTGTCTCATCATAATCAAAATCACTAAAAAGAATTTATCTTTTTCACCAACTTCTAGAGATTAAAAAAAACCCTAATTCTTTTGCTCCCTATCGACTTTTGGGATTAGAAACGAATAATAACTCTTAAGGTGAAACTTGACAATCATTCTTATAATAGTCTCTTTCGTTTTCTTTTTAACTTTCTCCAAACCCTATCATCCAAATCTTTTGCCTCTGCTCTACAATATTCATCTCTCTTTCTTTTTTCAATTTACGTACCTAAAAACTCATTCATATTTCTTTTAAAACATATTTAAATTATAATATTTATGTTTTTTTATTAATTAGTCCCTAATATTCTTCATATATTCTAAATTGACCCATAATAATAATTATAAATTTATTATTTTTAATTTAATTAAAAACTCATAATAACTACCTGATTTAGGTCGGGTCAGGGTATTACAAAAACTCCTTCATCTGCTATATTCATCTGCTATATGTTGTGTTCCATTTCATACTCTTCTTTCTTCATTAACTCTTAAAAATATCTAGTGATAGATACCTTATTGTACTCACCTATGACAACTCATCTCTTGGTTTGTAGTAGTGTAATAGCTTTGATAAAATTCCATGTTATCATAGTATTGTTGAATGTAGTACCAAATGATAAAATTGCTTTGTCATTTCCACCGCACTAATTGATTATGGTGCTTGACGAATTAATTATTTGATTCAGAAAAATGCTATAAGAGACAAAAACTATTTGGGGTAATGGAAGGGATAATCAATGTATGCTTCCACGTTTTCCTACTTCCATATTGGAATAATGCATGCATGTTCGATTGCAACAAAAAAAAAAATAAATATCTTGGATATTTCTATAAATATCACACAATACCTTTATTTCTGCATAGGTCAAATCGTGTAGTGGAGAAGACAATCAGTCGGTAGAATAACTTGACATTGTACCCTTTAAGGTAGAGATTAGGAGAATTTGAAATTCTCTTTAAAAAAATTAGAAAAATGTTAGAAAAATAAAAAATCTATAAAACTCCATCTATTTTACAATATATCTTATTTTATACCATTCTTTCTGCATTAATGTTTAAAAATAATGATGGAGACCTTATTTGTACTCACCTCTGACAACTCATCTCATGGTATATAGTAGTGTCATAGCATTGATAAAATTACACGTTATCATTATATTGTTGAATATAGTATCAAATCATTGCTTTATCATTTCAAAATCTATTATCAAACCTCACCAATTCATTATGGTGCTTGAGAAATGTGATAGTTCTAAACCACAACTTGTTGATTTTGCTGATGTTGGTTTCTTGTCTGATCTACGTAAAGCCAATCGTAAACGGACTATTTTTACATGTGGAGGAACTATTGTTTCATCATGTTCTACAAAGGAAACATTATTGCTACTTATTCGAATCATGCAGAAATTATAGCAAATCCATCAAGCAAGTCATGAATGTGTTTGGTTAAGATCCATGCCTCAACACATTTGAGAGACATGTGGTTTATCTTTAGGCAAAAAACTTTCAACAATAATTTATGAAGATAACATTGCATGTATAACTCAATTGCAGGAATGATATATCAAACAAGATCGCACAAAGCATATTTCACCAAAAAATTTCTTTACACATGATCTTCAGAAAAATTGTGATATTAATGTACAACAAATCCGTTCAAGTGATAATTTGACAGACTTGTTCATAAAAACATTACCAAGATCAACATTTGAAGACTAGTCCATAATATTGGAATGTGTGAGTACAAAGGTAACATGTAATGATCAAGAGGAGTGTACAAGGAACGATATACACTTTTTCCTTCACTAGGGTTTTTTTTCCACTGGATTTTTCTCTAATAAGGTTTTAATGAAGCATATTCCTTGTACAATGGACATTCAAGGGGGAATTTTATAAATCTCGTTATTTGTATGTCCTTTGAACTTTTATCAATTCCCGTAACCCCGTTTGCAATTATAATTTCTAATAACACTTAATTTCTAGTAACCTCTTATTCATGTTGAATGATTAAGAGTCACATGTTCATATATATAATTATATGTATATATAGGTGGTACTTCATCCCTATAAATTTGGCATTAGATATGTATATTTGAGTACAGATATGAATTTTATATATATATATATATATATAACAACTATCTCTTCTCTATTTTTTCATTGATTTCTATTTGATTTGATCTTTTGTAAATTCATTTTTTTAGTAATAGATTTATAACAAAGTGTTTGTTTTAAGTTATTAATTAAATAAAGAGTTAATTTTTATTATGGATTAAAATAGAATATGTGAACAATAATAGATATTAATTAATCAATAATTAAAAAGAATTAAATACATTAATTTAAATAGATATGAATTAAGGTATGAATGATAATTATTCTAATATCTATAAAAAATAAAATAAAATAAAAAGAAAAAGTGAGAAATGAAAGATCAATAGAGGGCAGTGGAGGCAGTAGACAATATCCGAAACCGTAAGAATTTTCAATTCTTTATTTAATATAATTAGGAATCTATAATTAAAAGTATTATGGATTATAATTGATGATTATGTTTATATGATTAAGATTTGAAATTGGAAAACTCTAAAACATCTAAGAATAACGAATTATAGTGAGTTCAGATTATCTCAAAATATTCTAGATTTAATAAATGAAAACAATTCCTTTAATATCTGTTTTTGATATATATATATATATATATATAAATGACTTAATGTTTTTGACGTATATCAAAATGGAATAGTTTTTGTTGAACAAGTCATAAACGTGGTAGCCTTTTAACATTTAATTACTTAATTTTGATATTTGTAAAATTTTTAGGATTGATTTGCATAAAATAGACAAATATATGGTCAAATCGTAATTTCTGAAAGTTGAAATGATCACCATGAAGCCATAGTGGTCGTCCTGCCAGAACAGCTACTGTGGCTCCAGGACGGCCATCCCGTAGCTTCCACATCGGGAATTTAACTTATTTTTTATGCAGTTCACTCCTATATATGACGCATATGCCTCTACACTATTTCATCATCTTTTCTTACTCAACATAGAGTATCTATAGCTCAAAATCACTCGATTCTCTTGTTTTATGTCTCAATCTCATGTTCGGGATATCTAAGGTCCAATTTTGATAGAATTCTGAAATTTCATTAGGAAATCCACGAGAATACTAGGTTCGCCTTATCTTGTTCATAGGACAGTACATTAGGAAATCTCCGAGAATACTAGGTTCGCCTTATCTTGTTCATAGGACAGTACATGAGTCCTGACCAAGAAGGTGAAGTGCTACTATTAGCTCGAGAAGACATGGTCCGAAGGTTTTAACGACCAAATTAGAGGTAATTCCCTACCAAATTAGAGGCAATTCTCGAGAACTGAGAAGATCGCGAAAGTGAGAATATCGAAAAGTATTATCAATTATTAATTATTAGGTATAATTTGAAATTAGAAAACCCTAAATACAAATAGCAATAATGAATTTTAGTGAGTTCAGATTATTCCAAAATATTCTGGATCAGATTATTCCAAAATATTTTGGATTTATGGTAAGTGAAAAATGGAAATGTTTTTGTTCGACAAGTCATAAACTTTGTAGCCTTTTAATTTTGCCAACTAGGTATCCAATAAATATATTAATAAATGAGTTTGTTTAAAATTCTTGGTAAAGATAATTAGGCACCCTAATTGGTGTCCATCAAATATTTTAACCAATTGATCACTTGCCAAAGTACATTTTTATATAAAATTAGCACTTATCATGTAATATTAGATTTATACGTTAAAATATGAACGTAGAATATGTGATCAAAACGAAGGTGATGATTTGTAGTCTTATTTTCATTGTTATTGTTATATTCATAATGAACTTGGCAATGTGCTTCTTGGCTTTGATACCATGAAAGAATATGATGTGTGAGAATTTTTGTTGATTTCTGTTCAATAAAATGAATAAATAGACTTTATAAAGAGGAAACAGAATATTTAAAATATTCTCCTAATATAATTAAATCAAATATAAAAAATCATAAAAAGATAAATACAATTTTTTTATATTGATAAAAATAATCATAAATTAATTATCTAATACAAACAAATACAAATAAAATCATCTAGTCTCCGTTCAAAATCATCCATTTCAATATTTGAATTGAGAATCATTAAATCAGCTCTCAACCATTTTCTGAGAATAAATATATGAGGAAGATGACATCACTTCGATTTAACATCCCTTTTTTATCTTCCATATCCTCTTCCTTCTTCATTTTCTATAATAATCACACTCTTCAATACTGAAAATTGAAGTTCAAGGGTTGCCAATGCCAACAAGATTAAATCCATCGTTTGAACGAAAACATAGTATCCGAGCATGTTTATCATAGCCATGAAGATTTTTTGAACGTCAAATGAAAGATATAATTTCGTGTTCTCCTTCTCCAAGAATATTTGCGCCAGATAAAATAATTTTCATGTCTTTTCATTCATATCTTAACTTAGAGTATATGTAAATTTTTAAATAAGTAGATAAATCTACCATAAAACAGGTTACAGGAGCTAGTAAATGAGAAAAATATATATGTTCCCTTAAAATTATTTTTAGCAGGTAATGCTTTGGCTTCGTCTTCAAATTTTTTACGAAGTCTATTTTCCTCTACGTTAGCTTTAAAAGTATTCTTAGCATATAATAAATAATTTCTGTGATAGTTCTGTTTATTCTTTCAACTACCCCATTTTCTTGTGCAGTCATTGGTAATTTCTTCTTTAATATGATACCGTGAATGTCACGCCCCAAATTTTAACTTAATTCGTTAACTAAATTTCTAAATTCAAGAAATGATAGGGTAAAATCCCTAGATTTTCCCAAAGAATGTCAAGCTACTTACTTTTAATTAACAAAAACAATTAGTAAAACTATTAACTTGAAACAATTTATAAAATATTAATAAATTTTTTACTTTTTTTCAATAATAAATCCTCAAATCAAATGTTCAAGCTTCCAATAATAATATAAAGTTTATTCTAAAAGAAAACACACTAAAAGAAATACTATAAACTCTTATTCAAAATCATTCATCCAGTAATCATCATCTAATTCACTATCTTCACTGTCATTTCTGAAGTGGGAAAAATTGGAAGTGAGTATAAAATACTCAGTAGGCTGAACATTCTTTTCTTTTAAAAACAATTTTCTAATTTAAAAGAAAAAAACAAATATAAATATTTTTAAGAAAACTGATAATAAGAAAATTTTATGGTACTTTTATCTTTAGATCAGAAAAAGATAAAATAAAGATTAAATATTCAGTAAAAATTCATTTAAAATCTACATTGAGCAAATGAACAGAAAATAGTCATTGAATTGATATCAATTTTTCGATTCTTTTATTTTCTTTGATTTTTAGGGGAATAATTTGAACGAGTCTAACTAATATCAATTCCTAACTTTATACCCGTTAGGAAAGGGTCTTACTTATAATTGGTTGGCTTTTGGTCCATGTCAGTGAATGATCTTATACATGGTGGAACATGTTCCTCCTTTTGCTATCCATTGAATTAATCCCTAATAAAATTAGAGATTATAAAAAATCCACATATAACTTACTTTTATAAAACTTTATTGTAAAACATTTAACATTCTAAAATATTTAATATTATTAAGAATAAGGAAAATATCATTTATTTTAAAATAATAATTTAATCAAAAGTATATAACAAAAGTATACACTGAATGTAACTTAAAACTTAATTTTAAAATATATAAATATAAAAAAATTTACTGAGAATGATTTATAATACAGTTTGTAAACATATTTCAAAAAATACACTGAAAATATAGAATATATATATATATATATATATATATTAGTAACATAAATAAAAGAATATAAAATACTTATTAAAAAAATATTTTCTATATTTTCATTAAATAATACTTAATATATTTCTTATATCAATACATTTAAAAGTTTCACACTCCTTTTTCAGTTTAAAAAATTATATATATATATCTTGAACAGTCAGAAAATACCTCAGGGGCAGAACGATAATTTCGCCACATGTTAACTGCCCCTGACCTCACCTGACATCATAAATACAATTTAAAGGGCCTCACCAAGGCCAAACGTTATTTCCTTTAAGGCCACATTTATAGCCCGTTATCCACAACGGTAATCTTACTAACAGACTCATATAAAAGAGAGATCTGAACATAAGGGAATGACTTTTTTCCTAATTTCCAGATATCCAAAAATACACTCTACTGACTTAAGCATCGGAGAGTTCACGGGGTACAAACTCCTCATTGAACTTACTTGTTTTGCAGGCTCTCGATAAGCTAAGTATAGCAACCCGAAGCTCTCGATACGCTAAGTATAGCAACCCGAGGTACGCACTGATTGCGCCCAGCGAAGTATCACCCCCAGGAGTTATACTTCGCCTACCCGAAATACCATCTTCCTTGGCTTTGACTAGTTCAAAAGCTCTTCTTGAAAAGTCAACCATAAAGTTTCCTGAATTCCCGGCACCCCAATTTACTTTTTTATCCTTCGACAGATTCGTGCATAATGAGTTTGGTTTCGTTACCGGTAACTCCAGCCAGAAATTTCATCCTCACAAAACATGTCTAGACACTCAGGAGACGGACGCACCGTGCGACAATCTTCTTTCCGTGGGACTGGGACAAGAATATCACGTTCTTCGTCCTCACCGAGTTCCAGTCGCCGTCCCGTCTTAGAAAGATTGGGACCACAACCGGAGGCTTCTTGACGTTCCCAAGATCTAAGGGAACAACTCAATTCTAAGAGAATTGAGGAAACGGAAAAGGAGTTACAGCGATTGCAACGAGAAAATGAACAATTGAAGAGGGATCAAGAGCTCTCACAGCAATGGCTAAAGTTGAGTGCTGAATTCAGGAAGGTCGGCGCGGATCTGCCCCCACCGAGGATTTCCGGAGATCCCTCGGAATTTCCACAGCGAATGCAAACTGCCACAAAAAAAGATGAAAGGAGTGGAACTCGGACGAGCAGGAGACAGGCGGTCAACGAAGTAGGGGAAAGTCACCATTCCTCTAAGTCTGTCCATAAAAGAGGGGCTAGAAAGCGTTCTCCCGAATATAGCCCGGAGAAGGGAAAGAACCCCACCAAAGTTCATAAATCCAGATCGATTGAACTGGGGCCTTTCGCCAAATGGATTCAAAATGTCTCCCCCGATCCGAGCCTTAAAATCCTGCAGTTCGTCCTGTACTCGGGGTCATCCCGACCCCTCGAGCACGTATGCCGTTACAAATCGGCCATGGGGCTAGTCACAAATGATGAAGCCATTTTATGCAAGGCGTTCCCGAGCACGCTATCTGACAAAGCTCTAACCTGGTTCGCGTCTCTCAAAGCAGGTACTATCGACTCTTGGCACACTTTAGAGAAAATATTCCTGGACAAATTCAGCACTACAGGAACCATACCTAAGACCAGAGGAGACTTGGTAAATATTAAGCAGCGAGAGGATGAGACTCTCCTCTCTTTCTTGGAATGATTCAAGAAAACTTATGATGACATCGAGGGAATTAGCCAAGATACCGTCATCACCTGCTTCGAAGGAGGATTCAGATCCAGGATGTTGTACACCGAGCTTCAGCTGAGGAAGCCGGAGACCATCAGAGAAATGTTCAGTGTTGCTCGGAAAGTAGCACTAGCGGAGAGCAGTGCACTTGAATCCACCACAAGGAGGAAGGATAAACAACCCAAGCAGCCAAAACATGTAACCTCGAATTTCTCAGAACGAAGAGACAAAAATCGAGGTACGAAATTTGAAACTTTCACACCTTTGAATGTTCCAAAGGAAAGTTTGATTGCAGTGATCAAGGAAAAGTACGGAGTAAGGGATCCCGCTCTGATGAAGGCGCAAACGTACGCCACACGGGATAAGACCAAGTTCTGTGGATTCCACAGAGACTACGGTCACACAACGGAGGAATGCTTCCAACTGAAGAGAGCCATTGAGAAGCTCATTCAGGAAGGATGTTTGAAAGAATATATCGCTGGTATGCAACAGCAGAAAGATAAAGGAGAAAGGGTAATCAACATGATTAACCCGGAGTTGAGCTCTGTGAAGAAGATCAAGAAGAGGATCTACAACCTCACCAAATCATACCTCGTCCCGAAGTATGAATTTGAACAAAAAGAAGTCATTACTTTCACCAATGAGTAGCTGGAAAGTAATGAGGAAGCAAAAGTCAGTCCTATTGTTATCGAGATGCGGATGACCAGAGAAGGGATTGACAAATGTACAGTTAAAACGGTTATGGTCGATACTGGAGCCACGAGGAACATAATGTACCTGAGATGTTTTGAGGAAATGAGCTTGAAGGAAGAACATCTCAAAACTAGCAAAATGGTACTGGAAGGGTTCACCCCCCACAACGTACCTGTCAAAGGAACAGTGAGAATACAGGTCACCCTTGGTGAAGGGGATAAAGCCAGGACTGAAGAGATCAAATTCTATGTCGTGGACTTAGAATCTCCCTACAATGTCATCGTAGGGACGTCTTTCCACGCGGCTTTTGACCTAGTCATCTCTACATCCCACCAGCAGGTGAAGTTCAACACTTCGCGAGGAGTTGGTCTTGTGAAGAGCAACCCACAGAGTCTACTGGGACAAATCATGAAAATAAAAAGAAAAAGGGATTCTCCCGACAAGGTCGGGAACATCATTGTGGTAGTAGAGGACCACGACCTTGTCATCGAAGTATCACGACAGAGAGAATTTGACGAAGTGTCGATAAACCCGAGTTATCCTCAGCAACTTATCAAAATTGGAAGGGAAATGCCAAATCAACTTCGGCAAGATATCATCCAATTTTTGAAAGATCATCAAGATAGTTTTGCTTGGTGTACAGAAGATATGTCAGGCATTGACACGTCCATCGCCGAGCATGCTCTGAACATAAGCCCGACTTGCCGCCCAATAAAACAGAAATCTAGGCAATTCGGTGAGGAAAAGATACAAGGCATGAAAGAGGAAGTAAATAAACTCTTGACAGCAGGGTTCATCTGCGAGATCAAATATCCCACATGGCTTGCTAATGTGGTAATGGTCAAGAAGTCCACCGGGAAATGGAAAATGTGTGCGGACTATACTGACCTCAACAAAGCTTGCCCCGAAGACTGTTACCCATTACCCTGAATTGATGCATTCGTAGATTCAATAGTGGGGTACGTGTACCTGAGCTTCATGGACGCCTTTTCAGGGTACCATCAGATAAAAATGAAGCCAAATGATCAGGTACATACTTCGTTCCGAGCGGCAGGGGCCATTTATTGTTATAATGTTATGCCATTCGGATTAAAGAATGCAGGAGCAACGTACCAACGAATGATGAATCATATCCTCAGAAGCCTAATCAGAAGGAACATAGAACCGTACGTCAACGATATAGTGGTTAAGACCAAACATGGCACTTCACACTTGGAGGACTTAGAGGAAACCTTCTCCAACTTGGTGAACTACAACCTCAAACTCAATCCGACGAAGTGCACATTTGGCGTAAAATATGGTAAATGTTTTGGGCTTGATGACATTTGAACGGGGAATCGAAGCTAACCCAGAGAAGTTAGAAGCTGTAGCTCGACTCACCGAGCCCTAGTGTGTCAAAGACATCCAAAGGCTAAATGGTTGCATAGCCGCATTAGGCCGATTCATCTCAAAATCGGCAGAAAGATGCCTCCCTTTCTTCAAAGCCTTAAAAAATTCGAGGAATGACTTTATCTGGACTCCGGAGTGCAACCGCTCATGGAGAAGTTTAAAAGAGCACCTGTTAGATCTTCCCTTGCTACGACCTCCAAGCACCGGGGAAACACTCTACCTATACTTGTCCTTCTCTGACATGATTGTAGCATCAGTACTAATAAAGGAGGAAGGAACAAAACAACACCCCATATACTTCATCAGCAAGGTTCTGAACGATGCAGAATCCAGGTATTCCAATATTGAGAAGTTAGCCTACACCTTGGTGATTTTCGCACGGAAACTAAGGCCATACTTCGAATCTCATCCTATCATGGTCTATACAAATGCCCCGCTCAAACAAGTTTTTCATAAACTGGATCAATCCGGGAGAATGCTGCGCTGGTCCATCGAGCTATGCGAGCAGGAAATCACATTTAAACCCCGGACAGCAATCAAAGTAGAGGCTTTGGCAGACTTCCTCGCAGAAGGATCATACACGGAGTCAAGCCTAGAAACGGCTGAGCATACAAAAGAGCCATGAGATCTGAAAGTCGATGGAGCAGTTAACTCCAGCAGAGTCGGGGCCGGGCTTGTCTTGACTTTGCCTAACAAAGAGTACACAGAGATGCGAGTCATCGAGTTAAAGCCAAATCTCTCAAATAATCAGGCGAAATATGAAGCATTGTTGAAGGGGTTAGAGTGGGCCCATGGAGCAAGCATCAAAGCGCTGAAGGTATACAGCGACTCGCAATTGGTGGTGAATTAGGTCTAGAGGGCTTACAACCCTATGTAGACGAAGCAAGAAAATGGAGAGATAAATTTTCTCCTTTCTCGCTATCCTTGATCAGCAGAAAGGATAACCAGCAAGCAGATCGGCTGGCAAGAATTGCCTCAGGAGAAACACCAAATGAGGAGGGCATCCCCATCGAAAGGGTCCCAGCTAATGTCAAGGAACCAAAGTTCATTCAATGTCTGCGTTCTACTTCGGAGAATTGGGATGAAGAAATAAAAAACTTAATCCAACACGGAACACTTCCGGATGACGCTACTCGGGCCCGACAAGTCAAAAGGCAATCTGCGAGGTACACTATTGATAACTCTAAAATAATAGAATTATTCACATCTAATTTGCCACATTTTATTCGGGAATTAATTGACTTTATTTGGAAAATGGAATAAAAATGTGTTGATTTGATATTTTCTCTCTTTTTACCTAAAAATGTGGAGTTATTGTTGAAAGTCAATTTAATTGAATTGATTTCCCAAAATGTGGATAAGCTGTATCATTTGTTATTATTTGGGAATTAATTTGAATTGACTTGTTGTGACAAGGGTAAAAAGGGAATTTGATGGGTGAAATTGGTGAAAGAATGTTGGATGAAGGTTGACCGTGAAGAACGTGAAATATGTGTGGATAATTTGCATCTATACATATATATATATATATAATATAAACCCACACACTATTTGTCACTTAAAAATCCAGCGGGGCATATTAATTAAAGCTCAGCTTGCGGTACTATGCATTTATTTCTTTTGTCCTATCCATGTTACACACACACATATATATATATATATATATATATTATATATATATATATGTTTGTTTGTCAAATTTCAGGTCAAAGGGTGGAAAAGAAAGGGGAAATAAAAGACAAGAATTTCAGGGAAGCAGGTGAAATGTTGCTGCTGACTCTACAGCCTCCAGAGGAAAAGGACAAAACTCCTAGAGAAAGTTCTGAAATTCTACTGCAAATCCTGCGGCTGTCAGAAGAACAAGACAAAAACATTGCTGCAAATGTTGCAGCATCAGAGGAAAACGACAAAAGATCACAGAAAGCAGCGGGAGACCGGCTACAAATCCTTCAGCATTCAGAGGAAGATGACAAAAACTCCAGAAGGCAGCTGGGATTTATTTTGACTATTTGCTGGAGAATTATGGACACATGGCAGCTTGGTAATGGCTCTCGGTACACAAAGAGGCTATATGTATGTGAAGAACCGAGAGGAAAAAGGGGGCTAGTCTTGGAGAGTTTGAGAGCTAGTCTTTGTAGTTTTAGTTTGGCTCTTGGCCGAGATAGGGAGATTGGTTTTTCTTCTTAGTTTTAGACTAACTTTTAGGAGGGAAGAACCCAAGAGTGACCAAGGTGACTTGCTGAAGCATTCATCAACTGACCAGTAGAGACGCAGTAGCATCAAGCAGAGGAAACGAAGGGCAGCAGATTGATTAAACCGATTTGGGCAGTAGGGTGATCTCCGGCCAAAGTAATCCTCTCTCCATTTCCTCAATTTGCTACTGTTTTTGTAACTAAATGTTCTTTGTAATATGAGAATGTTTACATGGGTTCAAGGATTGATTAAAAATGTTTTGGGAGTAATTTGTTTTCCGTCTTAGGCTTGACTCCGTTGATTGGTGTCACTACGGACCTAGGGACTATTTTTCCTATTACGTTAGTCCTTGTCTTTCATGATTCTTGGTTCAAGGGTTGATTAAAAATGTTTTGGGAGTGATTTGTTTTCCGTCTTAGGCTTGACTTCGTTGATTGGTGTCACTACGGACCTAGGGACTATCTTTCCAATTACGTTGATCCTTGTTTTCCATGATTCGTTTCAGCATAATATATATTTTTAACCTGAAGATGTTGTGGTGTAGTTAAGTATGAGCATGTTGAATACACTGCCTTGATTATGATGACGAGTATGCTGCAGCATTGCTTTATGTTTTTATGTTTAATGCTTGTATGGGGCGATGCTTGGTTTATTCATGTAATTACAGTAAATTGATTTAACATCACTTGCGGTTACGTCTATCCAATGTATGAATCGAGCTAGTGTCTGGCCTTCTAGCGGAGGGGAACTAGTGGACATGATAATTATGTGGCGCTAGATTTGAGAACTGCGTAACCAGCGGTAAAGACACGAATGTGCGCTCAATATTGCAGTGGACTCTTGAAAACTGCGTAACCAGCGGTAAATCCACTGACTAGCGTTGCGCTAGGTTCACGGTACTTCGTACTCCATGAGACGATGTTATCGGGGATCTAGACTAGTAGATCAAGTAGTCTGGGTGAAACCAGACATGATGTAGCATTGATATGGAACTGAAAGCATGCTTTGTATACTTAAATTCATCTCTGGTTTGTACTTACATTTTTTGCGTGAATGCCGCAGCATTGTATTACCTGCAGTACTCTTGTGGTTATTTCCAGTAGGCTAACCTTTAACTGTTAGTTAGGAGTAGGAATGTCGTAGCATTATACCAATCTCTGATTCATGATTTATCATTCTTTATTCTTTTATTCTTTTATGATTCATTATTCTTTATTCTTTTATTCTTTTAACCATTTGTACAATCATATTTGCTTTTGCAATTGGCATACATAGTCCCTGAGGGATCGATAATCTTGTACTTAGGTACATATATTACTTGTTGATCAGTGTATACTTGTACTTGTTAAGATTGCGTTGATTTATTCTATATTCTTATCTTTACAAATTGTGACACACGCACACAACGCAACAAGTTTTTGGCGCTGTTGCTGGGGACTTTGGAGTCAATTTGATTGTAAATATTGATTGTTTGCATTTGGTTACTTTTATTTTTCAGTTTATTTTTATACTCATTCCTGAGCTTATGAGATTATTTAAATGATTGTATGAGGTACAAATAAATTATGCATGAGCTGAACTATTTTGTGGAATTATTGACTTGAATTATTTGCTAAATTTCAGCTTGTCTCATTCCTTCCTTAACGTGTGCTGTTTTGCATGAGTAAAACGCGCAAGGGCTCTCAAGCTTCATTGTTGCCACTTGATCTAGAAATTGAGAAAACAGCCAAGGCATTAATGAAGAAGAAAAAACCCACGAATAGGGCAGTCATGGCGGAGCAGATAGAAATTCAACCTGAACCTGCCCATAATCCAGTGGTGATGGCGGATGATAGGGATCATGCCATTCGGCAATATGCAGTCCTATGTTTAATGCATTGAAACCAAGTATTGTGCAACCGGAGATTGCTGCAGCACAGTTTGAGCTGAAACCAGTAATGTTTCAAATGTTGCAAACAGTAGGGCAGTTCAGTGGATTACCTGCTGAAGATCCACACATGCATCTACGGTTATTTTTGGAGGTAAGCGACGGTTTTAAGCTAACAGGGGTGACGGACGATGCTTTGAGGCTGAAATTGTTTCCATATTCTCTGAGAGACAAAGCTAGAGAATGGCTTAATTCTCTACCCTCTGGTAGTGTGACTTCATGGCAGCAGCTTACCGAGAAATTTTTGATGAAATATTTTCCTCCAACGAAAAATGCTAGGTTGAGAAATGAAATCACCTCTTTTCAACAATTAGAAGATGAATCATTGTATGAGGCATGGGAAAGATTCAAAGAATTGTTAAGGAGATGTCCACACCACGGAATCCCACATTGTATTCAAATGGAGATATTTTACAACGGGCTGAATGCACACACCAGAATGATAGTTGATGCTTCAGCAAATGGAGCAATCTTGGCAAAGACATACAATGAAGCCTATGAACTAATTGAGAGGATTGCCAACAACAACTATCAATGGCCTACAACAAGATTGCCAAGTGGAAGAAGAGTGGCTGGAGTGTTGGAGTTAGACCCAATAACTTTGCTTTTAGCCCAAGTATCATCCATGTCTAATATGCTGAAGACACTGACAATGCCGCAGCATAGTGGGCAGACGACTGAGCAACCAAACCAGTCTAATGTAAGCCAGGTACAAGCTGTGTGCTGTGTTTATTGTGGAGAGGGGCATCTATTTGAGGATTGTGTTCACAATCCCGCATCAATCTGCTACATGGGGAATCAAAACAGGGGTAATGGTCTTCAATCAAACACTTACAACCCTACTTGGAGGCAGCATCCAAATTTTTCTTGGAGTAATCAAGGGATGCACCCCAATCAAGGTATGAACCCAAGACCACTGCTCCAGCAGAAACAACAGTACCCCCAGCAGCAGCAACAACAACTCCACAATCAACAAAGACCTCTACAACAACAAACACCTTCAAATGCTTTAGAGAACATGATGAGAGATTTTATGGCAAGGACAGAAACAACCATGCAAGGACTATCATCTACTGTTCGTAACTTGGAAAACCAAGTGGGGAAGTTAGCCCAAGAGATGAGAAGCAGACCACAAGGATCACTTCCGAGCGATACATAAAATCCAAGAAGAGAAGGAAAAGAACATTGCAAGGCTGTAACATTACGAAGTGGCAGAATACTGGATGAGCCAAAAATGAAGTCTGGAGCAGCTGAGAAGACCAGTGAGCCCAGCAAGAATGCAAAAATTCCAGTAGCTGAGCCAGAACCAGTGGAGCCAAATGCCGCAGCAAAGCACCATTCCAGAACAGACGGATGCTGCATCATCACCACCACCAATACCGCAGCAATGCAATATTCCAGAGAGCAAACCAGTACAGCAAAGAATGCCTTTTCCACAGAGGTTTGCCTAAAAGAAACAAGATGAGTAGTTCAAGAAATTCTTGGACATTTTGAAGCAACTGCACATCAACATCCCATTGGTGGAAGCAATAGAACAAATGCCCAACTATACGATGTTCATGAAGGATATCCTAACAAATGCCCAAATATGAAATTATTGCACTAACCAAAGAATGCAGTTTCTTTTTGTAGGATAAGTTGCCCCCTAAAATGAATGATCCGGGGAGCTTTAATATTCTGTGTTCTATTGGAGACTCATATTGTGGTATGGCCTTGTGTGACCTTGGTGCTAGCATCAATTTGATGCCTATGTCAGTGTTTAAGCAATTGGGCATAGGAAAGGTAAGACCTACGACGGTAACATTGCAATTGGCAGATAGGTCTATAGCTCACCCCGATGGAAAGATTGAAGATGTCCTGGTAAGGGTTGATAAATTTATTTTTCCAGCTGACTTTATTGTTCTTGACTATGAAGCAGACAGGGAAGTTCCCATTATTTTAGGAAGACCTTTCCTAGCTACGTGAAGGACTCTTATTGATGTGCAGAAAAGGGGAGCTAACCATGAGATTCCAGAACGAAAAACTCACATTCAACGTATTCAAAGCCATGAAATTCCATGATGAAGGTGAGGAGTGTTTTCAGATCACCTCCCATGATTCTTGGGAAGAAAAAGATGAAGAGCAAGGTGAGGGTGCCACGGATGCATTGATGGAGGAAGGATTACATGATGATGGCAATATGGAGACCAAAGCACATTCAGCTTGGGTAGAAGGAAGCCCCCAAAGGTTCAGATTTTTAGCTCAATATGAATCCTTGGAGCTGTCTTCTAGAGATTTCAAGTTAACAAAACCTTCGGTTGAAGAACCACCACAGCTGGAATTGAAGCAATTGCCACAACATTTGAAGTATGGGTTCCTAGGGGCAGAATCAACGCTGCCAATGATCATTTCAGCCTTCCTTGATGCTGCACAAGAGGAGAAATTGCTTGGAGTATTAAGGCAGCATAAGAGAGCTATGGGCTGGATCATAGCTGACATTAAAGGTATAAGTCCAACCTTATGCATGCACAAAATCAGTTTGGAGGAAGCTTCCAAAAATTCCATAGAAGGGCAGCGAAGATTGAATCCAAGTATGAAGGAAGTAGTGAAGGAACAAATCATCAAGTAGCTGGATTTTGGCATCATCTACCCCATCTCTGGCAGTTCTTGGGTAAGTCCTATCCAATGTGTGCCCAAGAAAGGAGGAATCACAATGGTAACAAATGAAGACAACGAGTTGATTCCTACCAGAACAGTCACGGGGTGGCACATATGCATTGATTACAGGAAACTCAACAAAGCCACGAGGAAGGACCACTTTCCATCGCCTTTCATTGACCAAATGTTGGACAGGTTAGCTGGATATGAGTATTATTGTTTTCTGGATGGTTATTCAGGTTACAACCAGATTGCTGTAGCACCAGGGGACCAGGATAAAACTACTTTCACTTGTCCCTATGGTACATTTGCTTTCAGAAGGATGCCATTTGGATTATGCAATGCTCCAGCAACGTTCCAACGCTGCATGATGGCCATTTTCACAGATATGGTGGAGCAGTACTTAGAGGTTTTTATGGATGACTTTTCCATATTTGGGGATTCTTTTGATAATTGTTTAGAAAATTTGGCTAATGTGCTTAAACGTTGTGAGGAAACTAATTTAGTCCTCAATTGGGAGAAGTGTCACTTTATGGTTAGAGAAGGAATTGTGTTGGGCCACAGGATTTCAAAGAAAGGTCTTGAAGTAGACCGAGCGAAGATCGAAGTGATTGAAAAGCTACCAATCCCAACAACCGTGAAACACATTCGAAGCTTCTTGGGACATGCGGGCTTCTACCGGAGATTCATCAAGGACTTTTCTAAGGTATCTAAGCCTTTATGTCAATTATTAGAAAAAGATAATGTGTTTTCTTTTGATGCAGCCTGTGCCGCAGCATTTGAGGAGATCAAACAAAAGCTTATTTCAGCCCCTGTTATCATAGCACCTGACTGGAGTTTACCATTTGAGCTAATGTGTGATGCAAGTGACTATGCAGTAGGTGCTGTTTTGGGGCAGCGGCATAACAAAATTTTTCATTCCATCTATTATGCAAGCAAGACACTCACGGAGGCTCAGGTAAATTACACTGTTACTGAAAAAGAGTTACTTGCTGTTGTGTTTGCCTTTGATAAATTTAGTTTTTATTTGGTGGGCACGAAAGTGATAGTCTACACCGATCATTCTGCCATCAAATATCTACTTGCAAAGAAGGACTCAAAACCAAGGCTCATTAGATGGATTCTACTCCTACAAGAATTTGATGTGGAAATCAAGGACAAGAAGGGAGTGGAGAATCAAGTGGCTGATCATTTGTCTCGATTGGAGCAACAAGGGGGATTTCAAATCCCAATTAATGAACATTTTCCTGATGAACAATTGCTTTAAATTTTAGAAGACATGAAGATGTCGTGGTATGCAGATTTTGCTAACTTTCTGGCCAGTGGTGCAATGCCGCCGGATTTCTCATACCATGAACGAAAGAAGTTTCTCCATGATGTAAAAGGTTATTTTTGGGAGGAACCCTTTTTGTTCAAGCAATGCAAAGACAAGTGATTCGGAGATGTGTAAACGATGATGAAATTGAGGACATCATTTTTCAATGTCACAACTCACCATGTGGAGGACATTTTGGAGGGTCAAGAACTGCAGCAAAGGTACTACAATCTGGTTTCTTTTGGCCTTCATTATTTAAAGATTGTTATGAGTTTGTGGCAAGGTGTGATCGCTGCCAAAGAGTAGGAAACATCTCAAGAAGAAACGAAATGCCTCTCACCAACATTTTGGAAGTGGAACTCTTTGATGTATGGGGCATTGATTTTATGGGACCTTTCCCACCTTCGTTTGGGAATTCATACATTTTAATGGCAGTGGATTATGTGTCCAAGTGGGTGGAAGCTGCAGCATTCCCCACTAATGATTCCAAAGTGGTGATAAATTACCTTCGAAAGAACATTTTCTCACGTTTTAGAACACCTAGAGCAATCATCAGTGATGAAGGTTCTCATTTTGTCAACAAATGGCTAGGAGCCTTGCTAGCCAAGTACCATGTTCATCACCGAGTTGTCTTGCCATACCATCCTCAAACAAATGGGAAAGTTGAATTGTCCAACCGAATCATCAAAGGTATCCTTGAGAAGGTGGTTAACCTAAACTGAAAAGATTGGTCAAGACGGTTAGATGACGCTCTATGGGCCTACCAGACAGCTTTCAAGACCTCAATAGGTATGTCTCCGTACAGACTCGTTTTTGGAAAAGCTTGTCACTTACCCGTTGAGCTAGAGCACAAAGCATACTGGGTGCTGCATCATCTCAACATGGACATGAATGCTGCTGGAAACATGAGAATGCTGCAGCTTTCTGAACTGGATGAGCTGAGATTATTTTCTTATGAAAATGCCAAGTTATACAAGGAGAAAACCAAGAGATGGCATGACAAGCACATCCAGCCAAGAAATTTTGAAGTTGGACAGCAAGTTTTGATTTTCGATTCAAGATTGAGACTATTTCCAGGAAAATTGAAGTCGAGATGGACCGGACCGTACACAATTGAACAAATTCATCCTCATAGAGTGGTCTCGGTTGTGGACAAAACGGGGACCAAGTTCAAAGTCAACGGGCATAGACTAAAAATCTACAGAGATGGAGACCAAGAGCAAACCGTTAATTCTCTATCATTGCTCAATGATGAAGAATTAGGTGGACCCCACACAAATGCAAAATTCAAGTGAACACCCTCCAAATTTTATTTTCTGTTTTTATTTTTTATTTTTTTTTCCGTTTCTCTTTCGTCTATGTTTATTTAATTTATTTTCTTCCTGTTTACTTATTTTTATTTTCTGTTTTTCTTTTCTTTTTATTTATTTCATTTTCCGCTCTTCTCTATTTATTTATTTGCTGATTTTTCCTGATTACTTATTTTTATTTTCTAGTTTTCGGTTATTTCTGTTTATTTATTTTATTTTCTATTTTTATTTGTTGACTATTTAGTCATTTTAATTGCTGGTTTATTTATTTTTAATTCCAGTTTTTCTTGTTTTTTTGGTTATTTATTAGTTCTGCCTTTTTGTCTCATTGTGTGTCGGGTACCCCTGTACCCGACAGTTTTTTTTATTATTTCTTTGTTTTGTTCTGCCTTTATTGAAGGTCAAAAAGAGATATACATACAGTATATATATATTTTGGGGCAGAACATTCACACCACTTCTAGCTTTCTTATTTTTTTGTCGTGTTCTGCCTTTATTGCAGGTCAAAAAGAGGTCAAAAAGAGGTCAAAAGAAGATATACATACAGTATATACATATTTTGGGGCAGAACACTCATGCTACTTCCGGATATTTTCTTTCTTTGTCTTGTTTTGCCTTTATTGCAGGTCAAAAGAAGATATACACACAGTATATACATATTTTGGGGCAGAACACTCATACTTCTTCCGGGTAAGAGACGAAGTGAACAAATGGACAAGAGAAAAATCCAGTCAACCCTTTTTTTATGACTTTCAAGAAACAAAAAGGTGCCTTTTCAATTTCCATTTTCTTCCCAAGGTAAGTATTCATTATTATATTCTATAATTAATTTTCCAAAGGGATGAAAGTCACTTAGTTAGAGAAACCAAAAGACCAACATTCACTTCGTTTGTTTTCACTCATCCAACTGAAAGGACTCCACACTTAAAAACAAGAAAACATACAACTCCTCTCACTGCACTTACATCTTACCGAAAGAAAAAAAAAGGGGAAAAGGAAAAACTTTCTATTCTTCTTCCGACCGAAGTTCTCAAGGAAACACCTTCTGTTCTTCTCCTGACCGAAGCTCTCAAGCAAAAATCCGACGCAAACAACACACTGTAGGTATGTTTTCTTACTTCAATCTGAAGATTAAACTGTGAATTTGCGATTGGAATTTTTTTTATTTTTCTGGGCCAGCCGAAGAGCATGGGTTTTCTTTCCTCCTTCACTGATTTTGCGAAACCATGCTCAGATCTGGTTTTCTTTTTCTTTCTGGACGAAAATATAGACATTTTTGTTGGTATACAGTGAGTGGGCTGTGGATTTATGCTTAATATCTTCATATTTACTATGATAAATGTGAAACAAATGGGTGTTTTTTGTGTGAATGGGTGGCTGTAGTTTTTGTTTCGAAGCATGCTGTTCTTGCTAACGACTGGATTTTTTGCATGTTTGTACTAAATGATGGGTTCCACATTCTTGGTTTACTGAAAAATCTGCATTTTATTTTCTGGGTTCAAGTTGAATTTTCAGAAAACAAATCCCATTTTGACATGGGTATTATACTGTCCATTGATTTCTGATAAAAAGGGGTCGAGATTTTCATTTTGCTGAATGACTGTGAACGACGAGAGACAATCTAATCTCTTGGCGATTTTTGAAATATCTTTCTGATTGACAATATGCCTTTGCACTGATATTACTCTGATATTTACTGATGAAAGTTCCGGATATATGTGATATTTTCTTAACTGATAACTGTCCCTCGGGAATTTTGCAAAATATTTTTTGGGTCAGTGCTGAATTGCAGACGGGATAGATAGGTCATCTTACGGGTCTTTAAAATCTTATCTTATGTCGGGTACACCAGCACGTACTGCATGATTTTAACTGAATATTTTGGAAACAAAGACTGATTTTTCTGGATTGGATCTATTGACTAAAACTGTGCTTAATTTGTTGTCATTGTTTTTTTCATTTTTCTAAATGGCTTTGATTGGGATATACTGCGGGTATTGCAATTCATGTTATCTTTGTTGGAAGTATGATTATGTGGTGACCAAGTAAAAACAGTCTTTGATTGTTGGTTTTCTTTTCAGTCTTACTTGCAAGTTCTATCTAACATCTCGAGACTGTTTGATAGCTGTGGCCTCTCTAGGCATATTATTCTTACATGTTTTAATCTTTTCAGATGAGATCCAAGCAAGTAGCCCGAAAACTCCCCCCCGAGAGAGAAATTCTCCTCGTCTAATGCCGAAACCCGAATGACTTAGCTGTACGCAGAGAAACAGTATCTCGAGGATTTAGGGTTTGATCTAACAGGTGAGACACCGTACCCTCTTCCTGAAATATGCCGGCATATAATCAGAGTACTGGGCTGGGAAAACTTTTGCTCCCAACGAGTCAAACCGGACACTGGAGTTGTCTGGGAGTTCTACTCCAACCTATTGCCAAACAGTGTGTACGCCGTATTTGTAAGAGAGGGGCTGGTGCCTTTAAATCCAAGGACAATCAACCAGTTGTTCGAGTTAATGAACTACGACAACGATAACGACGAGTACTATTATTTCCTAACCGATCCAGAGGCATGTGATAAAGTGCTGCATGAAGTGACCGTCCCTGGGACCGAATGGACACTATCAAAGAGCGGAAACAAGACATGCAAGCGGGAGTCTCTGACTGACAAGGCTAAAATTTGGTTCTACTTTGTGAGGCATTCCCTGATGCCCACAAATCATACGTCGACTCTGAATGTTGAGAGGGTTGTGCTGCTGGCGTGCATTATAAACGCCAGAAAGGTAAACGTGGGAAAGCTCATATGTGAGCAGATATGGGGTTGTGCTAATAAGAAAAGTGGGGAGATGTTCTTCCCCACTTTAATTTGTTTGTTATGCAGGGCTGCTGGGGTCGATGTGGATATTGAAGACGACGACTTTTATCTGGTAGGGACAATTTCTGCCCATGATCTTCGCAGGATTCTCCCCCCGCCACCACAGCCCCAGCCACTTGAGAGAACACCACCTGCCCTAACACCTACGACAGCAGCAACTGATGCTTCTTCTCCAGCAGCAGCGGATGCTGCAGCATCAAGTTCAGACAATGCTGCAGCAATGACCAGGCAGATGTACGCTCAACTTCAAATTTTCTGGAGGTACATCTGTGCACACAACGAGGCCTTCCTCAGATCTCTACCCAGAAACCGTCTGCAGGCTAGTAATCCATGGCCTGTCTTCTCGCCTGAACTCTTACCGAATGAAGATCCCAACCGGATGGAGGATGATGATGTTATCCTCACACCTTCATGCACTCCCTTGGACGGGAGTAGTTCTAAACCCAAACTCCTTTACTTTTCTGTTTGTTTTGTGGATTGTACTTTAATTGCATGCTGTGCAGGCCTTGAACAACTTTACTTGTCTTTTATTTTGTTTTGTTTTGTTTTATTTTGACTCCTTTTGTTTTGTTTTGTTCTGTTTTGTTACATTGCTTTGCCTGCCATCTGAATTAAAGCAATGAGGACATTGCTTCCCTTTAAGTTTGGGGGAGGGTGTCCTCTTATGACAAAAAGTTCAAAAATGGTTCTACCTATAAAATGTTTTCCTATTGTCTTTTGAATGCATGAACATCCTCTGTGCTGAAATTCTGAGTGATCTATTTGAATGCATAGATGCCTTGTCTGAAAAACTATTTTAGGATGCCTTATAAATTGATTGATCTGGCATAGAAGACCTGATTGCATGAATGCGGCTGCATTATCATATGACCCATTAGAGCCTTAGCTTCAGCAGGATTAGCGTAGACTTTTGGGACCTGATTTATGATGTTATCTTAAAAATAAAAATACATTCTTGTAGACTTTGTACCTTCTTTTCAGAATAATTAGGTATTAGTTGACTCTAAGTGAGAATTATTTCTACTCCCTATCTTTTGCACATAGTCTTACTTGTAGATTTCATGTTTATAAAAAGAGTCACTTTGGTATGAAGGTTCAGAATTTTTAGACTTATTTGTTATAGTACTTGAGGTGAAATCCTAGTAGATTTGGTAATATAGAAATGATTGAGGCATGTTCTTGAAATCGTTTGAGCCTTTCTACCCTAATGTATTTTGCTTCCTTAGTTAACCCAAGTTGAGCCTAAGCCTAATTTCTTGACACCCTTATCAAAGAGCCACTTATCCTAAATGATTTGCATGTATCCATTCTTTGTCTTCCCTAAAACTTGATCTTAGTCTACTGTGAACATTGTTGAACATAAGTTTGGGGGGTATACTAAGAATGCTATGAGAAGGAACATAGGAATGCCGCAGCTCAATGCTGCAGCATTATCATTTTTCTGGGATTAGTGGTATTTTAAGGAAAATTTGAACTTTTGATATAAATGCTCTACGTATTGAGAGTTTGTGTAAGAAAAAATGTGTGAAAAAAATGAAAAACACCCTCGTTACTTTAAAAAGAAAAAGAAGAACAAAAAAGAGAGCAAAAAGGAAATATGTGTTATACTTCTTTAAGGTCAAATGTTATATGTTGATTGTGGTTAAATATTGCACGTATTTCTAAAACATGGTATGGATTTTTATGCTCCTTGAGTGACTTAAAAAAAATTTATTTTGGGAAGTGATAGCATTGGGTAAAAGCTCATGGCAGACTAGGACTAAGTTTTGAGCCTACTATTTAAGACCTCTTTGATCTTTATTGCTAAATTTGCTACATTAGTGGATAGGGGGGTAATAGATTGAGTTTGAGGATACAAAATGAACCTTAGGATTACCATATGTTGACTTATGAATGAGAAATTGAAAATGAAGGACTATTCACACACACACTTTGGAGTGGAAGTTCTTTGAACTTGGGTTAATTAATAGTTGGTTATTCACTAAGGATGGAACATTATGTCTACTTGAATTCTGCATTTTTTCTTTCTGAAATCATTGGTCCCAGGGTTGACTGAACTTGCTGAACAAAGTTTTTATGTGGGTATGTATATTCTTGGTTGCTTCCGCATTGCTGCAGCATTGCTCGGGACGAGCAATGATCTAAGTTTGGGGGTGTAATAACTCTAAAATAATAGAGTTATTCACATCTAATTTGCCACATTTTATTCGAGAATTAATTGACTTTATTTGGAAAATGGAATAAAAATGTGTTGACTTGATATTTTCTCTCTTTTTACCTAAAAATGTGGAGTTATTGTTGAAAGTCAATTTAATTGAATTGATTTCCCAAAATGTGGATAAGCTGTATTATTTGCTATTATTTGGGAATTAATTTGAATTGACTTGTTGTGACAAGGGTAAAAAGGGAATTTGATGAGTGAAATTGGTGAAAGAATGTTGGATGAAGGTTGACCGTGAAGAACGTGAAATATGTGTGGATAATTTGCATCTATACATATATATATATATATATATAATATACACCCACACACTATTTGTCACTTAAAAATCCAGCTAGGCATATTAATTAAAGCTGAACTTGCGGTACTATGCATTTATTTCTTTTGTCCTATCCATGTTACACATATATATATATATATATATATACATACATATATATAGATATATATATATATATATATATATATATGTTTGTTTGTCAAATTTCAGGTCAAAGGGTGGACAAGAAAGTCGAAATAAAAGACATGAATTTCAGGGAAGCAGGTGAAATGTTGCTGCTGACTCTGCAGCCTCCAGTGGAAAAGGACAAAACTCCTGCAGAAAGTTCTGAAATTCTGCTTCAAATCCTGCGGCTGTCAGAAGAACAAGACAAAAACTCTACTACAAATGCTGCAGCATCAGAGGAAAATGACAAAAGATCACAGAAAGCAGCGGGAGACCGGCTGCAAATGCTGCAGCATTCAGAGGAAGATGACAAAAACTCCAAAAGGCAGCTGGGATTTATTTTGACTATTTGCTGGAATGTTTGGAGAAAATTCCAGAATTATGGACACATGGCTGCTTGGTAATGGCTCTCGGTACACAAAAAGGCTATATGTATGTGAAGAACCGAGAGGAAAAAGGGGGCTAGTCTTGGAGAGTTTGAGAGCTAGTCTTTGTAGTTTTAGTTTGGCTCTTGGCCGAGATAGGGAGATTGGTTTTTCTTCTTAGTTTTTCTTAGGATAGTTTAGTTTTTCTTCTTAGTTTTAGACTAACTTTTAGGAGGGAAGAACCCAACAGTGAGCAGGGTGACTTGCTGAAGCATTCATTAGCTAAGCAGTAGAGACGCAGCAGCATCAAGCAGAGGAAACAAAGGGAAGCAGATTGATTAAACCGATTTGGGCAGTAGGGTGATCTCCGGCCAGAGTAATCCTCTCTCCATTTCCTCAATTTGCTACTGTTTTTGTAACTAAATGTTCTTTGTAATATGAGAATGTTTACATGGGTTCAAGGATTGATTAAAAATGTTTTGGGAGTATTTTGTTTTCCATCTTAGGCTTGACTCCGTTGATTGGTGTCACTATGGACTTAGGGACTATTTTTCCTATTACGTTAGTCCTTGTCATTCATGATTCTTGGTTCAAGGGTTGATTAAAAATGTTTTGGGAGTGATTTATTTTCCGTCTTAGGCTTGACTCCGTTGATTGGTGTCACTACGGACCTAGGGACTATCTTTCCTATTACGTTGATCCTTTTTTTCCATGATTCGTTTTAGCATAATATATATTTTTAACCTGAAAATGTTGTGGTGTAGTTAAGTATGAGCATGTTCAATACACTGTCTTGATTATGATGACGAGTATGCTGCAGCATTGCTTTCTGTTTTTATGTTTAATGCTTGTATAGGGCGATGCTTGGTTTATTCATGTAATTACCTTAAATTGATTTAACATCACTTGCGGTTACGACTGTCGAATGTATGAACCGAGCTAGTATCTGGCCTTCTAGCGGAGGGGAACTAGTGGACGTGATAATTATGTGGCGCTAGATTTGAGAACTGCGTAACCAGCGGTAAAGACACGAAAGTGCACTCAATATTGCAGTGGACTCTTGAAAACTGCATAACCAGCGGTAAATCCACTGACTAGCGTTGCGCTAGGTTCACGGTACTTCGTACTCCATGAGACGATGTTATCGGGGATCTAGACTAGTAGATCAAGTAGTCTGGGTGAAACCAGACATGCTGTAGCATTGATATGGAACTGAAAGCATGCTTTGTATACTTAGATTCATCTCTGGTTTGTACTTACATTTTTGGCGTGAATGCCGCAGCATTGTATTACCTGCAGTACTCTTGTGGTTATTTCCAGTAGGCTAACCTTTAACTGTTAGTTAGGAGTAGGAATGCCGTAGCATTATACCAATCTCTGATTCATGATTTATCATTCTTTATTCTTTTATTCTTTTATGATTCATTATTCTTTATTCTTTTATTCTTTTAACCATTTGTACAATCATATTTGCTTTTGTAATCGGCATACATAGTCCCTGTGGGATCGATAATCTTGTACTTAGGTACATATATTACTTGTTGACCGGTGTATACTTGCACTTGTTAAGATTGCATTGATTTATTCTATATTATTATCTTTACAAATTGTGACACACGCACAGAACGCAACAACTATCCATGAAGACATATTGTACATGCAATCATTTTCAAGACCTTTACTTTGCTGCATCCCTCCTTCTCAAGTCGACAATCTGTTAGCTGAGATACACGAGGGAGTTTGTGGAGGACATCCAGGGGCCCGAGCTCTTGCTGAAAGGGTAATCAACCAAGGATATTACTGGCCAACACTTCGAGAAGATGCCAAAAGATACACAAAAAAATGCGAGACATGTCAGATTTTCGGAACCATTCCACAGCTACCTTCAGTGGAACATACCCCGGTAGTGGCAGCCTGGCCATTCGACATGTGGGGTATGGATCTAATGGGAAAGTTTCCAAAAACAAGAAATGGATGTGAATACTTGGTAGTGGGAGTGGATTATTTTTCAAAATGGATAGAAGCAAAAGCCCTCACACGTCCAACAGAGGAAAACGTTTCTAAATTCTTCCGAGAACTTGTCTTATGTCGCTTCGGGATACCCAGAGAAGTTATCACGGATCACGGGGTGCAATTTTCGGCAAAATTCACTGCAGAATGCCAAAGGTTGCACATCAAGCACTGGAAGTCGTCAGTAGCACACCCTCAGGGAAACGGTCAAGCAAAAGCTGCCAACAAACTACTATTGATGGCCCTAAGGAAAAATTTGGAAGGAAAATCCAACAAATAGGCTGACGAACTAAACCCAACTCTATGGGCAATCCGCACTTCGACTAGGGGCCCCACGAGAGAAATGGCTTACGCACTGGTATACGGGTCTGAAGCAGTAGCACCAGCCGAAGTGGCATTGCCCACAACCAGAGTATCGATGTACGATGAGGATGCCAACAAAAAAAGAAGAAGCATGGAGCTAGATCTGCTAGAGGAAAGAAGAATAGCAAGCCGCCTAAGGTCGTAGTCAACGATGTATGTATGAAGTACATTTAGTTAACGATGTCTTGAATATCAAGTCGTCATAAAGGCAAGTTGTTGATTCAATTTCTAGAAGTATTCTATTGAGAAATAAAAGTTATTATTCAAGTATCATCTCGAGCACGATATCGATTATTGTTTTAGTTTAAATTCGAGCACGATCTTGAAAGATATCAAAAATCCACGAGAAAGGTCGTGGTGACGAAGTACCGAGTTAAGACTTGGAAAAATCCACGAGAAAGGTCGTGGTGACGAAATACCGAGTTAAGACTTGGAAAAATCCACGAGAAAGGTCGTGGTGACGAAATACTAAGTTAAGACTTGGAAAAATCTACGAGAAAGGTCGTGGTGATGAAATACCAAGTTAAGACTTGGAAAAATCCACGAGAAAGGTCGTGGTGATGAAGTACCGAGTTAAGGCTTGGAAAAATCTACGAGAAAGGTCGTGGTGACGAAATACCAAGTTAAGACTTGGAAAATTAAAGTACTATGAGAAAGGTCGTGGTTATAGAGTACCAAGTTAAAATATACTTGGAAATTTGAAATACAAGGCGATTCATTGCTACGAGGTATCAAGTTGAAGAATTAAAGAAATTGTTTGTTATTACGAAGTATGAAGTCACGCAATGAAGACTTAAACAAACTGTTTGTTATTACAAAGTATGAAGTTAGAAGAATTCAAGATTCAAACAGCCCTGAAGACGCGATGTTCATAAGTTAGGAAAATTTCATTGAAGTTATTAAAGAAGAAGTACAAAGTACAAAAGAGTAGTTTACATAAAAAAACTAAAGACTAAATACAAAAAATATCTAAGGAGCTGCCGAGCTTGAGCCCCCATCAAGCATATCCCAGAAAGTGGGAGTAGTAGGCCGTGGCATCTTCCAAAAAGGCCTTCCTCTCTTTTCATCCCTCTCCCGGAGTGCTTCTAGCTCTTCAGTAGTTAAAGGAACAAAGTCCTCTCCTCGCCTGCACAAGTCATTGTCAATGTTCGATTTGAAGGCCTGCAGGAGGATGGACTTGTCTTCGAAGTAGGGGTGAAGCCGCCGGATGATGTGGAAGCATCCTTTATCCAAGAAAGAACCAGCCTCGCGACCGATGTCTTCATGGTATGCAGGAGAACTCTTGAAGTCGTCGATGACCTTCTTCTTGTAATCTTCTGATCGACAGTACTCCAATTCCTCCTGCATGGAGATCCGACTTGCCACAGCTTCATCCCTGGCCGAATTTAGATTGGTGTTGGCCGTTTACAATTCTGAATTCTCCTCTTCTACCTTGGCTAGCGGCTCCTTTAGCTTCGCCAACTCCCTGGCCATCTGGAGCTTTTCAGAATTGGCTAACTCCAAGAGGAAAGCTTGACTGGCCACTTCTGACTCCAGAACAGCCAGGCGAGGTTCGTTGGCTGCCCGCCACTCGGCGTCCGCCGCTGCTCGCCCGGATTGCTCCGAAGTCTGGCACTTAGAGATGTGCTTAACTAAGGAGGAAACCTTAAAAAAAAGAGAAGAAAAAATGAGATGAAGGTTACAAGAGATTTCCTAGGGACTAAAGACAGAAGTAAGAGAAGAACTCACCCGAGCTATCAAGGCACCAACCCGGTTTGTGGCCTCCTCAACCCCCATCTCCTTCATCCCAATCAAGCTCTTGGGGTCATTAGCTCAATCTAGGATTGCACCCCCAAGCATTGTTGAAGCATACTTATTGTTGAAGCAGAGGTTGTTGAGGGGAGGAGTTCGGGTAGATATCTCAGCAGCCAAGGCCCTCAAGGGCTCCTCTTCAGTTGGCAGCTCGAACCCCGGCTGGAGCCAAGAAGGACCAGAGCTCCCAGAGTTTACCTCGGTCTCGGCAGCAGGGGCAGCCTCAACTTCGATAGTCGGAGCAGACTCCTCCACAAGTACCGTCCCAGAATCCCTTCATGATGCCAAGGGGACAGCATCGAAGGCATCCATGGAGACCGGAGAAGAAGGAGGTGACACCTCATTGGAAGGACGCCGAGGAGAAGTACTCCGCCTTTGGCGAGGACGGAGTTGCTCCTCCTCGTCCTCTGTCACTTCGGGTGTGGCTTCCCAGCGAGTCCCGGGTGCAGAGCGAGGAGTCCTACCTCTTACTTCCTCATCCCTCGCTCGGCGAGGGTTCCTACCTCGCCCACGCGGACTGACGGAGGATGGGTAAGTAAGGGGAGTCTCCCCCCACTACACCCCGATCTTTCAGACGCGGGGGAAACCGGGGTAGGGAGTCCAAATGTGACTACAGGACATCCCTTTCCTCCACTCGATTCCCCCAGGCCTTGCTGAACATGGTAGAACCTGCAACAAAACAACTAAGTCAGTTCCCTTACGAGGTATAAAGAACAATAAGAAAAAAAAACACAACACGTTACCCCGACCTCTTCCACACCCACGACTAATAAGATTACATGGGTCACATTAGAAAGAAAAAACAGTCCCGGGATGTATAGTCCAGTCTTCATTTGGACTCTCCTCAGCAAAACCCAGCTCCCTCTTCCTCTCAGCCAAACCAGCCTCTATGCCGCACCACTTCAAGCTTGCTTCACTCAACAAATCGACGGAGGAGTATACCCGGGTTTGGTTCTGATGTCTATCTCCTAAATCCAGGGTAATGACCTCTAGAAAGGTTTTTTTGGAAAAGTTAAGGGAAAAAGGACCCTCTATTTGAGTCCACTAGAAGTTTTCACTAACACAGGGACGGAAAGGAAAACCTATACGTGACTCAACATTCATCCACCTACCCTTAAAATCTACCTTATTGGGCGGGGAGTCAAAAAGAACAACCTTATTTTCTGCGTGGACGAAGAGAAAGAGTATTGTCCAACATCCGAAGTGAAGAAAAAAATATTCTAAGAATGTTAGAAGACAACTCGAAGCCTAATCTACGACAGAGACAAATAAGACAAAAAATGGTGCGAACACCATTAGGGTGCACCTGCCCGGGTTGAATTCGAGCAAACACCAAGAAATCAACAAAAGCAGGGTCCATGGGAAGACGAAGATCCACTTCGAAATGAGCCAAGGGAATAGGAATGCTACGAAGGGACATTCTTCCTGCTAAAGGGGCTACGGAAACTCTATAAGTCCTAGGGTCAATACTATACCTACGAGCAAAAGACTCTGCTTGCTCACGACTAATCCTATTTTGATCTAAGGGGAAATCAGGAGGAGGAGGCGGCATAGACGGCTGGAATGGCACTCCCTCATGAACTTCACCCTCACCTTCCCTAGCCACTACTGTAACTTCTGGTTGGGCAGGTTGAGGATCACCAAAACCCTCATTCATAAGATCCTCAACCTCCCTTTCATCCTCTCTCTGGGCAGCCATTACCTGCGAACGGAAGTTCAACATTTAGAACTCCATTCAAACAAAGAAGCTACCCAGAAAGATAAAACTAAAACCCTAAACCCAGAAAAAACACACGATCCTACCCTTATTAACCCACAGAAAAACAAAGCAAACAGAGGAAGCATGGCAGAATCACAAAGCAACCCATCAACAATAGAAGAGATGAACAGAAGTCGGGCAGTAAAAAGATAAAACTTACCTTTTTTAGTGTCTGAGTTTAAGGCGAAAATCTGAAGAAATGTGACTGATCTTGCGGGGAAACAAAGACGAAGGAATCTTCAGAAGGCGTTAATGGCAGAAAACTATAAAAGTAAAGAAGCAAAAGTAATGAAAAAGGGCATATGAAAAGGAGAAGATCACTAAATAAATGAGAAAAACCCTTTTTGACATGATTACTTGCCAGAATCGAGGCATCGGGGAAAGCAAAAAGGTACTTCTGTCGGCTGACATTATGCAATTAATGACAGACGCAGAAGACGAAAAGACAGCCAGTCACAATCAAAGACCCTAACTTCAGCCATAAGTCAAAGTACCCAACACGCGTATCCCGCCAAAGATCCCCTACTTCGTCAAGCAAAACTTCAACGAGGGCCATTGAACAGTCAGAAAAATATCTCAAGGGCAGAATGGTAATTTCGCCACATCATAACTGCCCCTGACCTCACCTGACGTCATAAATACAATTTAATGGGCCTCACCAAGGCCAGACGTTATTTCCTTTAAGGCCACATTTATAGCCAGTTATCCACAACGGTCAAAATGACCAAAATCTCCAACGGTAATTTTACTAACAGACTCCTATAAAAGAGAGATCTGAACATAAGGAAAGGAATTTTTTCCTAATTTCTAGATATCCAAAAATACACTCTACTGACTTAAGCATCGGAGAGTTCACGGGGTACAAACTCCCCATTGAACTTACTTGTTTTGTAGGCTCTCGATACCCTAAGTATAGCAATTCGAGGTACGCACTGAATGCGCCCAACGAAGTATCGCCCCCAGGAGTTATACTTCGCCTACCGGAAATATCATCTTCCTTGACTTTGACCAGTTCAAAAGCTCTTCTTGACAAGTCAACCATAAAGTTTCCTGAATTCCCGGCACCCCAATTTACTTTTTTATTGATATACCCGTGCAGAATCAATATATATATATATATATATATATATATATATATATATTGATATTGAAAAATAACTATTTCTGTTTAATAAAATAAAATTCTACTTATAACTATTCATAATATCTGATAATCGAATTTCAAAAAAATATTCTAAATATTCTTTTAAAAGAAAATCAGAATATCAAAATATCAAAAAACTTAAATTTATAAAATTTTAAATTTTTATTATCCAAAACTAAGAAAAAACAAACTTTTACTTACCATAAAAAAAATTTTCACAGGTACCAAACCAAAAACTAATTCAAAATCCTAAATTTTCCACAAATTAAAACTTGCCCAAAATCATAAAACTTGCTCAAAATCTTAATACACAGTTTCAAAAATATCATTCCAAAGTTGTATCCTTCAAATTCAATATCATTTAAAAAAAATATTCGATTATAGTAAATAAAAAAAGGAAGAAGGATTGTACACCTACTTCAATTGATTACTTACGTAGATTCAAATCGGTTTAAATTTTTACTCCTAAATCCCCTTCTGACTCTACCAACAATCTATTCAATAAAAATTAGAACATAATTTATAACTATATCTTAATTATATGATCTTGTTGTCTCATCATAATCAAAATCACTAAAAAGAATTTATCTTTTTCACCAACTTCTAGAGATTAAGAAAACCCTAATTCTTTTGCTCTCTATCGACTTTTGGGTTTAGAAACGAATAATAACTATTAAGTTGAAACTTGACAATCATTCTTATAACTGTCTCTTTCGTTTTCTTTTTAACTTTCTCCCAACCCTATCTTTCAAATCTTTTGCCTCTGCTCTACAATATTCATATCTCTTTCTGTTTTCAATTTACGTACCTAAAAACTCATTCATATTTCTTTTAAAACCTATTTTAATTAAAACATTTATGTTTTTTATTAATTAGTCCCTAATATTCTTCATATATTCTAATTTGACCCATAATAATAATTATAAATTCATTATTTTTAATTTAATTAAAACTCATAATAACTACCTGATTTAGGTCCGGTCAGGGTATTACAAAAACTCCTTCATCTGCTATAATCATCTTCCATACATTGTGTTCCATTTCATACTCTTCTTTCATCATTAACTCTTAAAAATATCTAGTGATGGATACCTTATTGTACTCACCTATGACAACTCATCTCTTGGTTCGTAGTAGTGTAATAGCTTTGATAAATGTACAATTTATAACCCCAAACATTGCTTTGTCATTTCCACCTCACCAATTGTTTGATAGTGGCATCATCTGTTCAGAAATCATGCTATAAGAGACAAAAATATATTTGGAGTAATGGAAGGGATAATCAATGTAAGCTTCCACGTTTTCATACTTCCATATTGGAATAATGCATGCATGTTCGATTGCAACAAAAAAAAGTAAACATCTTGGATAGTTCTATAAAATCACACAATACCTTTATTTGTTGACAAAGGAATACTTAGTAACCCTCCAAATAAATTATTACTATTTATGACCATATTTAACTCTAGACTGATGTCCCATCATTTGTTAAGGACAAAGAGAGATCCTTTTTCTTTTTCATCTTTATTTAGCTTCAGTTGATTTGTATCTAAATAATCTCATATAATTGATGAGTGTATTTACATAATTTTATTTACTATTGGATGTTGAATTATTTTATATTTTTAAGAAATAATAATTTATTTAAGTATTTCATTGATCATATGTATGAGGCTTCACATCAAAAAAAAAAAAAAAAAAAAACTAACAAACAAACAGGAGAATATGTGACTATGTTATGTCCTCATTTCATATTGTAATTCTTATGGTTCCTATGTAAGTTCTCATGAGTTTTTTTTGTTTCTCTTAAATACAAATATGTCAACTAATGGTAAAAGTTCTCATTGTGAAAGATAATGGCAGATAATTACTGGGATTATTATTTAGGCTAATTAAATATGGAGCTAACTATTCTTAAGAAATTCGAACCTTTGATCATCCGTTCTGAAAGAAACATTTTAGAGTCCCTTTATCAACTCTCCAAAGCTACCAAATTAGAAAACAAGTAATTGAGACCGTGCAAAGCATCAACTATAATAGCATAGGTCGAATCGTGTAGTGGAGAAGACAATCAGTGAGTACAATAACTTGATATTGTGCCCTTTAAGGTAGAGATTAGGAGAATTGAAATTCTCTTTAAAAACAATTGTTAGAAAAATAAAAAGTCTTTAAAACTCCATCTATTTTACAATATATCTTATTTTATACCATTCTTTCTGCATTAATGTTTAAAAATAATGATGGAGACCTTATTTGTACTCACGTCTGACTACTCATCTCATGGTATATAGTAGTGTCATAGCATTGAAAAAAATTCCACGTTATCATTATATTGTTGAATGTAGTATCAAATCATTGCTTTATCATTTCAAAATCTATTATCAAACCTCACCAATTCATTATGTGCTTGACCAATGTGATAGTTCTAAACCATAACTTGTTGGTTATATTGATGTTGGTTTTTTGTCTGATCTACGTAGAGTCAAATCGTAAACGGACTGTTTTTACATGTGGAGGAACTACTGTTTCATCTTGTTCTACAAAGGAAACATTATTGCTACTTATTCGAATCATGCAAAAATTATATCAAATCCATGAAGCAAGTCGTGAATGTATTTGGGTAAGATCTATGCCTCAACACATCTGAGAGACATGTCATTTATCATTAGGCAAAAAACTTTCAACAATAATTTATGAAGATAACATTGCATGTATAACTCAATTGCAGGAATGATATAACATGTGCTTTACGTCGTGTTCCATTTCATACTCTTCTTTCTTCATTAACTCTTAAAAATATCTAGTGATAGATACCTTATTGTACTCACCTATGACAACTCATCTCTTGGTTTGTAGTAGTGTAATAGCTTTGATAAAATTCCATGTTATCATAGTATTGTTGAATGATAAATGTACAATTTATAATCCCAAACATTGCTTTGTCATTTCCACCTAGCCAATTGTTTGATAGTGGCATCATCTGTTCAGAAATCATGCTATAAGAGACAAAAGTATATTTGGAGTAATCAATGTAAGCTTCCACGTTTTCCTACTTCCATGTTCGATTCCAACAAAAGAATTAGACATCTTGGACAGTTCTATAAACATTTGTTGCCAAAGGAATACTCCAAATAAACTCTATATTGATGTCCCATCTTTCGTTAAGGGCAAAGAAGGATCCTTTTTTTTTTCCATTTTTTTAGCTTAGAGTTACTTTGTATCTAACTATTCTAATAACATATTTATTCTCAATTAATAAATTCAAAAGCTCATGTAATATTGTTTTCCTTACCTTACCTAAATTTAAATGTAATGGTCATTTCTTAACGAGTATAAAGTTAGAAACTAAATTCAATTGAATAATTCATTAACTTTGTATTTATTTATGTCCCAACCTATCAAAAGCAAGTAAAATAAAATGAGATGATTGAATTAGCTTTGTACTTATTTTGTTAATTCATTGTTGAGTGTATTTAGATAATTTAATTTTCTATTGGATGTTCAATTATTTTATATTTTTTAAAAATAAGAATTTATTTAAGTATTTGATTGATTATATATACGAGGTTTGTCATCTTAAAGGAGAGAGAATGTTGTTATGTTATGTCTTGATTTCGGTATTAGTTTAAGAACTAAGCCAAAATTTGGTACGCGACATTTAGTGGCACCAGAACATAAGTTTATGATGACTAGGAGGTATGTATAATAGGTTAAATGATTAAATAAGTGTTTGAATTTCATTATTATATTAGTATTTAAGTTATTATTCTATAAGGATTAAATTCGTCAATAATTGATGTTTGATCGATTATGTTTTTGGATATATTATTTGTTTACAATTATTTGATGAATATTATTTAATTAATGATTTATTATAATGCTTATGGTTCCAATGTAAGTTCTGATGAGTTATTTGTTTCTCTTAAATACAAATATGTCAACTAATGGTAAGAGTTCTCATTGTGAAAGATAAGGTGGATAATTATTGTGATTATTATTTAAGCTATTTAATTCATGATAGTCTCACATTATCTAATCTAAGTATATGGTGGTATAGTTTTGACAGTTTTGAGCCACATTAGTATTAAGAGTATTTTGATGGTATTGATATTTTAGTGACAAGAAATCATCTATCCTTTTCTTTTTCCTTTTCAACTCCTTAGCACTTAACAATGAAGATCTTGTAAATTGCTTACCAATAACTTCAATCCTTAGGTTCCATAGCCTCTTACGGTGGAGAAGACTTAGGAATCCAATCTCTCAAAACAATCAATAAAAATTAACTTCAAGTACTTGAATCTCAAGCTTCTTATGATTTTTCCTGGAAAATATCTATTTGAATAGGGTTTGTAATCAAACCATTCCTACATACTAAGAAAGCCCTTGATTAGATTATGAAACTAAATAATAGATGCTACACAAGCCGTTGCCACGTTTTTAAGACAATCGATATTTACAAATGTAAACTTATTGATGCTACCATATCACTAGCTACATGATAGGTACTCTATCTTAGGTTCTATTTGATTAAGTGACAACTCTATTTGCTATGTGCCTAACTGAAGTCCTTAATTCTACATAATCTACATTGGTTATAAACCCCATCTTTAGCGCACTATCAAAACAACTCATTCTTTGATTCTTTCATTTCCTTCATACATTGACTTTAGATAATTCCATATCACTTATGTTGACTACAAAGTCATAATTCGAGCGAAAATAGTAGATGAGACTGCATCAAATATTCATGCATTTGCCTTTCATTTTTTGTCTTATTTTCCTTCTCCAATTTGATTTACGCCACGGTAGGATTATTTGGAAGAGGTGGAATTTCATAATCCTCTTCCACTACTTCCCAAATATCCAAAGATTCCTTATATGCCTCCATACGAGTTGTACAAACTTGGTAGTTATCTCCATCAAATATTGGAGAAAAAATTGAAGAAGAAATTGAAGAAGAGAAACTAGAACTTTTCATGACTTACCAACCTCACACACTCACTCACAAAGACCCCTTAAGAATAAGATTTTGATACCCATTTTTGGGAATATGAATAAGAGAAATACTTAATAAAAATATGATTAAGTATAATCATGTTCAATTTTTGGGATACCAATTTTTGGAAAGGATAATCAATGTAAGCTTCCACGTTTTCCTACTTCCATATTGGAATAATGCATGCATGTTCGATTGCAACAAAAAAATAGACATCTTGGATAGTTCTATAAATATAACACAATACCTTTATTTCTGCATAGGTCAAATCGTGTAGTGGAGAAGACAATCAGTCAGTACAATAACTTGATATTGTACCCTTTATGGTAGAGATTAGGAGAATTTGAAATTCTCTTTAAAAAAAAGATGTTAGAAAAAAAAAAAATCTTTAAAACGCCATCTATTTTATAATATATCTTATTTCATACCATTGTTTCTGCATTAATGTTTAAAAATAATGATGGAGACATTATTTGTACTCACCTATGACAACTCATCTTATGGTATATAGTAGTGTCGTAGCATTGATAAAATTCCACATTATCATTATATTGTTGAATGTACTATCAAATCATTGCTTTATCATTTCAAAATCTATTATCAAACCTCACAAATTCATTATGGTGCTTGACGAATGCCATAGTTCTAAATCATAAATCACAACTTGTTGGTTATGATGAAGTTTGTTTCTTGTCTGATCTACATAAAGCCAAATCATAAAACCATGATTATTGACTAGAAATTAATAGTCAGTGCAAAAGGCGGACTTTATGACCCCACTATTTCAATCATGGGATTCTCCCCTCCCAGGTTCTCCATGATCTAAATCAGTTTCTCCATAACGTAAGGCACAAGTTGACATCCTTTACAACAACACTCTGGGTTTAACACCTATAAAAAGGTAAAAGGACAGACCAGATATCCTAAAATATATACTACACTCCTAACTGACTTGATCGTCGGAGAGTTCACGGGGAATCCGCATCCCCATTGAACCTCTTTTGTTTTGCACGTATCCTAGACTTCGAGATTCTTGGAGCTTAATCAGCACTAGCCAGTTTGACCAATTTTTGATAAACCAATTCATTACCCGAATATATCCTATGCTCGATTAATTTGAAATTACTTGTCTTCTCCTCATTTATTGTCTAAGGCAATTTTTGACGAATCAGTTTGGTTCCGTTACCGGGAACGTTCATTTTTTCTCACAAATCACAATGTCTAGGAATTCATATGAGGATGGGCAGACCGTCTAACATACGCCACCTAGCGAGAATGAGACGAGAATAGCACAATCCTCAGCCCCTACCTTTCCCCCGCGACGTTCAGCTATGGATAGGTTAGGGCCACAACCAGAAACCTCTAGACGCTCTCATGACCTAAGGGATCACATAACTTCCAAAAGGATCAACGATGAAAGAGAACTGTTGCAAATGCTACAAAAAGAAAACGAATGGTTCAGACAAGAGCAAGAGCTCTCACGATAGTGGCTAAAGTTAATGACCGAATTCCGTAAAGTAGGGGCAGAATTACCATACCCGGTGTTCCTGGATGAGCCTTCCGAACAACTTCCTCAACGTTCTCGGACTATAGCAACCAAGAAGACCAAAAAGCGAGAAATGAGAATAGGTAAAAAGCAAGGTCAGACAATCAGCAAATTGGGAGAAAGTCCCCATACTTCGAAACCCACCACGAAACAAAGGACCAGAAAGCAGTATACCGAACACAACCTTCAGAAAGTCAAAAGCACCGAGTAAGTTTAGAGAACGAGATCGATCGAGTTAGGTCCATTCGCCAAATGGATTCAAGGTGTTGCCCCTAATCTGTTCCTCAAGATCCCACAGTTCATCCTTTACTCTGGGCAGACTCGACCCCTCGAGCATGTGTGTCGTTACAAATCGGCTATGGGCCTAGTCACAAATGATGAAGCAATATTGTGTAAAAGCATTTCCTAGCAGTTTATCTGAAAAGGCCCTAACATGGTTCACCTCTCTCAAAGCAGGTACGATCGATTCCTGGTATACTCTAGAAAAAAGGTTTTTGGACAAATTCAGTACAGCAGAGATAATACCAAAAATGCGAGGGGACTTGGTCAACATCAAACATAGGGATGATGAGTCCTTACTATCTTTTTTGGAACAATTCAAAATGACATATGATGATATAGAGGGAATCAGTCAAGACACTATCATTACTTATTTCGAAGGAGGATTCAGATCCAGGGTGTTGTACACAGAGCTCTAATTGAGGAAACCCAAAACCATAGGGGAGATGTTCAATGTTGCTCCGAATGTGGCATTACCAGAAAGCAGTGCCCTAGAATCAGCTACCAAAAAGAAAGACAAGCAACACGAACATCAGAAAGATGTTTCCCCAAATTTTTCGGAAACGAGGGACAAAAGTTGGAGCAAAATATTCGAGGTGTTTACACCTCTAAACGTCTCAAAGGCAAATTTAGTGGCAATAATAAAGGACAAGTATGGAGTCAGGGACCCCACCCCGATGAGACCTCAGTCGTTCCCTTCCTGGGATAAAGCAAAGTTCTGTCGGTTTCATTGGGATTATGGGCACACGAGCGAGGATTACATCAAATTAAAAAGAGTGATTGAATGACTCATTTGAGAGGGGTGTCTAAAAGAATATGTGGCTGACGCTCAACACCAAAAGGACAAAGGCGAAAGAGTAATCAACATGATAAATCCTGAGCTAACATCCATCAAGAAAATTTAAAAACTAATATACAATCTCACCAAGTCATACCTCGTTCCTGAGTATGACCTCGTACAGCTCGAAACCATCTCTTTTTAAAAGGAGGAATTAGAACGCAATGAGGAAGCAAAAATCACTCCTATTGTTCTCGAAGTTCGGATGAAGATAGATGAGATTGATAAATGTATGGTAAGGAGAGTTTTAGTGGATATGGAAGCCACCAAAAACATCATGTACCTTCAATGTTTTAAGAAGATGGGCTTAAAGGATAATCACCTCAAGGCAAGCCAGATAGTTTTAGAGGGGTTTACCACTAACAAAGTACCAGTCAGAGGGACAGTAAAGGTACAAGTAACCCTGGGTGATGGAGAAAAAGTACGAACAGAGGAAATCAAATTTTACGTGGTAGACTTAGATTCTCCTTACAACGTGATACTAGGAACTCCTTTTCATGCAGCTTTTGACCTTGTTATCTCAACATCCCATCAGCAAGTAAAATTCAACACCCTACAAGGTGTAGGCTTCATCAAAAGTAGTCCCCGAAGTCTTCTAGGACAAATCATGAAAATAAAAAGAAACAAAGAAGAGTTAGTTGAAATTTGACCCATTAATTCTGTGGTTGTCAACAATGATCAAAGGATTCGGAGGATACTTGAGAAACAAATCTTGGACCTAGTCACCTAGGTCACACGGGACAAGCAGTTTGACGAGATAACCATTAACCTGAAGTATCCTCAGTAGCGTATCATGATTGGAAGGGAAATTCCAAATACGCTTCTCCAAAATATCATTGATTTTCTAAAGGCTCACCAAAATATCTTTGCTTGGTGTACGGAGGACATGCTAGGTATCGACACCTCGATTGCAGAGCACCTGCTCAGCATAAGTGCCACATGCCACCCTGTGAAGCAAAAGCCTAGACAATTCAAAGAAGAAAAGATGCAAGGCATGAAAGAAGAGGTGGAAAAGCTACTAAAGGCAGGGTTTATTCGCTATGTCAAATACCCCACATGGTTGGCAATGTGGTGATGGTAAAAAAAGCAAACGGAAAATGGAGGATGTGCGTTGATTACACTGGCCTTAACAAAGCCTGTCCCAAAGATTGTTACCCGCCACCCCTGATTGATGCACTTGTGGATTCAACAACAGGATATGAATTCTTAATCTTCATGGATGCCTTCTCCGGATATCATCAAATGAAAATGAGGCCAAGCGACCAGGTACACACTTTGTTTCGAGCTGCAGGGGTCGTATATTGCTACAATGTTATGCCATTTGGGTTAAAGAATGCAGGGGCCACTTATTAGCGAATGATGAACCATATCCTCCGAGGTCAAAGAGGGAGAAATATAGAAGCTTATGTAGACGATATGGTCGTTAAGACCAAGCGAGGAGCTTCGCACCCAGAGGACCTAGAGGAAACGTTCTCAAACCTGGCAAAATTTAACCTCAAATTAAATCCCATGAAGTGCACCTTCAGGGTAAAGTCTGGAAAATTTCTTGGCTTCATGACATCCGAGCGGGGAATCGAGGCAAATCCAGAAAAGTTGGAAGCTATAGCCTGGCTCACGGAGCCCCGATGTGTCAAAGATGTTCGATGTTTGAATGAGTGTATAGCTATCTTAGGATGCCTTGTCTCCAAATCGGCGGAAAGGTGCCTCCCTTTCTTCAAAGTGTTGAAGAATTCCAAGAACGACTTCAAATGGACTACAGAATGCAGCAATTCCTGGAAATATTTGAAAAACAATTTATTGAAACTTCCTTTGCTGCGATCTCCTAACACCGAAGAGACACTGTTTATATACCTTTCTTTCTCTGAGTTAGTTGTAGCATCGATATTGATAAAAGAAGAGGGATCAAGGAAATACCCCGTATACTTCGTGAGCAAAGCCCTAAACGACGTTGGGTCGCTATACTCAAATATCGAAAAACTAGCATATGTGTTAGTAAACTCTACACGAAAGCTTTGACCCTATTTTGAGTCTCATCCGGTTATCGTCTGTACTGATGCCCCGTTACGACAAAGATTCCATAAATTGGACCAATTTGGAAGGATGCTCCGATGGTCTATCGAGTTGTGCGAGCAAGACAACACCTTCAAGCCCCAGTTCGCCATCTAAGCACAAGCCCTAACCGATTTCCTGGCAGAAGAATCATTTACAGAGTCAAACATCGATGAAGGTAAACAAATGGCGGATCCTTGGGAATTGAGGGTAGACGGAGCAAAAAATGCTAGCAGAGTAGGGGTAGGAGTAATTCTAACTTGTCCCAACTGACAGTATACCGAGATGCGAGCTATCAAATTAGAGTCTCATCTTTCAAATAATTAAGCGGAGTATGAAGCATTACTCATGGGAATGGAGTGGGCCCATAAAGTGAGCATAGCAGCTTTAAAGGTTTACAGTGACTCACAGTTAGTTGTAAACCAAGTCCAAGGTACTTACGCGGTACATTCTAAAGTACTTCGGTCATATGTGCATCGAGCTCGACAATGGAAGGAAAAGTTCAATCCTTTTAGCTTATCTTTAATTAATCGAATAGATAATCAATTGGCAGGTTAGCAAAAATAGCTTCGGGAGAAGCTCTGAATGAGGAAGGTATCACGGTATAAACTATCACAAAAACTTCAACAGAAACTAGCCTAATCCAACCCTTGCAACCACATCGAAGGATTGAGTTAACGAAATGGTAAAATTTATACATCAAGGGCTATTATCAAATGACCTCATACTTGCTAGAAAAATACAACGACAGTCGACCAGGTATATGATCCATGATGACACCCTATACCGATGCTCATTCTCCAGACCATTACTTCAATGCATACCACTTTCCCAAGTAAATGAGTTTTTGGATGAAATGCATGAACGAGTATGAGGAGGACACCCAGGAGCCCGGTCATTGGTGGAAAGAGTCATCAACTAGAGATACTACTAGCCAACGTTAAGAGAAGACGCCATGCTATATGTCAAGAATTGTGATCTTGTCAAATGTTTGGGAACACACCACAGTTGCCATCTATTGAGCAGATCCCAGTAGTAGCAGCTTGGCTGTTCGACATGTGGGGAATGGATTTAATGGGAAACTTCCCAAACACACAGAACGGTTACGAATATTTAGTAGTAGCGGTTGACTACTTTTCGAGATGGATTGAAGGGAATGCCTTAACACATCCTACGAAGGAAAAGGTTTCCAAATTCTTTCGAGAAAATATTTTGTGCCTTTTTGGCGTTCGTAGAACAGTGATCATAGACCACGGAGTCCAGTTTTTATCCAAATTCACAGAAGAATGTCATCGGTTACATATCAAACATTGGAAATCTTCAGTCGCGAATCCTCAAGGGAATGGCCAAGCAGAAGCTGAAAAAGAATCCTTTTCTTTTTCTTTTTCAACTCCTTAGCGCTTGAACAATGAAGATCTTGTAAATTGCTCACCAATAACCTTAATCCTTAGGATCCATAGCCTCTTACGGTGGAGAAGATTTAGGAATCCAATCTCTCAAAACAATCAATAAAAATTAACTTCAAGTACTTGAATCTCAAACTTCTTATGGTGAAGACAACTCTTAAAACAAACATTTAAAAAAAATTATTTTACAAGAAGGAACTTACAACAATAACCTTCTTATGATTTTTCTTGGAAAATATCTATTTGAATACGATTTGTAATCAAACCGTTCCTACAAATTAAGAAAGCCCTTGACTAGACTATGAAACTAAATAATTGATGCTACACAAGCCGTTGTCACATTTTTAACACAATCGTTATTTACAAATGTAAAATTATTGATGCTACCATGTATGACTAGCTACACTATAGATACTCTGTCTTAGGTTCTATTTGATTAAGTGATAACTCTATTTGCTATGTGCTTAACTGAAGTCCTTAACTCTACATAATCTACATTGGTTATAAACCTTATCTTTAGCACACTATCAACACATCGTATCTACACGCATTCCTTTGATTCTTTCATTTCCTTCATACATTGACTTCAGATAATTCCATATATCTTATGTTGACTACAAAGTCATAATTCGAGCAAAAATAGTAGATGAGATTGCAACAAATAAACATGCATTATTTGGAAGGGGATTATTTGGAAGAGGTGGAATTTCATAATCCTCTTCCACTACCTCCCAAATATCCAAAGCTTCCTTATACGCTTCCATACGAGCTGTCCAAACTTGGTAGTTATCTCCATCAAATACTGGTGAAAAAATTGAAGAAGAAATAAAAGAGGAGAAACTAGAACTTTTCATGAATTAACAACCTCACACACTTAATTTGATTGATTGAAAAATGAAAGACAAGTGAAATCTATTTATAGACTTACATAACCTCTAGATATATCATCATCTCATTACTCATATTAACTACCCACTAAATAACTAGTCACAACTATGATAACTTACTCATCCACTAACATTGAATAAACTACCTTATGATTGAGCAATTATCTACTAATATAAAAATACTTAAACATGTTTCAACCCTAAAATAGTATTTTAACAAATCCATTCAAAACATTATAATAGCATAGGTTAAATACTTACCAAAAACAAATAAAAATAAAAAATAGCATAGGTTATATCCTCAAGTGGAGAAGATAATTAGTCAGCACAACAACTTGACCAAAATTCTTTCATTATAAGGTAGAGATAATTAGGAGAATTAAATTCCCCTTTAAAAGACAAAATAAATAAATAAATAAAGATAAAAAGAAAAATGTTAGAAAGATAAAAAAATTCTTAAAACTCTTTCATATGTTTTAGGCTGTATTCTATTCTATACCATTCTTTCCATATTAACGTTTGAAAATTGAAAATAACTAGAGATGGATACCTTATTGTACTCACTTATGACAACACTCATCTCCTGGTCTATAGTATCAAATCACTTGGTGAATGTACTATTTATAGCCCCAAACATTGCTTTGTCATTTCCACAGCACTAATTCATTATGGTGCTTGACGAATTAATTATTTGATTCAGAAAAATGCTATAAGAAACAAAAAATATTTGGGGTAATGGAAGGCATAATCAAAAAATATTAATTAATTATGTTTTTTTTTTTACTTTACTTTAATGTAAATGTATTTGTCATTTCTTGTATAAAGCTAAAAACTGAATTCAGTGAATGACTCGTTAATTTTGCACATATTTATGTCACAATATATCAAAAGAAAGTGAAATAAAATGACACGATTGGTTCCTTTTTAGTACTAATGTTACTATTTAATTGAAATTTCAAAATTTTTTTTTAGTATAAAGTAATTGGATATCTGAACGGAATTTAAATATTTTATACAAAGACTAGCTTTCATATTATTTAAGAAGATGATATATTGTTTTTAATAATACTTAATTAATTGAAAGGGAAAGTTCTAGTGAGTTCTATACTCACCCCCACCTATTCCATCCTTTAACAATGACCAATTGATTAATATGAATATGAGTTCGAAAAGGATGGTTTATGAGAAACGATTTTGTTAGAAATATAAATAAGAAAAATGCTTGAAAAAAAGATAATAACTTGATAGAAATGAAAGACAAATGAAATTTATTTATAGACTTACAAAAATAAAAAATAAATATCTATATAACTACTACATTTAACATTATCTCATTACTCATATTAATTACCTACTAACGAACCATAACTACCCACTGAGTAATTATCCACTAACATAGAAACACTTAGAGATAGATTTCAACCCTAAAACATTATTCTAACCCTTGCTTTAGGAGCTGCAAACATAAAAAAAAAATATTAATAAAAAAAATTAGTTGGTCAAAAAAATAATAATATTCTACTGGATTTGTTTAGAGCTTTAGTATTTAGGACCCACACATAATTGAATAAAACAAACTGTCTCTAATATTCACGTTTATGCCAACACATAATTTTGTGTAAACAAAGAATTTCAAATCCAACAACGCTTCTATAACTATTTTAATTTTCAAATTAAATTCAATCATTTTTGTTTATTAAAATATTAAATCTTAAATCTATTTAAGATTACTTGACTAATTTATTTAAATATATTAACCATTTTTATCTTACAATAATGTGAAACAATTTTTAATTCTGACTAAAAATAGGACAGATTGTGAGTGGACAACATTAAATGGGATTTGTGAGAACCATTGTCATTGGGATTCTTGTTTGAGCCGAGTTGGTCCCTTGCTTGTGAGAGAAAGCTATGAACCAAAATTTTAAATAACTTCATATACGAGTTAGAAATTGAATTTTGACTTCACTTAAGTTACGAGAGCTCTTTACAAACTTACCTACATTATGGGATTTGTCCATTACTTGCTTGTGTTTGTTCCTTCATTTGTTATATTGCTTAATTTTGTACAGATGTAATAGCTGTGTTTGAAACTTCAGAAAAGTAAAATAATTATGGATCTAATTTGATGTTGATGCTGATATGCATATGGAGGACAATGCATTTTAAACTTTATTTTTTATTTTTTTTCTCTTCTTCTACAAAAACTTTGTCCACAAATAAACAATTTTTATTAATTTAGTGTAATGGGAATGTGCATTGTGAATGTTACGTAAGGTCTCATGTTCGTGAGCATTATTTCATGAGTCAGGGTGAGGCTTCTTCCGAGTAAGAATTATACTTTGCGGGCATAACCCGAAGTGAATCAGGATTAGTTGAAATTGCCATGGTTCTGGATACCACATGGTTTAACCGAAAAACAAATAAAGATATTTCATTGAGTAAAACCTATGATGGTTATTATGTTGATGTTGATTCATTTAATATGATACAATGCATTGGAACCTTTTTTCTTTTTCATAAACAACAAGGAAGTCCTAAGAGGTATTCAAGTCCTATAAATTAGAGGTTTGTAGAAGAAGATAATCCACTAAAAAAAATTTGAGGTGAATTATGTACCAGTATCAGCATCATTACTCCCTCGTCGCTCTGCCAATTATCATCCAAGCATTTGGGGAGATTATTTTCTTAAATACTCTACTCATACCAAGGTCAGCTGTGAATAACGAGAGCTCATATGGAGATGTGTTCAGCTAAGTTCGAGCTCACTAACGACGAGGCCGAATATGAAACCCCATAATCATACTCCAATGGGCCAAGGAAACTACATAACTTCTCTGTTCATAAGAAGTGACTCACAGGTCATGGTTAAGTAGATTACTAGCGAGTTCCGCATTAACTCCGATAAGCACGTGTAGTACCTACTTGTAGCCCAATGGGAAGCCTCTAAGTTCTCTTATTTTTCTATTAAGGTGATAAGTCGAAATTACAATGTCAAGGCCGACTACTTGGCCAAAGTCGCATTTGCGAGATGGTGAATGAAATAGGATTCACATTGAGAATCGAACTCCCCACGATGAGCATCGACTATTAGACATAACACTAATGAGCCTCGACGACTCCCCACCGACTTTGATGGATGAAATTCGAGGGTTGGTCAAAAATAAGGTGCTACCTAGTGATCCCGTAAAAATAAAACAAATAAGAAAGCAAACAACAAGTTACATTGTCGTCAATGACATTTTGTATATACGATCTTTTTCTAAGCCTTTGCTCTGATGTGTACCCCTGCATGAAGTACAAGATCTCCTAGAAGAGGTCCACAAGGGAATTTGCGGTGGACACCTTGAAGTCAACTCCCTTGCTCAAAGGATAATCCTACAAGGATATTAATGACCAACCCTCCAGTCGGACTCTAAGACATATGCCAAGAAATGCAAAAGTTGCCAGATATTTGGGGACATCTCAAGGCTGTTTTCGATTGAACAAACTTCTGTTCCGGCAACTTGTTTGTTTGACATGTTGGGTATGGATCTCATGGAAAAATTCACGATGAAGAGAAAGAGATTAGATACTTGTAAAACAAATTATTAGCCACTAAAAAATTGACATAAATTGTGTGCACTTCATGAGAGTATTTTTACAAGTTCTCATCATTTTCATATTATCATTTTTGATAATGTTCATAAGTGAAGTTTAAATTTATTAAGTAAATTGTGTGCTAGCTACTTCATTGCATATATTGTATCTTGTGAAATAGACGTCTATTGAACCTTGAACACATCCTTCGAAGGGGCAAAATTGTTTTAAGAAAATTGTGTCCAAAACAAGTATTGGATAACAATCTCCTTTCTCTTCTTAATAATAATCTAAATTATTAATATTATTTTAAAAGAATTTTTATTATTAATCACATTCTACTTTTGTACTTATTTTTTTTTGTTGTAGTTAAATTTGAAAAATAACAATAGTTAGTAGATTAACTTAAAAAAAAAACGCACTCTTAAATTTAAGATCAAATTTAGGAAAGTAAAATAATTATGGATCTAAAATAAAATATTTTATGTATTTGTTGGTACCTCAAGTTTTTCAAATTGTTTGTTTAAAAGATTTTTAAGAATTTGAAACTTTTTATTTAATGACGTATTTTAAATTTGTGACACATAACTGAAATGAATTAAAATGGATAATATTACTGAGATTAAAAACTATCATGGTTATTATGTTGTTGTCAATTCATTTGATCTAATACAATGCATTTAAACACTTTTTTTCTTCTTTTCTTCTACAAAAACTTTGTCCACAAATTATGTTGATGTTGAATCATTTAAACTTTTTTTCTCTTTCATAAACAACAGTGAAATACTCCCTCGTCCTATAAATTAGATGTTTGTACGAAAAGTTAATCCACTAAAAAAAATGGAGGTGAATTGTGTTCCAGTATCAGCATCATTACTCCCTCGTCGCTCTGCCAATTATCATCCAAGCATTTGGGGAGATTATTTTCTTAAATACTCTACTCATACCAAGGTAAGCTGAAATATATATATGTATAATAATATTTTCAGTTTCATAGTTGTTTCAAGTTCAATATTGTATTTATTTTGTAAAGGAAAAGATTGCCCAGAAAGATATCGAAGAGTTTCGCGTACTGAAAGAAGATATTAGTGGGTTACTTATTAATGGAACACAAGAGGTATGTGCAGAGAAATTGGATTTGGTTGATACCATCCAACGTTTAGGAATCGATTATCACTTTGACAAAGAGATAACAACATTGTTACAACTTTTGCATCATACTTATGATGACTTCAATGTTAAACATGGAAAGAATCTCTATATTGTGTCTTTGTCTTTCAGACTTCTAAGACAACAAGGTTATCACGTTTCATGTGGTATGTCATTTATTGTTATATATTTTCTGTATTATTTTCTTTTTTATTTTATAGAAATTTAAAACTAAAATTTTCAATATAACCAGATGTATTCGAACAATTCAAAAACCCTGAAGGAAAATACCATAAAGATCTGGTGAGTGATATTAAAGGATTATTAAGTTTGTACGAGGCATCTCACTTCTTAGTTCATGGGGAAGAAGATACTTTAGAGGAAGCATTGATATTTACGACAACTCAACTCCAATCCATGCTATCAAACTCTAGTGGTTTGCCAATTGAGACTCAAGTTCATCACGCTCTAAAGCATCCAATTCATAAAACATTGAAAAGACTTGGAGCTAGATTATTCATACCTCTTTATCAGAAAAACGAAGCATGTAAGAAAATACTACTCAATTTTGCAAAATTGGACTTCAATATGCTCCAAAAACAACACCAAAAGGAGCTGAGTGAACTTACAAAGTGAGTTGGTTAAAAGTCAATTTTTGCATGCTTGCATGTGTGAGCGATACTAATTATTTGTTTGAAATTCATGTATCCTCAGATGGTGGAAAGTGTTAGATTTTGCATCAAGCTTACCATTTGCTAGGGATAGATTGGTGGAGTGTTATTTTTGGACACTAGGAGTGTACTTTGAACCCAAGTATTCTATTGCAAGAAGAATAATGACTAAGGTTATTTCAATGACCTCCATCATTGATGACATCTATGATGTCTATGGAACTCTTGATGAACTTCTTCCTTTTACCGAAGCAATAGAAAGGTATGTATATCTACTTTCAAACTTCAGACTATAATAATATAATTTTTTATAAAAAACCTTGTTACGATATAACAAGAAATCACACCTTTTAATAACCTTGATTTCCTTAATATGACCAATAACTGATGATGATGTTGATGAACTTAATTAGATGGGATATTAATGCCATAAATGAAGTGCCATTGTACCTAAGACATTTTTACAAGGCCTTGCTGAATGTTTACTCTGAAATGGAGAATGAATTAGCTAAAGAAGGGAAATCCGACCTGGTCAAGTATCCAAAGAATGAAGTAAGTTTTCCACAATTAACTAATATACTTAAAGTTATATATTATTAAAGTGTGGAAATTACTAATTTAACCCTATAATTAACCTATTAGATAAAGAAATTAGTCAGATCATTTCTCAACGAGGCAAACTGGTTTCACAATGGCTATGTACCGACAATGGAAGAGTACATGAAGGTTGCCCTTGTGTCCAGCACATACATGATGTTGCCCACATCTTCTTTTGTCGGCATGGATGGAAACATAGTTAGTAAGGAAGTATTTGAGTGGGCAGTGAATGAGCCATTGATTGTTAGAGCTTCCTCAGTAATTGCTAGATTGATGAACGACATGGTTAGCCATGAGGTAGAAAACTTAACCACGTCTATCATTATTTTAAAACATTTGGTATTACACCTTTTCTTTAGACATTTGTTGTTGTGCACAGTTTGAACAAGAAAGAGGACATGTAGCATCAGCTGTGGAGTGCTACAAGAATCAACATGGTACATCAAAGAAAGAAGCAATCAATGAATTTATGAAAGAGGTGAAAAATGCATGGAAAGATATAAATAAAGAATGCTTGACATGCAATACCACTATTCCCATGCACTTTCTTGAACGAGTTGTCAATCTTGCAAAGGTTATAAATTTATTGTATCAAGACGAAGATGGCTATACACATTCTACAACCAAGCTCAAAGATATTATTACTTCTGTGCTGATTGATCCTGTGCCATAAGGGAACTAATTTACCCATGGATCAAGAATATGTGTGTGTATATTTCACTTCCTTGATATTTAAATAAAATCTTTTTTTGGATTTTCAAGAAACAAGTAATTGAATTTATGCAAAGCATCAACTATAATAGCGTAGGTTAAATTCTCAAGTGGAGAAGACAATCAGTCAACACAATAACTTGACATTGTACCCTTAAAGGTAGAGATCAAGAGAATTAAAACTTCCTTTTTAAAAAAACATTTAAAAAGAAAAAAGAAATATGTTAGAAAAATAAAAAATCTTTAAAACTCTATCTATTTTACGCTATATCCTATTTTATACCATTCTTTCTACATTAATGTTTGAAAATAACTAGTGATGAATACCTACAACAACTCATCTCATGGTATGTAGTGGTGTCATAGCATTGATAAAATTCCACGTTGTCATAATATTGTTGAATGTAGTATCAAATCATTGCTTTACCATTTCAAAATGTATTATCAAACCTCGCCAATTCATTATGATGCTTGACGAATTACATAATTCTAAACCACAACTTGTTTGTTATGTTGATGTTTGTTATTTGTCTAATCTACATAAAGCTAAATTTCAAATAGACTATGTTTTTATATGTGGAGGAACTGTTGTTTCATCGTGTTCTACAAAGCAAACATTATTGCTACATCTTCGAATCATGCAAAAATTATACCAATCCATGAAGCAAGCCATGAATGTGTTTGGTTAAGATTCATGCCTCAATACATCGGAGAGACATGTGGTTTATCTTCAGACAAAAAATTTTCAAAAATAATTTATGAAGATAATATTGCATGCATAACTCAATTACAAGAAGGATATGTGAAACAAGATCGCACAAAGCATATCTCACTGAAAATTTTCTTTACGCATGATGTTTAGAAAAATTGTGATATTGATGTACAACAGATCTGTTCAAGTGATAATTTGGCAGACTTGTTCACAAAAGCATTACAAACTTCAACATTTAAAAGACTAGTCCATATTATTGGAATGCGTCGGTACGAAGGTAATATGTAATGATCAGAGAGAGTGTACAAGGAACGATATACTCTTTTTCCTTCTCTGACATGCAAGAGGGAGTTTTATAAATCTCATTATTTGTATGTCCATTGAACTTCTATCAACTCCCATAACCACGTTTCCGATTATAATTTCTAAGAACACTTAATTTCTAGTAACCTCCTAATCAGGTTGATTGATAAAAAATTACATGTTTATATATATAATTATATGTATCTATAGGTCTTATTTCATCCCTATAAATAGGGGTTAGATATGTATATTTGAGTACGGATATGAATCATATATATATATATATATATATATATATATATATAAAAGATATAAAAAACAACTCTCTTTTTTTATCTTCATTGATTTCTATCTGATTTGTTTTTTTGTAAATTTGTTTTATTAGTAATAGTTTTATAAGAGAGTGTTTGTTTTATGTTATTAATTAAATAAAAAAGTTACTTTTTATTATGGATTACAATAGAATATGTGAAGAATAATAGAGATTAATTAATAAATAATTAAAAAGAATTAAAGGCATTAATTTAAATAGATATGAATTAAGGTAAGAATGATAATTATTCTAATAGCTAAAAAACAAATTAATAAAAAGAGAGAAATGAAAGATCAATTGAGGGCAGAGGAGGCAGTAGACAATATTCCAAACCGTAAGAATTTTCTCATTCTTTATTTAATTATTATTAGGATTACATAATTAATGTATGATTATTTTTATCAATATTTTTTGATATTGTGTTTTTTTTTATTTTAATCAAATCAAATAAACTATTATAGTAATATAATCAAATCAAATAAACTATTATAGTAATATAATCAAATCAAATAAAATATAAATAAATCATTAAAAAGATAAATACAATATAAAAAAAATATTGATAAAAATAATCATAAATTAATTATTTAATAATTAAGAATCTAAAAAAATTTAAAGTTTTATGATTGATGTCAAGAAGTGTTGCTCGGATGGTAAGTACCTGATAACTCTAAAATAATAGAGTTATTCACGTAAGTTTTGCTCAAATTTTGCTTTTAAATGAATGAAGTTATGCATAAATCGGAGTTAAAATGCATCTTGTTGTTATTCTTTCCCTTTTTACGAAAAATATGGTTTTAATATCCAATCTTTTTAATTTAATTTAATTTAATTAATTTCCATTTTTTTTTGGGAATTGAATTTACCTATTTGTTATTGGGGATTTAATTAAAATTCACCGATTTATTTTTTCAGTTATTTTCAGAAATTATTTAAGATATATTTTAATTAAAATACGTGGTAGTTGCAGCTTAATACTCGAGAGAATCCTGCAGCATGGAGGAAAAAGACAAAGAAATCAGTAGTCAAGCTGGAATTAATTTTTGGATTATTCACATTTTATTTACTGGATATTAAGAGAAAATTCCGGAATTATGGACAGCTCGCGGGATCAAGCTGGATTTCGGGAGCAAGGAGAGATACTATATATACTTCAAGAAACCGAGAGAAAGAGGGATTTTGGTCTTACTCATTTTTAATAGCACAGAAGAAAATCAGCAGTACAGTTTTAATATTCTTTTTAGCGTACATTAATTTTGTTTAGGGAAAAACCCGAGAGGAAGCAGGGTGACTTGCGAAGGATTCATCAACTGAGCAGAAGAGAAGCCGCGACATCAGTCAGAGGGGAATAACAGTGGGCAATCGTGATTAAACCGATTTGGGCAGTAGGGTGATCTCAGACCCGAGTAATTCTCTGCCCATTTCTTCATTATTGTTCATTGTCTTGTATAAACTCTTACTTGAATGTTGGGTATGAGTTGGTGGCGAATTTAGGGATTAATTAAACTTGTTTTGTAATAGAATTACTCACTATGACCATAGGAGCATTTTATTTCATTACTTTAATTACTGGATTTCGTTATTCCCAGTATTGAATATGTATTTATAACCTGAAGTTGCTGTGGCTTAGTTAAGTATGAACATGTTGTTGACACTGTTTTGAATACGATGATGAATATGTTGTAGCATTGTTCTCTGTTTTTATGATTAATGCTTGTATGAGGTATGCTTGATTTACTCATTTAATTACTTAAAAAGACATACGATAAACTGCGGTTACGACTGTCCAGTTTATACATCGAACTAGTATCTATCATTCTAACCGAAAGGGAGCTAGTTGACAAAATAATTAAGTGGCACTAGCTTGAGTAGCATGACCGTGCGCTCAATACTGCATGGGACATGACCAAATTTCCTAACTAGTGTTGCTTTAGACCACGGTACTTTGTACTCCATGAAATGATGTTATCGAGGCTATAAACTAGTAAGTCAAGTAATTTGGCTAAAATCATATCGCTGTAGCATTGATCTGGAAACTAAAAGCATGTTCTGTATGTTTAGATTCATCTCTGGTTTGTACTTACATTTTGGGCTTGAATGCAATGAGGAAGCAAAAATCACTCCTATTGTTCTCGAAGTCCGGATGAAGAGAGATGAGATTGATAAATGTACGGTAAGGAGAGTTTTAGTGGACATGGAAGCCACCAAAAACATCATGTACCTTCAATGTTTTAAGAAGATGGGCTTAAAGGATAATCACCTCAAGGCAAGCCAGATAGTTTTAGAGGGGTTTACCACTCACAAAGTACCAATCAAAGGGACAGTAAAGGTACAAGTAACCCTGGGCGATGGAGAAAAAGTACGAACAGAGGAAATCAAATTTTACGTGGTAGACATAGATTCTCCTGACAACGTGATACTAGGAACTCCTTTTCATGCAGCTTTTGACCTTGTTATCTCAACATCCCATCAGCAAGTAAAATTCAACACCCTACGAGGTGTAGGCTTCGTCAAAAGTAGTCCCCGAAGTCTTCTAGGACAAATCATGAAAATAAAAAGAAAGAGAGAAGAGTTAGTTGAAATTTGCCCCCTTAATTCTGTGGTTGTCAACAATGATCAAAGGATTCGGAGGATACTTGAGAAACAAATCTTGGACCTAGTCAGCGAGGTCACACGGGACAAGGAGTTTAACGAGATAACCATTAACCCGAAGTATCCTCAGCAGCGCATCAAGATTGGAAGGGAAATTCCAAATACTCTTCTCCAAAATATCATTGATTTTCTAAAAGCTCACCAAAATAGCTTTGCCTGGTGTATGGAGGACATGCTAGGTATCGATACCTCGATTGCAGAGCACTTGCTCAGCATATTTGCCACATGCCACCCTGTGAAGCAAAAGCCTAGACAATTCGGAGATGAAAAGATGCAAGAAATGAAAGAAAAGGTGGAAAAGCTAATAAAGGTTGGGTTTATTCGCTATGTCAAATACCCCACATGGTTGGCAATGTGGTGATGGTAAAAAAAGCAAACGGAAAATAGAAGATGTGCGTTGATTACACTAGCCTTAACAAAGCCTGACCCAAAGAATGTTACCCGCTACCCCGGATCGATGCACTTGTGGATTCAACAACAGGATATGAATTCTTAAGCTTCATGGATGCCTTCTTCGGATATCATCAAATCAAAATGAGTCCAAGCGACCAGGTACACACTTTGTTTCCAGCTGCAAGGGTCATATATTGCTACAATGTTATGCCATTTGGGTTAAAGAATGTAGGGGCCACTTATTAGCTAATGATGAACCATATCCTCCAAGGTCAAAGAGGGAGAAATATAGAAGCTTATGTAGATGATATGGTCCTTAAGACCAAGCGAGGAGCTTCGCACCCAGAGGATCTGGAGGAAACGTTCTCAAACCTGTCAAAAATTAACCTCAAATTAAATCCCATGAAGTGCACCTTCAGGGTAATGTCTGGAAAATTTCTTGGTTTCATGACATCTGAGCGGGGAATCGAGGCAAATCCAGAAAAGTTGGAAGCTATAGTCTGGCTCACGGAGCCCCGATGTGTCAAAGATGTTCAACGTTTGAATTAGTGTATCGCTACCTTTTCAATTTGAATATTCTTAAAAATAAGTAATAACTTTTCAAGAATTTACTAAAAGATCCCAAAACATTATTCAATAAACAATCAATATAATAAAGAAATTTAATAATATCTTAGCTTTATAATCAACCTCAAATATCCAATACTTTTAAAAATAATTCAATCAACTTAACGGAACTTTAAAGATAACTTCAAATATTAAATATCTTTAAAAGAATAATAATAATAATAATAAATCAATCATTCTATTATAAATATGAATAAGAGAAATGCTTAATAAAAAGATGATTAACTGAGGTAAAAAATGAAAGGCAAGTGAGACCTATTTATAGACTTACAAATCAATAAATAGACACTCACGTAACCAGTACATTTAACACTATCTAATACTTATATTAACTACTCACTAAATAACTAAGGTTGTTGCAATGACCTCCATCATTGATGACATCTATGATGTCTATGGAACTCTTGATGAACTTCTTCCTTTTACCGAAGCAATAGAAAGGTATGTATATCTACTTTCAAACTTCGCACTATAATAATATAATTGTTTTAAAAAAACTTTGTTACAATATAACAAGAAATCACACCGTTTAATAACCTTGATTTCCTTAATATGAGCAATAACTGATGATTTTGTTGATGAACTTAATTAGATGGGATATTAATGGCATTAATGCCATATATGAAGTGCCATTGTACCTAAGACATTTTTTCAAGGCCTTGCTCGATGTTTACTCAGAAATGGAGATTGAATTAGCCAAAGAAGCGAAATCCGACCTGGTCAAGTATCCAAAGAATGAAGTAAGTTTTCCAGAAATAACTAATCTAGTCAAAATTATATAATTGTTAAATAGTGTTAATTACTAATTTAACCCTATAACCTATTAGGTGAAGAAATTAGTGAGATCATATCTCAATGAAGCATATTGGTTTCACAATTCCTATGTACCAACAATGGAAGAGTACATGAAGGTTGCCTTGTCCCTAGTGGATACATGATGGTATCTACAACTTCCTTTATTGGCATGCCCGAAAATCTAATTAATAAAGAAGTATTTGAATGGGCAGTGAATGAACCATTAATTGTTAGAACTTCCGCACTAATTGCTAGATTAATGGATGACATGGCTGGTCATGAGGTAAACCTCATCTTCCCTTAGCTTTATATGTATATATACTTCTTTTTTTTTGTTAAAGAATCTGGTATCTAGAGCGATCACGACTCCGACTAAACCAGATTCTGTTCGAATTGTGCCCGCAGAGTCCAACTCTTAATCGGGAAAGACCTCACCCGAAATCTTGAAATGACACTTACAACAAGAATCGAATTGAGACTTTGCGTAACATTCACAATGCACTTTCCCATTATACAAAACCCCTTAACTGTATATCTTCTTTAACTTATTTTGTATAATACTTTCGGTGCACACAGAAAGAACAGGAAAGGGGAGATGTGGCATCAGCTGTGACATGAATCAACATGGTGCAACAAAGAAAGAAGTAGTCAATGAATTTATGAAAGAGGTGAAAAATGCATGGACATCATTCCCTTTCAATGTTTTTGCCACTTGACTTGTTTCTGGAATTATAGCTGTCATATTACTCCTTTAAACGTAGTTAGTTCTTCTTGTGATATAACTCTTAACATCATTCCCTTTCAATGTTCTTAATCCTTAACTTGCTTCTGCAGTTCTAGCTGTCAAATTACTCCTTTGAACCTAGTTAGTTCTTCTTGTGACATTACTCTTTACATCATTCTTTTTCAATGTTCTTGCTCCTTGACATGCTTCTGCAGTTCCAGCCGTCAAATTACTCCTTTGGATGTAGTCAGCTCTTCTTGTAACATTACTCTTAACATCATTCCCTTTGAATGCTCTTGTTCATTGACTTGCTTTTGCGGTTCTAGCAGTCAAATTACTCCTTCAACCGTAGTTGGTTCTCTTGTAACATTACTCTTAACATCATTCCCTTTCAATGCACTTGCTCCTTGACTTGCTTCTACATTTTTAGTCGTCAAATTACTCCTTTTAACGTGGTTAGTTCTTCTTGTGACAGTACTCTCAACATCATTCCCTTTCAATGCTCTTGCTCTTTGACTTGCTTCTGCAGTTCTAGCCGTCAAATTATTCCTTTGGCTATAATTAGTTCTTCTTGTAATATTACTCTTAACATCATTCTCTTTCAATGCTCTTGCTCCTTGATTTGTTTTTGCAGTTCTAGTCGTCATGTTACTCCTTTGAACGTGATTAGTTCTTCTTGTGAATGAACTGCTATTAACATTATTTACTTTCAGTGTTCTAGAATGGTTTTCAACTTTCATACTAGATACATTTGTCTCCCAAATGATTCTAGCTTCACATTTCCAACAAATCCAATCCAATGTATGCGGTTGAACTCTAATAACCAATAACTTTGTATATAGAAAATAAAGTAGTATATACTAAAATAAACATAGAAGTAAGTTAGAAAGAGAAATAGGGGTAAATGGAAACTTGTTTGCACTCTGCACAATAGACAAATAAGACAAAGGTATCTAAAAGAAAAATAAAAATTATCAATAAATGAATTAAAATGAATATATGACGTAAAAAATGCAACAATAAAGATGGAGGCTAAAAGAGAACCTTTATTCCCTTATGCATGAAGCACACTTGACTCTTCAACGGATAATTCCTCATCATGCCCTTAACAACCCTTCAAAAGCAAAACACAGATGATAGAGGCATTGGAATCGGAAAGACGCTATTAAGGCATTGCTACCACAAGACACCTGGGAAGAGGGTGAGAGAGGGATAATAGAGAGAGAAGTCTCCGCCGCCATGTTCTAACCGAGAAGTCTCCGCTGCCATCGCGATATAAAACCCTAGGGAGAGAAAAATTCTAGAGAGAGAGAGAGTGGGTTTTTAAATATTATTATTTTAAAAATATCTGAACATTTTTTATTTTTTATTTTGATAAAATGGACTTTTTTGTTTTTTAACTTGGGCTCATACTTCAAATTCCACGTGCTTTTATCAAATTCCAATATATATATATATATATATATATAAGGAAAAATAGACTTATTTAATATCAATATTATTTTTGTTGAACCAATGAGTCTCTAGTTTTTTATTAATTGAAAAAATGGAGTCCAAATTTTGTTAATTTTGAGTTATCAAAATTTACGGTCCAAACACATAAATTTCATACATTATATTTTTATCATTTAAAAATTTTTTAATTAACTCAAAACTTAATGAAACTTTCAATTATTTAATCGAATTGATTATGAATGACAATATATGGAAATTAAAAGAAAAAAAAAGAAAAAAAAAGTAAAATTTAATAATAAAAGAGTTTGAAATAAGATAAATTAAATTAGACTAAGAAAAAAAAAACATTTGGCAAAATAAGACAAATAGTGTGATTCAACAATTCCTAATAGACAAATTGTTTATTTCCTATATTAGAAAAGGAATGATCATAGTTCTTGCTTCTTTTGTTGAAATAAAGATATTTGATTATGTTGTGACTTCCCCAAAATTTATCAAAATATAATCTTCTTAAATCATTCGAACTTGTGATGAAAGTCAATTCAGGATAATACAATAAATCCTTTGTTGTTTCATCCAAGGAGAAAATAAATGCCTTAAGCTTGATTTGTTCTTCAAGAATCTCATGAGGTTTACAAAATAAACTATATGAAATTCTTATAGATATTTATGAGGATGTTCACCCGCAAATCCATGAATCTTAGATAATAAATGTGTTAAACAAGATTTAAGTTCCATAATTAGTATGCACTTGAGGATATTGTAAATTCATATTAGGAGCTACTGATTCTTCAAGTGTCTCACCATCATTATTATTTTTTTCAACCATATTCTCCTTCTTGCTAGAAAAAAAAGAAACAACTTTTTTTTTTACATATATATAAACTTTTAAAAGATATAGATCACTTTTAAATTGCAGCAATTCTGGAACCATACTTACAGACTAATCCGTCCTCGGTCGGTCTCATCACTTAACTTTGTAAAATAATCAAAATATGTACTTTTAATAACAATAGGTTTCACAAGTGAACCATCTAAAATTCTTACTTTTTTCTTCTGACAATATTATTAAATTATTTATAACAAGTAATCAATAAGAGATTAAAGATAAGATGGTATGTTACGATTTTTCATATAAAAAATAAATAAATAATTGTATTCGAACAATTTAAAAACCCTTAAGGAAAATTTTACAAAAATCTCGTAAGTGATATTAAAGGATTATTAAGTTTGTACGAGACATGTCACTTCTTAGTTCACGGGAAAGAAGATATTTCAGAGGAAGCATTAATATTTACGACAACCCAACTCCAATCCATGCTATCAAACTCTAGTGGTTTGCCAATTGAGACTCAAGTTGACCAAACTCTAAAGCAACCAATTCATAAATTATTGAAAAGACTGGGAGCTAAATTATTCATACTAGGATAACGAAGCACATAACAAAATAATACTCAATTTTGCAAAATTGGACTTCAATATGCTCCAAAGACAACATGAAAAAGAGCTCAGTGAACTTACAAAGTTAGTTGGTTCACTAAATTTAAATTTTTGCATGCTTGCATGTGTGAATGATACTAATTATTTGTTTGAAATTCATGTCTCCTCAGATGGTGGAAAGACTTAGATTTTGGATCAAGCTTACCATTTGCTAGAGATATATTGGTGGAGAGTTATTTTTAGACACTAGGAGTGTACTTTGAGCCCAACTATTTTATTGCAAGAAGAATAATGACCTCCATCTCTTGATGAACTTCTGCCTTTCACCGAAGCAATAGAAAGGTATGTATATCTACTTTCAAACTTCACACTATAATAACATAATATTTTTAAAAAACCTTGTTACAATATAGTAGCCATTGTACCTAAGACATTTTTACAAGGCCTTGCTGGATGTTTACTCTGAAATGGAGAATGAATTAACCAAGGAACGCAAATTCTACTTGGTAAATTATCCAAAGAATGAAGTAAGTTTTCCCTCAATTTACTAATCTAAGTCAAAATTATATAATTGTTCAAGTGTAGAAATTATTAATTTAACCCTATAACCTATTAGATGAAGAAATTAGTTAGAGCATATCTCAATGAAGCTTATTGGTTTCTGTAGGGGTTACAGAGTGCGGAAGCGAAATAAACTCAACCAAAGATTATGAGAAATTAATAAAGCGGTAAAATTAACACCAAGATTTTTAGGTGGAAAAATCCTCTTTAAATAGAGGTAAAAAACCACCGGCGAGAGAGCCAAAAATTCCACTAAATTTGATAGGAGTACAAAATATTTTCTTCAGGCTAACAAGATAAAATAGCCCTTTACAGATTATCTACGAGTATAGAAATACTCAACTAAGAAGTAGAGAAAAGAAGAAAATATAAGGGGGGGGAGAGAAAGAGAAGATTAGAAATTCTCTCTTTGGCAGAGGAAGAAACGAGGTGAAGGCTTATCTCAAATTGCCTTGATGTATCACGTATATATATACAAGTTGGAAGGCCACAAATGTTGAATAAATGTATATATATATATATATATATATATATATATATATATATATATGGCCAACAATTCTTGAATGTATTGTATAGCCACCAATCTTTGAACGTTGATCAATTCCCAGTTGCCAATTTTGAAAGGAGAGCACAACAAATCTCCACCTTGATCTCCTTTTGATCGGAAATACTCTCTCGTCATAAAATCCTGCTAACAATGACTGATACCTGCTAAGTCCAAGCAATGATCGAACTTAGCGGCTCTGGAGGGAATTCTCGATGGATCCCAAAGATCTGAATGGATGTAATCCAAGGTACCTTTGGTCCTTTGAATGGCTTTTGAAAAACTAACCTTTCTCTGCTTAACAAAAATGCAATGCTTGCAGGAATCGACCTTATCGGTACAATGGTTGTCAAGATAGCCTTTCCTTTTGAGAATTTGGATTCCCTTTTCACTCATGTGGCTCAACATCAAATGCCACAACTTCGTGTTGTCTTTGTTGGATGAGGCGACGGCTGCAGAACCTGTAACAGTTGAACCCTGCAACAAATACGAACTCCCAGATCGAATTGCCTTTAGTAACACAAGAGCTCCTTTGGATACTTTTAAAACTCCACCTTCAGCTGAGTATCTACACCCTTGAGATTCAAGAGTGCCTAGAGAAATGAGATTCCGCTTTAAATCAGGGACGTGTCTGACACCGGTCAAAGTTCTGACGACTCCATCATGTGTCTTGATTTTGATTGTGCCTTTACCGACAACTTTGCATTGGGCATCGTTGCCCATTAAGACAAGACCACCATTAAGAGATTCATAAGTGGTAAACCAGTCTCTATTAGGAGACATATGAAATGTACAACCAGAATCAAGAACCCACTCATTTTGTGACCTTTGTTCAGTACCAGAAGCAATAAAACACTCCCCATCAGATTCAGTTTCTACAAAACTAGCTTCGGCAGATTTTTCGGGTTGCTTACCCTTATCTTCTCTATTATGCTTATTTTTCAATTTATAGCACTCAGAGATTTCATGATTATTTTTCTTACAATAACGGCAATACTTAGAGTTTTTATCTCTAAATTTGGATCTGGATTGGTTTTTACCGCTAGTACCTACTTCGTGGTTTCTCCCTCTAACTACTAGTCCCTCACCCGAACTTTCAGAATGAATTTGGGTATCAAATTTTTCTTTGGACAGTAGGTTTGACTTTACATCATCAAAGCTCAAGGTAACATTATTACCATATAACATAATTTCTTTGAAGTGTTTATATGAGGGTGACAAAGAAACAATAAGTAGTACGGCTTTATCCTCTTCATCAATTTTGACATCTAAATTTTCCAAATCAATTATGATAGAATTAAATTCACCAAGATGAGATTGAATGGGAGTACCTTCAGACATACGAAGTGTGAAAAGTCGCTCTTTTAACCAAAGTTTATTTGCGAGACTTTTGGTCATGTACAAAGACTCCAATTTACTCCATATGCCGGCGGCAGTTTTCTCATTGATGACTTCCCGTAACACCTCACGGGACAAACATAATTGGATTGTGGATAACGCCTTATCGCCCATCTCTTCCCATTGTTCCTCCGTTGTAGTGGCTGGCTTCGCTGATTTGCCGGACAGAACCTTCTTTAGGCCATTCTGTGTAAGAACAGCAAGCATCTGGACTCGGCAGATAGCAAAAGAAATTTTACCATCAAATTTCTCAATGTCGAATTTCATCGACATTTTTAATAGAAAATCCCGGTTGAATTATTATGGCTTTGATACCAATTTGTAGGGGTTATAGAGTGCGGAAGCGAAATAAACTCAACCAAAGATTATGAGAAATTAATAAAGCGGTAAAATTAACACCAAGGTTTTTAGGTGGAAAAATCCTCTTTAAATAGAGGTAAAAAACCACCGGCGAGAGAGCCAAAAATTCCACTAAATTTGATAGGAGTACAAAATATTTTCTTCAGGCTAACAAGATAAAATAGCCCTTTACAGATTATCTACGAGTATAGAAATACTCAACTAAGAAGTAGAGAAAAGAAGAAAATATAAGGGGGGAGAGAAAGATTAGAAATTCTCTCTTTGGCAGAGGAAGAAACGAGGTGAAGGCTTATCTCAAATTGCCTTGATGTATCACGTATATATATACAAGTTGGAAGGCCACAAATGTTGAATAATATTATATATATATATATATATTATTATATATATGGCCAACAATTCTTGAATGTATTGTATAGCCACCAATCTTTGAACGTTGATCAATTCCCAGTTGCCAATTTTGAAAGGAGAGCACAACAGTTTCACAATGGCTATGTACCAACAATGGACGAGTACATGAAGGTTGCAGTTGTCTCGGATGCATACATGAAGGTTGCACTTGTCTCGGATGCATACATGAATGAGCCATTAATTGTTAGATTAATGGACGACATGGCTGGCCATGAGGTAAACCTCATCTTCCCTTAGCTTTATATATATATATATATATACTTTTTTTTTGTTAAAGCATCTGGTATCTAGAGTGATCACGACTCCGACTAAACCAGATTCTGCTCGAGTTGTGCCCACAGAATCTAACTCTTAGTTGGGAAAGACCTCAGCCTGACTCTTGAAATGACACTCACAACAATAATAGAATTGCGACTTTGCGTAACATTGGCAATGTACTTTCCCATTATACAATGCCCCTTAACTGTATATCTTCTTTAACTTATTTTGTATAATACTTTGGGTGCACACAGAAAGAACAGGAAAGGGGAGATGTGGCATCAGCTGTGGAGTGCTACATGAATCAACATGGTGCAACAAAGAAAGAAGCAGCGAATGAATTTATGAAAGAGGTGAAAAGTGCATGGAAAGATATAAATAAAGATTGCTCGACATGGAAAGAGGTGAATCTTGCAAGGGTTATAAATTTATTGTATCAAGATGAAGATGTCTATACGCATTCCAAAACCAAGTTAAAGGATATTATTATTTCTGTGCTTATTGATCGTGTACCATAAAGGAACTAGCTTACCCATGGATCAAGAATGGAGCATTGTTTTATATATATGTGTGTATATTTCCCTTCCTTGATATTTAAATAAAATCCTTTTCTGGTTTTTTCAAGAAACAAGTAATTGAATCCATGCAAAGCATCAACTATAATTGCATAGGTTAATTCCTGAAGTAGAGAAGACAATCAGTCAGGTAATAACTTGACAATGTACCTTTTAAGGTAGAGATTAAAAGAATTAAAATTTCCTTTTAAAGAAAAAAGAAAATGAAAAATGGTAGAAAAATTAAAGTTTTGAAAATAACTAGTGATGGATACTTGGTTCCAGAGAAAGTTCGAACTCTTAATCATCCGTCTTTAAAGAATTATTTTGGAGTCCACTTGCCAACTCTCTTAAACTATTGGGTTAGTGATGGATACTTTATTGTACTCATCTCTTGGTCTGTAGTAGTGTCATGGCTTTGATAAAATTCCATGTTATCATAGTATTATTGAATGTAGTATCAAATCAATGAAGGGTGATTTCAAATCATCACATGATAAATGTACCATTTCTCTGTATAATTATAGCCCCAAACATTGCTTTATCATTTCAAAATCCATTATCAAAACCTCACCAATTCATTATGGTGTTTGATGAATGCCAATTGTTTGATAGAGACAAAAGGTATTGTGGTAATTATGAGGGCAACTTGTTTGGAGTTCCATCGAAATAATGCAACAAAAAATAGTTCTATAAATATCACTCAATACATTTTTCTGTCGCCCAAGGAATATTTATGTGTATGAATAAATATTGATGTCCCATCTTTTCTTGACTCTATATGAATAAATTTTTTTATTTTTTATTTTAGCTTACACATCATTTGGATCTAACCACTCTCATAACTTATTTATTCTCAAAGAATTTGGTCATGAGTTCAATAAATTTAAAGGCTCATGTGATATTGTTTTCCTCCCCTTACTTTGAAATGGGTGCATGTCAACCCTATAACATAAACCTTGTTCCATTAATGTGCTATTATGAGAATTTTAACCAGAGTTAACTCTCATCCTATGGGACTTTTAACTAGAGCTAAAACAAAATCATTCCTAAAATTCCTTTAATTGATGCACTTGACAGCCAATGGTGTACTCCGATGATAGAAGAATAGAGAACTATTTTTTTCTTTTTCTTCTTCATATCTATCCAATGGTGCATTCTCCATAAAAGAGGTTCACCACTTTTATAGGAGAAACCTCCCTTCTCCCTGTTGGGCGTGAATATTCCCACAAGGTTGGGCTCCCACCACTTAACTTTATATTAGTATGATATTATCCGTTTTGGGCCTAAACCCTCACAATTTTGTTCTTAGATAACCACCCAAAAAACTTCATACTAATGGAGTTAGTGGTATTCTTATAAGTTAGTCACCTCTAGCATTATCTTCAAATGTGAGACATGAGTGGACTCCCTAATACTCCTCCCCTCAAACCAAGGACCACATACTCGTGTTCTTCCCTAGAGGGACAATCATCTTGCATCGTCTGCAAGACACTGACTCTCTACATCTGGCATAAGCAAGCCCTCTAACCTTAGACTCTGATACCACTTGTTGAGCTCGAATTGGCTGTCCACCACTTAACTCCATATTAGTATGATATTGTTCACTTTGGGCTTAAGCCCTCACGGTTTTGTTCTTGGGTAACCACCAAAAAGGCCTCATACTAATGGAGTTAGTGGTATTTTTATAAGCTAGTCACCTCTAGCATTATTTTCAGATCTGGGACATGGGTTGAGATCCCAACACTCTTCAGATGTGGGACTTTGATTGATATCCTCACAATCCTCCCGCCTCATAGTGGGCACTTGATGATAAGAAAAAATAATTTATTTTTATTTTTTAAAGAGAATTTTAATTCTCCTAATCTCTACCTTAAAGGTACAATGTCAAGTTATTGTACTGACTGATTTTCTTCTCCACAACACGATTTGACCTATACAGAAATAAAGGTATTGTGTGATATTTATAGAACTATCCAAGATGTCTATTTTTTTTTTGTTGCAATCGAACATGCATGCATTATTCCAATATGGAAGTAGGAAAACGTGGAAGCTTACATTGATTATCCTTTCCATTACCCCAAATATTTTTTGTCTCTTATAACATTTTTCTGAATCAAATAATTAGTGTTGTAGAAATGACAAAGCTATGTTTGGGGCTATGTATAGTACATTTACCAGTGATTTGATACTCGTCTTCTCCACTTGAGGATTTAACCTATGCTATTATAATTGATAGGGCTGAAACTTGTTTAAGTATTTTTATATTAGTGGATAATTGCTCAATATTAAAGTAGTTTATTCAATGTTAGTGGATGAGTAAGTTACCATAGTTATGGTTAGTTACTTACTAGATAGTTAATATGAGTAATGAGATAGAGTTATATGTAGAGGTTATGTAAGTTTATAAATAGACTCCACTTATCTTTCATTTTTCAATCAATAAAGTTAATCATCTTTTTATTAAGTATTTCTCTTATACATATTTCAAAAAATTGGTATCAAAGTCTTATTCTTAAGGGATCTATGATTGAGTGTGCGAGGTTATTAAGTCATGAAAAGTTCTAGTTTCTCCTCTTCAATTTCTTCTTCAATTTTTTCACCAGTTTTTGATGGAAATAACTACCAAGTTGGGACAACTCATATGGAGGCGTATAAGGAATCTTTGGATATTTGGTAAGCAGTGGAAGAGGATTAAGAAATTCCACCTCTTCCAAATAATCCTACCATGGCGTAAATCAAATTGGAGATGGAAAATAAGAAAAAAAATCGAAGGCAAATGCATGTTTATTTGCTGCAGTTTCATTTACTATTTTCGCTCGAATTATGACTTTGTAGTCAACATAAGTGATATGGAATTATTTAAAGTCCATGTATGAAGGAAATGAAAGAATCAAAGGAATGCGTGTAGATGCGTTGTTTTGGTAGTGCCCTAAAGATAGGGTTTATAACAAATGTAAATTATGTAGAGTTAAGGACTTTAGTTAGGGACATAGCAAATAGAGTTGTCACTTAATCAAATAGAATCTAAGGCACAATACCTATCGTGTAGCTAGTCATATGGTAGCATCAATAATTTTACATTTTGTAAATATCGATTGTCTTAAAAACGTGGCAATGACTTGTGTAGCATCTATTATTTAGTTTCATAATCTAGTGAAGTGATTTCTTAATATAAAGGAATGATTTGATTACAATCCCTATTCAAATAGATATTTTCGAGGAAAATTCATAAGAAGGTTATTGTTTTAAATTCCTTCTTGTAAAATAATTTTTCTTGAATGTTTGTTTTTAAGAGTTGTGTTCACCATAAGAAGCTTGAGATTCAAGTACTTGAACTTAATTTTTATTGATTGTTTTGAGAGATTGGATTCCTAAGTCTTCTCCACCGTAAGAGGCTAAGGATCCAAAGGATTGAGGTTATTGGTAAACAATTTACAAGATCTTCTTTGTTAAGTGCTAAGGAGTTGAAAAGGAAAAAAGAAAAGGATAGATGATTTCTTGTCGCTAAAATATCAATACCATCTAAATACTCTAAATACTAATGTGGCTAAAAACAGATTCTTTAATTAGCTTAAATAATAATCACATTAATTATTCACCTCATCTTTCAGAACGAGAACTCTTACCATTGGTTGTCATATTTGTATTTAAGAGGAAAAAAAAAAACTCATCAGAACTTACATTGGAACCATAAGCATTACAATAATAAATCATTAATTAAATAAAAAGTCACATATTCATCAAATAATTGTAAACAAATAATATATTCAAAAACATAATCGATCAATCATCAATTATTGACTAATTTAATCTTTATAGAATAATAATTTAAATACTAATATAATAATGAAATTCAAACACTTATTTTATCATTTAACCTATTATACATATTCAGTCATCGTAAACATAAGCTCTAATACCGAAATCAAGACATAACATAACAACATTCTCTCTCCTTTTTATTTATTTTTTCCCTTTAAGATGGCAAATCTCGTATATATAATCAATCAAATACTTAAATAAATTCTTATTTTTAAAAAATATAAAATAATTCAATATCCAATAGCAAATTAAATTATCTAACTACACTCAACAACGAATTAACAAAATAAATACAAAGCTAATTCAATCATCTCATTTTATTTTACTTGCTTTTGATATGTTGGAACATAAATAAATACAATGTTAATGAGTTATTCAACTGAATTCACTTTCTAATTTTATACTCGTTAAAAAATGACCATTACATTTAAATTTAGGTAAGATAAGGAAAACAGTATTACATGAGCTTTTGAATTTATTGATTGAGAATAAATAGGTTATCAGAATAGTTAGATACAAATTAACTGTAAGTTAAAAAAAAGGGAAAAAAAAGGATCCCTCTTTGCCCTTAACAAAAGATGGGATATCAATATAGAGTTATGTAGCGTCTAGTCCATACATATACGGAACATGAATATAATACTTTATTTGGATGGTTACTATGTATTCCTTTGGCAACAAATATTTATAGAACTGTCCAAGATGTCTAATTTTTTGGTTGGAATCGAACATGGAAGTAGGAAAACGTGGAATCTTACATTAATTATTTCTACCATTACTCCAAATATATTTTTGTCTCTTATAGCATGGTTTCTGAACAGCTGACGCCACTATCAAACAATTGGTGAGGTGGAAATGACAAAGCAATGTACATTTATCATTCAACAATACTATGATAACATGGAATTTTATCAAAGCTATTACACTACTACAAACCAAGAGATGAGTTGTCATAGATGAGTACAATAAGGTATCCATTGCTAGATATTTTTAAAAGTTAATGAAGAAAGAAGAGTATGAAATGGAACACAACTTATACCAAATGATTATAACAGATGAAGGAGTTTTTGTAATACTCTGACCCCACCTAAATCAAGTAGTTATTATGAGTTTCTAATTAAATTAATAAATAGTAAATTTATTATTATTATTATGGGTCAAATTAGAATATATGACGAATATTAGGGACTAATCAATAAAAAACATAAATGTTTTAATCTAAATACGTTTCTTTAAAAAAATATATGAATGAGTTTTTAGGTACGTAAATTTAAAAAAAAAAAAGAGAGAGATGAATATTGTAGAGAAGAGGCGGACGATTTGTAAGATAGGGTTTGGAAAAAATTATAAAGAAAACGAAAGAGACAGTTATAAGAATGATTGTCAAGTTTTACCTTAAGAGTTATTATACATTTCTAAACCAAAAAGTTGCTAGGGAGAAAAAGAATAAGGGTTTTCTTAATCTCTAGAAGTGGGTGAAAAAGGTAAATTCTTTTTAGTATTTTTTATTACGATGAGATAACAAGATCATATGATTAAGATGTAATTATAGATTAAGTTCTAATTTTTATTAGTAGACTTTTGGTAGAGTCTGAAGGTGATTTAGGAATAGAAACTTAAAATGATTTGAATCTACGTAAGTAATCAACCAAAGTAGGTGCACGATCCTTCTTAGTTTTTTTATTTACTGTAATCGAATATTTTTTTTTAAAGACATTGAATTTGAAGGATATAAATTTGGAATGATATTTTTGAAACTCTGTATGAAGATTTTGAACAAGTTCTAAGATTTTGGGCAAATTTTAATTTGTGAAAAATATAGCATTTTGAATTAGTTTTTTGTTTCGTAGATGTGATTTTTTTTTAATGTTAAGTAAAAGTTTGTTTTTTTTTTTAGTTCTGGTCAATAAAAATTTTGAATTTTATAAATTTAAGTTTTCTTATATTTTGTTTAGTGTTCTGATTTTTTTTTTAAAAGAATCTTTAGACTATTTTTATTAAATACGATTAACAGACATTATGAATTGTTATAAGCAAGATTTTTTTATTAAATAGATATAGTTATTTTTATATATATATATATAAATATATTATTTTTTCAATAAGTATTTTATATTCTTTTATTTATGTTACTAATATAAAAATATATATTTTTTATATTTTTAATTCAGTGTATTTTTTGAAATATGTTCACAAACTGTATTATATATCGTTCTGACCAAATTCTTTTCTATATGTATATTATTTTAAATTAAGTTTTGATTGAATTATTATTTTAAAATAAATGATATTTTCCTTATTCCTAGTATTATTAAATATTTTAGAATGTTAAATGTTTTACAATGAAGTTTTATAAAAGTTATATGTAGATTTTTTATAATCTCTAATTTTATTGGGGATTAACTAGACGGATAAAAATGGGAAGAACATGTTCCACCATGTATAAGATTATCCATTGGCATGGACAAAAAGTCGCCCAAGTATAAGTAAGGTGGTTTCCTAACGAGTATAAAATTAGGAATTAATATGAGTTAGACGCATTTCCGAAACATTCAAATTATTTTCCCAAAAGTCAAAGAAAAAAAAAATAAAAAAACAAGATATGGATTGAAGGACCTTTTTGTGTTTATTTGCTCAATGTAGATTTTAAATGAAGTTTTACTGAATATTTGATCTTTGTTTTGCCTTTTTCTGATTTAAAGATAAAGGTACTACAAAGTATTCTTACTATCAGTTTTCTTAAAAAAATTTATATATTTTTTTTCAATTAAACTAGAATTTGTTTTTTCAGGGTATCATATTAGAGAAGATAGTACTAATGACTCCACAAGAAAATGGGTAGTTGAAAGAATAAACAGAACTATCACCGAAATCATTTATTATATGCTAAGAATACTTTGGAAGCTAATTTAGAGGAAGATAGACTGCGTAAAAAATTAGAAGACGAAGCCAAAGCATTACCTGCCAAAAATAATTTTCAGGGAACATATATATTTTTTTCTCATTTAGTGGCTCCTCTAACCTGTTTTATGATTGATTTATTTACTTATTTAAAAACTTACATATGCTCTAAGTTAAGCTATGATTAGAAAGACATGAAAGTTATTTTATCTGACGCAAATGTCCTTGGAGAAGGAGAACACAAGATTATATCTTTCATAAGACGTTCAAAAAATCTTCATGGTGATGAAAAAAATGCTCAGATACTATGTTTTGGTTCAAACGACGGATTTAATCTTGTTGGCATTGGCAACCCATGAACTTTAATTTTCAGTATTGAAGAGTGTGATTATTACGAAAAATGAAGAAGGAAGATCATATGGAAGATCAACAAGGGATGTTAAATCGAAGAGATGTCAACTTCTTCATATATTTAATCTCAGAAAATGGTTGAGAGCTGATTTAATTATTTCCCAATTCAAATATTGAAATGAATGATTTTGAACGGAGACTAGATGAATTTATTTTTATTTGTTTGTATTAGATAATTAATTTATGATTATTTTTATTAATAAAAAAATTGTATTTATCTTTTTATGATTTTTTATATTTGATTTGATTATATTAGGAGAATATTTTAAATATTCTGTTTCCTCTTTATAAAGTTTATTTATTCATTTTATTGAATAGAAATCAATAAAAATTCTCAGGGATCATATTCTTTCATGGTATCAAAGCCAAGAAGCACATAGCCAAATTCATTATGAATATAACGATGACAATGAAAATAAGACTGCAGATCATCACCTTCGTTTTGACCACATATTCTACGTTCATATCTTAACGTATAAATCTAATATTACATGATAAGTGCTAATTTTATATAAAAATGTACTTTGGCAAGTGATCAATTGGTTAAAATATTTTATGGACACCAATTAGGGTGCCTAATTATCTTTACCAAGAATTTTAAACAAACTCATTTATTAATATATTTATTGGATACCTAGTTGGCAAAATTAAAAGGCTGCAAAGTTTATGACTTGTCGAACAAAAACTATTCCATTTTTCACTTACCATAAATCCAAAATATTTTGGAATAATCTGATCCAGAATATTTTGGAATAATCTCAACTCACTAAAATTCATTATTGCTATTTCTCTCTAGGGTTTGCTAATTTCAAATTAAACCTAATAATTAATAATTGATAATACTTTTCGATATTCTCATTCTCGCGATCTTCTCAGTTCCCAGAATTGCCTCTAATTTGATCGTTAGAACTTTCGGACCACGTCTTCTCAAGTTAATAGTAGCACTTCACCTTCTTGGTCAGGACTCATGTACTGTCCTATGAACAAGATAAGGCGAACCTAGTAATCTCGGGGATTTCCTAATGAAATTTCAGAATTCTGTCAAAATTGGACTAGAATTTCTCAGTGTTAGATATCCCGAACATGAGATTGAGACATAAAACAAGAGAATTGAGTGATTTTGAGCTGATAGATGCTCTATGTTGAGTAAGAAAGGATGATGAAGTAGTGTAGAGGCCTATACGTCATATAGGGGTGAACTGCAACAACAATAAGTTAAATTCCCGATGTGGGAGTTTCGGGATGGCCGTCCTGGAGCCACAGTAGCTGTTCTGGTAGGACGATCACTATGGCTTCATGGTGACCATTTCAACTTCCAGAAATTACGATTTTATCTGTCTATTTTATGCAAATCAATCCTTAAAATTTTACAAATATCAATATTAAGTAATTAAATGTTAAAAGGCTACCACGTTTATGACTTGTTCAACAAAAACTATTCCATTTTGATATACGTCAAAAACATTAAGTAATTTATATAGATATATATATATATATATATATCAAAAACAGATATTAAAGGAATTGTTTTCATTTATTAAATCCAGAATATTTTGAAATAATCTGAACTCACTATAATTCGTTATTCTTAGTTGTTTTAGAGTTTTCCAATTTCAAATCTTAATCATATGAACATAATCATCAATTATAATCCATAATACTTTTAATTATACATTCCTAATTATATTAAATAAAGAATTGAAAATTCTTACGGTTTCGAATATTGTCTACTGCCTCCACTGCCCTCTATTGATCTTTCATTTATCTCTTTTTCTTATTTTTTATTTTATTTTTTTATAGCTATTAGAATAATTATCCTTCATACCTTAATTCATATCTATTTAAATTAACGTCTTTAATTCTTTTTAATTATTTATTAATTAATCTCTATTATTGTTCACATATTCTATTTTAATTCATATTAAAAATTAACTCTTTATTTAATTAATAACTTAAAACAAACACTTTGTTATAAATCTATTATTATGAAAATGAATTTACAAAAGATCAAATCAAATAAAAACAAATCAAATAAAAATCAATGAAAAAATAGAGAAGAGATAGTTGTTTTATATATATATAAAATTCATATCGGTACTCAAATATACATATCTAATGCCAAATTTATAGGGATGAAGTACGACCTATATATACATATAATTATATATATGAACATGTGACTCTTAATCATTCAATATGAATAGGAGGTTACTAGAAATTAAGTGTTATTAGAAATTATAATTGCAAACCGGTTTATGGGAATTGATAAAAGTTCAAAGGACATACAAATAATGAGATTTATAAAATTTCCCTTTGAATATCTATTGTACAAAGAATATGCCTCATTAAAACCTTATTAGAGAAAAATCCAGTAGAAAAAAAAACCCTAGTGAAGGAAAAAGTGTATATCGTTCCTTGTACACTCCTCTTGATCATTAAATGTTACCTTTGTACTCACACATTCCAATATTATGGACTAATCTTTCAAATGTTGATCTTGGTAATGTTTTTATGAACAAGTGTGTCAAATTATCACTTGAACGGATTTGTTGTACATCAATGTCACAATCTTTCTGAAGATCATGTGTAAAGAAATGTTTTGGTGAAATATGCTTTGTGCGATCTTGTTTCATATATCATTCCTGCAATTGAGTTATACATGCAATGTTATCTTCATAAATTATTGTTGAAAGTTTTTTGCTTAAAGATAAACCACATATCTCTCAAATGTGTTGAGGCATGGATCTTAACCAAACACATTCATGACTTGCTTCATGGATTTGCTATAATTTTTGCATGATTAGAATAAGTAGCAATAATGTTTCCTTTGTAGAACATGATGAAACAATAGTTCCTCCACATGTAAAAACAGTCCGTTTACGATTGGCTTTACGTAGATCAGACAAGAAACCAACATCAGCATAACCAACAAGTTGTGGTTTAGAACTATTACATTCGTAAAGCACCATAATGAATTGGTGAGGTTTGATAATAGATTTTGAAATGATAAAGCAATGATTTGATACTACATTCAACAATATAATGATAACGTGTAATTTTATCAATGCTATGACACTACTATATACAATGAGATGAGTTGTAGGTGAGTACAAATAAGGTGTCCATCTTTATTTTTAAACATTATTGCAGAAAGAATGATATAAAATAAGATATATTGTAAAATGGATGGAGTTTTATAAATTTTTTATTTTTCTAACATTTTCCAAATTTTATTTTATAGAGAATTTCAAATTCTCCTAATCTCTACCGGGCCCAATGCCAAGTTATTGTACTGACTGATTGTCTTCTCCACTACACTATTTGACCTATGCTATTATAGTTGATGCTTTGCACGGACTCAATTACTTGTTTTCTAATTTGGTAGCTTTGGAGAGTTGATAAGGGGACTCCAAAATATTTCTTTTAGAGCCGATGATTAAATGTTCGAATTCCCTAAAAATAGTTAGCTCTATATTTAATTAGGCTAAATAATAATCCCAGTAATTATCTGCCATTATCTTTCACAATGAGAACTTTTACCATTAGTTGACATATTTGTATTTAAGAGAAACAAAAAAAACTCATGAGAACTTACATAAGAACCATAAGAATTACAATATGAAATCAAGACATAACATTGTCACATAACATAGGAACCATAAGAATTACAATAAGAAGCGTCATACATATGCTCAATGAAATACTTAAATAAATGATTATTTCTTAAAAATATAAAATAATTCAACATCCAATAGTAAATAAAATTACGTAAATACACTCATCAATTATATTAGATATAACAACCGAAATTACATATCATCCTATTAATTCCTTCAATAGAATATTTTTTCTCATAGATTATCCTTTTCGAACTCATATTCATATTAATCAATTGGTCATTGTTAAAGGATAGAACTCACTAGAACTTTCCCTTACAATTAATTAAGTATAATTAAAAAAAGAATCATCTTTAAGTGTAAATCTAACAAGTGATTTACTGAATTCAATTTTTAACTTTATACTCTTTAACAAATGATCATTACATTTACATTAAAGGAAAGTAAGAAAAAAAATATCACATGAGCCTTTAAATTTATTGAACTCGTGACTAAATCTATAAAAATAAATAGGTTATCAGAGTATTTATATACAAATCAACTGAAACTAAAATAAGAGGAAAAAGAAAAAGGATCTCTCTTTGTCCTTAACAAAAGATGGGACATCAGTCTAGAGTTAAATAGGGTCATAAATAGTAATAATTAATTCGTCAAGCACCATAATCAATTAGTGCGGTGGAAATGACAAAGCAATTTTATCATTTGGTACTACATTCAACAATACTATGATAACATGAAATTTTATCAAAGCTATTACACAACTACAAACCAAGAGATGAGTTGTCATAAGTGAGTACAATAAGGTATCCATCACTAGATATTTTTAAGAGTTAATGAAGAAAGAAGAGTATGAAATGGAACACAACGTATAGAAGATGATTATAGCAGATGAAGGAGTTTTTTAAATACTCTCACCCGACCCAAATCAGAAAGTTATTATGAGTTTCTAATTAAATTTATAAATAATAAATTTATTATTATTATTATGGATCAAATTAAAATATATGAAGAATATTAGAGACTAATCAATAAAAAAACATAAATGTTTTAATCTAAATAGGTTCAAAAAAAATATGAATGAGTTTTTAGGTATGTAAACTGAAATAAAAAAAGAGAGATGAATATTGTAGAGCAGAGGCGAAAGATTTGAAAGATAGAGTTTGGAAAAAATTAAAAAGAAAACGAAAGAGACAGTTATAAGAATGATGGTCAAGTTTTACCTTAAGAGTTATTATTCATTTCTAAACCCAAAAGTCGCTAGGGAGCAAAAGAATTAGGGTTTTCATAATCTCTAGAAGTTGGTGAAAAGGATAAATTCTTTTTAGTGATTTTGATTATGATGAGACAACAAGATCATATAATTAAGATATAGTTATAAATTATGTTCTAATTTTTATTGAATATATTGTTGGTAGAGTCATAAGGGGATTTAGGAGTAAAAACTTAAACTGATTTGAATCTACGTAAGTAATCAATCGAAGTAGGTGTACGATCCTTCTTCGTTTTTTTATTTACTATAATCGAATATTTTTTTAAATGATATTGAATTTGAAGGATATAACTTTGGAATGATATTTTTTAAACTGTGTATTAAGATTTTGAGCAAGTTTTATGATTTTGGGCAAGTTTTAATTTGTGGAAAATTTAGGATTTTGAATTGGTTTTTGGTTTGGCACCTTTGAATATTTTTTTAATGTTAAATAAAAGTTTGTTTTTTCTTAGTTCTGGATAATAAAGATTTAAAATTTTATAAATTTAAGTTTTTTGATATTTTGATATTTTGATTAGTATTTTGATTTTCTTTTAAAACAATATTTAAAATATTTTTTTGAAATTCGATTAACAGACATTATGAATAATTATAAGTAAGAATTTTATTTTATTAAATAGATATAGTTATTTTATAATATCAATATATATATATATACATATATATATATATATATATATATTTTATTTTTTAAAATGAAAAAGGAGTGTGAAACTTTTAAATGTATTGATATAAGAAATATATTAAGTATTATTTAATGAAAATATAGAAAATATTTTTTTAATAAGTATTTTATATTCTTTTATTTATGTTACATATATATATATATATATATATATATATATATTCTATATTTTCAACTGAGTGTATTTTTTGAAATATGTTTACAAACTGTATTATAAATCATTCTCAGTAATTTTTTTTATATGTATATATTTTAAAATTAAGTTTTAAGTTAGATAGAGTGTATATTTTTGTTATATAGTTTTGATTAAATTATTATTTTAAAATAAATGATATTTTCCTTATTCCTAATAATATTAAATATTTTAGAATGTTAAATGTTTGACAATGAAGTTTTATAAAAGTAAGTTATATGTGGATTTTTTATAATCTCTAATTTTATTGGGGATTAATTCGATGGATAGCAAAAGGAGGAACATGTTCCACCATGTATAAGATCATCCACTAACATGGACAAAAAGCCAACTAATTATAAGTAAGACCCTTTCCTATGAAGTTAGGAATTGATATAGTTAGACTCATTCACCAAACATTCAAATTATTGAATGACTATTTTCTATTCATTTGCTCAATGTAGATTTTAAATGAATTTTTACTGAATATTTAATCTTTATTTTGTCTTTTTCTGATTTAAAGATAAAAGTACCGTAAATGTTTTTTTTTATTAGTTTTCTTAAAAATATTTATATTGTTTTTTTTCTTTTAAATTAGAAAATTATTTTTAAAACAAAAAGATGTTTAGCCTATGAGTATTTTATACTCACTTCTTATTTTTCACAATTCACAAATGACGGTGAAGATAGTGAATTAGATGATGATTATTGGATGAATAATTTTAAATAAGAGTTTATAGTATTTCTTTTAGAATAAACTTTATATTGTTATTGGAAGCTTGAACTTTTGATTTGAGGATATATTATTGATAAAAAGTTAAAAATTTATTAATATTTTATAAATTGTTTCAAGTTAATAGTTTTACTAATTGTTTTGTTAATTAAAAGTAAGTAATTTGACATTTTTTAGAAAAATCTAGGGAATGTAGCCCTATCATTTCTTAAATTTGGAAATTTACTTAACGAATTAAGTTAAGATTCGGGGCGTGACATTCACGGTATCATATTAGAGAAGATAGTACTGATGACTCCACAAGAAAATGGGGTAGTTGAAAGAATAAACAGAACTATCACCGAAATTGTTTGTTATATGATAAGAATACTTTTGAAGCTAACGTAGAGGAAGATAGACTTCGTAAAAAATTTGAAGACGAAGCCAAAGCATTACCTGCTAAAAATAATTTTAAGGGAACATATATATTTTTCTCATTTAGTGGCTCCTGTAACCTGTTTTATGGTTCATTTATCTACTTATCTAAAACTTTAAATATACTCTAAGTTAAGCTATGATTGGAAAGACATGAAAGTTATTTTATCTGATGCAAATGTCCTTGGAGAAGGAGAACATGAAATTATATCTTTCATTTGACGTCAAAAAATCTTCATGGCTATGATAAAATGCTCGGATACTATGTTTTCGTTCAAACGATGAATTTAATCTTGTTGGCATTGACAACCCATGAACTTCAATTTTCAGTATTGAAGAGTGTGATTATTATAGAAAATGAAGAAGGAAGAGGATATGGAAGATCAACATGGGATGTTAAATCGAAGAGATGTCATCTTCCTCATATATTTATTCTTAGAAAATAGTTGAGAGCTGATTTAATGATTCTCAATTCAAATATTGAAATGGATGATTTTGAACCGAGAGTAGATGATTTTATCTGTATTTGTTTGTATTAGATAATTAATTTATGATTATCTTTATCAATATAAAAAAAATATTATATTTATCTTTTTATAATTTTTTATATTTGATTTGATTATATTACGAGAATATTTTAGATATTCTGTTTCCTCTTTATAAAGTCTATTTATTGATTTTATTCAATAGAAATTAACAGAAATCCTCACCAATCATATTCTTTCATGGTATCATAGCCAAGAAGCACATAGCCAAGTTCATTATGAATATAACCATGACAATGAAAATAAGATTACAGATCATCACCTTTGATGTTCCTTCTTTAGTTTGTTTTTCTTTAATATATTTTCTTTCTTTATTTTATCACTCCATGTCTGGCCACAAAGACTCGAATTATTCTTCCCCTTCAGATCCGTTGTTGCTTGACTCTGGTCCAATTTATGTGTATTCTTGGGATATCCCTCTCATAATTGAGGTTACTTCATTGCATTCTTTTTTGAATTATTTTCCTTTACATTTTTCTTAGCATCTGGGCTGATCATCTGAGCTCATTTATGTCGTTCCAGCCCATGTCGCATGCATCCCTCTTTCTCAGGTTGTCATCTAGGCCATCTTCAACTCTTCGGCCCATTTCTCCTTCTTCTTCAGTTGGGCCTGCGTTGGCCCACCCCTTTTTTATATTATTAAATAGTAACAAATGTATTTATGTGGTTCGTGGTCAAGTTGGTGTTCTTTATGTTCCTTTTCGTTTTGAAATCGATGCTATTTTTAAAACAGGCCTTCTGCTGCAACTCTTTTCTAATTTTCGAGAGAGGCTCCATGTTCGTGATCCTCCAGCTTTGACTACAAGGGCGTATTAGATAATTAGTTTATAATTATCTTTATCAATATAAAAAAAGATATTATATTTTTTTAATGATTTATTTATATTTGATTAGATTGCGAGAATATTTTAGGTATTCTCTTTTCACTTTGTAAAGTCTATATTTATTCATTTTGTTCAATGGAAATTTTGATACTTCTTCCTTCTATAATTCTCCTCAGCACAACAAAGTAGAAAAATTGAAGTGTCCAAACAGTATCAGAAAGGTACTAACAAAAATTAGATGAATAGAAACATGATGGATATGAAGAAAAAAAAGTTGAAGGAAATCATTCATAAAAAAACAGATACTTTCAATTGTAGATGCAAATTAGATTCCAATAAAGTAAAATTTGGAGAATTGAGATGGAAAGAAAAATTTTATGAAGAGAAATTTTTAGTTTTTCAATAGAAGATGGATGCGATAAAAAATAAGTTTTTCTTAAATACATCGAAGGAATATGTTATGTGATGAAATACTATTACGAAGGAGTAGTATCATGGAAATGGCATTATCCTTATTATTACCCTCATTTCGCATGTGATTTCAAAAATTTTGCGTATTGTAAAGTATCATTCCAATTAGGATGTCCATTGAAACCATTTGTCCGTAACTAATTTGACATCTTTTCCTTTAGAATACAGAAAATTAATGATTAATTCAGACACAACCACTAAAGATTTATATTCAAAGAAGTTTGAAATTGACACGGATGGTATGAGGTACAATTGGCAAGGTATTATAAAATTCTCATTCGTGAATAAGGATTGTCTCCTTTCTGCAGTATCCAAGATAGAAAACGCATTAACGGTTGAACAAGTATTAGTCAATAATACAACAACCAAAATTCTTTTAATTTCCTGTCTAACACAATTCCATAGACGAGTCTACAACGGTTATAATTATCATGGGTAGAGCAATATTATAAATAAATTACATCATTATATTTATCGATGAAAAGAAATTGTATGTATTTTTACTTATGTATATATAAATCAATTCAAATTTACATTATTTCTTCAAAAATTTCTTATTTTGTTTGTTTTATCCTTGCACAATCTTAAGTATTCAGTTTACTTTTGATTGTTCAATGTTTAACATGACAATAGAATGTATTAACATTAATAAAACTAAGTAAAATTCTCCTATATAAGTAGACTGATTATACACTAATTTAAGTTGTCACAATCACAGAATAGATACCAATGTAATTCCCAGTCTATATATACTTTTGAAGTTGAGATACATACATACATATAAGCTTGAGAGTTTTGATTATTTTTTTAATGTTTGAGTAATAATGGTTTGTACTGATACACTAAATAACCATCTAGTTTGTCATGACAAACACTTATTTGTTCTTAAGAAGTGACTCACAAGTCATGGTTACGTAGATTACTAGCGAGTTCAACATCAACCCCGATAAGCTAGCATAGTACTTACTTGTAGCCGAATGGGAAGCCTCTAAGTTCCCTTATTTTTCAATTAAGGTGATAAGTTGAAATGACAAAGTCAAGGCCGACTATCTTGCCAAAGTCGCATTTGTGAGATGGTGAATGAAATAGGATTCACATTGAGGATCAAACTCCCCACGATGAGCATCGACTATCAGACATAGCACTAATGAGCATCGCAGACTCCCCACCGACTTTGATGGATGAAATTCGAGGATTGGTCAAAAATAGGGTGCTACCTAGTGATCTCGTAAAAGCAAAACAAATAAGAAAGCAGACAACAAGTTACATTGTCGTCAATGACATTTTGTACATACGATCTTTTTCTAAGCCTTTGCTCAGGTGTGTACCCCTGCATGAAGTACAAGATCTCCTAGAAGAGGTCCACGAGGGAATTTGCGGTGGACACCTCGAAGTCAGCTCCCTTGCTCAAAGGATAATCCTACAAGGATATTAATGGCCAACCCTCCAGTCGGACTCTAAGACATACGCCATGAAATGCAAAAGTTGACAGATATTTAGGGACATCTCAAGACTGTTTTAGATTGAACAAACTTATGTTGCGGCAACTTGTCTGTTTGACCTGTAGGGGATGGATTTTATGGAAAAATTCCCGATGAGGAGAAAGAGATTAGATACTTGTAAAAAATAATATTAGCCACTAAAAAATTGACTTAAATTGCGAGCACTTCATGAGAGAATTTTTACAAGTTCTCATCCTTTTCATATTATCATTTTTGATAATGTTCATAAGTGATGTTTAAATTTATTAAGTAAATTGTGTGCTAGTTATTTCATTGTATCTATTGTATCTTGTGAAATAGATGTCTATTAAACCATGAACACATCCTTCGGAGAGGCAAAATTGTTTTAAGAAAATTGTGCCCAAAACAAGTCTCGGATAACAATCTCCTTTCTCTTCTTAATAATAATCTAAATATTATTAATATTATTTTAAAAGGATTTTTATTATTAATGACACTCTACTTTTGTACTTTATTTGTTTTGTTTGTAGTTAAATTAGAAAAATAACAATAGTCAGTAGATTAAATTAAAAAAAAATACGCACACTTAAAATTTAAGATCAAATTTAGGAAACTAAAATAATTATGGATCTAAAATAAAATATTTTATGTATTTCTTGTCACCTCAAGTTTTTCAAATTGTTTATTTAAAAGATTTTTAAGAGATTATTAATCAAGAGTTTCAAGCTTTTTATTCAATGACGCATTTTAAATTTATGAGAACATAATATCACTGAGATTAAAATCTATCATGGTTATTATGTTGGTTGTGGATTCATTTAATCTAATACAATGCATTTAAACCCTTTTTTTCTTCTTTTCTTCTACAAAAACTTTGTCCACAAATTATGTTGATGTTGAATCATTTAAACTTTTTTTCTCTTTCATAAACAACAGTGAAATACTCCCTCGTCCTATAAATTAGATGTTTGTACGAAAAGATAAACCACTAAAAAAAATGGAGGTGAATTGTGTCCCAGTATCAGCATCATTACTCCCTCGTCGTTCTGCCAATTATCATCCAAGCATTTGGGGAGATTATTTTCTTAAATACTCTACTGACACCAAGGTGAGCTGAAATATATATATATATATATATATATATATATATATGTATGTATGTATATATGTATAATAATATTTTCAGTTTCATAGTTGTTTCAAGTTCAATATTGTATTTATTTGTAAAGGAAAAGAATGCCCAGAAAGATATTGAAGAGTTTCGTGTACTGAAAGAAGATGTTAGTGGGTTACTTATTAATGGAACACCAGAGGTATGTTCAGAGAAATTGGATTTGGTTGATACCATCCAACGTTTAGGAATCGATTATCACTTTGACAATGAGATAAGAACATTATTACAACGTTTGCATGATACTTATGATGACTTCAGTGTTAAACATGGAAAGAATCTCTATATTGTGTCTTTGTCTTTCAGACTTCTAAGACAACAAGGTTATCACGTTTCATGTGGTATGTCATTTACTGTTATATATTTTCTGTATTATTTTCTTTTTTATTTTATAGAAATCTAAAAGTAAAATTTTCAAAATAACCAGATGTATTCGAACAATTCAAAAACTCCGAAGGAAAATTCCACAAAGATCTGGTGAGTGATATTAAAGGATTATTATGTTTGTACGAGGCATCTCACTTCTTAGTTAATGGTGAAGAAGATACTTTAGAGGAAGCATTGATATTTACGACAACTCAAGTTGATCACTAGTGGTTTGCCAATTGAGACTCAAGTTGATCACGCTCTAAAGCATCAATTCATAAAACATTAAAAAGACTGGGAGCTAAATTATTTATACACCTTCACGAAGATAACGAAGCACATAACAAAATAATACTCAATTTTGCAAAATTGGACTTCAGTATGCTCCAAAGACAACATCAAAAGGAGCTCTGTCAACTTACAAAGTGAGTTGGTTCACTTAAATTTCAATTTTTTGCATGCTTGCATTTGTTTGATACTAATTCTTTGATTGAAATTAATATTTCCTCTGATGGTGGAAAGAGTTAGATTTTGCATCAAGTTTACCATTTGCTAGAGATAGATTGGCCGAGTGTTATTTTTGGATGTTAGGAGTATTCTTTGAACCCCAATATTCTATTGGAAGAAGAATGATGACTAAGGTTGCTGCCATGACCTCAGTCATTGATGACATCTATGACGTTTATGGAACTATTGATGAACTTTTGCCTTTTACCGAAGCAATACAAAGGTATGTATTTATTTACATGAAAAATGTTTTTCATTCTACTGATGATGATGTTAATCTATTTATTTAGATGGGATATTAATGCCGTAAATGAAGTGCCATTGTACCTAAGACATTTTTATAAGGCCTTGTTGGATGTCTACTCTGAAATGGAGAATGAATTAGCCAAGGAACGCAAATCCTACTTGGTAAATTATCCAAAGATTGAAGTAAGTTTTCCCTCAATTTACTAATCTAGTCAAAATTATATAGTTGTTAAAGTGTGGAAATTACTAATTTAACTATATAATTAACCTATTAGATGAAGAAATTAGTGAGATCATACCTCAATGAAGCTTATTGGTTTCACAATGGCTATGTACCAACAATGGAAGAGTACATGAAGGTTGCCCTTGTCTCTAGTGGATACATGATGTTATCCACAACTTCTTTTGTTTGCATGGATGGAAACATAATTACTAAGGAAGTTGTTGATTGGGTAGTGAATGAGCCATTGATTGTTAGAGCTTCCTCAGTAATATGTAGATTAATGGACGATATGGCTGGCCATGAGGTAGAAAATTGAACCATATCTATCCTTACTTTTAAATCTTTTGTATAATAATTTTCTTTTGATATTTGTTCACAGTTTGAACAGAAAAGAGGACATGTGGCGTCAGCTGTGGAGTGCTACATGAATCAACATGGTGCATCAAAGAAAGAAACAATCAATGAATTTATGAAAGAAGTGAAAAATGCATGGAAAGATATAAATAAAGAATGCTTGACATGCAATACCACTATTCCCATGCACTTTCTTGAACGAGTTGTCAATCTTCCAAAAGTTATAAATCTATTGTATCAAGATGAAGATTCCTATACACATTCCAGAACCAAGTTTAAAGATATTATTACTTATGTGCTTATTAACCCGGTGTCATAAGGGAACTAGCTTACCAACGTATCAAGTATGGAGCATTTATATATATATATATATATATATGTATTTCACTTCCTTGATTTTTAAATAAATTACTTTTTTTTTAATTTCAAGAAACAAGTAATTCAATCCATGCAAAGCGTCAACTATTATAGCATAGGTTAAATCCTGAAGTAGAGAAGACAATGAGTCAGACAATAACTTGATATTGATATTGTACCTTTTAAGGTAGAGATTAAAAGAATTAAAATTCCGTTTTGAAGAAAAAAGAAAGAGAAAAATGGTAGAAAAATCAAAGATTTGAAAATAACTAATGATGGATACTTAGCTCTAGAGGAGGTTCGATCCTTCAATCATCTGTCTTAAAATAAGCATTTAGGAGTTCATATGTCAATTCTTCCAAACTATTGGGTTAGTGATGAATACTTTATTGTACTCATCACATGATAAATGTACCATTTCTCTATATAATTATAGCCCCAAACATTGCTTTATCATTTCAAACATTGTTCGGAGTAAGCTTCCACATTTTCCTACTTCCATCGAAATAATGCAACAAAAAATAGTTCTATAAATATCACTCAGTACCTTTTTCTGTCGCCCAAGTAATATTTATGTGTATAAATAAATATTGATGCCACATCTTTTCTTGACTCTATATGAATAAATTTATTTATTTATTATTTTTTAGCTTACACTTCATTTGAATCTAACCAGTCTGATTGTGAGGATATCAATCTATATCCCACATTTGGAGATAATGTTAGAGTTGACTAGCATATAAGAATATCACTAACTCTATTAGTAAGAAGTCTCTTGGGTGGTTACCCAAGAACAAAACCGTGAGGTTCTAAGACTAAAGCGGTCAATATCATACTAATGTAGAGTTAAGTTATGGAAGCATCCAACCTTGTGGGATCATTCAGGCACAACACTGATAAACTTAAAGGCTCATCTGATATTGATTTCTTCACCTTATTTTGAAATGTGTGCATGTCAACCCTATAACATAAACCTTGTTCCATTAATGTGATATTATGAGAATTTTAAAGAGAGTTAACTCTCATCCTATGGGACTTTTAACTAGAGCTAAAACAAAATCATTCCTAAAATTCCTTTAATTGATGCATGACACCCAATGGTGTACTCCGATGATAGAAGAATACAGAACTATTTTTCACTTTTTCTTCTTCATATCTATTCAATGGTGCATTCAACATAAAAGAAGTTGACCACTTTTATAGGAGAAACCTCCCTTCTCCCTTCATTCCTTTTCGGAAGTGGGACTGGAAAAGAAACAAACCCCTCCTTTCCTTCCTTCTTGGATTCGAAAAAGAGCAATCCCAACATAATGTTCTTAATTAAGAGTACGGTGAAAAAAAAAAAGAAAAAAAATTGTCCTTCAATACTCTTGTAACTAATGTCTTTGGATTACTCATCAAGCGTAATCACTTCATAGCAACGTCCCAAAATGTTAATGTGAAGGTAGTTTTATAACATTATGATACTGTTTTTTAATACTACAAATTAGTTGGTGATTTAAGGTAGTGATTAGGATATGAAATTGAGAAAGCAAAGATCACATTTATGTCACATAAATTGACATGTAATCGGACATTGTATCCATCATGTAGTATATTTAAGTCGAAACATTTTAAATTTTAAATTTATAAGATAAAATCGTTACAACCGAAAAACCTTGGTAAGGTTTAACATAACACAAGAATTAAACCATAGACATCAATCCAAAATTCAAAAATAATAAATGAAAGACTGTAGATCTAAACTAAAACTAATCTAAGAAAGCAAGTAACTGACATTTAAAGTAAAAATGTAGGATCTCCATGTTTAGTCCAGAGGACCTTTCATTCGAATGTCTCATGACTTTGAGAATCATAATGAATGATCCAAGGGTGGCTAGCTTAGTTTCGGATCGACTTTCACTTGGCACCTTACATCCAACTATAAATTTTGGCCTAAACCAATAATTACTATATTAGATCATCTTATAATTAACATCCATAAGGAGGAATCAATAAGAGAATGATGCAAATCATTGGAAATAGTAATATGGAAATATTATAATACTTCAAAGAATGGCACATAGAAATACGCCATAAATTCACTAAAGAAATGTAAAAATGAGAATCCTAAGAGAGAATTGTTGTTAGATATTCAATATACAAAGAAATTAAGTAAAACAAGGAAAGGAAATTGTACAACAAATCAGGATTTGGAATTTCCTTCAATCCTTTGCAATTTAATCAATATAGATTTTCTTGGATTTGATCTTCAACCTCTTCAAAAACTTGAATCAAAAGCTCCTTATAGATCCAGGCAACATCAATTCAAATCTTTAAAGGAGTATACAACCAAATCTAAAACTATTACAACAATTAGATTCCAATAACAAGAGTTTTCCCATGATCAAGACAATTTCTTTGATCTAGGAACAAAAATACTATAATAGTTTATAATAATTCACAATGATAGAGTTTCTTTATAGTCTAAACAACTCCTCCTATAATCTCTAAAATTACAAATATTTATAAATAAATTACACAAAGATAAAAATAAAATTTCACAAAATTAAAATCTGTCAGATTCACTTGACGGGCGTCTAAGACATAGATCTTGACAATAGTCAAGAGCTCAACATGTGTATGAATTTTCAGACATTGCAATTCAGACCCTCAACTTTTTATTTTGTGTAATGATGCACAAATCTTTCTAGAATAATTGTATATTTTAGTGTTATCAATATCCTAGTCTTTTACTTGTCCTCAAGCAAAGCATGCAAAAACAATCAAAGCATATAATACTAAAATATTTAAGAATAATTGATCATAAAAGGGATGAATAAAACAATTTCTGAACCATCTCAAACTAATTAATTTACTCTTCAAGAACACCTTCCTATTAAATCGTTAATTGCAACAGAATCACCCTCAAATGTTTTTAAGTATCTTCAAAAGTTTCAAGTTTAGTTATATTTTCATTTTGTATCACAAAATCATTAGTTTTAGTCTAAACTTTTAAAATAAATGATAATTTACATATATTTAAAATAGTCGAAATCCAATATTCAAATTCTAGCAATTGTCTCATTTAATAATTATTGTGCACGTGGTGACTCTTGTTTAGAAGAATGTAAAACCTAACCTTCGGAAACCTTAGAAAAGAAACTTTTACGTCACCCATTGATAAAACTCAAAAGAATCCAAAAAAGAATCATGAATAATGCTTTTCAATTGGATGAAGAAAATCTTAGGTAAATGTTTCATGAATATCTTTAACTAGAACAATCCGATCAGTCAAAAATAAAATGTTTACAAGGGGACGTTCTTTGCTCATTATGTATTTAGTTCAAATTAATCGATAAGAATATCAGATTTATTTAAAAACCATATCAACATAATTTGTATATAAATAAACACATGTTACAATATATTATTCCTTGCCAAGATTAAATTAATGAATAAATGAGGAGGTTTAGCAAGGGAAATAACACATGCAGATGCTCAATCCTTCTGCAATGCTCCGTGCTAAGCATCTCCCAGTTGTGCCTTGTATCTCACAGGCAGAATTGCATTCTGAATAATTTGTGCATAATCCAGTATAAATATTGCTTCCCCTAGAGCACGTTGCACCCTCCTGTGCCATCATTCCTTCACCTGTGTACCACAGGCCAAGAAAATACATTTATGTCTTAACGTATAAATCCAATATTACATGATAAGTACTAATTTTATATAAAAAGGTACTAAATCTATGTATAGAGAAATGGTTTTTCAAGGTAGTTTGGCAAGTGATCAATTGGTTAAAATATTTGATGGACGCCAATTAGGGTGCCTAATTATCTAAACCAACAATTTTAAACAAACTCATTATAATATATCCAAAAATATAATCAATCAATCCTTATTTATTGACTAATTTAATCTTTAAAGAATCTTAACATAAATACCAATATAGTGATGAGATTCAAAACACTTATTTAATCATTTAACCTATTATACATACCCAATCATCATAAACCTAAGCTCTAATACCACTACGTTTCGCATCCCCAATTTAGGCTTAGTTCTTGGATTAACACTAAAATCCAGATATAACATAACAACATTCTCTCTAATTTTTTTTTTCCTTTCCTTCTTTTTTAAGATGACAAGCCTCGTATATATAATCAATCCAATACTTAAATAAAATCCTATTTCATAAAAAATATAAAATAATTCAACATCCAATAGAAAATTAAATTATCTAAATACACTCAACAACGAATTAACAAAATAAGTGCAAAGCTAATTCAATCATCTCATTTTATTTTACTTCTTTTTGATATGTTGGGACATAAATAAGTACAAAGTTAATGAGTCATTCAACTGAATTCAGTTTTGTACTTTATACTCGTTAAGAAATTACCATTACATTTAAATTTAGGTAAGGTAAGGAAAATAATATCACGTGATATTTTCAATTTATTGATAAAGTATAAATAAATTATCAGAATAACTAGATACAAATTAAGTGTAAGCTAAAAAAAGGGATCCTCTTTGCCCTTAACAAAATGAGTAAAATGACCATTACATGGATGTCGGAAAACGTGGAAGCTTAAAACTTATATATAAATAATCTATGCCAATGGATGATCTTATATAGAAATTTATCTAGAAATAATCTATGCCAATGGATGATCTTATATAGAAGTTTTAAGATGGTTCCATAAATAATTTCCTGTTCATTTTTTTCCATTCCCTTTTGTTTACCAATTTATTGATTTGATTAAATTATGAAGTAAATCCTAATTGAAGAATAATAATATTTTTTGATTGTTATATATATATACACGTATTAAGTGTAAGTGTATAATTCGTTTAATCCAATATTACATGATAAATACTAATTTTATATAAAAGTGTAATTTGATAATTCATGTTTACAGAAATCGTTTTTCAAGGTAGTTTAGCAAGTGATCAATTGGTTGAAATATTTGATGGACGCCAATTAGGGTGCTTCTTTATCTAGACCAACAATTTTAAACAAACTCATTAATTATTTACTGGATATTGTCCATTAATTATTTAATTTTAATAAATTCCTAATAATACTAAAATTATTATTATTATTATTATTTAGCTATCAGAATAATTATCACTCATACCCTTAATTCATATCTATTTAGATTAAGGTCTTTAATTCTGGATTTCAATCAAAATAAGAAGAGGGAATTGTTTTTTTATATCTTTTATATATATCTATATGATTCATATGTGTATTTAAATATACATATCAAACCCCTGTTTATAAGGATAAAATAAGAGACCTATATATATATATATATATATATATATGTACAATTATGTATATAAATATGTAATTCCTCATCATTCAACATGAATAAAGAGTTTACTAGAAATTAAGTGTTATTAGAAATTATAATTGCAAAAGGGGTTATGGGAGTTGGTAGAAGTTCAATTGACATACAAATAATGAGATTTATAAATCTCCCCATTTAATGTCCATTGTATATAAAGAATATTTCTTATTAAAAATCTTACTAGAAAAAACCTCAATAGAAGAAAACGTTAGTGAAGAAAAAAGAGTATATGGTTCCTTGTACACTTTTCTTCATCATTACATAATACCTTTATACGGACGCCTTCCAATATTATGGACTAATCTTTCAAATGTTGAAGTTAGTAATGCTTTTGCGAACAAGTATGTCAAACTATCACATGATCAGATCTCTTGTATATAAATATTACAATTTTTCTGAAGATCACGGAGTAAAGAAATTTTTGATAAAATATGTTTTGTGCGATCTTATTTGATATATTATTTCTTTAATTGATTTATATAATTATGAAGTTAACTTTTAACCTTAAGCTACTATGTTCAAATTTCCTTTTATATTTCATTCATATTGTCAAATATCCGAATTAATTTTCTATTTAAATTATAAGTAAGTAGATCATGAATTCACAATGAATTTTTTATTAGTTCTTCTTCTTCTTTTGTGATTTAGTTAAAAACATTTTAATAATTTTCATGTATTTTGGCACTTTTAATTTTTTTAGTTAAAACGATTAAAATGTGTTGGATAAGTTATTTGTCTCCAAATTATCTCTATATTATTTCAAATAGAGTTCATGTGGTAACAACAACTTATCTCGAGAAAAATTTTCTTAAAACATAATATTATAATACAATGCAAAGATAAGAATCTTATCACCTTCATTTTGAACCATACATAGAACAGGTGGGGCTTTGGTACTTTGGGTCCTCAATGCCAGAAATTATAATGATATATACATATATATATATATATGAAATGAATAAATTAGAAGATATATATGGCGACATAAATTAGAGAAACATGTGAAAAGTCATATCACCCAGACAAAAGCCTATTCATATATTTTTTGAACCAATGGAAATATATTACCAGATAAAACATTTCAAAACCATTAGAAATTATGGGCACATTTTTAATATTTTTTTCATTTTTTCTTTTCTCTACTTTTTCATAATTTGTCCACTTATTCGAGCTATACTAAGAAATAGCCAAAGATAGTGTCAATTCAGTTTGTATCGATCAAATTTAATTTAATGTTATAATAATTCAGAATACAAGTTTGATAACCTAACTTATGCCACTTCTATTATTTTTATTATGTATCATAACTTAAATTCATGACTCTTGAAGTTATAAATGAACCTATTATCAATTAAACTACATATTTTTAACATATATTTACATTATAATTCATCTCATATTTCTCAAAATTAAATAAACATTTTTTTATTCGTAAATAATTAAATAAATAATAGTTAATGTGTGAAATATATATGGAATGTTTTGTTTAATGAAAGGTTATGAAAATGCAAGAAAACCCCACCACATTTCATATGCAAGTTCATTACTCAACTTTTGAACTTTAGATTCTAATATTACTTGTTTGGTTGTCACCCTTAACTTTTAAGTTACTATAATATTGTTCACTTTGGACTAAAGTCCTCACAATTTTCTTTTTTGATACTTTCTCAGAAGGTCTAATACTTCTGGAGTATGTAAAATTTTTATATGTTAGACAATTCTAATATTCTCTTTCACATGTGATACTTAGATTGATATCCTAATTAAAAATATATTTATATATATGACAAAGAAAATAAAAAATAGGAAAATAAAATAAATAAATATATATATATTGATAGAGATTGCATAAACATCTGAAAAGACACATTATTACTCAATAGAAAGGCAACTAACACATTTTAAACCTTTTCTTTTTCCTTTTTTTTTGGTGTTCTAGCTTTTCAAAAGTAAAAATGTTTTCTTTCCAGAAACACAGATACATTCTATCTTACTCCTATAAATTAGAAAGCCGCATAGAGTTATACAAAAAAGCATAAGAATTTAAATAAGCAAATACTCCATTTTATCTTTTTCTGGCTTTAGAAAATGGAGGTGAATTGTGTACCAGTATCAGCATCATTACTCCCACGTGGCTCTGCCAATTATCATCCAAGCATTTGGGGAGATTATTTTCTTAAATACTCTACTCATACCAAGGTCAGCTGTGAAATTTATATTCAAGTTTCTCAAATATACATATATAAATTGATTTTGAATTCAATATTGTATTTATTTATGAAGGGAAACATTGCCCATCAAAATCTTGAAGAGTTTAGAGGACTCAAAGAAGAGATTAGTCAACTTCTTATTATTGGAAAGTCAGACGTGTGTTCAGAAAAATTAGATTGGATTGACACTATTCAACGTTTAGGAATCGGTTATCACTTTGAGTGTGAGATAAAGACATTGTTGGAATGTCTTCATGATACTTATAATGATTTCATAACTAAATATCGAAAGAATCTCTACATTATTGCGCTTTCTTTCAGACTTCTAAGGCAACAAGGGTGTTACGTTTCATGTAGTAAGTTATATATATTCTGTACAATATTATTCTTATTATTAAGACAAGATCTAAACTAATTTTTTCAACCTAACTTAGATGTGTTTGAGCAATTCAAGAACTTGGAAGGAGAATTTGATGAAGATCTTGTAAGTGATATTAAGGGATTATTGAGTTTGTACGAGGCATCTCACTTCAGGATTCATGGCGAAGAAGGCATTTTAGAGGAAGCATTGATATTTACGACAACACACCTCCAATCTTTGTCATCACACTTGTTATGATGGATGTAAGAGAGATAACAAAATAAAGAAACGACACACAGATTTAACGTGGTTCACCAACAATATGTTGGCTACGTCCACCTAACAGAAGAGATGAGAGTTTTTACTGATTTAGGAGAGAGATTACAGAGGTGTTGTCTAGGTGACTACAATACATTGAATGCCTTACAAATGAACCTGTTTATAGGAAAAATGGCAGCCACCTTGGCTGCCCACCTCACCAACTAACCACCCACTTGCCCACTTGTCAAGGCCACCTTCCCAATGTAAAAAAAACAGAATGTTTGACTAACTTCCTAAACTTAAGGAGAAGTGGGAAAATGGAAAAACAGAATGTTGACTAACTTCCCACTACTTGTCCACCTCACCAACACCAACTGGAATTCAAGACATTCTAACAAATCTCCACATTGACTTGAATTCTCTCACAATTTACCAGATGCACCTCCTTGGTGCCAGATGTATTCGCTTTCTTCTCTTCTGCCATTTAGCAGCTTGTGATATTTAGCAAGTCCAAACAGTGTTGGAACTTGCTCTGTGGAACTGGCTTGGTGAACATGTCAGCAGGATTGTCAGCCGTGCCCACTTTCTTCACCCTGATTCTTTTCTCACTTCTTAGAAAATTATATCTGATATCAATGTGCTTAGTCCTCTCATGATGAACTTGATCCTTGGCTAAGCATATTGCACTCAAGCTGTCACAATACACTATAGCCTGATCCTGATGTACGCCTAGATCATTGCTTAGTCCTTTTAACCAAATTCCCTCCTTGACTGCTTCTGTCAATGCCATGTACTCTGCCTCTGTAGTGGACAAAGTCACAGTAGGCTGTAGAGTTGCCTTCCAACTCACCACAGAACCACCAAGAGTGAAAACATAACCAGTCATGGATCTCCTACTGTCCACATCCCCGGCATAATCAGAATCTGAGTAGCCGGTTACCAAGCACTGTGTATCACTCCCATAAATAAGAACAACATCTGACGTACCTCTAAGATATCGAAAAATCCTTTTCACACCCTGCCAATGCTCCTTCCCTGGTTTAGCCATACATCGACTAACAATACTAACAGCATATGCCAAATCTGGTCGGGTGCACACCATAGCATACATCAGACTTCCTACTGCACTTGCATAAGGAACTCTTGACATGTACTCCTTTTCTTCCTCGGATTGAGGCGTGTACATTACCAGCTTGTTGTTAGTAGCCGTTGGAGTGTCTATAAGGTTTAGCTGATGACATGCCAAACCTTGACAATATCTTCTTAATGTACCCTTCTTGTGACAAGAAAAGTTTCTTCTGATTTCTATCCCTATAGATTTCCATTCCCAAAATTTTCCGAGCAGCACCTAGATCTTTCTTTTCAAATTCTGCACTGAGACGATCCTTCGGTTTCTAAATATCAGACTTGTCCCGAGCAGCAATCAACATATCATCTACATACAGGACCAGACAGATGCGGGAACCATCTTTCAGTTTGTTGTAGTACACACAACAATCAAAAGGACTCTTATTGTAGCCGAGCTGCATCATTTAGCTGTCAAATCTCTTATACCACTGCCTTGGAGACTGCTTAAGCCCATATAAGGACTTCCTCAACTTGCACACATGATTCTCCTTTCCCGGGACCTGGAAACCATCTGGTTGAGTCCTGTATATCTCCTCTTCCAACTCTCCGTGTAGAAAAGCAGTCTTCACCCTAGTTTCTCAAGCTCCAAATCCTGATGTGCAACTATTGCTAGTAGCATCCTGATAGAAGTATGTCTGACCACCGGCGAGAAAATCTCATTGTAGTCTACTCCCTCTATCTGATGGAACCCCCTTGCAACTACTCGTGCCTTATACTTAATACCCTCAGTCGGTGATATTCCTTCCTTCTTCTTGAAAACCCAATTGCAAGTGATTACCTTTCTCTCTGTCGGCAATCTGACCAGCTCCCAAGTCTGATTCTTGTGAAGAGATTCCATTTCATCTCTCATTGAAGCCAACCACTGTGCTGACTCAGTTCCTGAAATTGCTTCCTTGTAGGTGGACGGCTCATGAAGCTCCACTTCCTCAGCAACTTGCAGTGCATAACCCACCATATTATCAAAACCATACCGCTTTGGAGGTCCAACTCCAACCCTTCTTGGTCGGTCAAACGCGATGCTATGCTGAAAACCTTCAGATGTTTGAATTTCTGGTGGTGTAGATTCTGGCAGATTGGTTTCTGGTTGTGGCAGTTGATCACTGACCAACTTCTGTGCCTTGCTCTCCCCTTCAGTGACTTGCACCTCCACCTGTTCATCAACAGCTCCATTCTTCTCTACAATAATGGGCTTCACCATAGGGTTGAGCATAGAACTCTCATCAAAAATTACACTCCTTCTAAGTATAATCCTATTCTCAGATGGAGACCAGATTCTATATCCCTTCACCCCTTCTCCATAGCCCACAAATATTCCCTTTTGAGCCCTTGGCTCCAGCTTACCCTCATTGACATGATAGTAAGCTGTACAGCCAAAAACTCTCAGATTTGAGTAATCAGCAAGCTTCCATGTCCACATCTTAAAAGGTGTTTTACAGTTGATGCCTGTGTGTGGTCCCCGGTTTGTTATGTAGCATGTCGTTGTAACTGCTTCTGCCCAGAAACGTCTAGTTAGACCAGCGTTAGAGAGCATGCACCTCGCTCTCTCCAGAAGTGTCTGGTTCATGCGCTCAGTTGCACCATTCTGCTGTGGTGTATCCCTGACTGTGCGATGTCGAGCAATCCCCTCATCCTTGCAAAACACATCGAACTCAGACGAACAGAATTCCAAACCATTTTCAGTTCGCAGCCTCTTGATCTTCTTCCCAGTTTGATTCTCCACTAGCGTCTTCCACTGCCTGAAGTTTTTTAATGCTTCACTTTTGTGTTTCATCATGATTACCCAAGTCATCCTTGAGTAATCATCCATTACCGACATAAAAAATATGTGACCGCCTAAAGACTCAACCCGAGACGGACCCCAGGAGTCTGAATGGATGTAATCCAGTGTGCCCTTTGTTCGGTGAACCGCCTTTGGGAACTTGCTGCGATGTAGCTTCCCATAGACACAATGCTCACAAAACTCAAGGCTCTTGATCCTGTGACCACCAAGAAGATCTTCCTTTGACAGAATCTGCAACCCTCTTTCACCCATGTGACCAAGTCTCATATGCCATAATTTGGTCAAATCATCCCGGTGAACCTCAGATGACGCAATAGCTGCAAAACCAGCAACTGTTGAACCTTGCAAAAAGTACAAAGTTCCTTGTTTGACGCCCTTAAGTATCACATTAGAGCCCCTGCAGACATGTATAACTCCACCTTCACCCTTGAAGCTGAACCCCTTACTATCCAGCAAGCTCAGGGATATGAGATTCTTCGTCATTAGTGGAACATGTCTGATATTGTGCAATGTGCAGAATTTTCCATCATGCGTCCGAAACTTGATCAAGCCTATTCCAACCGCCTTGCAGACCGAGCTGTTTGCCATAGAGACATTTCCCCCGTCTATCTGCTCATAGGTTGAAAACCACTCTCTCCTTGGACATATATGGTAGGATGCCCCAGAGTCAAGGACCCACACATCAGCAGGATGCGTGTGTTCGTCTGCAACTAGAGCGATGTCCTCTTCGGAATTGGTGCCATCCACCGCTACCACAGCAGATCCAGATCCAGGTTTATACTCCAGCAGTTGCTTTCTCTTCTTCGGGCATTCATTCTTCCAATGCCCTTTCTCCTTGCAGTAGTTACAAATATCATTTGCTTTTGGACCCTTGGAACCCGACTTCTTCAATTTCTTCTTGCCCAGTTGTCCATGTCCCTTGCTTCCACTGGCTATCAATCCAGCGGCCTGATTGTCTGTCCCTGCTCCGGTCGCCTTATGGCGCAACTCTCTGGTATGGAGAGATGACCTGACCTCTTCCAGAGACACGGTATCTTTCCCAACAATGAAAGATTGTACAAAATTCTCATACGACAATGGTTGTAAAACCAACAGAATTAAGGCAGCATCTTCATCCTCTACCTTAACATCAATATTACGCAACTCTAAAAGAATTTTATGTAATTGATCCAGATGGTCTCTAAGAGGTATACCTTCCTGCATTCGCAGACCGAATAGACGTTGTTTCAGAAGCAACTTGTTGGTTAAAGACTTTGTCATGTATAGACTTTCCAGCTTCAACCACAGACCAGCGGCAGTTTCTTCATGTGCGACCTCAGTGATGACATCATCTGCAAGACACAACATGATAGTCGAATTTGCCTTCTCCTCTAAGGCAGCCAACTCAGCATCGTCAGCCTTGACTTCCTTTGATAATGGCATCCATAAGCCTTGTTGTTTCAACAAAGCTTGCATCTTGATCTGCCATAAACTAAAGTTGTTCCTCTCCGTGAATTTGTCAATCTTTACGTTCAACGCAGACATCTTTCTCACCAGATTACAAACCTCGATTACCCGAGCTCTGATACCAGTTTGTTATGACGGATGTAAGAGAGATAACAAAATAAAGAAACGACACACAAATTTAACGTGGTTCACCAACAATGTGTTGGCTACGTCCACCTAACAGAAGAGAGGAGAGTTTTTACTGATTTAGGAGAGAGATTACAGAGGTGTTGTCTAGGTGACTACAATATATTGAATGCCTTACAAATGCACCTATTTATAGGAAAAATGGCAGCCACCTTGGCTTCCCACCTCACCAACTAACCACCCACTTGCCCACTTGTCAAGGCCACCTTCCCAATGTAAAAAAAACAGAATGTTTGACTAACTTCATAAACTTAAGGAGAAGTGGGAAACTGGAAAAACAGAATGTTGACTAACTTCCCACTACTTGTCCACCTCACCAACACCAACTGGAATTCAAGGCATTCTAACAACACTCTTGTGGTTTGCCAATGGAGAAACAAGTTCATAATGCTCTAAAGCAACCGATTCATAAAACATTGACAAGGTTGGGACCTAGATTATTCATACCTCTTTACCAGGAAAATGAGTCACATAGTAAAATACTACTCAATTTTGCAAAATTGGACTTCAATATGCTTCAAAAACAACATCAAAAGGAGTTTAGTGAACTTATAAAGTGAGTTGGTTAATTTAAATCTCAATCTTTGGACGCTTACATATATTTGTTTACGAGTTTGATACTAATTGTTTAATTGAAATTCTTGTATATTCAGATGGTGGAAAGAATTAGATTTTGCGAGCAGTTTGCCATTTGCTAGAGACAGATTAGTTGAGTGTTATTTTTGGACATTGGGAGTGTACTTTGAGCCTCACTATTCGAGTGCAAGAAGAATGATGACAAAGGTTATTGCCATGGCCTCGATCATTGATGATATCTTTGATGTCTATGGAACTCTTGATGAAGTTTTTTCATTCACAAAAGCAATAGAAAGGTATGTATATATACCTAATTTCATTAAATTAGGGGTATTTTCTCTTTAAATTAATTAAACACGTTGCAACATTTCTTTACACTGATGACGATGTTGGTGCACTTAATTAGATGGGATATTAATGTCATAAATGAAGTTCCATTGTACCTGAGACATTTTTACATGACCCTATTGGATGTTTATTCTGACATGGAGAAGGAATTAGACAAAGAAGGAAAATCCAACCTCATCATCTACCCAAAGGGTGAAGTAAGTTTCACACAATTAACCAATCCAAAACTATAATTTTTCAAATAGAATTCAGATACATAATATTCTTTTATCATTGTTCAGATGAAGAAATTAGTTAGAGCATATCTCAATGAAGCTTATTGGTTTCACAATGGCTATGTACCAATAATGGAAGAGTACATGAAGGTTGCCCTTGTCTCCAGTGGATACATCATGGTATCCACAACTTCCTTCACTGGCATGCCGGGAAATCTAATTAATAAATAAGTATTTGAAAGGGCAGTGAATGAACCATTAATGGTTAGAGCTTCCGCATTAATTGCTAGATTAATGGACGACATGGCTGGCCATGAGGTAAACTTCATCTTCCCTTAGCTTTATATCTTCTTCTTCTTCTTTGCTTTTTTTTTTAAACCATCTATTATCCAGAGCCATCATGACTCTGACTAATCCAGATTTGATTCGAATTGTGTCCATAAAATCTAAACATGACTCTTGAAATTGTGCTCACATCAAGGAGTTGATCAAACGAGTGACCTTGCATAGCATTCATAATACACTTTTTCATTCTGTCAAGTCCCGCTTAACTTTATATCTTCATTAACTCACTTTGATAATACTTTGGATGCACACATAATGAACAGGAAAGGGGAGATGTGGCATCAGCTGTGGAGTGCTATATGAATGAAAATGGTGCATCAAAGAAAGAAGCAGTGAATGAATTTATAAAACAAGTAAACAATGCATGGAAAGATATAAATAAGGAATGCTTGATGAGTCCCACGGCTGTTCCAATGGTCCTTCTTGAACGAGTTGTCAATCTTGCTAAGGTTATAAATCTATTATATGAAGATGGAGATTCTTATACACATTCCACAACCATGTTTAAAGATATTATTACTTCTGTACTCATTCATCCTGTAACATAAGAAGACTTGTTCGTAATTTAATTTTTTTCAAATTTATTTTATTTTTGTTCTATTAATATTCCCATGACTATTTTCATTAAGAGATGTTAATAATTCAATTAAACTGACATGTGAAAGTGATTAACACACAATAATCCTAATAAAATAATTAATCATCAATTTCTTTTTAGGTTAAGTTTGTAATATTTTAATTCCTCTTTTGAAGATGTAAGGATCTTTATTAAATTTTCAATGATTAAGTCTTTAATCATTAAAAGGGAAGTTTTATTAGAGTATTTTCCTAAAATGACCCAACTTTTTAAAATTTGTCCCAGTTTAACCTAGTTTATAAAACTATTTCAGAAACTAACTTTAACTCATTCACAAAATGAGTTCTAATGGGACCTACTAAAAAAATTAAAAATTCTCTTTTTTCTTTTTCTCTTTTTCTATTTTTCTCTCTCTTTTTTTTTTAAATCCTCTCCGTTTCCCCTCTCATTCCCTTTTCTTTTCATTTTTTTTATTTCTTTTCCCTTCCAAACCCACCTTCCCCCCACTTTCCCTTTTCTTTTAATTTTTTTCTCTTCTCCATTCTACCTCTCCACAAAAACCCTAGCCCACTCAAGTCAACAAAACACTCAGCAATTATAGGGATCATGTTGTTCAGTACTGGAATTTATCACGTTTGAAAATTATGTGAAACATTAGGACTCATTTTCTCAATGCGTCCTATAATTCAGTATTGGAATTTATCACGTTTGAAAATTATATGAAACATTAGGACTCGTGGCCAGAATGCGTCCTATAATTCAGTACTGGGATTTATCACGTTTGAAAATTATGTGAAACATTAGGACTCGTGGCCAGAATGTGTCCTATAATTCAGTACTGAAATTTATCACGTTTGAAAATTATGTGAAACATTAGGACTCGTGGCCAGAATGCATCCTATAATTCAGTACTGGAATTTATCACGTTTGAAAATTATGTGAAATATTAGGACTCGTGGCCAGAATGCGTCCTACAATTTAGTTCTGGTTTGAAAATTGTGTGGAACATTAGGACTCGTAGCCAGAATGCGTCCTATAATTCAGTACTGGAATTTATCATGTTTGAAAATTATGTGAAACATTAGGACTCATCTTCTCAATGCGTCCTATAATTCAGTACTGGAATTTATCACGTTTGAAAATTATGTGAAACATTAGGACTCGTGGCCAGAATGCGTCCTATAATTCAGTACTGAAATTTATCACGTTTGAAAATTATGTGAAACATTAGGACTCGTTGCCAGAATGCGTTCTACAATTTAGTACTGGTTTGAAAATTATGTGAAACATTAGGACTCATGCTCAGAATGCGTTCTATAAATTTATCACGTTTGAAAATTATGTGGAACATTAGGAGTCATCTTCAAAATGCGTCCTATCATTCACGTTTAAAAATTATGTGGAACATAACGTCAATTATAAATATATAAATCATACTGAGTGTATCATAATATATAAAATAAAAGTACAACAATGAGTTTTTTATGAAAAAAAGTGAAATACAAAATCAACATCCATCGTTATTTCGGTTAGAGATACAAGTTCTTCTATTATAACCTGACATATGACAATTACCGCATCTTGGAGGTGAGTCCTGATTTCTTGCATCCATTGAACCCCGATACCTTCGAGATCGTAAACGACCTGGACCACCCCTCTTCATATTAGGTTTATAGCAATGAAGTACAAACCCTTCTTCATTCCAGTCTTCTTCATTTGCGACAGGATAAAAATTTGCCTCATAAATCAACTTGTAATTAGAGGTTGAATAAAATGGCATAACAAATGAAGTTGGATCCCAACCACGATGTCGACATACTGCAAATACATGAGAACAAGGTATTCCAAATATGGACCATTTATTACAGCTGCAAGATTGATCATTGATGTTGATTGTGTAAACATTGTTTCCCCTTCCATCTCCCCTTAAAGGTGTAGTAACCCTAAATATTCTAGTTTGAAGATTGTAATAGAAAACAATATGTCCTCTTGCTTTTTTTTCATTCTTAACATATTGCCTCCAAATTATAGATGGAAAAGGATGTATAGTATGTGTTGCCTCATCTCGGTATTTACTAAAATAATGAACAATTTTGTCGCATACAAACTCAACCAAAGCCTTTAGAGGTAATGCACGACACTTCTTTAAGACACTATTTAATGATTCAGAAAGATTTGTAGTCAAACAACCATACCTGTAACCGCCATCATATGCTAGTGTCCATTTTTCCTTATCTATGGCAGCTAAATAATTAAATGCTTCCACATTCCTCATTTTGATCTCTTCCATAAACTCGTTAAATTTTGTGATCTTAGTAGTCGATCCAGCCTTATACATCTAATCTGACAACTCTTTCTTTTTTAATGTCACTTTGAAGTTTGCCCTTACATGTCTTAAACAATACCTATGAACTGCATGTGGTGGTTGCCATTCAAGTTGATTACTAATTGCACTCAAAATACCCTTGTGCCTATCAGAAATTAAGCATATAGTCCTATTAGGTACCACGTAACGTCGCAGAAGTCGTAAAAACCAACTCCAACTTGCAGTAGTTTCTTCATCAACAATTGCAAATACCAAGGGATATACGTGGTTGTTTGCATCCCAACTACTAGCAATGAGGAGAACGCTTTTATATGCACCTCTAGGAAATGTACCATCTATAGAAATAACTGGTCTACAATGGGTAAAACCGGAGATAGATGGCTTGAAAGACCAAAACATGTAGTGGAATACCTTATCATTTTCGGAACTTGATTGATGGTGTTTCCATTGTACGATTGTATTTGGATTTGCTTGTTGTAAGGCACGCATATACTTCGGTAATATTTTGAAAGTGTCATCCCAACTCCCGAACAAGATTTCAACTGCATCCTTCCTTGCGTGCCATCCTTTCTTATAGGAACAATTACTTTGAAATAACTTGTGCACTTCTTTTTTTATAACACTAACATGAGTCTCTGGGTCATTCATCATAAGATGTATAATATTTCTTGCAATATACTTATGAGTCAAATTTCGGTGGTTATTATTGACAACTCGCATGATACACGTGTCATCATGAGTTAACACTGAAATATACCACATTTTGAATGATTGTTTCCAAATTACTCTAATATACCAACTGCATGGATGTTCTCTTGTCTTGTTCCTACATTCAGCTGTCCAAAGGGTACTAGTACTTTTGATAACTGTAAATTCCCGACCTTGTTGTATGTGCCACATTCGTACTACATAAAGAACTTGAGCCTTATCACTAAATCTCATTCCCAATCTCAACTCATTATCATTTTCCGACCATCTCTGCATATTGATATTTTCCGTTTCAACGTCATCAGGTATGGGTTCACTACAACCCATATCACTATAACATAGATATGAATGATATGATGAAGTAAAATTTCTACATTGTGGATTGACATTATTCTGATTATCTTCATTCTCTGAAGCACATCCATCATCATCATTTGGTCCTTCGCTATCTGGTTCCCCATCAACATCTGTAGTTCCTCCAAAAAAATCCATAAATGCAGGACCATCATCAATTGAAGGTTGAGATGCCATGAGATTTACATCCAAATTTATATGTGTTGTTTCATCCTCCGTTGTTTGATGTAATCTTGAAACATTGTTTGGAATTGACAAATTATTGGAATTGGAAGTGTGAAATCATTGTCAACACATGTAATATTTTCCATCAACAAAGGTCTCAACAAGCTCGAATTTGATTGCACTAGAGGTGTTGGAGTTGGAGATTCATGAATTATTGGTGGTGAAGGAGGTCTTGGAGATTCTTGAACCAAAATAGAAACACCCACAGTCTTGAAGTCATTTGGTATAGACCAAATATGTTTCATATCTTCCTCATCCATGATTGTAATAATAGAATATTGAACAAATGAACAACCCCTTACAACACCCGGATAAACGTAGTATGAACTTTAGGTTTGTTGTTATATCAACACCTTTAAAGTTGCATACCTTTTGAACTATGTCTGAATATGATATTTGTCTTCTAAAAACCCATGATTTTTTAGCTGGTCCTTCAAAATATGGATTGCCATTTACATCGTATAAAATGTTAGAATCCCAATAGATATTTAATCGAATTGGTTCCTTCAACAATTCCATCTACAAAATGTAAATAAAAATTTAATATATTTTTTAAAATAAAAATAAAAAATTTATTTTTCTTTTTATTTTTAAAATTATGATTGAAAAAAATATCATTCATCCTTTTAAAAAAATAGTAATAATAAAATACCAAATCATCAAAGACAATAGAATCAAATTTTATCAAACAAACAAAAACTTAAACAATTATAAAAAAAAGGAAACAAGCCATACTGACCTAAAATTTTGAAGCACTGAGAAGTGGTGTACTCAGTCACTAAAAGAAAATTTATTGACTTTTGGGTAGGCTAGGGTTTATGTGGAGAGATGGACTGGAGAAAAAAAAAGAAAAAAGGAAAGAAGAGGGACTTCGGGAGGTGGAATGGAGAAGAGCAAAAAATGAAAAGAAAAGGGAAAGTGGGGAGAAGGTGGGTTTGAAAGGGAAAAGAAATAAAAAAAATTAAAAGAAAAGAGAAGGAGAGGGGAAACGGAAAGGGGAAACGGAGAGAATTTTAAAAAAAGAGATAAAAATAGAAAAAGAGAAAAAGAAAAAAGAGAAAATTTTAAAAAAAAAATAGTAGGTCCCATTAGAACTCATTTTGTGAATGAGTTAAAGTTTGTTTGGAAAATAGTTTTATAAACTAGGTTAAACCGGGACAAATTTTAAAAAGTTGGGTCATTTTAGGAAAAGACTCGTTTTATTAATTTAAATAAAGAAAAGAAAAAGAACCATAGATCCTTCATAAAAAACACAACTTTTAACTTTATGTCATATTTTATCTAATTATATATATATATATATATATATTGAGACGTATGAAAATACCCTCACACTGACTAGGCAAGCACACTAAGCAAACGGGACCCACGGGACCCCGAGCTGCATGGTCACTCCGCCTTGCCTCGTGCCGCAGTCACTACACTTCAGTACTTTGATCAGACTCATTGATCAACCACATTTCTGATGGTCAACATTTGACTCAATCACGGTCAAATATTCCCCTAACAACCTACTAAAAAGGGGGGATCTCATATCTTCCCACAAAATCCGGTAACCATCAGATTTCACTAACAAATCACCCAAGCTACTTGACAAGGGCGGTTAAATCCCTATAAATACCACCCCCGTACAGGTAACAAGGGTAAGGCCAGATTATCCTACTAATCTCTCTCTAAATCACCCAACTCACAGTCACACCACTGAGTTCTCATACAGTCACGTCACTGACTTAAGCATCGGAGGGTTTTACCGGAGACCTTCCACCCTCCGGTTAAACTTCACTGTTTTGCAGGCCCAGCATTGCAAGACGGTGAATCTTCTGCAATACGAATTCAATCAAGAAACGGGTATTTAACAGAGGGAGACCATCAAACGACATCGGATCACGGATACGTGGCACCATACCATTTTTTGACGAATCAGTTTGGTTCCTTTACCGGGAACGTAAATCATTTTACATTCCTCTTTCTGAAATTCGTGATGTCACAACATTCAAGTGAATGGAGGAGCCGCCCTGACACCACTGTCCCCACGTCTCGTCATGAGACTTTGCGCGCGGCTCAATCCTACGCCCCCGACCGACCACAACCACGATCAGTCGTGGAACGCTTAGGTCCCCGTGGCTCACCTCGCAAGTCGCCGGACCTACGCGAGCACCTCAACGGCAAGAGGGTTATGGACGATAACGGACTGGCCGAGAAAGTCATGAACTTACGAACGGAGCTTGATCGAATCCGAGCGGAGCGTGACCTCTCAAAGCAATGGAGACAACTCCGCGCTGCGTATCGGCGTCGAGGCCTCTCGCCTCCTCACTCCTCCGACGACAACCGAGATCCCGCTAAAAGCTGACTCCAACGGTCTCGGAATGACACTAGTCGGCGGACTAGGGGCCCGACTACCAAGCCACTTCGCGCTGTGAGTGAAGTAGGGGAGAGTCAACCGTCCGACCAGCCGAATAAAGAAAATAAATGCCGTAACGGCCACAGGCAGAAGCGGGACCGACGGGAACGAAGCCCGGAGCCGACCCGCAAGGACGAACCGAAGAAGAGCAAAGCACCCTATGCTGGACCCTTCGCGAAGTGGATCCACCTCACTATGGCGGACCCACAACTAAAGCTCCCCACGCTTTCCCAGTATACCGGTCAAAGCAAGCCCGAGGAGCACATTACCAGATACAGATCATCCATGGACCTCGTAACAACTGACGAGGCGATACTGTGCAAAGCTTTCCCTAGCACCCTAGGTGAAAGAGACATGAGTTGGTCTTCCGCCGTGAAGCCAGGTTCAATAGAATCCTGGAAGATGCTCGAAAAGGCCTTTGTGGACAAATTTAGCACAGCAGGAATAATCCCCAAGACCAGCAGGGACCTCGCCAACATCAAACAAGGGGATGATGAAACTCTGCTCGAATACCTAGAACGCTTCAAAAAAGTGCACGACCAGATCGACGGCATCTCCCAAGACACTGCCATCATCTGCTTCGAGAGCGGCTTCCGGTATAAATCACTGTACACAGAGCTACAACTCCGCAAGCCAGACAACATCAGCGAAGTGTTCAATGTTGCCCGGAAGGTTGCTCTCGCTGAAAGAAACTCTACGGATTCACTCTATCGGAGGAAATAAAAACATAGAGAATCATCCCCCCAAGGCCGTCGAGGCAAAAACAGGACTCGGAAAACCGAAGCTGCCGCCCCAGCGAAGTCCAAGGAGCACCTCATCGCCGCTGTCAGGGAAAAGCTCGGGGGAAGGGAGCCCTGGTCATCACGAACCTCCGGCAGATCTGCCTGGGACAAGACGAAGTTCTGCGGCTTCCACCAGGACTATGGACACTCCACCGAAGACTATTACCAATTCAAAAAGCTGATCGAAAAACTAGCACGAGAAGGGCAACAGAAGGACCGCGAGCCGGACAAACCATCCGGGGGAAGGCCCGACCGAGTGATCGAAGTCATAACTCCTCGGTACGAATCCATCAAAAAGATAAAAAGGAAAATTTATAATTTGAGCAAGCCTTCCCCGGAGTTAAACTTCGACGATTTCCCACATGAGCCGATCACCTTCTCCGACTAAGACCTCGATTTGAACGAAGAGGCCCGCGTTTCCCCCATCGTCATCGAAGTAGGCATGGCGAGACAAGGGATCGACAGATGCCGAGTCAGGAGAGTACTGATTGACACCGGAGCCACCAAAAACATCCTCTATCACAAGTGTTTTAAAGAAATGAGGATGAATGACAGCCACCTGAAACCCAGCAATACAGTGCTTGAAGGTTTCACTGCTCATAAAATTAACGTCAAAGGAACTGTCAAGGTTAAAGTCACACTTGGCTCCGACGTCTGCACCCGCGAAGAGGAGATTAAGTTCTATGTAGTAGACATCGACTCCCCTTACAACGCCATTCTTGGAACTCCGGCACATGCCGCCTTCGAACTCGTCATATCCACTTCACACCAGCAAGTCTGATTCGCCACCCGTGGCGGAGTGGGCTACGTTAAAAGTAGCCCCAGAAGCCTACTCGCATACTTGGTGAAATTCCGACAGACCTCCGAACTCGAGCCACCACCGGCAACAGTCGAGTCAGTTCTAACAACCAGAGAGCATGCTGAAGCCGCTGCCCCCGACCAGTCGACTCCGGTGCCGGATACGGACGCTCCCGAGGAAAATGAGCTCGACGAAGTCGCCATACACCCTGACTATCCCAACCAAAAGGTCCAGATTGGAAGCGAGATGCCACAGTCGATGAAGGCGGAGATAACATACTTCCTCTCCACCCACCTCGACAACTTCGCCTGGAGCACACAAGACATGCCAGGGATCTCTCTCGACATCGCCGAACACAGGCTCAACATTGACCCCACGTTCCGACCCGTAAGGCAGAAGCCAAGATAATTCGGAGACGACAAAGAGAAGGGAATACAATCCGAAGTCCGAAAACTCCTAGACTCGTAATTTATCCGCAAAGTAGAGTACCCTACGTGGCTCGCTAACGTGGTGATGGTTAAGAATGCCAGCGGGAAGTGGAGAATGTGTGTGGACTACACAGATTTTAACAAGGCTTGCCCAAAAGACTGTTATCCGCCACCTCGCATAGATGCCCTTGTGGACTCCACCTCGGGAAATGAGTTCCTCAACTTCATGGACGCATTTTCCGGCTATCACCAAATCTGGATGAAACCAGAGGACCAAATCCACACATCCTTCCGAGCGGCCGAAGCCATCTACTGTTACAACATGATGCCGTTCGGATTGAAGAATGCGGGAGCCACCTACCAAAGGATGATGAACAAAATCCTACGAAGTCACATAGGCCGGAATATCGAAACCTATGTAGATGACATGTTCGTTAAGACCAAACGAGGCCATTCTCACCTAGATGACTTGAGTGAGACGTTCACCACCCTTTCCGAGTACGGGCTCAAGCTCAACCCGGCGAAGTGCACATTTGGAGTAAAATCAGGGAAATTCCTCAGCAACATGACGTTCGAACGAGGGATCGAAGCTAATCCCCGAAAAATAGAGGCAATACGAAACCTGGCCGAACCCCTCTGTGTCAAGGATATACAACGCCTTAACGGCTGCAATGCCGCCCTGGGGAGGTTCGTGTCGAAGTCCGCTGAAAGATGTCTGCCATTCTTCAAAGCTTTGAAAACCGCCGAAAAGACTTTTGGATGGGATGAAGAATGCACAAAGGCTTGGGAAAACTTGATGAACTACCTGGCAGACCCTCCATTGCTGAGTGCTCCCACTCCGGGCGAAGTCCTGTACTTATATATATCAGCCGCACAACAAGCCATCGCGTCAGCCTTGATCAGGGAGACCAACGGCCAACAGCTTCCTGTATACTTCGTCAGCCGAGTGCTCAAGGATGCCGAAGTATGCTACACGTACATCGAGAAATTGGCTTATGCCTTGGTCATCACTACACGAAAACTCTGGGCGTAGTTCGAGTCCCACTCCGTGGTGGTATACACCAACCATCCCCTGAAACAGATCTTTCACAAACTAGACCAATCGGGAAGGATGCTCCGGTAGTCCATCGAAGTGTGCGGCCTAGACCTCACGTTTGCCCCCCGCGCTGCGATCAAGGCCCAAGCCCTCTCAGACTTCTTGGCCTAGTTATCATTCTCTGAGGCCACCGCCGATAAGGAAGCACCCCCCACACTTCCCGATGGCGAAGTCTGGACAATGATGGTGGACGGAGCAGTAAACGCAAGCGGAATAGGAGTAGGGGCCACCATTACATCCCCCTCCGGCAAACACAACGAAGTCCGATGCGTCCGACTCAACTATCCCTTGTCCAACAACCAGGCGGAGTACGTAGCCGTAATCATAGGGATGCAATGGGCCCTCGACTCGGGAATCAAATCACTAAAAGTATTCAGCGACTCCCAAGTTGTAGTCGGACAGGTCAATAACGAATTTTCGGTCAACTCCGATAACCTCAAAGCCTGTGCGGAAAAAGTACCTCAGCTGGCCGCCCAGTTTCGGTACTTCGTCCTCAACAAGATTGTCCGCAGCAACAACGAAGTGGCAGATAAACTAGCGAAGATAGCATCTAGAGAGACCCCCAACAACATCAACGTCCAGATAATTCATATCTCCACCCCAGAGCATATCTCACCGATTTAGACTTCGGCGCCCGACTCCACCACATGGATAGACGAGCTGAAGAACTTTATACCTTCAGACATCCTACCAGCGGACAAGGCCAAAGCCAGACAGATTCGCCAGCGTGCGGCTCGATACACTGTGCTCAACGATATCCTGTACCGACGTTCCTTCTCCAAGCCTCTTCTACGCTGTATACCGCTCGACCTCACTCCGACAATCCTGGAGGAGTTACATGAGGGTATCTGCGGTGGACACCCCGGATCGAGGCCCTTGGCGGAAAAAGTGATAAATCAGGGATATTATTGGACCACATTACGGAGGGATGCAGCGAACTATGTAAAGCACTGTGATACGTGCCAAAAGTTCAGCAGCGTGCCCCGTCTTCCATCGGTTCCGCAGACCCCTGTGCTGGCCGCTTGGCCCTTCGATATGTGGGGGATTGACCTCATGGGCAAATTCCCCAAAGCACGCGGACATCACGAATACTTGATCATGGCCATCGACTACTTCTCCAAATGGATAGAAGCCAAACCACTGGCCGCTCCCAGGGAGGAAAACGTGCTCAATTTCCTCCACGACTTCGTACTTTGCCGATACGAAGTGCCGCGAGCCATCATCTCTGACCACGGTACTCAGTTCGCCACTAAGTTCACGGCGGAGTGCAACCGCCTAGGGATCAAACACTGGAAGTCATCCGTTGCACACCCGCAAGGAAACAGACAAGCTCAAGCCGCCAACAAATTAATTCTCACCGCACTGAGAAAATATCTGGAAGGAAAGTCCAACAAATGGGTCGACGAACTCCCAGCCGCATTATGGGCAGTGCGGACTTCGGCTAGGGGGCCCACAGGAGAAACAGCCTACGCCCTGGTTTACGGTTCAGAAGCAGTCTCACTAGCCGAACTCGCACTTCCATCATATAGGATTTCTACATATGACGAAGAAAGCAATAAACGCCAACGCCGACTAGACCTGGACTTATTAGAAGAAAAGTGAATAACCGCCCGACTAAGTGCAGACAAGTTCAAGTTGGCAACCAAACACACACATGACAAAAATTTGGTCAATAGGCCGCTCGGAGTCGGAGACTGGGTACTCCGAAAGATTGAGGGAACAACAAGACATATCACAGCAAACAAACTCACTCTGAACTGGGAAGGACCGTACTTGATCAAAGACGATGTCCGCTGGGGGACATTCCGCCTCATGGACCAAGAAGGAACAATACTCCCCAGACCCTGGCATGCCAACCATCTGAAGAAGTACTTCGTCTGAGATATTCGGGCGGAGCCAAGGCTACGTTCAATAAACATCCCGCCTCCACCGGTAGCGAATCGGGTGCTCGGTGAGGTCCCCAAACTATTACTCACTTTCAATAAAATCCCCAAAGTCACTACAGCTACTCGTGAAAAAGTCTTCGAAGTCATCCAGAATATTAAAGGTTTTGCGTTCTGATTATAATCTGACGGAGATATCATTCAGTAAGAGGTCCTTCGAAGTCATTTCAGTTGTTCACAATTGCGGTTATCAAAGTCACTTCAGTTATTCGCGATTACTTTTTTCAAGTTAAAAGTCCTTCGAAGTTATTTAAGTTTTTTTATTATGGTTACAATTAAACCCCTACGAAGTCCTCATTTCTTATTACAAAGTTCAAGTTTTTTAACTTATTAGACGAAGTGCAATGAATAAAAGTTCGAAGTAAAGTTTCACGAAAAACAGCGGAGTTCATTAACTTACAAATATATTACAAAAAACAAAATATTTATACATTTGGAGCAACTTCGGCCGAAGTAGGATCAACTTCGGCCGAAGGGGGAGCAACGTTGGCCGAAGGGGGAGCCACCTCGGGATAAACGTCTACAACAACCATGGCCCGGTCCCCCACTTCGGGCTCTTCCTCCTCGAGGACCACCACCGGCTCAACAGCAGCATTGACTGGAGCAGCAACAGAGGTCAGAGTGATGTCAGTCCCAACAACCTCACCTCCCTCAGCAGCATTCCAAAGCTGGAGGCACAACTTATCCAGATTTGGATGCACTGGTGCGGGCGGACTTCAATGCCTTCCCTCCTTTTCATCCTCTTCAGCGATCTCCTCCAGTTCGTCGGCATTGAACGGGATGAAGTCACATCCGTTTCTGAATTCGGGATCAGTATAAGTGCCCTCGAAAATCTTGCACAGCAACACCTTATCTGGGGCAAGGTGATGAAGACAGCGAAGTGCATGAGAGCATCCTCTATTGTAATATCCGTTTGCCAGCTTAAACACTTCCCTTTGACATCCCTCTAAGTTGCGGAACTCCTCCACCACTCGCGAAGTGTGGGCCTCTGACTCCAAGAACTCCACCTTCGACTCCGCAGCTCGCCGCTTCGAGCCCTCCTCCTTCAGCTTTTGGTCGAGGTCGCGGAGTTTGGCCTTCAGCTCATCATGAATCTGCTGAAGGGACTGCAGGCGTGAGGACTCTTTGTCCTTCTCCGTGACCGCCATCGCCACGGTCTCTTCGGCTGAACGGAGTTCGCCTTCCGCGGCAGCCAATGCAGCGTCTTTGGCGGAGAGCTGGTTCTCCAACTCCACATGCATCTTCTCCAAGTCCGCCATATCGGCCTTCAAATCCGAACCATCGGAAGCATGTCTGAAGAGGTAAGCAACGTAGGCTGAAACCTGAGAGACAAACGACAAGGGGATGAGTCGAGAACAACAAAACAATACGCAAGTATAAACACATCGGCTTAGCGAGGTACCTGAGACAACCCGACCCCGATTTGCCCGAACGCATTCTCCGAACTGATGGAAGCGTCCTCCAAACTTCGTAGCAGCCCGTGGTCCGTAGCCCGATGCATAACCGCCCCACCATAGAACCTCCCAGTCCGGCGATTCTGCAGAGGCAAGTTCATCAGGGGAGGCGAAGCGTTGATGATCTCACGGGCCAAGTGCTCATGCCCCTCTCTTGACTCCAGCGCCGGGAACCCCTCCTGGAGCCAAGACCAGGACGGAGGAATGGAGGGGCCAGACTCTGCAGCTCCTTGGGAAGCCAACCGCTCCGCAGTAGCTGGAGCCACAACCCTCAAGTCCGAAGACTCCGCCAATCTCTGCCGCGAAGCCTTGGATCTCCCATCTTCCCCACCTTCACGACCGCGCTTCGCTGGGGGGGTGCGGGCTGGCTCCTTCCCCTTGGACCGGGAGGGAGGAGGAGAGAGCACGGCCGAAGAGCGAGTAGTGTTGGAGCCTCCTGCCGCCGGCGGAGTGACGGTGGACCGATTAACAGCCCGCGGAGGATTCACATCACTCCGATTCTCTGAGCCTTGGGCTGGTCCCTTACGGAGTGCAGAAAAGTTAATCCTCATATCTGCCACAACACGACAAAGTCGAGGTTAGCAAAAGAGAGATAAAAAAGAAAAAATTATAAAGTAAAACTACTCCGACAACTACTCTACCCTTTGCAATAGGGCAGCCCGCACTACGGGGATCTTGGCACACCGAGCACTCAGAAGAAAAACCCCCTCCCGGATGCAACCTCCACATCGGGTACTCCGTCAGGTCCTCAAGGCCTAGCTCTCTCCGCCGACGGTCTGCTGCCAGCCCCCCTATCCCACAGGCGTGGCGACTCTCGTCAGCGATAAGTTCGCTGGTCAGGAAAACTTTGGACTGAGTCTTGGGATCATCTCCCAGCTCACTCCGAACAAAATCTAAAAACCTCCGATCCGAATCGGAGAACTTGGTGTTCCTTTTAAGGGAAAGCCAAGGACGAAGTGCCTTAAACTTCGGGTAAAATGCGAAGCCCGTTTTGGATTCCACACAAACCCACTTCTCCCTCCACTGACCTAACTTATTGGGAGGGGGTTCAAAGAGGGTGACTACACTAGGACGCGGTCGAAGTGACAACGTCAGGTTGTTCATGCGGAGGACGGTAAAAAATTTCCTCAGCAGGTTTTCAGAGACCTCTACACCGACTCTCCTACACAACACTGTAAAGGCGACGAAGTACCTAACTCAGTTTGGATGGACGTGGGCAGGTTGGCATCTAACTAGGTTCAAGAAATCGCAAAATGCGGGGTCTAAAGGCAAACTAAGGCCAGAAACGAAGTGTTCATAGGTAATGTGAATATAAGAGTTGGACATACGCTCGCACTCCTGGAGATAGATTAACCTAGATCTACTCCGATCGACCTCACTGGATAAAAGAGGGAGATCTACGCTAAGGGTATTCTTCCTAAGGGCGAAGTCCCCCTCCAACCTATTTTTGGTTTTCGGGAGATCTTCGGAATGAGCGGAGTCCGCATCCTCGTCCTCGAGGACACCGGAGTCACGGAGGTCTTTAGATGAGAAGCCTGCGACAATTACTCCGCCTCCCATGTGCCTAGACACCCTATGTGCTAAAGGGATGGCCTCAAGAACACTCGGGCCGGCATCAGACACCTCGGCACTCTCATGGTTTGCAGGGCTGGATCTCTCAGAGCTGGTCTGCGAAGTGGAGCTCGAAGAGCTAGACTCCACCGCAACTACTGGGACCTCGGGACTTTCTGAGTCAGACATATCTACAAACACAAAACAAAAATCATATCAGAAACTAAAGTCCTTTTACTTCGATCATCATTTCAAGAACTCAAATCCCGCTCACTTCGCTGACATCCAGTTCATCATTCCAAAAAACTCCTACCCGAAATCTCAACCTAAAATCACTCCAAAAATGGCCATAACCACCCCTTTTCCCCAGAAAAAGCCCTTTCCTCAAACACACCAAAACCCTCAAAGACACCCCCAAACAAAGAAACAAAAGGAAAAAAGGAACATAAGCAAAACATCGAAGGACGGTGCCTTCTCTTACCTGTAGAACTGTGGAGAGTAGAAGGAACTATGAGAAGTTGCAGAAAGTGTGTTTTCGCCGGGAACAAACTGAGGAAACCAAGAAAGTTTCTGGGGAGAAGAACAAAGAATGGGTGAAAGAGAACGGAAGGATGGAAATACAGAGAGTTTTTGAGAGAAAACGGCAGAATGTCACAAAGAAGAAGAAGAAATGGTAAAAGGCTCGCAAGGGAGACAAGATACCTATTTATAAGAGGGGGAAAAAATTCAAAAACCGTTAAGTTTCCCCTACACGCCTCGCTCGACCCGATTCCAACCGGGTCGAGGTCACACCAGGAGTCACCTCTCTGACAGCTCAAGTGCGGCGCCATCATTGCACGCGCATGGGGAAATGCAAAAGGCACCTCCTCTGGACACGCGAAACGGCTAGTCAACCTCTCGGTAACCAAACTGCCATCATGGGAATCTAACCCCGCGCTGAGGAAGTCAATCATCACCAGACATGCCGACCACCTCGCCAGTGGGTCCAACCTCGATACAAGTGAAAACACTTCGGCAGGCCACACCTCCTCGCTAGGTGTTATGCCACTTCGCTAGGTTACACCTCTTCAGGTGTTACACTACTTCGCCAGGTCGGACCTCTTCGCCAAGACGCACCCACTCGGGTTGCTCACGCCCACTCCGGGTTGCTTACACCCTCTCGGGTCACTTTCACTACGGGTTGCACCCCCTCAGGCTACACCCTCCCGGGTTAAGCCTCCTCAGGTTACTGATACGCGAAAATCGTATCACATTTTTAGCATGTTTTTATGCATGTTTTAATGTGAAATCGAGAGTAAATTGACATTAATTGTTTATTATTTACTTGATTTCACGGTTTTTATGATTTTGGAAGTGTCAGGTGCAAAGTAGATGAAAACAGCAAATTTTGGGGCAAAAATGCAATTTTTGGAAATGTTGACTCGGTCAAAGGTCCGGGACGGGCGTCCCGAACCAGGGACGGGCGTCCCGACCAAGCCAAGCCAGAGGGACGGGCGTCCAGAACCAAGGACGGGCGTCCCGAGCCGCCAGAAGCTGTCCCACATCGAATTTTTCAGAGATTTTCACTCCGGGAAGCTGCTATAAATACCCCAGGCCTCCAGCAGTTGAATTCATCCCTCTCCACTCGATCTGAGTCATTAAGTGGTTTCCAGTGTACAATTTTCCAGTACACAACTCACTCAGAGACTCGGATCTCAGTTTTCTTTCTTATTAGTGTTTGTTTTAGTTTCTGAGAAATAGTCTCAGATCTTAGGTTTCTATAGATAGGTTCGTTTCTGGTATTCATAGAATACCCGGGATTTCATTAGGAGATCCTAAGAGAGCTCTAGGCGTTCGAAGAGTCAGTCCACAGGGCTAGGCTTAAGCCCAGGACGTAAGGTAAAGTCTAGCTACTAGGCTGAGGAAGCGTCCTCCGAAGGTTCTGGTGAGCAGAGTCAGGGCGAGCAATACGACATATACAGCAGTACGCTCCGTAGGCGAGACTTCGTAAAGGGTGATTTCTTTATGGCATCGGTCCCCATGTCCCTCTCTTATATGTGTTATTGCTTTGTTCTAAATATGAATTATGAATATCAGATTACGATTTTATGAATAGTTGTGTATATGTTGAAGTTTTTATGTTTTTCCGGAAATAGCCACCTGCTAAATATTCATTATGTCTGCATGTCTAATGTAAGTCTCTTTTAAACTAAAACTAGGGTTATAGACAATTCCTAACCACGGTCTATCATAACCTGTTTAGTTTAACAGGCATCAATTAGTATTGGTGTCTGCCATACTAGATAAAATAACCAACGGAACACCTTGTTTGTTAGAGTAGTCTAGGTAGGCTGAGTAGAGAGTTATGCCGGCGGTTTTGCGACGAGCAGCATGACCCCGAAGTGACATAGGGTACCGTTCATTGCTGACTTTAGTCCGGGCCGTGAGTAGGGCCGTTTACCTTAACGATGGGGCGGTAGCGTAGAGACCTCAGATGTGGTACACCTTTAGACACAGAACATAGTTGCATTCCAGGCTAAGATATATCTAAAACACTCGAATATAGGTCAATCAACATATAGGAACAGTATAACATAGAATCAGAACTCATCTTTAAAACACTTTTAGGATTAATTAGACTTAAACCTAGTGGAGAATGGATCACCCTCTCATCAAAGTATTTGATGAAGATTGCATAACTGGATTATAAGATAGGAGTTAGGATAAAAGGCTAGTTACTACTAAGCCGTTGCCACTTCCCTGGGAGTACGATAATTAAATTAATAAAATCGTAGATACTTTCCAATAGACTAGCTACACGATAGGTACTCTGCCTTAGGTTCTGGCTGATTAAGTGACACCATAGAGACTAAATGTGACAATTAGTCAATCACAGTCCTTAATTATTCATAATCAACATAGGGTAAAATAACACCTATTTAGCATATCGGTCGGAAACCGCATCAGATTTTTGGCGCCGTTGCCGGGGAAATATCATAATGAATTTAGGATTCCTGATCAAAATTCTAGAGACTTATGATAGGTAACGGTAGTAATCTAGACCTTAGACTAACACTTATGTTATACCAGTTAGACAATCAGTTTCCGAAATATAGGATTATCATAACTAATTAATTTTAGATGTTATCTGAAATTAAGACATTTAGGATAATCAAATTTTAGAAAATTATTCTAGAACCATATTGAGGGAATTTACGTGCTTTCAAAATATTAAAAGAAATTTTTTTTTAAAAATCTAAAAATCCGAAAAAAATTGTACTTTTTCTTGTTTAAATGGTAAGTTATTCTCTTTTCCCTATCCTTTGTGTTTTCTCCTTGTGAGTAGTTATTTTGTTTTGTTCCAAATTTTTAAGTTTTCACTCTCCCTGTAACCCCACTAACCAGTTTGCTCAGGCTAAAACGTGTTCTTCTCTGTAGTTGCATGACTCGATCTTCAGAAGCTAACCTTGAAACACCAGTTGAGAATCCTGAACGAATCATTCGCACAGCTAATAGGCGAAGAACAGAAATGGCTGCTGAAAGACCTACCCTTGAATCCTACATCCAGCCACAGACTATCCCAGTCTCATCTGCCATCCGAATCCCTGGGAACCCTCGCTATGATCTTAAACCTAATGTGATCCAGCTATTATAAATCGAGTTCAGTTTGGAGGAACTGCAGCCGAAAATCCGCTGGAACACCTATCTGATTTCTCTTCTCTCTGCGAAGGCCTCAAGGGAGATCATACTGCAGAAATAACTAAACTCAACCTTTTTCCCTACTCACTTAGGGACAGAGCTAAGAGATGGTTGGCCCAGCTACCTACTAACTCCATTACCTCTTGGGACGAGTTAAGCAAAGCCTTCCTAGAAGAGTACTACTCTGCAGCAAGAGTCCTAGAATATCGAAGGGCTCTGTCTAGTTTCACTCAAGCTGCTGATGAGACAGTGATCGAAGCTTGGGACAGATTCAAAGAACTACTCAGGCTCTGCCCCCAACATGGACTTACCGAGGCATTGCTGATTCAGCAATTTTACGGGGGTATGTCAGACATGGGTAAGCAAATTCTTGATGGACTCAATCCCCAGAGCGGTTTCAATGGAATGAGTGATGTAGATGCTAGAAACGCTCTGGAGAGACTCTACAGGAACAGCAAGAATTGGCGCACAAGTGGTCGAGCTAAGAAGCAACCAGTAAATACGGTCGTTGCCTCCACTGATGATCAATTTGAGGCACTGAAGGCCAGCATTACTAATCAGCTGAATGCTTTCCAACAAGGGAAAAACACTCAGTCAGTATACCAAGTCTGCGAGTTTTGCCAAGGACCACACTTCAGTGGTGATTGTTATGGTAATGGGATATTAACTGTCCCAGAAGAGATGGAACAAGTGGACGCAGTAAATTCTGCTCCTATAGGAAATACCTACAATCCCACTTGGAAGAACCATCCGGGATTTAGTTGGAGAAACAATCCCGGGACTACTAACTTTCAGAAAAGAGTACCTCAGCAATTGCCATATCCGCAGAACCAGCAAGTCGCTCTGCCTGCACCAAGGAACTACATCGTTCCAGCTGATCCCATGCAAGAATTCAGAGACATGCTGAAGAGCATTTCCGACTCCAACAAGGAAATGATAGAGTCCAACAGAAAGATTCAGGAAGCTCACGCAGAAAGAATCCAGCAGAACGAGAATAGACAGAAGCAGACCGAGCAAACAATCAGAAACACACAAGCTGCTATACAAACTTTAGAGAGGCAGATGGGTCAACTATCCACCCATTTCTCTCACAGGTCCCAGGGAACGCTACCAAGCAACACTGAGACCAACCCTCAAACTGAATGCAAGACCATCACTCTAAGATCTGGTAAAATTCTATCTCCATCTCCACCCAAACCATCTGACCCTCCTATTCTTGTGCAGGAACCAGAAGAAGGCTCCAAGGACCCAACGCCGACGGATGTCGAGATCGAAGTAGCAAGGAAAGGGAAGACGGAGTTTATTCCTGAGTACCGGCCAAAAGTACCTTACCCTGCCAGACTTATGCACAATAAAGATAAGGAGCAATTTGAAAAGTTTCTTAGGAATTTTAGTCAGATTCATGTTAATTTACCTTTACTTGATGTTATTTCTGAAATGCCAAAGTATGCTAAGTTTTTAAAAGAAGTTGTTAGTAATAAAAGAAAATTTGACATGGACAAGGTGGTTCTTAATGAAGAATGTTCGGCGGTTCTGTTGAATAAACTACCGTCTAAACAGAAAGATCCTGGTTGTTTTACCTTGCCATGTACAATTGGAAATATTACTAACATGCATGCATTAGCAGACTTAGGAGCTAGTATTAATCTTATGCCATCTAGTTTATTTGATAAATTAGGATTGCATGATTTGAAAACGACTAGGATGTGCATACAACTTGCAGACAGGACAGTCAAAATCCCCAAGGGAATAATTGAAGATCTCTTAGTAAAGGTCGGAAAATTTGTATTTCCTGTGGATTTCGTTGTCATGGACATGAATGGGGAAGGAGGAGTGCCCCTGATCCTAGGTCGACCATTTCTAGCTACCTCAAAAGCATTAATAGACGTCAGTAATGGTCAAATCAAGTTAAGGGTAGGAAATGATGACATCACTTTTGATCTAAATGAGACCCTTAGGTATCCCATGCATTTAGATGATACTTGTTTTGTGTGGATGCCATGGAACACTTGATTGCAATTAACGTGACAGACCTATGCTCAAACTATCAAATTCTAAGTGAGGACTCCCTAGAATTAGAGGAGTCTGAACTTAGCTCTTCTGAAAATGAAATTACTTCTGATAGTTTCACTGAGATAGGTGATGATGAGAGAAGAAAGAGCGAACCTCGTTTGAAGATCCACCAGACTTGGAACTGAAGGAACTACCCACTCATCTGTGCTACGAATTCCTAGATGACAACAAGAAACTTCCCATTATTCTTGCAGCTGATCTGACTGCAGAACAAAGGAAGCTGACTGTAGACATGTGCAGAAAGCATAGAAGAGCCTTTGCCTACAAAATTGCGGATATCCCAGGTATTAATCCAAGCTTTTGTTCGCATAAGATTCTTCTAGAAAATGAGTATAAGCCATGTGTGCAACCTCAAAGGAGGTTGAATCCTAATGTGTGTGATGTTGTTAAGAAAGAAGTCATTAAACTGTTAGATGCAGGACTTATCTACCCTATCTCAGATAGTGAGTGGGTAAGCCCGGTGCAGGTAGTACCTAAGAAAGGCGGTATAACAGTTGTTAGGAATGAGCATAATGAACTAATCCCTACAAGAACTGTAACTGGTCATCGTGTATGCATAGACTATAGAAAATTAAATACGGCCACACGAAAAGATCACTTTCCCCTTCCTTTTATTGACCAAATGTTAGAAAGATTATCTGGACACATGTTTTATTGCTTTCTTGATGGGTTTTCTGGTTATTTTCAAATTCCTATTTCCCCTGAGGACCAGCATAAAACTACATTCACATGCCCTTTCGGAACATTTGCATATAGAAGAATGCCTTTTGGTTTGTGTAATGCACCTGCTACATTTCAACGTTGTATGACTGCTATCTTTGAGGACATGTTAGGAAAATCTATGGAAGTATTTATGGATGACTTTTCTGTTTTTGGTAATACATTTGAGGTTTGTCTAAAGAACTTGGAGTTAATGTTGAAACTGTATAAAATCTAACCTGGTTTTAAATTGGGAAAAATGCCACTTCATGGTAAAAGAGGGAATCGTTTTAGGACATAAGATCTCACACCTAGGTATGGAAGTAGATAAGGCAAAAATTGAAGTTATTTCAAAACTACCTCCTCCCAAAAATGTGAGAGCCGTTAGGAGTTTTTTGGGACACGCTGGCTTTTATCGTAGGTTCATAAAAGATTTTTCATTAATAGCCAGGCCGTTGACCAATTTACTCGGAAAAGATGTTCCATTTGTCTTTGATGAGAAATGTCTAAAAGCTTTTAATAGACTTAAGGAACTCTTAACTACTGCACCATCATGACGTCACCAGACTGGAGTCCCTTTTGAGCTTATGTGTGATGCTAGTGACTATGCAGTAGGAGTAGTTTTAGGACAAAGACATGATAAGAAATTTCATGTAATATATTATGCTAGTAAAACCTTAACTGATGCTCAGGAAAATTACACTACGACAGAAAAGGAATTATTAGCAGTAGTATATGCATTTGATAAGTTTCGATCCTATCTAGTTGTCTAAAACTATTGTTTATACTGATCATTCGGCACTAAAATACTTGTTCAATAAAACCGACGCAAAACCAAGATTGATTAGATGGGTTTTATTGCTTCAAGAATTTGACATAGAAATCCGGGATAAGAAAGGGGCAGAAAACTTAGCCGCAGACCACTTGTCTAGGTTAGAAAATCCGACCCTAGAATCCATTGATGAGACAATCATATCTGATAAATTCCCGGATGAGAATCTATGTGCATTTGCTATTTTCTCACCCCCTTGGTTTGCAGATATAGCAAATTACTTGGCAGCCCGGACTCTCCCTAGTGATATCACTGCTCAACAAAGAAAAAAATTCTTTGCTGACCTGAAATATTACTATTGGGAAGATCCTTTTCTATTTAAAATATGTGCAGATCAGATGATCAGAAGATGTGTATCTCAAGAAGAAGGTTTCCAAATTCTGGAACATTGTCACTGCGGACCAACAGGCGGTCACTTAGCTGAAGCCAACACCACCCGAAAAGTATTAGAAGCAGGCTTTTACTGGCCCACCATATTCAAAGACGCCGCAGCATTTACAGGATCCTGCGATGCCTGTCAGAAAGGGGGAACCATATCTTCTCGAGATAATCTACCCCAACAGGCAATTCAAAGTGTAGAAATATTTGACATATGGGGTATAGATTTCATGGGTCCGTTTCCTTCCTCTTTTGGTATGAAGTACATCTTAGTAGCTGTAGAATATTTTTCAAAATGGCCTGAGGCACAGGCCCTACCTACTAATGATGCTCGAGCCGTATGCAGATTCCTTAAGCAGATTTTCGCCAGGTTTGGATGTCCAAAAGCCCTAATCAATGATCGAGGTACGCACTTCTGCAACTCTCAATTGCAGAAAGTACTCCAGCAGTACGGAATTCAGCATCGCATTTCCACAGCCTACCATCCTCAAACCAACGGGCAGGCTGAGGTAACCAATAGGGGCATAAAGAGAATCCTAGAAAAGACCGTGGGTGTTAACCGTAAGGATTGGGCCAATAAACTGGAGGATGCATTATGGGCCTTCCGTACAGCATACAAGACCACTACGGGGTTCTCACCCTATCGACTAGTCTACGGAAAAGCATGCCACCTTCCGGTTGAACTTGAACACAGAGCTTACTGGGCAGTACGAAAATGCAATCTCGACGATAATTTGACTAAGGAACACCGGATTTTACAGCTCAACGAATTGGATGAGTGGAGGCTCAAAGCCTATGAGAACTCACATCAGTTCAAAATGACAAGTAAACTCCGGCATGACAGACGACTCAGAGCCCAGAAAAATTTTGAACCAGGTGATAAGGTATTATTGTACAACTCACGTTTAAAATTTTTCCCAGGAAAGCTGCGTAGCTATTGGTCAGGACCGTTCACAATCAAGGAAGTATCACCTTTCGGAGCATGTGACATCATGGATTCTGACGGTATTATTCAAAAAGTAAACGGACAACGCCTAAAGATTTACAGAGAGCCGTTTGACTCGTCCGAGCAGATTGTGGACTTCACAGACTAAGGGAGTATCTCTTTCATTTTATTTCTTGTTTTTGTTATTTCTATGTTCCTTCTTACCCGTAGTTAGTTGAATAAGTGTGGGGTAAGGATCTTTTAATTGTGTTTTATTTCTTGTTTTCCAATAAGTGTGGGGTAATTAGATATGCATGAACACTGAGGACAGTGCCTGACTTAAGTGTGGGGTAGCAGTGCACGGTGCACTGTGCACTGTAGCAGTTTGCAAAAATTTTCGCATGAATTTGCTTGTTTTCCCCGTATTTTCACACCCTTCCAAAAAAAAATTTCAAACTTTTTCTGTCTTTCAGACTTCTAAATGCAGTATGCTTGGTTAAACAATTGCTTATGTCTATGATATGTAGGTAGTATGCTATGGTTAGTAGGAGATAGTTGATAGCTATCTTGGACTAATTGATTAGGAATAGGGAATTCCTGATAACTGAGCACAGCTTTGTCTGGATTAGAGACCTCAACCAATTACCTTTTCAAGACTGAACTAGATGAAATTAGACCAGTTGTGGATATTTTGACAATTAGAATAACTGGATGAGACTCTGAGCTAAAAGTGAAAGGAAACAAAAGATAGTTTATCAAATAAGGGTAGTTTGCCAGCGGCCTTCGCTACTCGAGTACCACTCCTTCGGGGAACTTAAAGCCTGATGCCCTAAGGTCGTATAGATCTGGGAGTCATCGGAGTGGGACTCGCTACATGGGTAGTTGAAGTTGACGTGTTCTAAGCAGACTCAAAATACCCTGAATCCATAAAGAAAATAACTAAGTGCTAAAACATTAAAATCTATCACCAAAGCTCAGAACTCAGAAAGTTATCTGTTGTCAGTGTGTCTAGCGATAGGTCGAAGTATCTTAGCAGTTAAGATAAGAGTTCATTGTGTTGACTATCTGGTCCAGACTAGTACACACACTACACATCAGGAAGACCCTGTGACTAAGAAAAAAGTCCAACCTAGTTGTTGATTTGTTTTCTGCCTGATCATAACAAGCTACTAGAGACATTTGAGACCTTGTCGTAGCAACCTAACCAATTAGACCTGTGTTAAGAATTGTCTGAAGAATTTTTGGAATAAAAACATGACTAGGAATTTAAGTGACTGCACTACGGTTTAGAATCACTAACTCCATGTAGACTTTGCTTGAGGACAAGCAAAAAGCTAAGTGTGGGGTTATCTGATACGCGAAAATCGTATCACATTTTTAGCATGTTTTTATGTATGTTTTAATGTGAAATCGAGAGTAAATTGACATTAATTGTTTATTATTTACTTGATTTCACGGTTTTTATGATTTTGGAAGTGTCAGGTGCAAAGTAGACGAAAACAGCAAATTTTGGGGCAAAAACGCAATATTTGGAAATGTTGACTCGGTCAAAGGTCCGGGACGGGCGTCCCGACCAAGCCAAGCCAAAGGGACGGGCGTCCAGAACCAGGGACGGGCGTCCCGACCTGGTCAACAGATCAGGACGGGTGTCCCGAGCCACCAGAAGCTGTCCCACATCGAATTTTTCAGAGATTTTCACTCCGGGAAGCTGCTATAAATACCCCAGGCCTCCAGCAGTTGAATTCATCCCTCTCCACTCGATCTGAGTCATTAAGTGGTTTCCAGTGTACAATTTTCCAGTACACAACTCACTCAGAGACTCGGATCTCAGTTTTCTTTCTTATTAGTGTTTGTTTTAGTTTCTGAGAAATAGTCTCAGATCTTAGGTTTCTATAGATAGGTTCGTTTCTGGTATTCATAGAATACCTGGGATTTCGTGAGGAGATCCTAAGAGAGCTCTAGGCGTTCGAAGAGTCAGTCCACAGGGCTAGGCTTAAGCCCAGGACGTAAGGTAAAGTCTAGCTACTAGGATGAGGAAGCGTCCTCCGAAGTTCGGTGAGCAGAGTCAGGGCGAGCAATACGACATATACAGCATACGCTACGTAGGCGAGACTTCGTAAAGGGTGATTTCTTTATGGCATCGGTCCCCATGTCCCTCTCTTATATGTGTTATTGCTTTGTTCTAAATATGAATTATGAATATCAGATTACGATTTATGAATAGTTGTGCTATATGTTGAAGTTTTAGTTTTTCCGGAAATAGCCACCTGCTAAATATTCATTATGTCTGCATGTCTAATGTAAGTCTCTTTTAAACTAAAACTAGGGTTATAGACAATTCCTAACCACGGTCTATCATAACCTGTTTAGTTTAACAGGCATCAATTAGTATTGGTGTCTGCCATACTAGATAAAATAACCAACGGAACACCTTGTTTGTTAGAGTAGTCTAGGTAGGCTGAGTAGAGAGTTATGCCGGCGGTTTTGCGACGAGCAGCATGACCCCGAAGTGACATAGGGTACCGTTCATTGCTGACTTTAGTCCGGGCCGTGAGTAGGGCCGTTTACCTTAACGATGGGGCGGTAGCGTAGAGACCTCAGATGTGGTACACCTTTAGACACAGAACATAGTTGCATTCCAGGCTAAGATATATCTAAAACACTCGAATATAGGTCAATCAACATATAGGAATAGTATAACATAGAATCAGAACTCATCTTTAAAACACTTTTAGGATTAATTAAACTTAAACCTAGTGGAGAATGGATCACCCTCTCATCAAAGTATTTGATAAAAGATTGCATAACTGGATTATAAGATAGGAGTTAGGATAAAAGGCTAGTTACTACTAAGCCGTTGCCACTTCCCTGGGAGTACGATAATTAAATTAATAAAATCGTAGATACTTTCCAATAGACTTGCTACACGATAGGTACTCTGCCTTAGGTTCTGGCTGATTAAGTGACACCATAGAGACTAAATGTGACAATTAGTCAATCACAGTCCTTAATTATTCATAATCAACATAGGGTAAAATAACACCTATTTAGCATATCGGTCCGAAACCACATCAGTTACACGCCCCCGGCTCACACCTGTTCAGAAACTACTAATGACAGAACAAGCCACCCAGAGAACGAGGGATTTCTAGTACTATCGAAGAGAAAGAAGGATCATTCTTCCACTTCGACGAGGGGCCACTAAGAGGTATGAGAATACCCTCAACCTGACTAGGCAAGCACACTAAGCAAACGGGACCCACCAGACACACATGTCAGTCCAGTCGGCATGACGTGGCGACTCCCACTTCGTCATACACCAAACGGGACCCCGAGCTACATGGTCACTCCGCCTTGTCTCGTGCCGAAGTCACTACACTTCAGTACTTTGATCAGACTCATTGATCAACCATATTTCTAATGGTCAACATTTGACTCAATCACGGTCAAATATTCCCCTAACAACCTACTAAAAAGGGGGGATCTCATATCTTCCCACAAAATCCGGTAACCATCAGATTTCACTAACAAATCACCCAAGCTACTTGACAAGGGCGGTTAAATCCCTATAAATACCACCCCCGTACAGGTAACAAGGGTAAGGCCAGATTATCCTACTAATCTCTCTCTAAATCACCCAACTCATAGTCACACCACTGACTTCGCATACAGTCACGTCACTGACTTAAGCATCGGAGGGTTTTACCGGAGACCTTCCACCCTCCAGTTAAAGTTCACTGTTTTGCAGGCTCAACATTGCAAGACGGCGAATCTTCTGCAATACGAATTCAATCAAGAATCGGGTATTTGACAGAGGGAGACCATCAAACGACATCGGATCACGGATACGTGGCACCAGACCATTTTTTGACGAATCAATATATATATATATATATATATCATAGTCCCTTAACGTTTTTCATTATACGAAACACTATCCAACACTTAACTTTTTAAGGAAATGTATAGAGGTATTTACACCCCATAATTACCTCTTCAATACTATTGATTGTACAACAATAACAATTATTATTATTTAATTATATGTGAATTTTTTTTTGTATTAAATTATAATAATTATTTATATTTTATTTGTTCTTGTTGTAGTGAATTTTACTCAGTTGAAAAATATCGCATGGGGAAAAGGAAAGGAAATAGAGGAAATAATGGAATGGTGGGGACTTGCATTTTCAACCATACATATATTGGCGCACATTTTAAACCTTTTGTCTTGTAAATAAGAATAAATAACCAAAGGGCATCAGAAGCGATTTATTTGATATCTTTTATATGATTTTATGATTTTTAAAACCATAAAATAATGTTTTGATATTTATATTATATGTTTTAAATCAAATAACAGAAAGACCGTTTTAACGCACACCCGTCCCCAGTTTAAAGACCATTTCTTATAATTAAAAGAAATGGTCCAATCCGCCCGTTTCAACGACAAACCCATTGATGACAATGCCATCCTCAGGTAACCACCTATAAAAAGGAAACAAAGTAAAAGGTAAACAGGAGGGTTTTTGACATATTCAATATTCTCATCACAATTCTCTTCTGATTTAATCATTGAAGAGTTCACGGGAAACCAAATCTCCACCGAACTTCCTCTGTGTTGCAGATATTCTATACTTCGGGAAATTAGAAGCAGAGCATACTCAAACACAGTCTCATATCCACCCAATCTCGACTCCCACTTCGATATTCCTAAAATCAATATGATATTACTTTACTTTTTTAACCTTTAAATTATTTAGACTAATTTTTGATGAATCAGTTTGGTTCCGTTATAAAATAATGTTTTGAGATTTATTTTGGTTTTCTTTAACCCTCGTTTTCTTCTCTTTCTCTAGGGTTTTTTATTCAGTACAATGGAAATGCAGAACCATAGTTTCTTAGGCATAAAAAAAGAAGACGACGTATCCCTGGACCTGGAACTGAAGCTCGGCAACAGCAGATATTCATTGGACTTTTTTCAACCGCAGCAGGCGGCGGCGGCGGAAGATAAAAATAATGGTGGTAACAGATCTGAAAACGTGAGCGGCAGCGGAAGAGGAAACAGACGGCGACGGCAATCAGGTATTGTGTATGCTAACGATACGGTAGCAGTACCCCAAAATATGTACAAGATTTCGAGAGATGTGCAGTGCAGGAGATGTGAACAAAGGTACGTGATGGAATATGATCTGATGGAAAAGTTTATTGAGATTAGGAAGTTTTTGAATTTAAATTGCGAGATTATGGAGGAACGTGCCCCAAAGGTTTGGATGATCCCGGTGTTGCGTTGTGTGCGTGTGTCACAAATTGAGAAGATAATAAAATAGAATAAATCAACGCAATCTTAACAAGTGCAAGTATACACCGGTCAACAAGTAATATATGTACCTAAGTACAAGATTATCGATCCCACAGAGATTTTGTATGCCAATTATACATGCAAACATGATTTACATTTGGTTAAAAGAATAAAGAATGATGAATAAATGGGTGGAGTTTGGAGACTAGCCTACTGCTATGCTACTGCTGCAGCAACTGAAATGCTGCAGCAATCGAAATGCTGTAGCAATCGAAATGTTGCAGCAATCGAAATGCTGCAGCAACCGAAATGCTGCAGCAACAGAAATGCTGCAGCAATTATACCTAACTAAAATACAGGGCAGCCTACTGGAAATTTACCAAAAGAACACACCAGGCAATACAATGCTGTAAAAATCAAGCCAAAAATGCAATCATAAACCAGTAATGAATCCAAGAATGCTAAGCATGCTTTTCGGTTTCCAAATTAACACTACAGCGGTTTGGTTCTACCCAAACTACTTAGCCTACTAGTCTAAACCCCCGATAACATCGTCTCATGGAGTACGAAGTACCGTGAACCTAGAATAACACAAGGCAGTGAAATTGGTCGTGTCCCCTGCAATATTGACCGCACGGTCATGCATCCCAAGCAAGTGCCATGCAATTAACGTGTCGACTAGACCCCTTCCGGTTAGAAAGCCAGATACTAGTTCGATACATAACTTGGACAGTCGTAACCGCAAGTTATTCCTAATCCGTTTAAGTAATTGCATGAATAAACTAAGCATGCCCCATACAAGCATCAACAAGGAAAACGATACACAAAACTTATGCATTCTATTCATCTTATGCCACATTACGTTTTTCCACATGTTTATAATTTGCTAGGCTACAACACCTTCAGGTTATGAATATAAATTTAGCTGAAACGAATCATGAAAGACAAGGATTAAAGTAATAGGAAAAACAGTCCCTAGGTCTATAGTGACACAAGTCAATCCCAAGACAGAAAACATATCAATCCCAAAACACTTTTAATTAATCCTTGAAAACATGTAAACATTCTCATATCACCACAAATATTCGAATACAAAATAGTGACAATTTGAAGAATATTCAATTACAAAACAAGAAGCAAATTGAAGAAATGGAGAGAGGGTTACTCGGGTCGGAGATCACCCTACTGCCCCAAATCGGATTTAATCAAGCTACTACTGTCCTTTGTTTCCTCCGCGTGGTGCTGCTGCCCTCGATCATGAGCAGCCCGGAAATTTCAGCAATGTCGCCCAGCCTTCTTGGGTATTTTTCCTCTCTAACTAAAGCTCAAAAACAACACAAAACAAACTACCTACTGCCTAATCCTAAACTGCCCGAGAGCTAAACACAAATAAACAAAAGCTATGACACTTACACTCTATCTCCTTCTCTCTTCTCCCACCAACTCCCCTGATGTTCTTCTTCTGCCCTTTTTGTAAAAGAAAATGGTTCTCTCCAAAAAAAAAACCCACAGCTGTCCTTCAACATGATGAGTCATGTACTAGCTGAAATAAAATCCAAAAATTGTTGCAAGGCTCCACCCGAAATCTCAGCTACAATATGTGTTTTTTTTTTGTGTTTTATTCCAGCTGGCATTTGTTTAGAATCTGAGTATATATAAATATACATATATATATATATACATATACATACATATATATATATATATGTATATATATTTGCAGCCCGAAATTCAGCCTGAAAATCAGCACATTCTGCCCCCTTCTTTGTCCTTTTTTCTTTTGTATTTTTTTGTGCCAACTTGCCAACTTGTATGCCTAGATAGATATATATATATATATATACATACTTACATATATATATATATATATATAAGTGATGGTCAGCATAAAAATCCAACGTCCATCCATTCCCAATTCCATCTAAAAGTGGTCAAGATTTCATCCAATTCATTTTGACATATTTCAATCAAAAAATTCCCTTTTTACCCTTTTGCAATTGGATCCAAAAAATTCCATAATCTTTCCTGTAAAACTCTGCACAAATTTAAATGTTAGTAATGAAATTCAATTATGATAAAATTTAGGAATTTAAATAATTAAAATGGCCATTTTTACAATTAATCCACAAAATTGAAATGGAGAAAGGACTTATGCCATTTGGTGCATTTTAACTCAAAAATTTGCATAAGTCATGGAATTGGTTTCAAATTAAGGGCAAAATATGTGAATAACTCTATTATTTTAGAGTTATCACACCCCCAAACTTAGCTCATTGCTCGTCCCGAGCAATGCTGCAAGAGATAAGATAGTTCGATAAAGCGCAATCAAACAATGCAACAATTCATGTCCAGAATCGTTCCAGCAATCATAGGCAAATTTGGGTTCATATTTTCAGATCAAAGATGTGAAACAAAACTCTAATATGTTCATGACCCAAGTTCCTCAAATATCAGAACATTAACTAAATCAAGCTCAAAGATCTCCTCCCGTGTGTGTGTGAATAGTCTTTCCTTTTCAATCTCTCATTCATAAGTCAACATATGGTAATCCTAAGATTCATTTTGCATCTTCAGACTCAATCTATTACACCACTCTCCACTAATGTAGCAAATTTAGCAATAAAGATCAAAGAGGTCTTAATTTGGTTGTAATGTAGGCTAAGGCTAAGGTGGGAAAAATATAGACAAAAAGTAGGCTCAAACTTAGTCCTAGTCTGCCATAAACTTCAACCCAATGCCATCATTTCCCAAAAAAAAAAAATTTTTTTTTTTGAATCAAAAATGCTGCAGCAACTCAAATGCTGCAGCAATTCCACAACATTCTCTTTTTTTTTTCTTTTTTTTTTTTTCGAATGAACCCAAGGAGCACAAACATTTACACCCTACTTTAGAAATACATGCAACATTTAACCACAATCAGTATTTAGCATTTGACCTCAAAGAAGCATAACACATATTTCCCTTTTTTTTTGTTTTTTTTACTGAGTCAAAATGCTGCAGCAATAGAAATGCTGCAGCATTCTTTCACACTCCTTTTTTTTTCATAAAGAGGATTCTCCCTTTTTTTTTTCACACAGAATTTTTTTTTTTTTTCAAAATGCTGCAGCAACAGAAATGCTGCAGCATTCCTTCACAGCTTCTTCTTTTTTTTTTTTTTTCAAAAACACATATCCTCAATACGTAGAGTATTCATAACATAATTTCATAAAACAAATAACTACCACCAATCCAGTAAACATGATACACAACATCTCTATGCTCTGTAATACAACCTTCTCCGCATACCCCCAAACTTATATTCAGCAGTGTTCATAGCAGACTAAGGTCAAGTTTTTAGGGAAAACAAAGAATGGATACATGCAAAACATTTAGGATAAGTGGCTAATAAATAAGGGTGTCAAGAAATTAGGCTTAAGCTCAACTAAGGAAATAAAATGCATTAGGTTAGGCTTGAAAGGCTCAAACGATTCAAGAACATGCCTTAATCATTTATATATTACCAAATCTACTAGGATTTCGCCTCAAGAGATATAACAAACGAGTCTAAAGATTCTGAACCTTCATACCAAAGCTAACTCTTGTTGTAAACATGAAATCTCCAAGTAAGACTATGTGCAAAAATTTTGGTGGGAGCAGAAATTTTCACTTAAATCTAGTTAATATCAACATATTCTAAGTACTAAAGGCTCACTATCATAAAAGAGTTATGAAATCATATCAACATGAATTATCATCACAAATAATGTTCCCAAATTTACATAATCCTGCTAAAATGATTCACTCTTCATTCAGCTCACAAAAAAAAAACTTTCATTCAGCACTCATCATCATTCATTCATCATCAAAAATACACAGCATTCATCATTCCTCATCCATCAAGAGGGCACCCTCCCCCAAACTTAAAAGGGAGCAATGTCCTCATTGCATTAGGCAAAAGAAAAGTGCAGCAGTCATCAATCATATAGAAAGAGAAATACAGGACGCAAGAATATAAAGAGAGAAAAGGGAAGCGAAATAGAACCACTCCCGAAGGGCATGGAGGGTTGCTCTATATGTCATCGTCGCTGCCCATAGTGCGATCATCTGGCAGCAGTACGTCGGGGAAAGTGGGCCAAGGTCTTCCAGTTTGTGGCTGCTGTGCTTGCAGGGCACGGAAGATAGCTGCATCTTCTTGTCGTGAAAGATCTCTTGAAATCTGGTCTTAGCGTCCAGAGATGCGAATCTGGCCTTGGTGCATTTTCTGGCTACCTATTTCGTCCTAGGCATCTACTGTCATACTGTTTTCATCGTATTCACATCAGACTGTTAATGACATGAAGCATTTAAAGAAAGCAGTATCTAGTTTCAATATGCAACCCAACCTAAAAAAAGAAAACAGTGAGCATTTGCATAAATCAGTAGCTTATGTATCATTCAAAAGTCATAACTAGAGGTCATGAATCGAGAAAACATTGGGCACAAATCAATAAATCATCCTTTCACCTCAACATGCGAATTTGTGACAGTGAGCACAAAATAAGAACAACAGAGTGCTTTTAGCTCTAACGTTTGCATGTGTTACAGCATTTTCAAACATGTGAGGATTTGTCAGCAAGAGTTCATGCATTAGCTCACACATAGATCCAACAATTAAGCACAGAACATCAAAGAGTCATGCATAAGTCAGTGTGCTTTGGACAGTTAAACATTAAGCATTATGTTGTCAATAGGCTTTCATGGATAAAACAGAATAAAGGGAATCAATCTAATGCACCCTGTCATCAATAGAATTACTGCAGCATTAATGTTGCTGCAACATTTCAAGTGCTGCAAGAGAACAACATGTTGTGCAAAGATATTTGGCAGTAAGCAAGCTAACACAAAATTTGAAACTGGACAGTAGGCATACCAACATAGAATCTGAAATTTAGCCTGAAGCAGACCAAAATAGAATCAGAAATTTGACATTAAGCAAGCCAACATAGAATCTGAAATTTGACAGTAGGCAGAGAGGAAGAAAACAGTGTGCTTCCAACTATTAAACACCAAATCAGTGGGCATTCAAGATATGTAAGCATAAAACAGTAGAATACCCCAAACTCTTAAGTGTGAAATATGTCATTATAGATCATTTCCAAAAACAAGGTAAAAACTAAGATAAAAAAAATCAAAAGCCCTAGTTTTCACTTCCATACATATTCCTCAGTATAGGCAAGAATCAGTTCACGGAAGTCCCCAATAGATGAAATTCATGCTTAATCAGTCCGACGAGTAAGAGAACATACCCTTTTTTTCTTCAGAAATTTGCCGATTTCTTGGCTCAATGGAGGTTATTAAGAAGCAAAATAAACTCCTTTTTCCTATCGGTTGCGTTTCAAAGTAGTGAAAACAGAGAAGGTACCTGTTTGCATTGGGAGTGTTTCTGCAGCATTTGAGTTTCTGCCCGAGTGGAATAAGTGAGACTGTTTCAAGCTGTTTGAATTTCTGACCATTGGTGTTCCCAATCCCATTTTCAGATTTTGTGGGATGTGCATTTATTACCTTGTTGCCAGATAAATGTGCTTCCAGAAAAATATGAAAATGACAAAATATGAGAGAAAAGATTAGAGATGACAGAAAAGAAGGGAGACAGTAGTGAAATAAAAAAAAACGCGGGAACAGAATTTAAAAACTGAAGGAAAGAAAAGAAAAAAAAACATAAAGCAGTAAGAAAAACAGAATTTAAACTTCAAGTGTCACTTGGAACTTTTCTCAGCTGTTGAGTCCCGAATATCTTCTGCTTTAATCAGTGTTAGAAGTGCACCTTGATGTTGAAAATCACCATCTCTATAATGCTTCAATCGATGCCCATTTACCTTGAATTGGACACCATTCTGTCCTTGGACGAGGACTGCCCCATATGGAAATACTTGTTTTATGGTGAATGGCCCTGTCCATCTTGACCTTAATTTCCCCGGAAATAGCTTTAACCTTGAATTAAAAACTAATACCTGCTGCCCAACTTCAAAATTTTTCTTTTGGATGTGATTGTCATGCCATCTTTTGGTCTTCTCTTTGTATAACTTGGCATTTTCATAAGAGAATAACCTCAGCTCATCCAGTTCCGAAAGCTGCAGCATTCGCTTGTTTCCCGCAGCATCAATATCCAGATTGAGATGCTGCAGTGCCCAGTATGCTTTGTGCTCTAACTCAACTGGTAAGTGGCAAGCTTTCCCAAAAACGAGTCTATAAGGAGACATACCTATTGGAGTCTTGAAAGCTGTCCGGTAAGCCCATAGAGCGTCATCTAACCGTCTTGACCAATCTTTTCGGTTTGGGTTAACCACCTTCTCAAGGATACCTTTGATGATTCGGTTGGACAATTCAACTTGCCCATTTGTTTGAGGATGGTATGGCAAGGCAACTCGGTGATGAACATGGTACTTGGCTAGCAAGGCTCCTAGCCATTTGTTGACAAAATGAGAACCTTCATCACTGATGATTGCTCTAGGTGTTCCAAAACGTGAGAAAATATTCTTTCGAAGGAAATTGATCACCACTTTGGAATCATTAGTGGGGAATGCTGCAGCTTCCACCCACTTGGACACATAATCCACTGCCATTAAAATGTATGAATTCCCAAACGAAGGTGGGAAAGGTCCCATAAAATCAATGCCCCATATATCAAAGAGTTCCACTTCCAAAATGTTGGTGAGAGGCATTTCGTTTCTTCTTGAGATGTTACCTACTCGTTGGCAGCGATCACACCTTGCCACAAACATAACAATCTTTAAATAATGAAGGCCAAAAGAAACCAGATTGTAGTACCTTTGCTGCAGTTCTTGACCCTCCAAAATGTCCTCCGCACGGAGAATTGTGACAATGAAAGATGATATCCTCAATTTCGTTATCATTCACACACCTTCGAATCATTTGATCCCCACATTGTTTGAACAAGAATGGTTCCTCCCAAAAAGCTTTTTACATCGTGGAAGAACTTCTTCTTTTCTTGATATGAGAGGTCCGGTGGCAACACTCCACTAGCCAAGTAGTTTGCAAAATCAGCATACCATGGTATTTGTGCATCCTGAATTTCCAGCAGCTGTTCATCTGGAAAATGCTCATTTATTGGAATTTGACATGCCTCATGCTGCTCTAGTCGAGACAAATGGTCAGCCACTTGATTCTCTACACCCTTCTTGTCCCTGATCTCTACATCAAATTCTTGCAGGAGTAGAATCCATCTTATAAGTCTTGGTTTGGAATCCTTCTTTGAGATCAAGTACTTGATGGCGGAATGGTCGGTGTAGACTATCACTTTTGTCCCCACCAAGTAGGACCTGAACTTATCAAAAGCAAACACAACAGCTAGCAATTCTTTCTCAGTAACAGTATAGTTAATTTGTGCTTCAGTGAGTGTTTTGCTAGCATAATAGATAGAATGAAAAATTCTGTTACGCCGCTGCCCTAAAACCGCACCTACTGCATAGTCACTTGCATCACACATCATTTCAAATGGTAGACTCCAATCGGGTGCTATGATGATTGGTGCTGAAATCAATTTCTGCTTGAGATCCTCAAAGGCTGCGGCACAGGCTGCATCAAAAGAAAACACATTATCTTTTTCTAATAATTTACATAAGGGCTTAGATACCTTTGAAAAGTCCTTGATGAACCTCCGGTAGAAGCCCGCATGTCCCAAGAAACTTCGAATGTGTTTCACAATTGTTGGGATAGGTATCTTTTCAATCACTTCTATTTTTGCTCGGTCTACTTCAAGACCTTCCTTTGAAATCCTGTGACCCAACACAATTCCTTCCCTAACCATAAAGTGACACTTCTCCCAATTGAGGACTAGATTAGTTTCCTCACAACGTTTAAGTACATTGGCCAAATTCTCTAAACAAATATCAAAAGAATCCCCAAATATGGAAAAGTCGTCCATAAACACCTCTAAATACTGCTCTACCATATCAGTGAAAATGGCCATCATGCAGCGTTGGAATGTTGCTGGAGCGTTGCAAAGTCCGAATGGCATCCTTCTGAATGCAAACGTGCCATAGGGACAAGTGAAGGTTGTTTTGTCCTGGTCCCCCGGTGACACAGCAATTTGGTTGTACCCTGAATAACCATCCAAAAAACAATAATATTCATGTCCAGCTAACCTGTCCAACATTTGATCAATGAAAGGCAATGGAAAGTGGTCCTTCCTCGTGGCTTTGTTTAGTCTCCTATAATCAATGCATATGCGCCATCCCGTGACTGTTCTGGTAGGAATCAACTCATTGTCTTCATTTGGTACCACTGTGATTCCTCCTTTCTTGGGCACACATTGTACAGGACTTACCCAAGAACTGTCAGAGATGGGGTAGATGATGCCAAAATCCAGCCACTTAATGATTTTTTCTTTCACCACTTCCTTCATAATTGGATTCAATCTTCGCTGCCCTTCTATGGAATTTTTGGAATCTTCTTCCAAAATGATTTTGTGCATGCATAAGGTTGGACTTATACCCTTAATGTCAGCTATGGTCCAGCCCATAGCTCTCTTATGCTGCCTTAGTACTCCAAGCAATTTCTCTTCCTGTTCATCATCAAGGAAGGCTGAAATGATCACTGGCAGCGTTGAGTCTGCCCCTAGGAATCCATACTTCAAATGTTGTGGCAATTGCTTCAATTCCAGCTGTGGTGGTTCTTCAACTGAAGGTTTTGTTAACTTGAAATCTCTAGAAGACAACTCCAAGGATTCATATTGAGCTCGAAATCTAAACCTTTGGGGGTTTTCTTCTACCCAAGCTGAATGTGCTTTGGTCCCCATATTGCCATCGTCATGTAAACTTTCCTCCATCAATGCATCCGTGGCATCCTCATATTGCTCTTCCTCTTTTTCATCCCAAGAATCACTGGTGGTGATCTGAAAGCACTCCTCACCTTCATCATGGAATTTCATGGCTTTGAAGACGTTGAATGTGACTTTATCATCCTGGAATCTCATGGTTAGCTCCCCTTTCTGCACATCAATAAGAGTCCTTCCCGTAGCTAGGAAAGGTCTTCCTAAAATAATGGGAACTTCCCTGTCTGCTTCATAATCAAGAACAATAAAATCAGCTGGAAATATAAACTTATCAACTCTTACCAGGACGTCCTCAATTTTTCCATCGGGGTGAGCTATAGACCTATCCGCTAATTGCAATGTTACCGTCGTAGGTCTTACCTTACCTATGCCCAACTGTTTGAAAACTGACATAGGCATCAAGTTGATGCTAGCACCAAGGTCACACAAGGCCATACCACAATATGAATTTCCAATAGAGCAAGGAATATTAAAACTCCCCGGATCTTTCATCTTAGGGGGCAACTTGTCCTGCAAAAAGAAACTACATTCTTTGGTTAATGAAACAATTTCATATTCCCCCAACTTTCTTTTCTTTGTAAGGATATCATTCATAAACTTGGCGTAGTTGGGCATTTGTTCGATTGCTTCTACCAAAGGAATGTTGATGTGCAGCTGCTTTAAAATGTCCAAGAACTTCTTAAACTGATCATCTTGTTTCTTTTTGGCAAACCTCTGTGGAAAAGGCATACGTGGCTGTACTGGTTCGCTCGCTGGAATTTTGCATTGCTGCAGCATTGGAGATGCTGCAGCATTTGGCTTTTCTGGAACACTGTTTTGCTGCAGCATTTGCGATGCTGCAGCATTTGGCTCCACTGACATTTTTTCAGCTACTGGAATTTTTGCACTTTGGCTAGACTCACTGGTATTCTCAGCTGCTCCAGACTTCATTTTTGGCTCGTCCAGTATTCTGCCACTCCGCAATGTAACTGCCTTGCAATGTTCCTTTCCTTCTCTTCTTGGATTCTCCGTATCGCTTGGAAGTGATCCTTGTGGTCTGCTCCTCATCTCCTGAGCTAGCTGCCCCATTTGGCTTTCCAAGTTCCGCACAGTAGAGGATAACCCCTGTATGGTTGTTTCCGTCCTTGCCACGAAGTCTCTCATCATGCTTTCGAACGAATTTGAAGGTGATTGTTGTTGTAGAGGTCTTTGTTGTTGTTGGAGTTGTTGTTGCTGCTGTTGGGGATACTGGTACTGCTGGGGGTACTGCTACTGCTGGAGCATTGGTCTTGGGTTCACACCTTGATTGGGGTGCATCCCTTGATCTCTCCAAGAAAAATTTGGGTGCTGCCTCCAAGTAGGGTGTAAGTGTTCGATTGAAGACCGTTACCCCTGTTTTGATTCCCCATGTAGCAGATTGATGCTGGATTGTGAACACAATCCTCAAATAGATGCCCCCTCCACAATAAACACAGCACACGTCCTGTACTTGGCTTACATTGGGCTGGTTTGAAGGTTCAGCCCCCTGCCCGCCATGTTGTTGCATACTTAGTGATTTTTGGAGCATGTTGGTCATTGTTGACATTTGGGCTGAGAGTGAAGTGAATGGATCCAACTCCAATACTCCAGCCACCTTTTTTCCACTATGTAGTCTTGTTGTAGGCCACTGGTAGTTGTTGTTGGCAATCCTCTCGATTAGTTCATAGGCCTCATTATACGTCTTTGCCAAGAGTGCTCCATTTGCTGAAGCATCAACCACCATGGTGTGTGCATTCAACCCATTATAAAATGTCTCCATTTGAATACAATGTGGGATTCCATGATGTGGACATCTCCTTAACAACGTTTGAATTTCCCATGCCTCATACAATGATTCATCTTCTAATTGTTGAAAAGAGGTGATTTCATTTCTCAACCTAGCATTTTTCGTTGGAGGAAAATACTTATTCAAAAATTTGTCAGTGAGTTGCTGCCATGATGTTACACTACCCGGGGGTAAAGAGTTTAGCCATTCTCTAGCTTTGTCTCTCAAAGAATATGGAAACAATTTCAGCCTCAAAGCCTCGTCCGTCACCCCTGCTAGCTTAAAACCATCGCTTACCTCCAAGAATAACCGTAGGTGCATGTGTGGATCTTCAGCAGGTAATCCACTAAACTGCCCTACTGTTTGCAACATTTGAAACATCACCGGTCTCAACTCGAACTGGGCTGCTGTAATTTCTGGTCTTGCAATGCTTGGATTCCATTCGTTAAACATAGGGACTGCATACTGTCGGATAGCACGGTCCCTATCGTCCGCCAACACCACAGGACTATAGATAGGTTCAACTTCTACAATGCGCTGCTCAGCCATGTCTACCTTATCCTTGGTTTGTTTCTTTTTCCTCAACGCCTTGGCGGTTCTCTCAATCTCTGGATCAAGTGGAATCACTGTACCTTGAGAGCTCTTGCGCGTTTTACTCATGCAAAATAGCACACGTTAAGGAATGAATGACACACAAGCTGAAATTTGACAAAGAATTCATATCAATAAATTCACAAAAAAAACATTTCAGCCCATGCATAATTTATTCGTTCCTCATAAAATCATTTCGATAATCTCATAAGTTCAAGAATGAGTATAATATAAAACAACAAAAGTAACCAAATGCAAACAATATTTACAAACAATTGACTCCAAAATCCCCGGCAACGGCGCCAAAAACTTGTTGCGTTGTGTGCGTGTGTCACAAATTGAGAAGATAATAAAATAGAATAAATCAACGCAATCTTAACAAGTGCAAGTATACACCGGTCAACAAGTAATATATGTACCTAAGTACAAGATTATCGATCCCACAGAGATTTTGTATGCCAATTATACATGCAAACATGATTTACATTTGGTTAAAAGAATAAAGAATGATGAATAAATGGGTGGAGATTTGGAGACTAGCCTACTGCTATGTTACTGCTGCAGCAACTGAAATGCTGCAGCAATCGAAATGCTGCAGCAATCGAAATGCTGCAGCAATCGAAATGCTGCAGCAATCGAAATGCTGCAGCAACCGAAATGCTGCAGCAACAGAAATGCTGCAGCAATTATACCTAACTAAAATACAGGGCAGCCTACTGGAAATTTACCAAAAGAACACACCAGGCAATACAATGCTGTAAAAATCAAGCCAAAAATGCAATCATAAACCAGTAATGAATCCAAGAATGCTAAGCATGCTTTTCGGTTTCCAAATTAACACTACAGCGGTTTGGTTCTACCCAAACTACTTAGCCTACTAGTCTAAACCCCCGATAACATCGTCTCATGGAGTACGAAGTACCGTGAACCTAGAACAACACAAGGCAGTGAAATTGGTCGTGTCCCCTGCAATATTGACCGCACGGTCATGCATCCCAAGCAAGTGCCATGCAATTAACGTGTCGACTAGACCCCTTCCGGTTAGAAAGCCAGATACTAGTTCGATACATAACTTGGACAGTCGTAACCGCAAGTTATTCCTAATCCGTTTAAGTAATTGCATGAATAAACTAAGCATGCCCCATACAAGCATCAACAAGGAAAACGATACACAAAACTTATGCATTCTATTCATCTTATGCCACATTACGTTTTTCCACATGTTTATAATTTGCTAGGCTACAACACCTTCAGGTTATGAATATAAATTTAGCTGAAACGAATCATGAAAGACAAGGATTAAAGTAATAGGAAAAACAGTCCCTAGGTCTATAGTGACACAAGTCAATCCCAAGACGGAAAATATATCAATCCCAAAACACTTTTAATTAATCCTTGAAAACATGTAAACATTCTCATATCACCACAAATATTCGAATACAAAATAGTGACAATTTGAAGAATATTCAATTACAAAACAAGAAGCAAATTGAAGAAATGGAGAGAGGGTTACTCGGGTCGGAGATCACCCTACTGCCCCAAATCGGATTTAATCAAGCTACTACTGTCCTTTGTTTCCTCCGCGTGGTGCTGCTGCCCTCGATCATGAGCAGCCCGGAAATTTCAGCAATGTCGCCCAGCCTTCTTGGGTATTTTTCCTCTCTAACTAAAGCTCAAAAACAACACAAAACAAACTACCTACTGCCTAATCCTAAACTGCCCGAGAGCTAAACACAAATAAACAAAAGCTATGACACTTACACTCTATCTCCTTCTCTCTTCTCCCACCAACTCCCCTGATGTTCTTCTTCTGCCCTTTTTGTAAAAGAAAATGGTTCTCTCCAAAAAAAAAAACCCACAGCTGTCCTTCAACATGATGAGTCATGTACTAGCTGAAATAAAATCCAAAAATTGTTGCAAGGCTCCACCCGAAATCTCAGCTACAATATGTGTTTTTTTTTTGTGTTTTATTCCAGCTGGCATTTGTTTAGAATCTGAGTATATATAAATATACATATATATATATATATACATATACATACATATATATATATATATATGTATATATATTTGCAGCCCGAAATTCAGCCTGAAAATCAGCACATTCTGCCCCCTTCTTTGTCCTTTTTTCTTTTGTATTTTTTTGTGCCAACTTGCCAACTTGTATGCCTAGATAGATATATATATATATATACATACTTACATATATATATATATATATATATATATATATAAGTGATGGTCAGCATAAAAATCCAACGTCCATCCATTCCCAATTCCATCTAAAAGTGGTCAAGATTTCATCCAATTCATTTTGACATATTTCAATCAAAAAATTCCCTTTTTACCCTTTTGCAATTGGATCCAAAAAATTCCAAAATCTTTCCTGTAAAACCCTGCACAAATTTAAATGTTAGTAATGAAATTCAATTATGATAAAATTTAGGAATTTAAATAATTAAAATGGCCATTTTTACAATTAATCCACAAAATTGAAATGGAGAAAGGACTTATGCCATTTGGTGCATTTTAACTCAAAAACATTTGCATAAGTCATGGAATTGGTTTCAAATTAAGGGCAAAACATATGTGAATAACTCTATTATTTTAGAGTTATCACCCGGTTCTACCGAATTGTACCAAATGCAATCAAGAGAATAGTGTTAAACCAATAATTTCCGACAATAAAGAAGCAATTAATTGGTTGTTTCTTCTTTTGGGACAAATGCTGGGATGTTGTACTCTGGAACAACTGAAATATGTTTGCAAATACACAAGGAATCACCGTACGAGTGCTAAGGATCGCCTGCTGTATCTCACCTATGTCACTCTCATAAAACAACTCGAGGGCCTCCAGTTTGATTTCTGAGCCATATATATATATATATATATATTATATATATATATTAATTATTATTTCTTCGGTTTTGCTTTAGTACTACTACTCATTCATTCCCTTTGTTTTTGCATATATGTACAGACGGTTTGGCAATTGTTGTCTATACAGAACTAGTGAAACATTTTGGGGAGGCCATGTATCTTGAAAAGATTTGTTTTCTTTAAATTCATATTAAATATTGGTGAGGTTTAAGATGCAAAAGACTTATGTCGATGACAGAATATAATGTGTTGTATGATGTCGTGATGTCGATGACCGAATATAATGCGTTGTATGATGTCGATGACCGAATATAATGTGTTGTATGGTGTCGATGACCGAATATAATGTGTTGTATGATGTCGATGACCGAATATAATGTGTTGTATGATGTCGATGACCGAATATAATGTGTTGTATGATGTCGATGACCGAATATAATGTGTTGTATGATGTCGATGACCGAATATAATGTGTTGTATGATGTCGATGATCGAATATAATGTGTTTTTTTTATTAACGATGATTTAAGGGGATTTTTAAAGGAAGAACCAATATCGCAATTTTGTTTTATATAGTTTGCGACTAATTGCACAAAAATAATTTGGAAAACAATGTCACCAAACCTCTTAAGTTAGGCATAGTGAAAGATGTTGGGATGAATGAAGAATTCAAAAGAAAAGAACAATGAATTGTTAGTACCTCTTATGCCCTTGTGACAAAGAAAAGAGAAGGTAGAGAGGTAGAAGTAAAAGCAGATAACCTCACAACAGACATAATAGAGCCAACGACAGGTTTGAACTTGTTGTTGGTAGAGGAATGAACATGGGATCATTACTTGTTGAAAGCAGAGTTTGAAAAAGGAGAAGTAGATGAGACGGTTCCTTTGTAGGAAATTCATATTTATAATTTGGTGAACTTAACTAAAGGCTTTGAAGAACAAATGGGCTTTAAAACAAATTTAGCTGTGACGGGTTTCAATTTTAAAAAAAGTATTGATTTTGAGAAAATTCTCCCTCCAATAGTTTAGATTTCATCAATCCTTTTTGTTCTTGGAATAGCAATTTCGAAGTTGAGTAATTTAATTTGCAGTCATCCTACATGGTAATCTGGAAGAAGAGATATATCTGGAGCAAAAAGGAAGCAAGGTAGAGGTACAAAATTTTTGAATTATTTATAATAGCTCCAGAGTGTTAGGACCCGGGCCCGAGGGCCCATGCAACAAGTATGGGTCTGGTAGGACCCACAATCAACTACTTAATATTATCATGACTATACTAAAAGGTATACCCGAGTTGATTATGAGTACATAATCCTATTCTTATATACCATTGTATACTTACTTCACTTATCGATGTGGGACGAGGTTTCACATTCATTCCCCCCTTAAGGCCTAGCGTCCTCGCTAGGGCCCCCTCGAACATAATAGGTCTCGGCCCAAGATCAACCAGTGGATGTCTGAGATTCTAGAGGTGGCTCCCATCCTTGGGTGTAGCACTTAGTTTCCATAATTCAGACTGGTAATCTGCTTTGATACAAATTGTCATGACCAGGACACTTGGGCCTCTACCGTACCTATGGGCCTGGTAGAGCCCACAATCGACTACTTGGTATTGTCCTCAGTATACCAAAAGGGATACCCTGAGTTGACTATGATTACCTAGGCTTATTCTTATATACTATTGCACATTTACTTCACTTATCGATGTGAGACGGAGTATCACAGAAAGTATCACAGAACTACAGTTGATCAATGTGTTTATGTGAAGATGTCTTTTGAAGGTGACTTTATTATTCTTATACTTTATGTGGATAATATGTTGATTGTTGGTGGTGATTCCACAAAGATTGATAAATTAAAAAAGGAGTTAAGCAAATCATTTGTTAAGAAAGATTTCGAACTTGTCAAACATATTCTTGGAATCAAGATCACTCGGGATAGACAAAATGGAAAGCTTTGGTTATCTCAATAGAAAGTTCTTCACAGATTCAACATGAGCAAAGCTAAAGAAGTTTTAACTCCACTTGTTGGTGACTTCACAGATTAATTTTTTTTACAATAATTATATAATATAAAAGATTATTTTAAATATTTGAGTAAAGGAGTTCAGACGACTATTAGTGATTGAATAAAGCATTTCAGACCCGATCTGTTAGTCATTGAGTAAATAATTTTAGACCCGACCCGTTAGTCACTGAGTAAAGGGCTTCAAACCCGACCCGTTAAGGGGTTCAGAGTGGACCCGTTAGTCACTGAATAAAACATTTCAGACTTAGTCACTGAGTAAAGGACTTTGGACCCGACCCGTTAGTCAAGCACTTCAAGCCTGACCCGTTAAGGGGTTTAGAGTGGACCCGTTAGTCATACTGAATAAAGCATTTCAGACCCGACTCGTTAGTCAGTGAGTAAAGGACTTCAAACCCGACCCGGTACTCAGTCAGTCAGTAAAGTGACTTAGACAAAATTGTATCTTGAAAAGATTTATTTTCTTTAAATTCATCTTAAACATGGCGAGGTTGAAGATGAAAAAAGACTTATGTTGATGACCGAAAATAATGTGTCCGAATATAATGTGTTGTATGATGTCGAGGACGAATATAATGTCCGAATATAATGTGTTGTATGATGAATGATGTCGAGGACGAATATAATGTTTTAAGCTGATACTAATCATATATTTAGTAAGATGTCAACTGATAAATCTTTTTTTAAAATGTTCTTAAAGTAAAATCTTAAATTTTTTAAAATAATAGTATTCTCGGGAATAAGAAGAACCTAGTTGTCTCGGAAATTTTCTAACGAAATTTAGGAATTCTATAAAAATTAGATCTAGAATTTGTTAGTGTTAGATATCTCGAACATGAGATTGAGACATAGAACGACAGAATCTATGCTAAAGTAGTGTAGAGGCGTATGCATTATATAGGGATGAACTATAGCAGAAATAGGTTAAATTCCCGATGTGGGAGCTCTGGGACGGAGCCACAGTGGCTGTTCTGGCAAGACGGCCCCTATGGCTTCACGGTGACGATTCGGCTTCCAGAAATTATGATTTGACCATATATTTGTCTATTTTCTCCAATTGAACAACTAAAACATTAAAAATATCAAAATTCAGTAATTAAATGGTATTTTAATGTAATTAAGTCAAAATAGTTTTAAATTTGATCATAACATAGACACAAATAAGTGTTAAAAATGTGATATAATTTTTCGTTATCATATTTCGATAGACATTGTTGATGCATTCAATAGAAAAATAAATATTTTATGACTAAATTTACAAATTATAACTTTATTTAATAATAAATTCACAATTATTAAACAATTGTTTGTATAATAACTTAAACTCAGATATCAATTAAAATACACATCAATTTATATGTAAAGGATTAAATTTATTCTTTTAAAAGTTAATTTCAAAAAAGACAGAATATTAATTTTAAAGAAATAATATGACAAGCATTTAAACTAAATGACTTTATTCGGAAATCCAATATTAAAAAAAGAACAAAATGAGGAATTTTTTTGTAATTTATATGAAATTTATAGTAAGAGGTACAATCACCAAATATCTATAATTTGAAAACTATTTATGTCGATGTACTTATTATTAAATATATTTAAATAGTATAGTGACATAAATATTCGTGAAGTTCTTTTTACTTTGGGGACTAATTCCAAAAAACAATAATTTGGGAACCAAATCTCTTAAGTTGGCATAGTAAAGGATTTTGGAATGAATGAAGAAATGAAAAGAAAACAACAATGAATTGTTAGTGCCTCTTATGCCCTTGTGACAAAGAAAAGAGAATGTAGAGGTAGAAGTTAAAGCAGATAACCTCACAACAGACATAATACAGCCAACGACAGGTTTCAACTTGTTGTTGGTAGATGAATGAACATGGGATCTCTACTTGTTGAAAGTAGAGTTTGAAAAAGGAGAAGTAGATGAGACGGTTCTTTGTAGGAAATTCATATTTATAATTTGGTGAAGTTATCTAAAGGTAAGAGAGCTTTGAAGAACAAATGGATTTTCATATTGAAACATCAAGAGAGCAATTTACAACCAAAGTATAAAGCAAATTTTGTTGTGAATGGTTTCAATTAAAAAAGGTATTGATTTTCAGGAAATCTTCCCTCCAATGGTTTAGATTTTATCAATCCATGTTGTTCTTGGAATAGCAGCTAGCTTGAATTTAGAAGTTTAGTAATTTAATTTGCAGCCATCCTACAAGGTAATCTGGAAGAAGAGATATATATGGAGCAAAAAGGATGCAAGGTAGTGGAACAAAAATTTTGAATTATTTATGATAGCTCGAGAGTGTTAGGAGCCCGGACCCTCGAGCCCGTGTAGCAACTATGGGTCTGCTAGGTTCCACAATCAACTACTTGATATTGTCTTGACTATACTAAAAGGTATACCTGAGTTGATTATGAGTATTTAGTTCTATTCTTATATAGCATTGTATAATTACTTCACCCTCGAAGTATAGCATTGTATACTATAATTCACTAATGATAATGGCTCTCATATACTAATATACTAACGAAGATATTGCTTGCAAAGAAGTTATTTTTATGTGGATAGTGGATGGATTATCAATTCATAGAAGAAGTTATGAGGTTGTGGTAAGCTCACTTAGGTACAAACGACAAAAGCAAATAGAAAACAAAGCCGAAAACAAGTAAAAAGTAGAACCAATCCATAGGATGGGTGATAACGCTAAAATATTAATATATTTTAGTGACTTTTTGTGCCTAATTGATTGAAAATTTGAAGGATATCAATTACTTTTTACTTGATTTGACTAATTCAATGAATTAAGTAGTTTGAGAAAGTTTAGGGTAAATTTGTGAGAAATTACATTTTCAGGGACTCAATTACAAAATGTGAAGATATTTTACATGTCGCGCCTTGACGCCCTTCAAGCACTATTCATTAGATTTTTTATTTACGAAATTCCTATTTTGCCCCATGTAATTTATCTATATATAGTGGAAATTCCTAGATGTAAAGTTAGGAATTGTTTAAGGCTAGTGAAATTCTATCACTTTGAATCTTCAATATAGTTTTGTGCTTTCAAATTGCTTTCATATACTCTTCTTTTCTTCTTGAGTTCTTATCTAAACCAAGGAGTTCTTGAGGGATTGTTGTTGTTGTGAGAAAGATTATAATATTACTTTGAGTGTTGTGAGTGTGAGGATTGTCTAAATGAAGAAGTTCTTGTATTCATAATCTTGGAGTGATATTGATTCATATATCACTTATCGTCCAAATAGTTGATAAAGTGAGCTTGCCTCAACAATAAGGAGCTTCACTAAGTTGATGTTTCTTGTGATGATTTGTATCTATGTCTTGGAAGATTGAAGAAGTCCTTGCTTAATTGTTGAACATCTTCTTCCTTTTTTATTTTTCAAGTATTTTGTATGGATAATTTTAGCACAATTGCCAAATGTAGGATCTCTATCTTTTACATTTCTTTACGATTGAGTATGGGAATAATAATATGTCATTTATTTCATTGTTCATGTGTGATCTATACCATGTTTTCTTTGTTTCTTGCATTATGTCATATGAGATTCCATCTTATGAATGTGAGTTTCATGGAGATGTAGTATAGGCTAATCCATATACCTTTATGCATAGCTTTATGGTAGGATTTGAGGTTGACATGTAAGTTGATCATTTTGATCCTTGGTTCTAAGCATGTGAGTTCTCAAATAATGAGAATCCAGTATGTAGAACCTCTCATATTCATGTGTGCTTCACTAACATCCTATGCTTTTTTAGTTGTTTTTAATGCTTTCATAGATTACATTTAGTTAGATTTCAACCTCTCTTATCTTGTGCCTCTTATCTTGTGCTGAACATATGTCTTGAATGATCATAGTTATTCAATTGTTTTAGTTCAACCTTTCTTCCTTGGGATATAACAATATATAAATATATAATCTTATACTCACTCAACAATGGGTACTCTGCCCTACTCTTTAATATTTTAAAGTGACAATCAATTCTCTTAATCTATTTAAACATTAACGATACCTTAATTGAAGAGTAAAGTGAGATCTATACAAGAGTACGTATAACTCTTGTCAGACTCTTCAATATAGTTTTTGTGCTTTCAAATTGCTTTCATATACTTCTCTTTTCTTCTTGATTTCTTATCTAAACCATGGAAGAGTTCTTGAGGGATTGTTGTCGTTGTGAGAGTGATTATCATACTGCTTTGAGATTTGTGAGTATGAGGATTGTCTAAACCAAGAAGTTCTTGTATTTACAATGTTGGAGTGATATTGATACTTATATCACTTATCCTCCAAGTAGTTGATATAGCGAAGTTGCCTCAACCATAAGGAGCTTTCTTACACTGATGTTTCTTGAGAAGATTTGTTGATTGTTGAAGATTTATACCTACACCTCCAAGATCTTGAAAGATTGAAGAAGTCCTTGCTTAATTGTTGTACATCTTCTTTCTCTTTTATTTTTCAAGTATTTTGGATGGATAATTTTAGCACAATTCCCATATATATATATATATATATATGATCTCTATTTTCTACATTTCTTCTATGATTGAGTATGGGAATAATAATATGTCATTTATTTGATTATTCATGTGTGATCTATACTATGTTTTCATTCTTTCTTGAATTATGTCTTTATTTTATGCAGAGAATAGATTGCGTGAAGTTGCAACATTGTTTCATAGATGCGAACAAAGTGGCAGACACTCTAGCGGACATGGGGCGAACTACCACCACAATGCAAACACAGATGTTATTTATTCCAATGCCATTCCTAGCAATACTAAATTTTGACAATGGACCAGGAACAGAAGTGCGGATTGTCAAGACGGGATGGGCTAAGCAACAGGCTTCATTGTTTTGTAGTTATGGTTCTTTGAGTTTTTTTTTGTCTCTTTTGGGTCTACTGTATTTTCCATTGACAAGAGTTATACATACTAGTATAACTCTTGCTTTACTCTTCAATTAAGGTATCGTTTTATGATTAAATTGATTAAGAGAATTAAATGTCACTTTAAAAGTATCAAAGATTAGGGAAGAGTACCCATCGTTGACTGAGTATAAGATTTTAAATCTATATATCGTTATATCCCAAGGAAGAAAGGTTGAATTAAAACAATTGATAAACCATGAACATTCAAGATATAGGTTCCAAGCAAAAGATAAGAGAGTTTGAAATCTAACTAGATCTAATCTAAGAAAGGAATAAAAGCAAGTGAAGGAAGGATAGGATCTTAGTTAAGCACACATGAATATGAGAGGTACTACATAATGGATTCTCATTATTCTAGAACTTATATGCTTAGATCCAAGGGTCAACATGATCAACTGTGGTTAGTTCTCACATGTCTACCTCAAACCCTACCATATAGCTATGTATGAAGGTATATGGATAGTGTTAGACCCCGCGTGAAGTGGTGTCTAAAGAAGGACAATTGCTGGTGGATGTAGTTGAATGTGCAAGAAAGGCTCCAGAAATATTGTGGCGTAGGGCCAACCCTAGCCAAACCTGGTCGGGGTCTGGAGCCGATCCCCTGAAGAGCCCAAGGCAGGGCGAAACCAGTACATTGTTCGGCAGTCAAGGTGTGGCCTCTGAGACAGAGGCGCCGCGCGGGCACGTTGAGAATCGGAGCCCGTGACAAGTGCTGCGTGTACTTGTGCTTGCGCACGTGCTTGTGTAATTCAGGTTGAGTGCCGTGAACTGGTGGCCATCCCAGGAAGAGGCACTTCGTGACAATTTGGTATCAGAGCAGACCAGCACGTAGCATCGTATCGTCCTACACTCAATGGGAGGTGGTGTCGGAGTAGCGTGGGAGTGCACTCACATCACAGTGTTGAGTTAGGCAAGGGGCGGGCATGTTGGACGGTCTTGGGTATCCCCTCAATGACACCCATGAAGAAGCCATTCGAGCGTGTAAGTGGTGCAAGGGGTACCAAGTGCAAGAGGCACATCCGAGCGGTGCAGGGCCGCAAGAGTCGGGCACGTCGGGCTAGTGGATGTGTACGAGGGCGTACACGGAATTGGGTGGGGGAGAATGTTAGACCCCGCGTGATAGTGGTGTCTAAAGAAGGACAATTGCTGGTGGATGTAGTTGAATGTGCAAGAAAGGCTCCAGAAATGTTGTGGCGTAGGGCCAACCCTAGCAAAATCTGGTCAGGGTCTGGAGCCGATCCCCTGAAGAGCCGAAGGCAGGGCGAAACCAGTACATTGTTCGGCGGTCAAGGTGTGGCCTCTGAGACAAAGGCGCCGCGCAGTCACGTTGAGAATCGGAGCCCGTGACAAGTGCTGCGTGTACTTGTGCTTGCGCATGTGCTTGTGCAAGTCGAGTTGAGTGCCGTGAACTGTTGGCCATCCCAGGAAGAGGCACTTCGTGACAGATAGCCTATACTACATCTCCATAAAACTCACATCCATAAGATGGAATCTCATACGACATAATTCAAGAAACAAGGTAAACATAGTATAGATCACAAATAAACAATCAAAGAAATGACATATTATTATTTCCCATACTCAATCCTAGAAGAAATGTAGAAAATAGAGATCCTATATATCGAAATTGTGTTAAAATCATCCATACAAAATACTTGAAAAATAAAAGAGAAAGAAGATGTACAACAATTAAGTAAGGACTTCTTCAATCTTTCAAGATCTTGGAGATGTAGATATAAATCTTCAACAATCAACAAATCTTTTCAAGAAACATCAGTGTAAGAAAGCTCCTTATGGTTGAGGCAACTTCACTATATCAACTACTTGGATCATAAGTGATATAAGCATCAATATCACCGCAAGATTGTGAATACATGAACTTCTTGGTTTAGACAATCTTCACGCTCACAAAATTCAAAGCAATATGATAATTACTCTCACAACAACAACAATCCCTTAAGAACTCCTTCTTGGTTTAGACAAGAAATCAAGAAGAAAAGAGGAGTATATGAAAGCAATTTGAAAGCACAAATACTATATTAAAGATTATGACAAGAGCTATACGTACTCTCATATAGCTCTCGCTTTACTCTTCAATTAAGGTATCGTTAATGATTAAATGGATTAAGAGAATTGATTGTTACTTTAAAATATTAAAGAGTAGGGCAGAGTACCCATCGTTGAGTGAGTATAAGATTTTATATTTATATATTGTTATATCCCAAGGAAGAAAGGTTGAACTAAAATAATTGATTAACTATGATCATTCAAGACATAGGTCCCAAGCAGAAGATTATACATGGCCACTTGACAAGGAAGTACTTCTCAAATATATGAATATCCACTTGACAACATTCCAATGTGCTTTTATAGGATTAGAAAGATACCTACTAACAACCCCTACTACATGAGTTATACATGGCCTTATGCAAACCATTGCATACATTAGACCATAAACAACTGAGGCCTAAGGAACACTCTTCATCTCCGCTTTCTCTTTCTCAATTGGTGGACCTACTTAATGTTCAACTTGAAGTTACCAACAAGTGGAGTTAAAACTTCCCTCGCTTTTCTCATGTTGAATCTGTGAAGAACTTTCTCAATATACTTCTCTTTAGATAACCAAAGCTTTCTATTTTGTCTATCTCGAGTGATCTTGATTCCAAGAATATGTTTGACAAGTCTGAAATTATTCTTAACAAATGATTTGCTTACATCATTTTTCAATTCATCAATTTTTGTGGAATCTTGACCAACAATCAACATATTATCCACATAAAATAGAAGAATAATAAAGTCACCTTCAAAAGACATCTTCACATAAACACATTGATCAACTGTAGTTCTGTGATACTCCGTCCCACATCGATAAGTGAAGTAAGTGTGCAATAGTATATAAGAATAAGCGTAGGTATTCATAATAAACTCAAGGTATCTCTTTTGGTATAGTGAGAACAATATCAAGTTGTCGATTGTGGGCCCTACCAGGCTCATAGGTGCGGCAGGGGCCCAAGAATCCTCGTCATGACAATTGGAATCTGAGCAAATTACCAGTCCAAATTATGGGAACTAAGTGTTACACTCAAGGTTGGAATCCACCTCTAGAATCTCAGACATCCACTGGATGATCTTGGGCCGAGACCTATTATGTTCGAGTGGGCCCTAGCGAGTACGCTAGGCCTTAAGGGGGAGTGAATGTGATACCGTCCCACATAAATAAGTGATGTAAGTATACAATGGTATATAAGAATAAGACTAGGTACTCATCTTTTAGTATAATCAAGACAATATCAAGTAGTTGATTGTGAGTCCTACCAGGCTCATAATTACTGCATGGGCCCAAGGGTTCGAATCCTGACACTCTCGATCTATCATAAATAATTCAAAAATTTTGTACCACTACCTTGCTTCCTTTTTGCTCCATATATATCTATTCCTCCAGATTACCATGTAGGATGGCTGCAAATTAAATTACTCAACTTGTAAATTCAAGCTAGCTGCTATTCCAAGAACAACATGGATTCATGAAATCTAAACCATTGGAGGGAAGATTTCCTCAAAATTAATACCTTTTTTTAAAATGAAACCCGTCACAACTAAATTTGCTTTATACTTTGGCTGTAAATTGCTCTCTTGATTTTTCAATATGAAAACCCGTTTGTTTTTCAATGCTCTCTTACCTTTAGATAACTTCTCCAAATTATAAATATGAATTTCCTACAAAGGAACCGTCTCATCTACTTCTCCTTTTTCAAACTCTGCTTTCAACAAGTAGAGATCCCATGTTCATTCCTCTACCAACAACAAGTTGAAACCTGTCATTGGCTGTATTATGTCTGTTGTGATGTTATCTGCTTTTACTTCTACCTCTACCTTCTCTTTTCTTTGTCACATGGGCATAAGAGGCACTAACAATTCATTGTTCTTTTCTTTTGATTTCTTCGTTCATGCCAACATCCTTCACTATGCCTAACTTAAGAGGTTTGGTGACATTGGTTCCCAAATTAATTTTTTGTGGAATTAGTCCCTAAAACAAATTGTGATATTGGTTCTTACTTTAAAAATTCTCTTAAATCATTTTTAAGTAAAAAAAAATTTCAGGAATATTTATGTCACTATACTATTTAAATAAATAATTTTCAAATTATAGATGTTTGATTATTGTACCTCTTACTATACATTTCATATAATTTACTGAACAATTCCTCATTTTGTTCATTTTTAATATTGGATTTACTAATAAAGTAATTTAGTTTAAATTCTTGTCATATTATTTCTTTAACATTAATATTATTTCTCTTCTGAAATTTACTTTTTAAAAGAATAAATTTAATCATTTTCATATAAATTGAGGTGTATTTTAATTTATATCTGAGTTTCAGTTATTATACAAACAATTTTTTAATAATTGTGGACTTATTATTAAATAAATTTATAATTTGTAAATTTATTCATAAAATATTTATTTTTGTATTGAATGCATCAACAATGTCTATCGGAATATGATAACGCCAAATTATATTACACTTTTTAACATGTATTTGTATTTATGTTATAATCAATTTTAAACGTATTTTGACTTAATTGAATTAAATTACCATTTAATTAATAGATTTTGGTATCTGTAATGTTTTAGGGGTTAAATTACATAAAATAGACAAATATATGGTCAAATTGTAATTTTTGAAAGCCGGAATCGTCACTGTGAAGTCATTGGGGCTGTCTTGACAGAACAGCCCCTGTGGCTCCAAAGTGGCCTTCTTGCCAGAACAACCAATGTGGCTCGAAAGTGGCCGTCCCGGAGCTCCCACATCTGTTTCTAATTAAAATCTTTCTTTCTTCAATTTCTTAAATTTCTTAAATTAAAATCTTTTTCTAATTAGTTTCAAAAACCATATTGAAACTGCTATAAAAACATTGATTTTCTTCAAACCAATTCTTAAATAAAAAGCAAAAGAAAAAAAATTATAATTTTTCAGAAATCTTTTGGCATGCAATGGCCAAAACAAATATGATTATCCTCAAGACTGGCGACAACAATATTTTTGAAATCGAAGAAATCTTAACAAAACAATGCGAAACAATCAATTGTATGATTATAGACGATTGTGCAGATACCACTATTCTTTTACCTAATATTACCAGCAAAACTTTTGTCAAAATCATCGAATACTGTAAACGTCACGCTACTCCTATAAACACGGAAGAGGAAAAAATATAATTGAAGAATTTTGATACGAAATTGGTTGACGTGGATCAAAACATTCTGTACGCTTTATTTAATGCGTCTAATTATTTACAAATCTATTTATTTTGTGAATATTTATTAAGATATCATATATTTTTATATTTCCTATTTTTTTAGTTTATCAATATATTTTTACTTTATCTAATGTTTTTAAGCATATTAATTAAAAATTTGATAAAAAGATTATAAGGATTATAACAAAATCTTGTTAAGAGAATATATAATAAAATTTATCTCTATTCTTTCTTCATATATCTTTTTATTATATTAATTTTATAAAATAATTTAAATTACCTTAAATTTTTTAAAAAAATTATCATTAATTTTCAACAAAATTCACACTTTTATTTATTTATAACAGATTTTGGGGATTAAATTATGGTGTTCCCATTTTTTACGGTGAGACTAATCCAAACTCTTTTTACAATAAAAAAACTCTCCCAGAATCTGTTACTGTTGTCACTATATTTGTAAATAGTTATCGACGATATTGCATTAAAATATTAATAATAATAATAATAATAAAATAATAATAATAAAATTAAAATAATAACTGTGGTTAAAGTTTAATTTTATTCAAAATAACAAAATTATCCTTTAAAAAATAAAAGAAATTTTTTGATTAAATGACAAAAATTCTCTTACCCTTCTTTGTCCAAAGAATTGAAAAGTCAAAATTAAAAAAAATTCCGGCATTTTTTAAATACAAATGTCCTAGTGATAATAGTAAAAAATCGGAGTTAATAGCAAAAAGTTGACCTTAACATTATCGAATAAGCAACGTTACCCTGCAAATTCAATAATATGTACGATTTTTGTTGTGAAAAATATTTCAATAATTATAGTAAAATTTTGTTATTAAATTCAATAATCTCTACGATTTTTGTTATCAACAATATTTCAATAATTATGATAAATTATTCTTTTTAATAACAATTAGATTTTACTAACACAATTTAAATAAAATTTAAATTAATTTGGCTCGTAATAACTTTGAATATCATATGATTTAAAAAACTAATAATAATGAGTAAACGTTTTATAAGTTTTGCAATAAATAATGAATTAAATATAGAAATTATAAATTAAATATTTGCTTAAGTATTAAGTTGAGAAATTATTATTAATTTTAAACTTTTCAAATTAATATTTTTTAATTATGAATTAATACAAGTGAAAATATGATATATATATATATAGATAGATAGATAGATATATATTGATTCGGCGTAAATCGGTCTGGTGACACGTGGCAGTTAACCGGCGTCGTTTGATGGTCTCTACCAAAGTATCTCTGTTTGGAACGCTGTTTTGTTGTTGTTCTGATGAAGATTCCCCCTGCGAGTATTTGCAAAACAGAGAGGTTCAGAGCGGAGGGTGAGGGACCTCCGATGAACCCTTCGATGGTTAAGTCAGTATTCAGAATATTTGACTGGAGATGTAGGAGGTTGATAGAGAATTTGTTGAGTTATTTGGCCTTACCTTCTGTTGTCATTAAGGAGGTATTTATAGGAAAGAACGACCTTGAGAAATGTGTGTGTGGTGAAGAATCTGATATTTGTCAGATTCTGAAATATCCCATTGAATTAGAGATATTAGTGAGATATTCTCAACCGAATAATTTTAGAATAATTGTTGGTGACAAGATATTCTTTGCGGAAGGTTCTAGAAGGATCTCGACCAGTTGATAGTCATGATATTGAATAAGCGAGATAAGAGGCGATATTTCGAACTTCGTCCCCTCAATCTGCGGAGTGGGGGATCTGGTAGGCTCGGTGGGCAGATATGTCAAGACACATCAGCTCCTTTGCTCCAGGTCAGCGCGGGGTTCTTATGACCTCTCAATATATATATATATATTGGTATATGTACAAATATCCCCCAAGGTGTTTGTACAAATATACCCCCACATCCGAAAATATGTTGAACAACTTACAGAGAGGTTTAGAGCGGTTCGAGTATCTGCAAAACAGAGAGGTTCAGAGCGGAGGGTGAGGGACCTCCAACGAACCCTCTGATGGTTAAGTTAGTATTCAGAATATTTGACTGGAGATGTAGGAGGTTGATAGAGAATTTGTTGAGTTATCTGGCCTTACCTTCTGTTCTCATTAAGGAGGTATTTATAGGAAAGAACGACCTTGAGAAATGTGAGTGTGGTGAAGAATCTGATATTTGTCTGATTCTGAAATATCCCGTTGAATTAGAGATATTAGTGAGATATTCTCAACCGAATAATTTTAGAATAACTGTTGGTGACAAGATATTCTTCGCGGAAGGTTCTGGAAGGATCTCGACTAGTTGATAGTCGTGATATTGACGAAGCGAGATAAGAGGCGATATTTCAAACTATGTCCCCTCAATCTGCGAAGTGGGGGATCTGGTAGGTTCGGTGGGCAGATATGTCAAGACACGTCAGCTCCTTTGCTCCAGGTCAACGCGGGGTTTTTATGACCTCTCAGTGGCCCCTCGTCGAAGTGAGAGAAAACCCTTCTTTGACTTCGATGTAAACCATATAACCGGCCTCCTTATGGAATCAAAGGGATACTCATTTCATCGGAGTGCAAAGAGTTCAATTTTCTGTCTCGTTTTAGACATATTTGGGTTCCCCAAAATGACGGCTGTAATAATGGCATCCTCGTTTCTAGAGCCGGGCGTAATGATGGTATCTGAACGGATGTGACGCTTGGTGTGACTGGACCCGTATGGGGAACGGGTTCGGGCGAAGCGTTTCTAAGAAGTCACGCTCTTTTCATCTTCCCCATCGTTTATAAATAACTTTTTTCTTTCTTTCACAGAAATTTTCTCACTTTTCCCTCTGTTTATCTTTTAACCTTCTTTTCAACTTTTAACCTTCTATTCTTCTTGTTGCAAATCGCTCCAGACTTCTTCTGTCCCTTCTTCGATGCATCATTATCAGGTATTTACTGCTCCCGAGTTGTCTTTTTATTTTGTAGAATCTCTGTCATTGGGTGATTGAGAGGGTAGGATTTTTCTTTTCTTTTTCATTTTGATTGCGGGATCATCTTTCGTCTGTTTTCCTGAAAAAAGAGAGGTATCTTGGGCTAGGTGGACTGAAAATTTGTTTTTGAAAGACTTGGGTTTAAGATTTCTTTTTCTGAGAAGGAAGTGGGGGTTTAGGACTGATAGGGTTTTTGCATCTTCAGATCGAGATGTCAAAATCAGGATTTTCATTAGTTGATGTAGAATCTAGCTCAGAATCCACTTTGGTAGATAAGCCGGCTACTTTGACCACCAATACATCGAGTAGCGGTAGTCCGTCAGAGGGGCGTAGACAAGGCTCCCAGACTGTCTTGGAGACAGACGACAAATTCATTAGGGTTCTTGCAGTCCCGACCCCCGCCGGCAGTTCTGTCTCTAATCCAGCAGCTCCTGCGCAAGCCCTTAGGACCTCCAACCCAACCACTGCCTGAATTTTCCAAGGGGAAGGTTCGGACTCCGACAACTTAGAAGACCTACCAACAACCAAAAAGCTATTAACCGGGGACTCCGCCCTTAAAACTAATACTATCAGCCTTGAATACCCCACATTATCCCTAGAGGTTGACCGAAGTAGGTTCAAACGTTTTATAGTGAAGTAATGAAGACTCATGGTTGATGCCTACATACATGTCCCATACGACCATTTCATCTCGTGCCTTGCCTTACCCTTAAACCCACATTGTGATTTTTTGAATTTGGTAAAGTGTCAACCCGCGCACGTACACCCAAATGGAGTCTGATACTTCATAGCTTTAACCGTTCTGTGTAGGAGAATAGGAGTAGAAATCTCGGAATTTATTTTGAGAACCTTCTTTACCGTCCTTAGGATGAATAATTTAAACTTATCTTTAAGACCACGACCAAGTAAAGTTACTCTTTTTGAACCCCCTCCTAATAAGGTTAGTCAGTGGAGAGAGCGGTGGGTTTGCGTGGAGTCTAGATTGGGCTTCTCGTTTTACCCGAAGTGTAAGTCACTTCGCACATGGTCGCCTCTAAAGAAAAACACCTGGTACTCCGACCCCGACATAAAATTTTTAGACTATGTTCGGAGTGAGCTAGGTGACAACCCTAGGACCCAAACCAAAGTCTTTTTGTCTAGCGAATTTATCGCTAATGCCAGTCACAACCCTTGCGGGATCGGTGGGTGTGAGGTAGATGACCGCCAGAGGGAGCTTGGCATGGAGGATAACAACGAGTATCCCGTATGGAGGCTCCACCAGGGAAGAGTGTTTTGCGATGAATGTCTGGAGTGCTTCAACTTGGAAAATGCAGTATGTCCTGTGGAAAAGGGTAGACTAGGGCAATCTTCATTTTAAGATGTGAATCTGATATTACCTTAACGCTGACCTCGTTTCTCCATTTTGCAGACATGCTTGAAGGTTTTGCGGAAAGGCGCAAAGCAGAGAGGCGCACACGAGGTGCGACTTTTTGCAGGGCAAGCCTTACTCAGGCACGGGCTGTTGATCGCGCTTCGATTTCAGCCGGGGTTGGCACTTCGTCGGAGGGCACAGCCTCTCCTTCACCTGCACCTCAAGCGCCCAGAAACCCTCTACCACCGAGGTATGTCAATCATGATAAAGGGAAGGGGCCTGCTGACGCTACGCCGAAGCGGGCGCATGACAGTAGCGAGGTTGACCCACCCCGAAAGAGACCTTCCCAGGGCATCTGGATATCCAACTCCCCTGACTTGCAGGACGAGGTTCCGCTTATAGCTCGTGCTATCGCTCAACGTGCCTCGCGCAGGGAAAGTTCTTCAGGACACTCCTAGTTGAAGGAGGGGTTTAAACTTCCCACTTCTAGGAGGGATTTGGAGAATCTTTCCCTTGAAGTGTAGCAAGCCTTCCCACCCTTATCTAACCTGCAGCTGACGGACTCCCGGGTGGGGAGAGTTTTTGGCAAGGTCGTGTTGCACAGAATGATGGATCATGGCTTGTCGAAGAACCTCCGTCATGCTTCGATGGGAGTGGATAATACGTTGGGCCACATCAAAGCTCATCTGGCACAGGTAAATGTTTGCTGTTATTATTACTTGTTTTTGAAGCATCACTTCTGACTTCGTCATTTTCTCTTCCTAGGTTGGTACCTTGGTTGGGCACTTCGGTTCAATGGCGGCGTCGGCAAACACTTCTCGGACTATGCAGCTGAGCTTGGAGAAGAAGTGTGCTGACCTAGAAGGCCAATTATCAGAGAAGAAAAAGGCCATTGACTCCGCCGGGGAGAAACTCCGGACCGCGAAAGAGAATGTAGCCCTGGTCGTTATTGAAAAAGATAAGCAGTCTTCAACCCTGCTGTCTTACCAGAAGGCTAACGAGGATCTCAAGGCTCAGTTAAGAGACTTCGATCGGTGGCTGAAGGACGCGGAGTCAAGGTATAGAGCTTCGGACTCCAAGGTGTCGTACTACGAGTCCGTTGATTACACAGCTAAGGTGGTGGATACCTTTCGTACTTCCTCCGATTTTGAAGATGAGCTCTATCGTAGATGCAGCAGATTTTATGACCGGAGGTGTGCTCATGTACTTCGTCAATTCCACCACCTTATTCCGGAGAAGGCATTGATGTGCAGGGTTTTTGAAGGATCCTATGCCAACCCTGACTTTAGAGCCGGCAGTGACTTCGTCCCGTTCACAGAAAGTGAACTAGCGGAGATAGCCGAAGCAGATCGCAAAGCGGGAAGGCAATGGACTCCGCCGGCTCCAGTGCATCCAAATTTGATGGAGCTGTGTCATCAATATTGTGAGCAGCCTGAAGAGTCCGAGGCTATACAAGTGGAGCCTTTAACGACCGTTGGACCTGTGTCGGAGATAGAGGCGGCAGCAGATAGTGGTCCTGCCTTGGTGGTAGAGGAGGCTCAAATAGGTGAAGGTACTTCGACTGAGGTTGCTCCAACTTCGACCGAAGTCCCTGTAAATGTAACAGAATAGGATCTTTTGAATAAAACTTTGCCCTTCTGCTTTTGAGTTTAGTGATAATTATTTAAAGCTATCTGATTACTATTTTGACTCCAAGATTGACTCGAAGTGAAGTAAGATTCCATTGATTAACTCTGAAATTTATTTAAGTTCCATGCTTAACTCTGAAATATTTAACTCCAAGATTGACTCGAAGCGAAGTAGGATTTCATGATTAACTCTGAAATCTAATAAAGTTCCATGATTAACTCTGAAACATTTAACTCCAAGATTGACTCGAAGCGAAGTAGGATTCCATAATTAACTCTGAAATCTATTAAAGTTCCATGATTAACTCTGAAACATTTAACTCCAAGATTGACTCAAAGCGAAGTAGGATTCCATGATTAACTCTGAAATCTATTAAAGTTCCATGATTAACTCTGAAACATTTAACTCCAAGATTGACTCGAAGCGAAGTAGGATTCCATGATTAACTTTGAAATCTATTAAAGTTCCATGATTAACTCTGAAACATTTAACTCCAAGATTGACTCGGAGTGAAGTAGGATTCCATGATTAACTCTGAAATCTATTAAAGTTCCATGATTAACTCTGAAATCTATTAAAGTTCCATGATTAACTCTGAAACATTTATTTGTATCATTTTTTAACTCGACGGAGTGACTTATTAGAAAGTTCAAATGGCTATACAAAATATTTTTTTAAATGGTTGGCATGCCATGGATTGGGTAGCATCTTTCCTTCTTGATCCATGAGATAAAAGGTTCCTGGGCGCACTTCGCTTTTAATCAAATAGGGCCCTTCCTAGTTCGGTGACAGTTTGTTTGCTTTAATTTGTCTAGCCGTCTCTTCAATCTTCCTTAGTACCTAGTCTCTGATGCCTAATGGTCTCTTTACCAAGCCTTTGTCATGTGTCATCTTGGTTTTCTGCTTAAAATCCTCCATCCTTAGCCGTGCTACAATCCGCCTTTCTTCAAGTAAATCCAGATATAGACATCGCTTCCGTTTGTTGGTTTCTACGTCGTTGGTTGTTGCGTTGTGTGCGTGTGTCACAATTTGTAAAGATAAAGAAAATAGAATAAATCAACGCAATCTTAACAAGTGCAAGTATACACCGGTCAACAATTAATATATGTACCTAAGTACAAGATTATCGATCTCACAGGGACTATGTATGCCAATTACAAATGCAAATATGATTGTACAAATGGTCAAAAGAATGAAAGAATAATGAATAATGAATCATAAAAGAATAAAAGAATAAAGAATGATAAATGATGAACAAAGATTGGTCTAATGCTACAACATTCCTACTCCTAACTAAACTAGCAGTTAAAGGTTAGCCTACTAGAAATAACCACAAGAGTACTGCAGGTAATACAATGTTGCGGCATTCACGCTAAAAATGTAAGTACAAACCAGAGATGAATCTAAGTATACAAAGCATGCTTTCAGTTCCATGTCAATGCTACAGCATGTCTGGTTCCACCCAGACTACTTGATCTACTAGTCTAGATCCCCGATAACATCGTCTCATGGAGTACGAAGTACCGTGGACCTAGCGCAACGCTAGTCAGTGAATTTGGTCATTTCCAGTGCACTCTCGTGTCTTTACCACTGGTTACACAGTTCTCAAATCTAGCGCCACATAATTATCACATCCACTAGTGTCCCTCTACTAGAAGGCCAGACACTAGCTCGATTCATACATTGGACAGTCGTAACCGCAAGTGATGTTAAATCAATTTAATGTAATTACATGAATAAACCAAGCATCGCCCCATACAAGCATTAAACATAAAAATAGAAAGCAGTGCTGCAACATACTGGTCATCATAATCAATCAGTGTATTCAACATGCTCATACTTAACTACATCACAGCATCTTCAGGTTAAAAATATATATTTTGCTGAAACGAATCATGGAAGACAAGGATTAACGTAATAGAAAAGATAGTCTCTACGTCCATAGTGACACCAATCAACGGAGTCAATCCTAAGACGGAAAACATATCACTCCCAAAACATTTTTAATCAATCCTTGAACCAAGAATCGTGAAAGACAAGGACTAACGTAATAGGGAAAATAGTCCCTAGGTCCATAGTGACACCAATCAAGGGATTCAATCCTAAGACGGAAAACATATAACTCCCAAAACATTTTTAATCAATCCTTGAACCCATGTAAACATTCTCATATTACAAAGAACATTTAGTCATAAAAACAGTAGTAAGTTGAGGAAATGGAGAGAGGATTACTCTGGTCGGAGATCACCCTACTGCCCAAATGGGTTTAATCAACGTACTGCTGCCCTTCATTTCCTCTGCTCGATGCTGCTGCGTCTCTACTGCGTCTCTACTGCTCCGTTGATGAATGCTTCAGCAAGTCACCCTGCTCACTCTTGGGTTCTTTCCTCCTAAAAGTTAGTCTAAAACTAAGAAGAAAAGCTAAGCTATCCTAAGAAAAACTATGAAGAAAAACCAATCTCTCTAACTTGGCGAAAAGCCAAACTAAAACTAACAAAGACTAGCTCTCAAATTCTCCAAGACTAGCCAAACTCATTCCTCGCGGTTCTTCACATACATATAGCCTCTTTGTGTACCGAGAGCCATTACCAAGCTGCCATGTGTCTATAATTCTGGAATTTTCTCCAAAAATTCCAGCAAATAGTCAAAATAAATCTCAGCTGCCTTCTGGAGTTTTTGTCTTCTTCCTCTGAATGCTTCAGCATTTGCAGCCGCTCTCCCGCCGCTTTCTGTGATCTTTGTCGTTTTCCTCTAATGCTGCAAGATTTGCAGCAGAGTTTTTGTCTTTTTCTTCTGACAGCCCAGGATCTGCAGCAGAATTTCAGAACTTTCTGCAGGAGTTTTGGCTTTTTCCTCTGATGGCTGCAGGGTCAGCAGCAACATTCCAGCCGCTTTTCTAAAATTCTTGACCTTTTCTTCTACTTTTTTGTCCACCTTGTCGCCATGCACTTAAACAAACACATATATACATATATATATATATATATATATACATATATATATATGTAAAATGGATAGGACAAAAGAAATAAATGCATAGTACCGCAAGTTCAGCTTTAATATGCTGGATTTTTAAGTGACAAATAGTGTGTGGGTGTATATTATATATATATATAGATGCAAATTATCCACACTATTTCATGTTCTTCACGGTTAACTTTTATCCAACTTTCTTTCATCAATTTCAGCCATCCTTAGTGAATAACCAACTATTAACTAACCCAAGCTATTTACCATATCCGAGTTACCTGGTGTATTCACCCCTACCTTGGGATGATCCTTCTCATCTGTCGGATTAACGTATCCATGAACGGTACCCTATGTCACTTCGGTACCCTATGTCACTTCGGTATCATGTCACTTAACCCTAGGATTGGCCTAGCGTACAAACTCAGCTTTATTAGGGTACTCTAACAAACATGGTGATCTGTTTTGTTATTTCTTCCTAATCTGGCAGACCTTTTACAGTCTGTTAAACTAAACCGGTTATGATTAAGACCTTGGTTAGGAGTTGTCTATAACCCTAGTTTAATTTAAAAGGACATGACAGTTCAACATTCATAATGATAATTCTAGCTCTATGATCTTCCCGGGAAATTGAACAGTATCTCAAATTGTAAAACATGTATGATAATAAATTCAGTATCAAATTAATATTCGGATAAAACAATTAGTAAACATACAGAACCTCGTCTAGGGGACCCACTATCATAAAGTAATCACCGCTTTATGCAGGTCCAGCCGGCGCTGCAGCTCCTGCATGCTTCTGACTGCTCGATCCTACTCTGCTCGGCAGAGCCTTCGGAGAACGCTCCTCAGACCTAGTAGCAATTGGTTTACCTACATCGCGGGCTTAAGCAAATTGCCCTAATCTGACTAAGAACACGCACCCTATCTCTCTCTTAGGATCTCCTAACGAAATCCCGGTATTCTATGATACAAAAAATGAACCCTATCTAGTCGTAATCTAAGATTCTGAGACAAACTCTCAGAAAACAAAGAAAATGAGAAACTCTCTAAGAATAGAAATAAACTTATACTGAGCCCGAGTCTCTCAGTGAATTATGTACTCGATAAAAATGTACAATCGAAGTCACTAAATGACTCAGATCGAGTGGAGAGGGATGATTTCAACTCTTCGAGGCCTGGGTATTTATAGCAGCTTCCTGGAGTGAAAATCCCCAAACATTTCGATGTGGGATAACATCTGGTGCTCGGGACGCCCGTCCTGAGCTTGGGACGCCCGTCCTGAGCTTGGGAAGGCCGTCCTGGTGCTTTGACTGGGTCAGGACGCCCGTCCCGAACTCAGCATTTCCAAAAATTGCATTTTTACCCCAAAATTTGCTATTTTCGTGCAATTTGCTCCTGAAACTTCCAAAATCGAAATTTGAGCAATTTCATGTCAATTTGATTCAATTAAGATCAAATACATTCAAATATTGCCCTAATTTATGTCTAAAACCATGCTAAAAGGGTATATGATTTGTGCATATCATACGGTTGGGATCTTCATTCAGTAAGAGTTCAGCTGGGAAGGCAGGCCATGGATTACCAGCATGCTGGCAGTTTCTGGGTAGAGATCTGAGGAAGGCCTCGTTGTGTGCACGGGTGTACCTCTAGAAAATTTGAAGTTGAGCGTACATATGTCTGGTCATTGCTGCAGCATCCGCTGCTGCTGAAGGAGGGACGTCAGTTGCTGCTGACATAGGTGTTGGGGCAGTAGGTGTTCTCTCAGGTGGCTGGGGCTGTGGTGTGGGGGGGGGGGGGGGGGAGAATCCTGCGAAGATCATTGGCAGAAATTGTCCTTGCCGGATAAAAGTCGTCGTCTTCAATGTCCACATCTACTCCCGCAGCCCTGCACAACAAACAAATTAATGTGGGGAAGAACATCTCCCCACTTTTCTTGTTAGCGCAAGCCCTTATCTGCTCACATATGAGCTTCCCCACGTTTACCGTTCTGCCGTTTATAATACAAGCCAGTAGTACAACCCTCTCAATATTCAAAGTTGAAGTATGATTTGTGGACATCAGCGAATGCCTCACAAAGTAGAACCAGATTTTCGCCTCGTCAGTCAAAGATTCACGCTTGCATGTCTTGTTCCCACTCTTTGATAGCGTCCATTCGGTCCCAGGGATGGTTACTTCACGCAGCACTTTATCACACGCCTCCGGATCGGTCAGGAAGGAGTAGTAATCGTCGGTATCATTGTCGTAGTTCATTAAATCGAACAACTAGTTGACTGCCCGCGGATTCAAGGGCACCAGCCGCTCCCTTACAAATACAGCGTACACACTGTTTGGCCACAAATTGGAGTAGAACTCCCGGACAACTCTAGTGTCCGGTTCGACTCGTTGGGAGCACAATTTCTCCCAGCCCAGTACTCGAATTATATACCTGCATGTGTCAGGCAGTGGGTACGGTGTCTCACCCGTTCGATCAAACCCTAAGTCCTCGAGACATTGTTTCTCTGCGTACAAATCCGTCATTCTGGCCTCGGCATCAGAAGAGGAGAATTTCTCTCTGGGGGGAAGTTTTCAGGGTACTTGTTTGGTTCTCATCTGAAAAGATTAATACCGGTGAGGATATACTGCCGAGAAAAGCACAGTTAACAACAGTCCCGAAATGTAAGGCAAAAACTGAAGGTAAGTCCAAAAAAAATATAAGCAGTCACAAACTATTTTTTTTCTTTGTCACCCGGATCAAACTTACCACAGAAATAAAAACTTTCAACACCCCCAGGAGACTAGTATGTCTCCCCGTCAAGTTTTCATTTTGTTTTCAAGTTTTCCCGTCAACTTTCAAGTTTTCATCACCGAGTTGCCTTGCCATACCATCCTCAAACAAATGGGCAAGTTGAATTGTCCAACCGAATCATCAAAGGTATCCTTGAGAAGGTGGTTAACCCAAACCGCAAAGATTGGTCAAGACGGTTAGATGATGCTCTATGGGCCTACCGGACAGCTTTCAAGACCTCAATAGGTATGTCTCCTTACAGACTCGTTTTTGGAAAAGCTTGTCACTTACCCGTTGAGCTAGAGAACAAAGCATACTGGAAAAGCTGGTCACTTACCCGTGTGCGTGTGTCACAATTTGTAAAGATAAAGAAAATAGAATAAATCAACGCAATCTTAACAAGTGCAAGTATACACCGGTCAACAAGTAATATATGTACCTAAGTACAAGATTATCGATCCCACAGGGACTATGTATGCCAATTACAAATGCAAATATGATTGTACAAATGGTCAAAAGAATGAAAGAATAAAGAATAATGAATCATAAAAGAATAAAAGAATAAAGAATGATAAATGATGAACAGAGATTGGTCTAATGCTACGGCATTCCTACTCCTAACTAAACTAGCAGTTAAAGGTTAGCCTACTGGAAATAACCACAAGAGTACTGCAGGTAATACAATGCTGCGGCATTCACGCAAAAAATGTAAGTACAAACCAAAGATGAATCTAAGTATACAAAGCATGCTTTCAGTTCCATGTCAATGCTACAGCATGTCTGGTTCCACCCAGACTACTTGATCTACTAGTCTAGATCCCCGATAACATCGTCTCATGGAGTACGAAGTACCGTGGACCTAGCGCAACGCTAGTCAGTGAATTTGGTCATTTCCACTGCAATATTGAGTGCACTCTCATGTCTTTACCGCTGGTTATGCAGTTCTCAAATGTAGCGCCACATAATTATCACGTCCACTAGTTCCCCTCCGCTAGAAGGCCAGTCACTAGCTCGATTCATACATTTGACAGTCGTAACCGCAAGTGATGTTAAATCAATTTAATGTAATTACATGAATAAACCAAGCATCGCCCCATACAAGCATTAAACATAAAAACAGATAGCAATGCTGCAGCATACTCGTCATCATAATCAAACAGTGTATTCAACATGCTCATACTTAACTACATCACAGCATCTTCAGGTTAAAAATATATATTTTGCTGAAACAAATCATGGAAGACAAGGATTAACGTAATAGAAAAGATAGTCCCTATGTCCATAGTGACACCAATCAACGGAGTCAATCCTAAGATGGAAAACATATCACTCCCAAAACATTTTTAATCAATCCTTGAACCAAGAATCATGAAAGACAAGGGCTAACGTAATAGGGAAAATAGTCCCTAGGTCCATAGTGACACCAATCAACGGAGTCAATCCTAAGACAGAAAACATATAACTCCCAAAACATTTTTAATCAATCCTTGAACCCATGTAAACATTCTCATATTACAAAGAACATTTAGTCATAAAAACAACAGTAAGTTGAGGAAATGGAGAGAGGATTACTCTGGTCGGAGATCACCCTACTGCCCAAATCGGTTTAATCAACGTACTGTTGCCCTTCGTTTCCTCTGCTTGATGCTGCTGCTTCTCTACTGCTCCGCTGATGAATGCTTCAGCAAGTCACCCTGCTCACTCTTGGGTTCTTTCCTCCTAAAAGTTAGTGTAAAACTAAGAAGAAAAGCTAAGCTATCCTAAGAAAAACTATGAAGAAAAACCAATCTCTCTAACTTGGCCAAAAGCCAAACTAAAACTAACAAAGACTAGCTCTCAAACTCTCCAAGACTAGCCCTCAAACTCTCCAAGACTAGCCCTCAAACTCTCCAAGACTAGCCAAACTCATTCCTCTCGGTTCTTCACATACATATAGCCTCTTTGTGTACCGAGAGCCATTACAAAGCTGCCATGGGTCCATAATTTTGGAATTTTCTCCAAAAATTCCAGCAAATAGTCAAAATAAATCCCAGTTGCCTTCTGGAGTTTTTGTCTTCTTCCTCTGAATGCTGCAACATTTGCAGCCGGTCTCCCGCCGCTTTTTGTGAACTTTGTCGTTTTCCTCTTATGCTGCAGCATTTGCAGCAGAGTTTTTGTCTTTTTCTTCTGACAGCCGCAGGATCTGCAGCAGAATTTCAGAACTTTCTGCAGGAGTTTTGTCTTTTTCCTCTGACGGCTGCAGGGTCAGCAGTAACATTCCAGCTGCTTTTATGAAATTGTTGACCTTTTCTTCCACTTTTTTGTCCACCTTGTCGCCATGCACTTAAACAAACACATATATACATATATATATATATATATATATATATATATATGTAAAATGGATAGGACAAAAGAAATAAATGCATAGTACCGCAAGTTCAGCTTTAATATGCCCAGCTGGATTTTTAAGTGACAAATAGTGTGTGGGTGTATATTATATATATATATGTATAGATGCAAATTATCCACACATATTTCACGTTCTTCACGGTCAACTTTTATCCAACTTTCTTTCACCAATTTCAGCCATCAAAATTCCCTTTTTACCCTTGTCACAACAAATCAATTCAAATTAATTCCCAAATAATAACAAATAATATAACTCATCCACATTTTGAGAAATTAATTCAATTAAATTGACTTTTAACAATAAATCCACATTTTTAGGTAAAAAGAGAGAAAATATCAAATCAACACATTTTTATTCCATTTTCCAAATAAAGTCAATTAATTCCCGAATAAAATGTGGCAAATTAGATGTGAATAACTCTATTATTTTAGAGTTATCATAGGTGGACACTCTATATGAAGGGAGTGCAAGTTCGACTGGAGATATGGCCTCTGACCCGAATACTAAGCCATATGCTATTTCACATGTGGGGCCCCTAGCCAAAGTTCGGACTGCCAATAATGTTGTTGGGAGGTCATCGACCCATTTGTCGGACTTTCCTTCTAATTTTTTCTTCAATGTTGTGAAAACTATTTTGTTTGCTGCCTCTGCCTGTCTATTACCTTGGGGATGGGCCACGGACGATTTCCAATGCTTGATACCAAGGAGGGTGCACTCCGCCGTGAACTTATTGGAAAATTTTGTGCCATGGTCGGTTATCACGGTCCGCGGTACTCCATACCTGCAAAATACGAAATCGTGTAAAACGTTGAGAGCATTTTCCTCCATAGGGGCTACCAGCGACTTCGCCCTATCCACTTGGAAAAATAATCTACATCCACTATCAAGTGCTCATTTCCTCTAGATTTGGGGAACTTGCCCATTAGATCGATTCCCCACATGTCGAAGGGTCATGCGGCCAAAACGGGAATTTGGGGAACGGATGGTAGTCGAGGTATCTTGCCAAAATTTTGGCAGACCTTGCAGTGTTATGCAGCGTCTCTGCGTCTCTGCGCAGTGTCATCCAATAAAACCCTTGATTTAAGATTTTCTCCGCGAGGGTTCTCGACCCGGGATGTCCACCACATATTCCCTCATGCATTTCCTCCAGTACTGATTTCGTGAGCTTCGGTGGTATGCAGCGATGTAAGGGTCTCGTAAAAAAACAACGATATAGGATATCATTGATCACTGTGTACCGAGCTGCTCGCTTTCGTATTTGCCTCGCTTTGTTTTAATCTTCGGGCAAGATGTCAGAAGTTATAAAGTCCTTCAATTCATCAATCCACGTAGAGGAGCCGAGAGCTGGTTGATGTAATGGTAACACGGACTCTGGTGTGGACAGAAGTTCGACGGATATCCCCAAGTCATTGTGGGACTCCCCCGAAGCTATTTTTGCCAATCTATCAGTGACGTGCACAAATCATATACCCTTTTTAGCATGTTTTTAGATATAAATTAGGGCAATATTTGAATGTATTTGATCTTAATTGAATCAAATTGACATAAAATTGCTTAAATTTCGATTTTGGAAGTTTCAGGAGCAAATTGGACGAAAACAGCAAATTTTGGGGCAAAAATGCAATTTTTGGAAATGTTGACTTGGTCAACGGTCCGGGACGGGCGTCCCGACCCAGTCAAACCACAAGGACGGGCGTCCTGAACCAGGACGGGCGTCCCGAACCTGGTCAACGAATCAGGACGGGCGTCCCGAACCGGGACGGGCCTCCCGAACCGCCAGAAGCTGTCCCACATCGAATTTTTCAGAAGTTTTCACTTCGGGAAGCTGCTATAAATACCCCAGGCCTCCAGCAGTTGAATTCATCCCTCTCCACTCTATCTGAGTCATTTAGTGGTGTCCAGTGTACAATTCTCTAGTACACAACTCACTCAGAGACTCGGATCTCAGTTTTCTTTCTTGTTAGTATTTTGTTTTAGTTTCTGAGAAATAGTCTCAGAGCTTAGGCTTCGATAGATAGGTTCGTTTTTGGTATTCATAGAATACCAGGATTTCGTTAGGAGATCCTAAGAGAGAGATAGGGTGCGTGTTCTTAGTCAGATTAGGGTAATTTGCTTAAGCCTGGGATGTAAGGTAAAGCAATTGCTACTAGGTCTAAGGAGCGTTCTCCGAAGGCTCTGCCGAGCAGAGTAGGATCGAGCAGTCAAGAGCATACAAGAGCTGCAGAGCCGGCTGGACCTGCATAGAGTGGTGATTACTTTATGACAGCGGGTCCCCTAGACGAGGTTCTGTATGTTTACGAATTGTTTTATCTAAATATTAATTTGAATATCAGATTACGATTCTTATGAATATCTGTTTTATATGCTGAAGTTATTATGATTTTCCGGAAATGGCCACCTGCTTAAATATTCATTATGTCGGCATGTCTATTGCCGTTCTTTTAAACTGAAATTAGGGTTATAGACAATTCCTAACCACGGTCTATTCATAACCTGTTTAGTTTAACAGGCATCAATTAGTATTGGTGTCTGCCATACTAGATAAAATAATCTGCGGAACACCCTGTTGGTTGAAAGTAGTCTAGGTAGGCTGAGTAGAGTGTTATGCCGGCGGTTATGAGACTAGCAGCATGATACCGAAGTGACATAGGGTACCGTTCATTGCTGACTTTAGTCCGAGCCGTGAGTAGGGCCGTTACCCTTAACGATGGGGCGGTAGCGTAGAAACTCAGATGTGGTAGCCTTTAGACACAGAACATAGTTGCAATCCAGGCCAAGACATGTCTAAAATACTCGAATATAGGTCAGTCAATGTATAGAAACAGTATAACATAGAATCAGGACTCATCTATAAAACACTTCTAGGATTAATTAGACTTAAACCTAGTGGAGAATGGATCACCCTCTCATCAAAGTTATTGATGAAGATTGCATAACTGGATCATAAGATAAGAGTTAGGATTAAAAGGCTAGTTACTACTAAGCCGTTGCCACTTCCCTGGGAGTACGATATTTAACTTAATAAAATCGTAGATACTTTCCAACAGACTAGCTACACGATAGGTACTCTGCCTTAGGTTTTGGTTGATTAAGTGACAATAATTGAATGCTAAGTGACAGTTAGTAAGACTCAGTCCTTAATTACTCATAATCGACATAGGTAAATAAAGCCTATCTTTTAGCATACCAACCGGAACGCATCAGATTTTTGGCGCCGTTGCCGGGGAAATATCATAATAAATTTAGGATTCCTGATCAAAATTCTAGAGACTTATGATAGGTAACGGTAGTAACCTAGACTTTGGACCTACACTTATTTTATACTGGTTAGACAATCACTTTCCAAAATATAGGGTTATCATAACTAATTAATTTTAGATATTATCTGGAATTAAGACACTTAGGATAATCAAATTTTAGAAAATTATTCTAAAACCATATTGAGGGAATTTAATTGCTTTCGAAATTAAACATAAAAAGAAAAAAAATGTTAAAAATTTAAAATCCAAAAAGATTGTATTTTTCTTGTTCAATGGTAAGTTTCCTATCTTTTATATTATTATATATTTTTTTTTCTTTTTCCCTTTCATAGTTAAATAGTTGTTTTGCTTCCGATTTTTTTTCACTTCCCGTGTAACTCCACTAACCAGTTTGCTCAGGCTCAAACGTATTCTTCTCTGTAGTTGCATGACTCGAACTTCAGAAGTTAACCTTGAAACACCAGTTGAGAATCCTGAACGTCTCATTCGTACAACTAATAGACAAAGAACAGAAATGGCTGCTGAAAGACCTCCCCTCGAATCCTACATCCAGCCACAGACTGTTCCAGTATCATCGGCCATCCAAATCCCTGGGAACCCTCGCTATGATCTTAAACCGAATGTGATCCAGTTGATCATTAATCGAGTTCAGTTTGGAGGAACTGCAACCGAGAATCCACTGGAACACCTATCTGATTTCTCTTCTCTCTGCGAAGGCCTCAAGGGAGATCATACTGCAGAAGTAACCAAACTCAACCTTTTTCCCTACTCACTGAGGGACAGAGCTAAGAGATGGTTGGCCCAGCTACCCAATAACTCCATCACCTCTTGGGACGAGTTAAGCAAAGCCTTCCTAGAAGAGTACTACTCTGCAGCAAGAGTCCTAGAATACCGAAGGGCTCTGTCCAGTTTTACTCAAGCTGTTGATGAGACAGTGATCGAAGCTTGGGACAGATTCAAGGAGCTACTCAGGCTCTACCCCCAACATGGACTTACCGAAGCCTTGCTGATCCAGCAATTCTACGGGGGTATGACGGACATGGGCAAGCAAGTTCTTGATAGACTCAATTGCCAGAGCGGTTTCAATGGAATGAGTGATGTAGATGCTAGAAACGCTCTGGAGAGACTATATAGGAATAGTAAGAACTGGCGGACAAGTGATCGAGCTAAGAAGCAACCAGTAAATGCGGTCATCGCATCCACTGATGATCAATTTGAGGCACTGAAGGCCAGCATTACTAATCAATTGAATGCTTTTCAACAAGGGAAAAGCGTTCAGCCAGTATTTCAAGTCGCTCTGCCCGCACCAAGGAATTACATCATTCCAATCGACCCCATGCAAGAATTCAGGGACATACTGCAAGGCATTGCCGACTCTAACAAGGAGATGATAGAGTCAAACAGGAAGGTCCAGGAAGCTCATGCAGAAAGAATTCAACAAAATGAGAATAGGCAGATGCAGATTGAGCAGATAGTCAGGGACACACAAGCCTCCTTGCAGACATTAGAAAGACAAATGGGACAGTTATCAACCCATCAGTCACAAGGAACGCTATTCAGCAACACTGGGACCGACCCATTAAATGATTGCAAGACCTTAACTCTGAGATCTGGTAAAACTCTAAATCCTTCTTTCCCAAAATCTTCTCACACTTCTACTTTTGTACAGGAAAAAGAAGATAGCTCGAGGAATTAACGCCGACAGTAGTTGAAAACAAAGTAGCAGAGAAAGAGAGAAAGAGTCCATCCTTGAGTACCGGCCAAGAGTACCTTACCCTACAAGACTAATGCAGAATAAAGATAAGGAGCAACTGAGAAGTTTCTTAAAACTTTTGGTAAAATTCATGTTAATTTACCTTTTCTTGACGTTATTTCTGAAATGCCTAAATATGCTAAATTTCTGAAGGATATTATTAGTAATAAAAGAAAGATTGACATGGACAAAGTAATTCTTAATGAAGGATGTTCGGCAGTTCTCTTGAACAAATTGCCTTCCAAAAAGAAGGATCCAGGTTGTTTCACTTTGCCATGTACAATAGGCAATATTACTAATATGCATGCGTTAGCAGACTTAGGAGCTAGCATAAATGTAATGCCATCTAGTTTATTTGATAAATTAGGTTGCATGATTTGAAAACGACTAGAATGTGCATACAACTTGCTGATAGGACAGTAAAAATTCCTAGGGGGATAATTGAAGATCTCTTAGTAAAGGTTGGAAAATTTGTCTTTCCTGTGGATTTTGTTGTCATGGATATGAATGGTGAAAGTGATGTACCCTTGATTCTAGGTCGACCTTTTCTAGCTACCTCTAAGGCATTGATTGACGTCAACAATGGTCAAATAAAACTAAGGGTAGAAAATGAAGATATGACTTTCAACTTGAATGAAACCCTTAAGTATCCTATGCATTTAGATGATGATTGTTATTCTGTGGATGCATTTGACCATTTGATTGGAACTAACCTGTTGGACTTAATCTCCGATTATCCAGTCTTAAATATAGACTCTTTGGCCCTGGAAAAACCTGACTTTGACACTTCTGATTATGAAACCAGTACTAACGATTTCGTTGAGATAGGTGCTCATGAGTTGGGATTAGAAAAGATCTCTTTAGAAGAGCCCCCAGAAGTGGAATTGAAGGAATTACCAAGCCATCTGTGTTACGACTTCCTAGACGCTGAACAAAAGCTTCCCATTATTCTTGCAGCAGACCTGACTGCAGAACAAAAGAAGTCAACACTGGACATACTCAGAAGGAATAAAAGAGCCTTTGCATACAAAATTGCGGATATACCAGGTATAAATCCTAGTTTTTGTTCGCATAAGATCCTTTTAGAAAATGAGTATAAGCCTTGTGTGCAACCTCAAAGGAGGTTGAATCCTAATGTGTGATGATGTGGTAAGAAGAGAGGTAATTAAATTACTAGATGCCGGATTAATCTATCCTATTTCTGATAGTGAATGGGTTAGCCCAGTGCAAGTAGTACCCAAAAAGGGAGGAATAACAGTTATTAGGAATGAAAATGATGAACTAATTCCTACTAGAACTGTCACTGGTCATCGTGTATGCATTGATTATAGGAAACTAAATACTGCCACACGAAAAGATCACTTCCCCCTTCCTTTTATTGACCAAATGTTAGAAAGGTTATCGGGACACATGTTTTATTGCTTTCTTGATGGATTTTCTGGTTATTTTCAAATTCCTATCTTTCCTGAAGATCAGCATAAAACTACGTTTACTTGCCCTTTTGGAACATTTGCATATAGAAGGATGCCTTTTGGATTATGTAATGCCCCTGCTACATTTCAGCGTTGCATGACCTCTATTTTTGATGACATGTTAGGAGAGTCTATGGAAGTATTTATGGATGATTTCTCAGTGTTCGGTGACTCATTTGTTATCTGTTTGAATAACCTGGAATCTATGCTTAAACGTTGTATAAAATCTAATTTGGTTCTAAACTGGGAGAAATGTCATTTCATGGTTAAAGAAGGAATTGTTTTAGGACATAAGATTTCGCAGAGAGGTATGGAGGTAGATAAAGCTAAAATTGAAGTGATCTCAAAACTACCTCCGCCTAAATCTGTAAGATCTGTGAGAAGTTTCTTAGGTCATGCTGGCTTTTATAGGCGTTTCATAAAAGATTTTTCAGTAATAGCCAGACCTTTGACAAACTTATTGGGTAAAGATGTTCCTTTCGTTTTTGATGAGAAATGCATGAAATCATTTAATAAACTTAAGGAACTATTAACTACTGCACCTATTATGACATCACCTGATTGGAGTTTGCCCTTCGAATTGATGTGTGATGCTAGTGATTATGCAATAGGAGTTGTTTTAGGACAAAAACGTGATAAGAAATTTCATGTAATTTACTATGCTAGTAAAACCTTAACTGATGCTCAGGAGAATTACACAACTACTGAAAAGGAATTACTAGCTGTAGTATATGCTTTCGATAAATTTAGATCTTATCTAATCTTGTCTAAAACAATAGTTTACACTGATCATTCTGCTTTGAAATACCTGTTCAATAAAACTGATGCAAACCAAGATTGATTAGATGGGTTTTATTGCTACAAGAATTTGATATAGAAATAAGAGATAAGAAAGGGGCTGAAAATTTAGCTGCAGATCATCTGTCTAGATTAGAAAACCCTGGATTAGGAGCAATAGATGAAACAGTAATATCAGATAAATTTCCGGATGAGAACTTATTTGCATTATCTACTATCCTTTCTCCTCCGTGGTTTGCTGACATTGCCAATTACTTAGTTGCTCACTCCCTCCCAAGTAATATGGATAAGCAGCAAAGAAAGAAATTCTTTGCTGAATTGAAAAATTGCTATTAGGAAGATCCTTTTCTATTTCGAATTTGTAAAGATCAGATGATCAGAAGGTGCGTTTCAGAAGAAGAAGGATATAAGATCCTGGAGCATTGTCATTGTGGACCTACTGGAGGCCATCTGGCTGCCACCAACACTACCAGGAAAGTGTTGGAAGCAGGATTCTATTGGCCTACTATTTTCAAGGATGCAGCAGCATACATTCAGTCCTGTGATGCTTGCCAGAGAACAGGTAATATTTCTTCTAGAGACGGTCTACCCCAGCAGGTGATACAAAGTGTCGAAATATTTGATATCTGGGGTATTGACTTCATGGGTCCTTTTCCTTCTTCCTTTGGAAATAATTACATCATAGTAGCTGTAGATTATTTTTCAAAATGGCCTGAAGCACAGGCATTGCCTACTAATGATGCTATAGCTGTGTGCAGATTCCTTAAGAAATTGTTTTCCAGATTTGGATGTCCCAAAGCCCTCATAAGCGACAGAGGTGCGCACTTCTGCAACTCACAATTGCAGAAAGCACTCAAGCAATATGGAGTTCATCATCACTTTTCCACGGCCTATCACCCACAGACCAATGGGCAGGTTGAGGTAACCAATAGAGGTATCAAAAGAATTTTAGAAAAAACTGTAGGAGTTAACCGTAAAGATTGGGCCATAAAATTAGATGATGCCTTATGGGCCTTCCGTACGGTATATAGAACCTCTACAGGATTTTCACCTTACAAATTGGTTTACGGAAAAGCATGCCATTTGCCTGTTGAACTAGAGCATAAAGCATTTTGGGCTTTGCAGAAATGCAATCTAGATGATAATTTGTCTAAGGAAAATAGGATGTTACAACTCAATGAATTGGATGAGTGGAGGTTTAATGCATATGAGAATTCTCTCCAATTTAAAATGAGGAGTAAAATTCGACATGATAACAGACTTAGATCCCAGAAAAATTTTGAACTAGGTGATAAAGTGTTATTATACAACTCACGTTTGAAATTGTTTCCAGGAAAACTAAACAGTTATTGGTCAGGTCCGTTTACCATTACAGAGGTGTCACCATTTGGAGCAGTCATCATCGTGGATCAAGATAACATCTCTCAGAAAGTAAACGGACAACGTTTAAAACCATACCGAGAGCCAATGGACAGATCTGAGCAAGTCCTTCTGCTCAACAAGTAAAGGGAGTATCTCTTTCATTTTATTTTGCGTTTTGTTATTTGTTATTTCTTTCATTGCTTTATTTCCCTTCTTGCCCTTAGTTAGTCGAATAAGTGTGGGGTAAGAGTTGTTCTGTTTTGTTTTTGTTTCCTGTTTTCAAATAAGTGTGGGGTAGATTAGATATGCATGAACACTGAGGACAGTGTCATGTTTAAGTGTGGGGTAACAGTGCACGGTGCACTGTAGTAGTTTTTTGAAAAACTTTTTGCATGATTTTGCTTGTTTTCCCCGTATTTTCACACCCTTCCAAAAAAAATTTCAAAAATTTTCATTCTTTCAGACTTCTAAATGCAGTATGATTGGTTAAACAATTGCTTATGTCTATGATATGTAGGTAGTATGTTGTGGTTAGTAGGAGATAATTGATAACTATTGCTGAACCCATTGATTAGAAGTAGGGAATTCCTGATAATTGAGCACAACTTAGTCTGGATTAGAGACCTCAACCAATTACATTTTCAAAACTTAACTAGATAAAATTAGACCAGTTGCAGGATGCATTGACAATTGGAATGACTAGATGAGACTCTGAGCCAAAAGTGAAAAAGAAAAAAAATGAGCTAATTAAAATAGGGTAGTTTGCCAGCGGCCTTCGCTACTCGAGCACCACTCCTTATGGGAACTTAAAGCTTGATGCCCTAAGGTCGTGTAGATCTGGGAGTCATCGGAGTGGGACTCGCTACATGGGTAGTTGAAGTTGACGTGTTCTAAGCAGACTCAAAATACCCTGAAAGATCTATAAAAGAAAAATCAATAAAATGCTAAATAATTAAAAATCTGATCACCAAAGCTCAGAACTCAGAAAGTTATCTGTTGTCAGTATGTCTAGCGATAGGTCGAAGTGTTATCTGGTAATAGTTAAGACAAGATGTTTATTGTGTTGACTATCTGGTCTGGACTAGTACACACACTACACATCAGGAAGACCTTATGACTAAGAGAAGAGTTCAACCTAGTTGTTAAATTATTTTCTGCTCAATCCTAACAATCTACTAGAGACATTTGAGACCTTGTCATAGCAACCTAACCAGTCAGACATGTGTTAAGAATTATCTGAATAATTTTTGGAATAAAAACATGACTAGAAAATTTAAGTGACTGCACATATGATTTAAAATCACTAACTTCAGGTAGACTTTGCTTGAGGACAAGCAAAAAGCTAAGTGTGGGGTTATTTGATGTGCACAAATCATATACCCTTTTTAGCATGTTTTTAGACATAAATTAGGGCAATATTTGAATGTATTTGATCTTAATTGAATCAAATTGACATAAAATTGCTTAAATTTCGATTTTGGAAGTTTCAGGAGCAAATTGGACTAAAATAGCAAATTTTGGGGCAAAAATACAATTTTTGGAAATGTTGACTTGGTCAACGGTCCGAGACGGGCATCCTGAACCGGGACGGGCGTCCCGAACCTGGTCAACGAATCAGGACGGGCGTCCCGAACCGCCAAAAGCTGTCCCACATCGAATTTTTCAGAATTTTTCACTCCGGGAAGCTGCTATAAATACCCCAGGCCTCCAGCAGTTGAATTCATCCCTCTCCACTCGATCTGAGTCATTTAGTGGTGTCCAGTGTACAATTCTCTAGTACACAACTCACTCAGAGACTCGGATCTCAGTTTTCTTTCTTGTTAGTATTTTGTTTTAGTTTTTGAGAAATAGTCTCAGAGCTTAGGCTTCGATAGATAGGTTCGTTTTTGGTATTCATAGAATACCGGGATTTCGTTAGGAGATCCTAAGAGAGAGATAGGGTGCGTGTTCTTAGTCAGATTAGGGCAATTTGCTTAAGCCTGGGATGTAAGGTAAAGCAATTGCTACTAGGTGTAAGGAGCGTTCTCCGAAGGCTCTGCCGAGCAGAGTAGGATCGAGCAGTCAAGAGCATACAGGAGCTGCAGAGCCGGCTGGACCTGCATAGAGTGGTGATTACTTTATGACAGTGGGTCCCCTAGACGAGGTTCTGTATGTTTACGAATTGTTTTATCTAAATATTAATTTGAATATCAGATTACGATTCTTATGAATATCTGTTTTATATGCTGAAGTTATTATGATTTTCCGGAAATGGCCACCTGCTTAAATATTCATTATGTCAGCATGTCTATTGCCGTTCTTTTAAACTGAAATTAGGGTTATAGACAATTCCTAACCACGGTCTATTCATAACCTGTTTAGTTTAACATGCATCAATTAGTATTGGTGTCTGCCATACTAGATAAAATAATCTGCGGAACACCCTGTTGGTTGAAAGTAGTCTAGGTAGGCTGAGTAGAGTGTTATGCCGGCGGTTATGAGACGAGCAGCATGATACCGAAGTGACATAGGGTACCGTTCATTGCTGACTTTAGTCCGAGCCGTGAGTAGGGCCGTTACCCTTAACGATGGGGCGGTAGCGTAGAAACTCAGATGTGGTAGCCTTTAGACACAGAACATAGTTGCAATCCAGGCCAAGACATGTCTAAAATACTCGAATATAGGTCAATCAATGTATAGAAACAGTATAACATAGAATCAGGACTCATCTATAAAACACTTCTAGGATTAATTAAACTTAAACCTAGTGGAGAATGGATCACCCTCTCATCAAAGTTATTGATGAAGATTGCATAACTGGATCATAAGATAAGAGTTAGGATTAAAAGGCTAGTTACTACTAAGCCGTTGCCACTTCCCTGGGAGTACGATATTTAACTTAATAAAATCGTAGATACTTTCTAACTGACTAGCTACACGATAGGTACTCTGCCTTAGGTTCTGGTTGATTAAGTGACAATAATTGAATGCTAAGTGACAGTTAGTAAGACTCAGTCCTTAATTACTCATAATCGACATAGGTAAATAAAGCCTATCTTTTAGCATACCAACCGGAACGCATCAATCAGTGGCCTCGTTAAGACTTCGATCTATCTTCTTTAACAAGAAATATTGGAACTGAGCAATCAAGCGGTCAACCTTTTTCGCGTATATCTTCAAGTTATCGGAGTTTACCGAATATTCGTGGTTTACCTGCCCGACAACGACCTGGGAATCATTGAAGACTTCCATAGCATCTATACCAGCTTCCAGAGCCTATTGTAGTCCAAGGATTTGAGCTTCGTACTCGGCCTCGTTGTTAGACAAAGGGTAACCGAGTCTTATACTTCGGTTCTCTTCATATTGGCCTGAAGGGGATTTCATGGTGATGCCTACTCCGACGCCCTCAGAGTTGACAGCCCCATCAACTGTCATAGCCCAAGTGTTTCCCTTCGTGGGAGAGGACTCTTCGAGAGGGGACGCTTCCGTGAAGGACAGTTCGGCGAGAAAGTCTGACAATGCTTGAGCTTTAATTGCTGTTCGGGGAGTGAACATTAGGTCATAACCGCATAACTCGATAGACCATCGTCATATTCCTATGATTCTTGTTCAATATTACTGGTACAACTTGTTTGGGTCAAAGTCCCGTGTAAACTTATTTCCTTTACCGACAACATGGGTGCTACCGTAGAAGATGGTGGGGAGGCTTTTTGTTTTTGGGATTTGAAGATGTGCGCCAGGAGGCTCTTGGGGCTACTCTTCATCCAACCAATTCCATTCTTTGTTGTAAACCTTACTTGCTGGTGCGAGGTCGAAATGATTAGCTCGAAGGTGGAGTGCGCTAGTGTGCCCAAGATGGCGTTATAAGGGGAGTCAACGTCCACTACATAAAATTTAATCTCCTCTTCGCGTGAACATGCGTCGGACCCCAGGGTTACGTTAACTCTGACCGTTCCTTTGACTCTGATTTTATGCGCTGTGAACCCCTCTAGGACCATGTTGCTAGGTTTTAGCCACGTGTCGTCCATACCCATTTCCTTAAAATACGTGTAGTAAAGTATGTTCTTGGTTGCGCCGGTGTCGATCAGCACTCTCCTTACTCGGCACTTGTCGGCGCCCTCTACGGTCATGCCTACCTCCAAAATGATGGGAGTAACTCGTGCTTCCTCATTTAGCTCCAGGTCTTGGTCGAAGAAAGTTATAGGCTCGTGGGATAGCCTGTCGAGGTGAGGTGCATGCACAAGTTTGTTCAGATTGTGGATTTTCTGTTTTATCTACGTGATGGAAGAGAATTGAGGCGTTATGACGTCGATTACACGCGGTATTATCCTTTGGGTGGCTCCGCGAGGTATTCCTTCAAATGTCCCTCGTGTATCAACTTCTCGATAGTACGTTCAACTGAATACAATTTTTGGTTATATGGCTGTAATCTTAGTGGAACGTGCAGTACTTCATCCTATCTTTGGTAGGGGAGTTTTGATTTCGCATAGGCAGAGGGTCATGCACTCCGTACTTCTGCTTGATAACAGATACGAGGTTCTCCTTTGGGATATTCAGCGACGTGAATGACTCCGTCTTCCTTGTTCTGTTTTTACCTTTTCGACCTCAAGGGGAGTTTTCTGGGGTTTTCTCCTTTCTCTTATTCCTTGCCCCATGCGTGCTATCTTCTGCTAGCGTGACCTTTCTCGCCACTCCGAATACTTCACCGATCATTTTGGGTTTCCGGAGTTGGAGCTCAATAAATAACATCTTTGATCAAAATCCTCCCTCGAAACAGGTGATTGCCGTGTCTTGGCTAATTTCCTCAATCTCATCATACGTACATTTAAAATGCTCCAAGTATGCGAGAAGAGTCTTGTCCCTATTTAATGTTGGCGAGGTCCCCTCTCGTCTTTGAAATCTTCCCTGCATTGCTGAATTTGTTCAAAAAGGACTTCTCCAAGTCGCTCCATGAGTCTATTGTTCCAGGCTTTAGTGACGCGAACCAAGTTAGAGCTTTATCAGACAAGGTGCTGGGAAAAGATTTACAGACGACGGCCTCGTCGTTGCTTACTAACCCCATGGCATACTTGAAACAACAGATATGCTCTTGTGAACGGTCCCCATAAGACGAACTGAGGAATTTTGAGCGAAGGGTTCGGAGTCGCGGAGTGTATCCACTTAGTGAACGGTCCTGTTTCTGTTAGGGTATTCTTTCTGTACCGATCCCTGCGCGTTATATCCTAACTATTGTCCTTTCTATGTCTCTTTGAACAATGTGTGTGCCAGCTACTCTTTTCTCTTTCTGGCTTGTTCATGGGTTGGCTCTCACCGACTTCGCTGACTGGGCGGAATGTGATTATTTTGGATGGAGCGTTCTGATCTCTAGCATGCTTGCTCATTGCGGTAGGTGATTTTAATGGCAGCGGTCGGTATCGTTCTCCATCATCGATAGGGGCGGCTGGTGGGGTCAAGCCGTGTCTGACGAACTCCGTTTGGAACTGCAATAGCTGTCGCAAAAGATTGCGTTCCCTACGAAGTTGCTCAATCTCTTTGCGCATATCGTCGAGGTCCTTGGTATGTTCGATGTCAGCGCACTTACTCATGCTTACTCCTTTACCTTCCTCCGGCAGTCCACGTGAAAGATCGTGAAAGTCTTTGGCTTATCCGATGCTACCGCCTTTACTCTTACTTGCTCCCTTCATGCTCCCTAAGGCTTCACGAGGTTTAAGGCTTTCCACGACCGAGCAAATACGCGGCTTTTCAGGGGCTGACTTGGTACGATAGGCCTCTGGTTGAGTCGTAGGAGCCGTTGTGTCAAACTGATGTCCGCGCATCGTAGATCTTCCAGACATTTTCTGTTTTGAGGTGAGAGAGACAGAAAAATTTTCTTTTCCAGTAACGGAACCAAACTGATTGGGTGTAAATCGGTCTGGTGACACGTGGCAGTTAACCGGCGTCCTTTGATGGTCTCTACCAAAGTATCTCTGTTTGGAATGCTATTTTGTTGTTGTTCTGATGAAGATTCCCCCTGCGAGTATCTGCAAAACAGAGAGGTTCAGAGCGGAGGGTGAGGGACCTCCGATGAACCCTTCGATGGTTAAGTCAGTATTCAGAATATTTGACTGGAGATGTAGAAGGTTGATAGAGAATTTGTTGAGTTATCTGGCCTTACCTTCTGTTCTCATTAAGGAGGTATTTATAGGAAAGAACGACCTTGAGAAATGTGCGTGTGGTGAAGAATCTGATATTTGTCAGATTCTGAAATATCCCATTGAATTAGAGATATTAGTGAGATATTCTCAACCGAATAATTTTAGAATAATTGTTGGTGACAAGATATTCTTTGCGGAAGGTTCTAGAAGGATCTCGACCAGTTGATAGTCATGATATTGAATAAGCGAGATAAGAGGCGATATTTCGAACTTCGTCCCCTCAATCTGCGAGTGGGGGATCTGGTAGGCTCGGTGGGCAGATATGTCAAGACACGTCAGCTCCTTTGCTCCAGGTCAGCGCGGGGTTCTTATGACCTCTCAATATATATATATATATATTGGTATATGTACAAATATCCCCCAAGGTGTTTGTACAAATATACCCCCACATCCGAAAATATGCTGAACAACTTACATACAACATACCACCATATCTAATTTAATATCATCATAACAGAAAATATCTAAAAAAGCCTATAACATAAAAAGCCCACATCTTGTAGACAATGGTATATAAATACCTCTCTAAGAGGAGAGAAGAAAGATAGAACAAATTACACACGCAAAAGGCGAAAGAGAGGAATAACACATCAAGAACAACGAGAGGTGTCCAAGAAAGGACACATCACAAATAACAAAACACTAGCAAGAAAGATAGATCTCTGGGAAAAGGAGGAATAGTGGAAAGGGAATTAGAGTAATCAGAGTCAGGCTACATCATATTGGCGCCGACCGTGTTCTTTTTTTTTCGTACGATTATATCCTCGAAAAGGAAATGGATACCCATAGCCATGATTCTCAAAACCCTAATGTCCCTCCAGAAATTCCTGCCACATCCCTAGGCATCCCTCTTCCCGTCCCTGCCAGTAAACATCAACCTCTGGCAACCGCTTCTGCAATCGCCAACAACAACAACCAGCATCAACCATCCTCGTCCGCACACCTACCAGGAGGCGCCCCAATCCCGTCCACGTCGCATCGCAACGATAAGAAACCTGGTCACCGATCACATTCTCTGTCAATTCGACAGGATCAACCAAACGTCAACGTACCATATGATGACATCCTGTAGAATTTAAGAAACATCGCCAATTACGTGCGAACAGACGACGCCACGTCCTATTTTCCCTAAACCACCGGATCCTCAACCAACGTTCTGGCACCTCCGAAACGTCGTCGTAAGTCTTGTCCAACAAAACAACCCAACCACCTCGTTCCAAAACCTTCAAGGCAAGACAAACAACCAGAACACAAACCCGTATGTCCCGATATCGACATACACCTACAACCATTTTCACACCCTTAAACCAATATAGTCCCACCAAATTCACCCACTCCACCACAACAAAATCCAAATCCCGAGACACTTCCGGGTAACGTAGTACACTCCATACTATACCAAAACCCTCCACAACCACCACTCGCACCAACACCTAAATGGCACATCCCCACACAATACCCCGGAACCCACGAATTCCCCCACCACCCTCAAAACAACCCACAACCATTTTCACACCCTCAAACCAATATAGTCCCACCAGCTTCACCAACTCCACCACAACAAAATCCGATTCCCCAGACACTTCCGCGTCATCCGGCACAACCAATCATATAACAAAATCCCCCACAACAACCACAAGCACCCACGCCAACATGGTACCTCCCACCACCAAACCCCGAAACCCAAGACCTCCACCAACCCCACCAGAACGACCAACCTACAGTTAGACCCACACCCACACCCGCACAGTTCAAAACGCTGTGCGAACAGGTTCAAATTGAACCCCCACAACTAAAACCGAATGATGACATCCTCCCCTGGAACACACTTGATAGCAACCCTTTGGCTCCGGCCTACGCCAAAAGCCCGCTACCACCAACATTCCAAATCCCAACATTCACACATTACACCAGAGACACCGACCCCGAAACCCACCTCCGGCAGTTTACAACGACGATAGTCATGCACGACGCAGATGATTTCTTATTATGCCGCTGCTTCCCAATGACACTAGCTGACCAAGCACAAGTATGGTTGTTGCGTTGTGTGCGTGTGTCACAATTTGTAAAGATAAAGAAAATAGAATAAATCAACGCAATCTTAACAAGTGCAAGTATACACTGGTCAACAAGTAATATATGTACCTAAGTACAAGATTATCGATCCCACAGGGACTATGTATGCCAATTACAAATGCAAATACGATTATACAAATGGTTAAAAGAATAAAAGAATAAAGAATAATAAATCATGAATGGAGAGTGGTCTAATGCTACGGCATTCCTACTCCTAACTACAGTTAACAGTTAAAAGTCTACTGCTAAGCTACTGCTGCAGCAACTGAAATGCTGCAGCAACAGAAATGCTGCAGCAATTCTACCTAACTAAAATTACAGTTAACAGTTAAAAGTCAGCCTACTGGAAATTACTACAAGAGTACTGCAGGTAATACAATGCTGCGGCATTTACGCCAAAAATGTAAGTACAAGCCAAAGATGAATCTAAGTATACAAAGCATACTTTCAGTTCCATATCAATGCTATAGGATGTCTGGTTTCACCCAAACTACTTGATCTACTAGCTAGATCCCCGATAACATACCGTGGACCTAGCGCAACGCTAGGCAGTGAATGTACCGCTGTTCACGCAGTTCTCAAATCCACTACTATATGATTACCGCTGTTCACGCAGTTCTCAAATATAGCGCCACATAATTCTAATGCAATTACATGAATAAACCAAGCATTGCCCCATACAAGCATTAAACATAAAAACAGAAAGTAATGCTACAACATACTTATCATCATAATCAAAACAGTGTATTCAACATGCTCATACTTAACTACACCACAACATCGTCAGGTTAAAGATATATATTATGCTGAAACGAATCATGGAAAATAAGAATCAACGTAATAGGAGAGATAGTCCCTAGGTCCTTAGTGACACCAATCAACGGAGTCAAGCCTAAGACGGAAAACAAATCACTCCCAAAACATTTTTAATTAACCCTTGAACCAAGAATCATGAAAGACAAGGACTAAAGTAATAGGAAAAATAGTCCCTAGGTCCTTAGTGACACCAATCAACGGAGTCAAGCCTAAGATGGAAAACATATTACTCCCAAAACATTTTTAATCAATCCTTGAATACATGTAAACATTCTCATATTACAAAGAACATTTGATTACAAAACAGTAGGAACTTGAAGAAATGGAGAGAGGATTACTCTGGATCGGAGATCACCCTACTGCCCAAATCGGTTTAATTAACGTACTGCTGCCCTTCGTTTCCTCTGCTTGATGCTGCTGCGTCTCTATTGCTCAGCTGATGAATGCTGCAGCAAGTCACCCTGCTCACTCTTGGGTTCTTCCCTCTCAAAAGTTAGTCTAAAAACTAAGAAGAAAACCTATCCTATTCTCAAATGGCCAAAAGCCAAAACTGAACTACTCTCTCACTCCCTCTCACTCTCTCTACCGTGCCCACTGTCCATAATGCTCTTATTTTTCTTCCCAAAGATTCCAGCAAAATAAAAAATTAATTTTTGCAGCTGCCTTCTGGAATCTTCCACCGAATGCTGCAGCATTTGCAGCCGAATTTCTGTCTTTTTTTTGTATGATTGCTGCAGGATTTCAGCAGCATATTCCAGCAGCACATCCTGAAATTCTTGTCTTTTTTCCTATGATTGCTATAGGATTTCAGCAGCATATTCCAGCTGCACATTCCAGCTACTTTCCTGAAATTCTTGTCTTTTTTTCCTATGATTGGTGCAGGATTTCAGCAGCATATTCCAGCTGCACATTCCAGCTACTTTCCTGAAATTCTTGTCTTTGTCTTCTACTTTCTTGTCCACCTTGTCTACAAACAAACATATATATATATATATATAATGGATAGGACAAAAGGAATAATATGCATAGTATGTCCACAAGTGTCCAGCTGGATTTTGAGTGACAAATAGTGTGTGGGTGTGTATTATATATATATATACATATAGATATATATATAGATATAGATGTATATATATATATATATATATGTATAGATGCAAATTTTCCACACATTCTTCACTTTCCTCTCGGTCACTTTTACCCAACAATGTCAACCATCCACATTCCCTTTTTACCCTTGTCACAATAAGTCAATTCAAATAAATTTCCAAATAACAAATAATACAACTTATCCACATGTTGAGAAATTTATTCAATTAAATTGACTTTTAACCATAAATCCACATTTTTAGGTAAAAAGAGAGAAAATATCAAATCAACACATTTTTATTCCATTTTCCAAATAAAGTCAATTAATTCCCGAATAAAATGTGGTAAATTAGATGTGAATAACTCTATTTTTCTAGAGTTATCACACCCCCAAACTTAGGTCATTGCTCGTCCCGAGCAATGCTGCAGCAATGCAGAAGCAACCAAGAATATACATACCCAAATAAAAACTTTGTTCAGCAGTTTCAGCCAAACCTGGGACCTGTGATTTCAGAGAGAAAAATGCAAAATTCAAGTAGACATAATGTTCCAGCCTTAGTTGAATAACCAAGTATTAACTAACCCAAGCTCAAAGAATTTCCACTCCAGTGTGTGCATGAATAGTCTTTCCTTTTCAATTTCTCATTCATAAGTCAACATATGGTAATCCTAAGGTTCAATTTGCATCCTCAAACTCAATCTATTACACCCCTCTCCACTAATGTAGCAAATTTAGCAATAAAGATCAAAGAGGTCTTAATTTGGTTGTAATGTAGGCTAGGGCTAAGGTAGGAAAAATATGGATAAAAAGTGGCTCAAAACTTAGTCCTAGTCTGCCATGAGCTTCTCCCCAATGCTATCACTGCCCAAAAGATTTTTTTTTCAGTGAATAAAAATGCTGCAGCAACACCAATGCTGCAGCAATTCTACAACATTTCTAAATTTTTTTTTTCAACTCAAGAAGCATAAACATTTACACCCTGTTTCAGAAATACGTGCAACATTTAACCACAATCAACATATAACATTTGACCTCAAAGAAGCATAACACGTATTTCCTTTTTGCTCTTCTCTTTGTTCTTCTTTTTCTTTTTAAAGTAACGAGGGTGCTTTCATTTTTTCACACATGTTTTCATATACATACCCTCAATACGTAGAGCATTTATATCAGAAGTTCAAATTTTCCTTAAATACCACTAACCCCATAAAAATGATAATGTTATAGCATTGAGCTGCGGCATTCCTATGTTCCTCCTCATAGCATTCTTAGTATACCCCCAAACTTATATTTAACTATGTTCATTGCAGACTAAGATCAGGTTTAGGGAAAACAAAGAATGGATACATGCAAAACATTTAGGATAAGTGGCTATTTAATAAGGGTGTCAAGAAATTAGGCTTAGGCTCAACTTGGGTTAACTAAGGAAGCAAAATATATTAGGGTAAGCTATAAAGGCTCAAACGGTTCAAGAACATGCCTCAATCATTTCTTTAGTACCAAATCTACTAGGATTTCGCCTCAAGGAATATAACAAACGAGTCTAAAGATTCTGAACCTTCATACCAAAGCTAACTCTTTTTTATAAACATGAAATTTCCAAGTAAGACTATGTACAAAAGATAGGGAGTTAGAAATAATTTTTACTTAAAGTCAACTAATACCTAATTATTCTAAAAAGAAGGTACAAAGTCTACGAGAATGTACTTTTGTTTTTAAGATATCATCATAAATCGGGTCCCAAAAGTCTACGCTAATCCTGCTAAAACTAAGGTTCTACTGGGTCATATGAAAAATGTTGCCACATTCATGCAAACAGGTCTTCTATGCCAGATCAATCAATTTATAAGGCATCCTAATACAGTTTTTCAGACAAGGCATCTATGCATTCAAATAGATCACTCAGAATTTCAGCACAGAGGATGTTCATGCATTCAAAAGACAGCAAGAAAAATTTTGAAAATTTGCACCATTTTTGAACTTTTTGCCCTAAAAGGACACCCTCCCCCAAACTTAAAGGGAAGCAATGTCCTCATTGCTTTAATTCAGATGGCAGGCAAAGCAATGTAACCAAACAGAACAAAACAAAACAAAAGGAGTCAAAACAAAATAAAATAAAACAAAAGACAAGTAAAGGTGTTCAAGACCTGCACAACAGGTAATTGAAGTACAATCCCAAAAACATAAAAGTAAAGGAGGGTAAGGTTAAGAACTACTCCCGTCTCGATGGGAGTGCATCAAGGGGTGATGATGACATCGTCATCCATTCTGTTGGGATCCTCCTCAGGTAGGAGTTTGGTCGGGAAACAGGGCCAAGGATTTCCAGCACGTTGTCGTTGCCACGGCATCTGTAGAGGTCGATGCTGGAGCATCCCCCAAACTGAAATAAAAACAAAGAAAACAACAAAACAGAAAAAACTAATAGTGGTCGGGTACAGGGGTACCCGACACCTAATAAAACAAAAAGAACAGAAATAATAAGTAATCAGAAAGAAAGAAAAACAGGAAATAATAAATAAACAGAAATAAAGGAAAAACATAAAATAAAGCAAAAATAAAAAGTGCTCACTTGAATTTGTCACTTGTTTTGGGTCCATTTAATTCTTCAACATTGACCAAAGATAGAGATGCAACGGTTTGCTCTTGGTCTCCATCTTTGTAGAGTTTGAGTCTATGCCCATTGACTTTAAATTTGATCCCCTTTTTATCCACAACCGAGACCACTCCATAAGGATAAATTTGTTCAATTGTGTATGGTCTGGTCCATCTCGATTTCAATTTGCCTGGAAATAGTCTCAATCTTGAATTAAAAATCAAAACTTGTTGTCCAACTTCAAAATTTCTTGGCTGGATGTGTTTATCATGCCACCTCTTTGTTTTTTCCTACTTGGCATTTTCATAAGAAAATAACCTCAGCTCATCCAGTTCAGAAAGCTGCAGCATTCTCTTGTTTCCAGCATCATTCATGTCCATGTTGAGATGCTGCAGCGCCCAGTTTCTGAAATTTCCAGCAATTGTTCATCAGGAAAATGTTCATTAATTGGGATCTGCAATCCCTCTTGTTGTTCCAATCGAGACAAATGATCAGCCACTTGATTTTCTACTCCATTCTTGTCCTTGATTTCCACATCAAATTCTTGTAGGAGTAGAATCCATCTAATGTGCCTTGGTTTTGAGTCCTTCTTTGCAAGTAAATATTTGATGGCAGAATGATCGGTGTAGACTCTCACTTTCGTGCCCACCAAATAGGACCTGAATTTATCAAAGGCAAATACAATAGCAAGCAATTCTTTTTCAGTAACAGTATAATTTACCTGAGCCTCCGTGAGTGTCTTGCTTGCATAATAGATGGAATGAAAAATTTTGTTATGCCGCTGCCCCAAAACTGCACCTACTGCATAGTCACTAGCATCACACATTAGCTCAAATGGTAAATTCCAGTCATGTGCTATGATAACGGGGGCTGAAATAAGCTTTTGTTTGATCTCCTCAAATGCTGCGGCATAGGCTGCCTCAAAAGAAAACACATTATCTTTTTCTAATAATTGACATAAAGGCTTAGATACCTTAGAAAAGTCCTTGATGAATCTCCGGTAGAAGCCCGCATGTCCCAAGAAGCTTCGAATGTGTTTCACGGTTGTTGGGGTTGGTAGCTTTTCAATCACTTCTATCTTTGCTCGGTCTACTTCAAGACCTTTCTTTGAAATCCTGTGACCCAACACAATTCCTTCTCTAACCATAAAGTGACACTTCTCCCAATTGAGGACTAAATTGGTTTCCTCACAACGTTTAAGTACTTGGCCAATTTTCTAAACACTTATCAAAAGAATCCCCAAATATGGAAAAGTCATCCATAAACACTTCTAAATACTGCTCTATCATATCAGTGAAAATGGCCATCATGCAGCGCTGGAATGTTGCTGGAGCATTGCAAAGTCCGAATGGCATTCTTCTGAATGCAAATGTGCCGTAGGGACAAGTGAAGGTTGTTTTGTCTTGGTCTCCCGGTGACACAGCAATTTGGTTGTACCCTGAATAACCATCCAGAAAACAATAATACTCATGTCCAGCTAACCTGTCCAACATTTGGTCAATGAAAGGTAATGGAAAGTGGTCCTTCCTCGTGGCTTTGTTGAGTCTCCTATAATCAATGCATATGCGCCATCCCGTGACTGTTCTTGTAGGAATCAATTCGTTGTCTTCATTTGTTACCACAGTGATTCCTCCTTTCTTGGGCACACATTGAATAGGACTTACCCAAGAACTGTCAGAGATGGGGTAGATGATTCCAAAATCCAGCCACTTGATGATTTGTTCCTTCACCACTTCCTTCATAATTGGATTCAATCTTCGCTGCCCTTCTATGGAATTTTTGGAAGCTTCATCCAAACTGATTTTGTGCATGCATAAGGTTGGACTTATGCCTTTAATGTCAGCTAAGGTCCAGCCCATAGCTCTCTTGTGTTGCCTTAGTACTCCAAGCAATTTCTCCTCTTGTGCAGCATCAAGGAAGGCTGAAATGATCACGGGCAGTGTTGAATCTGCCCCTAAGAACCCGTACTTCAAATGTTGCGACAATTGCTTCAATTCCAGCTGTGGTGGTTCTTCAATTGAAGGTTTTGTTATCTTTAAATCTCTAGAAGACAGCTCCAAGGATTCATATTGAGCTCGAAATCTGAACCTTTGGGGGCTTCCTTCTACCCAAGCTGAATGTGCTTTGGTCTCCATATTGCTATCCTCATGCAAACTTTCCTCCATTAATGCATCCGTTACATCCTCACCTTGCTCTTCATCTTTTTCTTCCCAAGAATCACGGGTGGAAATCTGAAAACACTCCTCACCTTCATCATGGAATTTCATGGCTTTGAATACGTTGAATGTGACTTTTTCGTTCTGAAATCTCATGGTTAGCTCCCCTTTATGCACATCAATAAGAGTCCTTCCTGTAGCTAGGAAAGGTCTTCCTAAAATAATGGGAACTTCCCTGTCTGCTTCATAATCAAGAACAATAAAGTCAGCTGGAAAAATAAATTTATCCACTCTTACCAGGACATCCTCAATTTTCCCATCGGGGTGAGCTAGAGACCTATCCGCCAATTGCAAAGTTACCGTCGTAGGTCTTACCTTTCCTATACCCAATTGTTTGAAAACTGACATAGGCATCAAGTTGATGCTAGCACCAAGATCACACAAGGCCATACCACAATAGGATTCTCCAATAGAACAAGGAATATTGAAACTCCTCAGATCTTTCATTTTAGGGGGCAATTTATCCTGCAAAAAGAAACTACATTCTTTGGTTAGTGCAACAATTTCATATTCTCCCAACTTTCTCTTCTTTGTAAGGATATCCTTCATAAATTTGGCGTAGTTGGGCATTTGTTCGATTGCTTCTACCAATGGAATGTTGATGTGCAGCTGCTTTAAAATGTCCAAGAACTTCTTGAACTTCTCATCTTGTTTCTTTTTGGCAAACCTCTGTGGAAAAGCCATGTGTGGTTATACTGGTTTGCTCTCTGGAATTTTGCATTGCTGCAGCATTGGAGATGCTGCAGCATTCGGCTGTTCTGGAACACTATTTTGCTACAGCATTTACGATGCTGCATCATTCGGCTGTTCTGGAATGCTGTTTTGCTGCAGCATTTGGCTCCAGTGATTTTTTTTTCAGCTACTGGAATTTCTGCATTCTGGCTGGACTCACTGGTCTTCTCAGCTGCTCCAGACTTCATTTTTGGCTCATCCAGTATTCTGCCACTTCGTAGTGTTACCGCTTTGCAATGTTCGTTTCTTCTCTCCTTGGATTTTTTTGTATCACTTGGGAGTGATCCTTGTGGTCTGCTCCTCATCTCCTGAGCTAACTGCCCCATCTGGCTTTCCAAGTTCTGCACAGTAGAGGATAATCCCTGTATGGTTGTTTCCGTCCTTGCCATGAAGTCTCTCATCATGTTTTCTAAAGCGTTTGAAAGTGGTGGTTGTTGTAGAAGTCTTAGGGAGTACGGGAACAATTTCAGCCTCTACACTTCATATGCTATCCCGTTTTCAACATTTGAAACATCACTGGTTTCAGCTCGAACTGGGCTGCAGTCATCTCTGGTCTTCCAATGCTTGGATTCAATTCATTAAACATAGGGACAACATACTGTCAGATAGCATGGTCCCCATCATCTGCCATTACTACAAGATTGTAGACGGATTCAGCTTGGTAACTCATTGTTCTGCCATGACCGCCTTATCTGTAGTTTGCTTCTTCTTTCTTAACGATTTAGTTGTTCTCTCAATTTCTGGATCTAGTGGCAGCAATGTAGATTGAGAGTCCTTTCGCGTTTTACTCATGCAAAAATCAGCACACGTTAAGAAATATATGATATACACAAGCTGAAATTTGACAAATAATTCAAGTCAATAAATCCACAAAATAGTTCAGCTCATGCATATTTTATTTGTACCTCATACAATCATCTAAATAATCTCATAAGCTCAAGAATGAGTATAAAAACAAACTGAAAAATAAAAGTAACCAAATGCAAACAATCAATATTTACAATCAAATTGACTCCAAAGTCCCCGGCAACGGCGCCAAAAACTTGTTGCGTTGTGTGCGTGTGTCACAATTTGTAAAGATAAAGAAAATAGAATAAATCAACGCAATCTTAACAAGTGCAAGTATACACCGGTCAATAAGTAATATATGTACCTAAGTACAAGATTATCGATCCCACAGGGACTATGTATGCCAATTACAAATGCAAATATGATTGTACAAATGGTTAAAAGAATAAAAGAATAAAGAATGATAAATCATGAATGGAGAGTGGTCTAATGCTACGGCATTCCTACTCCTAACTACAGTTAACAGTTAAAAGTCTACTGCTAAGCTACTGCTACAGCAACTGAAATGCTGCAGCAATTCTACCTAACTAAAATTACAGTTAACAGTTAAAAGTCAGCCTACTGGAAATTACCACAAGAGTACTGCATGTAATACAATGTTGCGGCATTTACGCCAAAAATGTAAGTACAAGCCAAAGATGAATCTAAGTATACAAAGCATGCTTTCAGTTCCATATCAATGCTATAGCATGTCTGGTTTCACCCAAACTACTTGATCTACTAGTCTAGATCCCCGATAACATACCGTGGACCTTGTGCAATGCTAGGTAGTGAATGTACCGCTGTTCACGCAGTTCTCAAATCCACTACTATATGATTACCGCTGTTCACGCAGTTCTCAAATATAGCGCCACATAATTCTAATGCAATTACATGAATAAACCAAGCATTGCCCCATACAAGCATTAAACATAAAAACAGAAAGTAATGCTACAGCATACTTATCATCATAGTCAAAACAGTGTATTCAACATGCTCATACTTAACTACACCACAACATCGTCAGGTTAAAGATATATATTATGCTGAAACGAATCATGGAAAATAAGAATCAACATAATAGGAAAGATAGTCCCTAGGTCCTTAGTGACACCAATCAACGGAGTCAAGCCTAAGACGGAAAACAAATCACTCCCAAAACATTTTTAATTAACCCTTGAACCAAGAATCATGAAAGACAAGGACTAAAGTAATAGGAAAAACAGTCCCTAGGTCCTTAGTGACACCAATCAACGGAGTCAAGCCTAAGATGGAAAACATATTACTCCCAAAACATTTTAATCAATCATTGAATACATGTAAACATTCTCATATTACAAAGAACATTTGATTACAAAACAGTAGTAACTTGAAGAAATGGAGAGAGGATTACTCTGGATCGGAGATCACCCTACTGCCCAAATCGGTTTAATCAATGTACTGCTGCCCTTCGTTTCCTCTGCTTGATGCTGCTGCGTCTCTATTGCTCAACTGATGAATGCTGCAGCAAGTCACCCTGCTCACTCTTGGGTTCTTCCCTCTCAAAAGTTAGTCTAAAAACTAAGAAGAAAACCTATCCTATTCTCAAATGGCCAAAAGCCAAAACTGAACTACTCTCTCACTCCCTCTCACTCTCTCTACCGTGCCCACTGTCCATAATGCTCTTATTTTTCTTCCCAAAGATTCCAGCAAAATAAAAAATTAATTTTTGCAGCTGCCTTCTGGAATCTTCCACAGAATGCTGCAGCATTTGCAGCCGAATTTCTGTCTTTTTTTTCCATGATTGCTGCAAAATTTCAGCAGCATATTCCAGGAGCACATTCCTGAAATTCTTGTCTTTTTTCCTATGATTGCTGCAGGATTTCAGCAGCATATTCTAGCTGCACATTCCAGCTACTTTCCTGAAATTCTTGTCTTTTTTTCCTATGATTGGTGCAGGATTTCAGCAGCATATTCCAGCTGCACATTCCAGCTACTTTCCTGAAATTCTTGTCTTTGTCTTCTACTTTCTTGTCCACCTTGTCTACAAACAAACATATATATATATATATATATATAATGGATAGGACAAAAGGAATAATATGCATAGTATGTCCACAAGAGTCCAGCTGGATTTTGAGTGACAAATAGTGTGTGGGTGTGTATTATATATATATATATATATATATATATACATATAGATATATATATAGATATAGATGTATATATATATGTATAGATGCAAATTTTCCACACATTCTTCACTTTCCTCTCGGTCACTTTTATCCAACAATGTCAATCATCCACATTCCCTTTTTACCCTTGTCACAATAAGTCAATTCAAATAAATTTCCAAATAACAAATAATACAACTTATCCACATGTTGAGAAATTTATTCAATTAAATTGACTTTTAACCATAAATCCACATTTTTAGGTTAAAAGAGAGAAAATATCAAATCAACACATTTTTATTCCATTTTCCAAATAAAGTCAATTAATTCCCGAATAAAATGTGGTAAATTAGATGTGAATAACTCTATTTTTCTAGAGTTATCAATGGTTCGACAGCTTACCCGCCGGATCTATTTTCTCCTTCCGCCAACTCGGCAACAGTTTTCTACAACACTTCGAAGCATTCCGAACAGACAAAAAAATACGCCTCGAACTCCTACAAATTTGCCAGAACATAGGAGAATCCTTGTTCTCATACCTACAACGATTCAACAGAGAAGTATTGCTCACTAAGGATTGCACGAACTCCTTTTACGTCGCGGCATTCCGCAACGGCCTCATCCCAGGAGAGTACTCACACCAATTAAACATCTAGGAACCACGGACCACGCAAGAGTTGCTCACACAGATCGATGCTTGGATAAAAGCAGAGAAATTATCCACCTCAATGGCATTCACCCAAGCTCAAGACGCTGCTCGACACAGTACAATAGCCACGCCCAGATACCCCCAAGTCAGAAACATTCAACCTCCAACCCGATTCCCACATTCTGAATACAAAACAAGAACGACCACACCCAACATCGACCAACGGGCGTCTCGTTACCCCAAAAATAATACCCCCAATTTACCCCCTTAACCACAGATAGCGAAACCATCTGGCAGAATATCGAATCGTCAGGCATATTATAGGCCCTACGCTCGATGCCATCCCCAATTGAACGCCGAAACCAACAACATTTCTGCACGTTCCACAAAGAAGTCGGGCACACGACAACAAACTGCTACGCTCTAAAACACGCAATCGAAGCAGCATTCCAAAAGGGACAGTTACGAGAATACATCCGGATGCCAAACACAGCCACGCCAACCTTCGGTAATATCTCACATACCGATACACCCCCCCCCCACGTCATTAACCTCGTAGACGACTATAACCACCAATCTAGCAAACCACCACCGAAACGCGTAAAAACTGCCGACCTTGATAAAACTACTGATACCCCGCTAATCATTTTTTTACACGTCAAGTCCTTTTTTGTCTGATGCATATTGGTAGACACGGGTAGTTCTGCCAACATCATGTACTACGCAACTTGGAAAAAATGCACCTCAACGACAATCTCATACAACCATACTCTACACCAATTATCGACTTTTTCGGCACCACCACCCACCCTCGCAGCAATGTTCATTTACTACTCCAATGGGAACCACCTTCCCACCTTCAACAGCACACAACCACTTTCGTCATCGTTGATTCACCAGCGCCACATAACATCATCCTTGGTCTCCCAGCCCTGAACACAATGCAAGCGCAAATTCGCATATTTCGCAACGATATAATCATGTCGTTACCTTCAGGACCTTGGATCATTCCCGGAGATGAGCCAATCCAACAGACCTGCTTCCTCGCTCATAATACACCACCCATAGTTTCAGCAGACTCCTACGATGAACCCGACCGCAACCTAACCCTAGTCGACCATTTCGAAACCCTCAGTATCAAAGCCACACATCTAGAACGCCAGATCAGAATAGGCGCTTCCCTCCTGAATCAATTACAACGACAAATTTTAGAGCTTGCGGCAAAATTTTCCCACATTTTTTCTTGGACACCCACAGACCTAGGACTCATTCCGTGCTCCTTCATGGAACACAAGCTCAAAATTCCCCTATCCGCAAAACCTATCACACAAAAATGCCGCTCTTTCAATCCTGAAAAACAAAACATCATCCGCAAAGAAATATCATACCTGCTTCAAGCCGACGTCATCCGCAGAGTCCAATTCCCCCAGTGGTTAGCCAACCCAGTAGTCATACCGAAACCAGGTGGAAAATGGCGAGTCTGTATAGACTTCACTTTCCTTAACAGGGTCATCCAAAAACAACCATACCCCCTCCCCCGCACGGACCTACTCACCGACTAATGGGTTTCCGAATGATATGCTAAATAGGTGTTATTTTACCCTATGTTGATTATGAGTAATTAAGGACTGAGATTGACTAATTGTCACATTTAGTCTCTATGGTGTCACTTAATCAGTCAAAACCTAAGGCAGAGTACCTATCGTGTAGCTAGTCTGTTGGAAAGTATCTACGATTTTATTAAATAAATATTGTACTCCCAGGAAAGTGGTAACGACTTAGTAGTAGCTAGCCTTTTTATCCTAACTCTTATCTTATGATCCAATTATGCAATCTTCATCAATAACTTTAATGAGAGGGTGTTTATAGATAAAGTCTTGATTCTATGTTATACTGTTCTTATATGTTGATTGACCTATCTTCGAGTGTTTTAGATATATCTTAACCTGGAATGCAACTACGTTCTGAGTCTAAGGGTGTACCACATCTGAGTCTCTATGCTACCGCCCCATCACTAAGGTAAACGACCCTACTCATGGTTCGAACAAAAGATAGCTATAAAAGCCCTATCTCACTTCGGGGATCACGTCGCTGGCCCATAACCGCCGGCATAACGCTCTACTCAGCCTACCTAGACTACTCTAACAAATAGGGTGTTCCGTAGGTTATTTTATCTAGTATGGCAGACACCAATACTAATTGATGCCTGTTAAACTAAATAGGTTATGAATAGACCGTGGTTAGGAATTGTCTATAACCCTAATTTTAGTTTAAAAGAAACTACATTAGACATGCAGACATAATGAATATTAAGCAGGTGGCTATTTCCGGAAAAATATAACAACTTCAACATATATAACAAATATCCATAACAACCATAATCTGATATTCAAAATCATTCTTTGGACAAACACAATAACAACATATAAGAGATGGACAGGGAGACTGATGCCATAAAGAAATCACCCTTCACTTAGTCTCGCCGATTGATACGCGAAAATCGTATCACCTTTTTAGCATGTTTTTACGTATGAATTTGGGTGAAATCAAGGGCAATTTGATCTTGATTGTGCATTATTCACTTAATTTCACAGTTTTTATGATTTTGGAAGTGTCAGGTGCAAAGTAGACGAAAATAGCAAATTTTGGGGAAAAAACGCAATTTTTGGAAATGTTGACTCGGTCAAAGGTCCGGGACGGGCATCCCGACCAAGCCAAGCCAGAGGGACGGGCGTCCCGACCTGGTCAACAGACCAGGACGGGCGTCCCAATCCGGGACGGGCGTCCCGAGCCGCCAGAAGCTGTCCCACATCGAATTTTTCAGAGATTTTCACTCCGGGAAGCTGCTATAAATACCCCAGGCCTCCAGCAGTTGAATTCATTCCTCTCCACTCGATCTGAGTCATTTAGTGGTGTCCAGTGTACAATTCTCTAGTACACAACTCACTCAGAGACTCGGATCTCAGTTTCTTTCTTATTAGTGTTTTGTTTTAGTTTTTGAGAAATAGTCTCAGATCTTAGGCTTCTATAGATAGGTTCGTTTCCGGTGTTCATAGAATACCCGGGATTTCGTTAGGAGATCCTAAGAGGGCTCTAGGCGTTCGAAGAGTCAGTCCACAGGGCTGGGCTTAAGCTGGGTATTAAGGTAAAGCCCAGTTACTAGGCTGAGGAAGCGTCCTCCGAAGGTTCTGGTAAGCAGAGTCAGAGGAAGCAGTACGACATATACAGCAGTACGACATATACAGCAGTACGCTCTGCGGCGAGACTACGTAAAGGGTGATTTCATTATTGCATCAGTCCCCATACCCCTCTCTTATATGTTGTTATTGTTTTTACTCTAAATACTTATTATGAACATCAGATTACGATTTTTTTGAATAGTTGTTTTATATGTTGAAGTTGTTACATTTTTCCGAAAATAGCCACCTGCTAAATATTCACTATGTCTGCATGTTTAATGTGCTCTTTTAAACTAAAGTTAGGGTTATAGACAATTCCTAACCACGGTCTAATCATAACCTGTTTAGTTTAACAGGCATCAATTAGTATTGGTGTCTGCCATGCTAGATAAAATAACATGTTGAACACCCTACCTGTTAAAGTAGTCTAGGTAGGGGCCGAGCTGAGTCCGATTATGCCGGCGGCTAGGGCAAGCGGTATGATCCCCTAAGTGACATAGGGCTTTCATGGATGCCTTCGTCCCAAACCGTGAGTAGGGCCGTCATTAAGGTAGGGCGGTTTATTAGAGACCTCGGATGTGGTACGCCTTTAGACACAGAACATAGTTGCAATCCAGGCTAAGATATATCTAAAATACTCGAATATAGGTCAAACAACATATAGGAACAGTATAACATAGAATCAGGACTCATCTATAAAAACACTTCTAGGTTTAATTAGACTGAAACCTAGTGGAGAATGAATCACCCTCTCATCAAAGTATTTGATGAAGATTGCATAACTGGATTATAAGATAGGAGTTAGGATAAAAGGCTAGTTACTACTAAGCCGTTGCCACTTCCCTGGGAGTACGATAATTATTTAATAAAATCGTAGATACTTTCCAACAGACTAGCTACACGATAGGTACTCTGCCTTAGGTTCTGGCTCATTAAGTGACACCATAGACTAAATGTGACAATTAGTCAATCACAGTCCTTAATTAATCATAATCAACATAGGGTAAAATAATACCTATTTAGCACATCGGTCGGAAACACATCACCGATGGAGCGTACTGCTGTATATGTCGTATTGCTTGACCCGACTCTGCTCGCCAGAACCTTCGGAGGACGCTTCCTCAGACTAGTAACTGGGCTTTACCTTAATACCCAGCTTAAGCCCAGCCCTGTGGACTGACTCTTCGAACGCCTCGGGCCCTCTTAGGATCTCCTAATGAAGTCCCGGGTATTCTATGCATACCAGAAACGAACCTATCTATTGAACCCTAGGATCTGAGACTATTTCTCAGAAACTAAGAAAAACGAAACACTAAAAAGAAAGAAAGAAAACTTATACTGAAATCTGAGTCTCTGAGTGATTTGTGTACTAGAGAATTGTACACTGGAAGTCACTGAATGACTCAGATGGAGTGGAGAGGGATGATTTCAACTGAGGAAGGCCTGGGGTATTTATAGCAGCTTTCTAGAGTGATTTTCTCTCAAACATTCGATGTGGGATTCTGAATTCTGGTTCGGGACGGCCGTCCCAGTCTGTTGACCAGGTCAGGACGGCCGTCCCGAGTCCTAGATGCCCGTCCCGACCTGTTGACCAGGTCAGGACGCCCTCCCCGACTTCTGAACTTCTGAAAAATTGTGTTTTTACCCCGAAATTTGCCATTTTCTTATACTTTTCACCTGACACTTCCAAAATCATAAAAACTGTGAAATTGAGTTAATAACAAGCAATTAAGATCGATTTACCCTCAATTTCACCCTAAATCATGCCTAAAAACATGCTAAAAACGTGATATGATTTATGCATATCAGATAACCCCACACTTAGCTTTTTGCTTGTCCTCGAGCAAAGTCTACCTGAAGTTAGTGATTCTAAATCATTGTGCAATCACTTAGATTCCTAGTCATGTTTTTATTCCAAAAGTTCATTCAGACAATTCTTAACACAGGTCTGACTGGTTAGGTTGTTATGACAAGGTCTCAAATGTCTTTAGTAGTTTGTTATAATCAAGCAGAAAATAATTTAACAACTAGGTTGAACTCCTCTCTTAGTCACAAGGTCTTCCTGATGTGTAGTGTGTGTACTAGTCTAGACCAGATAGTCAACACAATATACTCTCGTCTTTAACTACTACCAAATAATACTTCGACCCTGTCGCTAGACATAATAACAATAGACAACTTTCTGAGTTCTGAGCCTTGGTGATCAGATTTTTAATGATTCAGCATTTATTGATTTTCTTTATAGATTTAGGGTATTTTGAGTCTACTTAGAACACGTCAACTTCAACTACCCATGTAGCGAGTCCCACTCCGATGACTCCCAGACCTACACGACCTTAGGGCATCAGGCTTTAAGTTCCTCGAAGGAGTGGTGCTCGAGTAGCGAAGGCCGTTGGCAAACTACCCTTATTTAATTAACTTTCTTTTGTTTCTTTTCACTTTTAGCTCAGATTCTCGTCTAGTCATTCTAATCATCAATACATCCACAACTGGTCTAATCTTATCTAGTGAAGTCTTGAAAAGGTAATTGGCTGAGGTTTCTAATCCAGACTAAGTTGTGCTCAGTTATCAAGAATTCCCTATTCCGAATTAATAAGTTCAAGATAGTCATCATATTGCCTCCTACTAAACATAACTTCTACACACATATCATAGACATAAGCAAATGTTTAACCAATCATACTGCATTTAGAAGTCTGAAAGAATGAAAATTTTGAAATGTTTTTGGAAGGGTGTGAAAATATGGGGAAAACAAGCAAAATCATGCAAACAATTTCAAACCACTACAGTGCACTGTGCACTGCTACCCCACACTTAAGTCTGACACTGTCCTCAGTGTTCATGCATTTCTAAACTACCCCACACTTATTTGAAAACCTATGGGTAAGAAAGAAAATAGGACAATAAATGAAATAACATAGATAACATAAAGAAAACAATGTTGTTATGTCATATCAATCAATGTTACACAGAGATTCATATTTCATACAGCCCAGACATGATCACCCACATAGAACGAAAACAACAAAAGAAAAAGAAAAGGAAAGAAAAACTAAGAACCCAGCTCATCGTCGTTAGGTGCACCGAAGTCTGCTGGAAAGTAGACCTCGGTGTTTTCCACCAGTTGGGAGGTATGCTGATAGATCTCCTCGATCCGGCTGGTGTTCATAGCGATTCTGTCATCCATCATCGTCAGCCGTCTCTCGATTCTGTCCATATCTCGACTATATCGGGCTGACAGTTCTGCCAATCCGTGTGACATATGTCGTTCGAAGGTAGTGCATGGAACAAACGTCTCAGACGGAGGTATGTGTGTTGGAACTGCTCCGGGTGCTGAGGCCTGTCCTGGCTGCTCCGTGTGGATGGAGTAGCGCCCATTTGCATCCCGTACGACCATCCCCATGTTCCGTAGAATGGTAAGGTCCATAGGAATGGTGGTCGGGGAAACCTGGGCCAGCTCCAAGCCCTCGATGTCCAACTCGAAGTAGTAGGCTATCCTGGTGATGAACGGCCCGAGCCCTAAACACTGTTTCCGAGTGTCCGTAGCGAAACCCCGCATGATGACCGTGATAAGTCGAGCCATCTCTACTGTAGATCCCATGTCCATGTTGGCCAAGAGGAATCTCTCCATTTGGGTGACATTCCCGGGGGCCGTCCGTCGTCCTGACAGAGTGTGTGCGATAATGGCATGTAAGTAGCGAAGGGCAGGATAAATACCTGTGGCTTTCGCAAAGCCATGCTGGTAGGAAACACCCGTCATACAGATCTGAGCCCAAGCAGTGGAGACGTCGGTAGAAGTGAAGTCTCGAACTGCTGTGGTGTAGGCGGGCGTATCCAGCTCGTCTCTCTGCCAGATACCTAAGGCGATGCTGAACTCGGCCATGCTCATCGATCGATCTATTCCGCCCAAGCGGAATGTGATCTGCTCCTGATGGTACGTAAATGACGCATAGAACTCACATACCAGTTCTAGGTATGTCGGTTCAGTGATTTTGAAAACTCGACTGTATGGTAGTACGTCGAGTATGCGTCTGACTTCCTCCTCAACCTCTAGCGTCTGTACTGCTGCCCAGTCAAGTGTTCTGCCAATCAGTATGGTATGTCCGATGTATCCATGATATCTCTCCTGGTATGCTGGGCTGGAGTGAAACAACATGAAGGGATGTGCCACCGAAGTGACGGTCATGGTGGATGTGATACGGGCGGGTTTGGGAGCCATTTGGGTTGAGAGCGTTTGAGAGATTTTGAGAATTTAGGCAGGAAGGAAGATTCGAATTCGAATTCTGGAGGTGAATTTGAATCCGGGAGGATGGATTTTGGTTAGGGAATGATTTTGAATTTTTGGCCGGAATTTCGAATTTTGGAGGGAAATTCGAATTTGGAAGGAAATTTAAAATTCAAATTTTGGAGGGAAATTCAAAATTTTGAACTTCTGGAATTTTGCCAAAAATTTGTAGAGAGAAGGTAGAGAGAAAATTTTTAGAGAGATGAATTTTTGGAGGTTGATTTGAAGGAAAATGAGAAAAATAGAATATTTGTAGGAGGGGTTGCCTTCGGGACGCCCATCCCGGAGGCAGGACTCCCGTCCCGCTGGACGCCCGTCAGAATAGGGATGCCCGTCCCGGGTTGCTTCGGGATGCGTGCCGATTCCGAAAATATTTTTTTCTTTCGTAATTCCCTGCAAATCTCAGTACACCAAAAATAATTATAACTTTTAACAAGTCTTCATGTTTATCCAATCAAATTCAGAAGCTGTTAAAAACTCTATGCAAAAATTCATGAATCTCTTTTTTCGAAAATCATGACTGCCCTAATCTTATCCGAACTTAAATTCAGCAAGAATTTCAGAAAGACAAAAACTGAGTTTATGCAATTTAATTAGTGAAAAATAAATTGCATTTGCAAAACCTTTGTTTTTCATAGAAATTTGAGAAATAAAATGTCTGAAGAAAAATTGTTGAATAAAATAAAGGACCCTTTAAAAAGTTTTGAAAATAGAAAATAGGGGTCAATTATTTAATTTTAGTTCAAACAATTTATTTGCTGAGAATAAGAGTAAAAGAATCTTCCCTTTTTCAATGACCCTTATCTCTGATCTCACGTAGCTCTGCCTGAATGCTTCGCATCTCTATGCGCATGGTTCTCATCTCATCCCTTTGCCTGCCCTGCTCACTTCGTATGTCAGCCATCTCCCGGAGTAGTTGTGCACCTTGGTTTTCCTGGAGGCTGACCGTGGCTCTGAGTCGGTCCATGTTGGTTGTGATATTTAGACTGATTTAGTCTAAATGACACAATCTGCTTGCAATTCCTTGATCTATCTCATAGATCTGTCGAGCCAATGTGTCTATCTGCACAGACAACACTGAATGAGAACCGTTAGTACTTCCCCCGGATGAAGGGGTGTGCTCGTTAGGTGTTGGAGTGTATGCAAGAGATGTTGGTGAGTTTTGGGTTTGGTCAAGGGGTGGTGGATTTATAGGAACTCTCTGGGCAGGAGTGTGAACTGGAGATCTTTGAGGTTCTTCTCTAGGAGGGAAGGTATCTTCAGAAGGGTCTTCTTCCGTGGGGCTAGGCTCACAGGCGTTCAGGAATCTTCTCACTAGGTCAATGGCATCTAGGCTTGAGTTTACTTCTACCTGTTGTGAAGGAAGGTTCCCTCGTGGTATTTCTGGTTCAAGCCTAGATGGTCCTTCTAGCTTTGTCTTCTTTGGTCCTGGAGTGTCAGGGATTCCTGTTTTCTTTGCTTGGTTAGTAGCTGCTCTTGTTCTCTTCATCTCTGAGTGCAAAGTCTGGTTAGGAATAACAAAAACAAAGATGGAAAGAAAAGTAAAATAGAAAAGCAAGAAAAATATTTTTAGGGATTTTAAATTTTAACATTTTTTTCTTTTTTTATTTAGAAAGCAGATAAATTTCCTCAATATGGTTTTAGAATAATTTTCTAAAATTTGATTATCCTAAGTGTCTTAATTTCAGATTAGTTAGTTATGATAACCCTATATTACGGAAAGTGGTTGTCTAACTAGCATAAGATAAGTGTAGATCAAAAGTCTGGGTTACTACCGCTACCTATCATAAGTTTCTAGAATTGTGGCCAATAATCCTAAATTCATTATGATATTTCCCCGGCAACGGCGCCAAAATATCTGATGGGTTTACGACTGATATGCTAAATAGGTGTTATTTTACCCTATGTTGATTATGAGTAATTAAGGACTGAGATTGACTAATTGTCACATTTAGTCTCTATGGTGTCACTTAATCAGTCAGAACCTAAGGCATAGTACCTATCGTGTAGCTAGTCTGTTGGAAAGTATCTACGATTTTATTAAATAAATATCATACTCCCAGGAAAGTGGTAATGGCTTAGTAGTAGTTAGCCTTTTTATCCTAACTCTTATCTTATGATCCAGTTATCCAATCTTCATCAATAACTTTGCTGAGAGGGTGATCCATTTTCCACTAGGTTTAAGTCTAATCAAGCCTCAAGTGTTTATAGATAAAGTCCTGATTCTATGTTATACTGTTCTTATATGTTGATTGACCTATCTTCGAGTGTTTTAGATATATCTTAGCCTGGAATGCAACTATGTTCTGAGTCTAAGGGTGTACCACATCTGAGTCTCTATGCTACCGCCCCATCACTAAGGTAAACGGCCCTACTCACGGTTCGAACAAAAGACAGCTATGAAAGCCCTATGTCACTTCGGGGATCACGCCGCTGGTCGATAACCGCCGACATAAAGCTCTACTCAGCCTACCTAGACTACTCTAACAAACAGGGTGTTCCGCAAGTTATTTTATCTAGTATGGCAGACACCAATACTAACTGATGCCTGTTAAACTAAACAGGTTATGAATAGACCGTGGTTAGGAATTGTCTATAACCCTAATTTTAGTTTAAAAGAAACTACATTAGACATGCAGACATAATGAATATTAAGTAGGTGGCTATTTTCGGAAAAACATAACAACTTCAACATATATAACAAATATCCATAACAACCATAATCTGATATTCAAAATCATTCTTTGGACAAACACAATAACAACATATAAGAGAGGGACAGGGGGACTGATGCCATAAAGAAATCACCCTTTACTTAGTCTCGCGGATGGAGCGTACTGCTGTATATGTCGTATTGCTTGACCCGACTCTGCTCGCCAGAACCTTCGGAGGACGCTTCCTCAGCCTAGTAACTGGGCTTTACCTTAATACCCAGCTTAAGCCCAGCCCTGTGGACTGACTCTTCGAACGCCTCGGGCCCTCTTAGGATCTCCTAACGTAGTCCCGGGTATTCTATGAATACCAGAAATGAACCTATCTATCGAACCCTAGGATCTGAGACTATTTCTCAGAAACTAAGAAAAATGAAACACTAAAGAGAAAGAAAGAAAACTTATACTGAAATCTGAGTCTCTGAGTGATTTGTGTACTAGAGAATTCTACACTGGAAGTCACTGAATGACTCAAATCGAGTGGAGAGGGATGATTTCAACTGAGGAAGGCCTGGGGTATTTATAGCAGCTTTCTGGAGTGATTTTCTCTCAAAAATTCGATGTGGGATTCTAAATTCTAGTTCGGGACTCCCGTTCCGGTCTATTGACCAGGTCAGGACGGCCGTCTCGAGTCCTGGACGCCCATCCCGGTCTATTGACCAGGTCAGGACGGCCGTCCCGAGTCCTGGACGCCCATCCCGGTCTATTGACCAGGTCAGGACGGCCGTCCCGAGTCCTGGACGCCCGTCCCGACCTGTTGACCAGGTCAGGACGCCCTCCCCGACTTCCGAACTTCTGAAAAATTGCATTTTTGCCCCGAAATTTGCCATTTTCTTCTACTTTTCACCTGACACTTCCAAAATCATAAAACTGTGAAATTGAGTTAATAACAAGCAATTAAGATCGATTTACCCTCAATTTCACCCTAAATCATGCCTAAAAATATGCTAAAAAGGTGATATGATTTATGCATATCACCGACGCCAGAGCAGGATATAGTTTACTATCATTCCTGGACGCTCACAAAGGCTACCATCATATCCTCATGGTTGAAGAAGACGAAGAAAAAACCTCGTTCGTCACACCGAAAGGACTTTTTTGTTATAAGCGCATGCCCTTCGGATTAAAAATGCCAAAGCAGACTTTCAAGACATGATTAATCGGATGTTCAGTTCGCAGATCGGCAAGAACGTCGAGGTATATATCGACGACATCCTAGTCAAGACCCTTTCAACATTAGATATAACCCAAGACCTTCGGGAAACGTTCCAAACCACACAAGATTTTGGCCTCAAGCTCAACCCTGAAAAATGCACATTCGGAGTAAGCACAGGAAAATTCTTAGGTTTCATGATTTCCCAACGCAGTTTGGAAATAAACCCATCCAAAATTTCAGCAATACAAAACCTCAAATCCCCAACGAATATCAAAGAAGTCCAATGGCTCAGCGGAAGGATCGCGGCCATCAACAGATTCTTGTCCAAATTAGGAGAAAAATCCCTCCCGTTCTTTTCACTCCCCTGCAAACGCATACAATTCGAATGGACTCCCGAATACGAGAAAGTGTTCCAAGACATAAAATAATACTTACAAAATCCACCTATTTTAGCACCCCCAAAACCCAATGAAATTCTCCACCTTTACGTATCTATTTCACCTTCAGCCATTAGCGCAGTCCTCTGCGCCGAACGTGAGCAAACCTTCCACCCCGTTTACTACGTCAGCCATGTCCTACAACCTGCCGAAACCTAATATTCATCCCTAGAAAAGCATATCTTTGCCCTCATAATGGCTACACGAAAACTTCGACACTACTTCCAAACACACCATATCTATATGCACACGCAAGTCCCTATTCGCCTATCATTACACAAAGCCGACATCTCCGGCCATATTATGCGATGGGCAATAGAACTTTCAGAATATGATATCGAGTACACTCACAAAAGATACATAAACGCTAACGCGTTATCTGATTTCATCGTAGAATGCACCGACCTACTCCCCCCACCCACCCCAAATTTGCTGGACCATCCATGTCGACGGTTCCGTAGCCGAAACAAATCGAGGCACCGGTATCACCATAACATCACCAGAAGGGTCCAAACTATTTTACACCTTAAAATACACATTCTCCATCAGCCACAACGAATCCGAATACGAAGCCGTCCTTGCGGGATTGCGAGTTGCCCGCAACTTACACATCTGAAACCTCCGAATACCTATGGATTCTCAAGTCGTTGCCGGATAAGTTAACGACAAATTCGAAGTAAAAGAGGACAACATGCAAAAATACTTACAATTGGTATCCGCTTTCCTCAAGCATTTTCAATTTTTAAAAATCGAACACATACCCCGGAAAGCGAACACTGAAGCAGATGCCTTATCCAAATTACACACCGACGATACCTTAGACGACACATGGATAGAGCCCCTTCTGCAAAAGTCCATTGACGACATCTCCATCTTGACCATTTCCCAAGACCCGTCATCGATGACACCTATTATACAATACATCACCAACAACACAAGTCCAACCGACAAAATCCAAGCACAACAACTCAAGAAGGCTGCAGCGCGATATGTCCTCATAAACGATCAATTATATCGACGACATTATTCATGGCCTCTCCTAAAATGTGTACCCGAAACCAAAGGAAATTACTTTTTGCGAGAAATCCACGAGGGCATATGCGGATCTCACATCGGCGCACGAAGTTTAGCCCTCAATGTTATGTGTACAGGATACTTCTGGCCCACTATAGAAACAGACGCCACCACGCTAATACAATACTGTTCAAAATGTCAATTACACGCCAACATCCACCACATGCCCACTGTCGAATTCCACTCTATTAGTAACCCAATTCCCTTTTACCAATGGGGAATGGATATTGTAGGCCCGTTCCCGAAAGCTAAGGGTAACAAAGAGTTCCTAATCATCGCCATCGATCACTTCACCAAGTGGGTAGAAGCAAAACCCGTAGCCTCCATCACATCGCAGGTTGTCAAAGATTGTTTCTGGAACGACGTCATCACACGGTTCAGAATCCCTCGTATCCTAATCACCGACAATGGAAAATAATTCGAAGCGCAAGAGTTCCAGAACTTTTGTCAAGAGTTACACATAGACCACCGATTCACGTCTGTCGGATATCCACAAACAAACAGCTTAACAGAAGTCACTAACCGAACCATCGTACTAGGCTTAAAAAATGGCTAGATTCGGCCAAAACAAACTGCCAAACATGTTATGGTCATACCGAACAACACCCCACTCACGCACCCTAGAATGCCCATTCTCTTTATGCTTCGGTACTGAAGCACTACTCCTAGTAGAAATTGGATCCCCATCTCTCCGAGTGGATAACTTTTCCATTGACTGGAATGACCTCGAGATCCCAGAAAACCTGGCACTACTTGATCATATTCGATCCAACACAGCCATCCGAGAATACAATTACAAAAGGTCCCTAGCCAAACTTAAAAACATACGGATACGACCTCACACTCTAACAACAGGCGATCTGGTCCTTCGAAAAAATTCCGTTAGCCATCAAGAGCTAACCCGAAAGCTCGACGCTGACTGGGAGGGACCTTATATCATTGCTAAAGTCAATTTAAATGGAAGCTTCCATTTGAAAGACCACAAAGGCAATATTCTCACCCGAACGTGGAATACTGCCAACCTCCACAAGTTCTACCCGTAGCACCCGTATCCCCCAGACCCAACACCGGACCCAATTAACGGATCGACATTGACACTTGAACATAACACATACCCATTTCCAGCAACATTAAACGATCACATATTAACTTCGAAAATCATGATTCCCCGACATATGATTTCATAAATACCAATTGTTAGAACATATACATTTAAAAATAAGTAGCAAATATAAATAAAACACCACCACACACCCATGAACAATCAAAAGGAACAAAATATATTGATATTTTAATTCAACATTTACAATTTTACAACTTATTCATTCACTGACTCATCCCCCAAAATAACTGCTTCACCCTCCTCCCCACCCGCTACATTACCCTCAATCGGGGCAGTTTCTCCTACCTCCCCCTCCCCCGAACCCTCTCGCACACCACCGATTTTGGCAACCAACTCGTTAAAATCGAACGGTCCCCCTTCCCAGGGATACACATTGTCCTCTGACGATGCCACCAAACCTTAGAACTGCTATGGCAATTCGAATGAAGGATCGGTCCATAGAATGTGATCCCTCAGCACAGCCAAGGTATCACCGGCTACGGGAGCTGCCACTCGAGAAAACATCCTATAACAGCGTTCATCCTTAAAAAATGAAGTCACAAATGCTTTCTCGGTGGCCGCATTGATCAGTCCTTCCAGCGTCTCATAACTCTCCCGTAACCTCATAGCCTCCTCTTCCCACTTCCTTCTGGCCAGCTCCAGCTCACCCACCTTCAACTTCTCCCTTAAAACTTCCTGCCTCGCCTCTTCCAGCTCCATCCCCTGCTTCCGCAGCACCTCTTCTAACTCCCAAACCTTGCTTTCGGTGGCATCCCTGGCCACCACCACAGTGTCCCTCGCTTTCCAAACCAAGTCTTTTTCCGCTTTCAAGCTCTCATAGTTATAATGAGTTAGCCGGAAGCGGTCTAGAAGCTCCACCTCCGAAAGCATGGCCTGCACGACACAACCCAAACAAAAGCCAGTGAGTACATACATTCACAACAAATATATCACTAGTTCTCACCTTGAATCCAACCAACAGACTTACCTCAAATTTCTGCTGATACATCTGCCCAATCAGCACCTCCGTAGGCACTTGCCTCGCAACCTCCCTCATACCCGGGGAAAGCAATGTTGGAAAAACGTGATGGCAACCCCCGGATCCCCCACCGCCAAGTTCGATGGTATGTCCCATGCAGGAACATACCTCCCCTCCCCCACTCCACCAGATCCCCCAACCTCCCCCGAAGCCTCTCCTGCAACCGCTTTTTCGGGGGAGACACACCAGCCGACACATCCACCCCCACCTCCTTCTCCTTTCCTTTTCCCTTCCCCATTTCCCTTACAACATCCTTCCTATCTCCTGGGGGACATATTTCCTTTTTCTTCTTTTCCCCAATCACCACTCCCTCCCCCCTAACCACTTTATCAGCAACCCCCTCCTTCTTTTTAGCATCCCGGAACATCCTGGACAATAATACCTATGAGTTCCGGTAATAAAGCTAAAGCTCCCTTTGTCAGGCATAACTGAAAGAATTTTAACTTTACCGGTAGTCTTCTTTTTGCGCTTGTCAGGGTTTTTCTGGACTATCTCCATCACCAAGTTTTTCCCTGAAAACAACAAAACCAAAAGCTTCAACACATTAGCTTTCGGCAAAAACACTTGAAGAAAAAACAACACAACAATTTTAGAACCCCCCCCCATTCTCGTTCCCTCCATTCCACCCACATAATTTCCGGATGTCAAGTCTGGAATCACATTCCAAGCTCGCATGCCTCATCAGCGTCTCTGACCAGTCCTCCCCCACCGATAGCTTAAACCGATACTTTGACAAAGTCTCCGCATCATGATAGTCCTGCCCATACCCCTCCGGCACATCATTACTTAAGCTTTTCCGGTCATTCCAAGGCAGCAAAAGCCCAATCTTACCAAAACTATGATGCTTCACATAAAAAAACTCATTCTTCCATGAATGAATGCTAGACGGCCCTAGAATTAATGGCCGAGAGCTACGTCGAGCTATATAAAAAAGCCCTCGACCTTCCGGCGTTGTACACTTTTGACACAAATAATAAAGCCTCCACCATAATTCCAGCCGACACTCACACCCGAAAGCCCTACACGCCATTAAAACCCCTACAGTCGTCCGAATGACGTTCGACATCAATTGCCCCATTTGCACCCGATAATACTTACATATATCTACAAACAAAGGGTGCAAAGGGAACTGTAACCCTGCCCGAAGATGAGCCACATACGTCGTCACACAATCCGCAGGCGGCGTATGGATCCTTTGAGAATCTTCCGAGCATATAGTCTTTTACGTTATGGGAAAATGATAATACTCCCGAATGCCCTCCAAGTTTTTAGATTCAGATACTATTGTCTTATACTGGGGAACTTGTGGGTTATCTTTTTCCTCACATCCTTTCTTATTTTGTTCTTTTCTTACCGGTCCAATTTCATCTATGGGCCTCCGGTAGGCCATCCCAGCACTTACTTCTTTTTCATCTATGTGAGGAAAATAGAAGTCTTCCCCATCCATCCTATACAATACATTGGCTTCCCGATCCCCAGACGAACCCACAGGCCCTATCCATTCCACTAACTCTTCAAACCCCACAGACCTTTCAGACTCGTCAGAAGAACTCATTTTCCCCTACTCTTTTTCTTCCCTCTTTTTCTGTTTCCTCTTTCTTTTTCCTTCTCCTTCCCCTAAAGCCAGCCACTCCTTAATCTTCCTTCCCTCGTTTTCCTAAGCCTTAACCCAGAAAATATAAAGCAACAGAACAAGTACCTGAAATTCATCGAGGAGCCATGTTTAGCACAGACAGTCCAAACACAATCACAAAAAAGCAATAACACACAAACACTGCAGACACAACACAAAAACATGATACACCAGTTAAATCCATATCCAACACCAGGCACCACCCATCACAAAACCATTAAGCACAAAAATATCACCATCCCACCCACCACCAAATCAGCAAGACCCACACACATTCACGCATTTAATACAAGCTAACGACAAATACCATAAACAAAAACACTAACCTGATACCCTTACAACGCTGCAATAGCCTTCTTCCGTCACTCAAATCACAAGCTTGCGTAACACACTGCGCACAAATGTACACAAAGAAACTTATGAACACTTTACACAGGCGAAGTCAAACGGATAGCCTCAAAATGCACAAAAATATGACCGAGGAAATGCAAAGGAATTCAAACGTTCCCCCCTGTTTCCTTTTCTCTTTCTTATAACATTTTCGAAAGCAAGCGGCGCCCCAGATTCCAAAGGCTCGCGAAATCACAGTGTATACTTTTTCAAGTCCGCACGCGCCTCCACGAGTGCACGCTTCCCACACATCACCAAATGAACAGTCGCCACGCGCCATCTCGTCTACCGAAGCGTGAGACACGTCTCATCACAGCCACGCACACATCATAACGCATTATTACAAAATCGATACCCAACTTCCCGAAACCTACCGTCCACAAACCCGTATTACAACCATTTCCCTAGCCCGAAACCCCCCGTACTTATTTCTCCCCATCATTCGTCCGCCCGAATCCCCCCTTTTTTCCATCCTTTTCATTCCGTTCTTTTCTCTCAGAATCTATCCATACCATTCGGTTACACCCGTTGTAACCAAACCACACCGTCAATACCACCCATGTAAGAATCCCGAAACCCAAAAACAATGCTTATGGTATATGTACAAATATACCCCCACATCAGAAAATATCCTGAACAACTCACATACAACATATCACCATATCTAATTTAATATCATCATAACACAAAATATCTAAAAAAGCCCATAACATAAAAAGCCCGCATCTTGTAGACAATGGTATATAAATACCTCTCTAAGAGGAGAGAAGAAAGATAGAACAAATTACACACGCAAAAGGAGAAAGAGAGGAATAACACATCAAGAACAACGAGAGGTCTCCAAGAAAGGACACATCACAAATAACAAAACACTAGCAAGAAAGATAGATCTCTGGGAAAAGGAGGAATAATGGAAAGGGAATTAGAGTAATCAGAGTCAGGCTACATCATATATATATATATATATATATATATATATATATATCCATCTTCATTATTTTTATTCCGGGTAGGTTTTCACATGGTACAAATATGGTGAGTTAAAGTTACCGTCATTCTTTTTATCATTTATGCAATTTGTTCAGTTCTCTTAATTTTTCATTACTTAGATTTTTTTTCTTTTTTGTAATATGAATATTTTTGTCTTTTTATTTTTAAAATTTATTGTTTAGATAATAAGAATTGAATCTCCCAATTTTTATTTTAATTCATAAAATAAATTTTAATAAATTACTTTACTTTTTATTATATTAAATTAACTTTTAATAGCTATTATTTGTAAACAATCAATGTACAATTTAATAGTTAACCACTTCACTAATTATAAGTTTTAAATATATATATATATATATATATATATATAATATATATATATAAAAGTAAAATCTAATACATAGGGTTAAATATTATTTATTTAAAATTTTTATATCTTAATCTTTGAACAAATATTAGGTAATTAGATAATAATAAATTAATTAAATTTTTATAAAATATTTTCTTAATAATAGAACACCAAAGTCAAAAACAATATTTTTTTTCTCATATCATAGATTTATTTATTTTTTATATTATAAAATACATATAATTACAAAATCAAAAGTAACATTAAAAATACCAAAAGATATTTTTAATACATTTTTTTTTGATAAATTTTATTTTAAAATTTAAAATGTTTTTAGTTCAAATTTAAAATATTTTTACATTTATTATATAATAATTATATTGAAAAATTTCTTACTTAAATTATTTTTTATAAAATGGTCAAATAAATAAAAAATAGTAGTAAATATTAAATTTAGTTGTTTCTGTATAAAATTAAAATTATAAAGCAAACTATTCAATAATTTTAATTTCTCAAAACACGTTTTATAGATAAAGAATATAATGATTAATGGCTATAAAACAACCATATATTAGTAATTTAAATTCTTTTTAACCATCAAAATTTTAATTATATATTTAAAAGTGTAAATAAAATTTTTTATTATTTATTGTATTGTTTTATAATATATATAATATTTTACAAACTTAATTATAAAACTTTTAATTTAAGATATTTGAAATGTATTGAACGACCAGAAAAATATCTCAGGGGCAAAATAGTATCTTTACCACAAAGTAACTGCCCTTGACCTCACCAGACGTCATAAGTTCAAATTCATGGGCCTCATACAGAGCAGACGTTACCACTATTTAAACACCATATTCAAAGCCTGTTCTCTACAACGGTCAAAACGACCCAAAAACTCCAATGGGAAACTCATGAATAAATGAGACATGCTTGATGTACTTCCGACTTATATGCTAAATAGGTATTGTTTTACCCTATGTTGATTATGAGTAATTAAGGACTTAGATTGACTAATTGTCACTTTTAGTCTCTATGCTGTCATTTAATCAGCCAGAACCTAAGGCAGAGTACCTATCGTGTAGCTAGTCTGTTGGAAAGTATCTATGATTTTATTAAAATAAATATTGTACTCCGAGGGAAGTGGTAACGACTTAGTAGTAACTAGCCTCTTACCATAACTCTTATCTTATGATTCAGTTATGCAATCGTTCATCAATATCTTTGATGAGAGGGTGATTCATTCTCCACTAGGTTTAAGTCTATTTAAGCCTAAAAGTGTTTTATAGATAATGTCCTGATTCTATGTTATACTGTTTCTACATGTTGATTGACCTATCTTCGAGTATTTTAGATATATCTTAGCCTGGATTGCAACTATGTTCTGAGTCTAAAGGTGTACCACATATGAGTCAACTAATAAACCGCCCCATCGCCAAGGTTGACGGCCCTACTCACGGTTCGAGCTAAAGGCATCCATTAAAGCCCTATGTCACTTAGGGGATCATGCCGCTCGCCCTAACGCCGGCATAAAAACGCAACTCAGCCTACTTAGACTACTCTAACAAACAGGGTGTTCCACATGTTATTTTATCTAATATGGCAGACACCAATACTAATCGATGCCTGTTAAACTAAATAGGTTATGAATAGACCGTGGTTAGAAATTGTCTATAACCCTAAATTTAGTTTAAAAGAAACTACATTAGACATCCAGACATAATGAATATTAAGCAGGTGGCCATTTTCGGAAAATCATAAGAACTTCAACATATATAACAAATATTCATAAAAATCATAATCTAATATTCATAATAAAGTTTTTGGACAAACACAATACAAACATATAAAGAGAGGGACAGGGGGACTGATGCCATAAAGAAATCACCCTTTACTTAGTCTCGCCGATGGAGCAACTGCTTGTATATGTTGTACTGCTCAACCCGACTCTGCTCGACAAAACCTTCGGAGGACGCTTCCTCAGCCTAGTAACTGGACTTTACCTTAATACCCAGCTTAAGCCCAGCCCTGTGAACTGACTCTTCGAACGCCTAGAGCCCTCTTAGGATCTCCTAACGAAATCCCGGGTATTCTATGAATACCAGAAACGAACCTATGTATCGTAGCCTAAGATCTGACACTAATTCTCAGAAAATAAGAAAATGAAACACTAACTAGAAATAAAAGAAAACTTATACTGAACCCGAGTCTCTAAGTGATTTGTGTACTCGAGAAAAATGTACACTTGAAGTCACTAAATGACTCAGATCAAGTGGAGAGGAATGAATTCAACTGAGGAAGGCCTGGGTATTTATAGCAACTTTCTGGAGTGAATTGTTCCAAGAATTTCGATGTGGGACTTGGACCAGGCATCCGGGACGCCCGTCCCGGCCTGTTCACCAGGTTAGGACGGCCGTCCTGAGTCCTGGACACCCGTCCTGGCCTGTTGACTAGGTCAGGACGCCCATCATGATTCGGGACGCCCTCCCCGACTTCCGAACTTCTGAAAATTGCGTTTTTGCCCCAAAATTTGCCATTTTCGTCTACTTTTCACCTGACACTTCCAAAATCATAAAAACTGTGAAATTGAGTTAATAACAAACAATTAAGACCGATTTGCCCCCAATTTCACCCTAAATTATGCCTAAAAATATGCTAAAAATGTGATATGATTTATGCATATCAATGCTCAAATAAACTCCTATAAAAGGGAGATCCGAACAAAAGGTAAGACAGGTTCCAGATATCCAAAAATTCTCTTACAATGCTCTACTGACTTAAGCGTCGGAGAGTTCACGGGGAATACACCTCCCCGTCGAACTTATTTGTTTTGTAGGTACTCAGTACCTCGAATTATAGCCATCAAAGCGCCGCTCCACGAAGTGTCACTTCCCGAAGTATAGCTCTCCGATGGGCCACTCTCCGAAGTATCGCTTTCATTGAGTTTGACCGACTCTAAGTCTCCCAAAGACCAATCCATTAAAATATCTCCTGAATTCCTACCCTTTCAAATTAATTTTTTACCCTTGACAGATTTTTGCAGAATCAGTTTGGTTCCTTTACCGGGAAATTTAGCTTTCCTTCACAAATCAAAATGTGTAGACATTCAGGAGAGGGACGCACTTTCCCGCAATCATCATTCCGAGGAACCGGGACAAGAATATCACATTCTTCGGCCTCACCTAGTTCCAGTCGTCTCCAGTCTCAGAAATATTGGGACCACAGCCAGAAGCTTCCAGACGCTCTCCGGATCTAAGAGAACAACTTAATTCAAAGAGAAAAGAGGATACAGGAAAAGAGTTACAGAGGTTGCAAAGAGAAAATGAACAATTAACATAGGATCAAGAGCTTTCACGACAATGGTTGAGGTTCAGGGTTGAATTTTGGAAGGCTGATGCGGATCTACCCCCTCCATGATTCTCAGGGGATCCCTCGGAACTTCCACAACAAACACAGACAGCTACCAAAAGAGATGAAAGGCATGGTACACGAGCTGGCAGAAATCAAATGGTCAGGGAAGTAGGGGAAAGTCATCATTCCTCGAAACCTATTCCCAAGCGAGGGGCTAGAAAGTGTTCCCCCAAATATAGTCCAGAAAAAGGAGAAAGCACGACCAAAGTTCATAAAACAAGGTCAATTGAGTTAGGACCTTTCGTTAAGTAGATCCAAAATGTCTCCCCCGATCCAAGCCTCAAAATTCCGCAGTTCGTCCTCTATTCAGGACTATCTCGACCTCTCGAGCACGTGTGCCGCTACAAATCGACCATGGAGCTAGTCACAAATGACAAGGCCATCTTATGTAAAGCGTTCCTGAGCACTTTGTCCGACAAAGCTCTAACCTGGTTTACATCTCTAAAAGCAGGTACCACTGATTCTTGGCACACCTTGGAGAAAATGTTCCTGGACAAATTCAGCACTGCAAGAACCATACCGAAAACAAGAGGAGACTTGGCTAATATCAAACAGCGAGAGGACGAGAATCTGCTCTCCTTCTTGGAAAGATTCAAGAAGACTTATGATGACATCGAAGGAATCAACTAAGACACGGTCATCACCTGCTTAGAAAGGAGGATTCCGATCTAGGATGCTATACACCGAGCTTCAACTGAGAAAGCCAGAAACCATAAGTGAAATGTTCAGCGTTGCTCGAAAGCAGTGTAATTGAATCCACCTCAAAAAGGAAGGATAAGCAACACGAGCATCCAAAATATGCCACCTCGAGCTTCTTAGAACGAAGAGACAAAAGTTGAGGTAAGAAATTCGAAACTTTCACTCCTCTCAATGTCCCAAAAGAAAGTCTAATAGCAGTAATCAAAGAAAAATATGGGTAGCTCCACAGGTAATATAAAGTTCATTTCCTAGTTTTGGTTCAGTAGAGGGGGTGTTTGTTAGTGAGGGGACCATGGTTGACTCATTACATATTGAAATAGCCATGGATTCTGCATCAGGTTTTCCTATTAAATGAAGGCTTCCTCCACTATCTGGCACATAAAGTGGGGGCCTTGAATGTCGATGGAGACCTTTCTGTTCTCAGCTTGGAAGCTAAAGTTTAGATTTTGGCCCAATAGACCCCATTCAGTGAGTGAGGATGGTATGAAATTCAGTGGTTGGTGGACAATTAGGTTCTAATCGTCTATTATTTGAGTTTTCAGATAGGTGTTGTATTTGAGAGTGAGTTGGTGAGGCTGAAAGATTTGGGTGTTGAGGGGAGTGGGGCAGGCAATTTTTGCGTCTTCTGTTGGCCATATTAAATGAGGGTGATTGTTTTGTGGCATGGTGATCTGGTTGAAGGATAGAGGTAGACTTTAATGCTAAGAGCCATTGAATTTAGAAGCTAAGAAATCACCATGTCATTAGCTCGCCCCAGTTTTTATAGTTTGGATCCTCCAATGATGGTTTGTGAACAAAACCATTGATTAGCCTCAATTTATTTCTAGTCGACAAAGCAGTTTTCACATATCTTTTTCATGACTAGAAACTATTTTCATTAAAGACTTTATTGACTAATATTTGATTAGGACTATCATATGGTTACAAATATATGTATCAATTTGATCTATGTTGTCTGTTTTCAAGAATAGAAAAGAAGAAGAAGACAAGAATGATAAAAAAGAATGAAAGGTTAGCAAAGAAAACAGATTAGCTCTCATACCGTATAGAAATTTGAAGTAAAACAATTAAGAAAATAAGACAAAACAGGATAACCATGAGAATTGTTTTTTAAAAAAATTTATTAAAAAAAATTTTGCTTTAATTTTATATTGTATTTGGGTAACGCTTTATTTTAAAAAATTAAAATAAAATTGACCCTGTTTTTATATGTATATTTAAAAAAAATTGAAAAATTTCTGATTTGGATTGCAATCGATAAACTTAAAATAAAAATAAAGGAAAATTACTAGATTAAAATCTTATAATTTCTTTTCAACGGAATTATTTCTCTTTTTTTTAATTAACAGATTTATTTCTAATAAAATAATATAATTTGTTATTATTTAATTAAATTAAAATGAATAAATTAAATAAATAATATTAATAAAAAAATTACGAAAGCTAATAAGAAATGTATATCTAAATATATATATATATATATATATATATATATATATAATAAATAAATAAATTTTTTTAATAAATTTTTAGGAATGTAATTGAAATGTTTTATCTTAAATTGTTTTTAAAAAAACTTTTTCTAATTGATTTCAAAAACCATATTGAAACTACTATAAAAAATTTGATTTTCTTCAGACCAATTCTTCAATCAAAAGCAAAAGAAAAATAAATTACAATTTTTTCCGAAACTTTTTACCATGTAACAATGGTCAAAACAAGTATGATTATTCTCAAGACTGGCGACAACAATATTTTTGAAATCGAAGAAATCGTAGCAAAACAATGACAAAAAATTATCATTAATTTTCAACAAAATTAACACTTTTATTTATAATACATTTTGAGGCTTAAATTATGGTGTCCCCATTTTTCTATGGTGAGACTAATTTAAACTTTTTTTACGACAAAAGAAATCTCTCAAAATCTGTTACTGTTGTCACCTATATTTGTAGATAGTTATCGGCCATATTGCATTAAAATAATAATAATAAAAAAATTAAAATTAAAATAATAACTATGGTTAAAGTTTAATTTTATTTAAAATTAAATATTTACGCTTAAAAAATAAAATAATTTTTTTTAAATAAATGACAAAAATTCTCTTACCCGTCTTTGTTCATAGAATTGAAAAGTCAAATTTTTTTTAAAAACATTCCGCATGTTTTAGACAAAATTGCCCGTAGTGAAAATAGTGAAATATCGGAGTTAATGACAAAAACATTGACCTAACGACCAAAATGGACGGAACGACATAAATGTTTAGGTGTTAAAGTTGGATTTTGGGATGGTTTAGATGTTACCAAAATTGTTTACCCTTATTTTTATTTATCTAATGTCAGTGTTTAGTTGTAAAATTTTGTTTTTAAGTACTTTGATTCATGTTTTTTCATTATTTTTTTAAAGCTGAAATCTACAATTTTGTCTAAGTCACTTTACTAACTGAGTAACGGGTCGGGTTTCAAGCCCTTTACTTAGTGACTAATGGGTCGGGTTTGAAATGCTTTATTCAGTTACTAACGGTCCACTCTAAACCCCTTAACGGGTCAGGTTTGAAGTCCTTTACTTAGTGACTAACGGGTCAAGTCCAAAGTCCTTTACTCATAGACTAACAGATCGAGTCTGAAATGCTTTATTGAATGACTAACGGGTCCACTTTGAACCCCTTAACAGGTCGGGTTTGCAGCCCTTTACTCAGTGACTAACGGGTCAGGTCTAAAGTCCTTTACTCGGTAACTAACAGACCGGGTCTAAAATTCTTTATTGAGTGACTAATAGGTCGACTCTGAACCCTTTTATTCAAATATTAAAAATAATCTTTTATATTATATAATTATTTAAAAAACAATTTAATCTAAATTAATATTTATTTTTAATTCTTCTACTAAAATTAATATAACATTTTGTATCATATTTTAATGTAGTTTAAGTTTATAAAAATTAGATGTTAAAATTTTGAGATTTATATGCTTATTTATTTTATATTTTAATTGAAATTTTTCTTGATTTAATATTTATTATCAGTTTTTGTGTTTCATAGATTTAGTGATTTTTAAAGTTAATAAAAACGAAAGTTTATTTTTTTTTAAAAAAAATTATTTACTTATTATTTTAATTTTTATAATATATATAATTTTACTTATCACATTTATATTTCAATATTTATTATGATTGTGTTTAAAAGTTTTTTTAGAAGTTAAAATAAAAAATATATATTTTTAATTTTTTTAAAAAAAAATTCTATATGACTCTCGTCTCTATTCATGATCTCTCAAGTGAAGGTGCTTACCATCAGAGCAATGCCTTCTTGAGAAATTCTAGATCCAATTTTTATAGAATTCCTAAATTTCGTTACAAAATCCCCGAGAAAACTAATATTTTTAAAAATTTAAGATTTTAGTTTATGAACATTTTAAAAAAAGATTTACCAGTTGACATCTACAAAATATAGATTATGAGTACAAGAACTTCTTGGTTTAGACAATTCTAACACTCACAACAGTCAAAGTAATATGATAATCATTCTCACAACAACAACAATCCCTCAAGAAATCCTTGGTTTAGACAAGAACTCAAGAAGAAAAGAAGAGTATATGAAAGCACAAAACTATATTAAAGATTCAAAGTGATAGAATTTCACTAGCCTTAAACAATTCCTCACTTTACATGTGGAAAGTTTTACTATTTATAGATGAATTACATAGGGCAAAGTACGAATTTCGTAAATATAAAATTTGATGAATAGTGCTTGATAGACGTTAAGGCGCGACAAGTAAAATACCTTCACATTTTGTAATTGAGTCCCTAAACATGTAATTTCTTACGAATTTGTCCTAAAAACTTCTTGAAACCACTTAATTCATAGAATTAGTCAAATCAAGTGAAAAGTAATTAATATCCTTCAAATTGTCAATTAAGTAGGTACAAAAAGTTACTAAAATATTTGAATATTTTAACGTTATCACCCATCCTATGGATTGCCTCTACTTTTTACTTGTTTTTGGCTTTGTTTTGTATTTTCTTTTGTCTTTTGTACCTAAGCGAGCTTACCAAAACGTCATAACTTCTTCTATGTATTGATAATCCATCCATTATCCACCAAAAAAAAACTTCTCTGCAAGCAATGTTTGCGTCAGTATATCAGAGCCATTATCATTAGTGTACATCTTGTCAAGTGTCAACAACGAGGAATCTAATATATCACGAATCCAATGGTACCTCACATTTATATGCTTTGTTTGATTATGGAGGGTGTAATTCTGACACAAATGAATTGCATTTTGACAATCACAATAAAGATTATATATACTTGTTTGATACCCAACTCTTGTAGAAAATCTTTAAACCAAATAATCTCCTTATGTGCTTTAGTAATTCCAATGTATTCTGCCTCGGTACTTGAAAGAGCAATACAGTTTAGAGTTTACTCCATCATGAGACCCCCCCTTCCAAAAATCATCAAGTAACCAAATGTAGACTTTCTCTTGTCAAGATCTCCTCTCATGCTAGAATCTTTATATCCATCAAGTATAGTCTTTCAATTTCCAAAGCATAAACTGAACTTGGAAGTACTTCTCAAATATATGAATATCCACTTGACAACATTCCAATGTGCTTTTACATGATTAGAATGATACCTACTAACAACCCCTACTACATGAGCTATATATGGCCTTATGCAAACCATTGCATACATTAGGCCATAAACAACTGAGGCATAAAGAACACTCTTCATCTCCGCTTTCTCTTTCTCACTTGGTCGACCTACTTAATGTTCAACTTGAAGTTACCAACAAGTGGAGTTAAAACTTCGTTTGCTTTGCTCATGTTGAATCTGTGAAGAACTTTCTCAGTATACTTCTATTGAGATAACCAAAGCATTCCATTTTGTCTATCCCGAGTGATCTTGATTCCAAGAATATGTTTGACAAGTTCGAAATCTTTCTTAACAAATGATTTGCTTAACTCCTTTTTTAATTTATCAATCTTTGTGGAATCACCACCAACAATCAACATATTATCCACATAAAGTATAAGAATAATAAAGTCACCTTCAAAAGACATCTTCACATAAACACATTGACTTCTGTAGTTCTGTGATACTCCATCTCACATCAATAAGTGAAGTAAGTGTTCAATAGTATATAAGAATAAGCCTAGGTAATCAAAGTCAACTCAGGGTATCCCTTTTGGTATAGTGAAGAGTGAATGTGATAACTCGTCCCACATCGATAACTGAAGTAAGTATACAATGATATATAATAATATGATTAGGTACTCATAATCAACTCAGGTATACCTTTTAGTATAGTCAGGACAATATTAAGTAGTTTATTGTGGGTTCTACCAGACCTATAGTTGCTGCACGGGCCCGAGGGTCAGAGTCCTAACACTTTCGAGCTATCATAAATAATTCAAAAGTTTTGTACCACTACCTTGCTTCCTTTTTGCTCCAGATTACCATGTAGGATGACTGCAAATTAAATTACTCAACTTTTAAATTGCTATTCCAAGAACAACAGGTATTGATGGATTGATGAAATATAAACCATTGGAGGGAAGATTTCCTCAAAATCAATACCTTTTTTTAAATTGAAACCTTTCACAGCTAAATTTGCTTTGTAATTTGGCTGTAAATTTCTCTCTTGATTTTTTCAATATGAAAACCCGTTTGTTCTTCAAAGCTATCTTACCTTTAGATAATTTCACCAAATTATAAATATGGTTTTCCTACAAAGTAACCGTCTCATCTACTTCTCCTTTTTCAAACTCTGCTTTCAACAAGTAGAGATCCCATGTTCATTCCTCTACCAACAACAAGTTGAAACCTGTCATTGGCTGTATTTTGTCTGTTGTCATGTTATCTGCTTGTACTTCTACCTCTATCTTCTCTTTTCTTTGTCACAAGGGCATAAGAGGCACTAACAATTCATTGTTGTTTTCTTTTCATTTCTTCATTCATCCCAAAATCCTTTACTATTGCCAACTTAAGAGATTTGGTGATATTGGTTTCCAAATTATTGTTTTTGTGGAATTAGTCTTCAAATTATAAAAAAAAATTGTGATATTGTTTCTTCCGTTAAAAATTCCCTTAAATCATGGTTAAGTAAAAAAAACATCTTGGATATTTATGTCACTACACTATTTAAATATATTTAATAATAAGTATATTGACATAAATATTTTTCAAATTATAGATGTTTTGTGATTGTCATTGTACAGCCTGCAGCTATACTTGTATCTCTTACTATACATTTCATATAAATTATAGAAAAATTCCTATTTTGTTCTTTTTTAATATTGGATTTCCTAATAAAGTCATTTAGTTTAAATTCTTGTCATATTATTTGTTTAAAATTAATATTCTTTCCTTTTCCAAATTAACTTTTTAAAAGAATAAATTTAATCCTTTTCATATAAATTGATGTGTATTTTAATTGTTATATGAGTTTAAGTTATTATACAAATTTTTTTTAATATTTGTGAATTTATTATTAAATAAATTTATAATTTGTAAATTTAGTCATAAAATATTTACTTTTCTATTGAATGCATCAACAATGTCTATCGAAATATGATAACGCCAAATTATATCACATTTTTAACACGTATTTGTGTCTGTTATGATCAATTTTGAAAGTATTTTGACTTAATTACATTAAATTACCATTTAATTACTGAATTTTGGTATTTGTAATGTTTTAGGTGTTGAATTGGAGAAAATAGACAAATATATGGTCTAATCGTAATTTCTGGAAGCCGGAATCATCACCGTGAAGCCATAGGGGCCGTCTTTGCCAGAACAGCCACTGTGGCTCTGTCCCGGAGCTCCCACATCGGGAATTTAACCTATTTCTGCTATAGTTCACCCTTATATAATGTATACACCTCTACACTACTTCAGCATAGATTCTCTCGTTCTATGTCTCAATCTCATGTTCGAGATCTCTAACACTGACAAATTCTAGATCTACTTTTTATAAAATTCCAAAATTTCGTTAGAAAATTTCCGAGAAAACTAGGTTCTCCTTATTCCCGAGAATATTATTATTTTTAAAAATTTAAGATTTTACATTAAGAACATTTTTAAAAAAAGATTTATCAGTTGACATCTTACTAAATGTATGATTTGATTTGTCAAAAATTGGTAAGAATACATTCGAGGGTAAAAAAGTAAATTTGACTGCAGAAATCTTTGATAATCCCGAAGTATGGGTGACCTACAAAATAGAGAAAGCTCGATGGGGACGTGGATCCCTGTGAACTCTCCGACGATCAAGTCAGTTTAGTATTGAATTGGTAACTGTTTAGGATATCTGAGATTGAATGCCTTACCTTCGCCCATTTCCCTCCTTTTATAACCTTCTTAGTGGAAGGTGGTGGAAGAGAGGATGGGATCGTGTATACCTCGCTCGTGGGCTTTTCTGAGGTTGCCGTTATGGGAAACGGTCTTTATTAGTGGGAGAGTGGGGATCCACGATTGGGTTGAGTAGAGTTATGTTCTCCACTTTTTACGTTGGTGATTTGACTTTGAGTCAAACTGAGAAGTATGCGGTATTGTGCGCTTTAGTCCGCTGTGTAGACGCTTCTACCCTTGGCGGGTCTTTTTCCTTTTCAGTGGCCCCTCAGCGAAGTACGACATTGCCTTGTGTGGACTTCGCTGGATAGTCCAGGTTGCTGGACTTTCTACCGGGTTCCCAATTTTTTCCAGCGGGTATCCGATGGTGATGGTCGTTTTCCTGAAATTCCGCTGCGGTTAGCGGGCTTTGGCCAGTGGGAGATTGTGTGTGGACGGGGTGTTTTTTAGGGTTTCTGATGGTGACAGCTATTGCTTCAACTTCTGACTTTGTCATGAGTGCTAAGTTTTGTTAGTCCCAGAGCGACTTTTCGCATGCCCGAGGCGTTGATCTCTGGAAACAATCATGACACTTTGTAAGTAACTTTCCTATAACCATTTTAAACCTCCTTTTCTCTACACATCTTTTACTTTCTCCTTCCTTTATCAGACTTTCCTCAAAATTTGCTTTTGCCATTACTGTCGTGCAAGCTTTCTGAAGATTCCTCGTCTTTGTTCCCGTCGCAAGTTCCATCTTGCATTCTCCATCTCAAACATCTGTGATAACCAAAAAGGTGCGTTTTGTCCTCCTTGAATAGTCTCCTGCTTTTATCTCCTTATCATCGTTTTTCTTTACAGTCTGGCATTTTGTAAGAATGTAGCTTTTTCCTGTTGTTTTGGGCGGTAGCGATGGGCGCATGTGCCCTTGCTGGCTTGTTTTCTGGGATTTTTATGCATGCGGGGACTTTAAAACTAGTGTAGAACTTGGACTGTTTTGGTTTGCTTTTTCTCTTCTGGGCTGTTATGGCAGGGGGTTAGTTTAGATATGATTGTAGGTTGTTTCTTGGTGGTCCTTGAATGGTGTTTTGAGCCATGAACTTCTGCTCGCAGGTAGACAATGGCTGACCAATACAGAGATGTGGCCGGAGAGGAAGTTTCTGAATGGATGGCTGAGGGTTTTGGGGACCCTCTGCCTGGTCACGAAGTACCGTCCACGGTGGCTGGAGAGGACTCTGATGCCGCTTCTTCTGTGCCCGTAGTGTGTGGGACTTTAGGTACGGACTTCTCCTTTTACCGAAGTAAAGTTGCCTATGACCAACTTAAGTTTATTATCCGTAAGTATAGTATAGATAGAAGTTTATATAGGCTTTCTGTACCCTTTGAATTAGGTAGGATGTCTACTAAATGTATCCCTCTTCCCTTAGCTCACTTCGAAGTAGGACTTAGGTTACCCATGGATCTAGCCTTTGTAGATTTTCTTGTGTTTGCTCGTATACAGCCCGGGCAACTTCACCCCAACGTAGTTCGAACCCTTTTTTCTTTGATTTGCCTGGGTCGCCGTTTAGGCTTTGATCTTTCTATGAACATCCTGGGGATGTTCTTTTCCGCACTTCGCATGTCCGATAATACCCTTTCACTTCGACCTCATAGGAATAGGGTCCAACTTTTTGACTCCCCTCCTAACAAGGTGGATTTCAAAAGTAGGTGGGTGATGGTGGAGTCTAAGGTAGGCTTCCCCTTTCGCCCTTGCGTTAATGAAGGTAGTCCATTGCCCCCAGTCCATCCTTCCTCCTTAGATCCGTCTGACAGGTCTTTTCTTGAGCTCGTCACTCGGGACTTAGGAGAAAGTCGGCATAGTCAGTCCCGAGTGTATTTAGCAGACCTGTTGAGTGATAGGAGTTTAGAATGGTGTGGCATATGGGTGGGGTTGGAGCCTAGGAAGAGAGAGTTAGGCTTTAGACCCGAAGAGCCTAATGCTGAATGGACCATACACCCCGGGGGAGTCTTCTTCTTCCAGTGTGATTTGTGTACTCCGTCTACCCAGGGTTGTCAACCAAGCCGGGGTAACTTTGATCCTTTGTTCTTTTACTTCACTTCCTGTATGCCTTGCTAGGATACTTAACCCCCTTCTTTTTTTTTTCTTTTTTTTTAGAGCCCACTACGTTCAAAGCTGCTTGGAGGGAACATGAAGGGGGGAGGAGTGTTCGACAGTCGCACCTAGACTCTCTCCATCGCTTCCCACCTCGGTTGATTGACCGGGGTGTAGCTGGAGACACCGTCCTGACCTACCCTTCCTCGGTGGGTCAGGGTCCACGTCGGGGAGGGGCCCCTCGACGTCCAAGGGAAGAGGGGTCACGAACGAAGACCTCCAGGTCTTCTCCCTTTGGACCTCGGAGGCCCCTCATTCGTGACTCCCACGAGGAAGCGGAGTTGATTGTTGATGAGGACCAGCTTCGTCCCTGCCAGCGTCAAGTTTCAGCGGCGTACGAGATGCCAGGGAAGTCGACAACTTCTTATGGGGCCCAGAGCAATACTTCGAAGGCATCAATTTGACGGATGAGGCGGCTAAGGTGAAGACCGCTACTCTTTACCTTAGTGACAACACCATGTTGTGGTAGCGCTGAAAGTATGCCGACATAGAGCGAGGCACATGTCGGATCGAGTCATGGGGTGACTTTGTCAAGGAGCTCAAGTGGTAATTTTACCCCGAGAACGTGGTATATGAGGCGCGTAAGAGGCTACGGGAGTTGAGGCAAAAAGGCTCAATCCAAGACTACGTCAAGGAGTTCACGACCTTGATGCTGTAGATTCCCAACATGAACCAGGAGGACTCGTTGTTTTATTTCGTGGATGGGCTCCAACCTTGGGCTAGGTAGGAGCTACATCATCGGGACATTCGGATGGTCGATGGGGCCATTGCGGCTGCGGAATCCTTGGTGGACTTCCAAGCTTATTCCCGACGAAAGGAGGAGAATCAGGCCAACGGTGGGGGAGAGCCACCCATTTCACGGGACAACGAGGATCAACCAAAATCCATGGCGAGGTGGAAGGTCTGGGACTCGCCGGGTCCATCAAGAAGGGACGGCCATCACCCTCGTAGCGGGTACGAGGAGAGGAAAAATGCCTTCACACCGAAAGAGTGCTACATATGCAAGGGCCCGCATCTTTTGAGGAAGTGCCCAAAGTTGGGATCCTTGTCGGCAATGGTGCAATCGGACGAGGTTGGGCAATCGAGTCATAGGGACGAGGAAGCCCAGCATTGTGGGGCTATTCAGGTGCTCAATGCCATAGAGGGCACGAGCGAACCGCCAAGGGGCGAGATGCCCGCAAGGCAAGGATGGATGCTGGCACGAGGCTATATCAACAGGCGCGAGGTGCGCGCCTTAGTGGACACAGGGGCCACTCACAGCTTCCTTAGGAGAAGGAGGCACGATGACTCATAGTGCGAGTCACAAACTCTGACATGTGGATCAAGACCATGAACGCCGAGCCGAGGCTAGTTGCGGGCGCAGCCAAGGGAGTTAAGCTACGCCTCGGCCCATGGGAGGGCCATGTGGACTTTTCCATCGCACCAATGCGGGCTAGACTTCATGCGGCAACACATGAAAGCCCTATGCATATTTGGGGACAAGAACATCTTCGTACCGATGGAGACGGTCGAGGTCGGGATGAGGATATCATCGATCCAGGTCTATGAGGGGCCAAGGATCACGTACTTAGGCGCGGCCTAGGTTGTGGAGAAGCCTGGATACCGCGCGTATGCTGCCAAGGCATGGCGCCGAGGTCGTCGCCGGAATGGGTGGGGGAGTATGTCACGCCCCGCGTGCCATGACTCGGCCCCTAAGGCATAAGTACGGCCCAAGGTGCACAACGGAGGTGCACGACATGGGCAAAATGGGGTAAGGGCGTCCCCAGGCTACAAGGGTCCGGATTCTTCCAGAGTTGTATGGGACTTGGTCGAGCAAGTGCAAGCCAGGAAGATTCATAGACGAGCCAACCTTATGGAAGTTGGTAGAACCTTGCGGAAGCACGTGGACGTGTGTGGGGCGTTCTAGTAGCCTCTTGGAGCTTCAAGATGTGCTAGCCTTATGGAGGCTCTTGTGTGGACCGGAATATTCTAGAGCATCCTAGAATATATCTTGGTTAAATGCTTTATGTACATAGAATATTCTAGATTAGGCTAGAATACTGTAGATAGGACTTGAACATGCTTGTAAATGTAGGGACTTGTGTGGAGAGCTCTTGAAGTTGTTCTAGAGTCTTCTTATTAGAGATGTGTAGGTTTTTCTAGTTCCTTCCATTTAAGGAGGCGCTCTTTATGATTTTATAGAGAAATCTAGAGAACTCCATTTGAGGAGGTGGAGCACTATAAATAGGAGTAGGACTCCTCATTTGTAACTATCGAAGCCTATCCAAGAAAATTAAGTGTGCCCATATTTTCCCTTAAGCTTTTTTAGCTTTCTTGTTTCCTCGCCAACAACCTTTTCATTTGAGAGGCTGACTTAGCTACCGCAAAGGGCAGAAAGGAGCTAAGGCCGCACGGATCGTTGTTAGAGAGAACAACTCCGTGACATGGTGCTCTCTTAGCCTGGGTAAGGGACATAACACATTTTTTCCTTTCTCTTTATTTTTCTTCTTCTTTTTTTTAACTCTCTTCTTTTCTTCTCAGGTTTCCTGTCTTCTTCTTTACATCTCCCGATCCCGTTCTTCCGAGGAGGATGGAAGAGCAGCTGATGCGGAATGGCGGGTGACTAACGAGCTACGCCTGGCAGCCTTGGAATCCGAGGTGAAGGACCAGACCACTCGTTTGAAGCTTGCTAAGTCTGAGAAGCTGCAGCTGACTAGCGAGGTATCCGACTTGAAGGAGCGGATGCTTAAGGCTGAGGAGGAGATGGCGGAGTTGCGGGCTGCAAACGCTCAATTGAACACAACCCGGGATGAAGCAGCTGTGAGTCAGCTGTCTGTTCAGGAGGAGCTCAAGCACTATAAGTCGGAGGGCTTCAATAAGAACATTATAGACGACTTCAGAAGCTCGGCTGAATACCACGAGGAGATAGGACGTGAGGCTGGCTCCTTCTTAGACAAAGGCTGTGTTCACATCATCCGGAAACTCCACCCTCACTTCGAGGATAAAAGCGTTCTGGTGCGAGCCTACCAAGCAAATTTTGACAATGAGGTCTACAGACAAGGGGCAGACTTCGTGCCATTCACTGAAGAAGAGCTGGAGGCGCTCCGGGAACAAGATGAAAAGAGAGGAAGGCCAAATTGGAAAGCTCCTCAACCCTCTGCTCCGAATTTTTGGGACATGCTGGATGGCTCTGGCTCAGCTCCTTAGTTTTTTCTCCTTTTTTGTAAACAAAACATTGTATCTTTCTTCTGATAAATAGAAGATCCATTTTGTTTAATGTTGCCTTCTATGAAATATTCTAAGTTAAAACTTGATGCGTAAAATGCTTTAAGTCGTAGCTCTGTACTTCGGGGGGTGACTATCGCTTTAACTTGTATTTTCAAGGATTTGAGCCGTAACTTCGTCTAACTAAGACATAGCCTTAGAATTCTTCTGGTGTTGTAACCTGGTACCTCGCTTAACTCAACTATGATGGTCGCATACGGTAATTTTATAACTTTCCGGGCCGTAACTCGGTACTTCATTTAACTCAACCATAATGGTCGCATGTGGTAATTTTATAACTTACCGAGCCGTAACCCGGTACTTTGTTTAACTCAACCATAGTTTTCACTTAGGATGACTTTATAACACTTCCCGAGCTGTAACCCGGTACCTCGTTTAACCACAGTTTTCACTTAAGGTGAGTTAAAAGCTTCCCGAACCGTAGCCCGGTACTTCAATTAATTCAACCGTAGTTTTCATTTGTGGTAATTCGAAATCTTCCCGAGCTGTGGCCCGGTACTTAAATTAATTCAACCACAGTTTTCACTTATGGTAATTCAAAATCTTCCTGAGCCGTAGCTAGGTACTTAAATTAATTCAATCACAATTTTCACTTATGGTAATTCGAAATCTTCCCGAGCCGAAGCTTGGTACTTAAATTAATTCAACCACAGTTTTCACTTATGGTAATTCGAAATCTTCCCGAGCCGTAGCCCAGTACTTAAATTAATTGAACCACAGTTTTCACTTATGGTAATTCGAAATCTTCCCGAGCCGTAGCCCGGTACTTAAATTAATTCAACCATAGTTTTCACTTATGGTAATTCGAAATCTTCCCGAGCCGTAGCCCAGTACTTAAATTAATTCAACCACAATTTTCACTTATGGTAATTCAAAATCTTCCCGGGCCGTAACCCGATAGTTTATTTCAACATTGTAAGAAAGATGAAGCAGATGTCTTCCGTGGCTAGCTCGATTTTTTGGAAATAAAAGAAATCTTCCCAAGGCTGTCTTGGTACTAAAGCAAAAATACGTCATGGATGTTATGCGTAATATTTCTTTAAATGGTTTGCGTGCCACGTGTTCGGTAAGAGGACACCGTCCTTATTCATAAGGCGGTACGTACTGGGCATTACTTCGCTCTTGACAAGATACAGACCTTCCCAATTTAGGGTTAACTTATTTGCCTGGATGTACCTTGCCGTTCCTTCAATTTTCCGAAGTACCCAATCTCCGATTCTGATTGGCCTTTCGGATACCTTCTTATCGTGAGTCCACTTCATTCTTTCCTTGAATGATTGGGATTTTAGGTGGCTCGCAATTCATCACTCCTCTAACAAGTCGAGATCCATACTTCTCATTCTTTTGTTGTTTGCTTTGTCGTACATCTCCACTCTCGCCGTTGGTACCGCGAGTTCGGTTGGTGCGACAACTTCTGAACCGTATACTAGTGCAAATGCTGTTTCACCGGTAGGGCCCCTAATCGAGGTGCGGACTGTCCATAGGATGGGTGCAATTCATTGGCCCATTTGTTGGATATCCCCTCTAGGTTCCTCTGCAAAGCCCATAATACCAGTTTGTTCACGGCCTCTGCTTGGCCATTACCCTGTGGATGTGCGACTGAGGACTTCCAATGTTTGATGTGTAACCGATGATATTCTGAGGTGAACTTGGCCGAAAATTGAACTCCATGGTTAGTTACCACCGCCCTAGGGACTCCAAAGTGGCATAAAACCTGCTCGTGGAGGAATTTCGTGACATTCTGCTCTGTGGGATGCCTCAAGGCTTTAGCTTCGATCCATTTAGAAAAATAGTCAACTGCTACCACTAGATACTCGTAACCATTTTGCGTTTTTAGAAAGTTTCCCATTAAGTCCGTGCCCCACATGTCTAATGGCCACGTTGCTATGACTGGGGTTTGCTCTATGGAGGGTAACTGTGGTATGATTCCGAAGATTTTGCAAGTGTTGCAATTTTAACATATCGTCTGGCGTCATCCCGTAACGTTGGCCAGTAGTATCCTTTATTAATTATTCTCTCCGCCAGGGCTCGGGCCCCTGGATGTCCACCACATACCCCCTCGTGCATCTCGGCGAGCAAGTCGCCCGCTTGGGACGACGGGATGCAACGGAGCAAAGGTCTGGAGAAAGATCATCGGTATAGGACATCACCATAGATAGCGTACCTGGTGGACTGTCGCTTTATCTACCGCGCGCGGGTTACATCGTTTGGTAGTGCTCCGTGCTAGATAAAGCTCATCATTTCGTCCACCCAGTCTGTAGGATTTTAACGATGCAGAATATGAATTTGATAGATGAAATCGAAAACAATAATAAAATAGGAACACACGATTTACCCCCGCCTGCTGTCCGGGCAGCGGGACCCCCATGGCGGGGGCTCCGCCCCCGAAGTGTCCTCGAGATATTTACCAACTCCAACAATCTCCCACTTGGTGAATATATCGAGCAAGCAAGAGCATTCCAGTTGTCATTCGTCGTCAACCCAATCGCTGCAGAACACCATTCAAACTTTGTACTTGGGACAACCTTAGTAAAAAAGTTTGAACTATTCTTCATCATGTCAACCTTTGTAAGCTGAATCAGTTTCTTTTCCACCTTCTCTCGAATGAAGTGATACTGAATGTCAATGTGCTTTGTTCTTGAGTGAAATGCCGGATTCTTAGCTATATGAATAGCTCCTTGATTATCACATCTCACCTCCATGGCTCCTAGCTTAAAACCAAGTTCCAGACACAAACGACGTAACCATATAGCTTCTTTTCCAGCATGAGTAAGAGCCATATATTCAGCTTCTGTTGAGGAGAGATCTACCACGCTTTGTCTCTTACTCATCCAACTCACTGCACCTCTAAATAGTGTGAAAACATATCCGTTAGTAGATCGCCTACGATCTATATCTGCACCCCAATCAGCGTCTACATGGCCGATGATATCAAGGGTACAAGGACAATTTTGAAGTTCCATGAAGATACCTGAAAACTCTCTTGATCGCAGTCCAATGCTCTTTACCTAGATTGTACATATATCTACTCAGGACTCCCACTGCATGAGCTATATCTGGACGTGTACATATCATAACGTACATCAAACTACCAACTGCACTAGCGTATGGCACTCGAGCCATCACCTCAGCTTCCTCATCAGTCTTTGGACACTGTTCCGTAGACAATTTAGTCCCTGTAGACATAGGGGTACCAACAGGTTGGCAGTCTGCCATACCAAATTTCTTCAAAATCTCGTTGATATGCTTCTCCTGACCTAGCCACAGTTTTGGTTTCTTGCGATCCCTCTTAATTTGCATGCCCAGAATAAAATTTGCAGGCCCTAAGTCTTTCATATCAAACTTCTTGGCCAACTGACCTTTCACCTATTTTAACATCTTCATGCTATTTCCAATTAGTAGCATATCGTCCACATAGAGAGTAAGAATCACAAATTCATCACCTGCCCTCTTCACGTAGACACAGTGATCAGAATTTAAACGGGCAAAATTAAGTTGAAGCATGTGTGTATCAAACTTTTGGTACCACATCCTCGGAGACTGTTTTAGTCCATATAAAGACTTCTTTAACCTGCTCACGAGATTTTCCTTCCCTTTTGTTTCAAATCCTTCTGGTTACCTGATGTAAATCTCCTCCTCCAAATTACCATGGAGGAATGCTGTTTTACATCCATCTGTTCCACTTCAAGATCATAAGTCGCTGCTATGGACATGACAAACCGTATCGAGGTCACTTTTGCCACTGGTGAGAAGATCTCATCATAGTCTACTCCCTTGATCTAAGAATACCCCTTTGCAACTAGTCTTGCCTTGTATTTCTCCACGGTTCCATCTGGTTTCAGTTTTCGCTTGAATACCCATTTACACCCAATCGCCTTTCTATCCTTAGGCAATTTGCACAAGCTTCATGTCTCATTTTTATCAAGCGACTGTATCTCATCTATCATTGCCAGCTCCCATTGATTTGAATCATCCCTTGATCTCGCATCTTTTACAGAAGTAGGGTCTTCACCTGTACTCAAAGTACTAAACCCGTAGCGTAGAGGCGCCCGTCTGTTCCTTGTTGATCTCCTAAGAGCCGGTGTATTACCTGTATCAGGAGCTTCATCAACATCATCAACCAAGCTAACTTGATCAGAATCAAAGTCAGAATCAGCATCTGAATGGTTCTCAACTGATGTGCTTTGGGTCACCACTTCCTCAGCTTCATCTCTCATGTCTTCTTCAAGCACTACTGGTTTTTTTTGCTCATCCCGCTTCTGTGTACCAGCTTGAGATTGAGTTTCACGAAAGATAACATCCCTGCTGTAGACTATAGATCTTGTTTCAGGATTCCACAACTTATAGCCTTTGACCCCTTCCTTGTATCCAATGAATATATTCTTCTCGGACTTGTTGTCAATGGGCCTAAACCCTCATGGAAAAGGCGAGGTGCATACTGAGTTGGGTAGGGTTAGAACCTAAATTTTGGGCAGAAGCAGTTGCCACAGCTTGTCACCTGAAGAACATGTCACCACTGTTTACACATCACGGATGAAGCCTGCTTTTAGCAGCTTTTCTACTTCCTCTTTCATGCCTTGCATTTTCTCTTCCCCGAACTGTTTGGGCTTCTGTCTTACCGGCAGGCATTTGGCATTTATGCTAAGTGCGTGTTCTGCCACCGAAGCGTTAATGCCGGGCATGTCCTTTGTACACCAGGCGAAGCTATCCTGGTGGCTTTTAAGGAAGTCGATGATTTTATGTCGGAGGGCACTGGGTATTTCTCTACCGACCTTGACGGGTTGTTGAGGATACTTGGGGTTGATGATTTCTTCATCGAACTCTTGGGTCCTAGATATTTCTACGACCAGGTCGTAAATTTGTTTCTCAAGGATTTTCTGTATTCTTTGGTCGTTATGGGCCACTACTGTGTTGATAGTTGCAGTATCATCTAACCCCTTCCTTTTCCTTTTGATTTTCATGATCTGCCCCAAAAGGCTCCGAGGGCTGCTTCTAACGAAGCCCACGCCCTGCGAAGTGTTGAACTTCACTTGCTGGTGAGAGATGGATATCACGAGGTTGAATGCTGCATGGAAGGGAGTACCCAATATCGCGTTGTACGGTGAATCTAGATCCACAACGTAAAATTGACCTCCTCAGTCCGCTGGCGTTCTCCTTCTCTGAGAGTTACCTGTATTCGAATAGTTCCTTTAACCGATACCTTGTGGGTGGAGAACCCCTCGAGGACCATTCTGCTGGCCTTGAGGTCGGCGTCCTATAAGCGCATCTCCTTGAAACACTGGAGATACATGATGTTCTTAGCGGCTCGTGTATCAATCAGAATTCTCCTTACCATGCACTTGTCGATGCCATCCTTTGTCATTTGTGCTTCGAGGACAATGGGCGTGATTCTCGCCTCTTCATTGTGCTCTATCTCCTTGTTCGAAAAGGAGATGACCTCATGTTGTACGAACTCGTATTCAGGAACGAGATACGATTTTGTGAGGTTATAAATCCTCTTTTTGATTTTCTTGATCGAGGAGACGTCAGGGCTGATCATATTGATCACTCTTTCGCCGTTGTCTTTTTGTTGTTTAGCGTCGGCAACATACTCCTTCAGATATCCTTCTCTGATAAGGCGCTCAATGGCCCTTTTTAGGTGGAAACAGTCCTCTGTGGTATGCCCGTAATCACGGCGAAACCAGCAAAACTTGGATTTATCCCTGGCGGGATAGGACTGGGACCTCATCGGAGCGGGGTCCTAGACCCCGTATTTATCTTTTATAACCGCGATGAGGCTTTCTTTCGAGACGTTTAGAGGTGTGAACTTCTCGGGATTCTTAAATCGACCTTTCTCCTTTTTCTCTGTGAAGCTCGGGGGGTTTTTTCGGAACTCAGCTTGTTTAACTTTTGCTCTGGCCAAGTCTGGTGTGCTACCCTCGGCCAATGCGACCTTCCGAGCGACATCGAACATCTCGCCTATGGTTTCTAGCCTTCTCAATTGGAGTTCTGTATAAAGCATTCTGGATCGGAACCCTCCCTCAAAACAAGTGATGATCGTGCCTTGGCTAATCCCCTCTATCTCGTCATAGGCCTTTTTGAATCGCTCTAGGAAAGACAACAGGGATTTGTCATCTCGTTGTTTGATATTCGCTAGGTCCCCTCTAGTTTTGGGAATCGTTCCCGCCGTGTTGAATTTATCTAGAAAGATTTTCTCTAAGGTGCGCCAGGAATCTATCGTACCTGACTTTAGGGAAGTGAACCATGTGAGCGCTTTGTCTGTCAGGGTGCTCGAGAACACTTTGCACAATACTACCTCATCGTTCGTGACTAGGCTCATGAGCGTTTGATAGCGGCATATGTGCTGGTGGGGCCGCGTTTGTCCAGAGTAAAGGACGAACTTCGGTAGTTGGAGAAATGGGTTAGGTGTTATATCCTGAATCCATTTGGTGAACGGGCCTAGCCCGATCGATCTTGTCCTCTGGATTTTCGTTGAGCTTTTGACCTTCTCTTGGCTATGCTCGACGTACCGCTTTCTCTCGATGAGCTTCGAAGTGGGCTTGGAAGTATGGTGGCTTTCTCCCACTTCGCTGGCTGCCGGGTGCTGCTTTCTGCCCGTCTGCACTCCGTGCTTCTCGGTCTTTTTGGTGGCTATAGTCTGTTTGCTAACCATGGTGCGTGACCTTGGCGGTGGAGCATCTGAGCAGACTCTTCCTCCATTCGGGAGTATCGGAGGGGTTAGGCCCGCTCTGGCTTACTCTGCATGGAGTTGCTTCCACTGCTCCGCGAGGTCTCGCTCCCTTTCAAGCCTTTCAACCCTCCTTTGCAGCCCTTCCAATTCCTTTGCTCGTCCATTGTCGGTGGCTAGCCTCTCGCTCAGCTGATCGCGGAGGTCGACTGTTCTATGGGGAGACGCATTGGCCCCATGCTTTCTAAAATGGACTACCGATGGGGGTTAGCTGAGGATGTGGAATGGGCTGCTCGGTGAGTCTCGTGGAGAGACGTTGGTAGCGTTGTGTCAGGATGATTTTCATGATTCCCTGATTGTCGGGACATTGTAACTCTTTAGGAACTCGAAGGAATAAAATCTCTCGTTTCCCGGTAACGGAACCAAACTGATTAGTCAAAAATTGATAAGAATACATTTGAGGATAAAAAAGTAAATTTGACACCAGAAATCTTTGAAAATCCCGAAGTATGGGTGACCTGCAAAACAGTGAAAGCTCGATGGGGACGTGGATCCCCGTGAACTCTCCGATGATCAAGTCAGTTTAGTATTGAATTGGTAACTGTTTAAGATATCTGGGATTGAATGCCTTACTTTCGCCCATTTCCCTCCTTTTATAACCTTCTTAGTGGAAGGTGGTAGAAGAGAGGATGGGATCGTGTATACCTCGCTCGTGGGCTTTTCTGAGGTTGCCGTTATGGGAAACGGTCTTTATTAGTGCGAGAGTGGGGATCCACGATTGGGTTGAGTAGAGTTATGTGCTCCACTTTTTACGCTGGTGATTTGACTTTGAGTCAAACCGCGAAGTATGCGGTTTAGTCCGCTGTGTAGACGCTTCTACCCTTGGCGGGTCTTTTTCCTTTCAGATTAGTATCAGCTTAAAACATTATATTGGTCCTCAACATCATACAAAAACATCATACAACACATTATATTCGGTCATCGACATCATACAACACATTATATTCAGTCATCGACATAAGTCTTTTGCATCTTCAACATCATACAACACATTATATTCAGTCATCAACATAAGTCTTTTGCATCTTCAACCTCGCCATGTTTAAGATGAATTTAAAGAAAACAAATCTTTTCAAGATACAATTTTGTCCAAGTCACTTTACTGACTGAGTAACGGTCGGGTTTGAAGCCCTTTACTCAGTGACTAACGGGTCGGATCTGAAATGCTTTATTCAGTGACTAACGTGTCCACTCTAAACCCCTTAATGGGTCAGGTTTGAAGTCCCTTACTCAGTGACTAACGAATCGGGTCCAAAGTCCTTTACTCAGTGACTAACATATTGAGTCTGAAATGATTTATTCAGTGACTAACGGGTCGACTCTAAACCTCTTAACAAGTCGATTTGAAGCGCTTTACTCAGTGACTAACGGGCCGGGTGTAAAGTCCTTACTCAGTGACTAACAGATCGGGTCTGAAATACTTTATTCAGTGACTAACAGGTCGACTCTGAACCCTTTTACTCAAATAATTAAAATAATCTTTTATATTATATAATTATTGTAAAAAGATTTAATCTAAATTAATCATTATTTTTAATTGTTCTATTAAAATTAATATAACATTTTGTATCGTATTTTAATGTAGTTTACGTTTATAAGAATTAGATGTTAAAATTTTGAGATTTGTTTTTTAAAAAAATGAGATTTATAGGCTTATTTATTTTATATTTTAATTTATTTTAATTGAAATTTTTCTTGATTTAATATTTATTATCAGTTTTTGTGTTTTATAGATTTCGTGATTTTTAAAGTTAATAAAAACGAAATAATATATTTTTTTTTAAAAAAATTATTTACTTATTATTTTAATTTTTTTAATAGATATAATTTTACTTATGACATTTATATTTCAATATTTATTATGATTGTGTTTAAAAGTTTTTTTAGAAGGTAAAATAAAAATATATATATTTCATTTTTTTTTAAAAAAAATATTTATATGACTCTCGCTCTCTATCATGTCTCAAATTCATGATCTCTCGTCATAAGTTAAGGTGCTTACCATCAGAGCAACGCCTTCTTAAGAAATTCTAGATTCAATTTTTATAGAATTCTTATGTTTCGTTAAAAAATCCCCGAGAAAACTAGGTTCTCTTTATTCCCGAGAATATTATTATTTTAAAACAATTTTTAATTTTACTTTAAGAACATTTTTAGAAAAGATTTACCGGTTGACATCTTATTAAATATATGATTAGTATGAGCTTACAACATTATATTCGATCTTCGACATCATACATCCCAAATAAAACATATAACTCATTAGGCTAAAAATATCATGTCTTTACACATGGAATATAAGAATTTGACACATAAATTTACTTAGTTTGGCAGAAAAACATACATTCACAGTTGTAATAAAATTTTATATTTCGTAAATCTCACTTGTTCATCCGCTAATTGGGGTTTGCACTCACGTCCAAATTCTATACGTAATTCTCAGATTAAAGTTTACAAGTTACATGAATTTTCATAAAAATATTAAATAAACCTAAAATATTAGACCTTGACAACTATAAGACTCTACATACTAAACTCTTTAGTTGTCATTCATCTTACAATAGAATATTTCGGCCTAGAGTACATTTCCAATATCCAAAATTAACACTCTCTTAATTGGTCTCTAGTAATTGGTACCCTCATGAAAAAAAATAAAAATAAAATTCTTTCCACCATTCGAAGACACATGAATTCTAGTCAAACTCATATACATATACATGCAAACATGTAAAAATTAAGATTTCACCAATTTACGTTGTATGTTAATTGAGCTTCTTCTAGTGTTGTTCTTTCAACATATTGAAGTCCATTTTACAAAATTTGTTTGTTATGTGCTTCATTTTTCTTGGAAAGGGTATAATAATCTCGCTCCCAATGTTGATAAAGTTTCATGAATTGGTTCTTTTAGAGCTTGATAAGCTAGTGTTTGCAATCCACTCGAGTAAGATGCTATTGATTGGAGGTGAGTTGTAGTAAAAATTAATGCATCATTTAAAATATTTTTATTGTGAACTAATAAGTGAGATCCTCATACGAACTCAACAATCCCTTTACATTATTTATAAGATTTTTATCGAATTTTCCTTTTAAGTTATTGAATTGTTTAAATATATCTGATTATGTTAAAAATATTGTCTTAATTTTCATGAAAAAATTAATAATGATATTGAAAAAAAATAGAAAAAAGCATGCATAAGAAACTATGATGTATTGCAAGAAATGTAATAATCTTGTTGTCTTAAATTTTAAAATAGATAAACACAATATGGAGATTCTTTCCTTATTTATTGGGGAAGTTAATCAAGTATCATACAAACATTCATAATTATCCCTGTTCCCTGGCAAAAGCTAAAGGTATAATTATCCGAGATGTTTAATTTTGTGTTGTATTAGCGGTACAATCAAACATGTTTAACTTGAATGAAAATTAGCTCGGAAAACATGGAAGCTTACACAATGTTTTACTTGGACCAAGCTACCCTCTTAATTACCTGAATATAGTATGGTTTCTAAACAATTAATGCGTTCTGAGACAGATTCTTATGGTTTGTAAAACTCTATAGTTATAGGATTTGAAAACCTGGTACGATTTTCTTTGTCCTTTTATATGTGTGGTCGAAAATAAATACACATTTCAGCTGACCTTTGGTTATTTAAGAAAATAATCTCTTCAAATGGTTTGGAGTTATTTATTATTCATTTCATTGTCGGTTTGGAGTTATTTATTATTCATTTCATTGTCTTTGTAAAACTTTATAGTTATAGGATTCGAAAACCTGGTACGATTTTCTTTGTCCTTTTATATGTGTGGTCGAAAATAAATACACATTTCAGCTGACCTTTGGTTATTTAAGAAAATAATCTCTTCAAATGGTTTGGAGTTATTTATTATTCATTTCATTGTCGGTTTGGAGTTATTTATTATTCATTTCATTGTCTTATGTACAAGACAAAAGGTTTAAAATGTGCGCCAATATATGTATGGTTGAAAATGCAAGTCCCCACCATTCCTTTATTTCCTCTATTTCCTTTCCCTTTCCCCATGCGATATTTTTCAAGTGAGCAAAATACACTACAACAAGAACAAATAAAATATAAATAATTATTATAATTTACTACAAAAAAAGAATTCACATATAATTTAAATAATAATAATTGTTATGGCTACCTCTATACAATTCATTAAAAAATGAAGTGTAGGATAGTGTTTGGTATAATGAAAAAGTTAAGGGACTATTTTATATATATATATATATATATATATATATAATATATATATATATATATGTGTAATTAGATAAAATATGACATAAAGTTAAAAGTCGTGTTTTTTTGAGAAGGATCTATGAGTTTTTTTCTTTTCCAACAAAACTCTCTCTTTTAATGCTTAAAGACTTAAATATTGAAAATTTAATAAATCCTTATATCCTCGAAAGAGGAATTGAAATATTACAAATTTAACAAGAAAAAATAATTGATGATTAATTATTTTATTAGGATTATTGTGTGTTAATCACTTTTTCTTGTCAGTTTAATTGATTTATTAAGATTCTCTAAATGAAAATAGTCATGAAAATAATAATAGAACAAAAATAAAATAAATTTTAAAAAATTTAAATTGCGAACAAGTCTTCTTATGTTACAGGATGAATGAGTACAGAAGTAATAATATCTTTAAACTTGGTTGTGGAATATGTATAAGAATCTCCATCTTCATATAATAGATTTATAACCTTAGCAAGATTGACAACTCGTTCAAGAAGGACCATTGGAACAGCCTTGGGACTCATCAAGCATTCCTTATTTATATCTTTCCATGCATTGTTTACTTGTTTCATAAATTCATTCACTGCTTCTTTCTTTGATGCACCATTTTGATTCATATAGCACTCCACAGCTGATGCCACATCTCCCCTTTCTTGTTCTTTCTGTGTACATTCAAAGTATTATCAAAGTAAGTTAACGAAGATATAAAGTTAGGGGGGACTTGGCATAAAGAGAAAGTGCATTGTCAATGCTACTCAAGGTCGTTCGTTTGATCCTTGATGTGAGCACAATTTCAAGAGCCAGGGTTAGATTCTACGGACACAATTCGAATCAAATCTTGATTAGTCGGAGCCATGATGGCTCTGGATATTAGATGGTTTTAAAAAAAAAACAAAGAAGAAGAAGAAGATATGAAGCTAAGGAAAGATGAAGTTTACCTCATGGCCTGCCATGTCGTCCATTAATCTAGCAATTAATGCGGAAGCTCTAACCATTAATGGTTCATTCACTGCCCATTCAAATACTTGTTTATTAATTAGATTTCCCGGCATGCCAGCGAAGGAAGTTGTGGATACCATCATGTATCCACTGGAGACAAGGGCAACCTTCATGTACTGTTCCATTGTTGGTACATAGCCATTGTGAAACCAATAAGCTTCGTTGAGATATGCTCTAACTAATTTCTTCATCTGAACAATGATAAAAGAATATTATGTATCTGAATTCTATTTGAAAAATTATAGTTTTGGATAGGTTAATTGTGTGAAACTTACTTCGCCCTTTGGGTAGATGATGAGGTTGGATTTTCCTTCTTTGTCTAATTCCTTCTCCATTTCAGAATAAACATCCAATAGGGTCATGTAAAAATGTCTCAGGTACAATGGAACTTCATTTATGACATTAATATCCCATCTAATTAAGTGCATCAGTATAAAGAAATGTTGCAATAAGTTTGATCATATTTTCTTTTATTAATTAATTTAAAGAGAAAATACCCCTAATTTAATGAAATTAGGTATATATATACATACCTTTTTATTGCTTTTGTGAATGACAAAACTTCATCAAGAGTTCCATAGACATCAAAGATATCATCAATGATCGAGGTCATGGCAATAACCTTGGTCATCATTCTTCTTGCACTCGAATAGTGAGGCTCAAAGTACACTCCCAGTGTCCAAAAATAACACTCTACTAATCTGTCTCTAGCAAATGGCAAACTGCTCGCAAAATCTAATTCTTTCCACCATCTGAATATACATGAATTTCAATTAAACAATTAGTATCATACTCGTAAACAAGTATACGTAAGGGTCCAAAGATTGAGATTTAATTAATCAACTCACTTGGTAAGTTCACTAAGCTCCTTTTGGTGTTGTTTTTGAAGCATATTGAAGTCCAATTTTGCAAAATTGAGTAGTATTTTACTATGTGACTCATTTTCCTGGTAAAGAGGTATGAATAATCTAGCTTCCAATCTTGTCAATGTTTTATGAATCGGTTGCTTTAGAGCATTATGAACTTGTTTCTCCATTGGCAAACCACATGAGTGTGATGACAAAGATTGGAGGTGTGTTGTCGTAAATATCAATGCTTCCTCTAAAATGCCTTCTTCCCCATGAATCATGAAGTGAGATGCCTCATACAAACTCAATAATCCCTTAATATCACTTACAAGATCTTCATCAAATTCTCCTCCCAAGTTCTTGAATTGCTCAAACACATCTAGTTAGGTTGCAAAAATAATTTTAGATTTTGTCTTATAATAAGGATAATATTGTATAGAATAGAAAATCGTATGTATAATAATATATATAACTTACTACATGAAACGTAACACCCTTGTTGCCTTAGAAGTCTGAAAGAAAGCGCAACAATATAGAGATTCTTTCGATATTTAGTTATGAAATCATTATAAGTATCATGAAGACATTCCAACAATGTCTTTATCTCACACTCAAAGTGATAACTGATTCCTAAACGTTGAATAGTGTCAATCCAATCTAATTTGTCTGAACACACGTCTGACTTTCCAATAATAAGAAGTTGACTAATCTCTTCTTTGAGTCCTCTAAACTCTTCAATATTTTGATGGGCAATGTTTCCCTTCACAAATAAATACAATATTGAGTTCAAAATCAATATATATATATATATATATATATATATATATATATATTTTTGAGAAACTTGAATATAAATTTCACAGCTGACCTTGGTGTCAGTGAAGTATTTAAGAAAATAATCTCCCCAAATGCTTGGATGATAATTGGCAGAGCGACGAGGGAGTAATGATGCTGATACTGGAACACAATTCACCTCCATTATTTTTAGTGGATTATCTTTTCGTACAAACATCTAATTTATAGGACGAGGGTGTATTTCACTGTTGTTTATGAAAGAGAAAAAAAGTTTAAATGATTCAACATAATTCACTTCCATTTTCTAAAGCCAGAAAAGATAAAATGGAGTATTTGCTTATTAAATTCTTATGCTTTTTTGTATAACTCTATTCGGCTTTCTAAGTTACAGGAGTAAGATAGAATGTATCTGTGTTTGTGGACAGAAAATATTTTTACTTTTCAAAAGCTAGAACACCAAAAAAAAAAAATATAAACAGGAAAAAGATAAGGTTTAAAATCTGTTAGTTGGCTTTCTATTGAGTAATAATGTGTCGTGTCGTTTCAGATGTTTATGCAATCTCTATCAATATATATATATTTATTTATTTATATATATATATTATTTATTATATATATATTTATTTATTTATTTTATTTTCCTATTTTTTTATTTTCTTTGACATATATATATATAAATATATTTTTAATTAGGATATCAATCTAAGTATTGCATGTAAAGAGAATACTAGAGTTATCTAACATATAAAAATTTTACATGCTCCGGAAGTATGAAACTTTTTGGGAAAGTTTAAAAAAAGAAAATTGTGAGGACTTTAGTCCAAAGTAACTTAAAAGTTAAGTGGTGACAACCAAACAAATGGTATTAAAATCCAAAATTCAAAAGTTAAGTAATGAACTTGCATATGAAATGTATTGGGGAGACTACGGATATCATAGTAACCTTTCATTAAACAAAACATTCCATATATATTTCACACATTAACTATTATTTATTTAATTATTTACGAATAAAAAAATGTTTATTTAATTTTGAAAAATATGAGATGAATTATAATGTAAATATATATAAAAAATATGTAGTTTAATTGATAATAGGTTCATTTATAACTTAAGAGTGATGAATGAATTAAAGTTATGATACATAATAAAAATAATTAAAGCGGCATAAGTGACGTATTCTGAATTATTATAACATTAAATTAAATTTGATCGATACAAACTGAATTGACACTATCTTTGGCTATTACTTAGCATAGCTCGAATAAGTGGACATAAAACATCTTTCTTTTGTTTGTGAAAAAGTAGAGAAAAGAAAAAATGAAAAAAATATTAAAAATGTGCCCATAATTTCAAATGGTTTTGAAATGTTTTATCTGGTGATATATTTCCATTGGTTCAAAAAATATATATCTTCTAATTTGTCTGGGTGATGTGGCTTTTTACATGTTTCTGCAATTTATGTCCTCATATATATCTTCTAATTTATTTATTTCATATATATATTGTCATTATAATTTCTGGCATTGAGGAGCCAAAGTACTAAGCCCCACCTGTTCTATGTATGGTTCAAAATGAACGTGATAAGATTCCTATCTTTGCATTGTATAATATTATGTTTTAAGAAATTTTGTCTCGAGATAAGTTGTTGTCACCACATAAACTCTATTTTAAAATAATATAGAAATAATTTAGAGACAAATAAGTTATCCAACACATTTTAATGGTTTTAACTAAAAAATATTAAAAGTGCCAAGATAGATGAGAATTATTAAAAAGTTTTTAACTAAACCACAAGATAAGTTCACGATATAAATAATAGGGTAAATTATCCCAGATGCACCTCTTAAAAGTCAAAATCCAGCTTTTGCACCTCAAAGATTTTTTGTACACAGAATGTCCTTAACGTTTCAAAACGTCTCACTAGACGCACCTCTGTTAAGTCAAACCGTTAGTAACTCAATTTTGCCGTCAGTCAACATTTTTTTACTGTTGGACACTGTTACACGCAGAGGTATTTTTGTCCAACCAGCCCAATTTTTTTTTATTTCCCCAATGTTGTTTTACCCCTTCCATCCAAACAGCTTTAAAAGGAATAAAAATTTCTAGCCATTTGAGTCTCAAAAAAATTGGAACTTCTCAGCACCCCATTCTTCTTTTTTTCCAACGGCAAGAACAGTGCAGCAAATGATGGAAACAATGGAGAGGTTGATGGATCACGACGACCCTTTTGCCTATACTAGCAGCAGCGCCGCCGACAACGGTGGAGGAAGATGGTGGCCATCGCAGCAGTCTATGGAAGAGGAAAGGTACGACAACAGAGGAAGAGGAAGAGGAAGGAGGCCGTGGGAAATCAAGGAAAAAGAAGAAGAATACAAGATGAGATTTGACATGCCTGGAATGACTAAAAATGATGTCAAAGTTTGGATTGAAGACAAAATTTTGGTAGTGAAAGCTGAGAAAATTCCCAAAAATAATAGTAAAGAAGAAGAAGAAGAATGGGGTGCTGAGAGCTATGGAAGATACAGTAACAGAATTGGATGGAATTTTTTTGAGACTCAAATGGCTAGAAATTTTTATCCCTTTTAAAGTTGTTTGCATGGAAGGGGGAAAACGACGCTGGAGTGGGGGTAAAACAACATTGGGGAAATTTAAAAAAAAGAATAAAAAAAAAATATTTGGGCTGGTTGGACAAAAATACCCCTACCTGTAACATTGCCCAACAGTAAAAAAAAATGTTGACTGACGGCAAAATTGAGTCACTAACGGTTTGACTTAACAGATGTGCATCTTGTGGGACGTTTTGAAATGTTAAGGGCATTCTGTGTACAAAAAATCTTTGAGGTGCAAAAGTTGGATTTTGACCTTTAAGAGTTGCATCTGCGATAGTTTACCCTAAATAATAAGATATTCGCTAATTTCTCACCTATAGTATATATATATAATTTCTTACTAATTAGTATGAATTTTATCTGTAATATTAATGGGATAATTAATCTAAGCTTTGGTCCATATATGAGATTACATATTGTATTTCTCTCTCATTTTTTACACTTACTATCTAAAGGTTCTATTGACCTTGTTATGTGTTCTTGCCATTTTAGTTAGTTAATTCTTTCATTTAGAATAGAGTTCACCAATTAAAGTGTTTGTATTATAATCACTTGTAACATTTAATTTCATCAATAGAATACCCTAATAGAATACCCTCATGTAGTTTATGCGGGATCAATATTCAATTCTTTGTACTATAACTATTTGCTCATGGTGTATACTTGTACTTGATTAATTTTTTCACAACAGCGAAGTAGAATAACTAGAAAAGACGAGATTGGAAGAAATGAGAGCTAGGACAAATTCCTATTAAAAAGCAGAGAAAATTCCAATACAAATCTAAAACAAAATAGAAAAGAAAAAGATGTTTTTTGGTCTTGTAATATAATCCCAATGGGAGGAAGTCGAAGGGGGAAAAACGGGACTCCGACCCAGGCATTTGTAAAACAAGGTGGGAAATAATTCCCCCATGATGCAAGAGGCCACTAAGGTGAACGAAAGTGCTCAAAAGTCAATGTAGGCCAAAGAGTTCAAAGTGGACACCATGAGGAGCTAACTAGGCCCCAAATAGGCTCCACTTGAAAAACCCTTATCTCTAATACAGAGAGTCCCGAAATAGCCCCTAATCGTACCATTCATTATGTTAACCAAAAGAATCTACTTCAAACTAGGGTCTGAACGTCACCTCAATGGCACAATCACACTAGGCACTCTAAATCTCTCTCACACCTACAAGCTACTGAATCTCAAGGCAAAGATCTCATTTTTCCAAATCCTACATGCACTTCTTCTCTTTTTAAACACCATCACATTTCCTTTAATGGTGATTCCTCAGTTTCAACTCCGAATATTCTTCGTACTTCACTCTCAAATACTGAATACCTCACCGATTCAGATGAGTTGGTCCAAATGCCGCCAAAGGAACTGAGCTCACTACCAAGTCCCCTCCTCACCCCTACGACACAACTATCTTGAGAACGGCCTTCACGTAGTAGTAGTCCTACAACCTCTTAATTATACCCCATCATCCTTAATGGAATAGGGACTCATGGATTTAAACCTGATTTTTTCATTCCAAGTGAACCATGCACTATTATCCATAAACATCCAAGACCCTCATTTCATGAGTCCGATAGTTCAGAAGGCTCTTTCTATTTGCATGGACAACATTGCTCGGAATCAGTGGGTACTTCACAGTGTTCTGAGCCACCCTTTGACGAACCATTAGAATTTGGCTCCTCTCCCAAATTCAACAATGAATCAGAACAACTCACAACAGACTTCACCTATCAAACTTCCTCTCTCCCTAAACTTCATTCAGTCGAACAATGATCTTATAACCCCGTCATCACTAACACAAATGGTACCGACCGATATGTCAGCATATGTTCCATCCACGTTTATCTTCCAAGCTCAGACACTCTTAAGATATCCACCGGTGACTAGTCCTTAGATGCATACAGTAATACGAGGCCCTCCATCTCTAACAATAGACAACATGCTGATAACACTAAAATATTCAGGTATTTTGGTGACAATTTATGCTTAATTGTTGATTTAATTGTTAGTAAATAATCAATTTTAGTTAAATATTATTAATTATTTGTTTAAATTAATTTTAGGAAGTTTTTTGGGGCAAAAACGTGAGAAATTTAAAATTCAGGGACTCAATTGCAAAATTTGAAGATATTTTACGCGTCGCATCTTGACGCTCGTCAACACCTTATTTTTGGCGGCCGTCAAGACCTCATCATTGATTTTTTTTTGTAAATTTTCTAATTTATCCCTACGTTTTATATCTATAAATAGTAGAATTTCTCCACAGTTGTAACATGTGTAGAACCAAAATTCATAGAGAAAATTATAGGTTTTGTTTCATTGTATTCTTTGTACATTGAAACTTGTGAATACAAGATTTATTTTTCTTTCAATTGTCATTCTCTTCTTCTATTTCTCTTTGAATTTCTTTTCACAAACCAAGGAGAGAGTTTAGGGAGTTCTTCAAATAGAGAGATAAATTCAAACATCTTCTAAGAGTGAGAGAGTTCAAGGTCCACAAACCCAGGGGTTGCACTTTTTCATTCTTAGGATTGAGGTTGATATCAATATCATCCCTCCTAAAGATCAACAAATTGAAATGGTCCCAAACCGACAAGGACTTCAATTTTGTTGATTTCCCTTGGTGGAAGTGTGATGATGTATTGAAGAAAAGGTGGAGGAAGAACATATACAAGAGCTTGGAGATTCAAAAGAGTCCTAGTTTTACTTGTCCACATCTCTTACCTCTTTGATTTCCTATTGATCTTGTATGTATGTGTTTCAACAATAAATCCAATTTAGGATCTCATTTTGTTATACATTACTTTAGATATAATTGTTGAGAACTCTTTGATGTTTCATGGTTGAGTATTTCCATGCTAATCTATATCAATTGATCTTTGATTTTTGCATCTATGTGTTTAAAGGATTCCATCTTAATAGATGTGAACTTCCTTAGAACTTTTGATATAGGCTACCATATCCCTAGAGGGAAATTTGGTGAGCTCTAAGGGTAGAGGTCAAGTCAACCTCGGGTTGGATATCTATGCCTTAGATCTAAGTTTGGAGACACTCAATTCATGAGAGCTTATTATGCTAAGAATCTCTCAATAATTATGTGTTCTTGTGTAAATTCTTAAAGATCCTAAGATTGTTTTTCATCTATTGCTTTCTTTTATTGCTTTCCTTTTACTTGCTTTCTTTACTTGCTTTCTAGATTAGATCTCTTTCCTATCTCATTTGTGGAACCTAAACTTTAGTTTTCTCTAAGTCCATCATTAGTAGATGAATCCTAACTTCCTTGAGAAATGACTTATTAAATTTTTAAAACAAATGGTGTTTAATACTCCATTGATCAAAAACATCAATTTAATAAAAAAATAGAGGTTAGAGAAACAACCATTACATTTAGACGCATCAGTCCAACAATGAGGTTCCTCAAATAGATCGTCAACAAATTTTCAACCTTACGAACATTATCACAGCCCCTATCCTCTCCGAGGCCCAAAACAACTTAAGAATCCAGAATCTTCTTTCTTCTTACAATCTAGAGTTCACCGAAATAAGAAGCACAATATAAGATGCAGCTCATCTAGCAAACAACAACATGATGATTCTCTTTACTTGCCATCAAGATGTTTTCAAAATCTCAATGTTAATTAGGAACATATGTTATGTCGAAACTCAACCAATTCAAATACACCAAGTTAATCATTCCAACAACCCTTCATCAGATGTCGTCATCTCTGCTGTCTCACCTCCTTTTCGGAGGATCTCAATCACCTTCCCTCAATGATCATCATGTTATGGAATGTTAGGGGAGCGGGTAGCAAAGATTTTCTTCAATTATTTTTAGATCTCCCTATACAATACAAGCCAGACCTAGTTGTTCTTACTAAAACTAAAATTTTAGCTGAAAAATCCAATGAGATTATCCATAAAGTTTGTTATATAAATAAACTTTTTCTGAGGCTAAAGGTTTATCAAGAGGTATTTATCTCCTTTGGAGTAATGAGTTTGACCTTGAAATTGTAGGAAAAACAAGACAAAGATTCACGTTCATGTCAAGATATTTTATGCAGAGAATAGATTGCGTGAAGTTGCAACATTGTTTCATAGATGTGAACAAAGTGGCAGACACTCTAGCAGACATGGGGCGAACTACCACCACAATGCAAACACAGATGTTATTTATTCCAATACCATTGCTAGCAAGACTACTAAATTTTGACAATGGACTAGGAACGGAAATGCGAATTGTCAAGACTGGATGGGCTAAGCAGCAGGCTTCATTGTTTTACAGTTATGGTTCTTTGAGTCTTTTATTTTGGGTCTTTTTTGGGTCTACTGTATTTCCCATTGACAAGAGCTATACTTACTAGTATAACTCTCGTTGTACTCGTCAATTAAGGTATCGTTTTATGATTAAATGAATTAAGAGAATTGATTGTCACTGTAAAAGTATTAAAGAGTAGGGCAGAGTACTCATCATTGACTTAGTATAAGATTTTGTATTTATATATCATTTTATCCCAAGGAAGAAAGGTTGAATTAAAACAATTGATAAACCATGAACATTCAAGACATAGGTTCCAAGCACAAGATAAGAGAGGTTAAATCTAATTAGATCTAATCTAAGAAAGGAATAAAAACAAGTAAAGGAAGGATAGGATCTTAGTTAAGTACACATGAATGTGAGAGGTTCTACATACATTATTCTAGAACTTACATGCTTAGATCCAAGGGTCAACATGATCAACTATGTTAGTTCTCACATGTCTACCTCAAACACTACCATATAGCTATGTATGATGGTATATGGATAGCCTATACTACATCTCCATGAAACTGACATCCATAAGATGGAATCTCATAAGACATAATTCAAGAAACAATGAAAACATAGTATAGATCACACTTGAACAATCAAATAAATAACATATTATTATTCCCATACACAATCCTAGAAGAAATGTAGAAAATAGAGATTATATATATATATATGTATATATATATATATATATGGGAATTGTGCTAAAATTATCCATACAAAATACTTGAAAAATAAAAGAGAAAGAAGATGTACAACAATTAAGCAAGGACTTCTTCAATCTTTCAAGATCTTGGAGGTGTAGATATAAATCTTCAACAATCTTCCTTATGGTTGAGGTAACTTCACTATATCAACTACTTGGAGGATAAGTGATATAAGTATCAATATCACACCAAGATTGTAAATACAAGAACTTCTTGGTTTAGACAATCCTCACACTCACAAAACTCAAAGCAATATGATAATCACTCTCACAACGACAACAATCCCTCAAGAACTCTTTCTTGGTTTAGACAATAAATCAAGAAGAAAAGAAGAGTATATGAAAGCAATTTAAAAGCACAAAAACTGTATTGAAGATTCTGAAAAGTGCTATACGTACTCTCGTATAGCTCTCGCTTTACTCTTCAATTAAGGTATCGTTAATAATTAAATGGATTATGAAAATTGATTGTCACTTTAAAATAATAAAGAGTAGGGCAAAGTACCCATCATTGAGTGAGTATAAGATTTTATATTTATATATCATTATATCCCAAGGAAGAAAGGTTGAACTAAAACAATTGATTAACTATGATCATTAAAGACATAGGTTCTAAGCACAATATAAGAGAGGTTGAAATGTAACTAAATCTAATCTATGAAGCGTTAAAAATAAGTAAGAAGGCATAGGATCTTAGTTAAACACACATGAATATGAGAGGTTCTACATACCGGATTCTAATTATTTGAGAACTCACATGCTTAGAACCAAGCATCAAAATGATCAACTTATGTGTTATTCTTACATGTCAACCTCAAACCCTACCATATAGCTATGCATAAACGTATATGGATTAGCCTATACTACAACTCTATGAAACTCACATCCATAAGATGGAATCTCATATGACATAATGCAAGAAACAAGGAAAACATAGCATAGATCACACATGAACAATCAAATAAATGACATATTATTATTCCCATACTCAATCCTAAATAAATGTAGAATATAGACATCCTATATTTGGGAATTGTGCTAAAATTATCCATTCAAAATAATTGAAAAATAAAAAAGGAAGAAGATGTACAACAATTAAGCAAGGACTTCTTCAATCATCGAAGGTCTTATAGATATAGATACAAATCTTCACAAGAAACATCAACTTAGTGAAGCTCCTTATGGTTGAGGCAACCTCACTTTATCAACTATTTGGAGGATAAGTGATATATGAATCAATGTCAATCCAAGATTATGAGTATAAGAACTTCTTGGTTTAGACAATTCTCACATTCACAACATTCAAAGTAATATGATAATCATTCTCACAACAACAACAATCCCTCAAGAACTCCTTGGTTTAGACAAGAACTCAAGAAGAAAAGAAGAGTATATGAAGGCACAAAACTATATTAAAGATTCAAAGTGATAGAATTTCACTAGCCTTAAACAATTCCTCACTTTACATGTGGAAATTTCCACTATTTATAGATGAATTACATGGGGCAAAATAGGAATTTTGTAAATAAAAAATTTGATGAATAGTGCTTGACAGGCGTTAAGGCGCGACATGTAAAATACCTTCACATTTTGTAATTGAGTCCCTGAACATGTAATTTATTGCAAATTTGTCCTAAAAACATCCTGAAACCACTTAATTCATAGAATTAGTCAAATCAAGTGAAAAGTAATTAATATCCTTTAAATTGTCAAGGAAACAAAGTTACTAAAATATTTGAATATTTTAACGTTATCACCCATCCTATGGATTGCCTCTAATTTTTACTTGTTTTTGGCTTTGTTTTCTATTTGCTTTTGTCGTTTGTACCTAAGCGAGCTTACTAAAAACTCATAACTTCTTCTATGAGTTGATAATCCATCCATTATCCACCAAAAAAAAACTTCTCTGCAAGCAATGTCTTCGTCAGTATATCAGAGCCATTATCATTAGTGTACATCTTGTCAAGTGTCAACAATGAGGAATCTAATACATCACGAATCCAATCGTACCTCACATTTATATGCTTTGTTTGATTATGGAGGGTGTAATTCTGACACAAATGAATTGCATTTTGACAATCACAATAAAGATTATATACACTTGTTTGATACCCAACTCCTGTAGAAAATCTTTAAACCCAATAATCTCCTTATGTGCTTTAGTAATTCCAATGTATTCTTCCTCCGTACTTGAAAGAGCAATACAGTTTTAGAGTTTACTCCATCATGAGACTCCCCCTTCCAAAAATCATCAAGTAACCAAATGTAGACTTTCTCTTGTCAAGATCTCCTCTCATGCTAGAATCTTTATATCCATCAAGTATAGTTTTTCAATTTCCAAAGCATAAACTGAACTTGGAAGTACTTCTCAAATATATTAATATCCACTTGACAACATTCCAATGTGCTTTTACAGGATTAGAATGATACCTACTAACAATCCCTACTACAGGAGCTATATATGGCCTTATGCAAACCATTGCATACATTAGACCATAAACAACTGAGGCATAAAGAACACTCTTCATCTCCGCTTTGTCTTTCTCACATGGTCGACCTACTTAATGTTCAACTTGAAGTCACCAACAAGTGGAGTTAAAACTTCCTTAGCTTTGCTCATGTTGAATCTGTGAAGAACTTTCTCAGTATACTTCTTTTGAGATAACCAAAGCTTTCCATTTTCAAGTCACCAACAAGTGGAGTTAAAACTTCCTTCGCTTTGCTCATGTTGAATCTGTGAAGAACTTTCTCAGTGTACTTCTATTGAGATAACCAAAGCTTTCCATTTTGTTTATCCCAAGTGATCTTGATTCCAAGAATATGTTTGACAAGTTCGAAATCTTTCTTAACAAATGATTTGCTTAACTCATTTTTTAATTTATACAATCTTTATGGAATCACCACCAACAATCAACATATTATCCACATAAAGTATAAGAATAATAAAGTCACCTTTAAAAGACATCTTCACATAAACACATTGATCAACTGTAGTTCTGTGATACTCTCTGTGATACTCCGTCTCATATAGATAAGTGAAGTAAGTGTGTAATAATATATAAGAATAAGCCTAGGTAATCATAGTCAACTCATGGTATCTCTTTTGGTATAGTGAGGAGAATACCAAGTAGTCGATTGTGGGCCCTAACAGGCCCATAGATGTGGCAGGGGCCCAAGTGTTCCTGGTCATGACAATTTGTATCAGAGCAAATTACTAGTGTGAATTATGGGAACTAAGTGCTACACCCAAGGATGGGAGCCACCTCTAGAATCTCAGACATCCACTGGTTGATCTTGGGCCGAGACCTATTATGTTCGAGCGGGCCCTAGCGAGGATGCTAGGCCTTAAGGGTTAGAGTGAATGTGATACATTGTCCCACATCGATAAGTGAAGTAAGTATATAATGGTATATAAGAATAGGATTGGGTACTCATAATCAACATTGGTATACCTTTTAGTATAGTCATGACAATATTAAGTAGTTGATTCTGGGTCCTACCAGACCCATAGTTGTTGTACGGGCCCGAGGGTCCGGGTCCTAACACTCTCGAGCTATCATAAATAATTCAAAATTTTTGTACCACTACCTTGCTTCCTTTTTGCTCCATATATATATCTCTTCTTCCACATTACCATGTAGGATGACTGCAAATTAAATTACTCAACCTCTAAATTACTATTCCAAGAACAATAGGGATTGATGAAATCTATTGGAGGGAAGATTTCCTGAAAATCAATACCTTTTTTTAAATTGAAACCATTCACGACTAAATTTGCTTTATACTTTGGCTGTAAATTTCTCTCTTGATTTTTCAATATGAAAACCCGTTTGTTCTTTAAAGCTCTCTTACCTTTAGATAACTTCACCAAATTATAAAAATGATTTTCCTACAAAGGAACCGTCTCATCTACTTCTCCTATAACTATGATTTTCCTACAAATTAGAGATCCCATGTTCATTCCTCTACCAACGACAAGTTGAAATCTGTCGTTGGCTCTATATTTGAAATTAGAGATCCCATTGTGGCTCCGGGAGTTCACCCCTATATAATGCATACACCTCTACACTACTTTAGCATAGATTCTCTCGTTCTATGTCTCAATCTCATGTTCGAGATATCTAGCACTGACAAATTCTATTGCATCTTCAACCTCGCCATGTTTAAGATAAATTTAAAGAAAATAAATCTTTTCCAAATACAATTTTGTCTAAATGTACTAACTGAGTAACGGGTCGGGTTTGAAGTCCTTTACTCAGTGACTATTGGGTCGGGTCTGAAATGCTTTATTCAGTGACTAACAGGTCTACTCTAAACCCCTTAACAAGTCAGGTTTGAAGTCCCTTACACAGTGACTAACGGGTCGGGTCCAAAGTCCTTTTACTCAGTGAGTAACAGACCGAGTTTGAAATGCTTTATTGAGTGACTAACGGGCCCACTCTGAACCCCTTAACAGGTCGGGTTTGAAAGCCCTTTACTCAGTGACTAACGGGTCGGGTCTAAAGTCCTTTACTCAGTGACTAACAGTCGACTCTGAACCCCTTTACTCAAATATTTAAAATAATCTTTTATATTATATAATTATTGTAGACAAAATTAATCAAAATTAATCTTTATTTTTAATTCTTCTATTAAAATTAATATAATATTTTGTATCGTATTTTAATATAGTTTAAGTTTATAAGAATTAGATGTTAAAATTTTGATATTTTTTTTTAAAAAAATAGATTTATAGGCTTATTTATTTTATATTTGAATTGAAATTTTTCTTGATATAATATTTACTATCAGTTTTTGTGTTTTATAGATTTCGTGATTTTTAAAGTTAATAAAAACAAAAGTGTATTTTTTTTTAAAAAAAATTTATTTACTTATTATTTTAATTTATTTAATAGATATAATTTTACTTATGACATTTATATTTCAATATTTATTATGATTGTGTTTAAAATCTTTTTAGAAGGTAAAATAAAAATATATATATTTCATATTTTTAAAAAAAATATCTACATGACTATCGTCTCTATCATGTCTCAAATTCATTATATCTCATCATAACTGATGGTGCTTACCATTAGAGCAACGCCTTTTTAAGAAATTCTAAATTCAATTTTTATAGAATTCTTAAGTTTCGTTAAAAAATCTCCGAGAAAACTAGATTCTTTTTATCCCTGAGAATATTATTATTTTTAAAAATTTAAGATTTTACTTTAAGAACATTTTTAAAAAAAGATTTACCAGTTCACATTTTACTAAATATATGATTAGTATCAGCTTATAACATTATATTCGTCCTCGACGTCATACATCACATGATTAGTATCAGCTTACAACATTATATTCATCCTCGATATCACACAACACATTATATTCGGTCATCGACATAAGTCTTTTGCATCTTCAACCTCATGTTTAAGATGAATTTTTAAAAAACAAATCTTTTAAAGATACATGGTTTTTTGTCTATCATAGTATGGTTTCTAAACAATTAATGCGTTCTGAAAGAGATTCTTATGGTTTGTAAAACTTTATAGTTATATGATTTGAAAACCTCGTACAATTTTATTTGTCCTTTTATATGTGTGGTGAAAAATAAATACACATTTCAGCTGACCTTTGGTTATTTAAGAAAATAATCTCTTCAAATGGTTTGGAGTTATTTATTATTCATTTCATTGTCTTATGTACAAGAAAAAAGGTTTAAAATGTGGGCCAATATATGTATGGTTGAGAATGCAAGTCCCCACCGTTCCATTATTTCCTCTATTTCCTTTCCCTTTCCCCATGCGATATTTTTCAAGTGAGCAAAATTCACTACAACAAGAACAAATAAAATATAAATAATTATTCTAATTTACTACAAAAACAAATTCACATATAATTTAAATAATAATAATTGTTACTGTTGTACACACAGTGATTGATATAGTATTGAAGAGGTAATTATGGGGTGTAAATACCTCTATACAATTCATTAAAAAATTCAGTGTTGGATAGTATTTGGTATAATGAAAAAAGTTAAGGGACTATTTTATATATTTATATATATATATAATTAGATAAAATATGACATAAAGTTAAAAGTCGTGTTTTTTTAAGAAGGATCTATGGGTATTTTTCTTTTCCAACAAAACTCTCTCTTTTAATGCTTAAAGACTTAATCATTGAAAATTTAATAAATCCTTACATCCTCCAAAGAAGAATTAAAATATTACAAATTTAACAAGAAAAAATAATTGATGGTTGATTATTTTATTAGGATTATTGTGTGTTAATCACTTTTGCATGTCAGTTTAATTGAATTATTAATATCTCTTAATGAAAATAGTCATGGGAATATTAATAGAACAAAAATAAAATAAATTTGAAAAAAATTAAATTACGAACAAGTCTTCTTATGTTACAGGATGAATGAGTACAGAAGTAATAATATCTTTAAACTTGGTTGTGGAATGTGTATAAGAATCTCCATCTTCATAGAATAGATTTATAACCTTAGCAAGATTCACAACTCGTTCAAGAAGTACCATTGGAACAGCCGTGGGACTCATCAAGCATTCCTTATTTATATCTTTCCATGCATTGTTTACTTGTTTCATAAGTTCATTCACTGCTTCTTTCTTTGATGCACCATTCTGATTCATATAGAACTCCACAGCTTATGCCACATCTCCCCTTTCTTGTTCTTTCTGTGTACATCCAAAGTATTATCAAAGTAAGTTAATGAAGATATAAAGTTAGGCGGGACTTGGCATAAAAAGAAAGTGCATTGTCAATGCTACTCAAGGTCGTTCGTTTGATTCTTGATGTGGGCACAATTTCAAGGGGTTAGATTCTACTGACACAATTCTAATCAAATCTTGATTAGTCAGAGTCATGATGGCTCTGGATATTAGATGGTTTAAAAAAAAAAGAAAAACAAAGAAGAAGAAGAAGATATGAAGCTAAGGAAAGATGAAGTTTACCTCATGGCCTGCCATGTCGTCCATCAATCTAGCAATTAATGCGGAAGCTCTAACCATTAATGGTTCATTCACTGCCCATTCAAATACTTGTTTATTAATTAGATTTCCGGGCATGCCAGCGAAGGAAGTTGTGGATACCATCATGTATCCACTGGAGACAAGGGCAACCTTCATGTACTGTTCCATTGTTGGTACATAGCCATTGTGAAACCAATAAGCTTCATTGAGATATGCTCTAACTAATTTCTTCATCTGAACAATGATAAAAGAATATTATGTATCTGAATTTTATTTGAAAAATTATAGTTTTGGATAGGTTAATTGTGTGAAACTTACTTCGCCCTTTGGGTAGATGATGAGGTTGGATTTTCCTTCTTTGTCTATTTCCTTCTGCATTTCAGAATAAACATCCAATAGGGTCATGTAAAAATGTCTCAGGTACAATGGAACTTCATTTATGACATTAATATCCCATCTAATTAAGTGCATCAGTATAAAGAAATGTTGCAATATGTTTGATCATATTTTCTTTTATTAATTAATTTAAAGAGAAAATACCCCTAATTTAATGAAATTAGGTATATATATACATACCTTTTTATTGCTTTTGTGAATGACAAAACTTCATCAAGAGTTCCATAGACATCAAAGATATCATCAATGATCGAGGTCATGGCAATAACCTTGGTCATCATTCTTCTTGCACTCGAATAGTGAGGCTCAAAGTACACTCCCAATGTCCAAAAATAACACTCTACTAATCTGTCTCTAGCAAATGGCAAACTGCTCGCAAAATCTAATTCTTTCCACCATCTGAATATACATGAATTTCAATTAAACAATTAGTATCATACTCGTAAACAAGTATACGTAAGCGTCCAAATATTGAGATTTAATTAATCAACTCACTTGGTAAGTTCACTAAGCTCCTTTTGGTGTTGTTTTTGAAGCATATTGAAGTCCAATTTTGCAAAATTGAGTAGTATTTTACTATGTGACTCATTTTCCTGGTAAAGAGGTATGAATAATCTAGCTCCCAATCTTGTCAATGTTTTATGAATCGGTTGCTTTAGAGCATTATGAACTTGTTTCTCCATTGGCACACCACATGAGTGTGATGACAAAGATTGGAGGTGTGTTGTCGTAAATATCAATGCTTCCTCTAAAATGCCTTCTTCCCCATGAATCATGAAGTGAGATGCCTCATACAAACTCAATAATCCCTTAATATCACTTACAAGATCTTCATCAAATTCTCCTCCCAAGTTCATGAATTGCTCAAACACATCTAGTTAGGTTGAAAAAATAATTTTAGATTTTGTCTTATAATAAGGATAATATTGTACAGAATAGAAAATCGTATGTATAATAATATATATAACTTACTACATGAAACGTAACACCCTTGTTGCCTTAGAAGTCTGAAAGAAAGCGCAACAATATAGAGATTCTTTCGATATTTAGTTATGAAATCATTATAAGTATCATGAAGACATTCCAACAATGTCTTTATCTCACACTCAAAGTGATAACCGATTCCTAAACGTTGAATAGTGTCAATCCAATCAAATTTTTCTGAACACATGTCTGACTTTCCAATAATAAGAAGTTAACTAATCTCTTCTTTGAGTCCTCTAAACTCTTCAATATTTTGATGGGCAATGTTTCCCTTCACAAATAAATACTATATTGAGTTCAAAAGCAATATATATATATATATATATATATATATTATATATATATATATATATGTAGGTATATTTGAGAAACTTGAATATAAATTTCACAGCTGACCTTGGTGTCAGTGAAGTATTTAAGAAAATAATCTCCCCAAATGCTTGGATGATAATTGGCAGAGCGACGAGGGAGTAATGATGCTAATACTGGAACACAATTCACCTCCATTTTTTTTAGTGGATTATCTTTTCGTACAAACATCTAATTTATAGGACGAGGGAGTATTTCACTGTTGTTTATGAAAGAGAAAAAAAGTTTAAATGATTCAACATAATTCACTTCCATTTTCTAAAGCCAGAAAAGATAAAATGGAGTATTTGCTTATTAAATTCTTATGCTTTTTTGTATAACTCTATGCGGCTTTCTAAGTTACAGGAGTAAGATAGAATGTATCTGTGTTTGTGGACAGAAAACATTTTTACTTTTCAAAAGCTAGAACACCAAAAAAAAATAAAAAAATTAACAGGAAAAAGATAAGGTTTAACATCTGTTAGTTGGCTTTCTATTGTGTAATAAGGTGTCGTTTCAGATGTTTATGCAATCTCTATCAATATATATATATATATTTATTTATATATATATATATATTTATTTATTTTATTTTCCTATTTTTAATTTTCTTTGACATATATATAAATATATTTTTAATTAGGATATCAATCTAAGTATTGCATGTGAAGAGAATACTAGAGTTGTCTAACATATAAAAATTTTACGTGCTCCAGAAGTATGAGACTTTCTGGGAAAGTTTAAAAAAACAAAATTGTGAGGACTTTAGTCCAAAGTGCACAATATGATATGAACAATATGATAGTAACTTAAAAGTTAAGTGGTGACAACCAAACAAGTGGTATTAGAATCCAAAATTCAAAAGTTGAGTAATGAACTTGCATATGAAATGTATTGGGGAGACTACGGATATCATAGTAACCTTTCATTAAACAAAACATTCCATATATATTTCACACATTAACTATTATTTATTTAATTATTTACGAATAAAAAAAATGTTTATTTAATTTTGAAAAATATGAGATAAATTATAATGTAAATATATGTAAAAAATATGTAGATTAATTGATAATAGGTTCATTTATAACTTAAAGAGTCATGAATTGAAGTTATGATACATAATAAAAATAATAGAAGTGGCATAAGTTACGTTATCAATCTTGTATTCTGAATTATTATAACATTAAATTAAATTTGATGGATACAAACTGAATTGACACTATCTTTGGCTATTTGGCTTTTTACATGTTTCTGCAATTTATGTCCTCATATATATCTTCTAATTTATTTATTTCATATATATATTGTCATTATAATTTGTGGCATTGAGCAGCCAAAGTACTAAGCCCCCACCTGTTCTATGTATGGTTCAAAATGAAAGTGATAAGATTCCTATCTTTGCACTGTATAATATTATGTTTTAAGAAATTTTGTCTCGAGATAAGTTGTTGTCACCACATAAACACTATTTTAAAATAATATAGAGATAATTTAGAGATAAATAAGTTATCCTACACATTTTAATCGTTTTAACTAAAAAATATTAAAAGTGCCAAGATACATGAGAATTATTAAAAAGTTCTTAACTAAACCACAAGACAAGAAGAAGAACTAATAAAAGATTCATTGTGAATTCATGATTTACTTACTTATAATTTGAATAGAAAATTAATTTGGATATTTGACTATATGAATGAAATATAAAAGGAAATTTGAACATAGTAACTTAAGGTTAAAAGTTAACTTTATAATTATATTAAATATATGTATATATATATATATTTCATTCTTTCTCATGCAAAGCTTGGATTATAAAATAATAATTAAAACATAGATAAAAAAGTACAACTAGTAAAAGACTAAGCACTAAAGGTTCAAAATTAGCCATGCACAAACATAGATTTTCCAACATAAGAAGCATGATGAGGAGAATCTTAGAAGCAAAAAAAAAGGGAATCTTAGAAGTTGAGAAAGATTGATTAGCCCCACATTGTTTTGAATTGAAATTATCGTTAGTTTGCCGTTAGAACTATTATAAAAGTTTTATGATAAGAATGCACAAAGACGCTACCAAAAGTATAAGAGGAGAGTCATTAGAGAAATGAAGAAAGGAGTGATAACTCAAGCATTGGTATAGCATTGCATTTGTGGGAATGGGAAGGTGGAGAAACCACTATTTATACCCACACCCAAGCTCTGGTAATACATAGTTTTCAAATGGGAAAAACAAACCTAGGGTTTTTTTTCTTCTTCTTTTTCCCCTACTTTAATAGCAATGTTTTTTTATTTTCTACTCATTCTCATTTAATTTATCGTTTAAAAAAGGCTAAACAACATAATTGTACTTTACAAGATAATATTAAAAAAAAAAAGAACAAAAATATCCCTTCAAAACAGACGGAAAATGAAATTCGAATGAGGTTCAAATCAAGCGATTTTTTTTTGTTAGAATGTAAAAGCTAAAATTCAAAATTGTATATCAGTGCAAGTTCACCATATAAATAGTAAGATATTCGTTAATTTCTCACATATAGTATATATATATAATTTCTTACTAATTAGTATAAATTTTATTTGTAATATTAATGGGATAATTAATCTAAGCTTTGGTCGATATATGAGATTACATATTGTATTTCTCTCTCATTTTTTACTCTTACAATCTAAAGGTTCTATTGACCTTGTTACACTATTAGAAAAATCAATTTTAGCGACAGATATTTGCGACAACCTCATAGCCATTGCTAATAGCGACAGAATTTGTGGCCGCCTACTAAGCCGTCGCAAATTGCAACCGAATTTGTAACTGCCTACTAAGCCGTCGCAAATTGCAACTGAATTTGCGACCGCTTACTAAGCTGTCGCAAATTGCAACTGCCTACTAAGCCGTTCGCAAATTGCAACAGAATTTGCGACTGCCAACTAAGCCGTCGCAAATTGCAACCGAAATTTGTGACCGCCTACTAAGCTGTCGCAAATTACAAACCGACTACTAAACCGTAGCAAATTACAACGGAAATCTGCAATTTCCTACTAAGTTGTCGCAAATTGCAACCGAATTTGTGACCGCCTACTAAGTCGTCGCAAATTGTAACAGAATTTGCGACCGCCTACTAAGCTGTCGCGAATTGCAACATAATTGGCAACAACTTTCTAATGGTTGCCATTTTCGGGATTTTGTGACGGATCTCTGAGTCGTTATAATTAGCGACACCCATTTGCGACGACTTTGTGAGTCATTGTAATTAGCGACAAACGTTTGAGCTGTCACTATTTGTAACGTAATTTGTGACAGCCATATGAGTCGTTCCAATTAGCAACACACATTTGTAACGGCCATATGAGTCGTTGCAATTAGCGACAAATAGTTGTGACGCATTTCTAAGTCGTCACAATTAGTGACAAATATTTGTGACAACCTTTTCTATTATAATCATTTACAACAAAATTTGCAATGGTCTTCTAAGTCGTCACAATCTACAATGGATATTTGTGATGACCTTATGAGGTGACGCACATTAGTGACGACCATCTAAGTCCTCACAATTATTGACGCACATCTACAACGACACTCTAAGTTATTGCAATTTGCTATAAAAATTTGAGACCGTCTTCTTAATCATCGCAATTGTCAACAAATATTTGAAACATTTTTCTGACCATTGCTAATAGGGACAAACATATCCGACAACCTTCTGAATTGTTGCAGTTAGTGACGCCCGATTGTAATTAGTGTTATTGGAATGCAATAAGATCATGAATAACTAATATTTGATTAAAAATAAAAAAAAAAAAAATTATTTAAGAATAATAATTAAACATTAAACTACACTCAACTATGATTAATAAAAAAATTATATTAACATCTTCATTATTTGAGTTATACAATAAATATTGTCTATAATATATACATATAAAAAGAAAAAATAAAAATAATTATAATAAATTCTTAATTTTTTGAATTATTATTATTATTTGCTACATTAATTTGTGATATTTTAGTTCTTATATTATAATATCTATATATATATTATATTATTAAATATAATATTATAAGATATAATATTATATATATAATATAAGATATTATTATATAAAAGTTTTATTTTAACTTAAAAAAATTGTAAAAACTTTTTAAAAATATATATAATATTATATATGTGTAATATAACATATTTATTACTATTAAAACAACAAGAAAATTATTTTAAAAAAAAACAACAAATTTTTTTTTATCTTTATATATATAATCACATATTATCTATATTATTATTTTTATAAAAAAAATTTTTATTTAATTTGAATAAAAAATATATGAGTAGGCTTTTGTCTGGGTGATGTGCCTTTTCACATGTTTCTGCAATTTATGTCCTCATATATATCTTCTAATTTATTCATTTCATATATATATTGTCATTATAATTTCTGGCATTGAGGAGCCAAAGTACTAAGCCCCCACCTGTTCTATGTGTGGTTCAAAATGAAAGTGATAAGATTCCTATCTTTGCATTGTATAATATTATGTTTTAAGAAATTTTGTCTCGAGATAAGTTGTTGTCATCACATAAACTCTATTTTAAAATAATATAGAGATAATTTAGAGACAAATAAGTTATCCAACACATTTTAATCGTTTTAACTAAAAAATATTAAAAGTGCCAAGATACATGAGAATTATTAAAAAGTTCTTAACTAAACCACAAGACAAGTTCACGATATAAATAATAAGATATTCGCTAATTTCTCACCTATAATATATATATATAATTTCTTACTAATTAGTATAAATTTATCTGTAATATTAATGAGATAATTAATCTAAGCTTTGGTCCATATATGAGATTACATATTGTATTTCTCTCTCATTTTTTACTCTTACTATCTAAAGGTTCTATTGACCTTGTTATAATGTGTTCTTGCCTTTTTAGTTAGTTAATTCTTTCATTTAGAATAGAGTTCACCAATTAAAGTGTTTGTATTATAATCACTTGTAACATTTAATTTCATCAATAGAATACCGTAATAGAATACCCTCATGTAGTTTCTGCGGGATCAATATTCAATTCTTTGTACTATAACTATTTGCTCATGGTGTATACTTGTACTTGATTAATTTTTTCACAACAGCGAAGTAGAATAACTAGAAAAGACGAGATTGGAAGAAATGAGAGCTAGGACAAATTCCTATTAAAAAGCAGAGAAAATTCCAATAAAAATCTAAAAAAATATAGAAAAGAAAAAGATGTTTTTTGGTCTTGTAATATAATCCCAATGGGAGGAAGTCGAAGGGGGAAAAACGGGACTCCGACCCAAGCATTTGTAAAACAAGGTGGGAAATAATTCCCCCATGATGCAAGAGGCCACTAAGGTGAACGAAAGTGCTCAAAAGTCAATGTAGGCCAAAAGAGTCCAAAGTGGAAACCATGAGGAGCTAACTAGGCCCCAAATAGGCTCCACCTGAAAAACCCTTATCTCTAATACAGAGAGTCCCGAAATAGCCCCTAATCGTACCACTCATTATGTTAACCAAAATAATCTACTTCAAACTAGGGTCTCAACGTCACCTCAATGGCACAATCACACTAGGCACTCTAAATCTCTCTCACACCTACAAGCTACTGAATCTCAAGGCAAAGATCTCATTTTTCCAAATCCTACATGCACTTCTTCTCCTGTTAAACACCATCACATTTCCTTTAATGGTGATTCCTCAGTTTCAACTCCGAACATTCTTTGTACTTCACTCTCAAATACTGAATACCTCACCGATTCAGATGAGTTGGTTCAAATGCCGCCAAAGGAACTGAGCTCACTACCAAGTCCCCTCCTCACCCCTACGACACAACAATCATCACAACAATCCCTCTTGTCCAAACAATCAAAACTATCTTGAGAACGACCTTCACGTAGTAATAGTCCTGCAACCTCTTAATTATACCCCATCATCCTTAATGGAATAGGGACTCATGGATTTAAACCTGATTTTTTCATTCCAAGTGAACCATGCACTATTATCCATAAACATCCAAGACCCCTCATTTCATGAGTCCGATAGTTCAGAAGGCTCTTTCTATTTGCATGGACAACATTGCTCGGAATCAGTGGGTACTTCACAGTGTTCTGAGCCACCCTTTGACGAACCATTAGAATTTGGCTCCTCTCCCAAATTCAACAATGAATCTGAACAACTCACAACAAACTTCACCTATCAAACTTCCTCTCTCCCTAAACTTCATTCAGTCGAACAATGCTCTGATAACCCCGTCATCACTAACACAAACGGTACCGACCGATGTGTCAGCATAAGTTCCATCCACGTTTATCTTCCAAGCTCAGACACTCTTAAGATATCCACCGGTGACTAGTCCTTAGATGCATACAGTAATACTAGGCCCTCCATCTCTAACAATAGACAACATGCTGATAACACTAAAATATTCAGGTATTTTGGTGACAATTTATGCTTAATTGTTGGTTTAATTGTTAGTAAATAATCAATTTTATTTCAATATTATTAATTCTTTGTTTAAATTGATTTTAGGAAGGTTTTTGGGGCAAAAACGTGAGAAATTTCAAATTCAGGGACTAAATTGTAAAATTTGAAGATATTTTACGCATCGCGTCTTGACGCTCGTCAAGACTCATCATTGATTTTTTTTTATTTGTAAATTTTTTAATTTATCCCTACGTTTTATATCTATAAATAGTAGAATTTCTCCACAGTTGTAACATGTGTAGAACCAAAATTCATAGAGAAAATTATAGGTTTTGTTTCATTGTATTCTTTGTACATTGAAACTTGTGAATACAAGATTTATTTTGCTTTCAATTGTCATTCTCTTCTTCTATTTCTCTTTGAATTTCTTTTCACAAACCAAGGAGAGAGTTTAGGGAGTTCTTCAAATAGAGAGATAAATTCAAACTTCTTCTAAGAGTGAGAGAGTTCAAGGTCCACAAACCAAGGGGTTGCACATTTTCATTCTTAGGATTGAGGTTGATATCAATATCATCCCTCCTCCTAAAGATCAACAAATTGAAATGGTCCCAAACCCACAAGGAATTCAATTTTGTTGATTTCCCTTGGTGGAAGTGTGATGATGTATTGAAGAAAAGGTGGAGGAAGAACATATACAAGAGCTTGGAGATTCAAAAGAGTCCTAGTTTTACTTGTACACATCTCTTACCTCTTTGATTTCCTATTGATCTTGTATGTATGTGTTCCAACAATAATTCCAATTTAGGATCTCATTTTGTTCTACATTACTTTAGATATAATTGGTGAGAACTCTTTGATGTTTCATGGTTGAGTATTTCCATGCTAATCTATATCAATCGATCTTTGATTTTTGCATCTATGTGTTTAAAGGATTCCATCTTAATAGATGTGAACTTCCTTAGAACTTTTGATATAGGCTACCATATCCCTAGAGGGAAATTTGGTGAGCTCTAAGGGTAGAGGTCAAGTCAACCTCGGGTTGGATATCTATGCCTTAGACCTATGTTTGGAGACTCTCAATTCATGAGAGCTTATTATGCTAAGAATCTCTCAATAATTATGTGTGCTTGTGTAAATTCTTAAAGATCCTAAGATTGTTTTTCATCTATTGCTTTCTTTTATTGCTTTCCTTTTACTTGCTTTCTTTACTTGCTTTCTAGATTAGATCTCTTTCCTATCTCATTTGTGGAACCTAAACTTTAGTTTTCTCTAAGTCCATCATTAGTAGATGAATCCTAACTTCCTTGAGAAATGACTTATTAAATTTTTAAAACAAATGGTGTTTAATACTCCATTGATCGAAAGCCTCAATTTAATATAAAAATATAGGTTAGAGAAACAACCATTACATTTAGACGCATCAGTCCAACAATCAGGTTCCTCAAATAGATCGTCAACAAATTTTCAACCTTACAAACATGATCACAACCCCTATCCTCTCTGAGGCCCGAAACAACTTAAGAATCCAGAATCTTCTTATTTCTTACAATCTAGAGTTCACCGAAATAAGAAGCACAATATAAGATGCAGCTCATCTAGCAAACAACAACATGATGAATTCTTTACTTGCCATCAAGATGTTTTCAAAATCTCAATGTTAATTAGGAACATATGTTCTGTCGAAACTCAACCAATTCAAATACACCAAGTTAATCATTCCAACTACCCTTCATCAGATGTCGTCATCTCTGCTGTCTCACCTCCTTTCCGGAGGATCTCAATCACCTTCCCTCAATGATCATCATGTTATGGAATGTTAGGGGAGCGGGTAGCAAAGATTTTCTTCAAATTATTTTACATCTCCCTATACAATACAAGCCAGACCTAGTCGTTCTTACTAAAACCAAAATTTAGCTGAAAAATCCCATGAGATTATCCATAAAGTTTGTTATATAAATAAACTTTTTCTGAGGCTAAAGGTTTATCAAGAGGTATTTATCTCCTTTGGAGTAATGAGTTTGACCTTGAAATTGTAGGAAAAACAAGACAAAGATTCACGTTCATGTCAAGATATTTTATGCAGAGAATAGATTGCGTGAAGTTGCAACATTGTTTCATAGATGCGAACAAAGTGGCAGACACTCTAGCAGACATGGGGCGAACTACCACCACAATGCAAACACAGGTGTTATTTATTCCAATACCATTGCTAGCAAGATTACTAAATTTTGACAATGGACTAGGAAGGGAAATGCGAATTGTCAAGACTGGATGGGCTAAGCAGCAGGCTTCGTTGTTTTACAGTTATGGTTCTTTGAGTCTTTTATTTTGGGTCTTTTTTGGGTCCATTGTATTTCCCACTGACAAGAGCTATACTTACTAGTATAACTCTCGCTGTACTCTTCAATTAAGGTATCGTTTTATGATTAAATTAATTAAGAGAATTGATTGTCACTCTAAAAGTAGTAAAGAGTAGGGTAGAGTACTCATCATTGACTTAGTATAAGATTTTGCATTTATATATCATTTTATCCCAAGGAAGAAAGGTTGAATTAAAACAATTGATAAACCATGAACATTCAAGATATAGGTTCCAAGCACAAGATAAGAGAGGTTAAATCTAATTAGATCTAATCTAAGAAAGGAATAAAAACAAGTAAAGGAAGGATAGGATCTTAGTTAAGTACACATGAATATGAGAGGTTCTACATACATTATTCTAGAACTTACATGCTTAGATCCAAGGGTCAACATGATCAACTATGTTAGTTCTCAAATGTCTACCTCAAATACTACCATATAGCTATATATGATGGTATATGGATAGCCTATACTACATCTCCATGAAACTCACATCCATAAGATGGAATCTCATAAGACATAATTCAAGAAACAATGAAAACATAGTATAGATCACACATGAACAATCAAATAAATAACATATTATTATTCCCATACTCAATCCTAGAAGAAATGTAGAAAATAGAGATCATATATATATATATGGGAATTGTGCTAAAATTATCCATACAAAATACTTTAAAAATAAAAGAGAAAGAAGATGTACAACAATTAAGCAAGGACTTCTTCAATCTTTCAAGATCATGGAGGTGTAGATATAAATCTTCAACAATCCTCCTTATGGTTGAGGTAACTTCACTATATCAAGTACTTGGAGGATAAGTGATATAAGTATCAATATCACTCCAAGATTGTAAATACAAGAACTTCTTGGTTTAGACAATCCTCACACTCACAAAACTCAAAGCAATATGATAATCACTCTCACAACGACAACAATCCCTCAAGAACTCTTTCTTGGTTTCGACAAGAAATCAAGAAGAAAAGAAGAGTATATGAAAGCAATTTAAAAGCACAAAAACTGTATTGAAGATTCTGACAAGTGCTATACGTACTCTCGTATAGCTCTCGCTATACTCTTCAATTAAGGTATCGTTAATAATTAAATGGATTATGAAAATTTCGTAAATAAAAATTCGATGAATAGTGCTTGACAGGCGTTAAGGCGCGACATGTAAAATACCTTAACATTTTGTAATTGAGTCCCTGAACATGTAATTTATTGCAAATTTGTCCTAAAAACTTCCTGAAACCACTTAATTCATAGAATTAGTGAAATCAAGTGAAAAGTAATTAATATCCTTTAAATTGTCAAGGTAAAAAAGTTACTAAAATATTTGAATATTTTAACGTTATCTCCCATCCTATGGATTGCCTCTACTTTTTACTTGTTTTTGGCTTTGTTTTCTATTTGCTTTTGTCGTTTGTACCTAAGCGAGCTTACCAAAACCTCATAACTTCTTCTATGCATTGATAATCCATCCATTATCCACCCAAAAAAAAACTTCTCTGCAAGCTATGTCTTCTTCAGTAAATCTGAGCCATTATCATTAATGTACATCTTGTCAAGTGTCAACAATGAGGAATCTAATATATCACGAATCCAATCGTACCACACATTTATATGCTTTGTTTGATTATGGAGGGTGTAATTCTGACACAAATGAATTGTGATGGGTTTCCGATTGGTATGCTAAAAGATAGGCTTTATTTACCTATGTCGATTATGAGTAATTAAGGACTGAGTCTTACTAATTGTCACTTAGCATTCAATTATTGTCACTTAATCAACCAGAACCTAAGGTAGAGTACCTATCGTGTAGCTAGTCTGTTGGAAAGTATCTACGATTTTATTAAGTTAAATATCGTACTCCCAGGGAAATGGCAACGGCTTAGTAGTAACTAGCCTTTTATCCTAACTCCTATGTTATGATCCAGTTATGCAATCTTCATCAATGATTTTGATGAGAGGGTGATTCATTCTCCACTAGGTTGAAGTCTAATTAATCCTAGAAGTGTTTTATAGATGAGTCCTGATTCTATGTTATACTATTTCTATATGTTGATTGACCTATATTCGAGTATTTTAGACATGTCTTGGCCTGGATTGCAACTATGTTCTGTGTCTAGAGGCGTACCACATCCGAGGTTTCTAATAAACTGCCCTACCTTAATGATGGCCCTACTCACGGTTCGGGACGAAGGTATCCATGAAAGCCTATGTCACTTCGGGGATCATACAGCTTGCCCTAGCCGCCGGCATAATCGGACTCGGCCGGCTTACCCTAGACTACTCTAACAAACAAGGTGTTCAGCAGGTTATTTTATCTAGCATGGCAGACACCAATACTAATTGATGTCTGTTAAACCAAACAGGTTATGATTAGACCGTGGTTAGGAATTGTCTATAACCCTAACTTTAGTTTAAAAGAGCACATTAGACATGCAGACATAGTGAATGTTAAGCAGGTGGCTATTTCCGGAAAAACATAACAACGTCAACATATAAAACAACTATTCATAAAAATTGTAATGTCGTATTCATAATAAATCTTTAGAACAACACAATAACAACATATAAGAGAGGGACATGGGGACTGATGCCATAAAGAAATCACCCTTTACGTAGTCTCGCCGACGGAGCGTACTGCTGTATATGTCGTATTGCTCGTCCTGACTCTGCTCGCCAGAACCTTCAGAGGACTCTTCCTCAGCCTAGTAACTGGGCTTTACCTTAATACCCAGCTTAAGCCCAGCCCTGTGGACTGACTCTTCGAACGCCTAGACCCCTCTTAGGATCTCCTAACGAAATCCCGGGTATTCTATGAATACCAGAAACGAACCTATCTATAGAAGCCTAAGATCTGAGACTATTTCTCAGAAACTAAAACAAAACACTAATAAGAAAGAAAACTGAGATCTGAGTCTCTGAGTGAGTTGTGTACTAGAGAAGTGTACACTAAAAACCACTAAATGACTCAGATCGAGTGGAGAGGAATGATTTCAACTGCTGGAGGCCTGGGGTATTTATAGCAGCTTCCCGGGGTGATTTTTCATCAAATATTCGATGTGGGACTGGATCTGGGGGTTCGGGACGCCCGTCTCGGTGCTTTGACTGGGTCGGGATGCCTGTCCTGGGTTCGGGACGCCCGTCCTGACCCTTTGACCATGTCAGCATTTCCAAAAATTGCATTTTTGCCCCAAAATTTGCTATTTTCATCTACTTTTCACCTAACACTTCCAAAATCATAAAAATTGTGAAATTAAGTAAATAATGAACAATTATGATCAATTTACCCTCAATTTCACCCTAAATCATATATAAAAACATGCTAAAAAGGTGATACGATTTTCGCGTATCAGATAACCCCACACTTAGCTTTTTGCTTGTCCTCAAGCAAAGTCTACCTGAAGTTAGTGATTCTAAACCGTAGCATAGTCACTTAAATTCCTAGTCATGTTTTTATTCCAAAAATTCTTCAGACAAGTCTTAACACAGGTCTGATTGGTTAGGTTGCCATGACAAGGTCTCAGATGTTTTTAGTAGCTTGTTATGATCAGGCAGAAAACAAATCAACAACTAGGTTGAACATTTTTCTTAGTCACAGGGTCTTCCTGATGTGTTGTGTGTGTACTAGTCTAGACTAGATAGTCACACAATGTACTTGTCTTAACTACTACCAGATAACACTTCAATCCATCGCTAGACATATTAACAACAGACAACTTTTTGAGTTCTGAGCTTTGGTGATCAGATTTTTAATGTTTTAGCATTTAGTTATTTTCTTTATAGATTCAGGGTATTTTGAGTCTACTTAGAACACGTCAACTTCAACTACCCTTGTAGCGAGTCCCACTCCGATGACTCCCAAATCTACACGACCTTAGGGCATCAGGCTTTAAATTCCCCGAAGGAGTGGTGCTCGAGTAGCGAAGGCCGCTGGCAAACTACCCTTATTTGATTAACTTTCTTTTGTTTCATTTCACTTTTAGCTCAGAGTCTCATCTAGTCATTCTAACTGCCAATATATCCACAACTGGTCTAATTTTATCTAGTTAAGTCTCGAACAGGCAATTGGCTGAGGTCTCTAATCTAGACAAAGTTGTGCTTAGTTATCAGGAATTCCCTATTCCTAATCAATTAGTTCAGCAATAGTCATCAATTATCTCCTACTAACCATAACATACTACCTACATATCATAGACATAAGCAATTGTTTAACCAAGCATACTGCATTTAGAAGTCTGAAAGACGGAAAAATTTTGAAAATTTTTGAAAAACATTTTGGAAGGGTGTGAAAATATGGGGAAAACAAGCAAAAGCATGCAAAAATTTTGCAAACTGCTACAGTGCACCGTGCACTGCTACCCCACACTTAATTCTAGCATTGTCCTCAGTGTTCATGCATATCTAATTACCCCACACTTATTTGAAAACAAGAAATAAAACACAAAGAAAACATGCTTACCCCAGACTTATTCAACTAACTACGGGTAAGAAGGAACATAGAAATAACAAAACAAGTAATAAAATGAAAGAGATACTCCCTTAGTTTGTGAAGTCCACAGTCTGCTCGGACGAGTCAAACGAATCTCTGTAAATCTTTAGGCGTTGTCCGTTTACTTTTTAAATAATGCCGTCAGAATCCATGATGTCACATGCTCCGAAAGGTGATACTTCCTTGATTGTGAACGGTCCTGACCAACAGCTACGCAGCTTTCCTGGGAAACATTTGAAACGTGAGTTGTACAACAATACTTTATCGCCTGGTTCGAAATTTTTCTGGGCTCTGAGTCGTCTGTCATGTCGGAGTTTACTTGTCATTTTGAATTGATGTGAGTTCTCGTAGGCTTTGAGCCTCCACTCATCCAATTCGTTGAGTTGTAGAATCCGGTGTTCCTTAGTTAAATTATCATCGATATTGCATTTTTGCACTGCCCAGTAAGCTCTATGTTCAAGTTCAACCGGAAGGTGGCATGCTTTTCCGTAGACTAGTTGATAGGGTGAGAACCCCGTAGTGGTCTTGTATGCTGTACGGAAGGCCCATAATGCATCCTCCAGTTTATTGGCCCAATCCTTACGGTTAACACCCACGGTCTTTTCTAGGATTCTCTTTATTCCCCTATTGGTTACCTCAGCCTGCCCGTTGGTTTGAGGATGGTAGGCTGTGGAAATGCGATGCTGAATTCCGTACTGCTGGAGTACCTTCTGCAATTGAGAGTTGCAGAAGTGCGTACCTCGATCACTGATTAGGGCTTTTGGACATCCAAACCTGGCGAAAATCTGCTTAAGGAATTTGCATACGGCTCTAGCATCATTAGTAGGTAGGGCCTGTGCCTCAGGCCATTTTGAAAAATATTCTACGGCTACTAAGATGTACTTCATACCAAAAGAGGAAGGAAACGGACCCATGAAATCTATACCCCATATGTCAAATATTTCTACACTTTGAATTGCCTGTTGGGGTAGACTGACTCAAGAGGATATGGTTCCCGCTTTCTGACAGGCATCGCACGATCCTGTAAATGCTGCGGCGTCTTTGAATATGGTAGGCCAGTAAAAGCCTGCTTCTAATACTTTTCGGGCGGTATTAGCTGCAGCTAAGTGACCGCCTGTTGGTCCGCAGTGACAATGTTCCAGAATTTGGAAACCTTCTTCTTGAGATACACATCTTCTGATCATCTGATCTGCACATATTCGAAATAGAAAAGGATCTTCCCAATAGTAATATTTCAGGTCAGCAAAGAATTTTCTTCTTTGTTGAGCAGTGATATCACTAGGGAGAGTCCGGGCTGCCAAGTAATTTGCTATATCTGCAAACCAAGGGGGTGAGAAAATAGCAAATAATGCACATAGATTCTCATCCGGAAATTTATCAGATATGATTGTCTCATCAATGGCTTCTAGGGTCGGATTTTCTAACCTAGACAAGTGGTCTGCGGCTAAGTTTTCTGCCCCTTTCTTATCCCGAATTTCTATGTCAAATTCTTGAAGCAATAAAACCCATCTAATCAATCTTGGTTTTGCGTCGGTTTTATTGAACAAGTATTTTAGTGCCGAATGATCAGTATAAACAATAGTTTTAGACAGGACTAGATAAGATCGAAACTTATCAAATGCATATACTACTGCTAATAATTCCTTTTCTGTCGTAGTGTAATTTTCCTGAGCATCAGTTAAGGTTTTACTAGCATAATATATTACATGAAATTTCTTATCATGTCTTTGTCCTAAAACTACTCCTACTGCATAGTCACTAGCATCACACATAAGCTCAAAAGGTAGACTCCAGTCTGGTGACGTCATGATAGGTGCAGTAGTTAAGAGTTCCTTAAGTCTATTAAAAGCTTTTAGACATTTCTCATCAAAGACAAATGGAACATCTTTTCCGAGTAAATTGGTCAACGGCCTGGCTATTAATGAAAAATCTTTTATAAACCTACGATAAAAGCCAGCGTGTCCCAAAAAACTCCTAACGGCTCTCACATTTTTGGGAGGAGGTAGTTTTGAAATAACTTCAATTTTTGCCTTGTCTACTTCCATACCTAGGTGTGAGATCTTATGTCCTAAAACGATTCCCTCTTTTACCATGAAGTGGCATTTTTCCCAATTTAAAACCAGGTTAGATTTTATACAACGTTTCAACATTAACTCCAAGTTCTTTAGACAAACCTCAAATGAATTACCAAAAACAGAAAAGTCATCCATAAATACTTCCATAGATTTTCCTAACATGTCCTCAAAGATAGCAGTCATACAACGTTGAAATGTAGCAGGTGCATTACACAAACCAAAAGGCATCCTTCTATATGCAAATGTTCCAAAAGGGCATGTGAATGTAGTTTTATGCTGGTCCTCAGGGGAAATAGGAATTTGAAAATAACCAGAAAACCCATCAAGAAAGCAATATGTGTCCAGATAATCTTTCTAACATTTGGTCAATAAAAGGAAGGGGAAAGTGATCTTTTCGTGTGGCCGTATTTAATTTTCTATAGTCTACATACACGATGACCAGTTACAGTTCTTGTAGGGATTAGTTCATTATGCTCATTCCTAACAACTGTTATACCGCCTTTCTTAGGTACTACCTGCACCGGGCTTACCCACTCACTATCTGAGATAGGGTAGATAAGTCCTGCATCTAACAGTTTAATGACTTCTTTCTTAACAACATCACACACATTAGGATTCAACCTCCTTTGAGGTTGCACACATGGCTTATACTCATTTTCTAGAAGAATCTTATGCGAACAAAAGCTTGGATTAATACCTGGGATGTCTGCAATTTTGTAGGCAAAGGCTCTTCTATGCTTTCTGCACATGTCCACAGTCAGCTTCCTTTGTTCTGCAGTCAGATCAGCTGCAAGAATAATGGGAAGTTTCTTGTTGTCATCTAGGAATTCGTAGCACAGATGAGTGGGTAGTTCCTTCAGTTCCAAGTCTGGTGGATCTTCAAACGAGGTTCGTTCTTTCTTCATCTCATCATCACCTATCTCAGTGAAACTATCAGAAGTAATTTCATTTTCAGAAGAGCTAAGTTCAGGCTCCTCTAATTCTAGGGAGTCCTCACTTAGAACTTGATAGTTTGAGCATAGGTCTGTCACGTTAATTGCAATCAAGTGTTCCATGGCATCCACACAAAAACAAGTGTCATCTAAATGCATGGGATACCTAAGGGTCATTTAGATCAAAGTGATGTGTCATTTCCTACCCTTAACTTGATTTGACCATTACTGACGTCTATTAATGCTTTTGAGGTAGCTAGAAATGGTCGACCTAGGATCAGGGGCACTCCTCCTTCCCCATTCATGTCCATGACAACGAAATCCACAGGAAATACAAATTTTCCGACCTTTACTAAGAGATCTTCAATTATTCCCTTGGGGATTTTGACTGTCCTATCTGCAAGTTGTATGCACATCCTAGTCGTTTTCAAATCATGCAATCCTAATTTATCAAATAAACTAGATGGCATAAGATTAATACTAGCTCCTAAGTCTGCTAATGCATGCATGTTAGTAATATTTCCAATTGTACATGGCAAGGTAAAACAACCAGGATCTTTCTGTTTAGACGGTAGTTTATTCAACAGAACCGCCGAACATTCTTCATTAAGAACCACCTTGTCCATGTCAAATTTTCTTTTATTACTAACAACTTCTTTTAAAAACTTAGCATACTTTGGCATTTCAGAAATAACATCAAGTAAAGGTAAATTAACATGAATCTGACTAAAATTTAAGAAACTTTTCAAATTGCTCCTTATCTTTATTGTGCATAAGTCTGGCAGGGTAAGGTACTTTTGGCCGGTACTCAGGAATAAACTCCGTCTTCCCTTTCCTTGCTACTTCGATTTCGACATCCGTCGGCGTTGGGTCCTTGGAGCCTTCTTCTGGTTCCTGCACAAGAATAGGAGGGTCAGATGGTTTGGGTGGAGATGGAGATAGAATTTTACCAGATCTTAGAGTGATGGTCTTGCATTCAGTTTGAGGGTTGGTCTCAGTGTTGCTTGGTAGCGTTCCCTGGGACCTGTGAGAGAAATGGGTGGATAGCTGACCCATTTGCCTCTCTAAAGTTTGTATAGCAGCTTGTGTGTTTCTGATTGTTTGCTCGGTCTGCTTCTGTCTATTCTCGTTCTGCTGGATTCTCTCCGCGTGAGCTTCTTGGATCTTTCTGTTGGACTCTATCATTTCCTTGTTGGAGTCGGAAATGCTCTTCAGCATGTCTCTGAATTCTTGCATGGGATCAGCTGGAACGATGTAGTTCCTCGGTGCAGGCAGAGCGACTTGCTGGTTCTGCGGATATGGCAGTTGCTGAGGTACTCTTTTCTGGAAGTTAGTAGTCCCGGGGTTGTTTCTCCAGCTAAATCCCGGATGGTTCTTCCAAGTGGGATTGTAGGTATTTCCTATAGGAGCAGAATTCACTTCCAAGTGGGATTGTAGGTATTTCCTGCGTCCACTTGTTCCATCTCTTCTGGAATAGTTAATATCCCATTACCATAACAATCCCCACTGAAATGTGGTCCTTGGCAAAATTCGCAGACTTGGTATACTGACTGAATGCTTTTCCCTTGTTGGAAAGCATTCAGCTGATTAGTAATGCTGGCCTTCAGTGCCTCCAATTGATCATCAGTGGAGGCAACGACCGCATTTACTGGTTACTTCTTAGCTCGGCCACTTGTGCGCCAATTCTTGTTGTTCTTGTAGAGTCTCTCCAGAGCATTTCTAGCATCTACATCACTCATTCCATTGAAACCGCTCTGGGGGTTGAGTCCATCAAGAATTTGCTTACCCATGTCTGACATACCCCCGTAAAATTGCTGAATCAGCAATGCCTCGGTAAGTCCATGTTGGGGGCAGAGCCTGAGTAGCACCTTGAATCTATCCCAAGCTTCGATCACTGTCTCATCAGCAGCTTGAGTGAAACTAGATAGAGCCCTTCGATATTCTAGGACTCTTGCTGCAGAGTAGTACTCTTCTAGGAAGGCTTTGCTTAACTCGTCCCAAGAGGTGATGGAGTTAGTAGGTAGCTGGGCCAACCATATCTTAGCTCTGTCCCTCAGTGAGTAGGGAAAAAGGTTGAGTTTAGTTACTTCTGCAGTATGATCTCCCTTGAGGCCTTCGCAGAGAGAAGAGAAATAAGATAGGTGTTCCAGCGAATTCTCGGCTGCAGTTCCTCCAAACTGAACCCGATTTATAATGAGCTGGATCACATTAGGTTTAAGATCATAGCGAGGGTTCCCAGGGATTCAGATGGCATATGAGACAGGGATAGTCTGTGGCTGGATGTAGGATTCAAGGGTAGGTCTTTCAGCAGCCATTTTTGTTCTTCGCCTATTAGCTGTGGGAATGATTCGTTCATGATTTTCAACTGCTGTTTCAAGGTTAGCTTCTGAAGATCGAGTCATGCAACTATGATACGCGAAAATCGTATCACCTTTTTAGCATGTTTTTATGTATGATTTCGGGTGAAATTGAGGGCAAATTGATCTTAATTGTTTGTTATTTACTCAATTTCACGGTTTTTATGATTTTTTGGAAGTGTCAGGTGAAAAGTAGACGAAAACAGCAAATTTTGGGGCAAAAACGCACTTTTTGGAAATGTTGACTTGGTCAAAGGGTCAGGACGGGCATCCCGAACACGGGACGGGCGTCCCGACCCAGTCAAACCACCGGGACGGGCGTCCAGGACTCGGGACGGGCATCCCAATCCGGGACGGGCGTCCCGAACCCCCAGAACCAGTCCCACATCGAATTATTGATGAAAAATCACCCCGGGAAGCTGCTATAAATACCCCAGGCCTCCAACAGTTGAAATCATTCCTCTCCACTCGATTTGAGTCATTCAGAGACTTCCAGTGTAGTATTCTCGAGTACACATGTCACTGAGAGACTCAGGTTTCAGTTTCAGTTTTCTTTCTTTCTTTAGTGTTTCGTTTTCTTAGTTTCTGAGAAATAGTCTCAGATCTTAGGCTTCGATAGATAGGTTCGTTTTTGGTATTCATAGAATACCGAGATTTCGTTAGGAGATCCTAAGACAGAGATAGGGTGCGTGTTCTTAGTCAAATTTGGGCAATTTGCTTAAGCCCGGGATGTAAGGTAAAGCAATTGCTACTAGGTCTGAGGAGCGTTCTCCGAAGGCTCTGCAGAGCAGAGTAGGATCGAGCAGTCAGGAGCATACAGGAGCTGCAGCGCCGGCTGGACCTGCATAGAGTGGTGATTACTTTATGACAATAGGTCCCCTAGACGAGGTTCTGTATGTTTTCGAATTGTTTTATCTAAATATTAATTTGAATATCAGATTACGATTCTTATTAATATCTATTTTATATGTTGAAGTTGTTATGATTTTCTGGAAATGGCCACCTGCTTAAATATTCATTATGTCTGCATGTCTAATTCCGTTCTTTTAAACTGAAATTAGGGTTATAGACAATTCCTAACCACGGTCTATTCATAACCTATTTAGTTTAACAGGCATCAATTAGTATTGGTGTCTGCCATACTAGATAAAATAATCTGCGGAACACCCTGTTGGTTGAAAGTAGTCTAGGTAGGCTGAGTAGAGTGTTTGCCGGCGGTTATGAGACGAGCAGCATGATACCGAAGTGACATAGGGTACCGTTCATTGCTGACTTTTGTCCGAGCCGTGAGTAGGGTCGTTACCCTTAACGATGGGGCGGTAGCGTAGAAACTCAGATGTGGTACACCTTTAGACACAGAACATAGTTGCAATCCAGGCTAAGACATGTCTAAAATACTCGAATATAGGTCAATCAACATATAGGAACAGTATAACATAGAATCAGGACTCATCTATAAAACACTTCTAGGATTAATTAGACTTAAACCTAGTGGAGAATGGATCACCCTCTCATCAAAGTATTTGATGAAGATTGCATAATTGGATCATAAGATAAGAGTTAGGATGAAAGGCTAGTTACTACTAAGCCGTTGCCACTTCCCTGGGAGTACGATATTTAACTTAATAAAATCGTAGATACTTTCCAACAAACTAGCTACACGGTAGGTACTCTGCCTTAGGTTCTGATTGATTAAGTGACAATAATTGAATGCTAAGTGACAGTTAGTAAGACTCAGTCCTTAATTACTCATAATCGACATAGGTAAATAAAGCCTATCTTTTAGCATACCAATCGGAACGCATCAGATTTTTGGCGCCGTTGCCGGGGAAATATCATAATGAATTTAGGACTCCTGATCAAAATTCTAGATACTTATGATAGGTAGCGGTAGTAACCTAGACCTTAGACCTAACACTTGTTTTATGCTAGTTAGACAATCAGTTTCCGAAATATAGGATTATCATAACTAATTGATTTTAGATAATATCTGAAATTAAGACACTTAGGCTAATCAAATTTTAGAAAATCATTCTAAAACCATATTGAGGAAATTTAACTGCTTTCGAAAAAAAAGAAAAAAAAGTTTAAAATATAAAAACCATAAAAAATGTATTTTTCTTGCTCAATGGTAAGTTGATCTTTTCCCCATCTCTTGTTCTTTCTTAATTGTTTTCTTAGTTGCTCTTTTTCGTGTTTTTCTTCTCTTATTTAATTTCGAATAAAATTGGAAATGAGGATAAAATATGTTTTCTTCTGAGTTGTAAAATTTTTTCTTAGATTTTTATTGGGAAGAAACTCCATTTTAGAATTTTCTTAGAGTCATACCGGCTTTATTAGGACGAGTTATGAAATAATTTTTCCTTAATAGCTAGACCTTTGAATGTTCTATTGAAAAAAAGGGATGTTCCTTTTGTTATGTTGCTAATTGCATGAGATCTTTTAAACCAAAAGGAATTACTGCACCCATTAGGGCATCACCTGATTGAAATCTGCTTTTTGAATAATATGTGATGTAATCATGTAGTACGAATTATTTTACGACAGAAACATGATAAGAAAGTTCATGCATGATAAATTCCGATCTTATCTAGTCTTGTCTAAAAACAATAGGTGACACTGATCACTCTGAGATATCTGTGTTCAATAAAACTAATGTTGAACCATACATGATTAAGTTAGGTTTTATTGTTATTTGAATTTGATATAGAATGCAGGGATAAGAAAAAGGGTTGAAAATCTAGAAAGCAAACCATTTGTCTAGATTAGAAAACCCCGAGTTAGAGGCTAGTGTAATACTGATAAATTTTTGGATGAAAACTTATTTGAATTGTTTGCTATGTATAATAATTCTCATCTGTGGTTTATTACAAATTATCTAGTCACTGAATAAGTTCCAAGTGATATGACTTATCAGCAAAAGAAGAAATTCTTTGCTGATTTGAAATATTACTACTGGGCAGTTCCTCTTCTATTTCAAATTTTTGCAGATCAGTTGATCAGAAGATATGTCTTAGAAGATGAAGGACACAAGATTTTGGAGCATTGCCCTAAAGAATCTACGGGAGACCAATTGATGGTTATCAACACTTTCCGGAAAGTGTTGAAAGCAGGATCTTGTTGACCCACCATATTCAAGGACTTTTGTATCTCTGATACAGTCCTGCGATGCTTGCCAAATAACAGGTAACACATCTTCCAGAGATCATCTTCCCCAGCGACGTACACAGAATGTTGCAACCGTTGATATCAGGGGTATTTCGAATCCTTTTCTCTTTCTTCCTTTGAACATAATTATATCATAGTAGTCGTGGAACACTTTTCAAAATGGCATGAACCATAGGCATTACCTACTAATGATGTTAAAGTCATGTGCAGATTCTAGTTTTTTTCCAGATTCAGAGTGCCAATGTTTTAGGAAGAAATGTTCAGCCTGTGTATCAAATCTGTGAAGTCTGCTAAGTACCACACGTTAGCAGGGATTGATATGGGAATGACTGACCATTCCAAAAAGAGGTAGGAGTAGGTTACTGCAGAATGCTGCTCCAATGGGAAATGCATACAATTCCAACTAGAGGAATCCTACGGGATTTAGCTGAGGAGTAATTCGGAAGCTGGAAACATTCAGAAGACACCACCACAACAAAGCCCCTACTCGCATAAGCAATAGATGAGATACTGGCAACAATTAAAGCTAGATCAGTGCAAGCAAGTGATATACCAAGTGGTATCGAACGGTCGCAGGATATAGAGGAATTTAGCCTTGTATCAGGAGCATAGCAATGGAGGAGCTTGCATCGCCTGCATACCAATCAGCTGTGAGAAACTTCCCCGAGGAAGTCTCAAATACTTGGACCCAGATCTATACAACTGGAGCCTCTACCACCATAGCTTCGCCAAAACTTCAGGTATCTTTTCTTCCATTCGAGACTTGCATGCAATACCTTTACTAACATTGGCAGGAAGGCACACAAATCCCAAGAAATCTCACAATCATTTGTAAGATTGTGAGAAATCTTACAAATGATTCGAGGAAGTAGTCCGTGGGGCTCGAGCCATTCATCAAACGAATAGGCCACTACCTAGAGCTCGACGATGAAGGATCGAAGCTGATGTCATCCGTTCCAGTATCTAGAGCTTACAGAGTCAAGAATGCCTTAGCAATAGCACATGGCTAAGGTGAAGAGCCAATTGACAGATCAGAGAAAACCCTTCTGCTCGAGGCAAGAAGGGAGTTTTTCTAATCTTATCTTCCTTTACTTTTATTTTCTTCATTTTTGTGTCTTGTTTGTTGGTTGTTTTATTTTCTCTCTTACCCTTAGTTAGTCAAATAAGTGTGGGGTAGTTTAGCTATGCATGAACACTGAGGACAGTGTCAGACTTAAGTGTGGGGTAGCAGTGAACGGTGCACTGTATCAGTTTGCAAAATTTTTCGCTTGATTTTGCTTGTTTTCCCCGTATTTTCACACCCTTCCAAAAATTTTCAAAATTTTTCCATCTTTCAGATTTCTAAATGCAGTATGCTTGGTTAAACAATTGCTTACGTCTATGATATGTAGGTAGTATGTTATGGTTAGTAGGAGATAATTGATGACTACTGATGAACTAATTGATTAGGAATGGGGAATCCCTGACAACTGAGCACAACCTTGTCTGGATTAGAGACCTCAGCCAATTGCCTGTTCGAGACTTAAGTAGATAAAATTAGACCAGTTGTGGATATATTGACAGTTAGAATGACTAGATGAGACTCTGAGCTAAAAGTGAAAAGAAACAAAAGAAAGTTAATCAAATGAGGGTAGTTTGCCAGCGGCCTTCGCTACTCGAGCACCACTCCTTCGGGGAACTTAAAGCCTGATGCCCTAAGGTCGTGTAGATCTGGGAGTCATCGGAGTGGGACTCGCTACATGGGTAGTTGAAGTTGACGTGTCCTAAGCAGACTCAAAATACCCTGAATCTATAAAGAAAATAACTAAATGCTAAACATTAAAAATCTGATCACCAAAGCTCAGAACTCAAAAAGTTATCTGCTGTTAATATGTCTAGCGATGGGTCGAAGTGTTATCTGGTAGTAGTTAAGACAAGAGTACATTGTGTTGACTATCTGGTCTAGACTAGTACACACACTACACATCAGGAAGACCCTGTGACTAAGAAAAAAAAAGGTTCAACCTAGTTGTTGATTTGTTTTCTGCCTGATCATAACAAGCTACTAAAAACATCTGAGACCTTGTCATAGCAACCTAACCAGTCAGACCTGTATTAAGACTTGTCTGAAGAATTTTTGGAATAGAAACATGACTAGGAATTTAAGTGACTGCACTACGATTTAGAATCACTAACTTCAAGTAGACTTTGCTTGAGGACAAGCAAAAGGCTAAGTGTGGGGTTATCTGATACACGAAAATCGTATCACCTTTTTAGCATGTTTTTATGTATGATTTCGGGTGAAATTGAGGGCAAATTGATCTTAATTGTTTATTATTTACTCAATTTCACGGTTTTTATGATTTTGGAAGTGTCAGGTGAAAAGTAGACAAAAACAGCGAATTTTTGGGCAAAAACGCAATTTTTGGAAATGTTGACTTGGTCAAAGGGTCAGGACGGGCGTCCCAATCCGGGACGGGCGTCTCGAACCCCCAGAACCTGTCCCACATCGAATTTTTGATGAAAAATCACCCCGGGAAGCTGCTATAAATACCGCAGGCCTCCAGCAATTGAAATCATTCCTCTCCACTCGATCTGAGTCATTCAGAGACTTCCAGTGTACAATTCTCGAGTACACAAGTCACTGAGAGACTCGGGTTTCAGTTTCAGTTTTCTTTCTTTCTTTAGTGTTTCGTTTTCTTAGTTTCTGAGAAATAGTCTCAGATCTTAGGCATCGATAGATAGGTTCATTTTTGGTATTCATAGAATACCGGGATTTCGTTAGGAGATCCTAAGAGAGAGATAGGGTGCGTGTTCTTAGTCAAATTAGGGCAATTTTCTTAAGCCCGGGATGTAAGGTAAAGCAATTGCTACTAGGTCTGAGGAGCGTTCTCCGAAGGCTCTGCCGAGCAGAATAGGATCGAGCAGTCAGGAGCATACAGGAGCTGCAGCACCGGCTGGACCTGCATAGAGTGGTGATTACTTTATGATAGTGGGTCCCCTAGACGAGGTTCTGTACGTTTTCGAATTGTTCTATCTAAATATTAATTTGAATATCAGATTACGATTCTTATTAATATCTAGTTTATATGTTGAAGTTGTTATGATTTTCCAGAAATGGCCACCTGCTTAAATATTCATTATGTCTGCATGTCTAATGCCATTCTTTTAAACTGAAATTAGGGTTATAGACAATTCCTAACCACGGTCTATTCATAACCTATTTAGTTTAACAGGCATCAATTAGTATTGGTGTCTGCCATACTAGATAAAATAATCTGCGGAACACCCTGTTGGTTGAAAGTAGTCTAGGTAGGCTGAGTAGAGTGTTATTCCGGCGGTTATCAGACGAGCAGCATGATACCGAGGTGACATAGGGTACCGTTCATTGCTGACTTTTGTCCGAGCCGTGAGTAGGGCCGTTACCCTTAACGATGGGGCGGTAGCGTAGAAACTCAGATGTGGTACACCTTTAGACACAGAACATAGTTGCAATCCAGGCTAAGACATGTCTAAAATACTCGAATATAGGTTAATCAACATATAGGAACAGTATAACATAGAATCAGGACTCATCTATAAAACACTTCTAGGATTAATTAGACTTAAACCTAGTGGAGAATGGATCACCCTCTCATCAAAGTATTTGATGAAGATTGCATAACTGGATCATAAGATAAGAGTTAGGATGAAAGGCTAGTTACTACTAACCGTTGCCACTTCCCTAGGAGTACGATATTTAACTTAATAAAATCGTAGATACTTTCCAACAGACTAGCTACACGATATGTACTCAGCCTTAGGTTCTGATTGATTAAGTGACAATAATTGAATGCTAAGTGACAGTTAGTAAGACTCAGTCCTTAATTACTCATAATCGACATAGGTAAATAAAGCCTATCTTTTAGCATACCAATCGGAACGCATCAAACTACAGAGAAGAACACGTTTTAGCCTGAGCAAACTGGTTAGTGGGGTTACAGGGAAAGTGAAAACTTAAAAACTTGGAAGAAAGAGAAAACAGAACAAAACAATTATTCAAAAGGAGAAAACACAAAAGATAGGGAAAAGAGAACAACTTACCATTAAACAAGAAAAAGTACAATTTTTTCATATTTTTAAATTTAAACAATTTTTTTTTCTTTTAATATTTCGAAAGCAATTAAATTCCCTCAATATGGTTCTAGAATAATTTTCTAAAATTTGATTATCCTAAATGTCTTAATTCCAAATAACATCTAAAATTAATTAGTTATGATAACCCTATATTTCGGAAATTGATTGTCTAACTGGTATAACATAAGTGTTGGCTCTAAAGTCTAGGTTACTACCGTTACCTATCATAAGCCTCTAGAATTTTGATCAGGAATCCTAAATTCATTATGATATTTCCACGGCAACGGCGCCAAAAATATGATGGGTTTCCGATTGGTATGCTAAAAGATAGGCTTTATTTACCTATGTCGATTATGAGTAATTAAGGACTAAGTCTTACTAACTGTCACTTAGCATTCAATTATTGTCACTTAATCAACCAGAACCTGAGGCAGAGTACCTATCGTGTAGCTAGTCTGTTGGAAAGTATCTACGATTTTATTAATTTAAATATCGTACTCCCAGGGAAGTGGCAACGACTTAGTAGTAACTAGCCTTTTATCCTAACTCCTATCTTATGATCCAGTTATGCAATCTTCATCAATGATTTTGATGAGAGGGTGATTCATTCTCCACTAGGTTGAAGTCTAATTAATCCTAGAAGTGTTTTATAGATGAGTCCTGATTCTATGTTATACTGTTTCTATATGTTGATTGACCTATATTCGAGTATTTTAGACATGTCTTGGCCTGGATTGCAACTATGTTCTGTATCTAAAGGCGTACCACATCCGAGGTTTCTAATAAACTGCCCTACCTTAATGACGGCCCTACTCACGGTTCGGGACGAAGGTATCCATGAAAGCCTATGTCACTTCGGGGATCATACCGCTTGCCCTAGCCGCCGGCATAATCGGACTCAGCCGGCTTACCCTAGACTACTCTAACAAACAAGGTGTTCAGCAGGTTATTTTATCTAGCATGGCAGACACCAATACTAATTGCTGTCTGTTAAACTAAACAGGTTATGATTAGACCGTGGTTAGGAATTGTCTATAACCCTATCTTTAGTTTAAAAGAGCACATTAGACATGCAGACATAGTGAATGTTAAGCAGGTGGCTATTTCCGGAAAAACATAACAACGTCAACATATAAAACAACTATTCATAAAAATTGTAATCTCGTATTCATAATAAATCTTTAGAACAACACAATAACAACATATAAGAGAGGGACATGGGGACTGATGCCATAAAGAAATCACCCTTTACGTAGTCTCGCCGACGGAGCGTACTGCTGTTATGTCCCCCCCTCGTCCTGACTCTGCTAGCCAGAACCTTCGGAGGACTCTTCCTCAGCCTAGTAACTGGGCTTTACCTTAATACCCAGCTTAAGCCCAGCCCTGTGGACTGACTCTTCGAACGCCTAGAGCCCTCTTAGGATCTCCTAACAAAATCCCGGGTATTCTATGAATACCAGAAACGAACCTATCTATAGAAGCCTAAGATCTGAGACTGTTTCTCAAAAACTAAAACAAAACACTAATAAGAAAGAAAACTGAGATCCGAGTCTCTGAGTGAGTTGTGTACTAGAGAAGTGTACACTGGAAACCACTAAATGACTCAGATCGAGTGGAGAGGAATGATTTCAACTGCTGGAGGCCTGGGGTATTTATAGCAGCTTCCCGTGGTGATTTTTCATCAAACATTCGATGTGGGACTGGATCTGGGGGTTCGGGACGCCCGTCCTGACCCGTTGACCAAGTCAACATTTCCAAAAATTGCGTTTTTGCCCCAAAAATTGCTGTTTTCGTCTACTTTTCACATGACACTTCCAAAATCATAAAAACTATGAAATTAAGTAAATAATGAACAATTTACCCTCAATTTCACCCTAAATCATATATAAAAACATGCTAAAAAGGTGATACGATTTTCGCGTATCAAATTGCATTTTGACAATCACAATAAAGATTATATATACTTGTTTGATACCCAACTCCTGTAGAAAATCTTTAAACGAAATAATCTCCTTATGTGCTTGATGCGTTTCCGACTGATATGCTAAATATGTGTTATTTTACTCTATGTTGATTATGATAAATTGAGGACTGTGATTGACTAATTGTCACATTTAGTCTCTATGGTGTCACTTAATCAGCCAGAACCTAAGGCAGAGTACCTATCGTGTAGCTAGTCTGTTGGAAAGTATCTACGATTTTATTAAATAATTATCGTACTCCCAGGGAAGTGGTAACGGCTTAGTAGTAGCTAGCCTCTTATCTTATGATCCAGTTACACAATCTTCATCAATAACTTTGATGAGAGGGTGATCTATTCTCCACTATGTTTAAGTCTAATTAAGCCTAAAAGTGTGACAAAGTCCTGATTCTATGTTATAATGTTCCTACATGTTGATTGACCTATCTTCGAGTGTTTTAGATATATCTTAGCCTGGAATGCAACTATGTTCTGATTCTAAAGGTGTACCACATCTGAGTCTCTATGCTACCGCCCCATCGCTAAGGTAAACAGCCCAACTCACGGTTCAAACAAAAGACAGCTATGAAAGCCCTATGTCACTTCGGGGATCACGCCGCTGGCCCATAACCGCCGGCATAACTCTCTACTCAGCCTACCTAGACTACTCTAACAAACAGGGTGTTCCGCAGGTTATTTTATCTAGTGTAGCAGACACCAATACTAATTGATGCATGTTAGACTATACAGGTTATGAATAGACTGTGGTTAGGAATTGTCTATAACCCTAATTTTAGTTTAAAAGAAACTACATTAGACATGTAGACATAATGAATAGTTAAGTAGGTGGCTATTTCCGGAAAAACATAATAACTTCAACATATATAACAAATATTCATAATTGATATTTGGACAAACACATTAACAACATATAAGAGAGGGACAGGGGGACTGATGCCATAAAGAAATCACCATTTACGTAGTCTCGCCGATGGAGTGTACTGCTGTATATATCGTATTGCTTGACCCGACTCTGCTCGACAGAACCTTCGGAGGATGCTTCCTCAGCCTAGTAGCTGGACTTTACCTTACATCATGGGCTTAAGCCCAGCCCTGTGGACTGACTCTTCGAACGCCTAGAGCCCTCTTAGGATCTACTAACGAAATCCCGGGTATTCTATAAATACCAGAAACGAACCTATCTATCGAACCCTAGGATCTGAGACTAATTCTCAAAAACTAAGAAAAACGAAACACTAAAAAGAAAGAAAGAAAACTTATACTGAAATCTGAGTCTCTGAGTGATTTGTGTACTAGAGAATTGTACACTGGAAGTCACTGAATGACTCAGATCAAGTGGAGAGGGATGATTTCAACTTAGGAAGGCCTGGGGTATTTATAGCAGCTTTCTGGAGTGATTTTCTCTCAAACATCTATGTGGGATTCTGAATTATGGTTCAGGACGCCCGTCCTGGTCTATTGACCAGGTCAGGACGGCCGTCCCGAGTCTTGGACGCCCGTCCTGAACCGGGACGCCCTCCCCGAAGTTCGAACTTCTAAAAAATTGCGTTTTTGCCCCGAAATTTGCCATTTTCTTCCACTTTTCACCTGACACTTTCAAAATCATAAAAACTGTGAAATTGAGTTAATAATGAACAATTAAGAACAATTTACCCTCAATGTCACCCTAAATCATGTCTAAAAACATGCTAAAAACGTGATATGATTTATGCATATCAGATAACCCCACACTTAGCTTTTTGCTTGTCCTCAAGCAAAGTCTACTTGAAGTTAGTGATTCTAAATCATAGTGCAGTCACTTAAATTTCCTAGTCATGTTTTTATTCCAAAAATTATTTAGACGATTCTTAGCACAGGTCTGACTGGTTAGGTTGCTATGACAAGGTCTCAAATGTCTCTAGCAGATTGTTATAGTCAAGCAATTGACAACTTAACAACTAGGTTGAACTTTTTTCTTAGTCACAAGGTCTTCCTGATGTGTAGTGTGTGTACTAGTCTAGACCAGATAGTCAACACAATATACTATTGTCTTAACTATTACCAGATAACACTTCGACCCTGTCGCTAGACATACTAACAATAAACAACTTTCTGAGTTCTGAGCCTTGGTGATCAGATTTTTAATGATTTAGCATTTATTGATTTTTTTCTTTATAGATTCAGGGTATTTTGAGCCTGCTTAGAACACGTCAACTTCAACTACCCATGTAGCGAGTCCCACTCCGATGACTCCCAGACCTACACGACCTTAGGGCATCAGGCTTTAAGTTCCCCGAAGGAGTGGTGCTCGAGTAGCGAAGGCCGCTGGTAAACTACCCTTATTTGATTAACTTTCTTTTGTTTCTTTTCACTTTTAGCTCAGAGTCTCATCATTCTAATTGTCAAAACATCCACAACTGGTCTTAATTTTATCTAGTTAAGTCTTGAAAAGGTAATTGGCTGAGGTATCTAATCCAGGCTAAGTTGTGCTCAGTTATAAGGAATTCCCTACTCCTAATCAATGAGTTCAAAATAGTCATAGATCATCTCCTACTAACCATCACATTCTACATACATATCATAGACATAAGCAATGTTTAACCAATCATACTGCATTTAGAAGTCTAAAAGAATGAAAAATGATGAAATATTTTGGAAGGGTGTGAAAATATGGGGAAAACAAGCAAAATCATGCAAAAATTTTCAAACTACTACAGTGCACTGTGCACTACTACCCCACACTTAAGTCTGACACTGTCCTCAGTGTTCATGCATTTCTAATTACCCCACACTTATTTGAAAACAAGAAACAAAAATAAAACAGAAAAGGCTCTTACCCCACACTTATTCGAAGAACTATGGGTAAGCAATCATAGAGATAACAAGATATCATAAAAGAAACAATGTTGTTATGTCATATCAATCAATGTTATACATAGATTCATATTTCATACAGCCCAGACATGATCACACACATAGAATGAAAACAACAAAAGGAAAAGAAAAGGAAAGAAAAGCTAAGAACCCGGCTCGCCGTCGTTAGGTGGACCGAAGTCTGCCGGAAAGTCTGCTGGAAAGTGGACCTCGGAGTTTTCCACCAGGTGGGAGGTATGCTGATGAATCTCATCGATCCTGCTGGTGTTCATAGCGACTCTGTCCTCTATCAACGTCAGCCGTCTCTCGATCCTATCCATATCTCGACTATATCGGGCTGAGAGTTCTGCCAATCCGTGCAACATGTGTCGTTCGAAGGCAGTGCGTGGAACAAATGTCTCAAACGGAGGTATGTGTGGTGGAACTGCTCCTGGTGCCGATGCGTGTCCTGGCTGCTCCGTTTGGATGAAGTAGCGCCCATTTGCATTCCGTACGACCATTCTCATGTTCTGTAGAATGGTGAGATATGTAGGAATGGTGGTCGGGGCAACCTGGGTCAGCTCCGAGCCCTCGATGTCCAACTCCAGGTAGTGAGCTATCCTGGTGATGAATAGCTCGAGCCCCAGACACTGTTTCCGAGTGTCCGTAGCGAAACCCTGCATGATGACCGTGATAAGTCGAGCCATCTCTATTGTGGATCCCATGTGCATGTTGGCCAAGAGGCATTTCTCCATTTGGGTGACATTCCCGGGGGCCGTCTGTCATCTTGACAATGTGTGTGCGATAATGGCATGTAAGTAGCGAAGAGCAGGATAAATACCTGTGGCTTTCCCAAAGCCATGCTGGTAGGGGACACCCGTCATATTGATCTGAGCCCAAGCAATGGTGACGTCTGCAGACGTGAAGTCTCGAACTGCCGTGGTGTAGGCGGGCGTATCCAGCTCGTCTCTCTGCCAGATACCCAAGGCAATGCCGAACTCGGCCATGCTCATCGATCGATCTATTCTGCCCAAGCGGAATGTGATCTGCTCCTGATGGTACGTAAATGACGCATAGAACTCACATACCAGCTCTAGGTATGTCGGCTCAGTGACGATGAATACTTGACTGTTGGGTAGTACGTCGAGCATGCGTCTGACTTCCTGCTTCACCTCTAGCGTCTGTACTGCTGCCCAGTCAAGTGTTCTGCCCGTCAGTATGGTGCGTATGATGTATCCGTGACATCTCTCCTGGTATGCTGGGCTGGAGTGAAACAGCATGAAAGGATGGGCCACCGATGTGACGGTCATGGTGGATATGATACGGGCGCGTTTGGGAGCCATTTGGGTTGAGAGCGTTTGAGAGATTTTGAGAATTAAGGCAGGAAGGAAGATTTGAATTCGAATTCTGGAGGTGAATTTGAATTCGGAAGGATGGATTTTGGTTAGGGAATGATTTTGAATTTTTGGCGGGAAAGTTGAATTTTTGAACTTTGGGACGTTTGCCAAAAATTTGTAGAGAGAAGATAGAGAGAAATTTTTTAGAGAGATGAATTTTTGGAAGTTGATTTCAGGGAAAATGAGAAAAATGGAATATTTGTAGGAGGGGCGGCCTTCGGGACTCCCGTCCCGGGTTACTTCGGGATGCGTGCCAATTCTGAAAAAAAAAAATATATATATATATATATATATATATATATTTCTATCGTAATTCCCTACAAATCTCAGTACACTAAAAATAATCATAACTTTTAACAAGTCTTCATGTTTATCTAATCAAATTCAGTAGCTGTTAAAAACTCTGTGTAAAAATTCCACAACCTTTTTTCAAAAATCATGACTACCCTAATCTTATCCTAACTTGAATTCAGCAAAAATTTCAGAAAAAACAAAAACTGAGTTTATGCAATTTAATTAGTGAAAAATAAACCGCATTTGCAAAACTTTTGTTTTTCATAGAAATTTGAAAATAAAATGTCTGAAAACAAATTGTTGAATAGAATAAAGGACCCTTTAAAACGTTTTGAGATTAGAAAATAGGGGTCAATTATTCAGTTTTAGTTCAAACAATTTATTTGCTGAGAATAAAAGTAAAAGAATCTTCCCTTTTTCAACGACCCTTGTCTCTGATCTCCTGTAACTCTGCTCGAATGTTTTGCATCTCTATGCGTATGGCTCTCATCTCATCCCTTTGCCTGCCCTGCTCACTTCGTAAGTCAGCCATCTCCCGGAGTAGTTGTGCACCTTGGTTCTCCTGAAGACTGACCGTGGCTCGGAGTCGATCCATGTTAGTTGTGATATTCAAACTGATTTGGTCTAAATGACACAATCTTCTTGCAATTCCTTGATCCATCTCATAGATCCTTTGAGCCAAAGTATCTATCTGCACGGACAACACTGAATGATAACCGTTAGTACTTCCCCTGGATGAAGGGGTGTGCTCGTTAGGTGTTGGGGTGTATGCAGGAGATGTTGGTGAATTCTGGGTTTGGTCAATGGGTGGTGGATTTATAGGAACTCTCTGGGCAGGAGTGTGAACTAGAGATCTCTGAGGTTCTTCTCTAGGAGGGAAGGTATCTTCAGAAGGATCTTCTTCCGTGGGGCTAGGCTCATGGGCGTTCATGAATCTTTTCATTAGGTCACTGGTATCTAGGCTTGAGTTTACTTCTACCGGTTGTGAAGGAAGGTTCCCTCGTGGTATTTCTGGTTCAGGCCTAGATGGTCCTTCTGGCTTTGTCTTCTTTGGTCCTAGAGTGTCAGGGATTTCTGTATTCTTTGCTTGGTTAGTAGCTGCTCTTGTTCTCTTCATCTCTGAGTGCAAAGTCTGGTTAGGAATAACAAAAACAAAGATGGAAAGAAAAGTAAAATAGAAAAGCAAGAAAAATATTTTTAGGGATTTTAAATTTTTAGCATTTTTTTTCTTTTCTTTTATATTTGGAAAGCATATAAATTTCCTCAATATGGTTTTAGAATAATTTTCTAAAATTTGATTATCCTAAGTGTCTTAATTTCAGATAATATCTAAAATTAGTTAGTTATGATAATCCTATATTTCGGAAAGTGATTGTCTAACTAGCATAAGATAAGTGTAGATCTAAAGTCTAGGTTACTACCGCTACCTATCATAAGTCTCTAGAATTGTGGCCAATAATCCTAAATTCATTATGATATTTCCCCGGCAACGGCTCCAAAAATCTGATGCGTTTCCGACTGATATGCTAAATAGGTGCTATTTTACCGTATGTCGATTATGAATAATTAAGGATTGTGATTGACTAATTGTCACATTTAGTCTCTACGGTGTCACTTAATCAGCCAGAACCTAAGGCAGAGTACCTATCGTGTAGCTAGTCTGTTGGAAAGTATCTACGATTTTATTAAATAATTATCGTACTCCCAGTGAAGTGGTAACGGCTTAGTAGTAGCTAGCCTCTTATCTTATGATCCAGTTACACAATCTTCATCAATAACTTTGATGAGAGGGTGATCTATTCTCCACTAGGTTTAAGTCTAATTAAGCCTAAAAGTGTTTATAGACAAAGTCCTGATTCTATGTTATGCTGTTCCTACCTGTTGATTGACCTGTCTTCGAGTGTTTTAGATATATCTTAGCCTGGAATGCAACTATGTTCTGAGTCTAAAGGTGTACCACATCTGAGTCTCTATGCTACCGCCTCATCGCTAAGGTAAACGGCCCTACTCACGGTTCGAACAAAAGACAGCTATGAAAGCCCTATGTCACTTCGGGGATCACGCCGCTGGCCCATAACCGTCGGCATAACGCTCTACTCAGCCTACCTAGACTACTCTAACAAACAGGGTGTTTCGCAGGTTATTTTATCTAGTATGGCAGACACCAATACTAATTGATGCCTGTTAGACTAAACAGGTTATGAATAGACCGTGGTTAGGAATTGTCTATAACCCTAATTTTAGTTTAAAAGAAACTACATTAGACATGCAGACATAATGAATATTTAAGCAGGTGGCTATTTCCGGAAAAACATAATAACTTCAACATATATAACAAATATTCATAACAATCATAATCCAGTATTCATAATTGATATTTGGACAAACACAATAACAACATATAAGAGAGGGACAAGGGGACTGATGCCATAAAGAAATCACCCTTTACGTAGTCTCGCCGATGGAGCTTACTGCTGTAAATGTCGTATTGGTTGACCCGACTCTGCTCGACAGAACCTTCGGAGGATGCTTCCTCAGCCTAGTAGCTAGACTTTACCTTACGTCCTGGGCTTAAGCCCAGCCCTGTGGACTGACTCTTCGAACGCCTAGAGCCCTCTTAGGATCTCCTAATGAAATTCCGGGTATTCTATGAATACCAGAAACGAACCTATCTATCGAACCCTAGGATCTGAGACTAATTCTCAGAAACTAAGAAGAACGAAACACTAAAAAGAGAAAGAAAACTTATACTGACATCTGAGTCTCTGAGTGATTTGTGTACTAGAGAATTGTACAATGGAAGTCAATGAATGATTCAGATCAAGTGGAGATGGATGATTTCAACTGAGGAAGGCCTGAGGTATTTATAGCAGCTTTTTGGAGTGATTTTCTCTCAAAATTTCGATGTGGGATTCTGAATTCTTGTTCGGGACGCCCGTCCCGGTCTGTTGACCAGGTCAGGAGGGCCGTCCCAAGTCCTGGACGCCCGTCCCGACCTGTTGACCAGGTCAGGACGCTCGTCCTGAACTGGGACGCCCTCCCCGAAGTCCGAACTTTTAAAAAATTGCATTTTTGCCCCGAAATTTGCCATTTTCTTCCACTTTTCACCTCACACTTCCAAAATCATAAAAACTGTGAAATTGAGTTAATAATGAACAATTAAGACGAATTTACCCTCAATTTCACCCTAAATCATGCCTAAAAACATGCTAAAAACGTAATATGATTTATGCATATCAGTGCTTTACTCCATCATGAGACTCCCCCTTCCAAAAATCATCAAGTAACCAAATGTAGACTTTCTCTTGTCAAGATCTCCTCTCATGCTAGAATCTTTATACCCATCAAGTATAGTCTTTCAATTTCCAAAGCATAAACTGAACTTGGAAGTACTTCTCAAATATATGAATATCCACTTGACAACATTCCAATGTGCTTTTACAGGATTAGAATGATACCTACTAACAACCCCTACTACATGAGCTATATATGGCATACATTAGACCATAAACAACTGAGGCATAAAGAACACTCTTCATCTCCGCTTTCTCTTTCTCACATGGTCGACCTACATAATGTTCAACTTGAAGTCACCAACAAGTGGAGTTAAAACTTCCTTAGCTTTGCTCATGTTGAATCTGTGAAGAACTTTCTCAGTATACTTCTATTGATATAACCAAAGCTTTCCATTTTCAAGTCACCAACAAGTGGAGTTAAAACATCCTTAGCTTTGCTCATGTTGAACTGTGAAGAACTTTCTCAGTGTACTTCTATTGAGATAACCAAAGCTTTCCATTTTGTTTATCCCAAGTGATCTTGATTCCAAGAATATGTTTGACAAGTTCGAAATCTTTCTTAACAAATGATTTGCTTAACTCATTTTTTAATTTATACAATCTTTGTGGAATCACCACCAACAATCAACATATTATCCACATAAAGTATAAAAATAATAAAGTCACCTTTAAAAGACATCTTCACATAAACACATTGATCAACAGTAGTTCTTTGATACTCTCTGTGATACTCCGTCTCATATAGATAAGTGAAGTAAGTGTGCAATAGTATATACGAATAAGCCTAGGTAATCATAGTTAACTCATGGTATCTCTTTTGGTATAGTAAGGAGAATACCAAGTAGTCGATTGTGGGCCCTACCAGGCCCATAAGTGTGGCAGGGGCCCAAGTGTTCCTGGTCATGACAATTTGTATCAGAGCAAATTACCAGTCTGAATTATGGGAACTAAGTGCTACACCCAAGGATGGGAGCCACCTCTAGAATCTTAGATATCCACTAGTTGATCTTTGGCCGAGACCTATTATGTTCGAGTGGGCCCTAGCGAGGACGCTAGGCCTTAAGGGTTGGAGTGAATGTGATACATTGTCCCACATCGATAAGTGAAGTAAGTATACAATGGTATATAAGAATAGTATTAGGTACTCATAATCAACTCGGGTATACCTTTTAGTATAGTCAGGACAATATTAAATAGTTGATTCTGGGTCCTACCAGACCCATAGTTGCTGTACGGGCCCGAGGGTCCGAGTCCTAACACTCTCGAGCTATCATAAATAATTCAACAATTTTGTACCACTACCTTGCTTCCTTTTTGCTCCATATATATATATCTCTTCTTCCACATTACCATGTAGGATGAAAGCAAATTAAATTACTCAACCTCTAAATTGCTATTCCAAGAACAACAGGGATTGATGAAATCTATTGGAGGGAAGATTTCCTGAAAATTAATACATTTTTTTAAATTGAAACCCTTCACGGCTAAATTTGCTTTATACTTTGGCTGTAAATTTCTCTCTTTATTTTTCAATATGAAAACCCGTTTGTTCTTTAAAGCTCTCTTACCTTTAGATAACTTCACCAAATTATAAATATGATTTTCCTACAAAGGAACCGTCTCATCTACTTCTCCTATAAATATGATTTTCCTACAAATTAGAGATCCCATGTTCATTCCTCTACCAATAACAAGTTGAAATCTGTCGTTGGCTCTATATTTGAAATTAGAGATCCCATTGTGGCTCCGGGAGTTCACCCCTATATAATGCATATGCCTCTACACTACTTTAGCATAGATTCTCTTGTTCTATGTCTCAATCTCATGTTCGAGATATCTAACACTGACAAATTCTATTGCATCTTCAACCTCACCATGTTTAAGATGAATTTAAAGAAAATAAATCTTTTCCAGATACAATTTTGTCTAAATCTACTGACTGAGTAACGGGTTGGGTTTGAAGTCCTTTACTCAGTTACTACTGGGTCCGGTCTAAAATGCTTTATTCAGTGACTAACGGGTCTACTCTAAACCCCTTAACAGGTCAGGTTTGAAGTCCCTTACCCAATGACTAACGGGTCGGGTCCAAAGTCCTTTTACTTAGTGAGTAACAGATCGAGTTTGAAATGCTTTATTGAGTGACTAACGGGTCCACTCTGAGGGTTTGAAAGCCCTTTACTTAGTGACTAACGGGTCGGGTCTAAAGTCCTTTACTCAGTGACTAACAGATCGGGTCTGAAATGCTTTATTCAGTGACTAACAGTCAACTCTGAACCCCTTTACTCAAATATTTAAAATAATCTTTTATATTATATAATTATTGTAAAAACAATTAATCAAAATTAATCTTTATTTTTAATTCTTCTATTAAAATTAATATAATATTTTGTATCGTATTTTAATGTAGTTTAAGTTTATAAGAATTAGATGTTAAAATTTTGAGATATTTTTTTTAAAAAAATAGATTTATAGGCTTATTTATTTTATATTTGAATTGAATTGTTTCTTTATTTAATATTTACTATCAGTTTTTGTGTTTTATAAATTTCGTGACTTTTAAAGTTAATAAAAACGAAAGTGTATTTTTTTTTAAAAAAAAATTATTTACTTAGTTTTTTAATTTTTAAAATTTTTTTAATAGATATAATTTTACTTATGACATTTATATTTCAATATTTATTATGATTGTGTTTAAAATATTTTTAGAAGGAAAAATAAAAAATATATATATTTAATTTTTTTAAACAAAATATCTATATGACTATCGTCTCTATCATGTCTCAAATTCATGATCTCTCGTCATAACTGATGGTGCTTACCATCAGAGCAGCGCCTTTTTGAGAAATTCTAGATTCAATTTTTATAGAATTCTTAAGTTCCGTTAAAAAATCCCCGAGAAAACTAGGTTCTCTTTATCACTGAGAATATTATTATTTTTAAAAATTTAAGATTTTACTTTAACAACATTTTTAAAAAAATTTACCGGTTCACATCTTACTAAATATATGATTAGTATCAGCTTACAACATTATATTCGTCCTCGACTTCATACATCACATGATTAGTATCAGCTTACAACATTATATTCATCCTCGATATCATACAACACATTATATTGGGTCATCGACATAAGTCTTTTGCATCTTCAACCTCATGTTTAAGATGAATATTTAAAAAAAAAATCTTTTCAAGATACATGGTTTGTTGTCTATCATAGTATGGTTTCTAAACAATTAATGCGTTCTGAAAGAGATTCTTATGTTGTAAAACTTTATAGTTATATGATTTGAAAACCTCGTACAATTTTCTTTGTCCTTTTATATGTGTGGTGAAAAATAAATACACATTTCAGCTGACCTTTGGTTATTTAAGAAAAGAATCTCTTCAAATGGTTTGGAGTTATTTATTATTCATTTCATTGTCTTATGTACAAGACAAAAGGTTTAAAATGTGCGCCAATATATGTATGGTTGAGAATGCAAGTCCCCACCGTTCCATTATTTCCTCTATTTCCTTTCCCTTTCCCCATGCGATATTTTTCAAGTGAGCAAAATTCACTTCAACAAGAACAAATAAAATATAAATAATTATTATAATTTACTACAAAAAAAAATTCACATATAATTTAAATAATAATAATTGTTACTGTTGTACACACAGTGATTGATATAGTATTGAAGAGGTAATTATGGGGTGTAAATACCTCTATACAATTCATTAAAAAATTAAGTGTTGGATAGTGTTTGGTATAATGAAAAACGTTAAGGGACTATTTTATATATTTATATATATATATAATTAGATAAAATATGACATAAAGTTAAAAGTCGTGTTTTTTTAATAAGGATCTATGGGTTTTTTTTTTTTTCCAACAAAACTCTCACTTTTAATGCTTAAAGACTTAATCATTGAAAATTTAATAAATCCTTACATCCTCCAAAGAAGAATTAAAATATTACAAATTTAACAAGAAAAAATAATTAATGATTGATTATTTTATTAGGATTATTGTGTGTTAATCACTTTTGCATGTCAGTTTAATTGAATTATTAACATCTCTTAATGAAAATAGTCATGGGAATATTAATAGAACAAAAATAAAATAAATTTGAAAAAAATTAAATTACGAACAAGTCTTCTTATGTTACAGGATGAATGAATACAGAAGTAATAATATCTTTAAACTTGGTTGTGGAATCTGTATAAGAATCTCCATCTTCATATAATAGATTTATAACCTTAGCAAGATTCACAACTCGTTCAAGAAGGACCATTGGAACAGCCGTGGGACTCATCAAGCATTCCTTATTTATATCTTTCCATGCATTGTTTACTTGTTTCAAAAATTCATTCACTGCTTCTTTCTTTGATGCACCATTTTGATTCATATAGCACTCCACAGCTGATGCCACATCTCCCCTTTCTTGTTCTTTCTGTGTACATTCAAAGTATTATCAAAGTAAGTTAATGAAGATATAAAGTTAAGCGGGACTTGGCAGAATGAAAAAGTGCATTGTGAATATTACGCAAGGTCACTCGTTTGATCAGCACAATTTCAAGAGTTAGGGTTAGATTCTGCGGGCACAACCCGAATCAAATCTGGATTAGTCAGAGTCATGATGGTTCTGGATATTAGATGATTTTTAAAATAAAATAAAAAAAACAAAGAAGAAGAGGAATATATGAAGCAAAGGGAAGATGAAGTTTACCTCATGGCCTGCCATGTCGTCCATTAATCTACATATTACTGAGGAAGCTCTAACAATTAATGGCTCATTCACTACCCAATCAACAACTTCCTTAGTAATTATGTTTCCATCCATGCAAACAAAAGAAGTTGTGGATAACATCATGTATGCAGCCGAGACAAGTGCAACCTTCATGTACTCTTCCAATGTTGGTACATAGCCATTGTGAAACCAATAAGCTTCATTGAGGTATGATCTTACTAATTTCTTCATCTAATAGGTTCAATATATAGTTAAATTAGTAATTTCCACACTTTAACAATTATATAATTTTGACTTAGGTTAGTATATTGAGGGAAAACTTACTTCATTCTTTGGATAATTTACCAAGTAGGATTTGCGTTCCTTGGCTAATTCATTCTCCATTTCAGAGTAAACATCCAACAAGGCCATGTAAAAATGTCTTAGGTACAATGGCACTTCATTTACGGCATTAATATCCCATCTAAATAAATACATTAACATCATCATGAGTAGAATGAAAAACATTTATCATTTAATTAATTGAAAGTTTATTAAGTACACATACATACCTTTGTATTGCTTCGGTAAAAGGCAAAAGTTCATCAATAGTTCCATAAACGTCATAGATGTCATCAATGACTGAGGTCATGGCAATAACCTTAGTCATCATTCTTCTTCCAATAGAATATTGGGGTTCAAAGTATACTTCCAATGCCCAAAAATAACCCTCCACCAATCTATCTCTAGCAAATGGTAAACTTGATGCAAAATCTAACTCTTTCCACCATCTGAGGAAATATCAATTTCAATCAAAGAATTACTATCAAATACATGCAAGCATGCAAAAATTGAAATTTAAGTGAACCAACTCACTTTGTAAGTTCACTAAGCTCCTTTTGATGTTGTTTTTGAAGCATATTGAAGTCCAATTTTGCAAAATTGAGTAGTATTTTATTATGTGACTCATTTTCCTGGTAAAGAGGTATGAATAATCTTGCTCCCAATCTTGTCAATGTTTTATGAATCGGTTGCTTTAGAGCATTATGAACTTGTTTCTCCATTGGCAAACCACAAGAGTGTGATGACAAAGATTGGAGGTGTGTTGTGGTAAATATCAATGCTTCCTCTAAAATGCCTTCTTCCCCATGAATCATGAAGTGAGATGCCTCGTACAAACTCAATAATCCCTTAATATCACTTACATGATCTTCATCAAATTCTCCTTCCAAGTTCTTGAATTGCTCAAACACATCTTGTTAGGTTGAAAAAATAATTTTAGATTTTGTCTTAATAATAAGAATAATATTGTACAGAATATATATAACTTACTACATGCAACGTAACACCCTTGTTGCCTTAGAAGTCTGAAAGAAAGCGCAACAATATAGAGATTCTTTCTATATTTAGTTATGAAATCATTATAAGTATCATGAAGACATTCCAACAATGTCTTTATCTCACACTCAAAGTGATAACCGATTCCTAAACGTTGAATAGTGTCAATCCAATCTAATTTTTCTGAACACATGTCTGACTTTCCAATAATAAGAAGTTGACTAATCTCTTCTTTGAGTCCTCTAAACTCTTCAATATATTGATGGGCAATGTTTCCCTTCACAAATAAATACAATATTGAATTCAAAATCAATTTATATATATATATATATATATCTATATATATGTATATTTGAGAAACTTGAATATAAATTTCACAGCTGACCTTGGTATCAGTGAAGTATTTAAGAAAATAATCTCCCCAAATGCTTGGATGATAATTGGCAGAGCGACGAGGGAGTAATGATGCTGATACTGGAACGCAATTCACTTCCATTTTCTTAAGCCAGAAAAGATAAAATGGAGTATTTGCTTATTTAAATTCTTATGCTTTTTTGTATAACTCTATGCGGCTTTCTAATTTATAGGAGTAAGATAGAATGTATCTGTGTTTGTGGACAGAAAACATTTTTACTTTTCAAAAGCTAGAACACCAAAAAAAAAAAAAAGGAAAAATATAAGGTTTAAAATCTGTTAGTTGGCTTTCTATTGAGTAATAATGTCTCTTTTCAGATGTTTATGCAATCTCTATCAATATATATATTGATTTTATTTTCCTATTTTTTATTTTTTTTGTCATATATATATATAAATATATTTTTAATTAGGATATTAATATAAGTACCACATGTAAAAAGAATAGTAGAATTGTCTAACATATAAAAATTTGAACATAGCAACTTAAGATTAAAAGTTAACTTCGTAATTATATTAAATATATATATATATATATATATATATCGTTCTTTCTCATGCAAAGCTTGGATTATAAAAAAATAATTAAAACATAGATTAAAAAAGTACAACTAGTAAAACATAGATTTTCCAACATAAGAAGCATGATGAGGATAATCTTAGAAGGAAAAAAAAAAAAGAGAATCTTAGAAGCTGAGAAAGATTGATTGGCCGTAGGAATTATTATAAAAGTTTTAGGATAAGAATGCACAAAAACGCTACCAAAAGTATAAGAGGAGAGTCATGACAGAAATGGAGTAAAAGAAGGATGAAGAAAGGAGTGATAACTCAAGCATTGGTATAGCATTGCATTTGAATAGTAGCACATTAATGGGATAATTAATCTAAGCTTTGGTCCATATATGAGATTACATATTGTATTTAATATTGTAATAATATTGTAATTAATCTAAGCTTTGGTCATTTTTTACTCTTACTATCTAAAGGTTCTATTGACCTGGTTATGTGTTCATACCTTTTTAGTTAGTTAATTTTTTCATTTAGAATAAAGTTCACCAATTCAAGTGTTTGTATTATAATCACTTGCAATATTTAATTTCATCAATAGAATACCCTCATGTAGGTTCTGCGGGATTGATATTTTAATACTTTGTACTATACTATTTGCTCATGGTGTATAGTTGTACTTGATTAAATTTTTCACAACAGCGAAGTAGAATAACTAGAAAAGACGAGATTGAAAGAAATGAGAGCTAGGCAAAATTCCTATTAAAAAGAAGAGAAAATTCCAATAAAAGTCTTTAAAAAATAGAGAAGAAAAATATCTCCTTTGGTCTTGTACAATAATCCCAAGGGGGAGAAACGGGACTCCGACCCAGGAATTTGTGCAACAAGGTGGGAAATAATTCCCCCATGATGCCACTAAGGTGAACGAAAGTGCTCAAAAGTCAATGTAGGCCAAAAGAGTCCAAAGTGGACACCATGAGGAGCTAACTAGGCCCCAAATAGGCTCCACTTGAGAAACCCTTATCTCTAATACATAGAGTCCTGAAATAGCCCCTAATCGTACCACTCATTATGTTAACCAAAATAATCTACTTTAAACTAGGGTCTCAACGTCACCTCAATGGCACAATCACACTAGGCACTCTAAATCTCTCTCACACCTACAAGCTACTGAATCTCAAGGCAAAGATCTCATTTTTCCAAATCCTACATGCACTTCTTCTCCTTTTAAACACCATCACATTTCCTTTGATTGTGATTCCTTAGTTTCAACTCCGAACATTTTTTGTCGCTCTCAAATACTGAATACCTCACCGAGTCAGATGAGTTGGTCCAAATGTCGCCAAAGGAACTGAGCTCACTACCAAGTCCCCTCCTCACCCCTACGACACAACAATCGTCACAACAGTCCCTCTTGTCCAAACAATCAAAACTATCTTGAGAACGACCTTCACGTAGTAATAGTCCTGCAACCTCTTAATTATACCACATCATCCTTAATGGAATAGGGACTCATGGGTTTAAACCTGATTTGTTCATTCCAAGTGAACCATGCACTATTATCCATAAACATCCAAGACCCTCTATTTGCATGGACAACATTGCTTGGAATCAGTGGGTACTTCACAGTGTTCTGAGCCACCCTTTGACGAACCATTATAATTTGGCTCCTCTCCCAAATTCAACAATGAATCAGGACAACTCACAACAGACTTCACCTATCAAACTTCCTCTCTCCCTAAACTTCATTCAGTCGAACAATGCTTTGGTAACCCTGTCATCACAAACACAAACGGTACCGACCAATGTGTCAATATAAGTTCCATCCTCGTTTGTCTTCCAAGCTCAGACACTCTTAAGATATCCACCAGTGACTAGTCATTAGATGCATACAGTAATACTAGGCCCTCCATCTCTAACAATACACAACATGCTAATAACACTAAAATATTCAGGTATTTTGGTGACAATTTATGTTTAATTCTTGATTTAATTGTTAGTAAATATTCAATTTTAGTTTAATATTACTAATTCTTTGTTTAAATTGATCAAGAAGTTTTTGGGGAAAAACGCGAGAAATTTCAAATTCAGGGACTCAATTGCAGAATTTGAAAATATTTTACGCGTCGCTTCTTGACGCTCGTCAACACCTTATTCTTGGCGGCCGTCAAGACCTCATCATCGAATATTTTTTTATTTGTAAATTTTCTAATTTACCCCTACGTTTTGTATCTATAAATAGTAAAATTTCTCCATAGTTATAACATGTGTAGAACCAAAATTCATAGAGGGAATTATAGGTTTTGTTTCATTGTATTCTTTGTACTTTGAAACTTCTGAATACAAGATTTATTTTTCTTTCAATTGTCATTCTCTTCTTCTATTTCTCTTTGAATTTCTTTTCACAAACCAAGGAGAGAGTTTAGGGAGTTGTTCAAGTAGAGAGATAAACTCAAACTCCTTCCAAGAGTGAGAGAGTTCAAGGTCCACAAACCAAGGGGTTGCACTTTTTCATTCTTAGGAGTGTGGTTGATATCAATATCATCCCTCCTCCTAAAGATCAACAAATTGAAATGGTCCCAAACCCACAAGGACTTCAATATTGTTGATTTCCCTTGGTGGAAGTGTGATGATGTATTGAAGAAAAGGTGGAGGAAGAACATATACAAGAGCTTGGAGATTCAAAAGAGTCCTAGTTTTACTTGTACACATCTCTTACCTCTTTTGGTTTCCTATTGATCTTGTATGTATGTGTTTCAATAATAATTCCAATTTAGGATCTCATTTTCTTCTACATTACATTAGATATAATTGTTGAGAACTCTTTGATGTTTCATGGTTGAGTATTTCCATGCTAATCTATATCAATTGATCTTCGATTTTTGCATCTATGTGTTTAAAGGATTCCATCTTAATAGATGTGAACTTCCTTAGAACTTTTGATAAAGGCTACCATATCCCTAGTGATTGCTTTCCGACTGATATGCTAAATAGGTGTTATTTTACCCTATGTTGATTATGAATAATTAAGGACTGAGATTGACTAATTGTCACATTTAGTCTCTATGGTGTCACTTAATCAGTCAGAACCTAAGGCAGAGTACCTATCATATACCTAGTCTGTTGGAAAGTATCTACGATTTTATTAAATAATTATCGTACTCCCATGCAAAAATTTTCAAACTTCTACAGTGCACTATGCACTGCTACCCCACACTTAAGTCTGACACTGTCCTCAGTGTTCATGTATTCCTAAACTACCCCACACTTATTTGAAAACAAGAAACAAAAACAAAACAAAGAACTCTTACCCCACACTTATTTGACTGACTAATGGGAAGATAAAGAAAATAACATAACAAAACAAGAAGGGTAATAGAAATAATAACACAAACAAGACAAACCAAACAAAACATGAAATGAAGATAATAAAATAAAAGTACAGGAAGATGAGAATTAGAAAAACTCCCTTCAAGTCGCGAGCAGAAAGGTCTTCTCTGATCTATCAATTGGCTCTTCACCTTAGCCAAGTGCTATTGCTGAGGTGTTCTTGACTCTGCAAGCTATAGATACTGGAACGGATGACATCAGCTCCGATCCTTCATTGTCGAGCTCCAAGTAGTGGCATATCCATTTGAGGAATGACTCAAGCCCCAAGGACTGTTTCCTCGAATCATTTACAAAGTTTCTCGTAATCGTAGCAATGTGTCTAGAGGAACGTGTCTAGGAATGAGACTTCTTTGGATTGGTGTGCCTACCTGCCAATGTCAGTGAAGGTATTGCATGCATGTTCTGAATGGTCGAAAAGATACCTGAAGTTTTGGCAAAGCCGTGGTGGTAGGAGGCTCCAGTGGTGTAGATCTAGGCCCAAGTATTTGAGACTTCCTCGGGGAAGTTTCTCACAGCTGATTGTATGCAGGGGATGCAAGCTCCTCCATTGCTATGCTCCTGATACAATGCCAAATTCCTCTATATCCTTCGACCCTTCGATATCACTTGGTAGATCACTTGCTTGCACTGTTCTGGCTTTAATTGTTGCCAGTATCTCATCTATTGATTCTGCAGGTAGGGATGGTGCTTGCTAGACTTCACAGATTAGATACATAGACTGAACGTTTCTTCCTAAGACATTGGCACTCTATTATTTGGAAAGCATCGCAGGACTATATCAGAGATACCAAATCCTTGAATATGGTGGGTCAACGAGATTCTGCTTCCAACACTTTCCGGACAGTGTTTGATAGCAGTTAATTGGTCTCCCATAGATTCCTGTAATGCTTCAGAATCATGTGGCCTTCGCCTTCCGAGATACATCTTCTGATCAACTGATCTACAAAAAGTTGAAATAGAAGAGAAATCTGCCCAGTAGTAATATTTCAAATCAGCAAAGAATTTCTTCTTTTCCTGATAAGTCATATCACTTGGGAATAATTAGCAGCTAGATAATTAGTAATATAAGTAAACCACGGAGGAGAATCATTACTCATAGCAAACAATGAAAATAGATCCTCATTCAGAAATTTATCAGATACTATTGTCTCGTTAATAGCCTCTAACTCAGGGTTTCCTAATCTAGACCACAGGTTTGCTTTCTAGATTCTTAACCCTTTTTCTTACCCCTTCATTCTATATCAAATTCAAGTAACAATAAAACCTAACTTAATCAATTATGGTTCAACATCAGTTTTATTGAACACAAATATCTAAGAGTAATCAGTGTAACCTATTGTTGTAGACAAGACTAGATAAGATCAGGATTTATCATACATGAACTTTCTTATCATGTTTCTGTCCTAAAACAATTCTTACTACATAATTACATCACATATTAATTCAACAAGCAGATTTCAATCAGGTGATGCCATAATAGGTGCAGTAATTCCTTTTGGTTTAAAAGATCTCATGCAATTATCAGCAAAACAAAAGGAACATCCTTTTTTCAATAGAACATTCAGAGGTCTGGCTATTAAGGAAAAATAACTCGTCCTAATAAAACCGGTATGACTCTAAGAAAATTCTAAAATGGAGTTTCTTCCCAATAAAAATCTAAGCCACGATAACTCAGAAAATATATTTTATCCTCATTTCCATTTTTATTTCTTCGAAATAATAGAAAAACATGAAAAACAGCAACTAAGAAAACAACTAAGAAAGAACAAGAGATGGGGAAAAGAACAACTAACCATTGAGCAAGAAAAATACATTTTTTTTTCGGGTTTTAAATTTTAGAATTTTATTTTCTCTTTTTTTTCGAAAGCAGTTAAATTTCCTCAATATGGTTTTAGAATGATTTTTTAAAATTTGATTATCCTAAGCGTCTTAATTCCAGATAATATCTAAAATCAATTAGTTATGATAATCCTATATTTCGGAAAGTGATTGTCTAACTAGCATAAGATAAGTGTAGATCTAAAGGCTAGGTTACTACCGTTACCTATCATAAGTATCTAGAATTTTGATCAGTGTCTAAAATTTTGATCAGGAGTCCTAAATTCATTATGATATTTCCCCGGCAACGGCGCCAAAAATCTGATGGCTTTCCGACTGATATGCTAAATAGGTGTTATTTTACCCTATGTTGATTATGAATAATTAAGGACTGAGATTGACTAATTGTCACATTTAGTCTCTATGGTGTCACTTAATCAGTCAGAACCTAAGGCAGAGTACCTATCGTGTACCTAGTCTGTTGGAAAGTATCTACGATTTTATTAAATAATTATCGTACTCCCAGGAAAGTGGTAACAACTTAGTAGTAGCTTGATACGCGAAAATCGTATCACTTTTTTAGCATGTTTTTATGTATGATTTCGGGTGAAATTGATAGGAAATTGAATTGTTTGTTAATTACTCAATTTCATGGTTTTTATGATTTTGGAAGTGTCAGGTGAAAAGTAGACGAAAACAGCAAATTTTGGGGCAAAAACGCAATTTTTGGAAATATTGACTTAGTCAACGGGTCAAGACGGGCGTCCCGACCTAGTCAACCCGCTGGGACGGGCGTCCCGAACCCCCAGAACCAGTCCCACATCAAAGTTTTGATGAAAACTCACCCCGGGAAGCTGCTATAAATACCCCAGGCCTCCAGCAGTTGAATTCATTCCTCTCCACTCGATCTGAGTCATTTAGTGGTTTCCAGTGTACTCTTCTCTAGTACACAACTCACTCAGAGACTCGGATCTCAGTTTTCTTTCTTGTTAGTGTATTGTTTTAGTTTCTGAGAAATAATCTCAGATCTTAGGATTACATAGATAGGTTCGTTTTTGGTATTCATAGAATACCCGGGATTTCGTTAGGAGATCCTAAGAGGGCTCGAGGCGTTTGAAGAGTCAGTCCACAGGGCTGGGCTTAAGCCGGGTTGTTAAGTAAAGCCCAGTTACTAGGCTGAGGAAGCAACCTCCGACGGTTCTGACGAGCAGAGTCGGGTCAAGCAGTAAGGCATATATAGCAGTACGCTCCAACGGCGTGACTACGTAAAGGGTGATTTCTTTATGGCATCAGTCCCCCCTGTCCCTCTCTTTATATGTTGTTACTGTGTTTGTCCAAATACTGATTTGAATACCAGATTATGTTTTTATGAATATTTGTGATATATGTTGAAGATATTATGTTTTTCTAGAAATGGCCACCTGCTTAAACATCCATTATGTCTGCATGTCTATTGCCGTTCTTTTAAACTGAATTTAAGGTTATAGACAATTCCTAACCACAGTCTATTCATAACCTGTTTAGTTTAACAGACATCAATTAGTATTGGTGTCTGCCATACTAGATAAAATAATCTGCGGAACACCCTGTTGGTTGAAAATAGTCTAGGTAGGCTGAGTAGAGTTTTATGCCGGCGGTTATGAGAGGAGCGGTATGATCCCCAAAGTGACATAGGGCGTTCATTGCTGACTTTAGTCCGAGCCGTGAGTAGGGCCGTTTACCTTGGCGATGGGGCGGTAGCATAGAGACTCAGATGTGGTAACCTTTAGACACAGAACATAGTTGCAATCCAGGCCAAGACATGTCTAAAATACTCGAATATAGGTCAATCAACGTATAGTAACAGTATAACATAAAATCAGGATCTAATCTTTAAAACACTTCTAGGATTAATTAGACTGAAACCTAGTGGAGAATGAATCACCCTCTCATCAAAGTGTTTGATGAAGATTGCATAACTGGATCATAAGATAGGAGTTAGGATAAAAGGCTAGTTGCTACTAAGTCGTTGCCACTTCCCTGGGAGTACGATAATTAACTTAATAAAATCGTAGATACTTTCCAACAGACTAGCTACACGATAGGTACTCTGCCTTAGGTTCTGGCTGATTAAGTGACATCATAGAGACTAAATGTGACAACTAGTCAATCACAATCCTTAATTATTCATAATCAACAAAGGCTAAAATAACACCTATTTAGCACGTCAGTCGGAAACCGCATCAGATTTTTGGCGCCGTTGCCGGGGAAACATCATAATGAATTTAGGATTCCTGATCAAAATTCTAGAGGCTTATGATAGGTAACGGTAGTAACCTAGACTTTAGACCCAACACTTATGTTATACCAGTTAGACAATCAGTTTCCGAAATATAGGGTTATCATAACTAATTAATTTTAGATGTTATCTGGAATTAAGATACTTAGGATAATCAAATTTTAGAAAATTATTCTAGAACCATATTGAGGGAATTTAATTGCTTTCGAAATATTAAAAGAAGAAAAAAAAAATTTAAATTTAAAAAACCGAAAAAAAATTGTACTTTTCTTGTTTAATGGTAAGTTGTTCTCTTTTCCCTATCTTTCGTGTTTTCTCCTTTTGAATAGTTGTTTTGTTTTGTTTTCTCCTTCTTCCGAATTTTTAATTTTTCACTTCCCGTGTAACTCCACTAACCAGTTTGCTCAGGCTTAAACATATTCTTCTCTGTAGTTGCATGACTCGAACTTCAGAAGCTAACCTTGAAACACCAGTTGAGAATCCTGAACGTCTCATTCGTACAGCTAATAGGCGAATAACAGAGATGGTTGCTGAAAGACCTCCCCTCGAATCCTACATCCATCCACAGACTGTTCTAGTATTATCCGCCATTCAAATCCCTGGAAACCCTCGCTATGATCTTAAACCAAATGTGATCCAGTTGATTATTAATTGGGTTCAGTTTGGAGGAACTGCAACCGAGAATCCGCTAGAACCCTTATCTGATTTCTCCTCTCTTTGCGAAGGCCTCAAGGGAGATCATACTGCAGAAGTAACTAAACTCAACCTTTTTCCCTACTCACTGAGGGACAGAGCTAAGAGATGGTTGGCCCAGCTACCTACTAACTCCATCACCTCTTGGGACGAGTTAAGCAAAGCCTTCCTGGAAGAGTACTACTCTGCAGCAAGGGTCCTAGAATATCGAAGGGCTCAGTCCAGTTTTACTCAAACTGCTGATGAGACAGTGATCGAAGCTTGGGACAGATTCAAGGAGCTACTCAGGCTCTGCCCCCAACATGGACTTATCGAAGCACTGCTGATCCAGCAATTCTACAGGGGTATGACGGACATGGGCAAGCAAGTTCTTGATGGACTCAATCCCCAGAGCGGGTTCAATGGAATGAGTGATGTAGATGCTAGAAACGCTCTGGAGAGGCTCTATAGGAATAGCAAGAACTGGCGAACAAGTGATCGAGCTAAGAAGCAACCAGTAAATGCGGCCATAGCCTCCACCGATGATCAATTTGAGGCACTGAAGGCCAGCATTGCTAATCAGCTGAATGCTTTCCAACAAGGGAAAAACGTTCAGCCAGTATATCAAGTCGCTCTACCCGCACCAAGGAATTACATCGTTCCAATCGACCCCATGCAAGAATTCAGGGACATACTGAAAGGCATTGCCGAATCTAACAAGGAGACGATAGAGTCAAACAAGAAGGTCCAGGAAGCTCATGCAGAAAGAATTCAACAAAATGAGAATAGGCAGACGCAGATTGAGCAGATAGTCAGGGACACACAAACCTCCTTGCAGATATTAGAAAGACAAATGAGACAGTTATCGACCCACCTACCTCATCGATCACAAGGAAAGCTGCCTAGCAACATTGGGACCAGCCCATTAAATGATTGCAAGACCTTAACTCTGAGATCTGGTAAAACTCTAAATCCTTCTTTCCCAAAATCTTCTCACACTTCTACTTTTGTACAGGAAAAAGAAGATAGCTCTGAGGAATTAACGCCGACAGTAGTTGAAAACAAAGTAGCAGAGAAAGAGAAGAAAGAGTCCATCCTTGAGTACCGGCCAAGAGTACCTTACCCTACAAGACTAATGCAGAATAAAGATAAGGAGCAACTCGAGAGGTTTTTCAAAACTTTTGGTAAAATTCATGTTAATTTACCTTTTCTTGATGTTATTTCTGAAATGCCTAAATATGCTAAATTTCTGAAGGATAATTAGTAACAAAAGAAAGATTGACATGGACAAAGTAATTCTTAATGAAGGATGTTCGGCAGTTCTCTTGAACAAATTGCCTTCCAAAAAGAAAGATCCAGGTTGTTTCACCTTGCCATGTACAATAGGCAATATTACTAATATGCATGCTTTAGCAGACTTAGGAGCTAGCATAAATGTAATGCCATCTAGTTTATTTGATAAATTAGGTTTGCATTATTTGAAAACGACTAGAATGTGCATACAACTTGCTGATAGGACAGTAAAAATTCCTAGGGGGATAATTGAAGATCTCTTAGTAAAGGTTGGAAAATTTGTCTTTCCTGTGGATTTTGTTGTCATGGATATGAATGGTGAAAGTGATGTACCCTTGATTCTAGGTCGACCTTTTCTAGCTACCTCTAAGGCATTGATTGACGTCAACAATGGTCAAATAAAACTAAGGGTAGAAAATGAAGATATGACTTTCAACTTGAATGAAACCCTTAAGTATCCTATGCATTTAGATGATGATTGTTATTCTGTGGATGCATTTGACCATTTGATTGGAACTAACCTGCTGGACATAATCTCCGATTATCCAGTCTTAAATATAGACTCTTTGGCCCTGGAAAAACCTGACTTTGACACTTCTGATTATGAAACCAGTACTAATGATTTCGTTGAGATAGGTGCTCATGAGTTGGGATTAGAAAAGATCTCTTTAGAAGAGCCCCCAGAAGTGGAATTGAAGGAATTACCAAGCCATCTGTGTTACGACTTCCTAGACGCTGAACAAAAGCTTCCCATTATTCTTGCAGCAGACCTGACTGCAGAACAAAAGAAGTCAACACTGGACATACTCAGAAGGAATAAAAGAGCCTTTGCATACAAAATTGCGGATATACTAGGTATAAATCCTAGTTTTTGCTCGCATAAAATACTTTTAGAAAATGAGTTTAAGCCATGTGTGCAACCTCAAAGGAGGTTGAATCCTAATGTGTGTGATGTTGTTAAGAAAGAAGTCATTAAACTGTTAGATGCAGGACTTATCTACCCTATCTCAGATAGTGAGTGGGTAAGCCCGGTGCAGGTAGTACCTAAGAAAGGCGGTATAACAGTTGTTAGGAATGAGAATAATGAACTAATCCCTACGAGAACTGTAACTGGTCATCGTGTATGCATAGACTATAGAAAACTAAATACAGCCACACGAAAAGATCATTTCCCCCTTCCTTTTATTGACCAAATGTTAGAAAGATTAGTTGGACATATGTTTTATTGCTTTCTTGATGGGTTCTCTGGTTATTTTCAAATTCCTATTTCCCCTGAGGACCAGCATAAAAGTACGTTCACATGCCCTTTTGGAACATTTGCATATAGAAGGATGCCTTTTGGTTTGTGTAATGCACCTGCTACATTTCAACGTTGTATGACTGCTATCTTTGAGGACATGTTAGGAAAATCTATGGAAGTATTTATGGATGACTTTTCTGTTTTTGGTAATTCATTTGAGGTTTGTCTAAAGAACTTGGAGTTAATGTTGTATAAAATCTAACCTGGTTTTAAATTGGGAAAAATGCCACTTCATGGTAAAAGAGGGAATTGTATGAGGACATAAGATATCACACCTAGGTGTGGAAGTAGATAAGGCAAAAATTGAAGTTATTTCAAAACTACCTCCTCCCAAAAATGTGAGAGCCGTTAGGAGTTTTTTGGGACACGCTGGCTTTTATCGTAGGTTTATAAAAGATTTTTCATCTATAGCCAGGTCGTTGACCAATTTACTCGGAAAAGATGTTCCATTTGTCTTTGATGAGAAATGTCTAAAAGTTTTTAATAGACTTAAGGAACTCTTAACTACTGCACCTATCATGACATCACCCGACTGGAGTCTACCTTTTGAGCTTATGTGTGATGCTAGTGACTATGCAGTAGGAGTAGTTTTAGGACAAAGACATGATAAGAAATTTCATGTAATATATTATGCTAGTAAAACCTTAACTGACGCTCAGGAAAATTACACTACGACAAAAAAGGAATTATTAGCAGTAGTATATGCATTTGATAAGTTCCGATCTTATCTAGTCCTGTCTAAAACTATTGTTTATACTGATCATTCTGCACTAAAATACTTGTTTAATAAAACCGACGCAAAACCAAGATTAATTAGATGGGTTTTATTGCTTCAAGAATTTGACATAGAAATTCGGGATAAGAAAGGGGCAGAAAACTTAGCCGCAGACCACTTGTCCAGGCTAGAGAATCCGTCCCTAGAAGCCATTGATGAAACAATCATATCTGATAAGTTTCCGGATGAAAATCTATGTGCATTGTCTGCTATTCTCTCACCCCCTTGGTTTGCAGATATAGAAAATTATTTGGCAGCCCGGACTCTCCCTAGTGATATCACTACTCAACAAAGAAATAAATTCTTTGCTGACCTGAGATATTACTATTGGGAAGATCCTTTTCTATTTCGAATATGTGCAGACCAAAACGAAACACAAAAAGGAAAGAAAGAAAACTTATACTGAAATCTTAGTCTCTGAGTGAGTTGTGTACTCGAGAATTGTACACTGGAAACCACTGAATGTCTCAGATCAAGTGGAGAGGGATGAATTCAACTGAGGAAGGCCTAGGGTATTTATAGCAGCTTTCTGGATTGATTTTCTCTCAAAAATTCGATGTGGGATTCTGAATTCTGGTTCGGGACGCACGTCCCGGTCTGTTGACCAGGTCAGGACACCCGTCCTGAACCGGGACGCCCTCCCCGAAGTCTGAACTTTTGAAAAATTGCGTTTTTGCCCCGAAATTTGCCATTTTCTTCCACTTTTCACCTGACACTTCCAAAACCAGAAAAACTGTGAAATTGAGTTAATAATGAACAATTAAGACCAATTTGCCCTCAATTTCACCCTAAATCATGCCTAAAAATATGCTAAAAATGTGATATGATTTATGCATATCACCTAGTGAGAAATTTGGTGAGCTCTAAGGGTAGAGGTCAAGTCAACCTCGGGTTGGATATCTATGCCTTAGACCTAAGTTTGGAGACTCTCAATTCATGTGAGCTTATTATGCTAAGAATCCCTCAATAATTATGTGTGCTTGTGTAAATTCTAAAGGATCCTAAGATTGTTTTTCATCTATTGCTTTCTTTTATTGCTTTCCTTTTACTTGCTTTCTTTACTTGCTTTCTAGATTAGATCTCTTTCCTATCTCATTTGTGGAACCTAAACTTTAGTTTTCTCTAAGTCCATCATTACTAGATGAATCCTAACTTCCTTGGGAAATGACTTATTAAATTTTTAAAACAAATGGTGTTTATTACTCCCCAATCAAAAGCCTCAATTTAATATAAAAATATAGGTTAGAGAAACAACCATTACATTTAGACGCATCAGCCCAACAATCACGTTCCTCAAATAGATCGTCAACAAATTTTTAACCTTACGAACATTATTACAGCCCCTATCCTCTCTGAGGCCCAAAACAACTTAAGAATCCAAAATCTTCTTCTTTCTTACAATCTAGAGTTCACCGAAATAAGAAGCAAAATAAAAGATGTAGCTCGTCTAGCAAACAACAACATGATGATTCTCTTTACTTGCCATCAAGATGTTTGCAAAATCTCAATGTTATTCAGGAACATATGTTCTGTCGAAACTCAACCAATTCAAATACACCAAGTTAATCATTCCAACAACCCTTCATCAGATGTCGTCATCTCTGCTGTCTCACCTCCTTTCCGGAGGATCTCAATCACCTTCCCTCAATGATCATCATGTTATGGAATGGTAGGGGAGCGGGTAGCAATGATTTTCTTCAAATTTTTTAAGATCTCCCTATACAATACTACCCAGATCTAGTCGTTCTTACTCAAACAGAAATTTTAGCTGAACAATCCCATGAGACTATCCAGAAATTTTGTTATATAAATAAACTTTTTCTGAGGCTAAAGGTTTATCAAGAGTTATTTATCTCCTTTGGAGTAATGAGTTTGACCTTGAAATTCTACGAAAAACAAGACTAAGATTCACGTTCATGTCAAGATATTTTATGCAGAGAATAGATTGCGTGAAGTTGCAACACTGTTTCACAGATGCGAACAAAGTGGCAGACACTCTAGCGGACATGGGGCGAACTACCACCACAATGCAAACACAGATGTTATTTATTCCAATACCATTGCTAGCAATACTACTATATTTTGACAATGGACTAGGAACAGATATGCGAATTGTCAAGACTGGATGGGCTAAGTAGCAGGCTTCATTGTTTTACAGTTATGGTTCTTTGAGTCTTTTTTTTTGGGTCTTTTTTGGGTCTACTGTAATTCCCATTGACAAGAGCTATACTTACTAGTATAACTCTCACTTTACTCTTCAATTAAGGTATCGTTTTATGATTAAATGAATTAAGAGAATTGATTGTCACTCTAAAAGTATTAAAGAGTAGGGCAGAGTACTCATCGTTGACTTAGTATAAGATTTTGCATTTATATATCATTTTATCCCAAGGAAGAAAAGATGAATTAAAATAATTGATAAACCATGAACATTCAGGATATAGGTTCCAAGCACAAGATAAGAGAGGTTAAATATAATTAGATCTAATGTAAGAAAGGAATAAAAGCAAGTAAAGGAAGGATAGGATCTTAGTTAAGTACACATGAATATGAGATGTTCTACATACATTATTCTAGAACTTACATGTGTTGAATTATCTCCACCGACTTTTGTGGAGTATTCTAGAGAAATCAAGAGCCTGCAATTGGTGGAGTATTCTAGAGAAATCAAGAGCTTGTAATTGGTAGAGTATTCTAGAGAAATCAAGAGCTTGCAATTGGCAAAATATGAGCATTTAATGTTCTAGAATGGTTGAGAGATGTATGGAAATTAGGTGTACTTTAGGAATAATCTAGATTAACCTAGATATAAGTTAAACCAACATAGTGGTAGTATAAATAGGTGGTTGAGCAAGCCTTTGTGGATGCAATGAAGAAAATTAAGAAATAAAATTGTCCACTTTGAAATCTTCCTTCTCCAACACACATCACATTTTGAAGATACACTAGCCTATCACAAAATCTCCTCTATTTTGATTGTTAATTTCTCCATTCAAGTATCCTTATTTCTCAACAAAGTGGTATCAGAGCCACGTTGATCCTCCGGCATGGCTAATTTGCAATCGTTCCAAGTCCCTTTGCTCAACAAGAGCAACTTCGACAATTGGAGCTGATGCAGTTCCGATTGGTATGCTAAAAGATATGCTTTATTTACCTATGTCGATTATGAGTAATTAAGGACTGAGTCTTACTAACTATCACTTAGCATTCAATTATTGTCACTTAATCAATCAGAACCTAAGGCAGAGTACCTATCGTGTAGCTAGTCTGTTGGAAAGTATCTACGATTTTATTAAGTTAAATATCGTACTCCCAGGGAAGTGGCAACGGCTTAGTAGTAACTAGCCTTTTATCCTAACTCCTTATCTTATGATCCAGTTATGCAATCTTCATCAAATACTTTGATGAGAGGGTGATCCATTCTCCACTAGGTTTAAGTTTAATTAAGTCCAAAAGTGTTTATAGATGAGGTCCTGATTCTATGTTATACTGTTCCTACATGTTGATTGACCTATCTTCGAGTATTTTAGATGCATCTTAGCCTGGATTGCAACTATGTTCTGTGTCTAAAGGCGTACCACATCCGAGGTCTCTAATAAACCGCCCTACCTTAATGACGGCCCTACTCACGGTTCGGGACGAAGGCATCCATGAAAGCCCTATGTCACTTCGGGGATCATACCGCTTGCCCTAGCCGCCGGCATAATCGGACTCAGCTCAGCCTACCTAGATTACTCTAACAAGCAGGGTATTCAGCAGGTTATTTTATCTAGCATGGCAGACACAAATACTAATTGATGCCTGTTAAACTAAACAGGTAATGATTAGACCGTAGTTAGGAATTGTCTATAACCCTAACTTTAGTTTAAAAGAGCACATTAGACATGCAGACATAGTGAATATTTAGCATGTGGCTATTTCCGGAAAATCATAACAACTTGAACATATAAAACATATATTCATAAGAATCGTAATCTGATATTCAAATTAATATTTAGACAAAACAATTCGTAAACATACAGAACCTCGTCTAGGGGACCCACTGTCAAAAAGTAATCACCACTCTATGCAGGTCCAGCCGGCGCTGCAACTCCTGTATGCTCCTGACTGCTTGATCCTACTCTGCTCGGCAGAGCCTTCAGAGAACGCTCCTTAGGCCTAGTAGCAATTGCTTTACCTTACATCCCAGGCTTAAGCAAATTGCCCTAATCTGACTAAGAACACGCACCCTATCTCTCTCTTAGGATCTCCTAACGAAATCCCGGTATTCTATGAATACCAAAAACGAACCTATCTGTTGAAGCCTAAGCTCTGAGACTATTTCTCATAAACTAAGAAAATGAAACACTAAAGAAAGAAAGAAAACTGAAACTGAAACCCGAGTCTCTCAGTGACTTGTGTACTCGAGAATTGTACACTGGAAGTCTCTGAATGACTCAGATCGAGTGGAGAGGAATGATTTCAACTCCTGGAGGCCTGGGGTATTTATAGCAGCTTTCTAGAGTGAAAATCTCCAAAAATTTCGATGTGGGACAACTTCTGGTGCTTCGGGACGCCCGTCCTAGATTGGGAAGCCCGTCCTGGATTGGGAAGCCCGTCCTGGTGGTTTGACTGGGTTGGGACGCCCGTCCCGGACCGTTGACCAAGTCAGCATTTCAAAAAATTGCATTTTTACCCCAAAATTTGCTGTTTTCGTCTACTTTTCACCTGACACTTCCAAAATCATAAAAACTGTGAAATTGAGTAAATAACAATCAATTAAGATCGATTTCCTATCAATTTCACCCTAAATCATACATAAAAACATGCTAAAAAAGGTATATGATTTTCGCGTATCAGATAACCCCACACTTATCTTTTTACTTGTCCTCAAGCAAAGTCTACCTGAAGTTAGTGATTCTAAATCATATGTGCAGTCACTTAAATTTCTAGTCATGTTTTTATTCCAAAAATTCTTCAGACAATTCTTAACACAGGTCTGACATGTTAGGTTGCTATGACAAGGTCTCAAATGTCTCTAGTAGATTGTTAGGATTGAGCATAAAACAATTTAACAACTAGGTTGAACTCTTCTCTTGGTCATTAGGTCTTCCTGATGTGTAGTGTGTGTACTAGTCCAGACCAGATAGTCAACACAATAAACTCTTGTCTTAACTATTACAAGATAACACTTCGACCTGTCACTAGACACACTGACAACAGATAACTTTCTGAGTTCTGAGCCTTGGTGATCAGATTTTAATTATTTAGCTCTTATTGATTTCTTTAGTTTATAGATTCAGGGTATTTTGAGTCTGCTTTGAACACGTCAACTTCAACTACCCATGTAGCGAGTCCCACTCCGATGACTCCCAGACCTACACGACCTTAGGGCATCAGGCTTTAAGTTCCCCGAAGGAGTGGTGCTCGAGTAGCGAAGGCCGCTAGCAAACTACCCTATTTTTATTTTCATCATCATTTTTTTTCTTTTCTTCTCACTTTTAGCTCAGAGTCTAATCTAGTCATTCTAATTGTCAATGCATCCTACAACTAGTCTAATTTTATCTAGTTAAGTCTTGAAAAGGTAATTGGCTGAGGTCTCTAACCCAGACTAAGTTGTGCTTAATTATCAGGAATTCCCTACTCCTAATCAATAAGTTCAAAAATAGTCATCAATTATTTCCTACTAACCATAACATTCTACCTACATATCATAGACATAAGCAATTGTTTAACCAAGCATACTGCATTTAGGAGTCTGAAAGACGGAAAATTTTTGAAAATTTTTTGGAAGGGTGTGAAAATACGGGGAAAACAAGCAAAATCATGCAAAAATTTTGCCAACTGCTACAGTGCACCGTGCACTGCTACCCCACACTTAAGTCTGACACTGTCCTCAGTGTTCATGCATAGCTAAACTACCCCACACTTATTTGCAAACAAGAAGAAATGAAAACAAAACAAAGAACTCTTACCCCACACTTATTTGACTAATTAAGGGTAAGAGAGAAAATAAAACAAGAAGGATAATGGAAATAACAAAACAGAACACAAAATAAAGAAAACAAAAGTAAAGGATCATGAGGATTAGAAAAACTCCCTTCATGTCGCGAGCAGAAGGGTCTTCTCTGATCTGTCAATTGGCTCTTCACCTTAGCCATGTGCTATTGCTGAGGTGTTCTTGACTCTGCAAGCTTTAGATATTGGAACGGATGACGCCAGCTCCGATCCTTCATTGTCGAGCTCTAGGTAGTGGCATATCCATTTGATGAATGACTCAAGCCCCAAGGACTGTTTCCTCGAATCATCTGCAAAGTCTCTCGTAATCGTAGCAACGTGTCCAGAAGGAACGTATCTAGGAATGAGACATCTTTGGATTGGTGTGCCTACCTGCCAATCTTAGTGAAGGTATGGCATGCAAGTCTCGAATGGAAGAAAAGATACCTGAAGTTTTGGCAAAGTTGTGGTGGTAGGGGCTCCAGTTGTATAGATCTGGGCCCAAGTATTTGAGACTTCCTTGGGGAAGTTTCTCACAGCTGGTTGGTATGCAGGGAATGCAAGCTCCTCCATTGCTATGCTCTTGATACAATGCCAAATTCCTCTATATCCTTCAACCCTTCGATATCACTTGGTAAATCACTTGCTTGCACTAGTCTGGCTTTAATTGTTACTAGTATCTCATCTGTTGATTCTGCGGGTAGGGGTTTTGCTGTGGTGGTATCTTCTGAAAGTTTCCAGCTTCCGAATTATTCCTCAGCTAAATCCAGTATCATTCCTCCAGCTGGGATTCTATGCGTTTCCCATTGGAGCAGCATTCTGCAGTAACCTACTCCTACTTCTTTTGGAATGATCAGTCATTCCCATAGCAATCCCTGCTAAAGTGTGGTACTTAGCAGACTTCACAGATTTGAGACACAAGCTGAACATTTCTTCCTAAGACATCGGCACTCTGAATCTGGAAAACAACTAGAATCTGCACATGACTTTAACATCATTAGTAGGTAATGCTTGTGGTTCAGGCTATTTTCGAAAAGTGTTCCACGACTACTATGATGTAATTATTTTCAAAGGAAAGAAAAAGAAAGGATTTAATGAATACCCCCAGATATCAAAAAGATTGTAAAACTTTGTGTACCTTGTTGGGGTAGATGATCTCTGAAGGATGTGTTACCTGTTATTTGGCAAGCATCGCAAGACTGTATCAGAGATACAAAATCTTGAATATAGTGGGTCAACAAGATCCTGCTTTCAACACTTTCCGGACAGTGTTGATAGCCATCAATTGGTCTCCGTAGATTCTTTAGGCAATGCTCCAAAATCTTGTGTACTTTATTATGAGACACATGTTTGATCAACGATCTGCAAAAATTTGAAATAGAAGAGAAACTGCCCAATAGTAATATTTCAAATCAGCAAAGAATTTCTTCTTTTGCTGATAAGTCATATCACTTGGAATTATTCAGTGACTAGATAATTTGAAATAAACCCACAGATGAGAATAATTATACATAGCAAACAATGCAAATAAGTTTTCATCCAAAATTTGATCAGTATTACACTAGCCTCTAACTCGGGGTTTCAATTAGACAAATGGTTTGCTTTCTAGATTTTCAACCCTTTTTCTTATCCCTTCATTCTATATCAAATTCAAGTAACAATAAAACCTAACTTAATCAACTATGGTTCAACATTAGTTTTATTGAACACAGATATCTCAGAGTTATCAGTGTAACCTATTGTTTAGACTAGGCATGGCATGAATGTATCATAGGCATATACAATAACTAGTAATCCCTTTTCAGTGGTGGTAAGGTTCTACTAGGCATCAGTAAAAGGTCTTACTTGTATGAAGTTCTAATCATGCCTATTTCCTGCAACAATCATTACTACATGGTCACTAGCATCACATATTAATTCACCAAGCAAATTCCAATTAGGTGATGTCATAATAGGTGCAGTAATTCCTTTTGGTTTAAACAATCTCATGCATTTATCATCAAACAAAAGGAACATCATTTCTCATTAGAATACTCAGAGGTTTGTCTATTAAAGAAAATTTTATTTCATGATTCTGTCTTATAGACTAAGCATGACCTAAGAAAATTCCATAATGATATTTCTTCCAGATTAAAACCTGAGCCAAAAATTGACAACTCAGAAAAATATTCTATCCTCATTTCCAATTTTATTTTTTCGAAATTAAGTAATAGGGAAAAAATGAAAAACAGAAACAAATGTACAAAAAAAAAAACAACTAAGAAAGAACAAGAGATAGGGAAGAAGAACAACTTACCGTTGAGCAAGAAAAATACATTCTTTTTTTTTGGATTTTAAATTTTTAACATTTTTTTTCTTTTTATGTTTAATTTCGAAAGCCATTAAATTCCCTCAATATGGTTTTAGAATAATTTTCTAAAATTGGGTTATCCTAAGTGTCTTAATTCCAGATAATATCTAAAATCAATTAGTTATGATAACCCTATATTTCGGAAATTGATTGTCTAACTAGTATAAGATAAGTGTAGGTCTAAGGTCTTGGTTACTACCGTTACCTATCATAAGTCACTAGAATTGTGGCCTTTAATCCTAAATTCATTATGATATTTCCCCAGCAACGGCGCCAAAAATCTGATGCAGTTCCGATTGGTATGCTAAAAGATAGGCTTTATTTACCTATGTCGATTATGAGTAATTAAGGACTGAGTCTTACTAACTGTCACTTAATCAATCAGAACCTAAGGCAGAGTACCTATCGTGTAGCTAGTCTGTTGGAAAGTATCAACGATTTTATTAAGTTAAATATCGTACTCCCAGGGAAGTGGCAACGACTTAGTAGTAACTAGCCTTTTATCCTAACTCCTTATCTTATGATCCAGTTATGCAATCTTCATCAAATACTTCGATGAGAGGGTGATCCATTCTCCACTAGGTTTAAGTTTAATTAAGCCCAAAAGTGTTTATAGATGAGGTCCTGATTCTATGTTATACTGTTCCTAAATGTTGATTGACCTATCTTCGAGTATTTTAGATGCATCTTAGCCTGGATTGCAACTATGTTCTGTGTCTAAAGGCGTACCACATCCGAGGTCTCTAATAAACCGCCCTACCTTAATGATGGCCCTACTCACGGTTCGGGACGAAGGCATCCATGAAAGCCCTATGTCACTTCGGGGATCATACCGCTTGCCCTAGCCGCCGGCATAATCGGACTCAGCTCGGCCTACCTAGACTACTCTAACAAGCAGGGTGTTCAGCAGGTTATTTTATCTAGCATGGCAGACACCAATACTAATTGATGCCTGTTAAATTAAACAGGTTATGATTAGACCGTGGTTAGGAATTGTCTATAACCCTAACTTTAGTTTAAAAGAGCACATTAGACATGCAGACATAGTGAATATTTAGCAGGTGGCTATTTCCGGAAAATCATAACAACTTCAACATATAAAACAGATATTCATAAGAATCGTAATCTGATATTCAAATTAATATTTAGATAAAATAATTCGTAAACATACAGAACCTCGTCTAGGGGACCCACTGTCATAAAGTAATCACCACTCTTTGCAGGTCCAGCCGGCGCTGCAGCTCTTGTATGCTCCTGACTGCTCGATCCTACTCTGCTCAGCAGAGCCTTCGGAGAACGCTCCTTTGGCCTAGTAGCAATTGCTTTACCTTACATCCCAGGCTTAAGCAAATTGCCCTAATCTAACTAAGAACACGCACCCTATCTCTCCCTTAGGATCTCCTAACGAAATCCCGGTATTCTATGAATACCAAAAATGAACCTATCTATTGAAGCCTAAGCTCTGAGACTATTTCTCAGAAACTAAGAAAATGAAACACTAAAGAAAGAAAGAAAACTGAAACTGAAACCCGAGTCTCTCAGTGACTTGTGTACTCGAGAATTGTACACTGGAAGTCTCTGAATGACTCAGATCGAGTGGAGAGGAATGATTTCAACTCCTGGAGGCCTGGGGTATTTATAGCAGCTTTCTGGAGTGAAAATCTCCAAAAATTTCGATGTGGGACAACTTCTGGTGGTTCGGGACACCCGTCTCGGACCGTTGACCAAGTCAGCATTTCCAAAAATTGCATTTTTACCCCAAAATTTGCTGTTTTCGTCTACTTTTCACCTGACACTTCCAAAATCATAAAAACTGTGAAATTGAGTAAATAACAATCAATTAAGATCGATTTCCTATCAATTTCACCCTAAATCATACATAAAAACATGCTAAAAAAGTTATATGATTTTCGCGTATCAGGAGCATAAAGATTAAGGTGCTATTGGGAGCCCACGACGTGTGGGATATCGTCGAGAACGACTACGAGGATGTTCAAGACGGCACCGGACTATCCCAACAACAAAGCGATAAGTTACGGGATGCGAGAAAGAGGGATAAGAAAGCTCTCTATCTCATCTATCAAGCACTAGGGGACGACGATTTTGAGAAAATTTCATGTGCGAGCACCGCTAAAGAAGCATGGGAGAAGCTTCAAAATTCTTGCAAAGGAGGTAAAGAAGGTACGCCTCCAAACTTTAAGAGGTGAATTTGAATCTTTGCATATGAAAGAGTCCGAGTTGGTTTCGGATTATTTTTCAAGAGTATTGGCGGTCTCAAATCAAATGAAAAGAAATGGTGAAAAATTGGAGGATATAAGAATTATGGAGAAACTTTTAAGGTCACTAACTCCAAAATTTGAGCATATAGTGGTGACAATAGAGGAGACTAAAAATTTAGAAGAAAACACTATCAATCTCTTATTGGGTTCGTTACAAGCATACGAGGAAAAAAAAAACAAGAAGTCGTAGAGCAACTTTTAAAGTTACAAGTAAGTCAATAGGAGAAAGAGGAAAGCTCTAGCTCAAATCAACAAGGGAGAGGTCGTGGCCAAGGACCAGATTGCGGCCAAGGTCGAGGACGAGGACGTGGTCGTTGACGTGGATACAGACGAGGTGGCTTCACCAACTATGAAATAAAGGAGTTCCCAAGGAACGGTAGAGGAGGGAGCAATTCGCAGTCGAGGTACGACAAATCTTCAATAAAGTGTTATAATTGTCACAGATTTGGGCACTATGCTTCCGAGTGCAGATATGCAAAATCAAGAGTTGACGAAAAGGCTAATTATGCCGAGAACACTACCGAAGCAAATGATAGTATGCTTCTGGCATATAAAGGAGAAGCTGGAAACCAAGATGACATGTGGTATCTCGACACTGGGAAGAGAAGCATGTTCGTGGAGCTTGATGACTCGGTAAGTGGAAATGTCTCCTTTGGTGATGAATCGAAGATTTTGGTCAAAGGAAAAGGCAAGATTTTAATTCGTCTAAAGAATGGAGATCATGAGTTTATTTCAAATGTCTATTATGTGCCCAATATGAAGAATAATATTTTGAGCTTGGGACAACTCTTAGAGAAAGGTTATGATATTCACATGAGAGATTATAACCTTTCAATAAGAGATGGCAAAAATAATCTTATTGCCAAGGTGCCGATGTCTCAAAATAGAATGTTCATATTGAATATTCAAAATGATGTGGCAAAATGCTTGAAAGCTTGTTACCAAGATAAGCCTTGGTTATGGCACCTTCGGTTTGGGCACTTGAACTTTTGCGGATTAAAATTATTATCAAATAAAGGGATGGTGAAAGGATTACCATCTATAAAGCATCCTGATCAACTATGCGAAGGATGCCTACTCGGAAAGCAGTTCAGGAAGCCGTTCCCAAAAGAGTCAAGCTCGAGCGCTCGAAAGCCATTGGAGTTAATTCATGCTGACGTTTGTGGTCCAATGAAGCCAAGCTCCCTCGGTAAAAATAATTATTTTATACTTTTCATTGATGATTATTCTATAAAAACATGGGTGTACTTCTTGAAGCATAAATTAGAAGTCTTTGAAGTCTTCAAGAAGTTCAAGGTTGCTGTCGAAAAATAGAGTGGGCCAGAGATCAAATCTCTAAGGACCGACCGAGGGGGAGAATTTACATCCACGGAGTTTCTAGAATTTTGCAAGCAAAATGGAATTCGGCGGCCTCTGACAGTTCCAAGATCTCCCCAAAAAAATGGAGTTGCAGAAAGGAAGAATAGAACCATTGTGGAGATGGCACGGAGCATGCTTAAAACGAAGCACATACGAAGAGAATTCTAGGCTGAAGCAGTGGCGTGTGCGGTCTATCTAAACAACCGATCTCCAACACGAAGCGTTTGGAGAAAAACTCCACAAGAAGCTTGGAGTGGAAGAAAGTCAGGGATTGCCCATCTCAGAGTATTTGGGAGCAAAGCATATGCACACATTCCAGATCAAAGGAGGAATAAGTTGGATGATAAAAGCGAGCCTTTCATCTTCATCGGGTACTATTCTAACTCAAAAGGCTACAAATTATACAATCCATCCACGCAAAAATTTGTGATAAGTTGAGATGTGGAGTTCGACGAAGAAGGAGAATGGGATTTTGGCTTCAACAATAACTCTAAATTCATCCTTGAATTTGAAGACAATGAGATGGTCGAGCAAACAGATGATGTGCAACAAGAGCCTGTCACTCCACCTACTTCACCTGTAGTAGGTGCTGAAGAGTCACCGCCTTCTTCCTTAGACGAAAGAGTCGCACCACGGACAAGGAGTCTACATGAGATCTATGAAGACACCGAAAGGTTAGAAGATCTTACATTGTTCTGTCTATTTTCTGACTGTGAACCTGTTGGTTTCCACGAAACTGCGCAAAGTTCAAAATGGCGAGATGCAATGGACGAAGAAATTAAAGTCATAGAAAAAATGACACGTGGGAGCTTGCGACACTACCAAAAGGGCACAAAGCTATTGGAGTCAAGTGGGTGTATAAAATTAAGAAGAACTCAAAAGGAGAAGTTGAGAGATATAAAGCAAGGCTCATCGCAAAAGGATATAGCCAAAGAGCTGGCATCGACTATGACGAGGTATTTGCTCCAGTCGGTCGTTTAGAAACTATTAGACTAATAATTTCTCTTGCAGCCCAAAATAAATGGAAGATATATCAAATGGATTTCAAATCAGCCTTCTTGAACGGAATTTTGGATAAAGAGGTCTACATCAAGCAGCCTGATGGCTATGCAGTGAAGGGGCAAGAAGATAAAGTTTTGAAGCTGAATAGGGCCCTGTATGGATTAAAGCAAGCACCAAGGGCCTGGAATAGCCGGATTGATAAATACTTGGAGGAAAATGGCTTCACTAAATGTCCACATGAACATGCCCTCTACGTTAAAATCAAGGGTAAAGATATTTTAATCGTGTGCTTGTAGGTAGACGATCTTATCTTCACAGGAAACAATCCAAGAATGTTCGAGGAATTCAAGAAGGCCATGACTAAAGAATTTGAGATAACTGACATTCGGCTCATGGCATACTATCTTAGTGTGAAAGTCAAGCAACTAGAAGATGGAATCTTTATCACACAAGAAGGTTATGCCAAGGACATCCTCAAGAAGTTCAAGATGGAGGACTGCAAAGATGTCAACACACCAATGGAGTGCGGGATCAAGCTATCCAAGAATGACAGAGGAGAAAAAGTAGACTCGACATTATTCAAGAGTTTAGTTGGAAGCCTGCAGTACATAACATGCACAAGACCAGATATTCTTTATGGTACAGGGCTCGTAAGTCGCTATATGAAAAATCCTACTACGGTGCACTTCAAAGTAGCAAAAAGAATACTTCATTATCTCAAAGGTACGATTAACTTTGGCCTATTCTATACAAGTACTAATGACTATAAGCTAGTCGGGTATAGTGATAGCGATTGGGTTGGAGATAATGATGATCGAAAAAGTACAAGTGGGTTCGTGTTCTTCATGGGAGATACTGCATTCACCTGAATGTCGAAGAAGCAACCCATAGTCACGCTGTCAACTTGTGAAGCAGAATATGTGGCTGCTACATCTACTGTTTGCCATGCAGTTTAGCTTAGAAGATTACTGCAGGAGCTCGGATGGCCACAAGAAGTACCAACGACCATCTGTGTGGATAACAAGTAGGCGATTACACTTTCAAAAAATCTGGTGTTTCATAATCGAAGCAAGCACATCGACACTCGTTTCCATTATATCAGAGAATGTATCACAATGAAGGAGGTTCAAGTAGAGTATACAAAAATGCAAGATCAAGTTTAAGGGGGAGTATTGAAGTAACTAAAAGAAGAAGCAAGTCGGTGTCGAGGGGGAGAGTGTTGAATTATCTCCACCGACTTTTGTGGAGTATTCTAGAGAAATCAAGAGCTTGCAATTGGCAAAATATGAGCATTTAATGTTCTAGCATGGTTGAGAGATGTATGGCAATTAATTTTACTTTAGGAATAATCTAGATTAACCTAGATATAAGTTAAACCAACATAGTGGTAGTATAAATAGGTGGCTGAGCAAGCCTTTGTGGATGCAATGAAGAAAATTGAAAAATAAAATTGTCCACTTTCAAATCTTCCTTCTCCAACACACGTCCCATTTTGAAGAAACACTAGCCTATCACAAAATCTCCTCTATTTTGATTGTTAATTTCTCCATTCAACTATCATTATTTCCCAACAACATGCTTAGATCCAAGAGTCAACATGATCAACTATGTTAGTTCTCACAAGTCTACCTCAAACCCTACCATATAGCTATGTATGAAGGTATATGGATAGCCTATACTACATCTCCATGAAACTCACATCCATAAGATGGAATCTCATAAGACATAATTCAAGAAACAATGAAAACATAGTATAGATCACACATGAACAATCAAATAAATGACATATTATTATTCCCATACTCAATCCTAGAAGAAATGTAGAAAATAAAGATCATATATATATATATATATGGGAATTTTGCTAAAATTATCCATACAAAATACTTGAAAAATAAAAGAGAAAGAAGATGTACACCAATTAAGCAAGGACTTCTTCAATCTTTCAAGATCTTGGAGGTGTAGATATAAATCTTCAACAATCAACAAATCTTCTCAAGAAACATCAGTATAAGAAAGCTCCTTATGGTTGAGGTAACTTCACTATATCAACTACTTCGAGGATAAGTGATATAAGTATCTATATCACTCCAAGATTGTAAATACAAGAAATTCTTGGTTTAGACAATCCTCACACTCACAAAACTCAAAACAATATGATAATCACTCTCACAATGACAACAATCCCTCAAGAACAATTCCTTGGTTTAGACAAGAAATCAAGAAGAAAAGAAGAGTATATGAAAGCAATTTGAAAGCACAAAAACTATATTGACGATTTTGGCAAGAGCTATACGTACTCTTCAATTAAGGTATCGTTAATAAATAAATGGAATGTGAAAATTGATTGTCACTTTAAAATATTAAAGAGTAAGGCAGAGTACCCATCATTGAGTGAGTATAAGATTTTATATTTATATATCATTATATCCCAAGGATGAAAGGTTGAACTAAAACAATTGATTAACTATGATCATTCAAGACATAGGTTCCAAGCACAAGATAAGAGAGGCTGAAATCTAACTAAATCTAATCTATGAAGCGTTAAAAATAAGTAAGAAAGCATAGGATCTTAGTTAAACACACATGAATATGAGACGTTCTACATACTGGATTATAATTATTTGAGAACTCACATGCTTAGAACCAAGGATCAAAATTATCAACTTATGTCTTATTCTTACACGTCAACCTCAAACCCTACCATATAGCTATGCATAAAGGTATATGGATTAGCCTATACTACAACTCTATGAAACTCACATCCATAAGATGGAATCTCATATGACATAATGCAAGAAACAAGGAAAACATAGCATAGATCACACATGAACAATCAAATAAATGACATTATTATTCCCATACTCAATCCTAAAGAAATGTAGAAGATAGAGATCCTATATTTGGGAATTGTGCTAAAATTATCCATTCAAAATACTTGAAAAATAAAAAAGGAAGAAGATGTACAACAATTAAGCAAGGACTTCATCAATCTTCCAAGATCTTATAGATATAGATACAAATCTTCACAAGAAACATCAACTTAGTGAAGCTCCTTATGGTTGAGGCAACCTCACTTTATCAACTATTTGGAGGATAAGTGATATATGAATCAATGTCACTCCAAGATTATGAGTACAAGAACTTCTTGGTTTAGACAATTCTCACACTCACAACAGTCAAAGTAATATGATAATCATTCTCACAACAACAACAATCCCTCAAGAACTCCTTGGTTTAGACAAGAACTCAAGAAAGAAAAGAAGAGTATATGAAACCACAAAACTATATTAAATATTCAAAGTGATAGAATTTCACTAGCCTTAAACAATTCCCCACTTTACATGTGGACATTTTCACTATTTATAGATGAATTACATGGGGCAAAATAGGAATTTCGTAAATAAAAAATTTGATGAATAGTGTTTGACAGGCGTTAAGGCGCGACATGTAGAATACCTTCATATTTTGTAATTGAGTCCCTGAACATGTAATTTCTTGCGAATTTGTCCTAAAAATTTCCTGAAACCACTTAATTCATAGAATTAGTCAAATCAAGTGACTTCAAATTGTCAATTAAGTAGGTACAAAATGTTACTAAAATATTTGAATATTTTAACGTTATCACCCATCCTATGGATTGCCTCTGCTTTTTACTTGTTTTTGGCTTTGTTTTCTATTTGCTTTTGTCGTTTGTACCTAAGCGAGTTTACCAAAACCTCATAACTTCTTCTATGCATTGACAATCCATCCATTATCCACAAAAAAAAAACTTCTCTGCAAGCAATGTCTTCGTCAGTATATCAGAGCCACTATCATTAGTGTACATCTTATCAAGTGTCAACAACGAGGAATCTAATACATCACGAATCCAATGGTACCTCACATTTACATGCTTTGTTTGATTATGGAGGGTGTAATTCTGACACAAATGAATTGCATTTTGACAATCACAATAAAGATTAAATATACTTGTTTGATACCCAACTCCTGTAGGAAATTTTTAAATCAAATAATCTCCTTATGTGCTTTAGTAATTCCAATGTATTCTGCCTCGATACTTGAAAGAGTAATACAATTTTAGAGTTTACTCCGTCATGAGACTGCTCCCCCTTCCAAAAATCATCAAGTAACCAAATGTAGACTTTCTCTTGTCAAGATCTCCTCTCATGCTAGAATCTTTATATCCATCAAGTATAGTCTTTCAATTTCCAAAGCATAAACTGAACTTGGAAGTACTTCTCAAATATATGAATATCCACTTCACAACATTCCAATGTGCTTTTACAGGATTAGAAAGATACCTACTAACAACCCCTACTACATGAGCTATATATGGCCTTATGCAAACCATTGCATACATTAGACCATAAACAACTGAGGCATAAGGAACACTCTTCATCTCCACTTTCTCTTTCTCACATGGTCGACCTAATTAATGTTCAACTTGAAGTTACCAACAAGTGGAGTTAAAACTTCCTTAGCTTTGCTCATGTTGAATTTGTGAACAACTTTCTCAGTATACTTCTATTGAGATAACCAAAGCTTTCCATTTTGTCTATCCCGAGTGATCTTGATTCCAAGAATATGTTTGACAAGTTCAAAATCTTTCTTAAGAAATGAATTGCTTAACTCCTTTTTTAATTTATCAATGTTTGTGGAATCACCACCAACAATCAACATATTATCAACATAAAGCCATTGGAGGGATTGATGAAATCTAAACCATTGGAGGGAAGATTTCCTCAAAATCAATACCTTTTTTTAAAATGAAACCCTTCACAACTAAATTTTCTTTATACTTTGGCTGAAAATTTCGCTCTTGATTTTTCAATATGAAAAGCCGTTTGTTCTTCAAAGCTCTCTTACCTTTAGATAACATCACCAAATTATAAATATGAATTTCCTACAAATGAACCGTCTCATCTACTTCTCCTTTTTCAAACTCTGCTTTCAACTAGTAGAGATCCCATGTTCACTCCTCTACCAACAACAAGTTGAAACCTATCGTTGGCTCTATTATGCATGTTGTGAGGCACAAGGGCATAAGAGGCACTAACAATTCATTGTTGTTTTCTTTTCATTTCTTCATTCATCCCAAAATCCTTTACTATGCCCAACTTAAGAGATTTGGTGATATTGGTTTCCAAATTATTGTTTTTGTGGAATTAGTCCTCAAATTATGAAAAGAAATAATGTGATATTGTTTCTTCCGTTAAAAATTTTCTTAAATCATCGTTAGTAAAAAACATTTTATGGATATTTATGTACTACACTATTTAAATATATTTAATAATAAGTACATTTATATAAATAGTTTTCAAATTATAGATGTTTGGTGATTGTCATTGTACAGCCTCCAGCTATACTTTATCTCTTACTATACATTTCATATAAATTACACAAAAATTCTTCATTTTGTTCTTTTTTAATATTGGATTTCCTAATAAAGTCATTTAGTTTAAATTCTTGTCATATTATTTCTTTAAAATTAATATTCTTTCCTTTCTGAAATTAACTTTTTAAAAGAATAAATTTAATCCTTTTCATATAAATTGATGTGTATTTTAATTGATATCTGAGTTTAAGTTATTATACAAACAATTTTTTAATAATTGTGAATTTATTAAATAAATTTATAATTTGTAAATTTAGTCATAAAATATTTATTTTTCTATTGAATGCATCAACAATGTCTATCAAAATATTATAACGCCAAATTATATCACATTTTTAACACGTATTTGTGTCTATGTTATGATCAATTTTAAAAGTATTTTGACTTAATTACATTAAATTACCATTTAATTACTGAATTTTGGTATTTGTAATGTTTTAGGTGTTGAATTGAAGAAAATAGAAAAATATACGGTCAAATCGTAATTTCTGGAAGCCGGAATCGTCACCGTGAAGCCATAGGAGCCGTCTTGCCAAAACAGCTCCCACATCGGGAATTTAACCCATTTCTGCTATAGTTCACCCTATATAATGCATACACCTCTACACGACTTCAGCATAGATTCTCTGGTTCTATGTCTTAATCTCATGTTCGAGATATCTAACATTGACAAATTCTATTGCATCTTCAACCTTGCAAATGAATTTAAAGAAAACAAATCTTTTCAAGATAAATTTTGTCTAAATCACTTTACTAACTGAGTAACAGGTCGGCTTTGAAGTCCTTTACTCAGTGACTAAGGGGTCGGGTTTATTCAGTGACTAACGGGTCTACTCTAAACCCTTTAACGGGTGACGTTTGAAGTCCCTTACTCAGTAACTAACGGAACGAGTCCAAGGGTTTGAGTAGCAGGTCGGGTTTGAAGTCCTTTACTCAGTGACTAGGTACGGGTGAGGTTTGAAGTCCCTTACTCAGTGACTAACGGAACGGGTCGAAGGGTTTGAGTAGCAGGTCGGGTTTGAAGTCCTTTACTTAGTGACTAGGTCGGGTTTATTCAGTGACTAACGGATCTACTCTAAACCCCTTAACGGGTCAGGTTTGAAGTCCCTTACTCAGTGACTAACGGGTCGGGTCCAAAGTCCTTTACTCAGTCACTAACAGATCGAATTTGAAATGCTTTATTGAGTGACTAACAGGTCCACTCTGAACCCCATAACGGGTCGAGTTTGAAAGCCCTTTACTCAGTGACTAACGGGTCGGGTCTAAAGTCCTTTACTCAGTGACTAACAGATCGGGACTAAAATTCATCCTTTACTGAGTGACTAACGGGTCGGGTTTATTCCGTGACTAACGGGTCAACTCTAAACCCCTTAACGGGTGAGGTTTGAAGTCCCTTACTCAGTGACTAACGGAACGGGTCCAAGGGTTTGAGTAGCAGGTCGGATTTGAAGTCCTTTACTCAGTGACTAGGTACGAGTGAGGTTTGAAGTCCCTTACTCAGTGACTAACGGAACGGGTCCAAGGTTTTGAGAAGCAGGTCGAGTTTGAAGTCCTTTACTCAGTGATTAGGTCGGGTTTATTCAGTGACTAACGGATCTACTCTAAACCCCTTAACGGGTCAGGTTTCAAGTCCCTTACTCAGTGACTAACGGGTCGGGTCCAAAGTCCTTTTACTCAGTCACTAACAGATCGAGTTTGAAATGCTTTATTGAGTGACTAACAGGTCCACTCTGAACCCCATAACGGGTCGGGTTTGAAAGCCCTTTACTCAGTCACTAACGGGTCGGGTCTAAAGTCCTTTACTCAGTGACTAACAGACCGGGTCTGAAATTCTTTATTCAGTGACTAACAGGTCGACTCTAAACCCCTTTACTCAAATATTTAAAATAATCTTTTATATTATATAATTATTGTAAAAATAAATTAATCAAAATTAATCTTTATTTTTAATTCTTCTATTAAATTTAATATAATATTTTGTATCGTATTTTAATAATGTAGTTTAAGTTTATAAGAATTAGATGTTAAAATTTTGATATTTTTTTACAAAAAATTAGATTTATAGGCTTATTTATTTTATATTTTAATTTATTTTAATTCAATTTTTTCTTGATTTAATATTTATTATCAGATTTTGTGTTTTATAAATTTCATGATTTTTAAAGATAATAAAAATGAATGTGTATTTTTTTTTAAAAAAAATTATTTACTTATTATATAATTTTTTTAATAGATATAATTTTACTTATGACATTTATATTTCAATATTTATTATGATTGTTTTTAAAAGTTTTTTAGAAGGTAAAATAAAAATATATATATTTCATTTTAAAAACAATATCTATATGACTATGGTTTCTATCATGTCTTAAATTGATGATCTCTCGTCATAAGTGATGGTGCTTACCAAAGCAACGCCTTTTTGAGAAATTCTAGATCCAATATTTATAAAATTCCTAAGTTTCGTTAAAAAATCCCGGAGAAAACTAGGTTCTCTTTATCCCCGAGAATATTATTATTTTTAAAAATTGAAGATTTTACTTTAAGAACATTTTTAGAAAAGATTTACCGGCTGACATCCTTCACATGATACAATACATTATATTCTGTCGTTGACATGATATAACACATTATATTCTGTCTTTGACATCATATAACACATTATATTCGGTCATCCACATCATACAACACATTATATTCGGTCATCAACATAAGTTTTTTGCATCTTCAACCTGATCATATTTAAGATGAATTTAAAGAAAACAAATCTTTTCAAGATACATGGTTTGTTGTCGTATGGTTTCTAAACAATTAATGCGTTTTGAGAGAGATTGTTATGGTTTGTAAAACTTTATAGTTTTAGGATTTGAAAACCACGTACGATTTTCTTTGTCCTTTTATATGTGTGGTGGAAAATAAATACACATTTCAGCTGACCTTTGGTTATTTAAGAAAATAATCTCTTCAAATGGTTTGGAGTTATTTATTATTCATTTCATTGTCTTATGTACAAGACAAAAGGTTTAAAATGTATATGTATGGTTGAAAATGCAAGTCCCCACCATTTCATTATTTCCTCTATTTCCTTCCCCCTTTCCCATGCAATATTTTTTATAAACACAGACATATATAACAATTGTCAAGGGTAAATGTTAGTTTTTAATTAATTAAATTTAAAATATTTTAAATTTTTAGGGTTTTTAACAGAATCCGTCTAAGGGTCTTTATTGTTCACTTTAAAATAATTTGATAAAAAAATATTTTGGGACTAAACTTGCCAAACATAAATTTGTTTGTGACTAAACTCACAAATTATTTATAAAAAACTAAAGGATTTTTATTATATATATATATATATATATAATTAGACAAAATATGACATAAAGTAAAAAAACGTATTTTTATTTAAAAATATATATAATTCTTTTTCCTTTCTTTTCTTAAATTAACAAAACTCTCTACTCAATCATTCAGAATTTAACAAATCCTTATATCTCTTTTAATGGACTTTATTAGTATAAATAATAACTATATACATTATTTTACGAAATAAAATAATAATAATAAAATTAGAATTTTTTTTTATAACTAATTAACAGATATGCACTTATAAAAAGAAATAAAATCATATAAAAGATATCAAATAAATCTCAAAACATTATTTTATGGTTTTAAAAAACATAAAATCATATAAAAGATATAGAATAAATCGCTTTTGATGCCCTTCGGTTATAAATCGATTCTGAGAGAGATTCTTATGGTTTGTAAAACTTTATAGTTATAGGATTTGAAAACCTCGTACGATTTTCTTTGTCCTTTTATATGTATGGTGGAAAATAAATACATATTTTAGGTGACTTTTTTGTTATTTAAGAAAATAATCTGTTCAAATGATTTGGAGTTATTTATTATTTATTTCATTGTCTTATGTACAAGACAAAAGGTTTAATGTGCGCCAAAATATGTATGGTTGAAAATGCAAGTCCCCACCATTCCATTATTTCCTCTATTTCCTTCCCCTTTCCCCATGCAATATATTTTATAAACACACACACACACACACACACACACATATATATATATTATATATATATATATATATATATATATATATATATATATATATATATATATATATATATATATATATATATATATTATATTGAATAGTAAATAACAATTGTTATTAAAAATTAAATTTAAAAATGGTTCAATTTTTAGGGTTTTTATCATAATCTGTCTAAGAGAACTTTATTGTTCACTTTAACAAAATTTGGAACCTTAAAATTTAAAAAACAAATTTTGGGACTAAACTTGCCAAACATAAATTTGTTTAGGACTAAACTCACAAATTATCAATAAAAAAACTAAATGATTTTTATTATATATATATAATTAGACAAAATATGACATAAAGTTAAAAATCGTATTTTTATTTAAAAACATATATGATCCTTTTTCCTTTCTTTTCTTAAATTAACAAAACTCTCCACTCAATCATTCAGAATTTAACAAATCCTTATATCTCTTTTAATGGACTTTATTAGTATAAATAATAACTAAATAAATAACACTTTATAGCTGAAAATACATATAAAGAAAAATTAAATTTTAAAAAAAATAAAAAATGAGAACAACAATGAAACTTAAAAAATATCTGAATATTTTTATTTTTTATTTTGGTAAAATGGACGTTTTTGTCTTTTAGCTTGTGCTCATTCTTTATATTCCGCGGGCTTTTATCAAATTCCAATATATATACATAATGAAAAAAATAGACTGATTTAATCTCAATATTATTTTTGTTGAATAAATTAGTCGTTTTTATTTTTTTGTCTATTGAGTCTCTATTTTGTTTTTTTATTAATTGGAAAAAGGAGTCCTTATCCTATTTTGTTAATTGGACAAAAGGTGTCTTTCTTATCAAATTTTGTGAATTTTGAGTTATCCAAATTTACGGCCCAAACACGTATAAGTTTCATACATTATATTTTTATCATGTATAAAATTTTTAACTAACTCATAACTTAATGAAACTCTTAATTATTTAATCGAATTGATAATTGAAATAAAACAAAAATGAAAAAAAAACCCCAAATGAAATTTTATGAAATAAGAGTTTTATTAAGATGTGGATTAGTTAATATGATTTGTAGATGACAAAACTATCTTTTCGAGATTTATAATAGGAAAATTGATCCATTTTGCTCTATGTATGTCTAATTGAGGATTACAATAAGAAAAAATATTTTGTTATAATTGAATTTATCTTCACATCTAAAATAAGGGACCGTCTATATTTAACTAAGACTTTTTTCTCATGATATGTTGCATGAAAGAAATATTTTATAAGTACCTATATGTTTTATGAAAAGAACAAATGGATTTGAATTATTTATCTTCTCAAATTCATTTAGTATTAAACTAGGATTGAAAAAAAAAATAAAAAAGAAAAGGGTGAAATAAGATAAATAGTGTGATTCAACATTTCCTAATAGTCGATTAGACAAATTTCTAATTTCCTATATCAGAAAAGAAATGATCATGGTGTAAACTAATTTTCATCTGTGTGTTTCCTATAAAATGAATATTACAGAGAAAATAAAATATGTTACGTGTAAATAAATTACAAATGAATTTTTTTACAGGGTTTTATTTTTATTAATCCGTTGATTCAATTCATTGTGGGTTCGAAGACCTTCTTGGGTTTGATCTCGATTCAATGGATTTCAATTTCTTCGAGGAGCATTTTGGGCTAATCTCAGTCTGGACTCCTATTGAACAGTTATGGATTTCTTCTAAAGGGTTTATGAATTTTTTTTAAGAGGCCTTTGATTTTTTCGAAATGGACTTTGACAGAGTTTTGATATGATTTTCAATGAGAGGAAGATCCAAAACCACAAAGTTTTAGTTTTTTTTGCATTTATTTTAGCTTCCCTATCAGCTTTCGCGAGCTTCTACATCTCAAACTCTATGTCTGTCTTTTTCAGAGCTTGTACATCTCAGCTCTCCGTTCATATTTTTTTCAAAAGGAATTTGGTCTTCTATTTATAGATGGGAGGATGACAATTAATAGTTAGTATGGTGTCAAATGTCACTGATAAATAATTTAATATATAAATATTTATATATTAAAATATTTAAATGAGATTTAATTATATATTTTAAATATATAATTAACTTTAAGTGCCTACAAATTGCCCCTTGATATTTGTTGTAGAGGCTAAAAACTTTGCATCTGGAATAAATTTCAAACCTTTTTTTTTTTGTGGAACTTATTAATATTTTTTTAAAAAAAAAATTCCCGTATCTTCTTTTTTTAATTCCCCCAATTTGTTTCCTAATTGTTTTTGTTATAACTTAACTTAAAATTTATCTAAATTGCCACGTATCATGCGAAGGAATCAAATCGAACATAGTTTAAAGTTGCAATTTAAACTCGTGCATCAATGGAGCATTCATTTTAGTATTGCAGGCAGTTTATAGTTGTGCCAAAAAGCCTTCATTTCAGCATTGAAGACATTTTACACTCGTGCCAAGGAGCCTTCATTTCAGCATTGCAGATAGTTTACACTCGTATCAATGAGCCTTCTTTCAGCATTTCAGACAGTTTACACTCGTGTCAATGAGCCTTCATTTCAGTATTGTAGACAATTTACACTCTTGTCAAGGAGCCTTCATTTCAGCATTGCATACAGTTTACACTTGTTTCAAAGAGCCTTCTTTCAACATTGCAGACAATTTACACTCGTGTCAAGGAGTATCTTCATCAATTGTAGACAGTTTTCTACTCGTGTCAAGGAGCTTTCATCAACGGTTAACAGTTTAATACCCATATTAAGGAGTAACGTGCAGTTTAACCTCGTACATCTAGGAGGAACAATGTAGTTTAACCTCGTGTGTCTTTAAGGATTTTGCATCCATACCATGAAGATAGTTTATACTCGTATCAAGGACTAACAATGCAGTTGAACCTCTTACATCTTGGAGGATGTTCATATTTTAATTTCAAGCATTGTCAACAGTTGAGGTTGACTCTTTATCTTCAAAGGGAATGTTGCCCCTAGTTTGCTTTTTATTGGCAATGATACTTTGCTTGCCTCCTTGATTTGCTTTGGATCTATTAACAGCTTGAGATGGTTTCTCAACAACTTTGACTGCTCCAAGATTATTGCATTCTTCTTTTTGATTGAAAGTGACATCTTTGTATGCCTCCTCAACTCATTTTTGTGCAGGTTGACTTGATTTACCATTGTTGTTCATCAATTGGTCGAGAATGTAATCTTGTTTTGCTGATTGCATTACGCAGCTTTTCACCATTTTGTCAAATTTATCAACTTATCTTTTATTGTTGAAGCATTTGTCATTGTCGTAGGCATGACAGGGATGTTTCCTGAAGACTTTTTATCGTCATCATCGCAACTTCTCTGATCTTGAGGTTTATTATTTGCAACAACATTCTTTGAATCGACTTTGATGGTGTCATCATCAGCGACTTTGTTGATGGCATACGCTACGACTTTGCTGATCATCAGCTGCGACAACCTTCTTTGAATCAATTTTGCTGATTTTGACCGAAAGAGATGAGTGGTAGAAATTGTCCCACTAGGCGTGACAATTTGTAAACAAATTTTCTTCCGTGTATTTATTGTAAAATAAAAATTACAGAGAAAATAAAATATGTTACGTGTAAATAAATTAGAAATAATTTTTTTAGATGTTCTATTTCTATCAATCCGCTCATTCGATTTGTTGTGGGTCGAAGGCCTTTTTGGACTTGATCTAGATCCAACGGATTTTAATTTTTCCGAGGAGTGTTTTGGGCTGATCTCAGACTGGATTCCTGTTAAACAGCTATGGATTTATTCTAAGGGCTTCTGGATTTTTTCTTCAGAGACTTTTGATTTTCTCGGAATGAACATTGACAGAGTTTCGGTATGATTTTCAACGAGAGGAAGATCCAAAACTACAAATTTTTGGTATTCTTTGCATTTCTCTCCGCTTCTGTATCAGCTTTCGGGAGCTTCTCCATCTCAAACTCTCTTTAAATATTAAGAGGGAAAAGTCAAGTAAAGTTCAAATTTTATTTTAAATTTCTTCGTTTTTGTCATTCCATCTCCACACGGGTACCATGATTTTCTAAGCAAAACGAAAGAATAATTTTTTGTCTTTTAAAAAGAGAGGAAGTGTTATAAAACATCTATTGATATTGTTCAATTTGGCCATTTCAAATGAATCTCACAAGTTTAAAACGTGTCACTGAGTAAAAATTTTAAATACTTGTTTAATAACCGCTCATATATCTGAACGAGAAGATATTAAGAAAATAAGGAAACAATTTTCCTTATAATCACATTACAAATATGTAGAAGCAATAAAACTTATAAGAAACAACAGAAGTCTACAAACTAAAAAACACGAGTTTTTCCATTTCTTGAAGAAATAAAAATGCAAAAGATTACTACAGAAGGAGAAGAAGCCATTCCCAAACAAAATCCACAGTCTGAGAAAGTCGGCTCGATGAAGTTGCAAAAATGAAATGAGAATTTCTTAGACTTCTATTTAAATATGACCGACTATCTTCCCTTCTATTAAAAAAACTTTACCCATTCCAAAAATCTTTGTAAATATTTAAATAATTTTATTTTTTAAATAACTCGTACACTCCTATATTTAATTTTGACATTAATTCATTAATTATTATTTAATGAATTATTTTATATCATTTATATTTTTCTATAATATTGTTTTTAGGGTTGATGAAGAAGATACAACTAATCATACTAAAATGACAAGATACTTTTCTTTTAAATAATATTATGAAGAAACATCCAACAACTAATAGACATGTGGTTTATCTTTATCCAAGAAACTTCTAACAATAATTTATAAAGATAATAATGCATGTAAAAATCAATTAAAGAAAGGATATATCAAACAATATCGCACAAAACATATTTTACTAAAAAATTTCTTTACTCGTGATCTTCAGAAAAATTGTGATATTGATATAAAAGAGATCCGTTCTAGTGATAATTTGACATATTTGTTCGCAAAAGCATTACCAACTTCAACATTTGAAAGATTAGTCCATAATATTGGAAGGCGTCCGTACAAAGGTATTATGTAATGATGAAGAAAAGTGTACAAGGAACGATATAGTCTTTTTCATTCACTAAGGGTTTTTTCTATTGAGTTTTTCTCTAATAAGATTTTAATTAGACATATATTCTTTATACAATGGACATTCAAGGAAGAGTTTTATAAATCTCATTATTTGTATGTCCAGTGAACTTCTATCAACTCCCATAACCCCTTTTGCAATTATAATTTCTAATAACACTTAATTTCTAGCAACCTCCTTATTCATATTGAATGATGAGGAGTTAAATGTTCATATACATAATTGTACATGTATATATATATATAGGTCTCTTATTTCATCCTTATAAACGGGAGTTCGATATGTATATTTAAATATAGATATGAATCATATATATATATATATATATATATATATATATATATATAAAAGATATTAAAAAAAACTCCCTCTTCTTATTTTCATTGATATCAAGAATTAAACACCTTAATCTAAATAGATATGAATTAAGGGTATGAGTGATAATTATTCTGATAGCTAAATAATAATAATAATAATGATAATTTTAGTATTATTAGGAATTTTTAAAATTTTAAAGTATTATTATAATTGATGATTATGTTTATATGATTAAAATTTGAAATTGGCAAACTCAAAAGAAAAGTAACAATAATGAATTATAGGGAGCTCAGATTAAATAAGTGAAAACAATTCCTTTAATACTTGTTTTTGATATATATATATATATAAATAACTTAACGTTTTTGACGTATATCAAAATGGAATAGTTTTTGTTGGACAAGTCATAGTTTTTGACGTATATCCAATAAATAATTAATGAGTTTGTTTAAAATTGTTGGTTTAGATAATTAGGCACCCTATTTGGCGTCCATCAAATATTTTATCCAATTGATCACTTGCCAAACTACCTTGAAAAACCATTTCTGTATACATGGATTTGGTACATTTTTATAGAAAATTAGTACTTATCATGTAATATTGGATTTATACGTTAAGATATGAATGTAGAATGTGTGATCAAACGAAATATAAGCGATACTTAATATTTATATATATATAACAATCTAAAAAAATTATCATTCTTCAATTAGAATTTATTTCATAATTTAATCCAATCAATAAATTGGTAAACAAAAAGGGAAGGGAAAAAAATGGACAGAAATTATTTATGGGAACCATTGTCTTGCTATTCCTCGTAACGATATCAAGTACGATTTCCTCCTCGATATTTTCTTTCACTATTAAAATTTTTTATTTTTTTAAATTTTTAATATTTTCTTGGCTTCTGGTACGCAGGTGAAGGAATCATGGCACAGGAGGGTGCAACGTGCTCTAGGCGAAGCAATATTTATACTGGATTATGCACAAGTAATTCAGAATGCAATTCTGCCTGTGAGATACAAGGCACACCTGGGAGATGCTTAGCACGGAGCATTGCAGAAGGATTGAGCATCTGCATGTGTTATTACCCTTGCTAATACTCCTCATTTATTCATTAATTTAATCTTGGCAAGGAATAATATATTGTAACAAATGATGTTGATAGTTTTATAATATCGCAATATTTTTATCAATTAATTCTAAAAAACGTTTCTCTCCTAAACTTTTTTCTCTTTGGTTGATCGGATAGTTCTAGTTAAAGATAATCTTGAATCATTTACTCAAGGTTTTCTTCATCTAATTGCTAATTGAAAAGTATTATTCATGAATCTTTTTGGGATTCTTTTGAATTTTATCATATTGGGTGACGTAAACTTTTCTTTTCTAAGGTTTCCGAAGGTTAGATTTTGCATTCTTCTGAACAAGAGTCACCACGTACACAATAATCATTAAATGAGAGAATTGCTAAAATTTGAATATTATATCTCGAAATTCGATACTATTTCAAATAATTTCCAACCTTTTCTTAGTTTATTTTTATTTTTTTTAACTTTGAAATTTTTTAAAATTTTTCAATTATTTCAAACTTTTCACTTTACTTGGAAAGATAATTTTTCTTAGTCTTGGAGTTTAATTTTTATCTGGCCAATGATAAACATAATTATTTTTATATAATTCTTTTTTATTAAAGTATTGATACTTGATACTAGTACTATTATAGAAAATTTCTAACACATTGTTTTAGAACACTACTTGTATGGATTGTTTGATTAATAAACATAATCTTGGACTACTTGATTGATTAGTCTTTTATCATTTCGATTTTATTATAGAATTTTTATGACTTGAAAGAGTTTATGAGAATATTGACTACCATTTATTATATTTATTTACTTTTTTTTGTTAAATAAAAAGTAAATTTATGTGTCTTTTGCTATTTGAATATCACTTTTGAAGGAAACTTAGTATCTGGTGTCCTATGTTCTTGGGATCTGGGAGTTACTAGAGCAAGATTTGCTACATTAGTAGTTAAAATTGACATGTATACGTAAATGTAAAAATAATATGCAATAATAATAATAATAAAAGTGATCCTTATACTTGACCTCTTGAAAAGTGATTAGGAGTTATTGCAAAATAATAATAATAATAATAATAATAATAAAAGTGATCCTTACACCTGAGCTCTTCAAAAGTGATTAGGAGTTGTTATTGTGCTTTCTAAAATTAATCGAATTGCTTTTTTATTCAGTTGATTTGAGAAGAAGTTTGCTAATTGAATGTGGTGAGTATGAGTAGACACACATTACAATTAGGAAAATTCTATAATTTTTGCAAATGTTGCGTGGATATGAAATTTTTTAGTGATATCTTCTTGAATTATGTGGAAAAAATTAATGAGGCACATAAGGTAGGAATTATTTTTGGAGTAACTAGGGAAGGTGACTTTAATAGTAAATTAATTAGTTTGAGACGGTTCAGAAATTGTTTTATTCATCCCTTTTATGATCAATAATTCTTAAATATTTTAGTATTATATGCTTCGATTGTTTTTGCATGCTTTCCTTGAGGACAAGCAAAAGACTAAATGTGGGAATATTGATAATATTAAAATATATCATTATTTTAGGGAGATTTGTGTATCATTACACAAAATAAAAAGTAGACGATCTGAATTGCATAGTATGAAAATTCTTACAAATGTTGAGCCCTTGACGCTCGTCAAGTGCATCCGACAGATTTTATTTTGTGAAATTTCATTTTTACCCCTATATAATTTATTTATAAATACTTGTAATTTTGAATTGATGTTGTTTAGTCTATAAAGAAACTCTATCATTTTGAATTAATCTGAGTTGTTTAGGCTATAAAGAAACTCTATCATTTTGAATTATCATCAACTATTATAGTATTTAAGTGTTGTATTAGTTTTCGATTTGGTTGTATACTCCTTTGAATATTTGAGTTGATGTTGCCTCGATCTGTAAGGAGCATTTGATTCAAGTTTTTGAAAAGGCTGAAGATCAAATCCAAGAAGATCTACATTCATTCAATTGCAAAGGATCGAACGAAATTCCAAATCTTGATTTGTTGTACAGTGTCCTTTCCTTGTTTTACTTTTCTTTGTATATTGAATATCTAAGCAACAATTCCTTTTTAGGATTCTTCTTTCTACATTTCTTTAGTGAATTTATGGGGAATTTCTATGTGCCATTCTTTGAAGTATTATAATGTTTCCATGTTACTATTTCCAATTATTCGCATCATTCTCTTATTGATTCCTCCTTATGGAAGCTCTAACAATCAATGGCTCATTCACTACCCAATCAAAAACTTCCTTAGTAATTATGTTTCCATCCATGCAAACAAAAGAAGTTGTGGATAACATCATGTATGCACCCGAGACAAGGGCAACCTTCATGTACTCTTCCATTGTTGGTACATAGCCATTGTGAAACCAATAAGCTTCATTGAGGTATGATCTTACTAATTTCTTCATCTAATAGGTTCATTATATACTTAAATTAGTAATTTCCACACTTTAACAATTACATAATTTTGACTAGATTAGCAAATTGAGGGAAAACTTACTTCATCCTTTGGATAATTTACCAAGTAGGATTTGCGTTCCTTGGCTAATTCATTCTCCATTTCAGAAAAACATCCAACAAGGCCTTGTAAAAATGTCTTAGGTACAATGGCACTTCATTTACGGCATTGATATCCCATCTAAATAAACACATTAACATCATCATCATCAGTAGAATGAAAAACATTTTTCATGTAAATAAATACATACCTTTGTATTGCTTCGGTAAAAGGCAAAAGTTCATCAATAGTTCCATAAACGTCATAGATGTCATCAATGACTGAGGTCATGGCAATAACCTTAGTCATCATTCTTCTTCCAATAGAATATTGGGGTTGAAAGCATACTCCCAATATCCAAAAATAACACTCCACCAATCTATCTCTAGCAAATGGTAAACTTGATGCAAAATCTAACTCTTTCCACCATCTGAGGAAATATTAATTTCAATCAAAGAATTAGTATCATTCACACATGCAAGCACGCAAAAATTGAAATTTAGTGAACCAACTAACTTTGTAAGTTCACAGAGCTCCTTTTGATGTTGTCTTTGGAGCATATTGAAGTCCAATTTTGCAAAATTGAGTATTATTTTGTTATGTGCTTCGTTATCCTCGTAAAGGTGTATGAATAATTTAGCTTCCAGTCTTTTTAATGCTTTATGAATTGGTTGCTTTAGAGCGTGGTCAACTTGAGTCTCAATTGGCAAACCACTAGAATTTGATAGTATGGATTGGAGTTGAGTTGTCGTAAATATCAATGCTTCCTCTAAAGTATTTTCTTGCCGTGAACTAAGAAGTGAGATGTCTCGTACAAACTTAATAATCTTTTAATATCACTCACAAGATTTTCGTGGAATTTTCCTTCAGGATTTTTGAATTGTTCGAATACATCTCGTTATGTTGAAAATTTTAGTTTTAGATTTCTATATAATAAAAAAGAAAATAATACAGAAAATATATAACAGTAAATGACATACCACATGAAACGTGATAACCTTGTTGTCTTAGAAGTCTGAAAGACAAAGACACAATATAGAGATTCTTTCCATGTTTAACATTGAAGTCATCATAAGTATCATGCAAACGTTGTAACAATGTTCTTATCTCTTTGTCAAAGTGATAATCGATTCCTAAACGTTGGATGGTATCAACCAAATCCAATTTCTCTGCACATACCTCTTGTGTTCCATTAATAAGTAACCCACTAACATCTTCTTTCAGTACACACAACTCTTCAATATCTTTCTGGCCAATCTTTTCCTTTACAAATAAATACAATATTGAACTTGAAACAACTTTGAAACTGAAAATATTATTATACATATATACATACATATATATATTTCAGCTCACCTTGGTGTCAGTAGAGTATTTAAGAATATAATCTCCCCAAATGCTTGGATGATAATTGGCAGAGCGACGAGGGAGTAATGCTGTTGATACTGGAACGCAATTCACTTCCATTTTCTAAAGCCAGAAAAGATAAAATGGAGTATTTGCTTATTTAAATTCTTATGCTATTTTGTATAACTCTATGCGGCTTTCTAATTTATAGGAGTAAGATAGAATGTATCTGTGTTTGTGGACAGAAAACATTTTTACTTTTCCAAAGCTAGAACACCAAAAAAAAGGAAAAAGATAAGGTTTAAAATCTGTAAGTTGGCTTTCTATTGAGTAATAATGTGTCTTTTCAGATGTTTATGCAATCTCTATCAATATATATATATATTTATTTATTTATTTTATTTTCCTAATTTTTATTTTCTTTGTCATATATATAAATATATTTTTAATTAGGATATCTATCACACGTGAAGAAAATACTAGAGTTGTCTAACATATAAAAATTTTACATGCTCCAAAAGTATGAGACTTTCTGGGAAAGTATCAAAAAAGAAAATTGTGAGGACTTTAGTCCAAAGTGAACAATATGATAGTAACTTAAAAGTTAAGTGGTGACAACCAAACTATATCAATTGATCTTTGATTTTTGCATCTATGTGTTTAAAGGATTCCATCTTAATAGATGTGAACTTCCTTAGAACTTTTGATATAGGCTACCATATCCCTAGAGGGCAATTTTGTGAGCTCTAAGGGTAGAGGTCAAGTCAACCTCAGGTTGGATATCTATACCTTAGACCTAAGTTTGGAGACTCTCAATTCATGAGAGCTTATTATGCTAAGAATGTCTCAATAATTATGTGTGCTTGTGTAAATTCTTAAACATCCTAAGATTGTTTTTCATCTATTGCTTTCTTTTATTGCTTTCCTTTTACTTGCTTTCTTTACTTGCTTTCTAGATTAGATCTCTTTCCTATCTCATTTGGGGAACCTAAACTTTCGTTTTCTCTAAGTCCATCATTAGTTGATGAATCCTAACTTCCTTGGGAAATGACTTATTAAATTTTTAAAACAAATGGTGTTTAATACTCCCCTAATCAAAAGCCTCAATTTAATATAAAAATATAGGTTAGAGAAACACTCATTACATTTAGACGCATTAGTCCAACAATCATGTTCCTCAAATAGATCGTCAACAAATTTTCAACCTTACGAACATTATCACAGCCCCTATCCTCTCCGAGGCCAAAAATAACTTAAGAGTCTAGAATCTTCTTCTTTCTTACAATCTAGAGTTCACCGAAATAAGAAGCAAAATAAAAGATGCAGCTTGTCTAGCAAACAACAACATGATGATTCTCTTTACTTGCCATCAAGATGTTTGCAAAATCTCAATGTTAATCAGGAACATATGTTCTGTCGAAACTCAACCAATTCAAATACACCAAGTTAATCATTCCAACAACCCTTCATCAGATGTCGTCATCTCTGTTGTCTCACCTCCTTTCCGGAGGATCTCAATCACCTTCCCTCAATGATCATCATGTTATGGAATGTTAGGGGAGCGGGTAGCAAAGATTTCCTTCAAATGCTTTTAGATCTCCCTATACAATACAAGCCAGACCTAGTCGTTCTTACTAAAACCAAAATTTTAGCTGAAAAATCCCATGAGATTATCCAGAAATTTTGTTATATAAATAAACTTTTTCTGAGGCTAAAGGTTTATCAAGAGGTATTTATCTCCTTTGGAGTAATGAGTTTGACCTTGAAATTGTAGGAAAAACAAGACAAAGATTCACGTTCATGTCAAGACATTTTATGTAGAGAATACATTCCATGAAGTTGCAACATTGTTTCATAGATGCGAACAAAGTGGCAGACACTGTAGCGGACATGGGGCGAACTACCACCACAATGCAAACACAGATGTTAATTATTCCAATAACATTGCTAGCAAGACCACTAAAATTTGAGAATGGACTAGGAACGGAAATGCAAATTGTCAAGACTGGATGGGCTAAGCAGCATGCTTCGTTATTTTACAGTTATGGTTCTTTGAGTCTTTTATTTTGGGTCTTTTTTTGGGTCTACTGTATTTCCCATTGACAAGAGCTATACTTACTAGTATAACTCTCGCTTTACTCTTCAATTAAGGTATCGTTTTATGATTAAATGAATTAAGAGAATTGATTGTCACTCTAAAAGTATTAAAGAGTAGGGCAGAGTACTCATCATTGACTTAGTATAAGATTTTGCATTTATATATCATTTTATCCCAAGGAAGAAAGGTTGAATTAAAACAATTGATAAACCATGAACATTCAAGATATAGGTTCCAAGCACAAGATAAGAGAGGTCAAATCTAATTAGATCTAATCTAAGAAAGGAATAAAAACAAGTAAAGGAAGGATAGGATCTTAGTTAAGTACACATGAATATGAGAGGTTCTACATACATTATTCTAGAACTTACATGTTTAGATCCAAGGGTCAACATGATCAACTATGTTAGTTCTCACATGTCTACCTCAAACCCTACCATATAGCTATGTATGAAGGTATATGGATAGCCTATACTACATCTCCATGAAACTCACATCCATAAGATGGAATCTCATAAGACATAATTCAAGAAACATTGAAAACATAGTATAGATCACACATGAACAGTCAAATAAGTGACATATTATTATTCTCATACTCAATCCTAAAGAAATGTAGAAGATAGAGATCCTATATTTGGGAATTGTGCTAAAATTATAAATTCAAAATACTTGAAAAATAAAAAAGGAAGAAGATGTACAACAATTAAGCAAGGACTTCTTCAATCTTCCAAGATCTTATAGATATAGATACAAATCTTCACAAGAAACATCAACTTAGTGAAGCTCCTTATGGTTGAGGCAACCTCACTTTATCAACTATTTGGAGGATAAGTGATATATGAATCAATGACACTCCAAGATTTTGAGTACAACAACTTCTTGGTTTAGATAATTCTCACGTTCACAACAGTCAAAGTAATATGATAATCATTCTCACAACAACAACAATCCCTCAAGAACTCCTTGGTTTTGACAAGAACTCAAGAAGAAAGGAAAAGTATATGAAAGCACAAAACTATATTAAAGATTCAAAGTGATAGAATTTCACTAGCCTTAAACAATCCTCACTTACATGTGGAAATTTTCACTATTTAGATATGAATTACATGGGGCAAAATAGGAATTTCGTAAATAGAAAATTTGATGAATAGTGCTTGTCAGGCGTTAAGGCGCAACGTGTAAAATACCTTCACATTTTGTAATTGAGTCCATAAACAAGTAATTTCTTGCAAATTTGTCCAAAAAACTTCCTGAAACCACTTAATTCATTGAATTAGTCAAATCAAGTGAAAAGTAATTAATATCCTTCAAATTGTCAATTAAGTAGGTACAAAAAGTTACTAAAATATTTGAATATTTTAACGTTATCACCCATCCTATGGATTGCCTCTACTTTTTACTTGTTTTTGGCTTTGTTTTCTATTTGCTTTTATCGTTTGTACCTAAGCGAGCTTACCAAAACCTCATAACTTCTTCTATGCATTGATAATCCATCCATTATCCACCAAAAAAAAACTTCTCTGCAAGCAATGTCCTTCAGTATATCAGAGCCATTATCATTAGTGTACATCTTGTCAAGTGTCAACAACGAGGAATCTAATACATCACGAATCCAATGATACCTCACATTTATATGCTTTGTTTGATTATGGAGGGTGTAATTCTTACACAAATGAATTACATTTTGACAATCACAATAAAGATTATATATACTTGTTTGATACCCAACTTCTGTAGGAAATTTTTAAACTAAATAATCTCCTTATGTGCTTTAGTAATTCCAATGTATTCTGCCTCCGTACTTGAAAGAGCAATACAGTTTTAGAGTTTACTCCGTCATGAGACTGATCCCCGTTCCAAAAATCATCAAGTAACCAAATGTACGTAGACTTTCTCTTGTCAAGATCTCCTCTCATGCTAGAATCTTTATATCCATCAACTATATTCTTTCAATTTCCAAAGCATAAACTGAACTTGGAAGTACTTCTGAAATATATGAATATCTACTTGACAACATTCCAATATGCTTTTATAGGATTAGAATCATACCTACTAACAACCCCTACTACATGAGCTATATATGGCCTTATGTAAACCATTGCATACATTAGACCATAAACAACTGAGGCATAAAGAACACTCTTCATCTCGGCTTTCTCTTGCTCACATGGTCAACCTACTTAATTATCAACTTGAAGTTACCAACAAGTGGAGTTAAAACTTCCTTCGCTTTCCTCATGTTGAATCTGTGAAGAACTTTCTCAGTATACTTCTATTGAGATAACCAAAGCTTTCCATTTTGTCTATCCCGAGTGATCTTGATTCCAAGAATATGTTTGACAAGTTCGAAATCTTTCTTAACAAATGATTTGCTTAACTCCCTTTTTAATTTATCAATCTTTGTGGAATCACCACCAACAATCAACATATTATCCACAGAAAGTATAAGAATAATAAAGTCACCTTCAAAAGACATCTTCACATAAACACATTGATCAACTGTAGTTCTGTGATACTCTCTGTGATACTCCGTCTCACATTGATATGTGAAGTAAGTGTGCAATAGTGATACTCCGTCTCAGGGTATCCCTTTTGGTATAGCGAGGACAATACCAAGTCGTCGATTGTGGGCCCTACCAGGCCCATAGGTGCGGCAGGGGCCCAAGTGTCCTGGTCATGACAATTTGTATCAAAGCAGATTACTAGTCTGAATTATGGAAACTAAGTGCTACACCCAAGGATGGGAACCACCTCTAGAATCTCAGACATCCACGGGTTGATCTTGGGCCGAGACCTATTATGTTCGAGCGGGCCCTAGAGAGGACGCTAAGCCTTAAGGGGGGAATGAATGTGATAGCTCATCCCACATCGATAAGTCAACTCGGATATACCTTTTAGTATAGTCAGGAAAATATTAAGTAGTTGATTGTGGGTCCTACCATACCCATAGTTGCTGCACGGGCCCGAGGGTCCGGTTCCTAACACTCTCGAGGTATCATAAATAATTCAAAAATTTTGTACCACTACCTTTCTTCCTTTTTTCTCCATATATATCTCTTCTTCCAAATTACTATGTAGGATGACTGCAAATTAAATTACTCAACTTCTAGCTATTCCAAGAACAACAGGGGGAATGATGAAATCTAAACCATTGGAGGGAAGATTTCCTCAAAATCAATACCTTTTTTAAAATTGAAACCTTCACAGCTAAATTTGCTTTATACTTTGGCTGTAAATTTCTCTCTTGATTTTTCAATATGAAAACCCGTTTGTTCTTCAAAGCTCTCTTACCTTTAGATAACTTCACCAAATTCTAAATATGATTTTCCTACAAAAGAACCGTCTCATCTACTTCTCCTTTTTCAAACTCTGCTTTCATCCCTCTACCAACAACAAGTTGAAAACTGACGTTGGCTCTATTATGTCTGTTGTGAGGTTATCTGCTTTTACTTCTACCTCTACCTTCTCTTTTCTTTGTCACAAGGGCATAAGAGGCGCTAACAATTCATTGTTCTTTTCTTGTCATTTTTTTATTCATCCCAAAATCCTTTACTATGTCCAACTTAAGAGATTTGGTGATATTGGTTTCCAAATTATTGTTTTTGTGGAATTAGTCCTCAACTTATGAAAACAAATAATGTGATATTGTTTCTTCCATTAAAACTTTTCTTAAATCATCGTTAAGTAAAAAAAAACGTCATGGATATTTATGTCACTACACTATTTAAATATATTTAATAATAAGTACATTGACATAAATAGTTTTCAAATTATAGATGTTTGGTGATTGTCATTGTACAGCCGGCATCTATACTTGTATCTCTTACTATACATTTCATATAAATTACAGAAAAATTCCTCATTTGGTTCTTTTTTAATATTGGATTTCCTAATAAAGTCATTTAGTTTAAATTCTTGTCATATTATTTCTTTAAAATTAATATTCTTTCCTTTCTAAAATTAACTTTTTAAAAGAATAAATTTAATCCTTTTCATATAAATTGATGTGTATTTTAATTGACATCTGAGTTTAAGTTATTATACAAACAAGTTTTTAATAATTGTGAATTTATTATTAAATAAATTTATAATTTGTAAATTTAGTCATAAAATATTTATTTTTCTATTGAATGCATCAACAATGTCTATCAAAATATGATAACGCCAAATTATATCACATTTTTAACATGTATTTGTGTCTATCTTACGATCAATTTTGAATGTATTTTGACTTAATTACATTCAATTACCATTTAATTACTGAATTTTGGTATTTGTAATGTTTTAGGTGTTGAATTGGAGAAAATAGACAAATATATGGTTGTAATTTTTAGAAGCCGGAATGGTCACCGTGAAGCCATAGGGGCCTTCTTGCCAGAACAGCTCCCACATCGGGAATTTAACCTATTTCTGCTGTAGTTCGCCCTATATAATGCATACACCTCTACACTACTTCAGCAAAGCATAGATTCTCTCGTTCTATATCTTAATCTCATGATCGAGATATCTAACACTGACAAATTCTATTGCATCTTCAACCTCGTAGATGAATTTAATGAAAACAAATATTTTCAAGATAAATTTTGTCTAAATCACTTTACTGACTTAGTAACGGGTCAGGTTTGAAGTCCTTTACTCAGTGACTAACGGGTCGGGTTTATTCAGTGACTACTCTAAACCCCTTAACGGGTGATGTTTGAAGTCCCTTACTCAGTGACTAACGGGTCGGGTCCAAGGGTTTGAGTAACGGGTCGGGTTTGAAGTCCTTTACTGAGTGACTAAGTAGGATTTATTCAGTGACTAACGGGTCTACTGTAAACCCCTAAATGGGTCGGGTACAAGGGTTTGAATAACGGGTCGGGTTTGAAGTCCTTTACTCAGTGACTAAGTGGGGTTTATTCAGTGACTAACGGGTCTACTCTAAACCACTTAACGAGTCAGGTTTGAAGTCCCTTACTTAATTTATTCAGTGACTAACGGGTCTACTCTAAACCCCTTAACGGGTCAGGTTTGAAGTCCCTTACTCAGTGACTAACGGGTCGGGTCCAAAGTCTTTTTACTCAGTGACTAACAAATCGAGTTTGAAATGCTTATTGAGTGACTAACAGGTCCACTCTCAACCCCATAACGGGTCGGGTTTGAAAGTCCTTTACTCACTGACTAACGGGTCGACTCTAATGTCCTTTACCCAGTGACTAACAGATCGGGTCTGAAATGCTTTATTCAGTGACTAACAGGTCGACTCTGATGGTTGAGGCAACCTCACTTTATCAACTATTTAGACGATAAGTGATATATGAATTAATATCACTCCAAGATTATGAGTACAAGAACTTCTTGGTTTAGATAATTCTCACATTCACAACAGTCAAAGTAATATGATAATCATTCTCACAACACCAACAATCCCTCAAGAACTCCTTAGTTTAGACAAGAACTCAAGAAGAAAAGAAAAGTATATGAAAGCACAAAACTATATTAAAGATTCAAAGTGATAGAATTTCACTAGCCTTAAACAATTCCTCACTTTACATGTGGAAATTTTCACTATTTATAGATGAATTACATGGGGCAAAATAGGAATTTCGTAAATAAAAATTTGATGAATAGTGCTTGACAGTTGTTAAGGCGCAACATGTAAAATACCTTCACATTTTGTAATTGAGTCCCTAAACATGTAATTTCTTGCAAATTTCTCCTAAAAACTTCCTGAACCACTTAATTCATAGCATTAGTTAAATCAAGTGAAAAGTAATTAATATCCTTCAAATTGTCAATTAAGTAGGTACAAAAAGTTACTAAAATATTTGAATATTTTAACCTTATCACCCATCCTATGGATTGCCTCTACTTTTTACTTGTTTTTGGCTTTGTATTCTATTTGCTTTTGTTATTTGTACCTAAGCGAGCTTACCAAAACCTCATAACTTCTTCTATACATTGATAATCCATCCATTATCCACCAAAAAACACTTCTCTACAAGCAATGTCTTCTTCAGTATATCAGAGCCATTATCATTAGTGTACATCTTGTCAAGTGTCACCAACAAGGAATCTAATACATCACGAATCCAATGGTACCTCACATTTATATGCTTTGTTTGATTATGGAGGGTGTAATTCTGACACAAATGAATTGCATTTTGACAATCACAATAAAGATTATATATACTTGTTTGATACCCAACTTCTGTAGGAAGTTTTTAAACTAAATAATCTCCTTATGTGCTTTAGTAATTCCAATGTATTCTGGCTCGGTACTTGAAAGAGCAATACAATTTTAGAATTTACTCCATCATGAGACTGTTCCCTCTTCCAAAAATCATCAAGTAACCAAATGTAGACTTTCTCTTGTCAAGATATCCTCTCATGCTAGAATCTTTATATCCATCAAGTATAGTCTTTCAATTTCCAAAGCATAAACTGAACTTGGAAGTACTTCTCAAATATATGAATATCCACTTGACAACATTCCAATATGCTTTTACAGGATTAGAATCATACCTACTAACAACCCCTACTACATGAGCTATATGTGGCCTTATGCAAACCATTGCATACATTAGACCATAAACATCTGAGGCATAAAGAACACTCTTCATCTCCGCTTTCTCTTTCTCACATGGTCAACCTACTTAATGTTCAACTTGAAGTTACCAACAAGTGGAGTTAAAACTTCCTTAGCTTTCCTCATGTTGAATCTGTGAAGAACTTTCTCAGTATACTTCTATTGAGATAACCAAAGCTTTCCATTTTGTCTATCCTGAGTGATCTTGATTCGAAGAATATGTTTAACAAGTTCGAAATCTTTCTTAACAAATGATTTGCTTAACTCCCATTTTAATTTATCAATCTTTGTGGAATCACCACCAACAATCAACATATTATCCACATAAAGTATAAGAATAATAAAGTCACCTTCAAAAGACATCATCACATAAACACATTTATCAACTGTAGTTCTGTGATACTCTCTGTGATACTCCGTCTCACATAGATAAGTGAAGTAACTGTACAATAGTGTATAAGAATAAGCCTAGGTAATCATAGTCAACTCAAGGTATCCCTTTTAGTATAGCGAGGATAATACCAAATAGTCGATTGTGGGCCCAACCAGTCCCATAGGTGCGGCAGGGGCCCAAGTGTCCTGGTCATGACAATTTGTATCAGAGTAGATTACCAGTATGAATTATGGAAACTAAGTGCTACACGCAAGGATGGGAGCCACCTCTAGAATCTCAGACATCCACTGGGTGATCTTGGGCCGAGACCTATTATGTTCGAGTGGGCCCTAGCGAGGACGCTAAGCCTTAAGGGGGGAATGAATGTGATACCTCGTCTCACATCGATAAGTGAAATAAGTATACAATGGTATATAAGAATAAGTATTCATAATCAACTCGGATATACCTTTTAGTATAGTCAGGAAAATATTAAGTAGTTGATTGTGGGTCCTACCATACCCATAGTTGCTGCAGGGTCCCGAGGGTCTGGTTCCTAACACTCTCGAGGTATCATAAATAATTCAAAAATTTTGTACCAGTACCTTGCTTCCTTTTTGCTCCATATATATCTCTTCTTCCAAATTACCATGTAGGATGACTGCAAATTAAATTACTCAACTTCTAGCTATTCCAAGAACAACAGGGATTGATGAAATCTAAACCATTGGTGGGAAGATTTCCTCAAAATCAATACCTTTTTTTAAATTGAAACCTTCACAGCTAAATTTGCTTTATACTTTGGCTGTAAATTTCTCTCTTGATTTTTCAATATGAAAACCCGTTTGTTCTTCAAAGCTCTCTTACCTTTAGATAACTTCACCAAATTCTAAATATGATTTTCCTACAAAAGAACCGTCTCATCTACTTCTCCTTTTTCAAACTCTGCTTTCAACAAGTAGAGATTCCATGTTCATTCCTCTACCAACAACAAGTTGAAAACTGTCGTTGGCTCTATTATGTCTGTTGTGAGGTTATCTGCTTTTACTTGTACCTCTACCTTCTCTTTTCTTTGTCACAAGGGCATAAGACGCACTAACAATTCATTGTTCTTTTCTTCTCATTTTTTCATTCATCCCAAAATCCTTTACTATGTCCAACTTAAGAGATTTGGTGATATTGGTTTCCAAATTATTGTTTTTGTGGAATTAGTCCTCAAATTCTGAAAAACAATAATGTGATATTGTTTCTTCCATTAAAAATTTTCTTAAATCATCGTTAAGTAAAAAAAACATCATGGATATTTATGTCACTACACTATTTAAATATATTTAATAATAAGTACATTGACATAAATAGTTTTTAAATTATAGATGTTTGGTGATTGTCATTGTACAGCCGGCAGCTATACTTGTATCTCTTACTATATACATTTCATATAAATTACAGAAAAATTCATCATTTTGTTCTTTTTTAATATTGGATTTCCTAATAAAGTCATTTAGTTTAAATTCTTGTCATATTATTTCTTTAAAATTAATATTCTTTCCTTTCTAAAATTAACTTTTTAAAAGAATAAAATTAATCCTTTTCATATAAATTGATGTGTATTTTAATTGATATCTGAGTTTAAGTTATTATACAAACAAGTTTTTAATAATTGTGAATTTATTATTAAATAAATTTATAATTTGTAAATTTAGTCATAAAATATTTATTTTTCTATTGAATGCATCAACAATGTCTATCAAAATATGATGACGCCAAATTATATCACATTTTTAACACGTATTTGTGTCTATGTTATGATCAATTTTGAATGTAGTTTGACTTAATTACATTCAATTACCATTTAATTACTGAATTTTGGTATTTGTAATGTTTTAGATGTTGAATAGGAGAAAATAGACAAATATATGGTCGTAATTTTTGGAAGCCGGAATCGTCACCGTGAAGCCATAGGGGCCGTCTTGCCAGAACAGCTCCCACATCGGGAATTTAACCTATTTCTGCTGTAGTTCGCCCTATATAATGCATACGCCTCTACACTACTTCAACATAGCATAGATTCTCTCGTTCTATGTCTTAATCCCATGTTAGAGATATCTAACACTGACAAATTCTATTGCATCTTCAACCTCGTAGATGAATTTAAAGAAAACAAATCTTTTCAAGATAAATTTTGTCTAAATCACTTTACTGACTGAGTAATGGGTGGGTTTGAAGTCCTTTACTCAGTGACTAACGGGTCAAGTTTATTCAGTGACTACTCTAAACCCCTTTAACGGGTGAGGTTTGAAGTCCCTTACTCAGTGACTAACGGGTCGGGTCCAAGGGTTTGAGTAACGGGTCGGGTTTGAAGTCCTTTACCCAGTCACTAAGTAGGGTTTATTCAGTAACTAAGGTTTATTCAGTGACTAACGAGTCTACTCTAAACCCCTTAACGGGTCGGGTCCAAGGGTTTGAGTAACGGGTCGGGTTTGAAGTCCTTTACTCAGTGACTAAGTGGGGTTTATTCAGTGACTAACGGGTCTACTCTAAACCCCTTAACGGGTCAGGTTTGAAGTTCCTTACTCAGTAACTAACGGGTCGGGTCCAAAGTCTTTTAACTCAATGACTAACAGATCGAGTTTGTAACGGGTCGGGTTTGAAGTCCTTTACTCAGTCACTAAGTAGGGTTTATTCAGTTACTAATGTTTATTCAGTAACTAACGAGTCTACTCTAAACCCCTTAACGGATCGAGTCCAAGGGTTTGAGTAACGGGTCAGGTTTGAAGTCCTTTACTCAGTGACTAAGTGTGGTTTATTCAGTGACTAACGGGTCTACTCTAAACCCCTTAACGGGTCAGGTTTGAAGTCCCTTACTCAGTAACTAACAGGTCGGGTCCAAAGTCTTTTTACTCAATGACTAACAGATCGAGTTTGAAATGCTTTATTGAGTGACTAACAGGTCCACTCTCAACCCATAACGGGTCGGGTTTGAAAGTCCTTTACTCACTAACTAACGAGTCGGGTCTAATGTCCTTTACTCAGTAACTAACAAATCGGGTCTGAAATGCTTTATTCAGTGACTAACAGGTCGACTCTGAATCCCCTTACTCAAATATTTAAAATAATCTTTTATATTATATAATTATTGTAAAAAAAATTAATGAAAATTAATCTTTATTTTTAATTCTTCTATTAAAATTAATATAATATTTTGTATCGTATTTTAATGTAGTTTATAAGAATTAGATGTTAAAATTTTGAGATTTTTTTTAAAAAATTAGATTTATAGGCTTATTTGTTTTATATTTTAATTTATTTTAATTCAAAATTTTCTTGATTTTGTGTTTTATAAATTTCGTGATTTTTAAAGTTAATAAAAACCAAAGTAAATTTTTTTAAAAAAAATTATTTACTTATTATTTAAATATTTTTAATAGATATAATTTTACTTATGCCATTTATATTTCAATATTTATTATAATTGTGTTTAAAAATAATTTAGAAGGTAAAATAAAAATATATATTTTTTAATTTTTTTAAAAAATATCTATATGACTATCGTTTTTATAATATCTCAAATTCATGATCTCTCGTCATAAGTGATGGTGCTTACCATCAGAGCAATGCCTGTTTTAGAAATTCTAGATCCAATATTTATAGAATTCCTAAGTTTCGTTAAAAAATCACCGAGAAAACTAGGTTCTCTTTATCGCCGAGAATATTATTATTTTTAAAAATTGAAGATTTTACTTTAAGAACATTTTTAGAAAAGATTTACCGGTTGACATTTTACTAAATATATGATTAGTATCAACTTACAATATTATATTAGTCCTCGACATTATACAATACATTATATTCTGTCTTTGACATCATACAACACATTATATTTGGTCATCAACATCATACAACACATTATATTCCGTTTTCGACATAAATCTTTTGCATCTTCAACCACATCATGTTTAAGATGAATTTAAAGAAAACAAATCTTTTCAAGATACATGGTTTGTTGTCTATCATAGTACGGTTTCTAAACAATTAATGCGTTCTCGGAGATATTCTTATTGTTTGTAAAACTTTATAGTTATAGGATTTGAAAACCTCGTACGATTTTCTTTGTCCTTTTATATGTGTGGTGGAAAACAAATACACATTTCAGCTCACCTTTGGTTGGTTATTTAAGAAAATAATCTCTTCAAATGGTTTGGAGCTATTTATTATTCATTTCATTGTCTTATGTACAAGACAAAAGGTTTAAAATGTATATGTATGTTTGAAAATGCAAGTCCCCACCATTCCATTATTTCCTCTATTTCCTTCCCCTTTCCCCATGCAATATTTTTTATAAACACACACACACACACACACCCATATATATATATATATATATATATATATATTGAATAGCAAATAATAATTATTAAGGGTAAATGTTATTTTTTAATTAATTAAATTTAAAAATCGTTATATTTTTAAAATTTTTAATAGAATCTGTCTAAGGGGACTTTATTGTTCACTTTAAAATCATTTGAGACATTAAAAGTTAAAAAAATAAATTTGGGACTAAACTTGCCAAACATAAATTTATTTGAGATTAAATTCATAAATTATTCATAAAAAAAACTAAAATAGTTTTATTTTATATATATAATTACACAAAATATGACATAAAGTTAAAAATCCTATTTTTATTTAAAAAATATATATGATTCTTTTTCCTTTCTTTTCTTAAATTAACAAAACTCTCTACTCAATCATTCAGAATTTAACAAATCCTTATATATCTTTTAATGGACTTTATTAGTATAAATAATAACTATATACATTATTTTACGAAATAAAATAATAATAATAAAATTAGAATTTTCTTAGTTTTTATAACTAATTAACAGTGAAAAGCGGGAGAAATTAAAAAAAAAAAAATCAAACTCTTAAAATTATTCATATTAAAAAAAGAAGAGTTAAAAGATATGCACTTATAAAAAGAAATAAAATCATATAAAAGACATCAAATAAATCTCAAAACATTATTTTATGCTTTTAAAAAACATAAAATCATATAAAAGATATAAAATAAATCGCTTCTGATGCCCTTTGGTTATAAATCGATTCTGAGAGAGATTCTTATGGTTTGTAAAACTTTATAGTTATAGGATTTGAAAACCTCGTACGATTTTCTTTGTCCTTTTATATGTATGGTGGAAAATAAATACATATTTTAGGTGACTTTTTTTGTTATTTAAGAAAATAATCTCTTCAAATGATTTCGAGTTATTTATTATTCATTTCATTGTCTTATGTTCAAGACAAAAGGTTTAATGTGCGCCATGTATGGTTGAAAATGCACCATTCCATTATTTCCTCTATTTCCTTCCCCTTTCCCCATGCAATATTTTTTATAAACACACACACACACACACACACACATATATATTATATATATATAATATATATATATATATATATATATTGAGCCGACATAAAATTCCCAAGTTAAGTAACCATTTTGGGAGGATTGGAAAACCCCTCGGCGGTATAAATACCACTTTATGGACTCCATAAATGGGAGACGTTACACAATTACTCCCCCCATTGATAATCAGTTACACCTAAAACGGTTAAAGCGGTAAAATCATTACTCATAACAGTCTGTAACAGCTGAATACCATAATAGTACAATCAATAATCAAGTCCCATAAAAGGGAGGTCCAAACAAAAGGTAGGGGCAATTCCTAATTTCCAGATATCTACAATATACTCTACTGACTTAAGCATCGAAGAGTTCACGGGGTACAAACTCCCCATTGAACTTGTTTTGCAGGTTGATCAGACGCTAAGCACATACTCCGAAGTATCACATATACTCAGCAAAGTATCACCCCACACTTCGCTTCTTCAGAAAAACCTTCCTAGCCAACCTAGTTACAAAACTCTCCGAGTTCCCGGCACTATAAATTACTTTTTTACCCTTTGACAGATTCGTGGAGAATCAATATATATTATATTGAGTAGCAAATAACAATTGTTAAGGGTAAATGTTATTAAAAATTAAATTTCAAATGGTTCAATTTTTAGGGTTTTTCACAGAATCCGTCTAAGCGGACTTTATTGTTCACTTTAACAAAATTTGGGACATTAAAAGTTAAAAAAAATATTTTGGGACTAAACTTGCCAAACATAAATTTGTTTGGGACTAAATTCACAAATTATTCGTAAAAAAACTAAAAGATTTTTATTATATATATATAATTAGACAAAATATGACATAAAGTTAAAAATCGTATTTTTATGAGAACAACAATTAAACCTAAAAAATATCTGAATATTTTTATTTTTTATTTTGGTAAAACGGACGTTTTTGTCTTTTAGCTTGTGCTCATTCTTTGTATTCCACGGGCTTTTATCAAATTTCAATATATATATATATAAGGAAAAATAGACTGATTTAATCTCAATATTATTTTTGTTGAATAAATTAGTCGTTTTTATTATTTTTTTTGTCTATTGAGTCTCTATTTTTTTTATTAATTGAAAAAATGGAGTCCTTATCAAATTTTGTGAATTTTGAGTTATCAAAATTTATGGTCCAAATATGTATAAGTTTCATACATTATATTTTTATCATTTATAAAAAATTTATCTAACTCGTAACTTAATGAAACTCTCAATTATTTAATCGAATTGATAATTGAAATAAAACAAAAATGAAAAAAAAACCAAATGAAATTTTATGAAATAAGAGTTCTATTAAGATGTGGATTAGTTAATATGATTTGTAGATGACAAAACTATCTTTTCGAGATTTATAATAGGAAAATTGAACCATTTTGCTCTATTTATATCTAATTGAGGATTACAATAAGAAAAAGTATTTTGTTATAATTGAATTTATCTTCACATCTAAAATAAGGGACCGTCTAAATTTAACTAAGACTTTTTTCTCATGATATATTGCATGAAAGAATTATTTTATAAGTACCTATATGTTTTATGAAAAGAACAAATGGATTTGAATTATTTATGATACAACTCTTCGATTATTTCAAATTCATTTAGTATTAAACTAGGATTAAAAAATATATATAGAAAAGAAAAGGGTGAAATAAGATAAATAGTGTGATTCAACATTTCCTAATAGTCGACTACACAAATTTCTTATTTCCTATATCATAAAAGGAATGATCATGGTGTAAACAAATTTTCATCCATGTGTTTCCTGTAAAATGAATATTACCGAGAAAATAAAATATGTTACGTGTAAATAAATTAAAAATGAATTTTTTTACTGGATTTTATTTTTATTAATCCGCTGATTCAATTTGTCGTGGGCTCGAAGGCCTTTTTGGGCTTGATCTCGATCCAATAGATTTCAATTTCTCCGAGGAGCATTTTGGACTAATCTCAGACTGGATTCCTATTGAAGAGCTATGGATTTCTTCTAAGGGTTTCTGAATTTTTCTTTAGAGGCCTTTGATTTTCTCGGAATAGACTTTGAAAGAGTTTTGATATGATTTTCAATGAGAGGAAGATACAAAACCACAAAGTTTTAATATTCTTTGCATTTCTCTTAGCTTATGTGTGAGCTTTCGCGAGCTTCTACATCTCAAACTCTATGTCCGTCTTTTTCAAAGCTTCTACATCTCAACTATCGGTTCATATTTTTTCAGAAGGAATTTGGTTCTCTATTTATAGATGAGACGATGACAATTAATAACTATTATGATGTGAAGTGTCACTGATATGAGAGATAAATCTCTCAATATCTTAATATATAAATATTTATATATTTGAATATTTAAATATATAATTAAATTTAAGTGCCTACAAATTGCCCCTTTGATATTTGTTGCAGAGGCTAAAGACTTTGTATCCGGAATAAATTTCAAAACTTATTTTATTATTTGCGCAACTTATTAATTTAAAAAAAAAACAATTCCCGCACCTTCTTTTTTTCCTAATGTTTTTGTTATGAGTGAACTTAAAATTTATCTAAGTTGCCATGTATCATGCGAAGGAATCAAGTCGAACATAGTTCAAAGCTGCAGTTTAAACTCGTGCATCAACAGAGCATTCATTTTAGTATTGCAGGTAGTTCACACTCGTGCCAAGAAACCTTCATTTCAGCATTGAAGACAGTTTACACTCGTGCCAAGGAGCCTTCATTTAACATTGTAGATAATTTACACTCCTGTCAAGGAACCTTCTTTCAGCATTTCAGGCAGTTTACAATCGTGTCAATGAGCCTTCATTTCAGTATTACAAACAATTTACACTCTTGTCAAAGATCCTGCATTTCAACATTGCAGATAGTTTACACTCGTGTCAATGAGCCTTCTTTCAATATTGCAGATAGTTTACACTCGTGTCAAGGAGCTTTCTTTCAGAATTGCAGACAATTTACGCTCGTGTCAAGGAGCCTTCTTTCAAAATTGCAGACTGTTTACACAAATATCAAGGAGACTTCTTTCAAACTTAAAGACAGTTTACACTCGTGTCAAGGAGTATCTTCATCAGTTGTAGACAGCTTTGTACTCGTCTCAAGGAGATTTCATCAACGGTAAACAGTGTATACCCGTATTAAGGAGTAATGTGCTGTTTAACCTCGTACATCTAGGAGGAACAATGCAGTTTAACCTCGTACATCTAGGAGGAACAATTCAGTTTAACCTCGTACATCTAGGAGGAACAATGCAGTTTAACTTCGTGCGTCTTGGAGGAACAATGCGATTTAACCTCGTGTGTCTTTGAGGATTTTGCATCCATACCATGAAGATAGTTTATACTCGTATCAAGAAGTATCAATGCAGTTGAATCTCGTGCATCTTGAAGCATGTTCATAATTTTATTTCAAGCATTGTCAACAGTTGAAGTTGACTCTTTATCTTCAGAGGGAATGTTTCCCCTAGTTTGTTTTTTATTGGCAATGATACTTTGCTTGCCTCCTTGATTTCTTTTGGATCTATTAACAACTTGAGATTGTTTCTCAGCAACTTTGACTACTCCAAGATCATTGCATTCTTCTTTTTTATTGAAAGTGACATCTTTGTTTACCTCCTCATTTTTGTACAGGTTGACTTGATTTACCAGTGTTGTTCATCAATTGATAAAAAATGTAATCTTGTTTTGTTGACTGCATTACGAAGCTTTTCACCACTTTGTCAAATTTATCAACTTATCTTTTATTGTTGAAGAATTTGTCATTGTCGTAAACATGATAGGGATGTTTGCTGAAGACTTTTTATCGTCATCACCACAACTTCTCTGATCTTGAGGTTTATTATTTGCGACAACGTTCTTTAAATCGACTTTGATGATGTCATCGTCTGCGACTTTGTTGATGTCATCCTCTGCGACTTTGTTGATCATCGGCTGCGACAACGTTCTTTGAATCAATTTTGCTGATTTTGACCGAAAGAGATGAGCGGTAGAAATTATCCCACTGGGCGTGCCAATTTGTAAACAAATTTTCTTCCGTGTATTTCTTGTAAAATAAAAATTACAGAGAAAATAAAATATGTTACGTGTAAATTACAAATAATTTTTTTAGGGATTCAATTTCTATCAATCCGCCGATTCGATCCGTTGTAGGTTCGAAGGTCTTTTTGAGCTTGATCTCGATCAAATGGATTTTAATTTCTCCGAGGAGCGTTTTGAGCTGATCTCAGACTGGATTCCCGTTGAACATCTATGGATTTCTTCTAAGGGCTTCTGGATTTTTTCTTTAGTGGCTTTTGATTTTCTCGGAATGGACATTGTCAGAGTTTCGGTATGATTTTCAACGAGAGAAAGATCCAAAACTACAAATTTTTGGTATTCTTTGCACTTCTCTCCGCTTCTGTATTAGCTTTAGGGAGCTTCTACATCTCAGACTCTCTCTAAATATTAAGAGGGAAAAGTCAAGTAAAGTTCAAATTTTATTCAAAATATTCTTCGTTTTTGTCATTCCATCTCCATAGGGGTACCATGATTCTCTAAGCAAAACGAAAGGACAATTTGTTTTTCTTTAAAAAGAGAGGAAGTGTTATAAAACATCTATTGATATTGTTCGATTTGGCCATTTCATATGAATCTCACAAGTTTAAAACGTGTCACTGAGTAAAAATTTTAAATACTTGTTTAATAACCGCTCATATATCTCTTAGGCGAGCGACGTGACACTCCTAATCTCAACAGGAAGATATTAAGAAAAAAAGGAAACACTTTTCCTCAAAATCACAGTACAAAGATGTAGAAACAATAAAACTTATAAGAAACAATAGAAGTCTACAAACTACAAAACACCAGTTTTTCCATTTCTTGAAGAAATAAAAATGAAAAGTTTACCACACAAGGAGAAGAAACCATTTCCAAACAAAATCCACAGTTTGAGAAAGTCAGCTCGACGAAGTTGCAAAAATGAAATGAGAATTTCTTAGACTTCTATTTAAATATGACCGGCTATCTTCCCATTTATTAAAAAAACTTTACACATTCCAAAAATCTTTGTAAATATTTAAATACTTTTATTTTTTAAATAACTCGTACACTCCTATATTTAATTTTAACATTAATTCATTAATTATTGTTTCATGAATTATTTTATATCATTTATATTTTCTATAATAATTTTTTTTTTCAGTTGGTGAAGAAAATACAACTAATCATACTAAAATGACAAGATACTTTTCTTTTAAATAATATTATGAAGTAACTTCCAACAACTAATAGACATGTGGTTTATCTTTATGCAAGAAACTTCCAAGAATAATTTATGAAGATAATAATGTATGTATAAATCAATTAAAGAAAAGATATATCAAACAAGATCGCACAAACCATATTTTACCAAACAATTTCTTTACCCGTGATCTTCAGAAAAATTGTGATATTGATATACAAGAGATCCGTTCAAGTGATATTTTGACATACGTGTTCGCAAAAGCATTACTAACTTGAACATTTGAAGAATAGTCCATAATATTGGAAAGCGACCGTACAAAGGTATTATGTAATGATGAAGAAAAGTGTACAAGGCACCGTATACTCTTTTTCCTTCATTAAGGTTTTTTCTATTGAGTTTTTCTCTAGTAAGGTTTTAATAAGACATATTGTTTATACAATGGACATCCAAGGAAGAGTTTTATAAATCTCATTATTTGTATGTCCATTGAACTTCTATCAACATCCATAACCCCTTTTGCAATTATAATTTCTAATAACACCTAATTTCTAGTAACCCCCTAATTCATGTTGAATGATGAGGATTTAAATGTTTATATACATAATTGTACCTATATATATATATATCTTATTTGATCCTTATAAACAGGGGTTAGATAAGTATATTTAAATACATATATGAATCATCTATATATATATATATATATATATATATATATATATAACTTCATGTTTTTTGACGTATAAAATTGAATAGTTTTTGTTGGACTAGTCATAGTTTTTGACGTATATCCAATAAATAATTAATGAGTTTGTTTAAAATTGTTGGTTTAGATAATTAGGCACCCTAATTGGCGTCCATCTGTTAGAAAGGATACATGCACTTGAAAGGATTCATCTTCCCTTGATTTTATTATGGTGTTGTTATATGTCCCTAATATACATCACTAACATATATATATATATATATATATATATATATATATATCCACTAACATTCCACTATCCACTAATATTCCATTAACACTCCACTATCCACTAACATTCCATTAACACGCCACTATCCACTAACATTCCCTTAACACTTCACTAACATTCCACTAATCTTTAATTTTTCAGTCCCCCTCAATTCTATAACTGGTTTAGAAGTGATATTCAACTTGTTTCTAAATCGGGCAAAGAATTGACCTGTTAATGGTTTGGTCAATATGTCAGCAACTTGATGTAGACCAGGTACATACCGCACATATACAATTCCTTCCTTAATTTTGTCTCTAATGAAATGAAGATCAAGTTCCAAGTGTTTAGTTCTTGAATGAAACACTGGATTGGAAGATAGGGAAATTGCACTAGTGCTATCATTCCATATGATGCTTGTTTTAGGCACTTTAATCCGAAGTTCAGAGAGCAAGTTTTGAATCCAAACTAGCTCACAAGTTACTGTAGCCACACTCCTGTATTCAGCTTCTAAAGATGATCTTGGAACAATTCCTTGCTTCTTTGAACTCCAACTAACAAGGTTTTTGCCCATAAAAACACAGTAGCCTGTTGTTGATCTTCTGTCATCAACATCAGAACCCCAATCAGCATCAGCAAAGCTACTGATATGTAGAGATGAATATAAGTAGAAATGTAGGCCAAAATCAATGGAACCAGCTAGGTATCTGAGTACTCTTTTTAATGCTTTCCAATGATTATCAAGGGGATTTTGCATGTATTGAGAAAGTTTATTTACACTGAAGCTTATATCTGGCCTGGAGATAGTTGCATACTGAAGAGCTCCTATAACCTTCCTGTAATTGGTTCCATTTTCCATAGGTTTACCATTGATTTTTTAAAGTTTATGATTAATCACCATAGGTGATGCAACTGGTTTGGCCTCAATCATGTTGGTTTGCTTTAAAATTTCAGTGATGTAGGAACTCTGATTAAGAAAGGCACCTGAAGAAGTTTGTGAAATCTCAATTCCCAGGAAGTAATGTAATTGTCCAAGATCCTTAAAAGGAAAATTCTTGCTCAAACTATCAATGACATTGTTGATTTTAACAGAAGAACTACCAGTGATGATTATATCATCAACATATGTAAGAATAAAGATATTGCAATCTCCATTTCTTCTGTAATATAATGAACTATCTGCTACAGAACTTTTGAATCCCAAATTGCAAAGAACATAAGATAATTTTGAGTTCCAAGCTCTTGAAGCTTGTTTAAGGCCATAAAGGGATATTTTTAACTTACACACTAACTGTGCTCCAGTGTTATCATACTCCTCAAATCCTGGTACTTGACTCATGTAAAGTTCCTCAGTTAATTCCCCATTCAAAAAGGCATTGTCAATATCAAGTTGTCTCATAGTCCAAGAGTGACTTATAGCCAAAGAAAGAATTATTCTTACAGTGGTTGGCTTTACAACAGGGCTGTAGGTTTCTGTGTAGTCAAGTCCAGCAATTTGTGTGAACTCCTTGGCTACAAGTCTAGCCTTGTATCTGGATATTGAACCATCAATATTTTTATTGATCTTGAAGATCCATTTGCACTGAATAACATCTCTATCCTTTGGATGAGGAACAAGTGTCCATGTTTTGTTGTTCTTCAAGGCTGCAAACTCTTTGGTCATTGCTTCCTTCCATTGTGGAATTAGTAGAGCTTCCTGATATGATTGTGGTTCCAGTTCAGTTCCAACATTGAAGGCAAACTTCTTGGGTCTGGAGTGACCTGTTTTAGATCTAGTTGCCATGTGATGAGTTCCTGCAACACTCTCAATATTATCATTAGTATTGTTAGAAATAGTAGGAACACCCTCTAATGGTAAGTCTATTATTATGTTACCCCATGAAAAGTCTGATCAGGTGATATGGGAATGGGAGAATAAGTAGATTGTTTTGAACTAGAGGAGGCCATGATAGGACTTTGACCATGGTGATCTGAGGTTGTGGTATTATTAGGATGTTGAGAATCAAGTATACTGTGTGAAATGACTGGAAAGGGAGCACTACTCCATTCATGTTGAGTAGCATCCTTATTAGATTGAGAAAAATTATTTTGAAAGGAAATTCAAGCTCATTGAAAATGTCAAGTCTGGACAATATTGTTTTTCCACTTGGGAGTAGGACTTTATAACCCTTGTATTGATCGTGATAACCAAGAAAGGTAGAAGGTTGACTCCTATACTCAAGCTTATTGCTGTTATAAGGTCTGAGATAGGGGAAAAAGAGGCAACCAAACACTTTAAGCATCTTATAATCTGGTTTCACAGTTCTTAAGGCTTCTAAAGGAGTAGTGAATTTCAACACTTTTGAGGACAATCTATTTATGATGTAAACAGATGTTATAAAAGCATCTTCCCAAAAGGATTTTGGCATGCTAGCTGTAGCAAGAAGACAGAGTCCAGTTTCTACAATGTGCCTATGTTTCCTCTCAACGAGCCCATTTTGTTGAGGGGTATAAGGACAAGACATTCTGTGCAGTATACCATGTTCAGAAAGATATTTGGCTAAGGGCTTGAATTCACTTCCTCCATCACTTTGCAGAATTTTGATTCTTTTTCCAACAAGGTTCTCAACAAGATTTTTGAATTTGATAAAGGTCACAGCAGCTTCTGATTTAGCTTTAAGGAGATATTGTTAGAAAGGATACATGGACTTGAAAGGATTCATCTTCCCTTGTTTTTATTATGGTGCTGTTATATGTCCTTATATATACATCACTAACATATATATATATATATATATCCACTAACATTCCATTAACACTTCACTATCCATTAACACTCCACTAACATTCCACTAATCTTTACTTTTTCAGATATAACCAAGTGAATCTAGTTTTGTGATCAACAAAGCTAATGTAATATTTAAAGCCATTTCTGGATGTTATAGGTGTTGGACCCCATAGGTCAGTGTAGATCAGCTCAAGGACGTCATAATGATTAGTGTTGGAATTTAAGAAAGGTAACCTATGACTTTTTGCTTGCTGATAAGGAGTACAAACTTGGAATGCCTTATTATGATAAAAAACCACATTATAGTTACTCTGAATTCTTCTCAAAACATCAAAAGATGCATGTCCCAATCTCTTATGCCAAAGAAAAACATCCTGACATCTATTATTTTCAAGGAGACTAGCACTAAATCTAGGGCCATCCTTAGTTATTTGGTGAGAGTGAAGAACATGATCTTGAACTGAGCTGGAAAGACTGAACCTATACAAGTCATCCTTGACATTTCCTTTAAGAAGTATGCGCTTTGTTACTGGATCCTTCACAAGGCAAAAGTTAGGTTGAAATTCAAAGTAAACATCATTGTCTTTGCAAAACTGAGAAACACTAATGAGATTTTTAGTTATATGTGGAACATGAGGTTGAAGCAGTAAGACTTATCATGGTTAAACATAAATTTAGACAAACCATGGTGAGAGATGTTCAAACCTGTCCCATTTCCAACTTGCACCTTCTCTGATCCTGAGTATTCTGATGCAAGACTTAGATTCCCTAGGTCATATGTAACATGGTTGGTTGCTCCAGAATTTGGAAACCAACAATCATCATGGGAAATCTCTCTAATGCTGCTACTGCTTCCACCAGTGAGGTTCACAGAGGGGTCATTTTGATACTGAGAGATGTTGATACTGCTATTAGAGGAATAACTGCTACCATTATTATTTGGAGAATAGTTGAGATTAGTCCTATGGAAGCACTTGTCAGCAGTATGAATGGTCTTGTGACATATTTCGCAATAAACTCTATTTCCTCCAAATCTGCCTCCTCTTCCTCTATATCCTCAGCTAGATCTGCCTCTAGGACCTCCTCTGTCTCTAGGACCTCCTCTGCCTCTGTAACTTCCTCTCTTAGCACCATTAAAGCTGGAGTTTTGAATGGTGTGTAAGAATGCAGAAGATCCTTCAGATTCAAACTGAGATGAAGAAAGATCAAGGCTTCCAAGCCTGCTCTCAAAACTCAACAGTAGAGCATGAACTTCTCTGAGTGTATATGGCTCCAATCTGGAATTCACACTCACCATCACTGAATTATATTCACTTCCTAGGCCACTCAAAAAGTATGAAATCTGTTCTTCATCAAACAACTTATGACCAGCTGCTCCAAGCATATCACAACAAACTTTATCTTGTTGAGGTATTCTCTCATAGGTTGATCCTTCTTTCTTGTGGTGTGAAGTTGGAGTCTATACTGCATGATTTTTGCCCTAGATTGAGTGGCAAAACTTGTCTCCAAGGCTTCCCAGATTTCTTGGGAGCTATTAAGACCAACTGTTGAAACTAAGATAGGTTCAGTGAGAGATGAAATGAGCCATGAAGTTAGGAGTTGATCCTGCCTCTTCCAGCTGGTAAAGGAGGGATCTGATTCAATGGGTTTAACTCCTTCTTTAGAGATATAAGACTCAAGTCCGTAGCCATAAATGGCAGCTACAACTTGCTGCCTCCAAACAAGATAGTTGTTTTCTGAGAGTTTAATGGTGACCACTTGATTCAAGGTTTGTGTTTTGGTATGTGGTTGATTTTTGGCCATCGCTTTTTTTATTTTTATTTTTTTTAAATTCAGGGATAACAGGAAGAAGGTTTTAGGATGGAGGAGGATATATTCAGTGGAAGAGAAACGCAGGTTGAAAGCAGAAAAGATGCAGAAAATCCAGACCCTTCAAATGTCATCATCAAGCTCAACCTCCCATTTGCAGCAGCAGAAAAACTCGTGTTTCTTCTTATTCCATCTTTTTCTATTTCTGCACCTCTTTTTTTTTTTTTGTTTTTTCTCAGAAAAGATGACAGGTGCTGCTTTGAGGAGGTCGCCAAGCACGACAAGAAAGAAGATTGCTGGCTTATAATTTCCGGGAAGGTGTATGATTTGTCGTCATTTCTGGATGATCATCCTGGTGGTGATGATGTCATACTAACAGCAACAGGAAAAGATGCAACAAATGATTTTGAAGATGTCGGGCACAGTGATGATGCAAGGGATATGATGGAAAAATATTATGCTGGTGAGATTGACAGTTCCAGCATTCCAACTGAAGTGCATAAACCAACTCTAGGACCAACTCCAACACGAAGAGCAGCAGCTCTGATACCATGTTAGAAAGGATACATGGACTTGAAAGGATTCATCTTCCCTTGTTTTTATTATGGTGCTGTTATATGTCCTTATATATACATCACTAACACATATATTAATTATATATATATAATATATATATGTGTGTGTGTGTTAGTGGTGGTTATATATATATATATATATATATATGTGTGGTGTGTTAGTGGTGGTTATATATATATATATATATATCCACTAACACCATCAAATTTTAACCAATTGATCACTTGCCAAACTACCTTGAAAAACGATTTTTGTATACATGGATTTAGTACATTTTTATAAAAAAATAATACTTATCATTTAATATTGGATTCATATGTTAAGACAGTACTAGAAAAATCAATTTTAGCGACGGAAATTTGCGACGGCCTCATAGCCGTCGCAAATTGCAACTAAATTTGCGACCGCCTACTAAGCCGTCGCAAATTCCAACCAAATTTGCGACCGCCTACTAAGCCGTCGCAAATTGCAACCAAAATTTGCGACCGCCTACTAAGCCGTCGCAAATTGCAACTAAATTTGGGACCGACTAATAAGCCGTCGCAAATTGCAACCAAATTTGCGACCACCTACTAAGCCGTCGCAAATTGCAACCAAATTTGCGACCGACTACTAAGCCGTCGCAAATTGCAACCAAAATTTGCGACAGACTATTAAGCCGTCGCAAATTGCAACCAAATTTGCGACCGCCTACTAAGTCGTCGCAAATTGCAACCAAAATTTGCGACCGCCTACTTAGCCGTCGCAAATTACAACCGAATTTGTGACCGCCTAATAAGCCATCGCAAATTGCAACCAAAACTTGCGACCGACTACTCAGCGTCGCAAATTGCAACCGAATTTGCGACCGCCTACTAAGCCGTCGCAAATTGCAACCAAAATTTGCGACCGCCTACGAAGCCGTCGCAAATTGCAACCAAAATTTGCGACCGCCTACTAAGCCGTCGCAAATTACAACCAAATTTGCGACCACCTACTAAGTCGTCGTAAATTGCAACCAAATTTGTGACCAACTACTCAGCCGTCGCAAATTGCAACCAAAATTTGCGACCGCTTAGTAGCCGTCGCAATTTGCAACCAAATTTGCGACAGACTACTAAGCCGTCGTAAATTGCAACCAAATTTGCGACCGCCTACTAAGCCGTCGCAAATTGCAACCAAAATTTGCGACCGCCTACTAAGCCGTCGCAAATTGCAACCAAATTTGCGACCGCCTACTAAGCCGTCGCAAATTACAACTGAATTTGCGACCGCCTAATAAGCCATCGCAAATTGCAACCAAAATTTGCGACCGACTACTCAGCCGTTGCAAATTGCAACCGAATTTGCGACTGCAAACTAAGCCGTTGCAAATTACAACCAAAATTTATTTTTATATAAATAATCACATATTATCTATATTATTATTTTTATAAAAAAACATAAATTATTTATTTAATTAGAATAAAAAATGTAATTAATTATTTAAGTTTTAAATCAAAATTAATCTATTAATATATATATAATTAATTATTTTCTACTTTAAATTTACAATTATATTAATTTATATATATATATCATTATAATAAAAATATACTATATTATATTATAATATAGAGAGAGAGAGAAACTCATTATATTATAGAGAGAGACTATCTCTAGCTATATCCACCATGCATTGGCCCAAAGACTCATGTGGCCAAGGAATAAAGGGCCCAAAGACTAAATCCATTAATTTTCCTATTGATTGACTTGGAATTGATACACTAAGGAATTGATCAAAAGACTAGTTTTGTTAAGAAGAAGATATATATATATATATATATATATATATTAAGTAGTTTGTAACAAAAGTATAAGATTTGAATCGTTTAAACAAATATATATTTGGCAATGTATTGATTATTTTACCATTATCTATGAATGAAGGAACCAATACAAATTTAATGCATCAAAAAAAAAAATATATATATTATATATATATAATATATATATATATATGTATATATATTAGATAGAGTACTGCAAAAAGCATATTTATTAAGTCTTGAAGAAATAAAAACTACTGGAAAGATAAAAAGGGGAACTCTTGAGTTCCAACAAAACTGTTTATTACAAAGTTCTAATACATACAAACTTTACATAGAAATTAAACCCTAAAATCAAGACTTGTTTCCACCTCCTCAAACACTTCCATTCCTGCGAAAAAATAAATCAAAAAAGAAATAAAATTTCAACACATACAAACATACATATATATATATATTCTAGGGTAAAAAACATACCTGTTTCTCTCAAAGGTAAAAGGGAGCAAGAGCTACCTCAATGTTATGCATTGTATACTGCAGAAGCTTACTAACATTATCGAGAGCCTGATCAGAAACATTGGCTAAAGGATTAGAATCCACAACAATTTGAAAAGAAATTGTGAGAAGAGTTCCATTTTGAAGATCAGCATCACAAATAGCAGCAGCAGCAGCAGCAACAGGATGATCCAAGGGAGGTCCACTGGGAATAATGGTGAAACCAGAAGGAAGAAGTTGAATAATCTCAGGATCTCCACCGCCGAATAACACTTTCGCCGCTGTCACGTCCAACGGTGCATAGACTATGAATGAAGTTGTTGGTTCACATCTGCTTTCTTGAAAGATGAACACACCTTCATGATCTGTTCTTGGACCCTTTTCCAATATAAACAAAAAAATTAGATTTTCCATGCCCTAATTTGAACAAATTCACTAAAAAAAAACAAGATGAAATTTAGGGTTCATATATATCTTACTGTAACTTGTAAGATAGATACACAATTGCCATCTTCCGATCCACTTCCCATGTAAAGAATTTCTTTCACATAACCATTAAAGCTTATAATGTCCCACTAAAACAAAAAAAAAAATTTTTACTCGTTATAATATCACAAGAAATTATACTGTGTGTTTATAAAAAAAACTAAAATATGGATATAATAGTATTGAATAAAAGCATCAAGTTATAAGCATCAAGCTTATAATGTCCCACTAGTTTCTACCTTCTGATGTTGCTCAAGAACTGAGAGAGTGTTTTGTAACTCATTCTGATATTTCATCAGATGTTTCTATTTTTAATAAAGATATATAAATATCTTTTACTAAAACATAAAAATAAAAATTTATAAAATATAAATTAAATTTAAATTTTAGATTTAGAATATTGTAAAAAAAATAAAATTTTTTTAATTTAACATAATAAAAAATTAGATTATAAATATTATATAAAATTCATAGTTAAAACAATTACAATAAAAATAAAATTTGTTAGTTAGATATGTAATATTACTAAAAAAAAGTAGTTTAAATATAGGAATTGTCCTTACCTTTTGTGCCCCGTGATCAACCTGCAAAATGTAATTTGTTAGTTAGTTAGATATGTAATATTACTATATTTATACTAACTTATATTTATATATATATATATATATATATATATATATATGGGAAAGGAAAAGACCAACATGTAGACTTTTTTCCCTTAAATGTGTTTAAATTATAAATATTGACATTAAATTATAAATTTTTTTAGATAAATTTTTTTTTAAAATTTTGAGGTATATTATATTTTAATTAAAATTTTTTAAATTTACAAATGAGATTGTTAATAATTTTGATAGATAAAATTTTTTAATTAAATTATGTGTCCTTTTCCTTTAAATGGAATAAGAGAGATATTGCATTATTTGTATATTAATATTTAATTTACTTTCTAAAGATCTCTTCCAATTCTTAGAGGGACATTAATACATATCACCACAATTGCATGAAATACAAAAGATTAAACTAAAATTGCATGAGATATAATTAGTCTTAAGAGATGTAGAGAGAGAAAGAGAATTAGTTCATGCATGACTTCATCCATTTGGCAGCCTCCCTGGCAGCCATTATAGATATATATATATATATAAATAATATGTGGTTGATGCGTACTTGTTGGCCACTTAATTTAGCATGGAAATGGAAGAAGAGAGAAGAAGGGATATTATTGCAGACTAGAAGTTCATTAGTTTATTATTGGGATCATTAAGATAAACATTTTTTTTCTTTTTAGGGCAAATAATAATAATAATAATAATAATAATAAACTTTTTTCCACTTTAACTCCACTTTTTCTCTTTTTCAATCAACTTTAACTCTACCTTAACTCCACTTTAGCTCACTTCCATCACATCCCTTGCTTTTTTCTATATATATATACACACATAAGAGAAACTAAGGAGATATGATCCAGTCATCATCATCATCATCATCAACTTTCACGAATGTTACTACAAATTATACCCTTTGGCTATGGCCTGATTTATTTTCAGATTTGTAGTTCCATAGACCGGCAATTCCTCCCTATTACCGCCTCCAAATACATTGTTCTCCAACTCAAATAGAATTTTCTGTATTTATGTTTTTTCTTGGAATATATATTATACTTATATATATTATGTACAAATTGAAATAAAAAAGAAATACAAATTTTTAATTAAAAATATTTTCAATTAATGTTTAAGGTAAAATTTTTTTCAAGTCTACTTAAAAAACTTTTTAACATGAATTACTAAAAAACTTCTTTTACCAAAAAAAAAAATAATAATAAATAAACAAAGAGCGTACAACGGAGTCGGACTTTATACCGTTGCATCAATAATTTGCCCAAACAGAGATTTATATCACTTCAATTGCGCCAACCTGTAAAGCCGCTTTTAACATTTAATTAATTACACATTACTGCAAAAGCAAAAAATAAATTAAACTACTTTTTTTTTCTTTTTTTTTTCCGGGACCGACACAACCCAATGAACTGGACAAAAGCCAAAGTAGTGTTTGTGTGAGTGATTTCCATCAAGTAATGAATGATAATACATACAAAATGTTTTGGGGGTATTTATATGAATATATATATATATAACATTTTTTGTGGGGTGGGGCGTGAGGACCCAACACACCCAACAACAACAAAAACAAAATTATTTTTTTATCCCTCAAATTAGGTATGACTTATTATCATATCCCATTATTAACTTTGTAAGGTAACCATCATTTTTGTTGAACTTGCACTTCCATCAAGATTATCTATCATCCCTCTTACATCCCTAAAATTTCGAATTTAAATTTTAAAAGATAATTTTTTTTACTGTTAATACAACTAAATAAAGAAAATCAAAAGAAATTTGAGAATATATATTCTTTATATTTTTCGTTTAAAAATAATAATTTGATTGTTAAAAGTAAAAAATATATATTGTATATTTATTTTGGAAGTATGAAATTGGTACACACCCATGTTACTTTATCCAACTCCACCAAAACATGATCTCATAAAATATTTGGATCTAATATTCATTTTAGTAGGAAGAAAGCAGTTCGCCACATAATAATTTTTCTCTATATATTTTTTTGTTAATAAAAAATTCATTTTCCAACTGCCTCGAACAAAAGTGACAGATAATACTTCACCGTAGGCTTCAACCGTTCACCCGTCAATGTAGCAAAACCCAATTGAGTACCCAAAATTTTTCAGACACTCTAATTCTTCACTCTCTCTCACATCCGCTAACTCCTTCTCTCTCGTTTTCCTTTCTTCACACTCTTTCTGGGCAAAATTATCTCAATTTCACTCAGATCTGATTCCGTGGACGCCAGATCGGAGCCCTAGACGGAATCATAATCTGATACGCGGTGTCGAGTGTAGCTAGCCATGGAGGAGGCGCTGGAGTTGGTCCGTGCCAAGGACACCAAGGAGAGAATGGCTGGTGTGGAGAGACTTCACCAACTTCTAGAAGCTTCTAGGAAGAGTCTCTCGACTTCAGAGGTTACTTGTTGTTGTTTGCTTGGATCTTTTGAAAGATAATAATTTTAGGGTTTCTCAAGGTGCTCTACAAGCTCTAGCCTCTGCTGCGGTACTGTCTGGCGACCATTTGAAGCTTCATTTCAATGCTTTAGTTCCTGCTGTTGTTGAAAGGCTTGGTGATGCTAAACAGCCTGTTAGGGATGCCGCTAGGCGGCTTTTGCTTACTCTAATGGAGGTAGGGCTCGTGAGAGGATAGACTATGCTCTACTGAGTTTCATTTTTGCATACTTAGAAATTCAATGCGATTGTTTGACATTATGATTTTGTATTCCGCCCTTTTTTTTTTACTCGGTTATATTAAGTCTACTGAAACAGCAATTAGATTGACGTGATTGGCTGTCGAGTTCAATGTGTTATATTACTGTTCCAACTATATTCTTTTCTAATAGGTTCATAATCTAAAAAATTTTCCTTGCTGAGCAGTAATTGGTGTAGTCAGCCACATTTTATATTTATTATTGCCCTGTTGCTTATGGTAAAACTAACGTCAATTTAAAGTTTCACTTGCGCACTTATTGAACCACATTCAAGCTTTGTTTAACTTTTGTTGCCTACCAGTGCATGATTGGTGGATATTCATGATTAACTGATAAGTTTTCAAGTTCAGAAGTTTTTGGTTTTTGAGTTAATAGTAGTTCTTTTGATTCTTTATCTGCTGCAAAGGTTTTTCTTCAACATGGCAGCTTGATCTTATGTTTAAGTAAAAGGAAACCTTTAGTTTCTGCAAATCCTCATTTTTGTATGGCTCCCTTTCTTTTGGATGACTTTTTGCAAGGTTTTAATTTCCTCCTGTGAATTTGAAGCAAAATCTTGGTATCTTTTTAATGGTTATTGCTGCTATAGGTTTCTTCACCAACTATCATTGTAGAAAGAGCTGGATCATATGCTTGGATGCACAAAAGCTGGAGAGTTCGAGAGGAATTTGCCCGCACTGTTACATCAGCTATGTCTCTATTTGCATCAACCGAACTTCCTCTTCAACGTGCAATTCTTCCTCCTGTATGATAGTAATAACATTTATCATATCTCTTTCTCTTAAAATTCAACCAGTTTGTTATGTTTATGGTCTGAGAACAATTGTAGTGCGTCAAATTATTGCACTTGTGCTGTACATCATTCACAAAATTGATCTCCTTTTCTGCATTTGTAGATTTTACAGATGCTGAATGACCCGAATCCTGCAGTGAAGGAAGCAGCAATAGTGTGCATGGAGGTAAGAAACTACATTAAATAACATCAGGTTCCCTCTATGTTTCCTGCAGTTTATTTCTATGTAGACCACTTATTTTTTACTTTTAATAGTAGAGGGTGGAAGAATGGAAGATGTTAATGCTTTAATAACCATTATAACTTATCATTTAATATTGGATTTATATGTTAAGATATGAATGTATAATGTGTGATCAAACAAATTATACGGAACACTTAATATGTATATATATAACAATCAAAAAAATTATCATTCTTCAATTAGAATATATTTTATAATTTAATCAAATCAATAAATTGGTAAACAAAAGGAAAGGGAAAAAAATGGACAAGAAATTATTTAAGAGAACCATTGTCTTGCTATTCCTCGTAACTATATCAAGTACGACTTCTTCCTCGATATTTTCTTTCACTATTTTTTTTTTATAAAATAAATTTTTAATATTTTGTTGGCTTTTGGTGAAGGAATGATGGCACAGGAGGGTGCAACGTGCTCTAGGCGAAGCAATATTTATACTGGATTATGCACAAGTAATTCAGAATGCAATTCTGCCTGTGAGATACAAGGCACACCTGGGAGATGCTTAGCACGGAGCATTGCAGAAGGATTGAGCATCTGCATGTGTTATTACCCTTGCTAAACCTCCTCATTTATTCATTAATTTAATCTTGGCAAGGAATAATATATTGTAACAAATGATGTTGATATTTTTATAATAAGGCAATATTTTTATAATAACGCAATATTTTTATTAATTAATTCTAAATAACGTTCCCTCGTAAACTTTTTTCTCTTTGGTTGATCGGATAGTTCTAGTTAAAGATAATCTTGAATCATTTATTCAAGGTTTTCTTCATATAATTGCTAATTGAAAAGTATTATTCATGAATCTTTTTGGGATTCTTTTGAATTTTATCATATTGGGTGACGTAAACTTTTATTTTCTAGGGTTTCCGAAGGTTAGATTTTGCATTCTTCTGAACAAGAGTCACCACGTACACAATAATCATTAAATGAGAGAATTGCTAAAATTTGAATGTTAGATCTCGAAATTCGATACTATTTCAAATAATTTCCAACCTGTTCTTACTTTATTTTTATTTTTTTTAACTTTGAAATTTATTAAAATTTTTCAATTTTTTCAAACTTTTCACTTTACTTGGAAAGATAATTTTTCTTAGCCTTGGAGTTTAATTTTTATCTCGCCAATGATAAAAATAATTATTTTTATGTAATTCTTTTTTATTAAAGTATTGATACTTGATACTAGTACTATTATAGAAAATTTCTAACACTTTGTTTTAGAACACTACTTGTATGGATTATTTGATTAATGAAAGTATTCTTGGACTACTTGATTGATTAGTCTTTTATCATTTCGATTTTATTATAGAATTTTTATGACTTGAAAGAGTTTATGAGAATATTGACTACCATTTATTATATTGATATACTTTTATTGTTAAATAAAAAGTAAATTTATGTGTCTTTTTCTATTTGAACATCACTTTTGAAGGAAACTTAGTATCTAGTGTCCTATGTTCTTGGGATATGGGAGTTATTAAAGCAAGATTTGCTACATGAGTAGTTAAAGTTGACATGTGTACGTAAATGTAAAAATAATATGCAATAATAATAATAATAAAAGTGATCCTTATACTTGACCTCTTGAAAGTGATTAGGAGTTATTGCAAAATAATAATAATAATAATAATAAAAGTGATAGGAGTTGTTATTGTGCTTTCTACAATTAATCGAATTGCTTTTTTATTTAGTTGATTTGAGAAGAAGTTTGCTAATTGAATGTGATGAGTATGAGTAGACACACATTACAATTAGGAAAATTCTATAATTTTTGCAAATGTTGAGTGGATATGAAATTTTTGAGTGATATCTTCTTGAATTATGTGGAAAAAATTAATGAGGCACATAGGGTAGGAGTTATTTTTGGAGTAACTAGGGAAGGTGACTTTAATAGTAAATTAATTAGTTTGAGATGGTTCAGAAATTCTTTTATTCATCCCTTTTATGATCAATAATTCTTAAATATTTTAGTATTATATGCTTCGATTATTTTTGCATGCTTTGTTTGAGGACAAGCAAAAGATTAAATGTGGGGATATTGATAATACTAAAATATATCATTATTTTAGAGAGATTTGTGTATCATTACACAAAATAAAAAGTTGAGGATCTGAATTGCATAGTATGAAAATTCTTACAAAAGTTGAGCCCTTGACGCCGGTCAAGTGCATCTGACAGATTTTATTTTGTTAAATTTCATTTTTATCCCTATGTAATTTATATATAAATACTTGTAATTTTAAATATTATAGTAGGAGTTGTTTAGGCTATAAAGAAACTCTATCATTTTGAATTATCATCAACTATTATAGTATTTTTGTTCCTAGATCAAAGAAATTGTCTTGATCATGAGAAAGCTCTTGTTATTGGAATTTAAGTGTTGTAATAGTTTTAGATTTGGTTGTATACTCCTTTGAAGATTTGAGTTGATGTTGCCTCGATCTGTAAGGAGCTTTTGATTCAAGTTTTTGAAAAGGCTGAAGATCAAATCCAATAACATCTACATTCATTCAATTGCTAAGGATCGAACGAAATTCCAAATCTTGATTTGTTGTACAATTTCCTTTCCTTGTTTTACTTTTCTTTGTATATTGAATATCTAAGCAACAATTCCCTCTTAGGATTCTTCTTTCTACATTTCTTTAGTGAATTTATGGGAAATTTCTATGTGCCATTCTTTGAAGTATTATAATGTTTCCATATTCCTATTTCCAATGATTCACATCATTCTCTTATTAATTCTTCCTTATAGATGTGAATTATAAGACGATCTAATATGGTAATCATAGGTTTAGTCCAAAATTTATGGTTGGATGTGAGGGTGCCAAGTGAATGTTGATCCGAAACTACGCTAGTCACCCTTGGATCATTCATTATAATTTTCAAAGTCATGAGACAATCGAATAAAAGATCCTCTCGACTAAACATGGAGATCTTACATTTTTACTTTAAATATCAATTACTTGCTTTCTTAGATTAGTTTTAGTTTATATCTACACTCTTTCATCTATTGTTTTAGAATTCTAGATTGATTTCTATGGTTTAATTCTTGTGTTATGTTAATCTTTACTAAGTTCTTTGGGTTGTAACGATTTTATCGTATAAATTTAAAATCTAAGATGCTTCCACTTAAATATACTACATGATGGATACACTGTCTAATTACATGTTAATTTAAGTGACATAAATGTGATCTTTACTTTCTCAGTTTCATATCCTAATCGCTACCTTAAATCACCAACTAATTTGTAGTATTAAAAAACCGCATCATAATGTTGTAAACTACCTTCAGAATGACATTTTGGCACGCTGCTATGAAGTTATTACACTTGATGAGTAACCCAAAGACATTAGTTACAAGAGTCCTGAAGGCCAATTTTTTTTGTTTTTACCATACTCTTAATTATGAACATTATGTTGGGATTGCTCTTTTTTCAATCTGAGTTGTGTACCTTCATGTATTCTTAGACTAAAAAAACGTTGTTTCAAGAGTAATTTGTTGGTTAAAAACTTTGTCATCTAGAGACTTTAAAGCTTGAACCACATACCAGAAGCAAATTGTTCATCAGCGACTTGAATGATAACTTCATTAGCAAGGCACAATATGATTGTTGAGTGTGCCTTATCCTCCAGATTGGCCACCTTAGCGATTTTGGAATCCATTGCATTTCCTGTCAACAGTGCCCACAAACCTTGTTGCTTTAACAAGGCTCGCATCCTGATCTGCCACAGACTTAAATTATCTTTTCCCATGAACTTATCCATCTAAAAGTTTAAAGATGACATCTTTCTCACCAAAATTATAACCTAATAAAACTTTGGCTCTGATACCAGTTTGTTATAACGGAAGCGTTGTGATAATAATTTGTTATGACAAACATGGATAATGTCAAGTTGTTGTGATGACTCATTGTCTTCTCCACTTTAGGATTTAACCTATGCTATAATAGTTGATGTTTTGCATGGATTCAATTACTTGTTTCTTGAAAAAAAAGAAAAATAAAAAGTAATTTATTTAAAAATCAGGGAAGCGAAATACATTATATATATAAAAATGCTCCATACTTGATACATGGGTAAGCTAGTTCCCTTATGGCACCGGGTCAATAAGCACAGAAGTAATAGTATCTTTAAACTTGGTTGTGGAATGTGTATAGGAATCTTCATCTTGATACAATAGATTTATAACTTTTGCAAGATTGACAACTCGTTCAAGAAAGTGCATAGGAATAGTGGTATTGCTTGTCAAGCATTCTTTATTTATATCTTTCCATGCATTTTTCACCTCTTTCATAAATTCATTGATTGTTTCTTTCTTTGATGCACCATGTTCATTCATGTAGCACTCCACAGCTGACGCCACATGTCCTCTTTTCTGTTCAAACTGTGAACAAATATCAAAAGAAAATTATTATACAAAAGATTTAAAAGTAAGGATTGACATGGTTCAATTTTCTACCTCATAGCCAGCCATATCGTCCATTAATCTACATATTACTGAGGAAGCTCTAACAATTAATGGCTCATTCACTACCCAATCAACAACTTCCTTAGTAATTATGTTTCCATCCATGCAAACAAAAGAAGTTGTGGATAACATCATGTATCCACTAGAGACAAGGGCAACCATCATGTACTCTTCCATTGTTGGTACATAGGAATTGTGAAACCAATAAGCTTCATTGAGGTATGATCTCACTAATTTCTTCATCTAATAGGTTATATAGTTAAATTAGTAATTTCCACACTTTAACAATTATGTAATTTTGACTAGATTAGTATATTGAGGGAAAACTTACTTCATTCTTCGGATAATTTCCCAAGTAGGATTTGCGTTCCTTGGCTAATTCATTCTCCATTTCAGAGAAAACATCCAACAAGACCTTGTAAAAATGTCTTAGGTACAATGGCACTTCATTTACGGCATTGATATCCCATCTAAATAAACACATTAACATCATCATCATCAGTAGAATGAAAAACAATTTTCATGTAAATAAATACATACCTTTGTATTGCTTCGGTAAAAGGCAAAAGTTCATCAATAGTTCCATAAACGTCATAGATGTCATCAATGACTGAGGTCATGGCAATAACCTTAATCATCATTCTTCTTCCCATAGAATATTGGGGTTCAAAGCATACTCCCAATATCCAAAAATAACACTCCACCAATCTATCTCTAGCAAATGGTAAACTTGATGCAAAATCTAACTCTTTCCACCATCTGAGGAAATATTAATTTCAATCAAAGAATTAGTATCATTCACACATGCAAGCATGCAAAAATTGAAATTTAGTGAACCAACTAACTTTGTAAGTTCACAGAGCTCCTTTTGATGTTGTCTTTGGAGCATATTGAAGTCCAATTTTGCAAAATTGAGTATTATTTTGTTATGTGCTTCGTTATCCTCGTAAAGGTGTATGAATAATTTTGCTTCCAGTCTTTTTAATGCTTTATGAATTGGTTGCTTTAGAGCGTGGTCAACTTGAGTCTCAATTGGCAAACCACTAGAATTTGATAGTATGGATTGGAGTTGAGTTGTCCTAAATATCAATGCTTCCTCTAAAGTATTTTCTTCGCCGTGAACTAAGAAGTGAGATGTCTCGCACAAACTTAATAATCTTTTAATATCACTCAAAAGATTTTCGTGGAATTTTCCTTCAGGGTTTTTGAATTGTTCGAATACATCTGGTTATATTGAAAATTTTAGTTTTAGATTTCTATATAATAAAAAAGAAAATAATACAGAAAATATATAACAGTAAATGACATACCACATGAAACGTGATAACCTTGTTGTCTTAGAAGTCTGAAAGACAAAGACACAATATAGAGATTCTTTCCATGTTTAACATTGAAGTCATCATAAGTATCACGCAAACGTTGTAACAATGTTCTTATCTCTTTGTCAAAGTGATAATCGATTCCTAAACGTTGGATGGTATCAACCAAATCCAATTTCTCTGCACATACCTCTTGTGTTCCATTAATAAGTAACCCACTAACATCTTCTTTCAGTACACACAACTCTTCAATATCTTTCTGGCCAATCTTTTCCTTTACAAATAAATACAATATTGAACTTGAAACAACTTTGAAACTGCAAATATTATTATACATATATACATACATATATATATTTCAGCTCACCTTGGTGTCAGTAGAGTATTTAAGAATATAATCTCCCCAAATGCTTGGATGATAATTGGCAGAGCGACGAGGGAGTAATGCTGTTGATACTGGAACGCAATTCACTTCCATTTTCTAAAGCCAGAAAAGATAAAATGGAGTATTTGCTTATTTAAATTCTTATGCTTTTTTGTATAACTCTATGCGGCTTTCTAATTTATAGGAGTAATATAGAATGTATCTGTGTTTGTGGACAGAAAACATTTTTACTTTTCAAAAGCTAGAACACCAAAAAAAAGGAAAAAGATAAGGTTTAAAATCTGTAAGTTGGCTTTCTATTGAGTAATAATGTGTCTTTTCAGATGTTTATGCAATCTCTATCAATATATATATATATTTATTTATTTATTTTATTTTCCTAATTTTTATTTTCTTTGTCATATATATAAATATATTTTTAATTAGAATATCTATCACATGTGAAGAAAATACTAGAGTTGTCTAACATATAAAACTTTTACATGCTCCAGAAGTATGAGACTTTCTGGGAAAGTATCAAAAAAGAAAATTGTGAGGACTTTAGTCCAAAGTGAACAATATGATAGTAACTTAAAAGTTAAGTGGTGACAACCAAACTATATCAATTGATCTTTGATTTTTGCATCTATGTGTTTAAAGGATTCCATCTTAATAGATGTGAACTTCCTTAGAACTTTTGATATAGGCTACCATATCCCTAGAGGGCAATTTTGTGAGCTCTAAGGGTAGAGGTCAAGTCAACCTCGGGTTGGATATCTATACCTTAGACCTAAGTTTGGAGACTCTCAATTCATGAGAGCTTATTATGCTAACAATCTCTCAATAATTATGTGTGCTTGTGCAAATTCTTAAACATCCTAAGATTGTTTTTCATCTATTGCTTTCTTTTATTGATTTCCTTTTACATGCTTTCTTTACTTGCTTTCTAGATTAGATCTCTTTCCTATCTCATTTGGGGAACCTAAACTTTAGTTTTCTCTAAGTCCATCATTAGTAGATTAATCCTAACTTCCTTGGGAAATGACTTATTAAATTTTTAAAACAAATGGTGTTTAATACTCCCCTAATCAAAAGCCTCAATTTAATATAAAAATATAGGTTAGAGAAACAACCATTACATTTAGACGCATTAGTCCAACAATCAGGTTCCTCAAATAGATCGTCAACAAATTTTCAGCCTTACGAACATTATCACAGCCCCTATCCTCTCCGAGGCCAAAAACAACTTAAGAGTCTAGAATCTTCTTCTTTCTTACAATCTAGAGTTCACCGAAATAAGAAGCAAAATAAAAGATGCAGCTCGTCTAGCAAACAACAACATGATGATTCTCTTTACTTGCCATTAAGATGTTTGCAAAATCTCAATGTTAATCAGGAACATATGTTCTGTCGAAACTCAACCAATTCAAATATACCAAGTTAATCATTCCAACAACCCTTCATCAGATGTCGTCATCTCTGTTGTCTCACCTCCTTTCCGGAGGATCTCAATCACCTTCCCTCAATGATCATCATGTTATTGAATGTTAGGGGAGCGGGTAGCAAAGATTTCCTTCAAATGTTTTTAGATATCCCTATACAATACAAGCCAGACCTAGTTGTTCTTACTAAAACCAAAATTTTAGCTGAAAAATCCCATGAGATTATCCAGAAATTTTGTTATATAAATAAACTTTTTCTGAGGCTAAAGGTTTATCAAGAGGTATTTATCTCCTTTGGAGTAATGAGTTTGACCTTGAAATTGTAGGAAATACATTCCATGAAGTTGCAACATTGTTTCATAGATGCGAACAAAGTGGCAGACACTGTAGCGGACATGGGGCGAACTACCACCACAATGCAAACACAGATGTTATTTATTCCAATAACATTGCTAGCAAGACTACTAAAATTTGACAATGGACTAGGAACGGGAATGCAAATTGTCAAGACTGGATGGGCTAAGCAGCATGCTTCGTTGTTTTACAGTTATGGTTCTTTGAGTCTTTTATTTTGGGTCTTTTTTTGGGTCTACTGTATTTCCCATTGACAAGAGCTATACTTACTAGTATAACTCTCGCTTTACTCTTCAATTAAGGTATCGTTTTATGATTAAATGAATTAAGAGAATTGATTGTCACTCTAAAAGTATTAAAGAGTAGGGCAGAGTACTCATCATTGACTTAGTATAAGATTTTGCATTTATATATCATTTTATCCCAAGGAAGAAAGGTTGAATTAAAACAATTGATAAACCATGAACATTCAAGATATAGGTTCCAAGCACAAGATAAGAGAGATCAAATCTAATTAGATCTAATCTAAGAAAGGAATAAAAACAAGTAAAGGAAGGATGTATCTTAGTTAAGTACACATGAATATGAGAGGTTCTACATACATTATTCTAGAACTTACATGCTTAGATCCAAGGGTCAACATGATCAACTATGTTAGTTCTCACATGTCTACCTCAAACCCTACCATATAGCTATGTATGAAGGTATATGGATAGCCTATACTACATCTCCATGAAACTCACATCCATAAGATGGAATCTCATAAGACATAATTCAAGAAACATTGAAAACATAGAATAGATCACACATGAACAGTCAAATAAGTGACATATTATTATTCTCATACTCAATCCTAAAGAAATATAGAAGATAGAGATCCTATATTTGGGAATTGTGCTAAAATTATCCATTCAAAATACTTGAAAAATAAAAAAGGAAGAAGATGTACAACAATTAAGCAAGGACTTCTTCAATCTTCCAAGATCTTATAGATATAGATACAAATCTTCACAAGAAGCATCAACTTAGTGAAGCTCCTTATGGTTGAGGCAACCTCACTTTATCAACTATTTGGAGGATAAGTGATATATGAATCAATGACACTCCAAGATTTTGAGTACAACAACTTCTTGGTTTAGATAATTCTCACGTTCACAACAGTCAAAGTAATATGATAATCATTCTCACAACAACAACAATCCCTCAAGAACTCCTTGGTTTTGACAAGAACTCAAGAAGAAAGGAAAAGTATATGAAAGCACAAAACTATATTAAAGATTCAAAGTGATAGAATTTCACTAGCCTTAAACAATTCCTCACTTTACATGTGGAAATTTTCACTATTTATAGATGAATTACATGGGGCAAAATAGGAATTTCGTAAATAGAAAATTTGATGAATAGTGCTTGTCAGGCGTTAAGGCGCAACGTGTAAAATACCTTCACATTTTGTAATTGAGTCCCTAAACAAGTAATTTCTTGCAAATTTGTCCAAAAAACTTCCTGAAACCACTTAATTCATTGAATTAGTCAAATCAAGTGAAAAGTAATTAATATCCTTAAAATTGTCAATTAAGTAGGTACAAAAAGTTACTAAAATATTTGAATATTTTAACGTTATCACCCATCCTATGGATTGCCTCTACTTTTTACTTGTTTTTGGCTTTGTTTTCTATTTGCTTTTATCGTTTGTACCTAAGCGAGCTTACCAAAACCTCATAACTTCTTCTATGCATTGATAATCCATCCATTATCCACCAAAAAAAAAACTTCTCTGCAAGCAATGTCTTCTTCAGTATATCAGAGCCATTATCATTAGTGTACATCTTGTCAAGTGTCAACAACGAGGAATCTAATACATCACGAATCCAATGATACCTCACATTTATATGCTTTGTTTGATTATGGAGGGTGTAATTCTTACACAAATGAATTACATTTTGACAATCACAATAAAGATTATATATACTTGTTTGATACCCAACTTCTGTAGGAAACTTTTAAACTAAATAATCTCCTTATGTGCTTTAGTAATTCCAATGTATTCTGCCTCCGTACTTGAAAGAGCAATACAGTTTTAGAGTTTACTCCGTCATGAGACTGATCCCCGTTCCAAAAATCATCAAGTAACCAAATGTACGTAGACTTTCTCTTGTCAAGATCTCCTCTCATGCTAGAATCTTTATATCCATCAACTATATTCTTTCAATTTCCAAAGCATAAACTGAACTTGGAAGTACTTCTGAAATATATGAATATCTACTTGACAACATTCCAATATGCTTTTATAGGATTAGAATCATACCTACTAACAACCCCTACTACATGAGCTATATATGGCCTTATGCAAACCATTGCATACATTAGACCATAAACAACTGAGGCATAAAGAACACTCTTCATCTCCGCTTTCTCTTTCTCACATGGTCAACCTACTTAATGTTCAACTTGAAGTTACCAACAAGTGGAGTTAAAACTTCCTTAGCTTTCCTCATGTTGAATCTGTGAAGAACTTTCTCAGTATACTTCTATTGAGATAACCAAAGCTTTCCATTTTGTCTATCCCGAGTGATCTTGATTCCAAGAATATGTTTGACAAGTTCGAAATCTTTCTTAACAAATGATTTGCTTAACTCCCTTTTTAATTTATCAATATTTGTGGAATCACCACCAACAATCAACATATTATCCACAGAAAGTATAAGAATAATAAAGTCACCTTCAAAAGACATCTTCACATAAACACATTGATCAACTGTAGTTCTGTGATACTATCTGTGATACTTCGTCTCACATCGATATGTGAAGTAAGTGTGCAATAGTATATAAGAATAAGCCTAGGTAATCATAGTCAACTTAGGGTATCCCTTTTGGTATAGCGAGGACAATACCAAGTAGTCGATTGTGGGCCCTACCAGGCCCATAGGTGCGGCAGGGGCCCAAGTGTCCTGGTCATGACAATTTGTATCAGAGCAGATTAATAGTCTGAATTATGGAAACTAAGTGCTACACCCAAGGATGATAGCCACCTCTAGAATCTCAGACATCCACGGGTTGATCTTGGGCCGAGACCTATTATGTTCGAGCGGGCCCTAGAGAGGACGCTAAGCCTTAAGGGGGGAATGAATGTGATAGCTCATCCCACATCGATAAGTCAACTCGGATATACCTTTTAGTATAATCAGGAAAATATTAAGTAGTTGATTGTGGGTCCTACCATACCCAAAGTTGTTGCACGGGCCCGAGGATCCGGTTCCTAACACTCTCGAGGTATCATAAATAATTCAAAACTTTTGTACCACTACCTTGCTTCCTTTTTTCTCCATATATATCTCTTCTTCCAAATTACTATGTAGGATGACTGCAAATTAAATTACTCAACTTCTATCTATTCCAAGAACAACAGGGGGAATGATGAAATCTAAACCATTGGAGGGAAGATTTCCTCAAAATCAATACCTTTTTTTAAATTGAAACCTTCACAGCTAAATTTGCTTTATACTTTGGCTGTAAATTTCTCTCTTGATTTTTCAATATGAAAACCCGTTTGTTCTTCAAAGCTCTCTTACCTTTAGATAACTTCACCAAATTCTAAATATGATTTTCCTACAAAAGAACCGTCTCATCTACTTCTCCTTTTTCAAACTCTACTTTCATCCCTCTACCAACAACAAGTTGAAAACTGTCGTTGGCTCTATTATGTCTGTTGTGAGGTTATCTGCTTTTACTTCTACCTCTACCTTCTCTTTTCTTTGTCACAAGGGCATAAGAGGTGCTAACAATTCATTGTTCTTTTCTTGTCATTTTTTTTATTCATCCCAAAATCCTTTACTATGTCCAACTTAAGAGATTTGGTGATATTGGTTTCCAAATTATTGTTTTTGTGGAATTAGTCCTCAACTTATGAAAAAACAATAATGTGATATTGTTTCTTCCATTAAAACTTTTCTTAAATCATTGTTAAGTAAAAAAAAACGTCATGGATATTTATGTCACTACACTATTTAAATATATTTAATAATAAGTACATTGACATAAATAGTTTTCAAATTATAGATGTTTGGTGATTGTCATTGTACAGCCGGCATCTATACTTGTATCTCTTACTATACATTTCATATAAATTACAGAAAAATTCCTCATTTGGTTCTTTTTTAATATTGGATTTCCTAATAAAGTCATTTAGTTTAAATTCTTGTCATATTATTTCTTTAAAATTAATATTCTTTCCTTTCTAAAATTAACTTTTTAAAAGAATAAATTTAATCCTTTTCATATAAATTGATGTGTATTTTAATTGATATCTGAGTTTAAGTTATTATACAAACATGTTTTTAATAATTGTGAATTTATTATTAAATAAATTTATAATTTGTAAATTTAGTCATAAAATATTTATTTTTCTATTGAATGCATCAACAATGTCTATCAAAATATGATAACGCCAAATTATATCACATTTTTAACACGTATTTGTGTCTATGTTATGATCAATTTTGAATGTATTTTGACTTAATTACATTCAATTACCATTGAATTACTGAATTTTGGTATTTGTAATGTTTTAGGTGTTGAATTGGAGAAAATAGACAAATATATGGTCGTAAATTTTTTAAGTCGGAATGGTCACCGTGAAGCCATAGGGGCCGTCTTGCCAGAACAACTTCCACATCGGGAATTTAACCTATTTCTGCTATAGTTCACCCTATATAATGCATACGCCTCTACACTACTTCAGCATAGCATAGATTCTCTCGTTCTATATCTTAATCTCATGATCGAGATATCTAACACTGACAAATTCTATTGCATCTTCAACCTCGTAGATGAATTTAAAGAAAACAAATCTTTTCAAGATAAATTTTGTCTAAATCACTTTACTGACTTAATAACGGGTCGGGTTTGAAGTCCTTTACTCAGTGACTAACGGGTCGGGTTTATTCAGTGACTACTCTAAACCCCTTAACGGGTGATGTTTGAAGTCCCTTACTCAGTGACTAACGGGTCGGGTCCAAGGGTTTGAGTAACGGGTCGGGTTTGAAGTCCTTTACTCAGTGACTAAGTAGGATTTATTCAGTGACTAACGGGTCTACTGTAAACCCCTTAATGGGTCAGGTCCAAGAGTTTGAATAACGGGTTGGGTTTGAAGTCCTTTACTCAGTGACTAAGTGGGGTTAATTCAGTGACTAACGGGTCTACTCTAAACCCCTTAACGAGTCAGGTTTGAAGTCCCTTACTCAGTGACTAACGGGTCAGGTCCAAAGTCATTTTACTCAGTGACTAACAAATTGAGTTTGAAATGCTTATCGAGTGACTAACAGGTCCACTCTCAACCCCATAACGGGTCGGGTTTGAAAGTCCTTTACTCACTTACTAACGGGTCGACTCTAATGTCCTTTACTCAGTGACTAACAGATCGGGTCTGAAATGCTTTATTCAGTGACTAACAGGTCGACTCTGATAGATGAGGCAACCTCACTTTATCAACTATTTAGAGGATAATTGATATATTAATCAATGTCACTCCAAGATTATGAGTACAAGAACTTCTTGGTCTAGATAATTCTCACATTCACAACAGTCAAAGTAATATGATAATCATTCTCACAACAACAACAATCCCTCAAGAACTCCTTAGTTTAGACAAGAACTCAAGAAGAAAAGAAAAGTATATGGAAGCACAAAACTATATTAAAGATTCAAATTGATAGAATTTCACTAGCCTTAAACAATTCCTCACTTTACATGTGGAACTTTTCACTATTTATAGATGAATTACATGGGGCAAAATAGGAATTTCGTAAATAAAAAATTTGATGAATAGTGCTTGACAAGCGTTAAGGCGCAACATGTAAAATACCTTCACATTTTGTAATTGAGTCCCTGAACATGTAATTTCTTGCAATTTGTCCTAAAAACTTCCTGAACCACTTAATTCATAGCATTAGTCAAATCAAGTGAAAAGTAATTAATATCCTTCAAATTGTCAATTAAGTAGGTACAAAAAGTTACTAAAATATTTGAATATTTTAACCTTATCACCCATCCTATGGATTGCCTCTACTTTTTACTTGTTTTTAGCTTTGTATTCTATTTGCTTTTGTCATTTGTACCTAAGCAAGCTTACCAAAACCTCATAACTTCTTCTATACATTGATAATCCATCCATTATCCACCAAAAAAACTTCTCTACAAGCAATGTCTTCTTCAGTATATCAGAGCCATTATCATTAGTGTACATCTTGTCAAGTGTCACCAACAAGGAATCTAATACATCACGAATCCAATGGTACCTCACATTTATATGCTTTGTTTGATTATGGAGGGTGTAATTCTGACACAAATGAATTGCATTTTGACAATCACAATAAAGATTATATATACTTGTTTGATACCCAACTTCTGTAGGAAGTTTTTAAACTAAATAATCTCCTTATGTGCTTTAGTAATTCCAATGTATTCTGGCTCGGTACTTGAAAGAGAAATACAATTTTAGAATTTACTCCATCATGAGACTGTTCCCCCTTCCAAAAATCATCAAGTAACCAAATGTAGACTTTCTCATGTCAAGATATCCTCTCATGCTAGAATCTTTATATCCATCAAGTATAGTCTTTCAATTTCCAAAGCATAAACTGAACTTGGAAGTACTTTTCAAATATATGAATATCCACTTGACAACATTCCAATATGCTTTTACAGGATTAGAATCATACCTACTAACAACCCCTACTACATGAGCTATATATGGCCTTATGCAAACCATTGCATACATTAGACCATAAACAACTGAGGCATAAAGAACACTCTTCATCTCCGCTTTCTCTTTCTCACATGGTCAACCTACTTAATGTTCAACTTGAAGTTACCAACAAGTGGAGTTAAAACTTCCTTAGCTTTCCTCATGTTGAATTTGTGAAGAACTTTCTCAGTATACTTCTATTGAGATAACCAAAGCTTTCCATTTTGTCTATCCCGAGTGATCTTGATTCGAAGAATATGTTTAACAAGTTCGAAATCTTTCTTAACAAATGATTTGCTTAACTCCCATTTCAATTTATCATTCTTTGTGGAATCACCACCAACAATCAACATATTATCCACAGAAAGTATAAGAATAATAAAGTCACCTTCAAAAGACATCATCACATAAACACATTTATCAAGAGTAGTTCTGTGATACTCTCTGTGATACTCCGTCTCACATAGATAAGTGATGTAAGTGTGCAATAGTGTATAAGAATAAGCCTAGGTAATCATAATCAACTCAGGGTATCCCTTTTGGTATAGCGAGGGTAATACCAAATAGTCGATTGTGGGCCCTACCAAGCCCATAGGTGCGGCAGGGGCCCAAGTGTCCTAGTCATGACAATTTGTATCAGAGCAGATTACCAGTATGAATTATGGAAACTAAGTGCTACACCCAAGGATGGGAGCCACCTTTAGAATCTCAGACATCCACTGGTTGATCTTGGGCAGAGACCTATTATGTTCGAGCGGGCCCTAGAGAGGACGCTAAGCCTTAAGGGGGGAATGAATGTGATACCTCGTCCCACATCGATAAGTTAAATAAGTATACAATGGTATATAAGAATAGGTACTCATAATCAACTCGGATATACCTTTTAGTATAGTCAGGAAAATATTAAGTAGTTGATTGTGGTTCCTACCAAACCTATAGTTGTTGCACTGGCCCGAGGGTCTGGTTCCTAACACTCTCGAGGTATCATAAATAATTCAAAAATTTTGTACCAGTACCTTGCTTTCTTTTTGCTCCATATATATCTCTTCTTCCAAATTACCACGTAGGATGACCGCAAATTAAATTACTCAACTTCTAGCTATTCCAAGAACAACAGGGATTGATGAAATCTAAACCATTGGTGGGAAGATTTCCTCAAAATCAATACCCTTTTTTAAATTGAAACCTTCACAGCTAAATTTGCTTTATACTTTGGCTGTAAATTTCTCTCTTGATTTTTCAATATGAAAACCCGTTTGTTCTTCAAAGCTCTCTTACTTTTAGATAACTTCACCAAATTCTAAATATGATTTTCCTACAAAAGAACCGTCTCATCTACTTCTCCTTTTTCAAACTCTGCTTTCAACAAGTAGAGATTCCATGTTCATTCCTCTACCAACAACAAGTTGAAAACTGTCGTTGGCTCTATTATGTCTGTTGTGAGGTTATCTGCTTTTACTTCTACCTCTACCTTCTCTTTTCTTTGTCACAAGGGCATAAGACGCACTAACAACTCATTGTTCTTTTCTTCTCATTTTTTCATTCATCCCAAAATCCTTTACTATGTCCAACTTAAGAGATTTGGTGATATTGGTTTCCAAATTATTGTTTTTGTGGAATTAGTCCTCAAATTCTGAAAAAACAATAATGTGATATTGTTTCTTCCATTAAAACTTTTCTTAAATCATCGTTAAGTAAAAAAAACATCATAGATATTTATGTCACTACACTATTTAAATATATTTAATAATACGTACATTGACATAAATAGTTTTCAAATTATAGATGTTTGGTGATTGTCATTGTACAGTCGGCAGCTATACTTGTATCTCTTACTATACATTTCATATAAATTACAGAAAAATTCATCATTTTGTTCTTTTTTAATATTGGATTTCCTAATAAAGTCATTTAGTTTAAATTCTTGTCATATTATTTCTTTAATATTAATATTCTTTCCTTTCTAAAATTAACTTTTTAAAAGAATAAATTTAATCCTTTTCATATAAATTGATGTGTATTTTAATTGATATCTGAGTTTAAGTTATTATAAAAACAAGTTTTTAATAATTGTGAATTTATTATTAAATAAATTTATAATTTGTAAATTTAGTCATAAAATATTTATTTTTCTATTGAATGCATCAACAATGTCTATCAAAATATGATAACGCCAAATTATATCACATTTTTAACACGTATTTGTGTCTATGTTATGATCAATTTTGAATGTATTTTGACTTAATTACATTCAATTACCATTTAATTACTGAATTTTGGTATTAGTAATGTTTTAGATGTTGAATTGGAGAAAATAGACAAATATATGGTCGTAATTTTTGGTAGCCGGAATCGTCACCGTGAAGCCATAGGGGCCGTCTTGCCAGAAGAGCTCCCACATCGGGAATTTAACCTATTTCTGTTGTAGTTCGCCCTATATAATGCATACGCCTCTACACTACTTCAACATAGGATAGATTCTCTCGTTCTATGTCTTAATCTCATATTCGAGATATCTAACACTGACAAATTCTATTGCATCTTCAACCTCGTAGATGAATTTAAAGAAAACAAATATTTTCAAGATAAATTTTGTCTAAATCACTTTACTGACTGAGTAATGGGTGGGTTTGAAGTCCTTTACTCAGTGACTAACGGGTCAAGTTTATTCAGTGACTACTCTAAACCCCTTTAACGGGTGAGGTTTGAAGTCCCTTACTCAGTGACTAAGGGGTCGGGTCCAAGGGTTTGAGTAACGGGTCGGGTTTGAAGTCCTTTACCCAGTCACTAAGTAGGGTTTATTCAGTGACTAAGATTTATTCAGTGACTAACTAGTGTACTCTAAACCCCTTAACGGGTCGGGTCCAAGGGTTTGAGGAACGGGTCGGGTTTGAAGTCCTTTACTCAGTGACTAAGTGGGGTTTATTCAGTGACTAACGGGTCTACTCTAAACCCCTTAACGGGTCAGGTTTGAAGTTCCTTACTCAGTAACTAACGGGTCGGGTCCAAAGTCTTTTTACTCAATGACTAACAGATCGAGTTTGTAACGGGTCGGGTTTGAGGTCCTTTACTCAGTCACTAAGTAGGGTTTATTCAGTTACTAATGTTTATTCAGTGACTAACGAGTCTACTCTAAACCCCTTAACGGATCGGGTCCAAGGGTTTGAGTAACGGGTCGGGTTTGAAGTCCTTTACTCAGTGAGTAAGTGGGGTTTATTCAGTGACTAACGGGTCTACTCTAAACCCCTTAAGGGGTCAGGTTTGAAGTCCCTTACTCAGTAACTAACGGGTCGGGTCCAAAGTCTTTTTACTCAGTGACTAACAGATCGAGTTTGAAATGCTTTATTGAGTGACTAACAGGTCTACTCTCAACCCATAACGGGTCAGGTTTGAAAGTCGTTTACTCAGTAACTAACGAGTCGGGTCTAATGTCCTTTACTCAGTAACTAACAGATCGGGTCTGAAATGCTTTATTCAGTGACTAACAGGTCGAGTTTGAATCCCCTTACTCAAATATTTAAAATAATCTTTTATATTATATAATTATTGTAAAAAAAATTAATGAAAATTAATCTTTATTTTTAATTCTTCTATTAAAATTAATATAATATTTTGTATCGTAATTTATTGTAGTTTAAGTTTATAAGAATTAGATGTTAAAATTTTGAGATTTTTTTTAAAAAATTAGATTTATAGGCTTATTTGTTTTATATTTTAATTTATTTTAATTCAAAATTTTCTTGATTTTGTGTTTTATAAATTTCGTGATTTTTAAAGTTAATAAAAATGAAAGTATATTTTTTTAAAAAAAAATTATTTACTTATTATTAAATATTTTTAATAGATATAATTTTACTTATGCCATTTATATTTCAATATTTATTATAATTGTGTTTAAAAATAATTTAGAAGGTAAAATAAAAATATATTTTTTTTAATTTTTTTAAAAAATATCAATATGACTATCGTTTTTATAATATCTCAAATTCATGATCTCTCGTCATAAGTGATGGTGCTTACCATCAGAGCAACGCCTGTTTTAGAAATTCTAGATCCAATATTTATAGAATTCCTAAGTTTCGTTAAAAAATCCCCGAGAAAACTAGGTTCTCTTTTTCGCCGAGAATATTATTATTTTTAAAAATTGAAGATTTTACTTTAAGAACATTTTTAGAAAAGATTTACCGGTTGACATTTTACTAAATATATGATTAGTATCAACTTACAATATTATATTCGTCCTCGACATTATACAATACATTATATTCTGTCTTTGACATCATACAACACATTATATTTGGCCATCAACATCATACAACACATTATATTCCGTTATCGACATAAGTCTTTTGCATCTTCAACCACATCATGTTTAAGATGAATTTAAAGAAAACAAATATTTTCAAGATACATGGTTTGTTGTCTATCATAGTATGGTTTCTAAACAATTAATGCGTTCTCGGAGATATTCTTATTGTTTGTAAAACTTTATAGTTATAGGATTTGAAAACCTCGTACGATTTTCTTTGTCCTTTTATATGTGTGGTGGAAAATAAATACACATTTCAGCTCACCTTTGGTTGGTTATTTAAGAAAATAATCTCTTCAAATGGTTTGGAGTTATTTATTATTCATTTCATTGTCTTATGTACAAGACAAAAGGTTTAAAATGTATATGTATGTTTGAAAATGCAAGTCCCCACCATTCCATTATTTCCTCTATTCCCTTCCCCTTTCCCCATGCAATATTTTTTATAAACACACACACACACAAAAATATATATATATATATATATATATATTGACTAGCAAATAATAATTATTAAGGGTAAATGTTATTTTTTAATTAATTAAATTTAAAAATTATTAAATTTTTAAGATTTTTAACAGAATCTGTCTAAGGTAACTTTATTGTTCACTTTAAAAAAAATTTGGAACCTTAAAAGTTGGAAAAAAAATTTTGGGACTAAACTTGCCAAACATAAATTTATTTGACACAAAATTCATAAATTATTCATAAAAAAAACTAAAAGATTTTTATTTTATATATATAATTACACAAAATATGACATAAAGTTAAAAATCCTATTTTTATTTAAAAAGTATATATGATTCTTTTTCCTTTCTTTTCTTAAATTAACAAAATTCTCTACTCAATCATTCAGAATTTAACAAATCCTTATATATCTTTTAATGGACTTTATTAGTATAAATAATAACTATATACATTATTTTACGAAATAAAATAATAATAATAAAATTAGAATTTTCTTAGTTTTTATAACTAATTAACAGTGAAAAGCGGGAGATATTTTTTTTTAAAAAAAATCAGACTCTTAAAATTATTCATATAAAAAAAAGAGTTAAAAGATATGCACTTATAAAAAGAAATAAAATCATATAAAAGACATCAAATAAATCTCAAAACATTATTTTATGGTTTTAAAAAACATAAAATCATATAAAAGATATAAAATAAATCGCTTCTGATGCCCTTTGGTTATAAATCGATTCTGAGAGAGATTATTATGGTTTGTAAAACTTTATAGTTATAGGATTTGAAAACCTCGTACGATTTTCTTTGTACTTTTATATGTATGGTGGAAAATAAATACATATTTTAGGTGACTTTTTTTTGTTATTTAAGAAAATAATCTCTTCAAATGATTTCGAGTTATTTATTATTGTTATAAAATTCAATATATATATATTAATAATAACAATATATATTATGATAGGGAGGGAGAGAGTAGAGAAGAGATAATTAAGAGAAGGGAAGAGGAGAGAAAGGGAATAGATGGTCTCGGGAATGAAAGCAAAATAGAAATGTTGTATCCAATTTTTTCTTCATCTTAATTCATATCCCTTACACACATATATATATACATCTCTATATACATATACACATATGTTATATATGTAAGTGCTCCAATAGCTAAATGCACTCCACACATTACTTCCACTTCTTTCTTTCTTTTCCTTTTTCTATTACAATATATATATATATAATATATATATATATATATATATATATATGTATATATATATATATATATATATATATATATCCACATGTCCAAAATATTGGGTGATATTTTATCACCTTACATAATTTTCTGGGATGATGGACATCCATTAATTTAATGAATCTTCGTGATTCATAACACTCCCCCTTGGATGTCCATTACATAAAGAATAGGCCTCGTTAAAACCTTACTAGATAAAAACCCAGTGGGAAAAAAAATCTAGTGAAGGAAAAAGAGTACACTATTCTTCATGTGTAGATTTCTCCCCCTGATGAGATGATTTCTTGAAATCTTTAAATCGACGCAAACCAATTTTATATCTCAATTTTTCAAAGGTTGCTGTCGGAAGAGCTTTAGTGAATATATCTGCAAGATTATCATGATCGAATTTGAAGCACATCAATTTCACCGTTCTTTTGAAGTTCATGAGTAAAGAAGAATTTAGGTGAAATGTGTTTCGTCCTATCTCCCTTAATATATCCTCCCTTTAATTGAGCTATACAAGCTGCATTATCTTCATATAGAGGAGTTGGAATCTCTCTTCTGGAGGATAAACCACAACTCTCTCTAATATAATGGATCATTGACCTCAACCATACACATTCTCGACTTGCTTCATGAATGGCTATTATCTCAGCATGATTAGAAGAAGTTGCTGCTATTGTTTGCTTCGGTAGAGCGCCATGATATAGCAGTATTACCATATGTAAATAAATAGCCATTTTGAGAACGTGCCTTATGCGGATCCGAAAGATAACCCGCATCTGCATATCCAATCAGTTCTGGTATTTACATTTGAATAAAATAATCCGAGGTCAATTGTCCCTTGGAGGTATCTAAGGACGTGTTTAATACCATTCCAATGTCGTGTGTTGGTGAAGAACTAAATCTTGCTAATAGATTTATAGCAAATGCTATATCCGGTCTAGTATTATTTGCAAGATACATCAGTGCACCAATAGCACTTAAATATGGTACTTCAGGACCAAGCAGTTTTTCACCATTTTCTCGAGGTCTAAATATGTCTTTATTTATATCTAGCGACCTCACGACCATTGGAATACTCAATGGATATGCTTTATCCATAAAAATCTTTTTAACACTTTATGTATATGTTGACTGATGAAAAAAATTCCATCATTCATATGTTCAATTTGAAGTCCGAGACAAAACTTAGTTTTTCCAAAGTCTTTGACTTCAAATTCTCGTTTCAAACAATCTATAGCTTCTCGAAGCTCTTCTGGAGTTCCTATTAGATTGATATCGTCAACATATATAGCAAGAATCACAAAACCAAAATCTGTTTTCTTAATAAAAACACATGGACAGATTTGGTCATTTTATATCCTGAATTCAACAGAATTCACTAAGGCGATTGTACCACATGCGTCCAGACTGTTTAAGCCCATATAATGATTTCTGTAATTTGATAGAATAATTTTCATGAGGGCCTTTAGAAGCCTTTGGTAATTTGAATCCTTCAGGGATTTTCATATAAATTTCATTTTCAAGGCTTCCATAAAGATAAGCTGTAATAACATCCATTAGACGCATGTCCACCTTTTCATGAACTGCCATACTTATTAGATATCGGAGTGTGATAGCATCAATAACGGGTGAATAAGTTTGATCATAATCAATTCCTGGCTTTTGCGAAAAGCCTTGTGCGACGAGTCGTGCTTTATATTTTACGACTTCATTATTCTCATTTCGTTTTCGCACAAACACCCATTTATAGCCAACAGGTTTTACATCCTTTGGCGTTTGGACTACAGGTCCAAAAACTTCTCGCTTCGCAAGCGAATTTAACTCCGATTGAATTGCATCTTTCCATTGAGGCCAATCAATTCTATGCCGACATTCTTCAACTGATAAAGGATCTAAATCCTCATTATCCTTGAAAATATCAAGGGCTACGTTGTATGCAAAAGCATTATCAATAACAACGTTTTTCGATCCCAACTTTGATTTGAACTGGAATAATTAATGAGATTTCAGAATTCTCTCATATTTGTAGTTGGAATCTTTTCATCAGTTGTCCCTTGGTTTTCTTTTTCTATTTCATCAATATGATCTTCTGGATCATTTGTTCCTCTTTTCTTTCGAGGATTTTTATTTTTGGAACCAAGGGGTCGGCCACGCTTCTGACGTGTTTTTGATTCGATAGCTATAGGATTAATTTTCTGTCCTTCAGGAACTTCTATCCGTATAGGAGCATCTATAGCTGGAAGATGCGATTTAGTGACTCTGCTAGAGTCAGCAAAAGAATCTGGCAGTTGATTTGCAATTTGTTGCAAATGTATAATCTTTTGAACTTCAAGTTCACTTATATTTGTGCGTGGATCTAAATGATTCAAAGATGTTTTCCACGCAAGTTCAATTTTATGCCATTTATTCTCTCCCCCTAATTTGGGAAACAAATTTTCATCAAAATGGCAATCAGCAAATCTTGCTGTAAATACATCACCCGTCAAAGGTTCAAGATACCTTATAATGGACGGGGAGTCAACCCAACATATATCCCCAATCTTCTTTGCGGACCCATTTTTGTCCGTTGGGGTGGTTCAATTGGACATATACAGCACACCCAAAAATTCTCAAATAAGAAATATTTGGCTCTGAACCAAAAGCCAATTGTATGGGAGAAAATTTATGATAACTCGATGGCCTTAAACGCACAAGTGCTGCAGCATGCAAAATTGCATGTCCCCAGGCTGCTGTAGGGAGATTGTTTTCATTAATAATGGTCTAGCAATTAATTGCAGCCTTTTAATAAATGATTCAGCTAGACCATTCTGTGTGTGAACATGAGCTACAGGATGTTCAACAATTATTCCAATCGACATGCAATAAGAATTAAATGCATGCGAAGTAAATTCACCAGCATTGTCTAACGGATTCGTTTAATAGGATAATCAGGAAATTGCGCTCTTAAGCGAATTATTTGGGCAAGTAATCTCGCAAACGCCAGGTTGCGAGTCGATATTAAACAAACATGCGACCATCGGGTCGATGCATCAATTAAAACCATGAAATATCGAAATTGCCCACACGGTGGACTAATCGGTCCACATATATCTCCATGAATCCGTTCTAGAAATGTAGGACTTTCAGCTCCTACTTTCAATGGTGCTGGTCTTATAATTAATTTCCCTTTGGAACATGCAGCACATGAAAGTTTATCAGAAGTTAAAATCCTTTGATTTTTCAAAGGATGACCGTGCGTTGTTTCGATAATTTTTCGCATCATAATTGATCCCGGATGACCCAAACGGTCATGCCAAACTTTAAAAGTAACGGGATTAGTAAACTTCTGGTTTACTAAATGATGCGCCTCAATAGCATTTATTTTTGCATAATATAGGCCAGAGGATAGAGATGGTAGTTTTTCCAACAAAATCTTATTACCGGAGGTCATTTTTGTGATACACAAATATTCATGACCATTATCTTCCATAGTCTCAACATGATATCCATTCCGTCGGATATCTTTAAAACTCAATAAATTTCTTTGAGACTTTGAGGAATATAATGCTTTTTCAATAGCAATCATAGTTCCTCCCGGTAATATTATATTAGCTCTTCCGGAGCCTTCAATAAGTTTTGCACTACCATTTATTGTGGTAACACATGTTTCTCCCACATTCAGGCGAGAAAAATACTTCTGGTATTTCAATATGGTGTGCGTAGTTCCACTGTCAATAAGACAGATACTTTCGATATTGTTGTTCATACCAGAAATTTGAACAACAGCCATTTGTTTGATTAACAAAATTTTTACAACAATAAAAATTAAGCATATAATTACAAAAGTAATATAAACATATAATATATAATATTAATATTTTAATTATTTTGGACACTTTAATTTCCAATCAAGTGGTCAATTATTTCTTTTGGATGTTCGAAAAGATCAGTAACATCCAGATGAGTCATATCAACATTTTCAAGATCGTCATCATTTATTTCATGAGAAATAAGTCAACAAGATATTTTGTCGTGCTACAGGCACGAGATATTTTGTCGTGCTACAGGCACGAGATCAGTGACCTTTCATGCCACAACGATAATATTTGTCTTCATAATTTTCGGAACAATATTTCCTTTCTCATTATATTTTGTCCACTTCAGGTAGTCATAAATATTTTTGGCACCTAAATTATTATCACGATTATAAGGGCCAATTTTATCATGGCGTCCATGATCATGACCACGGTAACGACCACTACCATGATCTCTTCTGGGATCATCATTCACTTCAGGGAATGGAGTAGAACCAGTAGGTCGAGTCTCGTGATTTTTCATTAATAATTTATTATTATGTTCCACAACAAGAAGACAAAAATCAATTTAGAGTATTTATTAAAATCTCTCTCACGATATTGTTACTGCAGGACAATATCTGTGGCATGAAAAGTGGAGTATGTTTTCTCCAACATATCATCATCCGTTACACAGTTTCAGCTGTGAAACTATTTTAAACATTGAGGAGTTATTCTCACTTATGGATTTGAAATCTTGCAACCTCAGGTGCAACTAGTCATACTGTGCTTTCGGGAGAACGACCATCTTCTAGTGGTCGAATTTTTCTTTCAAATTTCCTCATAAAATAAGAGGATCTGTCACGGTAAGTTATTCATTATTTTTTTTTTCAAATCCTCATGAACACAATCTTGTGTTGATGATACTTTATTTTATATAACGGTGTCTGCCGGACCCGTTGTAGCAAGATGCATTCAGGCATCTAGTGTCCATAACAAATAATATTTTTTCGGTGACATAAAAAAGCACAAATTTGAGTTTAGTTAGGTTTGCCATAATAATAATAATAAACGTACCTTAATGTACCGGTGGTAAATATTCGTGTTGTTGGTAGAGTCTCGTGCTGATAACGTGTTATAAAATTCAATATATATATATATTAATAATAACAATATATATTATGATAGGGAGGGAGAGAGTAGAGAAGAGATAATTAAGAGAAGGGAAGAGGAGAGAAAGGGAATAGATGGTCTCGGGAATGAAAGCAAAATAGAAATGTTGTATCCAATTTTTTCTTCATCTTAATTCATATCCCTTACACATATATATATATACATCTCTATACATATACACATATATTATATATGTAAGTGCTCCAATAGCTAAATGCACTCCACACATTAGTTCCACTTCTTCTTTTTTTCCTTTTTCTATTACAAATATATATATATATATATATATATATATATATATATATATCCACATGTCCAAAATATTGGGTGATATTTTATCACCTTACATAATTTTCTGGGATGATGGACATCCATTAATTTAATGAATCTTCGTGATTCATAACAATTATTCATTTCATTGTCTTATGTACAAGACAAAAGGTTTAATGTGCGCCATGTATGGTTGAAAATGCAAGTCCCCACCATTCCATTATTTCCTCTATTTCCTTCCCCTTTCCCCATGCAATATTTTTTATAAACACACACACACATACACACACACACACACACACACACATATATATATATATATATATATTGAGCCGACATAAAATTCCCAAGTTAAGTAACCGTTTTGGGAGGATTGGAAAACCCCCCGACAGTATAAATACCACTTTATGGACTCCATAAATGGGAGACGTTACACAATTACTCCCCCCATTGATAATCCGTTACACCTAAAACGGTTAAAGCGGTAAAATCATTACTCATAACAGTCCGTAACAGCTGAATACCATAATAGCACAATCAATAATCAAGTCCCATAAAAGGGAGGTCCAAACAAAAGGTAGGGGTAATTCCTAATTTCCAGATATCTACAATAGACTCTACTGACTTAAGCATCGGAGAGTTCACGGGGTACAAACTCCCCATTGAACTTGTTTTGCAGGTTGATCAGACGCTAAGCACATACTCCGAAGTATCACATATACTCAGCGAAGTATCATCCCACACTTCGCTTCTTCAGAAAAACCTTCCTAGCCAACCTAGTTACAAAACTCTCCGAGTTCCCGGCAATATAAATTACTTTTTTACCCTTTGACATATTCGTGCAGAATCAGTTTGGTTCCATTACCGGGAATGTTTTATTCATTCATAATCCGTCTTCATTAATCTCCTATTATCATGTCTCGATCGGAAGGACACACTGTTCGTCATTCTTCTCACCGACAAGAGAAGACGAGGACAAGAATGTCCGTATCTTCGGCTTCAAGTTCTGGTTGCCGTCCGATCTCGGAAAGGTTGGGGCCACAACCAGGGACTTCCAGGAATTCATCTGATTTGCGAGACCAACTCAACTCCAAACGGATAGAAGAAACGGAGAGAGAATTGAGGAGGTTGCGGCAACTCCAACAAGATGAAGAAGCCAAACGAGATCAGGAACTCTCTCAGAAATGGCTATAGCTGAGAGCTGAATTACGACAAGCTGGGGTAGAGCTTCCCCCACCGAGATTGCCCGGAGGTTCAGAGCTTCCACAACGGACTCACACAGCAACTAAGAAAGACAATAGGCATGGAGCACGCACGAACAGAAAACCAGCAGCTAGTGAAGTAGGGGAAAGTCACCATTCCTCTAAACCAGTGCACAAAAAGACTGCTAAGAAGCGGTCCCCAGAAGGTAGCCCGGAGACCGCCAAAAACCCCACCAAAGTTCACAAGTCCAGATCAATTGAACTGAGGCCTTTCGTCAAATGGATCCGAGATGTTACTCCCGATTCAAATATTAATCTTAAGCTCCCTCAGTTTGTCCTATATTCAGGCTCCACAAAACCCATCGAACACATTTTCCGGTACAAGTCTGCCATGGGACTAGTTTCCAGCGACGAAGCTATTCTATGCAGGGCTTTTCCGACTACTTTGTCGGATAAGGCGGTTACCTGGTTTACGTCCATAAAAAAGGATTCTATCGATTCATGGGACACATTGGAGAAAATGTTCTTGGATAAGTTCAGCACTGCTGGAACAATTCCAAAAACTCGGGGAGATCTGGTTAACATCAAGCAGCGTGAAGGCGAGTCGTTGCTCTCATTTTTGGATAGGTTCAAGAAAACCTATGAAGAGATCGAAGGGATCAGCCAAGACACAGTGATCACGTGTTTTGAAGGAGGGTTCAAGTCGCGAATGTTATACACTGAGCTCCAACTCCGCAGGCCGGAGACGATTGGAGAAATGTTCAACGTAGCCAGGAAAGTAGCCCTGGCTGAAGGCAGTGCGACTGAGCCGACTTGGCGGAGAAAGGATAAACAACCTGAACAACCAAAGCAGGCGACCTCGAATTTCCCACAGCGAAAGGACAATAATTGAGGTAAGAAACCTGAGATGTTTACACCTTTAAATGTCTCAAAGGAAAGTTTAATTGAAGTCTTGAAGGAGAAACATGGAGTTCGGGACCCCGCACCAATGAAGGCACATACATATGCTTCGCGGGACAAGACCAAGTTCTGTGGATTCCATAGAGACTATGGTCATACAACAGAGGAATGTTTCCAATTGAAGCGAGCCATCGAAAAACTCATTCAGGAAGGATGTCTAAAGGAGTACATTGCGGGTGTACAACAACAAAAGGATAAGGGAGAAAGGGTAATCAACATGATTAACCCAGAGATAGGCTCGACAAGAAAAATAAAGAAAAGAATCTACAATCTCACTAAATCATACCTCGTCCCGAAGTATGAATTCGAGCATCAGGAAGTCATTACTTTCACCAACGAAGAGCTAGAAAGTAATGAGGAGGCTAAAATCAGTCCCATAGTCATAGAAGCGGGGATGACACGGGAAGGGATTGACAAATGTACAGTAAAGAGGATTTTAGTTGACACTGGAGCCACAAGAAACATCATGTACTGGCGATGTTTCGAAGAAATGGGATTGAAAGATAAACACCTCAAAACAAGCAGGATGATATTGGAGGGATTTACACCTCAGAAAGTACCGGTGAGAGGAACAATAAGACTGCATGTTACCCTCGACGAAGGGGAAAAAGCTCGAACTGAAGAGGTCAAGTTCTACGTAGTAGACTTAGAATCTCCTTACAATGTCATAGTGGGAACACCTTTCCACGTGGCTTTTGATCTTGTTATCTCTACTTCCCATCAACAAGTGAAATTCAACACCTCACGAGGTGTCGGATGTGTAAGAAGTAGCCTTTGGAGTTTATTAGGGCATATAATGAGAATAAAAAGAAAGTGAGATGATCTTGAAAGGATTAAAAGAGTCAACATGGTGACAGAAGAGCGCAGCTATGGAATGACTGATGATCCTGAAAGAATTAAAAGAGTCAACCATGAAATGACTAATGATCGCGTTCCAGAAGCACAAAAAGATGCAGAAAACCAAGGCTCCAATCTTAATCCCGAAGTATCTCGGGATAAAGAATACGACAAGGTAGAAATAAATTCCGTTCATCCCGAACAACTCGTAAAAATCGGGAAAGATATGCCGGATAAACTCAGGCAAGACCTCATCAAATTCCTCAAAGAACATCAACAAAACTTCGCATGGTGCATAGAGGATATGCCTGGAATCGACCCCTCAGTATCGGAACATGCCTTAAATGTTGACCCGACATATCGCCCAATTAAACAAAAGTCCAGACGATATGGCGATGATAAAATACAAGGCATAAAGGAAGAGGTGAACAAGCTTTTACAGGCGAAGTTCATTCGCGAAGTAAAATATCCCACTTGGCTGGCCAATGTAGTCATGGTTAAAAAATCTAACGGCAAATGGAGAATGTGCGTAGACTACACCGACCTTAACAAGGCCTGTCCCAAGGATTGCTATCCTCTAATCGACGCACTGGTGGACTCGACCGCAGGATTTGAATATCTAAACTTCATGGACGCATTCTCGGGATACCATCAAATTAAAATGAAGCCTAGTGATCAAATACATACTTCGTTCCGAGCAGCAGAAGCTGTTTATTGCTATAACGTCATGCCCTTCGGATTAAAGAATGCAGGGACGACATACCAGCAGATGATGAATCATATCTTCCAAAGTCAAATCGGAAGAAATATGGAAGTGTACGTTGATGACATGGTGGTGAAAACGAAACACGACACTTCACACTTGGAAGATTTAGAAGAAACATTCTCCAACCTGGCGAAGTACAACCTCAAACTAATCCCACGGAGTGCACATTTGGGGTAAAATCTGGTAAGTTTTTGGGCTTCATGACATCTGAGCGAGGAATTGAAGCGAACCCGGAGAAACTGGAGGCAATAGCTCTGCTCACTGAGCCTAAATGCGTCAAAGATATCGAAAGGTTGAATGGATGCATCGCTGCTTTGGGGAGATTTGTCTCGAAGTCAGCAGAGAGGTGCCTCCCATTCTTCCAAGCTTTAAAAAATTCAAAGAATGGTTTCGTATGGACCCCTGAGTGCAGCCAAGCTTGGAAAGATCTAAAAGGTTATTTGACGAATCTTCCTTTGTTACGGCCTCCGAAGTACGGAGAAATACTCTTCTTGTATCTATCATTTTCAAATGTGATTATAGCATCAGTTTTAATAAAAGAAGAGGAGACGAAACAGCTTCCTGTGTACTTCGTTAGCAAAGTTTTAAATGAAGCAGAATCCAGATACTCTAACATCGAAAAATTGGCATATGCCTTAGTCATTTCCGCACGGAAACTGAGGCCTTACTTTGAATCTCACCCTATTGTGGTCTACACTAATGCTCCTTTAAAACAAGTTTTTCATAAGCTGGACCAATCTGGAAGGATGCTGCGCTGGTCCATCGAGCTGTGCGGACAGGACATTACATTCAAACCCCGCACAGCAATCAAAGCACAAGCTCTGGCAGATTTCCTCGCAGAAGCACTGCTAAAAGGAATGGAATGGGCACATAAGGCGAACATCAAAGCCCTAAAAGTTTACAGCGACTCACAGCTGGTGGTGAATCAAGTTCAAGGAACTTACACAGTACATTCGGAAGGATTGCAGCCCTATGTGGACAGGGCCAGAAATTGGAGGGATAAGTTTTCCCCTTTCTCGCTATCCTTAATCAGCAGAAAAGACAATCAACAAGCAGACAGGTTAGCGAAGATTGCTTCAGGGGAAATGATCAATGAGGAAGACATTCCTATCGAAGACGCATCCAAGGAACCTGAAGTTATCCGGTGTCTACATTCAACTTCGGCTAGCTGGGATGAAGAAATAAAAAGCTTCATCCAACATGGAACTCTTCCAAACGACACTACCCGGGCACGACAGATCAAAAGACAGTCTGCAAGGTATACTATTCATGATGATATATTATACAGACGATCTTTCACAAAACCTCTACTTCGCTGTGTTCCACCATCTCAAGTAGAGGATCTGTTAGCCGAAGTACATTAAGGAGTATGTGGAGGTCATCCAAGGGCCCGAGCTCTAGCCGAACGAGTAATTAACCAAGGGTACTATTGGCCGACACTCAGGGAGGATGCCAAAAAGTATGTTAAAAAGTGTGACAATTGTCAAATTTTTGGCACTATACCTCATCTACCATCAGTTGAACAAACTCCGGTTGTGGCGGCCTGGGCATTCGACATGTGGGGCATGGATTTAATGGGAAAGTTCCCAAAGACAAGAAATGGCTGTGAATATTAGGTGGTAGCAGTAGATTACTTCTCAAAATAGATCGAAACAAGAGCACTCACAAGTCCCACAAAAGAAAATGTTTCCAAGTTCTTCCGAGAACAAGTGTTGTGTCGCTTCGGGATACCCCGAGCGGTTATCACAGATCACGGAGTACAATTCTCCGCCAAATTCACAGTAGAATGTCAGCGGTTGCACATCAGGCATTGGAAATCGTCCGTAGCACATCCTCAGGGGAACGGACAAGCCGAAGCTGCCAATAAGTTGGTATTAGCAGCCTAAAAGAAAAATTTGGAAGGAAAATCTAACAAATGGGCTGATGAATTGAACTCTGCTCTATGGGCAGTACGCACTTTGACTATGGGCCCCACCGGAGAAACATCTTACACTTTGGTATATGGATCTGAAGTAGTAGCACCAGCCGAAGTAGCACTGCTCACAGCCAGAGTGGCCATGTACAGCGAAGATGCTAACAAAGAAAGAAGAAATCTGGAGCTAGACTTACTGGAGGAAAGGAGAATAGCAAGTCGTCTAAGGTCACAATCATTCAAGGAAAAGACCAAGAAAGTTCATGACAAAAGGCTGTTCAAACGTCCTATAAAGGTTGGAGACTGGGTACTTCGAAAAATTGAAGGTACAACACGACATATACAAGCAAATAAATTAAGTCCAAATTGGGAAGGCCCATACCTCGTAAAGCATGAAGTACGACCAGGCACTTACAAGCTCATGAACAAAGATGGCATTCTTCTCCCAAATCCATGGCATGTAAATCACCTAAAGAGGTACTTTGTATGAAATACATGTGGACAAACTGTCCCGAATAACAAATCATCTAAGGCAAGTCCTTAAATTTCAAAAGTGAAGTTTTTTACTTCGAGCATGATCTCAGTTATTATTAAGTCAAACTCAAGCACGATCTCGAGAAGACACTAAAGCCTGCGAATAAGGTCGCAGTAAGAAAATCAAGCTAAGGCTTGAAGGAAATCCACACGAAGTGTCGTGGTTACGAAGTGCCAAGTCAAGGCTTGGAAGGTCGCACATAAGTGCTAAGATAAAAGCACACTCGGAGTACTGAAGTACACGAACACCGAACATCATGGTAAGTACTTAAAATAAATGTACTAGTACTGGATCTCTTACGAAGTGTTGAGTTTGAAATTTTACTTAATTCTTATAACACGGTTTGAGATATCAAGTTCAGACCTATTACTTAGTAGATTCTATTACTATGAAACTATCAAAAACAAGAAGTCAAAATAAACAACACTTAGAAAAATTCATAATATTACAAAACCAATCTTGGTTACAAAAATGATTACAAGATTAAGGGGCAGCAGAGCTGGAGCCTGGGGCATCAGAGTTAAGCCCTTCACCCAACAAGTCCCAAAAGGTAGGAGTAGAAGGCTGTGGCGGGATCCAAACAGGTTTACCTTTTTTCTCATCCCTCTCCCGAAGTGCTTCTAACTCATCAGAGGTGAAGGGACCAAAGTCAGCTCCCTCGCGGCAGAAGCTATTGTCAAAATTGGACTTAAAGGCTTGAAGAAGAATCGACTTATCTTCAAAGAATGGATGCAGCTGCCTGATGACATGGACACACCCCTTGTCCAAGATAGAGAGCTTCTGCTTCATACTTAGAGGAGTTACGGAAATCCTCAATAATCTTCTTTTTAAACTCCTCCGAGCGGCAGTGATCAAGTTCCTTCTGCAGGGATAGACGGCTCGCCACAGCCTCATCTCTGTCCGACTTCAACTTAGCCCTCTCTTCCAACAGCAGCCTTTTATCAACCTTCAAATCGTACGATTCCTTCTTCAAGCCTGCCATCAATCTTCTCCTTTCCTCTACTTCGTGAACATAGTATTGCTTTTTAGAGGTCAAGGTTTCCACAACCGCTGCTTGCCTCTCGACCTCTTGCTCTAACGAAAGCAGACGAGGTTCATTGATACTTCTCCACTCCGCATCGGCCGCTGCTTGCTCCGTTTGCTGCGTTGCTCGTGACCTGGATATGTGAAGGGCTAAGGAAGAAGCCTACAAAAGAAAAAAGAACAAGTCAGAAATCATTCCCGAAAAGAAACCCGTTGTAGAGAAATATAGAAAGCATACCCGAGCAAACAAAGCCCCAAGACGATTGGTGGCTTCCTCCACTGACATTTCGCTCATCCCGGCAAAACTGCTCGGATCATGAGCACGCTCCAAAATGGCCCCACCAACCAAAGAAGCTACGTACGAGTTGTTGAATCGAAGGTTGGTGAATGGCGGACTTTTCTCAACAATCTCCAAGGCTAAGGATCTAAAACCTTCCTCTTCGGTAGGTAACTCAAATCCAGGCTGAAGCCAAGAAGGGCCGGAAGACTTGGAGCTTACTTCGGGGTCAGCAGCAGGAGCATCCCCCTTGTCACCGACTGGAGAAGGATCAGCCGGAGTAGACCCAGAGGCCCGACGAGCCGACAATGGAACTGCTTCCCAGACCCCCTCAGAAGCGGGCGAACTAGGTGAAACAGGCGGGGAAGCAGGTGATACGCAAAAATCGTATCACTTTTTTAGCATGTTTTTATGTATGATTTCGGGTGAAATTGAGGGCAAATTGATCTGAATTGTTTGTTATTTACTCAATTTCACAATTTTTATGATTTTGGAAGTGTCAGGTGAAAAGTAGACAAAAACAGTAAATTTTGGGGTAAAACACAATTTTTGGAAATATTGACTTAGTCAACGGGTTAGGACGGGCGTCCCGAACCCGGGACGGGCGTCCCGACCTGGTCAACAAATCAGGACGGGCGTCCCAATCCGGGACGGGCGTCCCGAACCCCCAGAACCAGTCCCACATCAAATTTTTGATGAAAAATCACCCCGGGAAGCTGCTATAAATACCCCAGGCCTCCAGCAGTTGAATTGATTCCTCTCCACTCGATCTGAGTCATTAAGTGGTTTTCCAGTGTACACTTCTCTAGTACACAACTCACTCAGAGACTCGGATCTCAGTTTTCTTTCTTGTTAGTGTTTTGTTTTAGTTTCTGAGAAATAGTCTCAGATCTTAGGATTACATAGATAGGTTCATTTTTGGTATTCATAGAATACCCGGGATTTTGTTAGGAGATCCTAAGAGGGCTCGAGGCGTTCGAAGAGTCAGTCCACAGGGCTGGGCTTAAGCCGGGTTGTTAAGTAAAGCCCAGTTACTAGGCTGAGGAAGCGTCCTCCGAAGGTTCTGCTGAGCAGAGTCGGGTCAAGCAGTAAGGCATATATAGCAGTACGTTCCAACGGCGTGACTACGTAAAGGGTGATTTCTTTATGACATCAGTCCCCCCTGTCCCTCTCTTTATATGTTGTTACTGTGTTTGTCCAAATACTGATTTGAATACCAGATTATGTTTTTATGAATATTTGTGATATATGTTGAAGATATTATGTTTTTCTAGAAATGGCCACCTGCTTAAATATCCATTATGTCTGCATGTCTATTGCCGTTCTTTTAAACTGAATTTAAGGTTATAGACAATTCCTAACCACGGTCTATTAATAACATGTTTAGTTTAACAGACATCAATTAGTATTGGTGTCTGCCATACTAGATAAAATAATCTGCGGAACACCCTGTTGGTTGAAAGTAGTCTAGGTAGGCTGAGTAGAGTTTTATGTCGGCGGTTATGAGACGAGCGGTATGATCCCCAAAGTGACATAGGGCGTTCATTGCTGACTTTAGTCCGAGCCGTGAGTAGGGCCGTTTACCTTGGCGATGGGGCGGTAGCATAGAGACTCAGATGTGGTAACCTTTAGACACAGAACATAGTTGCAATCCAGGCCAAGACATGTCTAAAATACTCAAATATAGGTCAATCAACCTATAGGAGCAGTATAACATAGAATCAGGACTCATCTATAAAACATTTCTAGGATTAATTAGATTTAAACCTAGTGGAGAATGGATCACCCTCTCATCAAAGTATTTGATGAAGATTGCATAACTGGACTATAAGATAGGAGTTAGGATAAAAGGCAAGTTACTACTAAGCCGTTGCCACTTCCCTGGGAGTACGATAATTAACTTAATAAAATCGTAGATACTTTCCAACAGACTAGCTACACGATAGGTACTCTGCCTTAGGTTCTGGCTGATTAAGTGACACCATAGAGACTAAATGTGACAATTAGTCAATCACAGTCCTTAATTATTCATAATCAACATAGGGTAAAATAACACCTATTTAGCACGTCAACCGGAATCGCATCAGATTTTTGGCGCCGTTGCCGGGGAAATATCATAATGAATTTAGGATTATTGGCCACAATTCTAGAGACTTATGATAGGTAACGGTAGTAACCTAGACTTTTGAATCACACTTATCTTATACTAGTTAGACAATCACTTTCCTAAATATAGGATTATCATAACTAATTAATTTTAGATAATATCTGGAATTAAGACACTTAGGATAATCAAATTTTAGAAAATTATTCTAAAACCATATTAAGGAAATTTACCTGCTTTCTAAATAAAAATCAAAATCCATAAAAATATCTCTCTTGCTTTATTATTTCACTGTCATACTTTTTGCTATTTATTATTTCTAACCAGACTTTGCACTCAGAGATGAAGGGAACAAGAGCCCAGGGTATTCTGGACGAAGTAGAACATAACACTTCCCCCGAAATCCAAACAATTCCTTCTTCTCCCAAATATACTCCTAAATCTCCCGAGTACACCCCAAAATCTCCTGAATATACTCCTGCATCCCCCGCACCTAACGACCAACCACCTTCATCAGAGGATAGCACTGACCGTTCTCAATCAGCCTTGGCTGCCCGGGTAGATGCTATATCTCACAGGATAAGCGCTATGACTCAGACAATACCGGGCGGACTAAGACGATCATATCAGGCTGTTCTAACCTTAAGTTCTGAAGTAACCCAACTCAGAATCACAATAGAACGCCAAAATATACAATTACTCCGAGAGATGATGGAAATCTTAAAGGAACAAAGGAACCAGTAGGAGGAAATGCGCAACATACAAGCAGAACTGCAAGAGATGCGAAACATTCAAGCCGAGCTACAGGAGATCAGAGATAAGGGTCGTTGAAAAAGGGAAGATTCTTTTACTTTTATTCTTAGCAAATGATTTGTTTGAACTGAAACTTGAATAATTGACCCATATTTTTCTATTTTTCAAACATTTTTAAGGGGTCCTTTATATTCAACAATTTTCTTCAGACATTTTATTTCGAATTTCTATGAAAAACAAAGAGTTTTGCAAATACAGTTTATTTTCCACTAATTACATTGCACAAACTCAGTTTTTGTTTTTCTGAAATTCTTGTTGAATTTAAGTTGGGATAAAATTAGGGTAGTCACAATTTTCGAAAAGAGACTGAGGAATTTTTGCATAGAGTTTTTAACAACTTCTGAATTTCATTGGATAAACATGAAGCCTTGTTAAGAATTATGATTATTTTTGGTATCTTGAGATTTTTAGGGAATTACGAAAAAAGAAATTTTCGGAACTGGCACGCGTCCCGAAGCAACCCGGGACGGGAGTCCAGCGGGACGGGAGTCCTGCCTCCGGGACGGGCCTCCTTAAGGCCGCCCCTTCTATAAATATTCAATTTTTTAAATTTTCTCTCAAATCTACAACCAAAAATTCATCTCTCTAGCTTCTCTCTACAAATTTTTGGCAAACTCTTCAAAGTTTAAAAATTCGAATTTCCCTCCAAAATTCGATTTTCCCGCCAAAAATTCAAAATCCTTCCCTAACCTAATTTCATCCTTCTGAATTCAAATTCACCTCCAGAATTTGAGTTTAAAGCTTTCTTTCCCACCTAAACTCTCTCGTACGTTTTCAATGGCTCCCAAACGTGCTCGTACCACATCTACCATGACAGTTACCTCAGTGGCACATCCTTTTATGTTGTTTCCCTCCAGCACAGCATACCAAGAAAGATGCACTGGGTACATCGGGCGTACGATACTGACGGGCAGAACGTTGGATTGGGCAGCAGTACAGACGCTAGGAGTAGAGCCGGAAGTCAGACGCATACTCGACGTGCCACCTTACAGTCGAGTATTCATCGTCACCGAGCCCACATACCTGGAGCTGGTATGTGAGTTCTATGCGTCTTTTACCTGCCACCAGGAGCAGATCACATTCCATTTAGGCGGAATAGATTGGTCGATGAGCATGGCCGAGTTTGGAATCGCCCTAGGTATCTGGCAGAGAGATGAGCTGGATATGCCCGCATACACCACGGCAGTTCGAGACTTCACGTCTGCAGACGTCTCCACTGCTTGGGCTCATATCTGCATGACGGGTGTCCCATACCAGCATGGCTTTGCAAAAGCCACAGGTATTTATCCTACTCTTCGTTACCTGCATGCTATCATTGCACACACATTGTCAGGACGACTGACAGCGCCCGGAACTGTCACCCGGATGGAGACATTCCTTCTAGCCAACATGCACATGGGATCTACAGTAGAGATGGCTAGACTCATAGCGGTCGTCATGCGAGGATTCGCTACAGACACCAGGAAACAGTGTCTGGGGCTCGGACCATACATCACCAGGCTAGCCCGCTACCTGGAGTTGGACATAGAGGGCTCGGAGCTTACTCTGGTCGCCCCGACCACTATTCCCACAGATGTTACCATTCTACGGAACATGGGAATGGTTGTTCGGGATGCGAATGGCCGCGACACCATCCACACGGAGCAGACAGGATAGGCATCGGCATCGAAAGCATTTCCAGTGCATATCCCTCCGTCCGAGACGTTCGTGCCACGTACTGCCTTCGAACGACACATATCGCACGGATTGGCAGAACTATCGGCCCGATACAGTCGAGACATGGACAGGATTGACAAACGGCTAATGATGATGGAGGACAGGATTGACAGACGGTTGGCGATGATAGATGACAGGATCGCCATGAACACCAGCAGGATTGAGGAGATACATCAGCAGACTTCCCGAGTGGCGGAAAACTTCGAGTTTGACTTAGCAGACTTAGGTCCACTGGACAACGATCCGCCGGGTTTTTAGTCTCCCTCTCCTTCTTTCCTTTTCTTTCCTTTCTTTTGTTTTTGTTTTTCTTGTTCTATGTGTATAAACATGTCTGGGCTGTATGACGTATGAATCTATGTACAAAATTGATTTATATGACATACATAATTGTTTGCATTATTTTAATTTTTTTATGTCTTACTTACCCATACAGAATCCTTTCTTTTCTGTTTTACTTCTTATTTTTAAATAAGTGTGGGGTAAGAATCTTTTCTGTTTTATTTCTTATTTTCAAATAAGTGTGGGGTAGCTAGATATGCATGAACACTGAGGACAGTGCCAGACTTAAGTGTGGGGTAGCAGTGCACGGTGCACTGTAGCAGTTTTTGTATGCTTTTGCTTGTTTTTCACGTACTTTCATACCCTTCCAAAAAAATTTCAAAAGTTTTCCGTCTTTCAGACATCTAAATGCAGTATGCTTGGTTAAACAATTGCTTATGTCTATGATATGTAGGTAGTATGTTATGGCTAGTAGGAGATAATTGATAGCTATCTTGGACTAATTGATTAGGAATAGGGAATTCCTGATAACTGAGCACAACCTTGTCTGGATTAGAGACCTCAGCCAATTGCATGTTCGAGACTTAACTAGATAAAATTAGACCAGTTGTGGATATATTGGCAGTTAGAAAGACTAGATGAGACTCTGAGCTAAAAGTGAAAGGAAACAAAAGAGAGTTAATCAAATAAGGGTAGTTTGCCAGTGGCCTTCGCTATTCGAGCACCACTCCTTCGGGGAACTTAAAGCCTGATGCCCTAAGGTCGTGTAGATCTGGGAGTCATCGGAGTGGGACTCGCTACATGGGTAGTTGAAGTTGACGTGTTCTAAGCAGACTCAAAATACCCTGAATCTATAAAGAAAATAACTAAATGCTAAAACATTAAAAATCTGATCACCAAAGCTCAGAACTCAAAAAGTTGTCTGTTGTTAATATGTCTAGCGAGGTTGGTGAATTTTGGGTTTGGTCAGTGGGTGGTGGATTTATAGGAATTCTCTGGGCAGGAGGGTGAATTGGAGATCTCTGGGGTTCTTCTCTAGGAGGGAAGGTATCCTCAGAAGGATCTTCTTCCGTGGGACTATGCTCACGGGTGTTCAGGAATCGTCTCACTAGTTCACTGGCATCAGGGCTTGAGGTTACTTCCACTGGTTGTGAGGGAAGAGTCCCTCGTGGTACTTCTGGTGCGGGTCTAGAGGGGCCTTCTGGTTTCGTCTTCTTTGGTCCTGGAGTGTCAGTGTCTTCTGATTAGTAGCTGCTCTTGTTCTCTTCATCTTTGAGTGCAAAGTCTGGTTAGAAACAACAAATAGCGAAAAGTAGGACAGTGAAACAAGAAAGTAAGAAAAATATTTTTAGGGATTTTGATTTATTTAGAAAGCAGGTAAATTTCCTTAATATGGTTTTAGAATAATTTTCTAAAATTTGATTATCCTAAGTCTCTTAATTTCAGATGACATCTAAAATTAATTAGTTATGATAATCCTATATTCAGGAAAGTGATTGCCTAACTGGTATAACATAAGTGTTAATCAAAAGTCTAGGTTACTACCGTTACCTATCATAAGTCTCTAGAATTGTGGCCAATAATCCTAAATTCATTATAATATTTCCCGGCAACGGCGCCAAAAACCTGATGCGATTCCGGTTGACATGCTAAATAGGTGTTATTTTACCCTATGTGATTATGAATAATTAAGGACTGTGATTGACTAATTGTCACATTTAGTCTCTATGGGTCACTTAATCAGCCAGAACCTAAGGCAAAGTACCTATCGTGTAGTAGTCTATTGGAAAGTATCTACGATTTTATTAAATAAATATCGTACTCCCGGGAAGTGGCAACGGCTTAGTAGTAACTAGCCTCTTATCCTAACTCTTATCTTATGATCCAGTTATGCAATCTTCATCAATATCTTTGATGAGAGGGTGATCCATTTCCACTAGGTTCAAGTCTAATTAATCCTAAAAGTTTTAAAGATGAGTTCTGATTCTATGATACTGTTCGTATATGTTGATTGACCTGTCTTCGAGTATTTAGATGCATCTTAGCCTGGATTGCAACTATGTTCTGTGTCTAAAGGCGTACCACATCCGAGGGTCTCTAATAAACCACCCTACCTTAATGACGGCCCTACTCACGGTTCGGGACGAAGGCATCCATGAAAGCCCTATGTCACTTCGGGGATCATACCGCTTGCCCTAGCCGCCGGCATAATCGGACTCAGCTCGACTCCTACCTAGACTACTTTAACAAGCAGGGTGTTCAGCATGTTATTTTATCTAGCATGGCAGACACCAATACTAATTGATGCCTGTTAAACTAAACAGGTTATGATTAGACCGTGGTTAGGAATTGTCTATAACCCTAATGTTACTTTAAAAGAGCACATTAAACATGCAGACATAGTGAATATTTAGCAGGTGGCTATTTCCGGAAAAACATAATAACTTCAACATACAAAACAACTATTCATAAAAACCGTAATCTGATATTCATAATTGATGTTTAGGACAAAGCAATAAAACATATAAGAGAGGGGTATGGGGACTGATGCCATAAAGAAATCACCCTTTACGTAGTCTCGCCGACAGAGCGTACTGCTGTATACGTCGTATTGCTCGCCCTGACTCTGCTCGCTAGAACCTTCGGAGGATGCTTCCTCAGCCTAGTAACTGGGCTTTACCTTAATACCCAGCTTAAGCACAGCCTTGGTAACCTTTAGACACAGAACATAGTTGCAATCCAGGCCAAGACATGTCTAAAATACTCGAATATAGGTCAATCAACGTATAGGAGCAGTATAACATAGAATCAGGACTCATCTATAAAACACTTCTAGGATTAATTAGACTTAAACCTAGTGGAGAATGAATCACCCTCTCATCAAAGTATTTGATGAAGATTGCATAACTGGACCATAAGATAGGAGTTAGGATAAAAGGCAAGTTACTACTAAGCCGTTGCCACTTCCCTGGGAGTACGATAATTAACTTAATAAAATCGTAGATACTTTCCAACAGACTAGCTACACGATAGGTACTCTGCCTTAGGTTCTGGCTGATTAAGTGACACCATAGAGACTAAATGTGACAATTAGTCAATCACATTCCTTAATTATTCATAATCAACATAGGGTAAAATAACACCTATTTAGCACGTCAACCGGAATCGCATTAGCAGGCAAGTCTTCAACAGAATCCCGGGGTAAGTCTTCAGCGGGACGCCTAAGAGAGACCCTCCGTTTCTGACGAGGACGAAGTTGCTCTTCTTCCTCCCCCTCCGAAGTAACCTCCCTGCGGGGTTCAGGGGCCGGATGAGTCTTTTCCCTCGACTCCTCCCTGGTCCTACGCACTCCTCTGCTCTGCTTGGGAACCTCTGCAGAGGAAGTGTAAGTCAGCGGGGTATCACCTGAAGCACCCCGGTCTATGAGCCTAGGAGGAAAACGGGGCAAAGAATTCAGATGGGTCTGACGGACATCCCTCTCCTCCTCCCGTTCTCCCCATATGGTCTTGAACATGGTTGGACCTGCAAGAAAAACAAAAGGTCAACGCCCGAAAAAACAAAAACAAAGGAAAACATGTATGCGAAGTATACCCTTTCCAGTCGACAACCCTGACCAAGAGAACATGCATCACATTGAAATGAAAAAACACCCAGGGTGTATTGTCCAATCTTCATTTGGCTCCTCCTTCGGAAAGCCTAATCCTTTTTCTCTCCGACAGGCCAGGTTCTATCCCACACCACCTAGACTCGACTCACAAAGCAAATCGGCGGAGGAGGAATACACCAGGTTTGTTTCTGCTATCATCTCTAAGTCCTGGGTAATGATTTCTAAAAAGGATTTTCTTAGAAGACTAAGTGTAGAGGGATACTGGATTGGGGCCATTGAAAGTTTTCATTTACACATGGGCGAAAAGGAAAGCCAAGGGCGAGATTCTACCATCATCCATCTCTCCTTAAATTCAACCTTATTAGGAGGAGCGTCAAAAAGTAAAATTCTATTCTTACGAGGACGAATAGAAAGAATGTTATCTCCCATCCGAAGAGAACAAAAGAACATACTAAGGATGTTGTCGGTCAATTCGAAGCCTAGACGACGACAGAGGCAAATTAAGCAAAATATTGTTCGGACAGTGTTCGGATGAACTGCCCAGGCGGACACGAGCGGAAAATAGAAAATCTACAAAGCAGGGTCCATAGGAAGATGGAACCCAATTCAAAGTGGCTAGAGGAATGGGAATACGATGAAGAGATATTTTTCCAGCTAAGGGTCAACAAAGACTCTATAAACCCTAGGGTCGATACTATACTTACGGGCAAAAGATTCGGCTTGTTCCCTGTAATCCTATTTCTATTAAGGGATAATTAGACAGAGGAGGACCAGGCAGGGTGGTGAAAAGGAACCCCTTCCGGAATTCACCCGGGGTGCCTCCTTGCTACTGTGACTTTTGGTCGAACAGGTCGAGGGCTCCCAAAACCTTCTCCATAACTCCTCAAACCTCCTATTATTCCCTTCCGAGCAGCCATATTCTACCTGCGAATGGAAGCCCAATACTTAGAACTCCATGCAAGTACAGAGCCACCCGAAACTAACAACCTAAAATCCCTCCAATCTTACAAAAATACAGAGCGAATCCCAAAAAACATAAAATAAACAGTTCAAATCTTTACAATATTAAAACCATCACCATAAGCAGATAAAGCTTACCTTTTTAAAATTTCTGAAGCCGAGAAGAAAAGCCGAAGGAAAAGTGAAGATACTAGAAAAACAGAGGATTCTTTAGAGCGATAATGGCGGAAAAAGTTATGCGAGTAAGAGTAAATGAAAAATATAGGAGAATGAGGAGATCAAAACACTTTGGGGAAGGTCTCTACAATGATTACTCACCAGGATCAAGGCATGGGGAAGACAAAAAGTTTCCTGCCAGCTGACATTCTGACATTTATTACTGGATATAGATGAAAAGACAGCAGAATCGAAAAGACGGTCGATCTACGTCAGAAGTCCTAGCTTTTTCAACATTCGAAAATTGCTAAGTGTCGACATAGCGCCGAAGCATCTTTCCCTCTGTTCCTCGACACTTCGACGAGGGGCCACTGAGCCGACATAAAATTCCCAAGTTAAGTAACCATTTTGGGAGGATCGGAAAACCCCCCGGCGGTATAAATACCACTTTATGGACTCCATAAATGGGAGACGTTACACAATTACTCCCCCCATTGATAATCTGTTACACCTAAAACGGTTAAAGCGGTAAAATCATTACTCATAACAGTCTGTAACAGCTGAATACCATAATAGCACAATCAATAATCAAGTCCCATAAAAGGGAGGTCCAAACAAAAGGTAGGGACAATTCCTAATTTCCAGATATCTACAATATACTCTACTGACTTAAGCATCGGAGCGTTCACGGGGTACAAACTCCCCATTGAACTTGTTTTGCAGGTTGATCAGACGCTAAGCACATACTCCGAAGTATCACCCCACACTTCGCTTCTTCAGAAAAACCTTCCTAGCCAACCTAGTTACAAAACTCTCCGAGTTCCCGGCACTATAAATTACTTTTTTACCCTTTGACAGATTCGTGCAGAATCAATATATATTATATTGAGTAGCAAATAACAATTGTTAAGGGTAAATGTTATTAAAAATTAAATTTCAAATGGTTCAATTTTTAGGGTTTTTTTAACAGAATCCGTCTAAGCGGACTTTATTGTTCACTTTAACAAAATTTGGGATATTAAAAGTTAAAAAAAATATTTTGGGACTAAACTTGCCAAACATAAATTTGTTTGGGACTAAACTCACAAATTATTCGTAAAAAAACTAAAAGATTTTTATTATATATATATAATTAGACAAAATATGACATAAAGTTAAAAATCGTATTTTTATGTGAACAACAATTAAACCTAAAAAATATCTGAATATTTTTATTTTTTATTTTGGTAAAACGGACGTTTTTGTCTTTTAGCTTGTGCTCATTCTTTGTATTCCACGGGCTTTTATCAAATTTCAATATATATATATAAGGAAAAATAGACTGATTTAATCTCAATATTATTTTTGTTGAATAAATTAGTTGTTTTTATTATTTTTTTTGTCTATTGAGTCTCTATTTTTTTTATTAATTGAAAAAATGGAGTCCTTATCAAATTTTGTGAATTTTGAGTTATCAAAATTTACGGTCCAAATACGTATAAGTTTCATACATTATATTTTTATTATTTATAAAAATTTTAACTAACTCGTAACTTAATGAAACTCTCAATTATTTAATCGAATTGATAATTGAAATAAAACAAAAATGAAAAAAAAACCAAATGAAATTTTATGAAATAAGAGTTTTATTAAGATGTGGATTAGTTAATATGATTTGTAGATGACAAAACTATCTTTTCGAGATTTATAATAGGAAAATTGAACCATTTTGCTCTATTTATGTCTAATTGAGGATTACAATAAGAAAAAGTATTTTATTATAATTGAATTTATCTTCACATCTAAAATAAGGGACCGTCTAAATTTAACTAAGACTTTTTTCTCATGATATATTGCATGAAAGAATTATTTTATAAGTACCTATATGTTTTATGAAAAGAACAAATGGATTTGAATTATTTATGATACAACTCTTCGATTATTTCAAATTCATTTAGTATTAAACTAGGATTAAAAAATATATATAGAAAAGAAAAGGGTGAAATAAGATAAATAGTGTGATTCAACATTTCCTAATAGTCGACTACACAAATTTCTTATTTCCTATATCATAAAAGGAATGATCATGGTGTAAACAAATTTTCATCCATGTGTTTCCTGTAAAATGAATATTACCGAGAAAATAAAATATGTTACGTGTAAATAAATTAAAAATGAATTTTTTTACTGGATTTTATTTTTATTAATCCGCTGATTCAATTTGTCGTGGGCTCGAAGGTCTTTTTGGGCTTGATCACGATCCAATAGATTTCAATATCTCCGAGGAGCATTTTGGACTAATCTCATACCGGATTCCTGTTGAACAGCTATGGATTTCTTATAAGGGTTTCTGAATTTTTCTTTAGAGGCCTTTGATTTTCTCGGAATAGACTTTGAAAGAGTTTTGATATGATTTTCAATGAGAGGAAGATCCAAAACCACAAAGTTTTAATATTCTTTGCATTTCTCTTAGCTTATGTGTGAGCTTTCGCGAGCTTCTACATCTCAAACTCTATGTCCGTCTTTTTCAAAGCTTCTACATCTCAACTATCCGTTCATATTTTTTCAGAAGGAATTTGGTTCTCTATTTATAGATGGGACGATGACAATTAAAACTATTATGATGTGAAGTGTCACTGATATGAGAGATAAATCTCTCAATATCTTAATATATAAATATTTATATATTTGAATATTTAAATATATAATTAAATTTAAGTGCCTACAAATTGCCCCTTTGATATTTGTTGCAGAGGCTAAAGACTTTGTATCCGGAATAAATTTCAAAACTTATTTTATTATTTGCGCAACTTATTAATTTAAAAAAAAAACAATTCCCGCACCTTCTTTTTTTAATTCCCCCAAATTTTTTCCTAATGTTTTTGTTATGAGTGAACTTAAAATTTATCTAAGTTGCCATGTATCATGCGAAGGAATCAAGTCGAACATAGTTCAAAGCTGCAGTTTAAACTCGTGCATCAACGGAGCATTCATTTTAGTATTGCAGGTAGTTCACACTCGTGCCAAGAAACCTTCGTTTCAGCATTGAAGACAGTTTACACTTGTGCCAAGGAGCCTTCATTTAACATTGTAGATAATTTACACTCATGTCAAGGAACCTTCTTTCAGCATTTCAGGTAGTTTACAATCGTGTCAATGAGCCTTCATTTCAGTATTACAAACAATTTACACTCTTGTCAAGGATCCTTCATTTCAGCATTGCAGATAGTTTACACTCGTGTCAATGAGACTTCTTTTAATATTGCAGATAGTTTACACTCGTGTCAAGGAGTTTTCTTTCAAAATTGCAGACAATTTACACTCGTGCCAAGGAGCCTTCTTTCAAAATTGCAGACTATTTACACTCGTATTAGGGAGCCTTCTTTCAAACTTAAAGACAGTTTACACTCGTGTCAAGGAGTATCTTCATCAGTTGTAGACAGCTTTGTATTCGTCTCAAGGAGATTTCATCAACGGTAAATAGTGTATACCCGTATTAAGGAGTAATGTGCACTTTAACCTCGTACATCTAGGAGGAACAATGCAGTTTAACCTCGTACATCTAGGAGGAACAATTCAGTTTAACCTCGTACATCTAGGAGGAACAATGCAGTTTAACTTCGTGCGTCTTGGAGGAACAATGCTATTTAACCTCGTGTGTCTTTGAGGATTTTGCATCCATACCATGAAGATAGTTTATACTCGTATCAAGAAGTATCAATGCAGTTGAATCTCGTGCATCTTGAAGCATGTTCATAATTTTATTTCAAGCATTGTCAACAGTTGAAGTTGACTCTTTATCTTCAGAGGGAATGTTTCCCCTAGTTTGTTTTTTATTGGCAATGATACTTTGCTTGCCTCCTTGATTTGTTTTGGATCTATTAACAACTTGAGATTGTTTCTCAGCAACTTTGACTGCTCCAAGATCATTGCATTCTTCTTTTTTATTGAAAGTGACATCTTTGTTTACCTCCTCATTTTTGTGCAGGTTGACTTGACTTACCAGTGTTGTTCATCAATTGATCAAAAATGTAATCTTGTTTTGTTGACTGCATTACGAAGCTTTTCACCACTTTGTCAAATTTATCAACTTATCTTTTATTGTTGAAGCATTTGTCATTGTTGTAAACATGATAGGGATGTTTACTGAAGACTTTTTATCGTCATCACTGCAACTTCTCTGATCTTGAGGTTTATTATTTGCGACAACGTTCTTTAAATCGACTTTGATGATGTCATCGTCTGCGACTTTGTTGATGTCATCCTCTGCGACTTTGTTGATGTCATCCTCTGCGACTTTGTTGATCATCGGCTACGACAACGTTCTTTGAATCAATTTTGCTGATTTTGACCGAAAGAGATGAGCGGTAGAAATTATCCCACTGGGCGTGCCAATTTGTAAACAAATTTTCTTCCGTGTATTTCTTGTAAAATAAAAATTACAGAGAAAATAAAATATGTTACGTGTAATTAAATTACAAATAATTTTTTTAGGGATTCAATTTCTATCAATCCGCTGATTCGATTCGTTGTAGGTTCGAAGGTCTTTTTGAGCTTGATCTCGATCAAATGGATTTTAATTTCTCCGAGGAGCATTTTGAGCTGATCTCAGACTGGATTCCCGTTGAACATCTATGGATTTCTTCTAAGGCCTTCTAGATTTTTTCTTTAGTGGCTTTTGATTTTCGCGGAATGGACATTGTCAGAGTTTCGGTATGATTTTCAACGAGAGGAAGATTCAAAACTACAAATTTTTGGTATTCTTTGCACTTCTCTCCGCTTCGGTATCAGCTTTAGGGAGCTTCTACATCTCAAACTCTCTCTAAATATTAAGAGGGAAAAGTCAAGTAAAGTTCAAATTTTATTCAAACTTTTCTTCGTTTTTGTCATTCCATCTCCATAGGGGTACCATGATTCTCTAAGCAAAACGAAAGGACAATTTTTTTTCTTTAAAAAGAGAGGAAGTGTTATAAAACATCTATCGATATTGTTCGATTTGGTCATTTCAAATGAATCTCACAAGTTTAAAACGTGTCACTGAGTAAAAATTATAAATACTTGTTTAATAACCGCTCATATATCTCTTAGGCGAGAGACGTGACACTCCTAATCTCAACAGGAAGATATTAAGAAAAAAAGGAAACACTTTTCCTCAAAATCACAGTACAAAGATGTAGAAACAATAAAACTTATAAGAAACAATAGAAGTCTACAAACTACAAAACACCAGTTTTTCTATTTCTTGAAGAAATAAAAATGCAAAAGTTTACCACACAAGGAGAAGAAACCATTCCCAAACAAAATCCACAGTCTGAGAAAGTCAGCTCGACGAAGTTGAAAAATGAAATGAGAATTTCTTAGACTTCTATTTAAATATGACCGGCTATCTTCCCATTTATTAAAAAAACCTTACACATTCCAAAAATCTTTGTAAATATTTAAATAATTTTAGTTTTTAAATAACTCGTACACTCCTATATTTAATTTTAACATTAATTCATTAATTATTGTTTCATGAATTATTTTTGATACGCGAAAATCGTATCACCTTTTTAGCATGTTTTTACGTATGAATTTGGGTGAAATCAAGGGCAATTTGATCTTGATTGTGCATTATTCACTTAATTTCACAGTTTTTATGATTTTGGAAGTGTCAGGTGCAAAGTAGACGAAAACAGCAAATTTTGGGGCAAAAACGCAATTTTTGGAAATGTTGACTCGGTCAAAGGTCCGGGACGGGCGTCCCGACCAAGTCAAGGCACCTAGACGGGCGTCCAGGACCCGGGACGGGCGTCCCGACCTGGTCAACAGACCAGGACGGGCGTCCCAATCCGGGACGGGCGTCCCGAGCCGCCAGAAGCTGTCCCACATCGAATTTTTCAGAGATTTTCACTCCGGGAAGCTGCTATAAATACCCCAGGCCTCCAGCAGTTGAATTCATTCATCTCCACTCGATCTGAGTCATTTAGTGGTGTCCAGTGTACAATTCTCTAGTACACAACTCACTCAGAGACTCGGATCTCAGTTTTCTTTCTTGTTAGTGTTTTGTTTTAGTTTCTGAGAAATAGTCTCAGATCTTAGATTTCTATAGATAGGTTCGTTTCTGGTATTCATAGAATACCCGGGATTTCTTTAGGAGATCCTAAGAGGGCTCTAGGCATTCGAAGAGTCAGTCCACAGGGCTGGGCTTAAGCTGGGTATTAAGGTAAAGCCCAGTTACTAGGCCGAGGAAACGTCCTCCGACGGTTCTGGCGAGCAGAGTCGGGTCAAGCAATACGGCATATACAGCAGTACGCTCCATCGGCGAGACTTCGTGAAGGGTGAATTCTTTATGGCATCGGTCCCCTTGTCCCTCTCTTATATGTTGTTATTGTGTTTGTCCAAATAACTGTTTGAATACCAGATTATGTTTTTATGAATATTTGTTATTTATGTTGAAGTATTATGTTTTTCTAGAAATGGCCACCTGCTTAAATATCCATTATGTTTGCATGTTTATTGCCGTTCTTTTAAACTGAAATTAGGGTTATAAACAATTCCTAACCACGGTCTATTCATAACCTGTTTAGTTTAACAGACATCAATTAGTATTGGTGTCTGCCATACTAGATAAAATAATCTGCGGAACACCCCGTTGGTTGAAAGTAGTCTAGGTAGGCTGAGTAGAGTTTTATGTCGGCGGTTATGCGACGAGCAGTATGATCCCCAAAGTGACATAGGGCGGTCATTGCTGACTTTAGTCCGAGCCGTGAGTAGGGCCGTTACCCTTAACGGTGGGGCGGTAGCGTAGAAACTCATATGTGGTAGCCTTTAGACACAGAGCATAATTGCAATCTAGGCCAAGACATGTCTAAAACACTCGAATATAGGTCAATCAACGTATAGTAACAGTATAACATAAAATCAGGATCTAATCTTTAAAACACTTTCAGGTTTAGCTAGACTTAAACCTAGTGGAGAATGAATCACCCTCTCATCAAAATTATTGATGAAGATTGCATAACTGGATTATAAGATAAGAGTTAGGAAGAAAGGCTAGTTACTACTAAGCCGTTGCCACTTCCCTGGGAGTACGATATTTATTTAATAAAATCGTAGATACTTTCCAAAAGACTAGCTACACGATAGGTACTCTGCCTTAGGTTCTGGCTGATTAAGTGACACCATAGAGACTAAATGTGACAATTAGTCAATCACAGTCCTTAATTATTCATAATCAACATAGGGTAAAATAACACCTATTTAGCACATCGGTCGGAAACCGCATCAGATTTTTGGCGCCGTTGCCGGGGAAATATCATAATGAATTTAGGATTATTGGCCACAATTCTAGAGACTTATGATAGGTAACGGTAGTAACCTAGACCTTAGACCTACCTTTATCTTATACTAGTTAGACAATCAATTTCCGAAATATAGGGTTATCATAACTAATTAATTTTTGATAATATCTGAAATTAAGACACTTAGGATAATCAAATTTTAGAAAATTATTCTAAAACCATATTAAGGAAATTTACCTGCTTTCTAAATTAAACATAAAAAGAAAAAAAAATGTTAAAAATTTAAAATCCCAAAAATAATGTATCTTTCTTGCTATACGGTGAGTTGTTCCTTTTCCATATTTCTTTTTAGTTGTTTTCTTAATTGCTCTTTTTCGTGTTTTTCTTCCTTTAGTTAATTTCGAAGAAATAAAAATGGAAATGAGGATAAAATATATTTTCTTCTGAGTTGTAAAATGTTGGCTTAGATTTTTATCGGGAAGAAACTCTATTTTAGAATTTTCATAGAGTCATGCCGGCCTTATTAGGATGAGTTATGAAATAGTTTTGTTTCCTTAATAGCCAGACCTTTGAATGTTCTATTGGAAAATGGAAGTTCCTTTTGTTTTGCTGATGATTGCATGAGAATTTTTAAAACCAAAGGAATTATTGCACCCATTATGACATCACCTGATTGAAATCTGCTTTTTGAATGAATATGTGATGTAGTAAGAATTGTTTTAGACAGAAACATGATAAGAAAGTTCATGTATGATAAATCCTAATCTTATCTAGTCTTGTCTAAAAACAATAGGTTACACTGATCACTCTGAGATGTCTGTGTTCAATAAAACTGATACTGAATCATAATTGATTAAGTTAGGTTTTATTGTTACCTGAGTTTGATATAGAAAGAAGGGGTAAGAAAAAGGGTTGAAAATCTAGAAAGCAAACCATTGGTCTAGATTAGAAAACCCCGAGTTAGAGGCTAGTGTAATACTCATAAATTTTTGGATGAAAACTTATTTGCATTGTTTGCTATGTATAATAATTCTCATCTGTGGTTTATTGCAAATTATCTAGTCACTGAATAAGTTCCAAGTGATATGACTTATCAGCAAAACAAGAAATTCTTTGCTGATTTGAAATATTACTACTGGGCAGTTTCTCTTCTATTTCAAATTTTTGCAGATCAGTTGATCAGAAGATGTGTCTCAGAAGATGAAGGACACAAGATTTTGGAGCATTGCCCTAAAGAATCTACGGGACACCAATTGACTACTATCAACACTGTCCGGAAAGTGTTGAAAGCAGGATCTTGTTGACCCACCATATTCAAGGACTTTTGTATCTCTGATACAGTCCTGCGATGCTTGCTAAATAACAGATTCAGAGTGCCAATGTTTTAGGAAGAAATGTTCAGCCTGTGTATCAAATCTGTGAAGTCTGCTAAGTACCACACTTTAGCAGGGATTGCTATGGGAATGACTGACCATTCCAAAAGAGGTAGGAGTAGGTTACTGCAGAATGCTGCTCCCAATGGGAAATGCATACAATCCCAACTAGAGGAATCATACGGGATTTAGCTGAGGAATAATTCGGAAGCTGGAAACTTTCAGAAGATACCACCACAGCAAAACCCCTACCCGCAGAATCAACAGATGAGATACTGGCAACAATTAAAGCCAGACTAGTGCAAACAAGTGATCTACCAAGAGTTAACGAAGGGTCGAAGGATATAGAGGAATTTGGCGTTGTATCAGGAGCATAGCAATGGAGGAGCTTGCATCCCCTGCATACCAATCAGTTGTGAGAAACTTCCCCGAGGAAGTCTCAAATACTTGGGCCCAGATCTACACAACTGGAGCCCCCTATCACCACAACTTAGCCAAAACTTCATGTATCTTTTCTTCCATTAGAGACTTGCATGCAATACCTTTACTAACATTGGCAGGAAGGCACACAAATCCCAAGAAATCTCATTCCTGGACACGTTGCTATGATTGTGAGAAATCTTACAAATTATTCGAGGAAGCAGTCCGTGGGGTTCGAGCCATTCATCAAATGAATAGGCCACTACCTGGAGCTCGACAATGAAGGATCAGAGCTGACGTCATCCGTTCCAATATCTAGAGATTGCATAATCAAGAACACCTCAGCAATAGCACATGGCTAAGGTGAAGATTCAATTGACAGCCCAGAGAAAACCCTTCTGCTCGAGGCAAGAAGGGAGTTTTTCTAATCTAATCTTCCTTTACTTTTATTTTCTTCATTTTTGTGTCTTGTTTTGTTGGTTGTTTTATTTTCTCTCTTACACTTAGTTAGTCAAATAAGTGTGGGGTAAGAGTTTTCTATTTTGTTTTCATTTCTTCTTGTCTTCAAATAAGTGTGGGGTAGTTTAGATATGCATGAACACTGAGGACAGTGCCAGACTTAAGTGTGGGGTAGCAGTGCACGGTGCACTGTAGCAGTTTGCAAAAATTTTCGCATGATTTTGCTTGTTTTTCACATACTTTCACACCCTTCCAAAATTTTTTCAAAAATTTTCCGTCTTTCAGACGTCTAAATGCAGTATGCTTGGTTAAACAATTGCTTATGTCTATGATATGTAGGTAGTATGTTATGGTTAGTAGGAGATAATTGATAGCTATCTTGGACTAATTGATTAGGAATAGGGAATTCCTGATAACTGAGCACAACTTTGTCTGGATTAGAGACCTCAACCAATTACTTGTTCGAGACTTAACTAGATAAAATTAGACCAGTTGTGGATATATTGGCAGTTAGGATGACTAGATGAGACTCTGAGCTAGAAGTGAAAAGAAATTAAAAGAAGTTAATCGAATAAGGGTAGTTTGCCAACGGCCTTCGCTACTCGAGCACTACTCGTTCGGGGAATTTAAAGCCTGATACCCTAAGGTCGTGTAGGTCTGGGAGTCATCGGAGTGGGACTCGCTACATGGGTAGTTGAAGTTGACGTGTTCTAAGCAGACTCAAAATACCCTAAATCTATAAAGAAAATAACTAAGTGCTAAAACACCAAGAATCTGATCACCAAAGCTCAGAACTCAAAAAGTTGTCTGTTGTTAATATGTCTAGCGATAGGTCGAAGTATTATCTGGTAGTAGTTAAGACAAGAGTACATTGTGTTGACTATCTGGTCTGGACTAGTACACACACTACACATCAGGAAGACCCTGTGACTAAGAAAAAAGACCAACCTAGTGGTTGATTTATTTTCTGCCTGATCATAGCAAGCTACTAGAAGACATTTGAGACCTTGTCATAGCAACCTAACCAGACAGACATGTATTAAGACTTCTCTGAAGAATTTTTGGAATAAAAACATGACTAGGAATTTAAGTAACTTCAGGTAGACTTTGCTTGAGGACAAGCAAAAGGCTAAGTGTGGGGTTATCTGATACGCGAAAATCGTATCACCTTTTTAGCATGTTTTTACGTATGAATTTGGGTGAAATCAAGGGCAATTTGATCTTGATTGTGCATTATTCACTTAATTTCACAGTTTTTATGATTTTGGAAGTGTCAGGTGCAAAGTAGACGAAAACAGCAAATTTTGGGGCAAAAACGCAATTTTTGGAAATGTTGACTCGGTCAAAGGTCCGGGACGGGCGTCCCGACCAAGTCAAGGCACCTGGACGGGCGTCCAGGACCCGGGACGGGCGTCCCGAGCCGCCAGAAGCTGTCCCACATCGAATTTTTCAGAGATTTTCACTCCGGGAAGCTGCTATAAATACCCCAGGCCTCCAGCAGTTGAATTCATTCCTCTCCACTCGATCTGAGTCATTTAGTGGTGTCCAGTGTACAATTCTCTAGTACACAACTCACTCAGAGACTCGGATCTCAGTTTTCTTTCTTGTTAGTGTTTTGTTTTAGTTTCTGAGAAATAGTCTCAGATCTTAGATTTCTATAGATAGGTTCGTTTCTGGTATTCATAGAATACCCGGGATTTCGTTAGGAGATCCTAAGAGGGCTCTAGGCGTTCGAAGAGTCAGTCCACAGGGCTGGGCTTAAGCTGGGTATTAAGGTAAAGCCCAGTTACTAGGCCGAGGAAGCGTCCTCCGACGGTTCTGGCGAGCAGAGTCGGGTCAAGCAATACGGCATATACAGCAGTACGCTCCATCGGGGAGACTTCGTGACGGGTGAATTCTTTATGGCATCGGTCCCCCTGTCCCTCTCTTATATGTTGTTATTGTGTTTGTCCAAATAACTGTTTGAATACCAGATTATGTTTTTATGAATATTTGTTATTTATGTTGAAGTATTATGTTTTTCTAGAAATGGCCACCTGCTTAAATATCCATTATGTCTGCATGTTTATTGCCGTTCTTTTAAACTGAAATTAGGGTTATAGACAATTCCTAACCACGGTCTATTCATAACCTGTTTAGTTTAACAGACATCAATTAGTATTGGTGTCTGCCATACTAGATAAAATAATCTGCGGAACACCCTGTTGGTTGAAAGTAGTCTAGGTAGGCTGAGTAGAGTTTTATGCCGGCGGTTATGCGACGAGCAGTATGATCCCCAAAGTGACATAGGGCGGTCATTGCTGACTTTAGTCCGAGCCGTGAGTAGGGCCGTTACCCCTAACGGTGGGGCGGTAGCGTAGAAACTCAGATGTGGTAGCCTTTAGACACATAATATAATTGCAATCTAGGCCAAGACATGTCTAAAACACTCGAATATAGGTCAATCAACGTATAGTAACAGTATAACATAAAATTAGGATCTAATCTTTAAAACACTTTCAGGTTTAGCTAGACTTAAACCTAGTGGAGAATGAATCACCCTCTCATCAAAATTATTGATGAAGATTGCATAACTGGATTATAAGATAAGAGTTAGGAAGAAAGGCTAGTTACTACTAAGCCGTTGCCACTTCCCTGGGAGTACGATATTTATTTAATAAAATCGTAGATACTTTCCAACAGACTAGCTACACTATAGGTACTCTGCCTTAGGTTCTGGCTGATTAAGTGACACCATAGAGACTAAATGTGACAATTAGTCAATCATAGTCCTTAATTATTCATAATCAACATAGGGTAAAATAACACCTATTTAGCACATCGGTCGGAAACCGCATCAATTTTATATCATTTATATTTTCTATAATAATTTTTTTTTTCAGTTGGTGAAGAAAATACAACTAATCATACTAAAATGACAAGATACTTTTCTTTTAAATAATATTATGAAGAAACTTCCAACAACTAATAGACATGTGGTTTATCTTTATGCAAGAAACTTCCAAGAATAATTTATGAAGATAACAATGTATGTATAAATCATTTAAAGAAAAGATATATCAAACAAGATCGCAGAAAGCATATTTTACCAAAAAATTTCTTTACCCGTGATCTTCAGAAAAATTGTGATATTGATATACAAGAGATCTGTTCAAGTGATATTTTGACATACGTGTTCGCAAAAGCATTACTAACTTGAACATTTGAAGAATAGTCCATAATATTGGAAAGCGACCGTACAAAGTTATTATGTAATGATGAAGAAAAGTGTACAAGGCACCGTATACTCTTTTTCCTTCATTAAGGTTTTTTCTATTGAGTTTTTCTCTAGTAAGGTTTTAATAAGACATATTGTTTATACAATGGACATCCAAGGAAGAGTTTTATAAATCTCATTATTTGTATGTCCATTGAACTTCTATCAACATCCATAACCCCTTTTGCAATTATAATTTCTAATAACACCTAATTTCTAGTAACCCCCTTATTCATGTTGAATGATGAGGAGTTAAATGTTTATATACATAATTTTACCTATATATATATATATATATATATATATATATTATTTGATCCTTATAAACAGGGGTTAGATAAGTATATTTAAATACATATATGAATCATCTATATATATATATATATATATAACTTCATGTTTTTTTACGTATAAAAATGGAATAGTTTTTGTTCGACTAGTCATAGTTTTTGACGTATATCCAATAAATAATTAAGGAGTTTGTTTAAAATTGTTGGTTTAGATAATTAGGCACCCTAATTGGCGTCCATCTGTTAGCAAGGATACATGGACTTGATAGGATTCATCTTCCCTTGTTTTTATTATGGTGCTGTTATATGTCCTTATATATACATCACTAACACACACACACACACACACACACATATATATATATATATATATCCACTAACATTCCACTATCCACTAACATTCCATTAACACTCCACTATCCATTAACATTCCACTAACATTCCACTAATCTTTACTTTTTCAGTCCCCCTCAATTCTATAGCTGGTTTAGAAGTGATATTCAACTTGTTTCTAAATCGGACAAAGAATTGACCTGTTAATGGTTTGGTCAATATGTCAGCAACTTGATGTACACCAGGTACATACTGCACAGATACAATTCCTTCCTTAATTTTGTCTATAATGAAATGAAGATCAAGTTCCAAGTGTTTAGTTCTTGAATGAAACACTGGATTGGAAGATAGGGAAATTGCACTAGTGCTATCATTCCATATGATGCTTGTTTTAGGCACTTTAATCCGAAGTTCAGAGAGAAAGTTTTGAATCCAATCTAGCTCACAAGTTACTACAGCCACACTCCTGTATTCAGCTTCTGAAGATGATCTTGAAACAATTCCTTGCTTCTTTGAACTCCAACTAAAAAGGTTTTTGCCCATAAAAACACAGTAGCCTGTTGTTGATCTTCTGTCATCAACATCAGAACCCCAATCAGCATCAGCAAAGCTACTGATATGTATAGATGAATCTGAGTAGAAATGTAGGCCAAAATCAATGGAACCGGCTAGATATCTGAGTACTCTTTTTAATGCTTTCCAATGATTATCAAGGGGATTTTGCATGTATTGAGAAAGTTTGTTTACACTGAAGTTTATATCTGGCCTGGAGATAGTTGCATACTGAAGAGCTCCTATAACCTTCCTGTAATTGGTTCCATTTTCCATAGGTTTACCATTGATTTTTTAAAGTTTATGATTAATCACCATAGGTGATGCAACTGGTTTGGCCTCAATCATGTTGGTTTGCTTTAAAATTTTAGTGATGTAGGAACTCTGATTAAGAAAGGCACCTGAAGAAGTTTGTGAAATCTCAATTCCCAGGAAGTAATGTAATTGTCCAAGATCCTTTAAAGGAAAATTCTTGCTCAAACTATCAATGACATTGTTGATTTCAACAGAAGAACTACCAGTGATGATTATATCATCAACATATGTAAGAATAAAGATATTGCAATCTCCATTTCTTCTGTAATATAAGGAACTATCTGCTGCAGAACTTTTGAATCCCAAATTGCAAAGAACAGAAGATAATTTTGAGTTCCAAGCTCTTGAAGCTTGTTTAAGGCCATAAAGGGATATTTTTAACTTACACACTAACTGTGCTCCAGTGTTATCATACTCCTCAAATCCTGGTACTTGACTCATGTAAAGTTCCTCAGTTAATTCCCCATTCAAAAAGGCATTGTCAATATCAAGTTGTCTCATAGTCCAAGAGTGACTTATAGCCAAAGAAAGAATTATTCTTACAGCGGTTGGCTTTACAACAGGGCTGTAGGTTTCTGTGTAGTCAAGTCCAGCAATTTGTGTGAACTCCTTGGCTACAAGTCTAGCCTTGTATCTGGATATTGAACTATTAATATTTTTATTGATCTTGAAGATCCATTTGCACTGAATAACATCTCTATCCTTTGGATGAGGAACAAGTGTCCATGTTTTGTTGTTCTTCAAGGCTGCAAACTCTTTGGTCATTGCTTCCTTCCATTGTGGAATTAGTAGAGCCTCCTGATATGATTGTGGTTCCAGTTCAGTTCCAACATTGAAGGCAAACTTCTTGGGTCTGGAGTGACCTGTTTTAGATCTAGTTGCCATGTGATGAGTTCCTGCAACACTCTCAATATTATCATTAGTATTGTTAGAAACAGTAGGAACACCCTCTAATGGTAAGTCTATTATTATGTTACCCCCATGAAAAGTCTAATCATGTGATATGGGAATGGGAGAATAAGTAGATCTGAGGACAGGATAGGACTTTGACCATGGTGATCTGAGGACCTCCTCTGCCTCTGTAACTTCCTCTCTTAGCACCATTAAAGCTGGAGTTTTGAATGGTGTGTAAGAATGCAGAAGATCCTTCAGATTCAAACTGAGATGAAGAAAGATCAAGGCTTTCAAGCCTGCTCTCAAAACTCAACAGTAGAGCATGAACTTCTCTGAGTGTATATGGCTCCAATCTGGAATTCACACTCACCATCACTGAATTATATTCACTTCCTAGGCCACTCAAAATGTATAAAATCTGTTCTTCATCAAACAACTTATGACCAGCTGCTCCAAGCATATCACAACAAACTTTATCTTGTTGAGGTATTCTCTCATAGGTTGATTCTTCTTTCTTGTGGTCTGAAGTTGGAGTCTATACTGCATGATTTTTGCCCTAGATTGAGTGGCAAAACTTGTCTCCAAGGCTTCCCAGATTTCTTGGGAGCTATTAAGACCAACTGTTGAAACTAAGATAGGTTCAGTGAGAGATGAAAGGAGCCATAAAGTTGGGAGTTGATCCTGCCTCTTCCAGCTGGTAAAGGAGGGATCTGATTCAATGGGTTTAACTCCTTCTTTAGAGATATAAGACTCAAGTCCGTAGCCATAAATGGCAGCTACAACTTGCTGCCTCCAAACAAGATCGTTGTTTTCTGAGAGTTTAATGGTGACAACTTGATTCAAGGTTTGTGTGTTGGTATGTGGTTGATTTTCGGCCATCGCTTTTTTTTTTTTTATTTTTTTTAATTTCAGGGATAACAGGAAGAAGGTTTTAGGATGGAGGAGGATATATTCAGTGGAAGAGAAACGCAGGTTGAAAGCAGAAAAGATGCAGAAAATTCAGACCCTTCAAATGTCATCATCAAGCTCAACCTCCCATTTTGTTGGAGTTTGGTAAATATCTCAAGGACACTGCGGGGGCGGAGCCCCCGCCCCCCTCGGGGGTTCAGTTCAAAGTTTGAGTGGACGGCTACCCCAACGGGCTTAGGCCCAGTGATATGTAGGGTTTAGACCTAGTGATATGAAGATAGGCCCAGTAATGTGTAGATAGACCCAGTCATATGTAATTAGGGTTTAGACGCCTATATATATAGATATCATTGTAACAAGTAAATGTGAACCAAGAAATAATAATTGAGAGTTCAGTTTTCAGGATGTAACCCTAATTGGGGTGAACTTGGGTAAATCGTGAGTTTTATTATTATTATTGTTTTTCGATATTTGTCTATCAAATTCATATTCTACATCGTTAAAATCCGACACATTTGCAGTAGCAGAAAAACTCGTGTTTCTTCTGATTCCAACTTTTTCTATTTCTGCACCTCTTTTGTTTTTTGTTTTTTCTCAGAAAAGATGACAGGTGCTGCTTTGAGGAGGTCGCCAAGCATGACAAGAAAGAAGATTGCTGGCTTATAATTTCCGGGAGGGTGTATAATTTGTCGTCATTTCTGGATGATCATCCTGGTGGTGATGATGTCATACTAACAGCAACAGGAAAAGATGCAACAAATGATTTTGAAGATGTCGGGCACAGTGATGATGCAAGGGATATGATGGAAAAATATTATGTTGGTGAGATTGACAATTGATACGCGAAAATCGTATCACATTTTTAGCATGTTTTTATGTATGAATTTGGGTGAAATTAAGGGTAAATTGATCTTAATTGTTCATTATTTACTTAATTTCATAGTTTTTCTGATTTTGGAAGTGTCAGGTGAAAAGTAGATGAAAACAGCAAATTTTGGGGCAAAAACGCAATTTTTGGAAATATTGACTTACTCAACGGGTCAGGACGGGCGTCCCGAACCCGGGACGGGCGTCCTGACCAGTCAACCCGCCGGGACGGGCGTCCTGGACTCGGGACGGGCGTCCCAATCTGGGACGGGCATCCCGAACCCCCAGAACCAGTCCCACATCGAATATTTGATGAAAAATCACCCCGGGAAGCTGCTATAAATGCCCCAGGCCTCCAGCAGTTGAAATCATTCCTCTCCACTTGATCTGAGTCATTTAGTGGTTTCCGGTGTATTCTTCTCTAGTACACAACTCACTTAGAGACTCGGATCTCAGTTTTCTTTCTTATTAGTGTTTTGTTTTAGTTTCTGAGAAATAGTCTCAGATCTTAGGTTTCTATAGATAGGTTCGTTTCTGGTATTCATAGAATACCCGAGATTTCGTTAGGAGATCCTAAGAGGGCTCTAGGCATTCGAAGAGTCAGTCCACAGGGCTGGGCTTAAGCTGGGTATTAAGGTAAAGCCCAGTTACTAGGCTGAGGAAGCGTCCTCCGAAGGTTCTGGTGAACAGAGTCAGGGCGAGTAATACGACATATACAGCAGTACGCTCCGTCGGCGAGACTACGTAAAGGGTGATTTCTTTATGGCATCAGTCCCCATGTCCCTCTCTTATACGTTGTTATTGTTTTGTTCTAAATACTTATTATGAATACGAGATTACGATGTTTATGAATAGTTGTTTTATATTTTGACGTTATTATGTTTTTCCGGAAATAGCCACCTGCTTAACATTCACTATGTCTGCATGTTTAATGTGCTCTTTTAAACTAAAATTAGGGTTATAGACAATTTCTAACCACGGTCTAATCATAACCTGTTTAGTTTAACAGGCATCAATTAGTATTGGTGTCTGCCATGCTAGATAAAATAACATACTGAACACCCTGTTTGTTAGAGTAGTCTAGGGGAAGCCGAGTCGAGTCCGATTATGCCGGCGGCTAGGGCAAGCGGTATGATCCCCGAAGTGACATAGGGCTTTCATGGATGCCTTCGTCCCGAACCGTGAGTAGGGCCGTCATTAAGGTAGGGCGGTTTATTAGAAACCTCGGATGTGGTACGTCTTTAGACACAGAACATAGTTGCAATCCAGGCTAAGACATGTCTAAAATATTCGAACTTAGGTCATTCAACATATAGGAACAGTATAACATAGAATCAGAACTCATCTATAAAACACTTCTAGGATTAATTAGACTTAAACCTAGTGGAGAACGGATCACCCTCTCATCAAAGTTATTGATGAAGATTGCATAACTGAATTATAAGATAGGAGTTAGGATGAAAGGCTAGTTACTACTAAGTCGTTGCCACTTCCCTGGGAGTACGATATTTAACTTAATAAAATCGTAGATACTTTCCAACAGACTAGCTACACGATAGGTACTCTGCCTTAGGTTCTGGCTGATTAAGTGACACCATAGAGACTAAATGTGACAATTAGTCAATCACAGTCCTTAATTATTGATGGGTTTCCGACCGATGTGCTAAATAGGTGTTATTTTACCCTATGTTGATTATGAATAATTAAGGACTGTGATTGACTAATTGTCACATTTAGTCTCTACGGTGTCACTTAATCAGCCAGAACCTAAGGCAGAGTACCTATCGTGTAGCTAGTCTGTTGGAAAGTATTTACGATTTTATTAAATAAATATCGTACTCCCAGGGAAGTGGCAACGGCTTAGTAGTAACTAGCCTTTTATCCTAACTCCTATCTTATAATCCAATTATGCAATCTTCATCAAATACTTTGATGAGAGGGTTATTTATTCTCCACTAGGTTTCAGTCTAATTAAACCTAGAAGTGTTTTATAGATGAGTCCTGATTCTATGTTATACTGTTCCTATATGTTGTTTGACCTATATTCGAGTATTTTAGATATATCTTAGCCTGGATTGCAACTATGTTCTGTGTCTAAAGGCGTACCACATCCGAGGTCTCTAATAAACCGCCCTACCTTAATGACGGCCCTACTCACGGTTCGGGATGAAGGCATCCATGAAAGCCCTATGTCACTTTGGGGATCATACCGCTTGCCCTAGCCGCCGGCATAATCGGACTCAGCTCGGCCCCTACCTAGACTACTTTAACAGGCAGGGTGTTCAACATGTTATATTATCTAGCATGGCAGACACCAATACTAATTGATGCCTGTTAAACTAAACAGGTTATGATTAGACCGTGGTTAGGAATTGTCTATAACCCTAACTTTAGTTTAAAAGAGCACATTAAACATGCAGACATAGTGAATATTTAGCAGGTGGCTATTTCCGGAAAAATAATAACGTCAACATATGAAACAACTATTCATAAAAATCGTAATCTGATATTCATAATAAGTATTTAGGACAAAACAATAACAACATATAAGAGAGGGGTATGGGGACTGATGCCATAAAGAAATCACCCTTTACTTAGTCTCGCCGACAGAGCGTACTGCTGTATATGTCGTATTACTCGCCCTGACTCTGCTCACCAGAACCTTCGGAGGACGCTTCCTCAGCCTAGTAACTGGGCTTTACCTTAATACCCAGCTTAAGCCCAGCCCTGTGGACTGACTCTTCGAACGCCTAGAGCCCTCTTAGGATCTCCTAACGAAATCCATGGTATTCTATGAATACCAGAAACGAACCTATCTATAGAAACCTAAGATCTGAGACTATTTCTCAGAAACTAAAACAAAACACTAATAAGAAAGAAAACTGAGATCCGAGTCTCTGAGTGAGTTTTGTACTAGAGAATTGTACACTAGACACCACTAAATGACTCAGATCGAGTGGAGAGGAATTAATTCAACTGCTGGAGGCCTGGGGTATTTATAGCACCTTCCCGGAGTGAAAATTTCTAAAAAATTCGATGTGGGACAGCTTCTGGCGGCTCGGGACGCTCGTCCTGGTCAGTTGACCAAGTCGGGACGCCCGTCCCGGGTCCTGGACGCTCGTCCAGGTGCCTTGACTTGGTCGGGACGCCCGTCCCGACCCTTTGACCGGGTCAACATTTCCAAAAATTGCGTTTTTGCCCCAAAATTTGCTGTTTTCGTCTACTTTTCACCTGACACTTCCAAAATCATAAAAACTGTGAAATTAAGTGAATAATGAACAATCAAGATCAAATTACCCTCGATTTCACCCAAATTCATACATAAAAACATGCTAAAAAGGTGATACGATTTTCGCGTATCAATTATTCATAATCAACATAGTGTAAAATAACACCTATTTAGCACATCAACCAGAATCGCATCAGATTTTTTGCGCCGTTGCCGGGGAAATATCATAATGAATTTAGGATTCCTGATCAAAATTCTAGAGGCTTATGATACGTAACGGTAGTAACCTAGACCTTAACCCAACACTTCTCTTATACCAGTTAGACAATCAATTTCCGAAATATAGGGTTATCATAACTAATTAATTCTAGATGTTATCTTGAATTAAGACATTTAGGATAATCAAATTTTAGAAAATTATTCTAAAACCATATTGAGGGAATTTAATCGCTTTCGAAATATTAAAAGAAATTTTTTTTAAAAATCTAAAAATCTGAAAAAAAATTGTACTTTTTCTTGTTTAATGGTAAGTTGTTCTCTTTTCCCTATCTTTCTTGTTTTCTTCTTTTGAATAGTTGTTTCGTTTTATTTTCTCTTTCTTCCAAATTTTAAGTTTTCACTTTCCCTGTAACCCCACTAACCAGTTTGCTCAAGCTAAAACGTGTTCTTCTCTGTAGTTGCATGACTCGATCTTCAGAAGCTAACCTTGAAACACCAGTTGAAAATCCTGAACGAATCATTCGCACAGCTAATAGGCGAAGAACAGAAATGGCTGCTGAAAGACCTACCATTGAATCCTACATCCAGCCACAGACTATCCCAGTCTCATCTGCCATCCGAATCCCTGGGAACCCTCGCTATGATCTTAAACGTAATGTGATCCAGCTGATTATAAATCGAGTTCAGTTTGGAGGAACTGCAACCGAGAATCCGCTGGAACACCTATCTGATTTCTCTTCTCTCTACGAAGGCCTCAAGGGAGATCACACTGCAGAAGTAACTAAACTCAACCTTTTTCCCTACTCACTGAGGGACAGAGCTAAGAGATGGTTGGCCCAGCTACCTACTAACTCCATCACCTCTTGGGACGAGTTAAGCAAAGCCTTCCTAGAAGAGTACTACTCTGCAGCAAGAGTCCTAGAATATCTAAGGGCTCTGTCTAGTTTCACTCAAGCTGATGATGAGACAGTGATCGAAGCGTGGGATAGATTCAAGGAGCTACTCAGGCTCTGCCCCCAACATGGACTTACCGAGGCATTGCTGATTCAGCAATTTTACGGGGGTATGTCAGACATGGGTAAGCAAATTCTTGATGGACTTAATCCCCAGAGCGGTTTCAATGGAATTGAGTGATGTAGATGCTAGAAACGCTCTGGAGAGACTCTACAGGAACAACAAGAATTGGCGCACAAGTGGCCGAGCTAAGAAGCAACCAGTAAATGCGGTCGTTGCCTCCACTGATGATCAATTTGAGGCACTGAAGGCCAGCATTACTAATCAACTAAATGTTTTCCAACAAGGGAAAAGCATTCAGTCAGTATACCAAGTCTGCGAATTTTGCCAAGGACCACATTTCAGTGGGGATTGTTATGGTAATGGGATATTAACTATCCCAGAAGATATGGAACAAGTGGACGCAGTGAATTCTGCTCCTATCGGAAATACCTACAATCCCACTTGGAAGAACCATCCGGGATTTAGCTGGAGAAACAATCCCGGGACTACTAACTTTCAGAAAAGAGTACCTCAGCAACTGCCATATCCGCAGAACCAGCAAGTCGCTCTGCCTGCACCAAGGAACTACATCGTTCCAGCTGACCCCATGCAAGAATTCAGAGACATGCTGAAGAGCATTTCCGACTCCAACAAGGAAATGATAGAGTCCAACAGAAAGATTCAGGAAGCTCACGTAGAAAGAATCCAGCAGAACGAGAATAGACAGAAGCAGACCGAGCAAACAATCAGAAACACACAAGCTGCTATACAAACTTTAGAGAGGCAAATGGGTCAGCTATCCACCCATTTCTCTCACAGGTCCCAGGGAACGCTACCAAGCAACACTGAGACCAACCCTCAAACTGAATGCAAGACCATCACTCTAAGATCTTGTAAAATTCTATCTCCATCTCCACCCAAACCATCTGACCCTCCTATTCTTGTGCAGGAACCAGAAGAAGGCTCCAAGGACCCAACGCCGACGGATGTCGAGATCGAAGTAGCAAGGAAAGGGAAGACGGAGTTTATTCCTGAGTACCGGCCAAAAGTACCTTACCCTGCCAGACTTATGCACAATAAAGATAAGGAGCAATTTGAAAAGTTTCTTAGGAATTTTAGTCAGATTCATGTTAATTTACCTTTACATGGACAAGGTGGTTCTTAATGAAGAATGTTCGGCGGTTCTGTTGAATAAACTACCATCTAAACAGAAAGATCCTGGTTGTTTTACCTTGCCATGTACAATTGGAAATATTACTAACATGCATGCATTAGCAGACCTAGGAGCTAGTATTAATCTTATGCCATCTAGTTTATTTGATAAATTAGGATTGCATGATTTGAAAACGACTAGGATGTGCATACAACTTGCAGATAGGACAGTAAAAATCCCCAAGGGAATAATTGAAGACCTCTTAGTAAAGGTTGGAAAATTTGTGTTTCCTGTGGACTTTGTTGTTATGGATATGAATGGGGAAGGAGGAGTACCCCTGATCCTAGGTCGACCATTTCTAGCTACCTCAAAAGCATTAATAGACGTCAGTAATGGTCAAATCAAGTTAAGGGTAGGAAATGATGACATCACTTTTGATCTAAATGAGACCCTTAGGTATCCCATGCATTTAGATGATACTTGTTTTTGTGTGGATGCCATGGAACACTTGATTGCAATTAACGTGACAGACCTATGCTCAAACTATCAAGTTCTAAGTGAGGACTCCCTAGAATTAGAGGAACCTGAACTTAGCTCTTCTGAAAATGAAATTACTTCTGATAGTTTCACTGAGATAGGTGATGATGAGATGAAGAAAGAACGAACCTCGTTTGAAGATCCACCAGACTTGGAGCTGAAGGAATTGCCCACTCATCTGTGCTACGAATTCCTAGATGACAACAAGAAACTTCCCATTATTCTTGCAGCTGATCTGACTGCAGAACAAAGGAAGCTGACTGTGGACATGTGCAGAAAGCATAGAAGAGCCTTTGCCTACAAAATTGCAGATATCCCAGGTATTAATCCAAGCTTTTGTTCGCATAAGATTCTTCTAGAAAATGAGTATAAGCCATGTGTGCAACCTCAAAGGAGGTTGAATCCTAATGTGTGTGATGTTGTTAAGAAAGAAGTCATTAAACTGTTAGATGCAGGACTTATCTACCCTATCTCAGATAGTGAGTGGGTAAGCCCGGTGCAGGTAGTACCTAAGAAAGGGTATAACAGTTGTTAGGAATGAGCATAATGAACTAATCCCTACAAGAACTGTAACTGGTCATCGTGTATGCATAGACTATAGAAAACTAAATACGGCCACACGAAAAGATCACTTTCCCCTTCCTTTTATTGACCAAATGTTAGAAAGATTATCTGGACACATGTTTTATTGCTTTCTTGATGGGTTTTCTGGTTATTTTCAAATTCCTATCTCCCCTGAGGACCAGCATAAAACTACATTCACATGCCCTTTTGGAACATTTGCATATAGAAGGATGCCTTTTGGTTTGTGTAATGCACCTGCTACATTTCAACGTTGTATGACTGCTATCTTTGAGGACATGTTAGGAAAATCTATGGAAGTATTTATGGATGACTTTTCTGTTTTTGGTAATTCATTTGAGGTTTGTCTAAAGAACTTGGAGTTAATGTTGAAACGTGTATAAAATCTAACCTGGTTTTAAATTGGGAAAAATGCCACTTCATGGTAAAAGAGGGAATTGTTTTAGGACATAAGATATCACACCTAGGTATGGAAGTAGATAAGGCAAAAATTGAAGTTATTTCGAAACTACCTCCTCCCAAAAATGTGAGAGCCGTTAGGAGTTTTTTGGGACACGCTGGCTTTTATCGTAGGTTTATAAAAGATTTTTCATCAATAGCCAGGCCGTTGACCAATTTACTCGGAAAAGATGTTCCATTTGTCTTCGATGAGAAATGTCTAAAAGCTTTTAATAGACTTAAGGAACTCTTAACTACTGCACCCATCATGACATCACCAGACTGGAGTCTACCTTTTGAGCTTATGTGTGATGCTAGTGACTATGCAGTAGGAGTAGTTTTAGGACAAAGACATGATAAGAAATTCCATGTAATATATTATGCTAGTAAAACCTTAACTGATGCTCAGGAAAATTACACTACGACAGAAAAGGAATTATTAGCAGTAGTATATGCATTTGATAAGTTTCGATCTTATCTAGTCCTGTCTAAAACTATTGTTTATACTGATCATTCGGCACTAAAATACTTGTTCAATAAAACCGACGCAAAACCAAGGTTGATTAGATGGGTTTTATTGCTTCAAGAATTTGACATAGAAATTCGAGATAAAAAAGGGGCAGAAAACTTAGCCGCAGACCATTTGTCTAGGTTAGAAAATCCGACCCTAGAAGCCATTGATGAGACAATCATATCTGATAAATTTCCGGATGAGAATCTATGTGCATTATCTGCTATTTTCTCACCCCTTGGTTTGCAGATATAGCAAATTACTTGGCAGCCCAGACTCTCCCTAGTGATATCACTGCTCAACAAAGAAGAAAATTCTTTGCTGACCTGAAATATAACTATTGGGAAGATCCTTTTCTATTTCGAATATGTGCAGATCAGATGATCAGAAGATGTGTATCTCAAGAAGAAGGTTTCCAAATTCTGGAACATTGTCACTGCGGACCAACAGGCGGTCACTTAGCTGCAGCTAATACCGCCCGAAAAGTATTAGAAGCAGGCTTTTACTGGCCTACCATATTCAAAGACGCCGCAGCATTTACAGGATCGTGCGATGCCTGTCAGAAAGCGGGAACCATATCTTCTCGAGATAATCTACCCCAACAGGCAATTCAAAGTGTAGAAATATTTGACATGTGGGGTATAGATTTCATGGGTCCGTTTCCTTCCTCTTTTGGTATGAAGTACATCTTAGTAGCCGTAGAATATTTTTCAAAATGGCCTGAGGCACAGGCCCTACCTACTAATGATGCTAGAGCCGTATGTAAATTCCTTAAGCAGATTTTCGCCAGGTTTGGATGTCCAAAAGCCCTAATCAGTGATCGAGGTACGCACTTCTGCAACTCTCAATTGCAGAAGATACTTCAGCAATACGGAATTCAGCATCGCATTTCCACAGCCTACCATCCTCAAACCAACGGGCAGGCTGAGGTAACCAATAGGGGAATAAAGAGAATCCTAGAAAAGACCGTGGGTGTTAACCGTAAGGATTGGGCCAATAAACTGGAGGATGCATTATGGGCCTTCCGTACAGCATACAAGACCACTACGGGGTTCTCACCCTATCGACTAGTCTACGGAAAAGCATGCCACCTTCCGGTTGAACTTGAGCATAGAGCTTATTGGGCAGTGCAAAAATGCAATCTCGACGATAATTTAGCTAAGGAACACCGGATTCTACAACTCAACGAATTGGATGAGTGGAGGCTGAAAGCCTATGAGAACTCACATCAGTTCAAAATGACAAGTAAACTCTGGCATGACAGACGACTCAGAGCCCAGAAAAATTTTGAACCATGCGATAAGGTATTGTTGTACAACTCACGTTTCAAATCCTTCCCAGGAAAGCTACGTAGCTGTTGGTCAGGACCGTTCACGATCACGGAAGTATCACCTTTTGGAGCATGTGACATCATGGATTTTGACGGCATTATTCAAAAAGTAAACGGACAACGCCTGAAGATTTACAAAGAGCCGTTTGACTCGTCCGAGCAGACTGTGGACTTCACAGACTAAGGGAGTATCTCTTTCATTTTATTTTGTTATTTCTAGATTCCATCCTACCCGTAGTTAGTTGAATAAGTGTGGGGTAAGATTCTTTTCTGTTTTATTTCTTATTTTCAAGTGTGGGGTAGCTAGATATGCATGAACATTGAGGACAGTGCCAGACTTAAGTGTGGGGTAGCAGTGCACAGTGCACTGTAGCAGTTTTTGTATGCTTTTGCTTGTTTTTCACGTACTTTCACACCCTTCCAAAATTGTTTTTTCAAAATTTTTCCGTCTTTTAGACTTCTAAATGCAGTATGCTTGGTTAAACAATTGCTTATGTCTATGATATGTAGGTAGTATGTTATGGTTAGTAGGAGATAATTGATAGCTATCTTGGACTAATTGATTAGGAATAGGGAATTCCTGATAACTGAGCACAACTTTGTCTGGATTAGAGACCTCAACCAATTACCTGTTTGAGACTTAACTAGATAAAATTAGACCAGTTGTGGATATATTGGCAGTTAGAATGACTAGATGAGACTCTGAGCTAGAAGTGAAAAGAAATTAAAGGAAGTTAATCAAATAAGGGTAGTTTGCAAGCGGCCTTCGCTATTCGAGCACCACTCCTTCGGGGAACTTAAAGCCTGATGCCCTAAGGTCATGTAGATCTGGGAGTCATCGGAGTGGGACTCGCTACATGGGTAGTTGAAGTTGACGTGTTCTAAGCAGACTCAAAATACCCTGAATCTATAAAGAAAATAATTAAATGCTAAAACATTAAAAATCTGATCACCAAAGCTCAGAACTCAAAAAGTTGTTTGTTGTTAATATGTCTAGCGATAGGTCGAAGTGTTATCTGGTAGTAGTTAAAACAAGAGTACATTGTGTTGACTATCTGGTCTGGACTAGTACACACACTACACATCAGGAAGACCTTGTGACTAAGGAAAAAAGTTCAACCTAGTTGTTGATTTGTTTTCTGCCTAATCATAACAAGCTACTAAAAACATCTGAGACCTTGTCATAGCAACCTAACCAGTCAGACCTGTGTTAAGACTTGTCTGAAGAATTTTTGGAATAAAAACATGACTAGGGAATTAAGTAACTTCAGGTAGACTTTGCTTGAGGACAAGCAAAAAGCTAAGTGTGGGGTTATCTGATACGCGAAAATCGTATCACCTTTTTAGCATGTTTTTATGTATGAATTTGGGTGAAATTAAGGGTAAATTGATCTTAATTGTTCATTATTTACTTAATTTCACAGTTTTTCTAATTTTGGAAATGTCAGGTGAAAAGTAGACGAAAACAACAAATTTTGGTGCAAAAATGCAATTTTTGGAAATATTGACTTAGTCAACGGGTCAGGACGGGCATCCCGACCCAGTCAACCCAACGGGACGGGCGTCTAGGACTCGGGACGGGCATCCCGACCTAGTCAACAGATCAGGACGGGCGTCCCGAACCCCCAGAACCAGTCCCACATCGAATTTTTGATGAAAAATCACCCCGGGAAGCTGCTATAAATACCCCAGGCCTCCAGCAGTTGAAATCATTCCTCTCCACTCGATCTGAGTCATTTAGTGGTTTCCGGTGTACTCTTCTCTAGTACACAACTCACTTAGAGACTCGGATCTCAATTTTCTTTCTTATTAGTGTTTTGTTTTAGTTTCTGAGAAATAGTCTCAGATCTTAGGTTTCTATAGATAGGTTCATTTCTGGTATTCGTTAGGAGATCCTAAGAGGGCTCTAGGCGTTCGAAGAGTCAGTCCACAGGGCTGGGCTTAAGCTGGGTATTAAGGTAAAGCCCAGTTACTAGGCTGAGGAAGCGTCCTCCGAAGGTTCTGGTGAGCAGAGTCAGGGCGAGCAATACGACATATACAGTAGTACGCTCCATCGGCGAGACTACGTAAAGGGTGATTTCTTTATGGCATCAGTCCCCATGTCCCTCTCTTAAACGTTGTTATTGTTTTGTTCTAAATACTTATTATGAATACGAGATTACGATGTTTATGAGTAGTTGTTTTATATTTTGACGTTATTATGTTTTTCCGGAAATAGCCACTTGCTTAACATTCACTATGTCTGCATGTTTAATGTGCTCTTTTAAACTAAAATTAGGGTTATAGACAATTCCTAACCACGGTCTAATCATAACCTGTTTAGTTTAACAGGCATCAATTAGTATTGGTGTCTGCCATGCTAGATAAAATAGCATACTGAACACCCTGTTTGTTAGAGTAGTCTAGGGGAAGCCGAGTCGAGTCCGATTATGCCGGCGGCTAGGGCAAGCGGTATGATCCCCGAAGTGACATAGGGCTTTCATGGATGCCTTCGTCCCGAACCGTGAGTAGGGCCGTCATTAAGGTAGGGCGGTTTATTAGAAACCTCGGATGTGGTACGTCTTTAGACACAGAACATAGTTGCAATCCAGGCTAAGACATGTCTAAAATATTCGAACTTAGGTCATTCAACATATAGGAACAGTATAACATAGAATCAGAACTCATCTATAAAACACTTCTAGGATTAATTAGACTTAAACCTAGTGGAGAACGGATCACCCTCTCATCAAAGTTATTGATGAAGATTGCATAACTGAATTATAAGATAGAAGTTAGGATGAAAGGCTAGTTACTACTAAGCCGTTGCCACTTCCCTAGGAGTACGATATTTAACTTAATAAAATCGTAGATACTTTCCAACAGACTAGCTACACGATAGGTACTCTGCCTTAGGTTCTGGCTGATTAAGTGACACCATAGAGACTAAATGTGACAATTAGTCAATCACAGTCCTTAATTATTCATAATCAACATAAGGTAAAATAACACCTATTTAGCACGTCAACCGGAATCGCATCAACAGTTCCAGCATTCCAACTGAAGTGCATAAACCAACTCCAGGACCAACTCCAACACGAAGAGCAGCAGCTCTGATACCATGTTAGAAAGGATACATGGACTTGAAAGGATTCATCTTCCCTTGTTTTTATTATGGTGCTGTTATATGTCCTTATATATACATCACTAACACATATATATATATATATATATATAACCACCACTAACATATATATATATATATATATAATATATATATATATAATATATCCACTAACACCATCAAATATTTTAACCAATTGATCACTTGCCAAACTACCTTGAAAAACGATTTCTGTATACATGGATTTAGTACATTTTTATAAAAAAATAATACTTATCATTTAATATTGGATTTATATGTTAAGATATGAATGTATAATGTGTGATCAAACAAATTATACGCAACACTTAATATGTATATATATAACAATCAAAAAAATTATCATTCTTCAATTAGAAATTATTTTATAATTTAATCAAATCAATAAATAGGTAAACAAAAGGAAAGGGAAAAAAATGGACAAGAAATTAATTATGAGAACCATTGTCTTGCTATTCCTCGTAACTATATCAAGTACGACTTCCTCCTCGATATTTTCTTTCACTATTTTTTTTTATAAAATAAATTTTTAATATTTTGTTGGCTTTTGGTGAAGGAATGATGGCACAGGAGGGTGCAACGTGCTGTAGGCGAAGCAATATTTATACTGGATTATGCACAAGTAATTCAGAATGCAATTCTGCCTGTGAGATACAAGGCACACCTGGGAGATGCTTAGCACGGAGCATTGCAGAAGGATTGAGCATCTACATGTGTTATTACCCTTGCTAAACCTCCTCATTTATTCATTAATTTAATCTTGGCAAGGAATAATATATTGTAACAAATGATGTTGATATTTTTATAATAACGCAATATTTTTATTAATTAATTCTAAATAACGTTCTCTCGTAAATTTTTTTCTCTTTGATTGATCAGATAGTTCTAGTTAAAGATAATCTTGAATCATTTATTCAAGGTTTTCTTCATATAATTGCTAATTGAAAAGTATTATTCATGAATCTTTTTGGGATTCTTTTGAATTTTATCATATTGGGTGACGTAAACTTTTATTTTCTAGGGTTTCCGAAGGTTAGATTTTGCATTCTTCTGAACAAGAGTCACCACGTACACAATAATCATTAAATGAGAGAATTGCTAAAATTTGAATGTTAGATCTCGAAATTCGATACTATTTCAAATAATTTCCAACCTGTTCTTACTTTATTTTTATTTTTTTTAACTTTGAAATTTATCAAAATTTTTCAATTTTTTCAAACTTTTCACTTTACTTGGAAAGATAATTTTTCTTAGCCTTGGAGTTTAATTTTTATCTCGCCAATGATAAAAATAATTATTTTTATGTAATTCTTTTTTATTAAAGTATTGATAATTGATACTAGAACTATTATAGAAAATTTCTAACACTTTGTTTTAGAACACTACTTGTATGGATTATTTGATTAATGAACGTATTCTTGGACTACTTGATTGATTAGTCTTTTATCATTTCGATTTTATTATAGAATTTTTATGACTTGAAAGAGTTTATGAGAATATTGACTACCATTTATTATATTGATTTACTTTTATTGTTAAATAAAAAGTACATTTATGTGCCTTTTTCTATTTGAACATCACTTTTGAAGGAAACTTAGTATCTAGTGTCCTATGTTCTTGGGATCTGGGAGTTATTAGAGTAAGATTCGCTACATGAGTAGTTAAAGTTGACATGTGTACGTAAATGTAAAAATAATATGCATAATAATAATAATAAAAGTGATCCTTATACTTGACCTCTTGAAAATGATTAGGAGTTATTGCAAAATAATAATAATAATAATAATAATAAAAGTGATCCTTATACCAGATCTCTTCAAAAGTGATTAGGAGTTGTTATTGTGCTTTCTAAAATTAATCGAATTGCATTTTTATTCAGTTGATTTGAGAAGAAGTTTGCTAATTGAATGTGATGAGTATGAGTAGACACACATTACAATTAGGAAAATTCTATAATTTTTGCAAATGTTGAGTGGATATGAAATTTTTGAGTGATATCTTCTTGAATTATGTGGAAAATATTAATGAGGCACATAGGGTAGGAATTATTTTTGGAGTAACTAGGGAAGGTGACTTTAATAGTAAATTAATTAGTTTGAGATGGTTCAGAAATTCTTTTATTCATCCCTTTTATGATCAATAATTCTTAAATATTTTAGTATTATATGCTTCGATTATTTTTGCATGCTTTGTTTGAGGACAAGCAAAAGATTAAATGTGGGGATATTGAAAATACTAAAATATATCATTATTTTAGAGAGATTTGTGTATCATTACACAAAATAAAAAGTTGAGGATCTGAATTGCATAGTATGAAAATTCTTACAAAAGTTGAGCCCTTGACGCCGGTCAAGTGCATCTGACAGATTTTATTTTGTGAAATTTCATTTTTATCCCTATGTAATTTATCTATAAATACTTGTAATTTTAGATATTATAGTAGGAGTTGTTTAGGCTATAAAGAAACTCTATCATTTTGAATTATCATCAACTATTATAGTATTTTTGTTCCTAGATCAAAGAAATTGTCTTGATCATGAGAAAGCTCTTGTTATTGGAATTTAAGTGTTGTAATAGTTTTAGATTTGGTTGTATACTTCTTTGAAGATTTGAGTTGATGTTGCCTCGATTTGTAAGGAGCTTTTGATTCAAGTTTTTGAAAAGGCTGAAGATCAAATCCAAGAACATCTACATTCATTCAATTGCAAAGGATCGAACGAAATTCCAAATCTTGATTTGTTGTACAATTTCCTTTCCTTGTTTTACTTTTCTTTGTATATTGAATATCTAAGCAACAATTCCCTCTTAGGATTCTTCTTTCAACATTTCTTTATTGAATTTATTGGAAATTTCTATGTGCCATTCTTTGAAGTATTATAATGTTTCCATATTCCTATTTCCAATGATTCACATCATTCTCTTATTAATTCCTCCTTATAGATGTGAATTGTAAGACGATCTAATATGGTAATCATAGGTTTAGTCCAAAATTTATGGTTGGATGTGAGGGTGCCAAGTGAATGTTGATCCGAAACTACGCTAGTCATCCTTGGATCATTCATTATAATTTTCAAAGTCATGAGACAATCGAATAAAAGATCCTCTCGACTAAACATGGAGATCTTACATTTTTACTTTAAATATCAATTACTTGCTTTCTTAGATTAGTTTTAGTTTATATCTACACTCTTTCATCTATTGTTTTAGAATTCTAGATTGATTTCTATGGTTTAATTCTTGTGTTATGTTAATCTTTACTAAGTTCTTTGGGTTGTAACGATTTTATCGTATAAATTTAAAATCTAAGATGCTTCCACTTAAATATACTACATGATGGATACACTGTCTAATTACATGTTAATTTAAGTGACATAAATGTGATCTTTACTTTCTCAGTTTCATATCCTAATCGCTACCTTAAATCACCAAGTAATTTGTAGTATTAAAAAACCGCATCATAATGTTATAAACTACCTTCAGAATGACATTTTGGGACGCTGCTATGAAGTTATTACACTTGATGAGTAACCCAAAGACATTAGTTACAAGAGTCCTGAAGGCCAAATTTTTTTGTTTTTACCATACTCTTAATTATGAACATTATGTTGGGATTGCTCTTTTTTCAATCCGAGTTGTGTACCTTCATGTATTCTTAGACTAAAAAAACGTTGTTTCAAGAGTAATTTGTTGGTTAAAAACTTTGTCATCTAGAGACTTTCAAGCTTGAACCACATACCAGAAGCAAATTGTTCATCAGCGACTTGAATGATAACTTCATTAGCAAGGCACAACATAATTGTTGAGTGTGCCTTATTCTCCAGATTGGCCACCTTAGCGATTTTGGAACCCATTGCATTTCCTGTCAACAGTGGCCACAAACCTTGTTGCTTTAACAAGGCTCGCATCTTGATCTGCCACAGACTTAAATTATCTTTTCCCATGACCTTATCCATCTAAAAGTTTAAAGATGACATCTTTCTCACCAAAATTATAATCTAATAAAACTTTGGCTTTGATACCAGTTTGTTATAACGGAAGCGTTGTGATAATAATTTGTTATGACAAACTTGGATAATGTCAAGTTGTTGTGATGACTCATTGTCTTCTCCACTTCAGGATTTAACCTATGCTATAATAGTTGATGCTTTGCATGGATTCAATTACTTGTTTCTTGAAAAAAAAAAAGTAATTTATTTAATAATCAAGGAAGTGAAATACATTATATATATATATATATATATATATAAATGCTCCATACTTGATACATGGGTAAGCTAGTTCCCTTATGACACCGGGTCAATAAGCACAGAAGTAATAGTATCTTTAAACTTGGTTGTGGAATGTGTATAGGAATCTTCATCTTGATACAATAGATTTATAACTTTTGCAAGATTGACAACTCGTTCAAGAAAGTGCATGGGAATAGTGGTATTGCATGTCAAGCATTCTTTATTTATATCTTTCCATGCATTTTTCACCTCTTTCATAAATTCATTGATTGTTTCTTTCTTTGATGCACCATGTTGATTCATGTAGCACTCCACAGCTGACGCCACATGTCCTCTTTTCTGTTCAAACTGTGAACAAATATCAAAAGAAAATTATTATACAAAAGATTTAAAAGTAAGGATAGACATGGTTCAATTTTCTACCTCATAACCAGCAATATCGTCCATTAATCTACATATTACTGAGGAAGCTCTAACAATCAATGGCTCATTCACTACCCAATCAACAACTTCCTTAGTAATTATGTTTCCATCCATGCAAACAAAAGAAGTTGTGGATAACATCATGTATGCACCCGAGACAAGGGCAACCTTCATGTACTCTTCCATTGTTGGTACATAGCCATTGTGAAACCAATAAGCTTCATTGAGGTATCATCTTACTAATTTCTTCATCTAATAGGTTATATAGTTAAATTAGTAATTTCCACACTTTAACAATTACATAATTTTGACTAGATTAGCAAATTGAGGGAAAACTTACTTCATCCTTTGGATAATTTACCAAGAAGGATTTGCGTTCCTTGGCTAATTCATTCTCCATTTCAGAGAAAACATCCAACAAGGCCTTGTAAAAATGTCTTAGGTACAATGGCACTTCATTTACGGAATTGATATCCCATCTAAATAAACACATTAACATCATCATCATCAATAGAATGAAAAACATTTTTCATGTAAATAAATACATACCTTTGTATTGCTTCGGTAAAAGGCAAAAGTTCATCAATAGTTCCATAAACGTCATAGATGTCATCAATGACTGAGGTCATGGCAATAACCTTAGTCATCATTCTTCTTCCCATAGAATATTGGGGTTCAAAGCATACTCCCAATATCCAAAAATAACACTCCACCAATCTATCTCTAGCAAATGGTAAACTTGATGCAAAATCTAACTCTTTCCACCATCTGAGGAAATATTAATTTCAATCAAAGAATTAGTATCAAACACATGCAAGCATGCAAAAATTGAAATTGAAGTGCGCCAACTAACTTTGTAAGTTCACAGAGCTCCTTTTGATGTTGTCTTTGGAGCATATTGAAGTCCAATTTTGCTAAATTGAGTATTATTTTGTTATGTGCTTCGTTATCCTCGTAAAGGTGTATGAATAATTTAGCTTCCAGTCTTTTCAATGTTTTATGAATTGGTTGCTTTAGAGCGTGATGAACTTGAGTCTCAATTGGCAAACCACTAGAGTTTGATAGCACCGATTGGAGTTAGTTGTCGTAAATATCAATGCCTCCTCTAAAGTATCTTCTTCGCCATGAATTAAGAAGTGAGATGCCTCGTAGAAATTTAATAATCCTTTAATATCACCCACTAGATCTTTGTGGAATTTTCCTTCAGGGTTTTTGAATTGTTCGAATACATCTGGTTATATTAAAAATTTTAGAATACATCTGGTTATATGGAAAATTTTAGTTTTAGATTTCTATAGAATAAAAAAGAAAATAATACAGAAAATATATAACAGTAAATGACATACCACATGAAACGTGATAACCTTGTTGTCTTAGAAGTCTGAAAGACAAAGACACAATATAGAGATTCTCTCCATGTTTAACACTGAAGTCATCATAAGTATCATGCAAACGTTGTAACAATGTTCTTATCTCTTTGTCAAAGTGATAATCGCTTCCTAAACGTTGGATGGTTTCAACCAAATCCAATTTCTCTGCACATACCTCTTGTGTTCCATTAATAAGTAACCCACTAATATCTTCTTTCAGTACGCGAAACTCTTCGATATCTTCCTGGGCAATCTTTTCCTTTACAAAATAAATACAATATTGAACTTGAAACAACTATGAAACTGAAAATATTATTATAGATATATATATATATATTTCAGCTGACCTTGGTATGAGTAGAGTATTTAAGAAAATAATCTCCCCAAATGCTTGGATGATAATTGGCAGAGCGACGAGGGAGTAATGCTGCTGATACTGGAACGCAATTCACTTCCATTTTCTAAAGCCAGAAAAGATAAAATGGAGTATTTGCTTATTTAAATTCTTATGCTTTCTTGTATAACTCTATGCGGCTTTCTAATTTATAGGAGTAAGATAGATAATTATCTGTGTTTGTGGACAGAAACATTTTTACTTTTGAAAAGCAGAACACCAAAAAAAAGAAAAAAGAAAAGGTTTAAAATGTGTTTACATGGCTTCTATTGAGTAATAATGTGTCTTTTCACATATTTATGCAATCTCTATCAATATAATATATATATAAATATATATATATATATATATATATATATATTATTTTATTTATTTATTTATTTTCCAATTTTTTATTTTGTTTGTCATATATATAAATATATTTTTAATTAGGATATCAATCGAAGTACCACATGTGAAGATAATATTAGAATTGTCTAATATGTAAAAATTTTACATGCTCCAGAAGTATGAGACTTTCTGGGAAAGTTTAAAAAAAAGTGAATAATATGATAGTAACTTAAAAGTTAAGTGGTAACAATCCAAAGTTCAAAAGCTGAGTAATGAACTTGCATATGAAATGTGTTGGGGTTTTCTTGCATTTTCATAACCTTTCATTAAACAAAACATTCCATATATATTTTAAACATTAACTATTATTTATTTAATTATTTGCAAAAAAAAATGTTTATTTAATTTTGAGAAATATGAGATGAACTCCAACGTAAATATATGTAAATAATATGTAGTTTAATTAATAATAAGTTCATTTATAACTTAGAAGTGATGAATTCAAATTATGATACATAATAAAAATAATAGAAGTGGCATAAGTTACTTTATCAAACTTGTATTCTGAATTATTATAACATTAAATTAAATTTGATCCATCTAAAGTGAATTGACATTATATTTGGCTATTTCTTAGTATAGCTCGAATAAGTGGACATAAAACATCTTTGTTTTGTTTGTGAAAAAATAGAGAAAAGAAAAAAATGAAAAAAATATTAAAAATGTGCCCATAATTTCTAATGGGTTTCACATGTTTCTGCAATTTATGTCGTCATATATATCTTCTAATTTATTCATTTCATATATATATTGTCATTATATTTTCTAGCATTGAGGAGCCAAAGTACTAAGCCCCCACTTGTTCTATGTATGGTTCAAAATGAAGGTGATAAGATTCCTATCTTTGCATTGTATAATATTACGTTTAAAGAAATTTTGTCTCGAGATAAGTTGTTGTCACAGCATAAACTTTATTTTGAAATAATATAGAGATAATTTAGAGATAAACACATTTTAATCATTTTAACTAAAAACATTAAAAATGCCAAGATACTTGAGAAATATTAAAAAGTTCTTAACTAAACCACAAGGCAAGAAGAAGAACTAATAAAAGATTCATTTTGAATTCATGATTTACTTACTTATAATGTAAATAGAAAATTAATTCGGATATTTAACAATATGAATGAAATTAAAAGAAAATTTGAACATAGTAGCTTAGGGTTAAAAGTTAACTTCATAATTATATTAAATATATGTGTATATATATTTCATTCTTTCTCATGCAAAGCTTGGATTATAGAAAAAATAATTAAAACATAGATAAAAAAAGTACAACTAGTAAAAGACTAAGCACTAAAGGTTCAAAATTTTAGCACTCGGTGAGTAACGGGTCGGGTCTGAAATGCTTTATTCAGTGACTAACAGGTCCACTCTAAACCCCTTAATGTTTCAGGTTTGAAGTCCCTTACTCAGTAACTAACGGATCGGGTCCAAAGTCCTTTACTCAGTGACTAACAGATCGAGTCTGAAATGCTTTATTCAGTGACTAACGGGTCCACTCTGAACCCCTTAACGGGTTGGGTTTAAAGACCTTTACTTAGTGACTAACGGGTTGGGTCTAAAGTCCTTTTACTTAGTGACTAACAGATCGGGTCTGAAATACTTTATTCAGTGACTAAAGTCCTTCTTGGGACAAATATACATTATTTTAAGAAATAAAATAATAATAATAAAATTAGAATTTTCTTAGTTTTTATAACTAATTAAGAATTGTTTTTGAAAAAAATCAAACTCTTAAAATTATTTATATTAAATAAAAAAGTCAAAAGATATGCACTTATAAAAAAATTAAAATCATATAAAAGATATCAAATAAATCTCAAAATATTATTTTATAACGGAACCAATCTGATTCGTCAAAAATTGATCTAAATAATTTAAAGGTTAAAAAGGTAAAGTAATGTCAGACTGATTTTAGGAATATCAAAGTGTGAGTCGAGATTGGGTGGATATCAGGCTCTGTTTGAGTATGCTCTGCTTCTAATTTCCCGAAGTATAGAATACCTATAAAACAGAGAAAGTTCGGTGGGGATTTGGTTCCCCGTGAACTCTCAGATGATTAAGTCAGAAGAGGATTGTGATGAGAATATTTTATTGAATATCTGAAAAACCCCCCTCTTTACCTTTTACTTTCTTTCCTTTTTATAGGTGCCTACCTAAGGATGGCACTGTCATCAATGGGTTTGCGGTTGAAACGGGCGGATTGGACCGTTTCCTTGTGTTATAAGAAAAGGTCTTTAACTTGGGGACTAGTGTGCATTGAAACGGTCTTTCTGTTTTTTTATTTAAAAGATATCAAATAAATTTCAAAATATTATTTTATGGTTTTAAAAGTCATAAAATCATATAAAATATATCAAATAAATCGCTTCTGATGCCCTTTGGTTATTTATTCTTATGTACAAGACAAAAGGTTTAAAATGTGCGCCAATTGATATGCACAAATCATATCACTTTTTTAGCATGTTTTTAGGCACAATTTAGGGCAAAATTGGAGTTAAATCATTCTCAATTGACTGTTATTAACGCAATTTCGCAGTTTTTGTGATTTTGGAAGCTTCAAGTGAAATATGCAAGAAAATGGCAAATATCAAAAGTCCCAGGAAGGGCGTCTAGGACCCGGGATGGGCGTCTAGGACCCGGTCAAAGCTCCTGGACGGGCGTCCTGACTCGGTCAACAGGTCGGGACAGGCGTCCCGAACCCCTGTAAAGATTCCCACATCGTTTTTTGCACCAAAATCCATTCAGTTCCCCTACTATAAATACCTCAGGCCTTTCATAGTTGAATTCATTTCTCTCCACTTGATCTGAGTCATTCAGTGGCTTCCAGTACATAGTTTTCTACTGTTTACTAGTCATTCAGTGATTTCAGGTGTCTTCGTTCAAGTAGATATTTTTAGTATTCGAGAGTTTCTCGTGTTCTCTACTTCTGAGAGTCTGTCTCAGATCTTAGAATACGACTAGATAGGGTTCGTGTTTAGTATTCATAGAATAACCAGAATTTCGTTAGGAGATCCTAAAAAAGCACTAGGCGTTCGAAGAATTATTCAACAAGGCTTTGCTAAGCCGCGGAGGGAAGGGAAGGTAGAGGCACGACAAAAGCTACTAGAGTAAGGAGGCGTTCTCCGACGGTTCTGTCGAGCAGAGTCTGGTCAAGTAGTCCAGGATATACAAACAATTGCTCCATCAGCGGACTTAATAAATGGTGAATACTTTATGGTGGTGGTCCCCTTGTCCCTCTCTTTATATGTTTGTACTGTGTTTGTCCAAAGACCTATTTGAATACTAAATTATGATAATATGAATATGTGTTATGCAGTTGAAGTTATTTACATTTTTCCGGAAAGGTCACCAACTTAATTATCATTATGTCTGTATATCTATTTGCTCTTTTAAATTAGATGAACGGTTATAGACAACTCCTAACCACGGTCTAATCATAACATGTCTAGTTTATCAGGACTTAATTTAGGGCTTTGTGTGAGGACGGAAGCATTAAGGTCTGCCATATTAGATGAAATAACCTATAGATCACCATATTTGTTAAAGTAGTCTAAGTAGGTTGAGTTCGTGTGTTTATGCCGGTGTTAGGGCGAGCGGCATGATCTCTTGAGTGACACAGGACTTTCATGGATGCCTTTAGCTCGAACCGTGAGTAGGGCCGTCAATGGCGATGTGGCAGTTTATTAGATAACTCAGATGTGGTACACAAGTAGAATCAGTACATAATTGTAATCTAGACCAAGATATATCTAAAATACTCGAAGATAGGTCAATCAACATGTAGGAACAATATAACATATATCAGAACACTATCTGTAAAATACTCTTGTATGCTTAAGTAAACTTCAACCAAGTGTAGACTAGATCAACCCCTCATCAAAGATTTTGATGAATGATTGCATAATTGGATAATAAAATTTGAGTTAGGGTAAAAGGATAGTTACTACTAAGCCGTTACCACTTCCCTGGGAGTACGATAAATTCATAAATTAAAATCGTAGGTACTTTCCAACAAACTAGCTACATGATAGGTACTCTGCCTTAGGTTTTGATTGATTAAGTGACAACATAGATGCTAAATGTGACAATTAGTAATTCTAAGTGCTTAGTTATTCATAATCGATATAGGGTAAATAAAACCTATTTTTAGCATATCAGTCGGAAACGCATCACCACTATATGTATGATTGAAAATACAAGTCCCCACTATTCCATTATTTCCTCTATTTCCTTTCCCTTTCCCCATGCAATATTTTTTAAACACACACACACACACAGATATATATATATATATATATATATATATTGATCTGTCAAAAATTGGTTAGGATATATTGAGGGTAAGAAAGTGAATATGACTTGAGGAATCTCTGAGAATCCCGAAGTATCGGTCACCTGCAAAACAGAGGAAGTTCGGTGGGGACGTGGATCCCCGTGAACTCTCCGACAATCAAGTCAGTTTGGTATTTAATTGTAACTATTTTGGATATCTAGAATTAAATGTCCTACCTTTTGTCCCTTTCCTTCCTTTTATAGCATTCCTTCTTAGGGGAAGAAAGTGGAAGAGATGATGGGATCGTGTTTATCCCGCTCGTGGGCTTTTCTGATGTTGCCGTTAGGAGAGTGCCGTTGTGGGGAATGGTCTTTGGTAGTGGAAGAGTGGGAATCCATGATTGGAATGAGTGGAGTTGTGTGTTCCACTTTTTGTGCTCACAATTTGACTTTTGAGTCAAATCGTGAAGTATCAGGCGTTATGTGGTTTATTCCGCTATGTAAATGATGCTTCTACCCTTGGCGAGTGTTATTTCTCCTTCAGTGGCCCCTCAGCGAAGTGTGACACAGCTTCGTGGTGTACTTCGCTGGATAGATCGTGTTGCGGAGTTTTTATCGGGCTACTGGGCTTCGCTAACAGGAGACTCCGTGTGTTGCCGGAGTGTGTAGGGTTTCTTATGGTGATGGTTGTCCCTTTAGCTTCTGGATGTGTCATTAATGGCAGAGTGTCAGCCGATGGAAAACCTTTTCACCTTCCCCGATGTGTTGAACTTTGGGAAGTAATCATTTCGCCTATAGGTATAGCCTTTTATAACCGTTTTAAGTCTTCTTTCTTTATAAGCATCCTTCCCTTTTCTTGATTTATTTCTCACTTTTTCAGCATCTTCTCGAAAGTTTTCTGCCATTAACATTTCTGCAACCTTTCTGAAGATTCTTCTTTTGCTTTTGGTCGTGAGTTCAGTCCCGTTTTCATCTTCACTACTTCATCAAAAAAGGTATGTTTTGTCCTTTTCTCATCAACTGTTTCTTCATTACTGCTCTATGGGACCTTGTATATTATTGGGAATACGACTTTGTTTTTGCTTTTTATGGGTAGTGGCATATATGGCTTCGTGCTCTTTCTTTGCTTCTCCTGGGCTATACATTGGGCTGTATATGTGGGTTAGGGTAGGTTTCGAACTGGTTTCTGATTTTTGTGGTTAAGAAAAGGAAGTATTGGGTTTTGGGAATTGTTTTTAGATGTTTGATTTTCTCTGGGTAGCTTTTGAATGGGGTTTTGAATATTGAACTTCCGTTCGCAGGTAAAGAATGGCTTCCTAGGGTGAAAATGTTGGAGAGGTTGAGGCTCTTATGGCCGAGGGATTTTGAGATCCCCTGCCCAACCCCCAAATACCAGAGAGTGCAGTTACGGTGGTCGTTAATAGGAATGCTCAAGTTGAGGCCCCTACTGGAATCCCCTTCCAACCGTTAATGCATGCACCCCTCTGTTCTGATTTCTCTTTCTGGCGTAGTAGGGTAACCCAAGAACAAGCCAACTCTTTTGCCCGTAGCTATAGTATTGATCTTAACACTTATAGGATCTTCGTAGCTCCCGAAGTAGGTAGGATGTCACTCCGTCACATTCCACTACCCTTGGCTCATTTTGAGGTAGGTCTTAGGCTCCCAATGGATCCTGCCTTTGTTGATTTTTTTATCTTTGCCCGTGTACAGCCTGGGAAGATCCACACAAATGCTGTTCGCACCTTATTTTCTTTGATTTGCCTGTGTCGTAGGTTAGGTTTCAAGCTCTCCATGAACGACTAGGATTTTAGACGGCTTGCAATTCTCCGCTCCTCTAATAGGTCGAGGTCCATGCTTCTTTTTCCTCCGTTGTTGTCCTCACTAAACATTGCCACTCTCGCCGTGGGTATTACGACTTCGGCTGGCGCTATGGCCTCTGAGCCGTATACTAGCGAGAATGCTGTTTCTCCGGTGGGGCCCCTGGTCAAAGTACGGACTACCCATAGGGTGGGGTGCAGCTCTTGGGCCCATTTGTTGGATATCCTCTCCAAGTTTTTTTCGTAGAGCCCTTAATACTAGTTTGTTAGCGGCCTCCGCTTGGCCGTTTCCCTATGGGTGCGCAACCGAAGATTTCCAATGCTTGATGTGTAATTGATGACATTCTGAGGTGAACTTGGCTGAAAACTGGACTCCGTGGTCGGTAATTACCGCTCTAGGAACCCCAAAGTGGCACAAGATGTTCTCGCGGAAGAACTTCGTGATGTTTTCCTCCGTTGGATGCCTTAAAGCTTTTGCTTTGATCCATTTGGAAAAATAGTCAACTGCCACTACCAGAAATTCGTAGTCGTTCTGTGTTTTCGGAAACTTCCCCATTAAGTCCATGCCCCACATGTCGAACGGCCTTGCTGCCAGTCTTCGGGCCCCTGGATGTCCTCCACAGACCCCCTCATGCATCTCGGCAAGCAGGTCATCCGCTTGAGATGGCGAGATGCAACGGAGTAGAGGTCTACAAAATGATCGTTGATATAGGATATTACCATGGATTGTGTATCTGGCTGATTGTCGTTTTATCTGTCGGGCGTGAGTTACGTCATCTGGTAACGTCCCTTGCTGCGTGAACCTCGTCATTTCATCAACCCAATCTTTTGTCACGAGCTGTATGGGTTGATTCAGACACATTTCTTCGGGGCTCACCATTGTTTCTATCGAGATGCCCTCCTCATTGGGAGTCTCACCCGAAGCTATCTTTGCTAAATGATCCGTGGTTTGGTTATCTTTCCGGCTAATAAATGATAGTCTAAAAGGGTTGAACCTCTCCTTCCCCTGTCTGGCTCTTTCCGCATATGGTTGGAGATTTTCTGAGTGTATTGCGTATGTGCCTTGGACTTGGTTTACGACTAGCTGTGAGTCACTGAAGACTTTAAGGGCCGTTATGTTCGCAATGTGAGCCCACTCCATTCCCAGGAGCAGTGCTTCGTATTCCGTCTGATTGTTCGAGAGATTAGTATCTAGTTTTACAGCTCGCATCTCGGTGTATTGCCTATTTGTGGAGGTTAGAATTACCCCGACGCCTACTCCACTGACGTTGACTGCTCCATCTACCCATAATTCCCAAGTGTCCGTCGCCTGTTGGCCTTCTTTTGACTCTGTGAATGATCCTTCTAGGAAATCGGCCAGGGCTTGAGCTTTAATGGAGGTTTGAGGTTTAAAAGTGATGTCTTGTCCACATAACTCAATAGACCACCGGAGGAGTCTTCCTGATTGATCTAATTTATGGAAAACCTGCCTTAGTGGGACGTCGGTGTAGATGACAATTGGATGGGATTCGAAATAAGGCCTAAGTTTCCGAGATGATATTACCAAAGCATACGATAGCTTCTCTATGTTTGAATATCTAGACTCGGCGTTGTTCAAGGCTTTGCTTACGAAGTACACGGGGTACTGCTTTGATCCTTCCTCTTTTATCAACACTGAGGCTATCACTGAGTCTGAAAATGAGAGATACAGAAATAGCGTTTCCCCTGTGTTTGGTGATCGCAACAGAGGTAGCTGGAAAAGGTGGACTCTGAGGTCTTTCCACGTTTTGCTGTACTCCGGAGTCTATTCGAACCCATTCTTTGAATCTTTCAGCGTCTTGAAGAATGTGAGACATTTTTCTACCGACTTCGAAAATAAACGTTCGAGGGTGGCGATGCACCCATTCAGGCGTTGAACGTCCTTCACGCATCGAGGTTCAGTAAGTCGGGCTATAGCCGCCAACTTTTCCAAGTTTGCTTCGATTCTTCTCTCTAATGTCATGAATCCAAGGAATTTTCCAGATTTTACCCCGAATTTGCACTTCGTGGGGTTCAACTTGAGGTTGAACTTAGCCAAGTTTGAGAAGGTTTCCTCTAGGTCGTCCAGGTGCGATGCTCCGCGCTTCGTTTTGATCACCATATCATCCACATAAACCTCCACGTTCCTTCCCATTTGGTGTAGAAGGATGTGGTTGATCATCCGTTGATATGTGGCTCTTGCATTCTTAAGACCAAACGGCATGACATTGTAACAGTATATGGCTCCTACAGCTCAGAACGAAGTGTGGACTTGGTCACTTGGTCTCATTTTGATTTGATGATATCCTGAGAAAGCATCCACGGTACTTAAGAGCTCGTACCCCGAAGTGGAGTCGATGAGAGCGTCGATGCGAGGTAACATATAGCAGTCTTTGGGACAAGCTTTGTTGTGCTCGGTGTAATCGACTCACATCCTCCACTTCCCATTTGCTTTCTTGACCATTACCACGTTAGCTAACCATGTGGGATATTCAATCTCGCGGATAAACCCGACTTTTAGCAATTTCTCTACTTCCTCCTTCATGCCCTGCACTTTGTCCCCTCCAAATTGTCGGGGCTTTTGCCTTAACAGAGGGCACTTGGCACTTATGCTAAGCTTGTGTTCTGCTACCGAAGTGTCGATGCCGGGCATATCCTCTATACACCAGGCGAAGTTGTCTTGGTGAGTTTTGAGGAAGTCGATGATTTTCTATCGAAGAGAATTAGGTATTTCCCTGCCGACTTTGATGGGTTGCTGAGGGTACTTGGGGTTGATGATTTCCTCGTCAAGCTCTCCGGCTCGGGATACATTGACAACCAGGTCTAGATTTATTTTTCGAGAATCTTTTGTATTCTCTGGTCATTATAGCGACCACCGAATTAATGGTTGCAACTTCGTCCAATCCCTCCCTTTTCCTTTTGATTTTCATAATTTGCCCCAGAAGGCTCTGAGGGCTGCTTTTGACGAAGCCAACACCCCACGAACTGTTGAACTTTACTTGTTGGTGAGAGGTGGATATCACGAGGTTGAACGCTGCATGGAAAGGGGGTGGCCAGTATCGCGTTATACGGCGAGTCTAAGTCCACCACGTAAAACTTGACGTCCTCTGTCCGCTGCCACTCTCCCTATCCTAGAGTTACTTGCATTCTTACGGTTCCTTTGACCGACACCTTGTGGGTGGAGAATCCTTCGAGGACCATTCCACTGGCTTTGAGGTCTGCGTCTTTTAAGCCCATTTCCTTGAAGCATTGGAGATACATGATATTCTTCGCGGCTCTTGTATCAATCAGAATTCTCCTCACTGTGCATTTGTCAATGTCGTCCTTTGTCATTCGCGCCTCAAAAATGATAGGAGTGATTCTCGCTTCCTCGTTATGCTCTAGCTCCTGGTTCGAAAAAGAGATGACCTCACGTTGTACGAACTCATATTCAGGGACGAGGTAAGATTTTGTGAGGTTGTAAATCTCCCTTTTGATTTTCTTGATCGAGGTGACTTCGGGGTTCATCATATTGATTACTCTTTCCCCCTTGTCCTTTTGTTGTTGTACGTCGGTGACGTAGCCCTTCAAGCATCCCTCTCTGATGAGGCGTTCTATGGCCCTTTTTAGTTGGAAGCAATCTTCTGTGGTATGTCCGTAATCACGGTGAAACCAGCAAAATTTAGTTTTATCCCTGGCTGGATAGGACTGAGACCTCATTGGAGTGGGATCCCAAACTCCGTATTTATCCTTTATTACTGCCACGAGACTTTCCTTCGAGACGTTTAAGGGTGTGAATGTCTCAGGCTTCTTAAATCGGCTTTTCTCCTTCCTTTCTGAGATGTTTGAGAGGTTTTTCTGAAACTCAGGTTGTTCATCTTTTGTCTCGGCTAAGTCTGACGTACTGCTTTCGGCCAACGCGACTTTCCGAGCGACGCTGAACATTTCGCCTATGGTTTCTGGTCTCCTCAACTGGAGCTCTGTATAAAGCATTCTAGATCGGAAACCTCCTTCAAAACAAGTGATGATTGTATCCTGGCTAATCCCCTCTATATCGTCATATGTCTTTTTGAATCGCTCCAGGAACGACAGCAGAGACTCGTCATCTCGTTGTTTGATATTTGCTAGGTCTCCCCTTGTTTTGGGGATTGTTTCTGCCCTGCTAAATTTATCTAGAAAGATTTTTTCTAAAGTATGCCAGGAGTCTATCGTACCTGACTTTAGAGAAGTGAACCATGTTAACGCATTGTCAGACAAGGTGCTCGGGCACGCCTTGCACAATATCGCTTCATCGTTTGTGACTAAGCTCATAGCCGTCTGGTAACGACATATGTGCTCGTGGGGTTAAGTTTGACCGGAGTAAAGGACGAACTTCGGTAGCTGGAGGGACGGGTCAGGTGTTATGCTCTAGATCCATTTGGTAAATTGGTCTAGCCCGATTGCTCTCGTCTTTTGGACTTTTGTTGAGCTTTTGGCTTTCTCAAGGCTACGCTCGACGTACCATTTCCTCTCGGCTAGCTTCGAAGTAGGCTTGGAAGTGCGGTGGCTTTCTCCCACTTCGCTGGCCGTCAGGTGCTATTTTCTGCCTGCTCGTGCTCCTCGCTTCTCGGTCTTTTTGGTCGCCGTGGTTTGTTTGCTGACCACGGTGCGAGATCTCGACGGCGGTGCGTCCGAGCGGGCTCTCTCTCCATTTGGGAACATAGGAGGGGTTAGGCCCTCTCTGATGTACTCAGCCTGGAGTTGTTTCCACGGTTCCACGAGGTCCCGCTCCTTCTGGAGTTTTTCGATTCTCCTTTGTAGCTCTTCCAATTCTTTCGCTCGTCCATCATCTGTAGCTTGTCTTTCACCCAGCTGGTCATGGAGGTCGGCTACCTACGGGGAGAGCCATTGGGTCCCAAGTGCTCTAAAGCAGACCGTCGCTGAGGGTTAGTCGAAACAAACAAATGTGCTGCTCGGTGAGTCTCGTGGAGAGACGTAGGAATCGTCGTGTCGGGATGATTTTTGCGATCCCTCGATTGTCGTGACATTATATCTTTGGGAAAAAGATCGAAATGGGGAGTAAAAACTTTCGTTCCCAGTAACGAAACTAAACTGATTCGTCAAAAATTGGTAGGATATTTTGAGGGTAAGAAAGTGAATGTGACTTGAGGAATCTCTGAGAATCCCGAAATATCGATCACTTGCAAAACAGAGGAAGTTCGGTGGGGACGTGGATCCCCATGAACTCTCCAACAATCAAGCCAATTTGGTATTTAATTGTAACTGTTTTGGATATATGGAATTGAATGTCCTACCTTTTGTCTCTTTCATTCCTTTTATAGCCTTCCTTCTTAGGAGAATAAAGTGGAAGAGATGATGGGATCGTGTTTATCCCGCTAGTGGACTTTTCTGATGTTGCCGTTAGGAGAGTGCCGTTGTGGGGAATGGTCTTTGATAGTGGAAGAGTGGGAATCCATGATTGGAATGAGTGGAGTTGTGTGTTCTTCTTTTTGTGCCCGTAATTTGACTTTTGAGTCAAATCGCGAAGAATCGGGCATTATGCGATTTATTCCGCTATATAAATGACACTTCTACCCTTAGCAGGTGTTATTTCTCCTTCAATATATATATATATATATATTGAGGAGGAAATAATAATTGTCAAGGATAAACGTTATTTTTTAATTAAATTTAAAAATCTTTAAATTTTTAGGATTTTAACATAATTCGTCTAAGGGGACTTTATTGTTCACTTTAAAAAAATTTAGGACCTTAAAAGTTAAAAAAATATTTTAGGACTAATGTTGTCAAACATTAATTTGTTTGGGATTAAACTCACAAATTATTCATAAAAAACTAAAAGACTTTTATTATATATATATAATTAGACAAAATATGACATAAAGTTAAAAATCGTATTTTTATTTAAAAAAATATATGATTCTTTTTCCTTTCTTTTCTTAAATTAACAAAACTCTGTACTCAATCATTCAGAATTTAACAAATCCTTATATCTAATAACTAAATAAATAACACTTTATAGCTGAAAATACATATAAAGAAAAATTAAATTAAAAAAAATTAAAAAATGAGAACAAGAATGAAACTGAAAAAATATCTGAATATTTTTATTTTTTATTTTGGTAAAATGGACTTTTTTGTCTTTTAGCTTGTGCTCATTCTTTAGATTCCAAGTACTTTTATCAAATTCCAATATATATATATAAGGAAAAATAGATTGATTTAATCTCAATATTATTTTTGTTGAATAAATTAGTCGTTTTTATTTCTTTGTCTATTGAGTCTCTATTTTGTTTTTTTATTAATTGGAAAAAGGAATCCTTATCCTATTTTGTTAATTGGACAAAAGGTGTCTTTCTTATCAAATTTTGTGAATTTCGGAGTTATCAAAATTTATGGTCCAAACACGTATAAGTTTCATACATTATATTTTTATCATTTATAAAATTTTTAACTAACTCATAACTTAATGAAACTCTCAATTATTTAATCCAATTGATAATTGAAATAAAACAAAAATGAAAATAAAAACAAATGAAATTTTATGAAATTAGAGTTTTATTAAGATGTGGATTAGTTAATATGATTTATAGATGACAAAACTATCTTTTCCATATTTATAATAGGAAAATTGAACCATTTTGCTCTATCTATGTCTAATTGAGGATTACAATAAGAAAACGTATTTTGTTATAATTGAATTTATCTTCACATCTAAAATAAGGGACCGTCTAAATTTAACTAAGACTTTTTTCTCATGACATATTCCATGAAAGAATTATTTTATAAGTACCTATATGTTTTATGAAAAGAACAAATGGGTTTGAATTATTTATGATACAACTCTTCGATTATTTCAAATTCATTTAGTATTAAACTAGGATTAAAAAATATATATAGAAAAGAAAAGGGTGAAATAAGATAAATAGTGTGATTCAACATTTCCTAATAGTCGACTAGACAAATTTCTTATTTCCTATATCATAAAAGGAATGATCATGGTGTAAACAAATTTTCATCCGTGTATTTCCTGTAAAATGAATATTACGGAGAAAATAAAATATGTTACGTATAAATAAATAAAAAAATTTTTTTTTACAGGGTTTTATTTTTATTAATCCACTGATTTAATTTGTCATGGGCTCGAAGGTCTTTTTTGGCATGATTTCGATCCAATAGATTTCAATTCTCCGAGGAGCATTTTGGACTAAACTCAGACTGGATTCCTATTGAACAGCTATGGATTTCTTCTAAGGGTTTCTGAATTTTTCTTTAGAGGCCTTTGATTTTCTCGGAAGGGACTTTGAAAGAGTTTTGATATGATTTTCAATGAAAGGAAGATCCAAAACCACAAAGTTTTAATATTCTTTACATTTCTCTTAGCTTTTGTATGAGCTTTCGCGAGTTTCTACATCTCAAACTCTCTGTCCGTCTTTTTCAGAGCTTCTACATCTCAACTATCCATTCATATTTTTTCAGAAGGAATTTGGTCCTCTATTTATAGATGGGAGGATGACAATTAATAGCTATTATGATGTGAAGTGTCACTGATATGAGAGATAAATCTCTCAATATCTTAATATATAAATATTTATATATTTAAGTATTTAAATAAGATTTAATTATATATTTTAAATATATAATTAAATTTAAGTGCCTACAAATTGTCCCTTTGATATTTGTTGCAGAGGCTAAAGACTTTGTATCGGGAATAAATTTCAAAACTTATTTTATTATTTGCGCAACTTATTAATTTTAAAAAAAAAAAAGAATTCCAGCACCTTCTTTTTTTAATTACCCCAAATTTTTTTTCTAATGTTTTTGTTATGACTTAACTTAAAATTTATCTAAGTTGCCATGTATCATGCGAAGGAATCAAGTCAAACATAGTTCAAAGCTGCAGTTTAAACTCATGCATCAACGGAACATTCATTTTAGTATTGTAGGCAGTTCACACTCGTGCTAAGAAACCTTCATTTCAGAATTGAAGACAGTTTACACTCGTGCTAAGAAACCTTCATTCATTTTATAATGTATCGGAGATTAAGCTACTGCTAAGATGTTGCTGCAGCAACGGAAATGCTGCAGCATCACCAATGCCGCAACAATTCTACCTAACTACTACTACAGGACAGCCTACTGGAAAATCACCATAAGAACACAACAGGTAATACAATGCTGTAAAAATCAAGCCAAAAATGCAAACATAAACCAGTAATGAATCCAAGAATGCTAAGCATGCTTTTCGGTTTCCAAATTAACACTACAGCGGTCTGGTTCTACCCAGACTACTTAGCCTACTAGTCTAAACCCCCGATAACATCGTCTCATGGAGTACGAAGTACCGTGAACCTAGAAGAACACAATGCAGTGAAATTGGTCGTGTCCCCTGCAATATTGACCGCATGGTCATGCGCCTCAAGCAAGTGCCATGCAATTAACGTGTCAACTAGACCCCTTCCAGTTAGAAAGCCAGATACTAGTTCATACATAACATGGACAGTCGTAACCGCAAGTTATTCCTAATCCGTTTAAGTAATTGCATGAATAAACTAAGCATGCCTCATACAAGCATCAATAAAGAAAATGATACACAAAACTTATGCATTCTATTCATCTTATGCCACATTACGTTTTTCCACATGTTTATAATTACTAGACTACAACACCTTCAGGTTATGAATATATATTTTGCTGAAACGAATCATGAAAGACAAGGATTAAATTAATAGGAAGAACAGTCCCTAGGTCCATAGTGACACCAGTCAATCCCAAGACGGAAAACATATCAATCCCAAAACATTTTTAATTAATCCTTGAATCCATGTAAATATTATCATATCACCAAGAACATTCAATTACAAAACAGTAACAAATTGAAGAACATTCAATTACAAAACAGTAAGCAAATTGAAGAAATGGAAAGAGGGTTACTCGGGTCGGAGATCACCCTACTGCCCCAAATCGGATTTAATCAAGCTGCTGCTGTCCTTCGTCTCCTCCGCGTGATGCTGCTGCCTTCGGTTCTGTCCAGCTTACAAGCCTTCAGCAATGTCACCCCAGCCTTCTTAGGTATTCTCCACTCTAATCTAAGCTAAAAAACAACTCTAAAACAAGCTACCTACTGCCTATATTCTAAGCTGCCCGAAACTAAACACAAACAATATTTCTCCTCCTCTCCTCTTCCCCTCTCTTCTTCCCCCATATATATATATATATATAGTTGGTCTGCCCACTATATATATCTTCTTCTTTTTGTCCACCTTGCCAACTTGCACTCTCACAAATATATATATATATAGCAAGTGCTGCCTTTCGTCCTGAAAACCCGCCAGCTAAATTATGAGAACTCTAATCATCATACGTATGTATATGTATATATATATATATTATATATATATATATATAATATATATATACATATATTGTTGGTCTGCCCACTATATATCTTCTTCTTTTTGTCCACCTTGCCAACTTGCACTCTCACAAACATATATATATGTATATATAATGGGTAGGACACAAGAAATATATATAATAATCGAAGTGTCTAGCTGGATTTTCAATTCAAATGGTGTGTGTGTGTGCACATGTTATATATGTATGTATGTATGTATATATATATATTATATATATATATTATATATATATATACACACGTTTAGATGCTTCCTGGAATTTAATTTCCCATTTTCCCTCTTCATGACTCATCTACTGATTTCCAATTTCTTCAAATTGGCCAATTTTTATCCCAATTCCTTTTACCAATTTCAACCATCAAAATTCCCTTTTTACTGTTAGCAATTATCCTGCACAAATTTAAAGGTTAACAATGGAATAATAAAATGTAGGGATTTCTTCAATTAAAATGGCCCTTTTCAACAATTAATCCACAAAATTGAAATTGGGAAAAGAAGTATGCAATTTAACAAAATCTAACTCAAAATTATAGACAAGTCAAGCAAATGGAGTTAGAAAATAGGCAAAACAAGTGCAAATAACTCTACTTTCATAGAGTTATCACATCACCGCAACTTCTCTGATATTGAGGTTTATTATTTGCGACAACGTTCTTTAAATCAACTTTGATGGTGTCATCGTCTGCGACTTTGTTGATGTCATCATCTGCGACTTTGCTGATCATCGGCTGCGACAACATTCTTTGAATCAATTTTGCTGATTTTGACCGAAAGAGATGAGCCGTAGAAATTATTCCACTAAGCGTGCCAATTTGTAAACAAATTTTCTTCCGTGTATTTCTTGTAAAATAAAAATTACAGGGAAAATAAAATATGTTACGTGTAATTAAATTACAAATAATTTTTTTAGGGGTTCAATTTCTATCAATCCGCTGATTCGATCCGTTGTGGACTCGAAGGTCTTTTTGGGCTTGATCTCGATCCAATGGATTTTAATTTCTCTGAGGAGGGTTTTGGGCTGATCTCGGACTGGATTCCCGTTGAACATCTATGGATTTCTTCTAAGGGCTTCTGGATTTTTTCTTCAGAGGCTTTTGATTTTCTCGGAATGGACATTGACAGAGTTTCGGTATGATTTTCAATGAGAAGAAGATCCAAAACTACAAATTTTTGGTATTCTTTGCATTTCTCTCCGCTTCTGTATCAGCTTTCGGGAGCTTCTACATCTCAAACTTTCTCTAAATATTAAGAGGGAAAAGTCAAGTAAAGTTCAAATTTTATTTTAAATTTTCTTCGTTTTTGTCATTCCATTTCCATAGGGGTACCATGATTCTCTAAGAAAAACGAAAGGACAATTTTTTTTGTCTTTAAAAAGAGAGGAAGTATTATAAAACATCTATTGATATTGTTCGATTTGGCCATTTCAGATGAATCTCACAAGTTTAAAACGTGTCACTGAGTAAAGATTTTAAATACTTGTTTAATAACCGCTCATATATCTTTTAGGCGAGCGACGTGACACTCCTAATCTCAACAGGAAGATATTAAGAAAAAAAGGAAACACTTTTCCTCATAATCACAGTACAAAGAAGTAGAAACAATAAAACTTATAAGAAACAATAGAAGTCTACAAACTACAAAACACGAGTTTTTCCATTTCTTGAAGAAATAAAAATGCAAAAGTTTACCACACAAGGAGAAGAAGTCATTCCCAAACAAAATCCACAGTCTAAAAAAGTCAGCTCGACGAAGTTACAAAAATGAAATGAGAATTTCTTAGACTTTTATTTAAATATGACCGGCTATCTTCCCATTTATTAAAAAAACTTTACACATTCCAAAAATCTTTGTAAATATTTAAATAATTTTATTTTTTAAATAACCCGTACACTCCTATATTTAATTTTAACATTAATTCATTAGTTATTGTTTCATGAATTATTTTATATCATTTTTATTTTCAATAATATTTTTATTTTCAGTTGGTGTTGAAAATAAAACTAATCATACTAAAATGACAAGATACTTTTCTTTTAAATAATATTATGAAGAAACTTCCAACAACTGATAGAGATGTGGTTTATCTTTATGCAAGAAACTTCCAATAATAATTTATGAAGATAACAATGCATGTATAAATCAATTAAAGAAAAGATATATCAAACAAGATCGCACAAAGCATATTTTACCAAACAACATTCTTTACCCGTGATCTTCAGAAAAATTGTGATACTGATATACAAGAGATCCGTTCAAGTGATAATTTGACATACGTGTTCGCAAAAACATTACTAACTTCAACATTTGAAGATTAGTCCATAATATTGGAAGGTGTCCGTACAAAGGTATTATGTAATGATGAAGAAAAGTGTACAAGGAACCGTATACTCTTTTTCCTTCACTAAGGTTTTTTCTATTTAGTTTTTCTCTAGTAAGGTTTTAATAAGACATATTCTTTATACAATGGATATCCAAGGAAGAGTTTTATAAATCTCATTATTTGTATGTCCATTGAACTTCTATCAACTCCCATAACCCCTTTTGCAATTATAATTTCTAATAACACCTAATTTCTAGTAACCCCCTTATTCATGTTGAATGATGAGGAGTTAAATGTTTATATACATAATTGTACCTATATATATATATATATATATATATATATATATATATCTCTTATTTGATCCTTACAAACATGGGTTAGATAAGTATATTTAAATGCAGATATGAATCATCCATATATATATTGTTAGAATGCCTTGAATTAGTCAAACATTCTGTTACTTCTCCTTAAGTTTAGGAAGTTAGTCAAGTATTCTGATTTGTTAGAATGCCTTGAATTAGTTAAACATTCTGTTACTTCTCCTTAAGTTTAGGAAGTGAGTCAAATATTCTGATTTATTAGAATGCCTTGAATTAGTCAAGTGGCTGTTATCTTTCCTATAAATAGGTTTATTTGTAAGGCATTCATTGAGTTGTAGTCACCTATACAACACCTCTGTAATCTCTCTCATAAATCAGTAAAAACTCTACCCTCTTCTGTTAGGTGGATGTAGCCAACACATTGTTGGTGAACCACGTTAAATCTGTGTGTCATTTCTTTATTTTTGTTATCTTTCTTACATCCGTCATAACAAACTGATATTAGAGCTCGGGTAATCGAGGTTTGTAATCTGGTGAGAAAGATGTCTGCGTTGAACGTAAAGATTGACAAATTCACGGGGAGGAACTGCTTTAGTTTATGGCAGATCAAGATGCGAGCTTTGTTAAAACAACAAGGCTTATGGATGCCATTATCAAAGAAAGTCAAGGCTGACAATGCTGAGTTGGCTGCCTTGGAGGAGAAGGCACATTCGACTATCATGTTGTGTCTTGCAGATGATGTCATCACTAAGGTCGCAGATGAAGAAACTGTCGTTGGTCTGTGGTTGAAGCTGGATAGTCTATACATGACAAAGCCTTTAACCAACAAGTTGCTTCTGAAGCAATGTTTGTTCGGTCTGCGAATGCAGGAAGGTACACCTCTTAGAGACCATATGGATCAATTAAATACAATTCTTTTAGAGTTGCATAATATTGATGTTAAGGTAGAGGATGAAGATGCTGCCTTAATTCTGTTGGTTTCACTACCATTGTCGTATGAGAATTTCGTACAATCTTTCATTGTTGGGAAAGATACCGTGTCTCTGGAAGAGGTCATGTCATCTCTCCATACCAGAGAGCTGTGCCATAAGGCGACTGGAGCAGGGACAGACAATCAGGCCGCTGGATTGATAGCCAGTGGAAGCAAGGGACATGGACAACTGGGCAAGAAGAAGCCGGGTTCCAAGGGTCCAAAAGCAAATGATATTTGTAACTACTGTAAGGAGACAGGGCATTGGAAGAATGAATGCCCGAAGAAGAGAAAGCAACCGCTGGAGTTGAAAGGATCTGCTGCGGTAGCGGTGGATGGCACCAATTCCGAAGAGGACATCGCTCTAGTTGCAGACGAACACACGCATCATGCTGATGTGTGGGTCCTTAACTCTGGGGCGTCCTACCATATATGTCCAAGGAGAGAGTAGTTTTCAACCTATGAGCAGATAGACGGGGGAAATGTCTCTATGGCAAATAGCTCGGTATGCAAGGCGGTTGGAATAGGCTCGATCAAGATTCTGACGCATGATGGTAAATTCTGCATATTGCACAATGTCAGACATGTTCCACTAATGACGAAGAATCCCGATATCCCTGAGCTTGCTGGATAGTAAGGGGTTCAACTTCAAGGGTGAAGGTGGAGTTATACATGTCTGCATGGGCTCTAATGTGATACTTAAGGGCGTCAAACAGGGAACTTTGTACTTTTTGCAAGGTTCAACAGTTGCTGGTTCTGCAGCTGTTGCGTCATCTGAGGTTCACCGAGATGATTTGACCAAGGTTATGGCATATGAGAGTTGGTCACATGGGTGAAAGAGGGCTGCAGATTCTGTCAAAGGAAGATCTTCTTGGTGGTCACAAGATCAAGAGCCTTGAGTTTTATGAGCATTGTGTCTTTGGGAAGCTACATCGCAGCAAGTTCCCAAAGGCGGTTCACCGAACAAAGGGCACACTGGATTACATCCACTCAGACTACTGGGGTCCATCTCGCGTTGAGTCTTTAGGCGGTCACAGATTTTTTATGTCGGTAATCGATGATTACTTAAGGATGCCTTGGGTAATCATGATGAAACATAAAAGTGAAGTGTTCAAGAACTTTAGGCAGTGGAAGCCGCTAGTGGAGAATCAAACTGGGAAGAAGATCAAGAGGCTGCGAACTGATAATGGTCTGGAATTCTGTTCGTCTGAGTTCGATGTGTTTTGTAAGGATGAGGGGATTTCTCGACATCGCACAGTCAGGGATACACCACAGCAGAATGGTGCAGCTGAGCGCATGAACCAGACACTTCTGGAGAGAGCGAGGTACATGCTCTCTAACGCTGGTCTAACTAGACATTTCTGGGCAGAAGTAGTTACAATGGCATGCTACATAACAAATCGGGGACCACACACAGGTATCAACTGTAAAACACCTTTTAAGGTGTGGACAGGGAAGCCTGCTGATTACTCAAATCTGAGAGTTTTTTGCTGTACAGCTTACGATCATGTCAATGAGGGTAAGCTGGAGCCAAGGGCTAAAAAGGGAATATTTGTGGGCTATGGAGAAGGGATGAAGGGATATAGAATCTGGTCTTCATCTGAGAATAGGGTTATACTTAGTAGGAGTGTAATTTTTTATGAGAGTTCTATGTTCAACCCTATGGTGAAGCCCATTATTGTAGAGAAGAATGGAGCTGTTGATGAACAGGTGGAGGTACAAGTCACTCAAGGGGAGAGCAAGGCACAGAAGTTGGTCAGTGACCAACTGCCACAACCAGAAACCAATCTGCCAGAATCTACACCACCAGAAATCAAACATCTGAAGGTTTTCAGCATAGCATCACGGTTGACCGACCAAGAAGGGTTGGAGTTGGACCTCCAAAGAGGTATGGTTTTGATAATATGGTGAATTATGCACTGCAAGTTGCTGAGGAAGTGGAGCTTCATGAGCCGTCCACCTACAAGGAAGCAATTTTAGGAACTGAGTCAGCACAGTGGTTGGCTGCAATGGGAGACGAAATGGAATCTCTTCACAAGAATCAGACTTGGGAGCTGGTCAGATTACCGACAGAGAGAAAGGTAATCACTTGCAAATGGGTTTTCAAGAAGAAGGAAGGAATATCACCGACTGAGGGTATTAAGTATAAGGCACGAGTAGTTGCAAGAGGGTTTCATCAGATAGAGGGAGTAGACTACAACGAGATTTTCTCGCCGGTGGTCAGACATACTTCTATCAGGGTGCTACTAGCAATAGTTGCACATCAGGATTTGGAGCTTGAGCAACTAGACGTGAAGACTGCTTTTCTACACGGAGAGTTGGAAGAGGAAATATACATGACCCAGCCAGATGGTTTCCAAGTTCTGGGAAGGATAATGATGTGTGCAAGTTGAGGAAGTCCTTATATGGGCTTAAGCAGTCTCCAAGGCAGTGGTATAAGAGATTTGACAGCTATATGATGCAGCTCGACTACAATAGGAGTCCTTTTGACTGTTGTGTGTACTACAACGAACTAAAAGATGGTTCTCGCATCTGTCTGGTCCTGTATGTAGATGATATGTTGATTGCTGCTCGGGACAAGTCTGATATTTAGAAACTGAAGGATTGTCTCAGTGAAGAATTTGAAATGAAAGATCTGGGTGCTGCTCGGAAAATTTTGGGAATGGAAATATATAGGGATAGAAATAAGAAGAAACTTTTCTTGTCACAAGAAGGGTACATTAACAAGATATTGTAAAGGTTTGGCATGTCATCAGCTAAACCTATAGACACTCCAACGGCTACTAACAGCAAGCTGGTAATGTACGCGCTTCAATCCGAGGAAGAAAAGGAATACATGTCAAGAGTTCCTTATGCAAGTGCAGTAGGAAGTCTGATGTATGCTATGGTGTGCACCCAACCAGATTTGGCATATGCTGTTAGTATTGTTAGTCGATTTATGGCTAAACCAGGGAAGGAGCATTGGCAGGCTGTGAAAAGGATTTTTCGATATCTTAGAGGTACGTCAGATGTTGGTCTTATTTATGGGAGTAATACACAGTGCTTGGTAACCGGCTACTCAGATTCTGATTATGTCGGGGATGTGGACAGTAGGAGATCCATGACTGGTTATGTTTTCACTCTTGGTGGTTCTGTGGTGAGTTGGAAGGCAACTCTACAGCCTACTGTGACTTTGTCTACTACAGAGGCAGAGTACATGGCATTAACAGAAGCAGCGAAGGAGGGAATTTGGTTAAAAGGACTAATCAATGATCTAGGCGTACATCAGGATCAGACTATAGTGTATTGTGACAGCTTGAGTGCAATATGCTTAGCCAAGGATCAAGTTCATCATGAGAGGACTAAGCACATTGATATCAGGTATCATTTTCTAAGAAGCGGGAAAAGAATCAGGGTGAAGAAAGTGGGCACGGCTGACAACCCTGCTGACATGTTCACCAAGCCAGTTCCACAGAGCAAGTTCCAACACTGTTTGGACTTGCTAAATATTACAAGCTGCTAAATGGCAGAAGAGAGGGGAGCGGATACATCTGGCACCAAGGAGGTGCATCTGGTAAATTGTGAGAGAATTCAAGTCAAGGTGGAGATTTGATAGAATGCCTTGAATTAGTCAAACATTCTGTTACTTCTCCTTAAGTTTAGGAAGTTAGTCAAATATTCTGATTTGTTAGAATGCCTTGAATTAGTCAAACATTCTGTTACTTCTCCTTAAGTTTAGGAAGTGAGTCAAATATTCTGATTTATTAGAATGCCTTGAATTAGTCATGTGGCTGGTATCTTTCCTATAAATAGGTTCATTTGTAAAGCATTCATTGTGTTGTAGTCACCTATACAACACCTCTGTAATCTTTCTCATAAATCAGTAAAAACTTTCTCCTCTTCTGTTACGTTACGTGGATGTAACCAACACATTGTTGGTGAACCACGTTAAATCAGTGTGTCATTTCTTTATTTTTGTTATCTTTCTTACATCCGTCATAACATATATATATATATATATATATATATATATATATATATAACTTCATGTTTTTGACGTATAAAAATGGAATAGTTTTTGTTGGACTAGTCATAGTTTTTGACGTATATCCAATAAATAATTAATGAGTTTGTTTAAATTTGTTGGTTTAGATAATTAGGCACCCTAATTGGTGTCCATCAAATATTTTAACCAATTGATCACTTGCCAAACTACCTTGAAAAACGATTTCTGTATACATGGATTTAGCACATTTTTATAAAAAATTAATACTTATCATTTAATATTAGATCTATACGTTAAGATATGAATGTAGAATGTGTGATCAAACGAAATATATGCGATACTCAATATTTATATATATAACAATCTAAAAAAATTATCATTCTTCAATTAGAATTTACTTCATAATTGAATCAAATCAATAAATTGGTAAACAAAAGGAAAGGGAAAAAAATGGACAAGAAATTATTTATGGGAACCATTGTCTTGCTATTCCTCGTAACGATATCAAGTACGACTTCCTCCTCGATATTTTCTTTCACTATTTAAATTTTTTTAAAAAAATAAATTTTTAATATTTTGTTGGCTTCTGGTACGCAGGTGAAGGAATCATGGCACAGGAGGGTGCAACGTGCTCTAGGGGAACCAATATTTATACTGGATTATGCACAAGTAATTGAGAATGCAATTCTGCCTGTGAGATACAAGGCACAACTGGGAGATGCTTAGCACGGAGCATTGCAGAAGGATTGAGCATCTGCATGTGTTATTACCCTTGCTAAACCTCCTCATTTATTCATTAATTAAATCTTGGCAAGGAATAATATATTGTAACAAATGATGTTGATATTTTTATAATAACGCAATATTTTTATCAATTAATTCTAAATAACGTTCTCTCGTAAACTTTTTTCTCTTTGGTTAATCGGATTGTTCTAGTTAAAGATAATCTTGAAGCATTTACCCAAAGTTTTCTTCATCTAATTGAAATGCATTATTCATGAATCTTTTTGGGATTCTTTTGAATTTCATCATATTGGATGGCGTAAACTTTTATTTTCTATGGTTTCCGAAGGTTAGATTTTGCATTCTTCTGAACAACAGTCACGTGTACACAATAATCATTAAATGAGACAATTGCTAAAATTTGAATATTAGATCTCGAAATTCGATACTATTTCAAATAATTTCCAACCTGTTCTTACTTTATTTTTATTTTTTTTAACTTTGAAATTTATCAAAATATTTCAATTTTTTCAAACTTTTCACTTTACTTGGAAAGATAATTTTTCTTAGCCTTGGAGTTTAATTTTTATCTTGCCAATAATAAAAATAATTATTTTTATGTAATTCTTTTTTATTAAAGTATTGATACTTGATACTAGTACTATTATAGAAAATTTCTAACACTTTGTTTTAGAACACTACTTGTATGGATTATTTGATTAATGAACGTATTCTTGGACTACTTGATTGATTAGTCTTTTATCATTTCGATTTTATTATAGAATTTTTATGACTTGAAAGAGTTTATGAGAATATTGACTACCATTTATTATATTGATTTACTTTTATTGTTAAATAAAAAGTAAATTCATGTGTCTTTTTTTATTTGAACATCACTTTTGAAGGAAACTTAGTATCTAGTGTCCTATGTTCTTGGGATCTGAGAGTTACTAGAGCAAGATTCCGCTACATGAGTAGTTAAAGTTGACATGTGTACCTAAATATAAAAATAATATGGAATAATAATAATAATAAAAGTTATCCTTATACTTGACCTCTTGAAAAGTGATTAGGAGTTATTGCAAAATAATAATAATAATAATAATAATAATAAAAGTAATCCTTATACCAGATCTCTTCAAAAGTGATTAGGAGTTGTTATTTTGCTTTCTAAAATTAATCGAATTGCTTTTTTATTCAGTTGATTTGAGAAGAAGTTTGCTAATTGAATGTGAAGAGTATGAGTAGACACACATTACAATTAGGAAAATTCTATAATTTTTGCAAATGTTGAGTGGATATGAAATTTTTGAGTGATATCTTCTTGAATTATGTGGAAAACATTAATGAGGCACATAGGGTAGGAATTATTTTTGGAGTAACTAGGGAAGGTGACTTTAATAGTAAATTAATTAGTTTGAGATGGTTTAGAAATTGTTTTATTCATCCCTTTTATGATCAATAATTCTTAAATATTTTAGTATTATATGCTTCGATTGTTTTTGCATGCTTTCCTTGAGGACAAGCAAAAGACTAAATGTGGGGATATTGATAATACTAAAATATATCATTATTTTAGGGAGATTTGTGTATCATTACACAAAATAAAAAGTTGAGGATCTGAATTGCATAGTATGAAAATTCTTACAAAAGTTGAGCCCTTGACGCCGTCAAGTGCATCTGACAGATTTTATTTTGTGAAATTTCATTTTTATCCGTATGTAATTTATCTATAAATACTTGTAATTTTACATATTATAGTAGGAGTTGTTTAGGTTATAAAGAAACTCTATCATTTTGAATTATCATCAACTATTATAGTATTTTTGTTCCTAGATCAAAGAAATTGTCTTGATCATGAGAAAGCTCTTGTTATTGGAATTTAAGTGTTGTAATAGTTTTAGATTTGGTTGTATACTCCTTTGAAGATTTGATTTGATGATGCCTCGATTTGTAAGGAGCTTTTGATTCAAGTTTTTGAAAAGGCTGAAGATCAAATCCAAGAAGATCTACATTCATTCAATTGCAAAGGATCGAACGAAATTCCAAATCTTGATTTGTTGTACAATTTCCTTTCCTTGTTTTACTTTTCTTTGTATATTGAATATCTAAGCAACAATTCCCTCTTAGGATTCTTCTTTCTACATTTCTTTAGTGAATTTATGGGGAATTTCTATGTGCCATTCTTTGAAGTATTATAATGTTTCCATATTAATATTTCCAATGATTCGCATCATTCTCTTATTGATTCCTCCTTATGGATGTGAATTATAAGACGATCTAATATGGTAATCATAGGTTTAGTCCAAAATTTATGGTTGGATGTGAGGGTGCCAAGTGAATGTTGATCCGAAACTAAGCTAGTCACCCTTGGATCATTCATTATAATTCTCAAAGTCATGAGACAATCGAATAAAAGATCCTCTCGACTAAACATGGAGATCTTACATTTTTACTTTAAATATCAATTACTTGCTTTCTTAGATTAGTTTTAGTTTATATCTACACTCTTTCATCTATTGTTTTAGAATTCTAGATTGATTTCTATGGTTTAATTCTTGTGTTATGTTAATCTTTACCAAGTTCTTTGGGTTGTAACGATTTTATTGTATAAATTTAAAATCTAAGATGCTTCCACTTAAATATACTACATGATGGATACACTGTCTAATTACATGTTAATTTAAGTGACATAAATGTGATCTTTACTTTCTCAGTTTCATATCCTAATCACTACCTTAAATCACCAACTAATTTGTAGTATTAAAAAACCGCATCATAATGTTATAAACTACCTTCAGAATGACATTTTGGGACGCTGCTATGATGTGATTACACTTGATGAGTAACCCAAAGACATTAGTTACAACAGTCCTTAAGGCCAATTTTTTTTGTTTTTACCATACCCTTAATTATGAACATTATGTTGGGATTGCTCTTTTTTCAATCTGAGTTGTGTACCTTCATGTATTCTTAGACTAAAAAAACGTTGTTTCAAGAGTAATTTGTTGGTTAAAAATTTCGTCATCTAGAGACTTTCAAGCTTGAACCACAGACCAGAAGCAAATTGTCCATCAGCGACTTGAATGATAACTTCATTAGCAAGGCACAACATAATTGTTGAGTGTGCCTTATCCTCCAGATTGGCCACCTTAGCGATTTTGGAACCCATTGCATTTCCTGTCAACAGTGCCCACAAACCTTGTTGCTTTAACAAGGCTCGCATCTTGATCTGCCAAAGACTTAAATTATCCTTTCCCATGAACTTATCCATCTAAAAGTTTAAAGATGACATCTTTCTCACCAAAATTATAACTTAATAAAACTTTGGCTCTGATACCAGTTTGTTATAACGGAAGCGTTGTGATAATAATTTGTTATGACAAACATGGATAATCTCAAGTTGTTGTGATGACTCATTGTCTTCTCCACTTCAGGATTTAACCTATGCTATAATAGTTGATGCTTTGCATGGATTCAATTACTTGTTTCTTGAAAAAAAAAAGAAAATAAAGAAAAAGTAATTTATTTAAAAATCAAGGAAGTGAAATACATTATATATATAAAAAATTGCTCCATACTTGATACATGGGTAAGCTAGTTCCCTTATGGCACCGGGTCAATAAGCAAAGAAGTAATAGTATCTTTAAACTTGGTTGTGGAATGTGTATAGGAATCTTCATCTTGATACAATAGATTTATAACTTTTGCAAGATTGACAACTCGTTCAAGAAAGTGCATGGGAATAGTGGTATTGCATGTCAAACATTCTTTATTTATATCTTTCCATGCATTTTTCACCTCTTTCATAAATTCATTGATTGTTTCTTTCTTTGATGCACCATGTTGATTCATGTAGCACTCCACAGCTGACGCCACATGTCCTCTTTTCTGTTCAAACTGTGAACAAATATCAAAAGAAAATTATTATACAAAAGATTTAAAAGTAAGGATAGACATGGTTTAATTTTCTACCTCATAGCCAGCCATATCGTCCATTAATCTACATATTACTGAGGAAGCTCTAACAATCAATGGCTCATTCACTACCCAATCAACAACTTCCTTAGTAATTATGTTTCCATCCATGCAAACAAAAGAAGTTGTGGATAACATCATGTATGCACCCGAGACAAGTGCAACCTTCATGTACTCTTCCATTGTTGGTACATAGCCATTGTGAAACCAATAAGCTTCATTGAGGTATGATCTTACTAATTTCTTCATCTAATAGGTTATATAGTTAAATTATTAATTTCCACACTTTAACAATTACATAATTTTGACTAGATTAGCAAATTGAGGGAAAACATACTTCATCCTTTGGATAATTTACCAAGTAGGATTTGCGTTCCTTGGCTAATTCATTCTCCATTTCAGAGAAAACATCCAACAAGGCCTTGTAAAAATGTCTTAGGTACAATGGCACTTCATTTACGGCATTGATATCCCATCTAAATAAACACATTAACATCATCATCATCAGTAGAATGAAAAACATTTTCATGTAAATACATACCTTTGTATTGCTTCGGTAAAAGGCAAAAGTTCATCAATAGTTCCATAAACGTCATAGATGTCATCAATGACTGAGGTCATGGCAATAACCTTAGTCATCATTCTTCTTCCCATAGAATATTGGGGTTCAAAGCATACTCCCAATATCCAAAAATAACACTCCACCAATCTATCTCTAGCAAATGGTAAACTTGATGCAAAATCTAACTCTTTCCACCATCTGAGGAAATATTAATTTCAATCAAAGAATTAGTATCAAACACATGCAAGCATGCAAAAATTGAAATTGAAGTGAGCCAACTAACTTTGTAAGTTCACAGAGCTCCTTTTGATGTTGTCTTTGGAGCATATTGAAGTCCAATTTTGCTAAATTGAGTATTATTTTGTTATGTGCTTCGTTATCCTCGTAAAGGTGTATGAATAATTTAGCATCCAGTCTTTTCAATGTTTTATGAATTGGTTGCTTTAGAGCGTGATGAACTTGAGTCTCAATTGGCAAACCACTAGAGTTTGATAGCACGGATTGGAGTTGAGTTGTCGTAAATATCAATGCTTCCTCTAAAGTATCTTCTTCGCCATGAATTAAGAAGTGAGATGCCTCGTACAAACTTAATAATCCTTTAATATCACTCAGGAGATCTTTGTGGAATTTTCCTTCAGGATTTTTGAATTGTTCGAATACATCTGGTTATATTGAAAATTTCAGTTTTAGATTTCTATAAAATAAAAAAGAAAATAATACAAAAAATATATAACAGTAAATGACATACCACATGAAACGTGATAACCTTGTTGTCTTAGAAGTCTGAAAGACAAAGACACAATATAGAGATTCTTTCCATGTTTAACATTGAAGTCATCATAAGTATCATGCAAACGTTGTAACAATGTTCTTATCTCTTTGCCAAAGTGATAATCGATTCCTAAACGTTGGATGGTATCAACCAAATCCAATTTCTCTGCACATACCTCTTGTGTTCCATTAATAAGTAACCCACTAATATCTTCTTTCAGTACGCGAAACTCTTCGATATCTTTCTGGGCAATATTTTCCTTTACAAAATAAATACAATATTGAACTTGAAACAACTATGAAACAGAAAATATTATTATACATATATATATATATATATTTCAGCTGACCTTGGTATGAGTAGAGTATTTAAGAAAATAATCTCCCCAAATGCTTGGATGATAATTGGCAGAGCGACGAGGGAGTAATGCTGCTGATACTGGAACGCAATTCACTTCCATTTTCTAAAGCCAGAAAAGATAAAATGGAGTATTTGCTTATTTAAATTCTTATGCTTTTTTGTATAACTCTATGCGGCTTTCTAATTTATAGGAGTAAGATAGAATGTATCTGTGTTTGTGGACAGAAAACATTTTTACTTTTCAAAAGCTACAACACCAAAAAAAAAGAAAAAAGAAAAGGTTTAAAATGTGTTACATGGCTTTCTATTGAGTAATAATGTGTCTTTTCAGATATTTATGCAATCTCTATCAATATATATATTATAATATATATATATTTATATTTTTTTTTTTTTTATTTATTTATTTTTATTTATTTTATTTTCCTATTTTTTATTTTGTTTGTCATATATATAAATATATTTTTAATTAGGATATCAATCTAAGTTCCACACATGTGAAGAAAATACTAGAGTTGTCTAATATGTAAAACTTTTACATGCTCCAGAAGTATGATACCTTATGGGAAAGTTTAAAAAAAGTGAATAATATGATAGTAACTTAAAAGTTAAGTGGTAACAACCAAACAAGTGGTATTAGAATCCAAAGTTAAAAAAGGTGAGTAATGAACTTGCATATGAAATGTGTTGGGGTTTTCTTGCATTTTCATAACCTTTCATTAAACAAAACATTCCATATATATTTTACACATTAACTATTATTTATTTAATTAATTACGAAAAAAAAATTGTTTATTAAATTTTGAGAAATATGAGATGAACTCCAATGTAAATATATGTAAAACATATGTAGTTTAATTGATAATAAGTTTATTTATAACTTAAAGAGTGATGAATTCAAGTTATGATACGTAATAAAAATAATAGAAGTGGCATAAGTTACGTTATCAAACTTGTATTCTGAATTATTATAACATTAAATTAAATTTGATCGATACAAAGTGAATTGACATTATCTTTGGCTATTTCTTAGTATAGGTCGAATAAGTGGACATAAAACATCTTTGTTTTGTTTGTGAAAAAATAGAGAAAAGAAAAAATGAAAACAATATTAAAAATGCGCCCATAATTTCTAATGGTTTTCACATGTTTCTGCAATTTATGTCGTCATATATATCTTCTAATTTATTCATTTCATATATATATATATATTGTCATTATAATTTCTGGCATTGAGGAGCCAAAGTACTAAGCCCCCACTTGTTCTATGTATGGTTCAAAATGAAGGTGATAAGATTCCTATCTTTGCATTGTATAATATTAGGTTTTAAGAAATTTTGTCTCGAGATAAGTTGTTGTCACAACATAAACTTTATTTTGAAATAATATAGAGATAATTTAGAGACAAACACATTTTAATCATTTTAACTAAAAAAATTAAAAATGCCAAGATACTTGAGAATTATTAAAAAGTTGTTAACTAAACAACAAGGCAAGAAGAAGAACTAATAAAAGATTCATTTTGAATTCATGATTTACTTACTTATAATTTAAATAGAAAATTAATTCGGATATTTAACAATATGAATGAAATATAAAAGAATATTTGAACATTGTAGCTTAAGGTTAAATGTTAACTTCATAATTATATTAAATATATGTGTGTATATATTTCATTCTTTCTCATGCAAAGCTTGGATTATAAAAAAAAAATAATTAAAACATAGATAAAAAAAAGTACAACTAGTAAAAGACTAAGCACTAATGGTTCAAAATTAGCCATGCACAAACATAGATTTTCCAACATAAGAAGCATGATGAGGAGAATCTTAGAAGCAAAAAAAAAGGGAATCTTAGAAGCTTAGAAAGATTGTTTGGCCCCACATTGTTTTGAATTGAAATTATCGTTAGTTTGCCGTTAGAACTATTATAAACGTTTTATGATAAGAATGCACAAAGACGCTACCAAAAGTATAAGAGGAGAGTCATTAGAGAAATGAAGAAAGGAGTGATAACTCAAGCATTGGTATAGCATTGCATTTGTGGGAATGGGAAGGTGGAGAAACCACTATTTATACCCACACCCAAGCTCTGGTAATACATAGTTTTCAAATGGGAAAAAACAAACCTAGGGGTTTTTTTCTTCTTCTTTTTCCCCTACTTTAATAGCAATGTTTTTTTATTTTCTACTCATTCTCATTTAATTTATCGTTTAAAAAAGACTAAACAACATAATTGTACTTTACAAGATAATATTAAAAAAAAAGAACAAAAATATCCCTTCAAAACAGACGGAAAATGAAATTCGAATGAGGTTCAAATCAAGCGATTTTTTTTGTTAGAATGCAAAAGCTGAAATTTAAAATTATATATCAGTGCAAGTTCACCATATAAATAGTAAAATATTCGTTAAATTCTCACCTATATATAATTTCTTACTAATTAGTATAAATTTTATTTGTAATATTAATGGGATAATTAATCTAAGCTTTGGCCCATATATGAGATTACATATTGTATTTCTCCCTCATTTTTTACTCTTACTATCTAAAGGTTCTATTGACCTAGTTATGTGTTCTTGCCTTTTTAGTTAGTTAATTCTTTCATTTAGAATAGAGTTCACCAATTAAAGTGTTTGTATTATAATCACTTGCAACATTTAATTTCATTAATAGAATACCCTCATGTAGTTTCTGCGGGATTGATATTCAATACTTTGTACTATACTATTTCTTCATGGTGTATACTTGTACTTGATTAAATTTTTCACAACAGCGAAGTAGAATAACTAGAAAAGACAGAGATTGGAAGAAATGAGAGCTAGGCAAAATTCCTATTAAAAAGCAGAGAAAATTCCAATAAAAATCTAAAAAAAAATAAAGAAAAAGATCTCCTTTGGTCTTGTAGTATAATTGAAAGAATTAAAAGGATTTCCACATTAGCTGCCATGTGTTCTCGTGTGTTCTCAATAATAATATTGATATTATTAAGATATTGATATTGATATTGATATTATTGAGATTGCATATTCATATTATTGAGATATTACTAACGGTTAGAGGTAGAGTTGTAACTACCTAAGTAATATCTAAAGAAATATCCAATATACTATATATATATATATATATATATATATATAGTGTATGTGATCATTTACATGATACGTAGATAAAATTCATACGTATACATTGTAAACAAACAAAAACCTTTTAATCTATAATCAGAAAATATTCTTCAAAATCAGAAAATATTCTTTCATGGTATAAAAGCCATTAATAACTCTGATATTCTTTTTCCTTTAAAGATATGGCAGATGAGGCAACCTTAGCTTACACAGCTCCATCTACAACCATAGATGGAGTCAAGATCCAACTTATATATCCCCAGAGTTAATTGGTTTCTGTACAACTAGCTGAAGGAAATTTCTTGGTGTGGAAAATGCAGATCCTTACTGTTATAAAAGGCTATGGCCTTGAAGATTACCTAACCTCTGAAACACCACCTCCAGATAAATATATTCCAGGTAACTCTAAAATTCAGACCATTAATTCATCTTTTATTTTGTGGAATCACCAAGATCAGATCATGGCTTCTTGGATTCTTTCATCACTGTCAGAAAATATTTTGCCTTTGATTATTGGCTTGAATACCTCTTCTTAGTTTTGGAGTGCCCTTGAGAAATATTTCGCAAGCCAATCCAAGGCAAAGACCTTACAATACAAGTTGCAGCTGCAAACTACAAGAAAGGGTAACTTAAGTATGACTGAGTATTTGGCAAAAATCAAGATGTGCTGTGATTTACTTGCAACTACTGGAAATCTTGTAAATCAAAATGATCATATAATGCACATTTTAGCTGGTTTAAGTCCTGAATATGATTCAGTGGTGGTCACAGTTACTGCTAGCATTAATTCTTTTACCTTGAGTGATATTCAAGCACTGTTGTTAAGCTTTGAAGCTAGGTTGGAATCTTCTAGCAGTATGAGTGGTACTGGAGCAATAAATACTGATGGTTCTCAGCCTACTGTGAACTTCATAGCTCATGATAACAATCAAAGGAGAAATTTCAATGGTCAAGGATATGGTTCAAGAGGCAGAGGGAACTATAATTTCAAAGGAAGAAGAGGTGCCTTTAGAGGAAGAGGTGGCAGGTCACAAGGTTCAAAGGTTGTGTGCCAAGTTTGTCATGTTCCAGGACACAGTGCTGACAGATGTTGGCATAGATATGATCAAAGTTATGGCACATCAAACAATATCAGAATAGTGCAGGTGGTGTTGTGGAGAACTATCAGAACAAGAATCATTCACTAAACATGGTGCATATCCCTAATAGCAACTTTTCAAATAATGAAGGATGGTGGTATCCAGACTCTAGAGCTTCCACACATGTCACCAGTGAGCTCAATAATATGACTTATGCATCAGAACAAGAATCATTCACTAAACATGGTGCATATCCCTAATAGCAACTTTTCAAATAATGAAGGATGGTGGTATCCAGACTCTAGAGCTTCCACACATGTCACCAGTGAGCTCAATAATATGACTTATGCATCAGAATATAATGGATCCAACAAGCTACAGTTAGGAAATGGGCAAAGTGAGAATATCAGTCACATAGGTAACACCACCCTTCATTCTAGTCAAACTGATAAATTATTTCAACTTAAGGACTTGTTACATGTGCCTAGTATAACTAAGAATCTCATAAGTGTTTCAAAATTTGCCTTTGACAATGATGTGTTCTTTGAGTTTCATCCTTTGATCTGTCTTGTAAAGGATCAAGCTACTCATCAGGTCCTTCTCAGAGGAATGCTTAAGGATGGTCTCTACAGATTTCACTTGGTTCATCATGGAGATTCTGGAAATAAGGAAGCAATCCTTCAAGATCAGCCTTATGGTTTTAATGTTTATGTTTGTAATAACTTGGATGTCAGTTTATGGCACAAGAGATTTGGTCATTGTAGTTATGAAATTGTTAAGAAGGCTTTGAGAGATTGTAAGATTCCATTGGATAATAGAGATCATGATTCAAAAATTTGTCATCCTTGTATTCTCGCTAAAAGTCATAAGATGCCTTTTGGAAATTCTGAAACTCAAACTAATGCAGCTTTTGATTTAGTGCACACTAATCTATGGGGTTCAGCTCCTTTACAATCTGTAAATGGATACAAGTATTATGTGACTTACATAGATGATTACACTAAGCACACTTGGATATATCAGTTGAAGTTGAAGTCAGAAGTTGCTGGTACCTTTATTCACTTTCATAGTCTGGTGCAAACATAGTTTCAAACAAAGATAAAGATGGTGCAAAGTGATGGAGGTACTGAGTATAAGCCCTTAAATAATTTTTTCAAGGAAAATGGAATCATACAGAGGATCTCATGTCCTTATACACCTGAACAAAATGGTTGTGCTGAAAGAAAGCACAGACATGTTGTGGAGATTAGTTTGGCTTTACTGGCTCAATCTCGTATGCCTTTGAAATATTGGGATGATGTTTTCACCATAGCTGTGTATTTGATCAATAGACTGCCAACAAGATCCATTCAATATGTATCTATTTATGAGAAACTTACAAAGCAAAAGCCAGTCTATTCTGCCCTAAAGGTTTTTAGTTGTCTAGCATATCCTCATGTTAGACCTTATAATGATCATAAACTGGAATTTAGGGCTACTGCAGGAGTGTTAATTGGATATAGCTCTCAGTATAAGGGATATAAGATTCTTCTTTCAACAGGAAAAGTAATTGTCTCAAGGCATGTAGTTTTTGAAGAAAGTGTTTTTCCCTTCTCCAAGAAAGATTGTTCTGAGATGCAAAGAAAACAACATGTTGGTTCTGTATTCACATCATTGGAGCCTACCGTGATGAGTTTTTAAAATTTGTCATCAACATTTGTGGAGAATGAAGATACAAAAGGAGATAATCAGTTTGAAATACCTCATTCCAGTAAGAGTTTATTCTCTTCATCAGAAAGTTATGACACTATTCCCTTGAGAATAGATTTACCCATTATGAGTCTAGAACACATCTTACCAGATCAGTCACCTCAGTATGCTCCAGAAGAAAGACCTGTTACAGTGAACCAACATCTCATGGTTATCAGGGGTAAAGCAGGAATATACAAGCCTAAGGTGATGTCAACCATTTTGGTTGAAAATGGAGAGCCTAAAATGGTAGAGGGTGCTTTAATGAATCCTGTTTGGAGAAGAGCAATGAAAGAAGAATATGATGCTCTTATTAAGAACAGAACCTGGACACTTGTTCCACTTCCTAAGGGTGCACATGTAGTTGGCAACAAATGGAGTTTTAAAGTGAAAACAAAGGCAGATGGCAGTGTTGAGAGGTATAAAGCTAGGTTGGTGGCACAAGGATTTACTCAAACAGCAGGTTTTGACTTCCATGAGACCTTTTCTCCAGTAGTTACACCAACCACAATAAGAATCATATTTTCAATTGCTCTTAACTACTGTTCGAATGTGAAGCAGTTGGATGTTTCTAATGCTTTCTTGAATGGAGAACTTTCAGAGGAGATTTACATGTGTCAACCAAGAGGTTTTTTGAAGAAGGAAGGTTATGTATGCAGGTTGCATAAAGCTATCTATGGTTTAAAGCAAGCTGCTAGAGCATGGTTCACAAAGGTAAGAGAAATTATGTCATCAATGGAGTTCATAAGCTCAAAGGCTGATAATTCTCTCTTCATGTTCAATAAGAAATGAATAAAGATCTTTGTTTTGATATATGTGGATGATATATTGGTTACTGGGACTAATGATCAGGCAGTACAGAAATTTATTGAAAGGTTGAAGAAGTATTTTACATTGAAGGATCTGGGAAATGTTCACCACTTTCTAGGAATTGAAGTAAATAAAACCCCTGAAGGGTATCATCTTTGCCAAAAGCAGTATGTAAAGAAGCTGCTAGATAGAGCAAATATGCTACAGGTAAAGTCAAGTTCTACATCTATGATCACAAGTCCACATCTGTCTAGATATAATGGAGATCCAATTCAGAATCCACAAATGTACAGGAGCATTGTTGGGGGACTTCATTATGCTACTATCACAAGACCTGATATTAGTTTTGTTGTCAACAAAGTGAATCCGTACATGGCAAATCCATTAGAACCTCATCTCAAAGTTGTTAAAAGGATACTGAGATATCTGGTTGGAACATTAGACTATGGTCTGAATTTTAGCAGGTCCAAGGATCTAAATATGACAGCCTTTTCAGACAGTGATTGGGCTACTGATTTGGATGATAGAAAGTCTGTTACTGGCTACTGTGTTTACATAGGAAGGAATTTAGTTTCTTGGTCCAGCAAGAAGCAACAAAGTGTATCAAGACCAAGCACAGAGGCTGAGTATAGAAGTCTTATGCTAGCCACTGCTGAAATCACTTAGATCAGGTATCTTCTTAGTTAATTGAACATAGAGCAGACTAGAGTTCCTCAAGTACGGATAGACAATCAATGTGCTATCTACTTATCTGCAAATCCAATTCTACATGCAAGAAATAAGCACATTACGCTTGATTTTCATTTCATTAGAGAAAAGGTGGCCAAAGGAGAGATGCAGGTTAATTATGTTCCTTCAATTGATCAAAATGCAGATATTCTTACCAAGGAATTAGATTTGCAATTCTTCACACGGCTTAGAGGAAAGTTAACTGTTGTAGTAAGGCCGAGTTCGAATTGAGGGGGCGTGAAAGAGTTGAAAGGATTTCCACATCAGCTGCCATGTGTTCTCGTGTGTTCTCAATAATAATATTGATATTATTGAGATATTGAGATTGATATTATTGAAATATTACTAACGGTTAGAGGTAGAGTTGTAACTACCTAAGTAATATCTAAACAAATATCCAATATACTATATATATATATAGTGTATGTGATCATTTACATGATACGTAGATAAAATTCATACGTATACATTGTAAACAAACAAAAACCTTTTAAACTGAAATCACAAAATATTCTTCAAAATTAGAAAATATTCTTTCAATAATCCCAATGGGAGGAAGTTGAAGGGGGAGAAACGGGACTCCGACCCAGGCATTTGTGCAACAAGGTGGGAAATTATTCCCCCATGATGCAAGAGGCCACTAAGGTGAACGAAAGTGCTCAAAAGTTAATGTAGGCCAAAAGAGTCCAAAGTGGACACCATGAGGAACTAACTAGGCCCCAAATAGGCTCCACTTGAGAAACCCTTATCTCTAATGCAGAGAGTCCCGAAATAGCTCCTAATCATACCACTCATTATGTTAACCAAAATAATCTACTTCAAACTAGGGTCTCAACGTCACCTCAATGGCACAATCACACTAGGCACTCTAAATCTTTCTCACACCTAGAAGCTACTAAATCTCAAGGCAAAGATCTCATTTTTCCAAATCCTGCATGCACTTCTTCTCCTTTTAAACACCATCACAATTTCCTTTAATGGTGATTCCTCAGTTTCAACTTCGAACATTCTTTGCACTTCACTCTCAAATACTAAATATCTCACCGAGTCAGATGAGTTGGTCCAAATGCCGCCAAAGGAACTGAGCTCACTACCAAGTCCCCTCCTCACCCCTACGACACAACAATCATCACAATAGTCCCTCTCCTCTAAACAATCAAAACTATCTGGAGAACGACTTTCACGTAGTAATAGTCCTACAAGCTCTTCATAATACCCCATCATCCTTAATGGAATGGGGACTCATGGGTTTAAACCTAATTTTTTCATTCCAAGTGAACCATGTACTATTATCCATAAACATCCAAGACCCTCATTTCATGAGTCTGATAGTTCAGGAGGCTCTTTCTATTTGCATGGACAACCTTGCTCGGAATCAGTGGGTACTTCAAAATGTTCTGAGCCACCCTTTGACGAACCATTAGAATTTGGCTCCTCTCCCAAATTCAACAATGAATTAGAACAACTCACAACAGACTTCACCTATCAAACTTCCTCTCTCCCTAAACTTCATTGAGTCGAACAATGCTCTGATAACCCCGTCATCACTAACACAAACGGTACCTATTAAAAAGCAGAGAAAATTCCAATAAAGATCTAAAAAAATTAGAAGAAAAAGATCTCCTTTGGTCTTGTAGTATAATCCCAATGGGAGGAAGTCGAAGGGGGAGAAACGGGACTCCAACCCAGGCATTTGTGTAACAAGGTGGGAAATAATTCCCCCATGATGCAAGAGGCCACTAAAATTTGGGAAGAAATGTAGAAGATAGAGATCCTATATTTGGGAATTGTGCAAAAATTAATCATACAAAATACTTGAAAAATAAAAAAAGAAGAAGATGTGTAGCAATTAAGCAAGGACTTCTTCAATCTTCCAAGATCTTTTAGATATAGATACAAATCTTCACAAGAAACATCAACTTAGTTAAGCTCCTTATGGTTGAGGCAGCCTCACTTTATCAACTATTTGGAGGATAAGTGATATATGAATCAATGTCACTCCAAGATTATGAGTACAAGAACTTGGTTTAGATAATCCTCACACTCATAATAGTCAAAGTAATATGATAATCATTCTCACAACAACAACAATCCCTCAAGAACTCCTTGGTTTAGACAAGAACTCAAGAAGAAAAGAAGAGTATATGAAAGCACAAAACTATATTGAATATTCAAAGTGATAGAATTTCACTAGCCTTAAACAATTCCTCACTTTACATGTGGGAATTTTCACTATTTATAGATGAATTACATGGGGCAAAATAGGAATTTCATAAATAAAAATTTTGATGAATAGTGCTTAACAAGCGTCAAGGCGCGACATGTAAAATATCTTCACATTTTGTAATTGAGTCATTGAACATGTAATTTCTCGCGAATTTCTCCTAAAAAATTCCTGAAACCACTTAATTCATAGAATTAGTCAAATCAAGTCAAAAGTAATTAATATCGTTCAAATTGTGAATTAAATAGGCACAAAAAGTCACTAAAATATTTGAATATTTTAATGTTATCACCCATCCTATGGATTGCCTCTACTTTTTACTTGTTTTTTGTTTTGTTTTCTATTTGCTTTTGTCGTTTGTACCTAAGCGAGCTTACCACAACCTCATAACTTCTTCTATGCATTGATAATCCATCCATTATCCACCAAAAAAACTTCTCTGCAAGCAATGTCTTCGTTAGTATATCAGAGCCATTATCATTAGTGTACATCTTCTCAAGTGTCAACAACGAGGAATCTAATACATCACGAATCCAATGGTACCTCACATTTATATGCTTTGTTTGATTATGGAGGGTGGAATTCTTACACAAATGAATTGCATTTTGACAATCACAATAAGGATTATATATACTTGTTTGATGCCCAACTCCTGTAGGAACTTTTTAAACCAAATAGTCTCCTTATGTGCTTTAGTAATTGCAATGTATTATGCTTCGATACTTGAAAGAGCAATACAGTTTTAGAGTTTACTCTGTCATGAGACTGCTCCCCCTTCAAAAAAATCATCAAGTAACTAAATGTAGACTTTCTCTTGTCAAGATCTCCTCTCATGATAGAATCTTTATATCCATCAAGTATAGTCTTTCAATTTCAAATCATAAACTGAACTTGGAAGTACTTCTCAAATATTAGAATATCCACTTGACAACATTCCAATGTGCTTTTACAGGATCAGAATGATACCTACTAACAACCCCTACAACATGAGCTATATATGGCCTTATGCAAACCATTGCATACATTATACATTAGACCATAAACAACTGAGGCATAAGGAACACTCTTCATCTCCGCTTTCTCTTTCTCACTTGGTCGACCTACTTAATGTTCAACATGAAGTTACCAACAAGTGGAGTTAAAAATTCCTTAGCTTTGCTCATGTTGAATCTATGAAGAACTTTCTCAGTATATTTCTATTGAGATAACCAAAGCTTTCCATTTTGTCTATCCCGAGTGATCATGATTCCAAGAATATGTTTGACAAGTCCAAAATCTTTCTTAACAAATGATTTGCTTAACTCCTTTTTTAATTTATCAATCTTTGTGGAATCACGACCAACAATCAACATATTATCCACATAAAGTATAAGAATAATAAAGTCACCTTCAAAAGACATCTTGACATAAACACATTGATCAACTGTAGTTCTGTTATACTCTCTGTGATACTCCACCCCACATCGATAAGTGAAGTAAGTGTGCAATAGTGTATAAGAATAAGTCTAGGTAATCATAGTCAATTCAGGGTATCCCTTTTGATATAGTGAGGACAATACCAAGTAGTCGATTGTGGGCCCTACCAAGCCCATAGGTGCGGTAGGGGCCCAAGTGTCCTGGTCATGACAATTAGTATCAAAGCAGATTACCAGTCCGAATTATGGGAACTAAGTGCTACACCCAAGGGTAGGAGCCACCTCTAGAATCTCAGACATCCACTGGTTGATCTTGGGTCGAGACCTATTATGTTAGAGTGGGCCCTAGCGAGGACGCTAGGCCTTAAGGGGGAGTGAATGTGATACGTCGTCCCACATCGATAAGTAAAGTAAGTATACAATGGTGTATAAGAATAAGATTAGATACTCATAATCAACTCGGGTATACCTTTTAGTATAGTCAGGACAATATTAAGTAGTTGATTGTGGGTCCTACCAGACCCATAGTTGCTACACGGGCCCAAGGATCTGGATCCTGACACTCTCGAGCTATCATAAATAATTCAAAAATTTTATACCACTACCTTGCTTCCTTTTTCTCCATATATATCTCTTCTTCCAGATTATCATGTAGGATGGCTGCAAATTAAATTTCTCAGCATCTAAATTCAAGCTAGGTGCTATTCCAAGAACAACATGGATTGAGGGAAGATTTCCTCAAAATCAATACCTTTTTTTAAATTGAAACCCTTCACAACTAAATTTGCTTTATATTTTGGTTCTAAATTTCTCTCTTGATTTTTCAATATGAAAACCCGTTTGTCCATTTCATATAAATTACTGAAAATTTTCTCATTTTGTTCATTTTTAATATTGGATTTACTAATAAAGTCATTTAGTTTAAATTCTTGTCATATTATTTGTTTAACATTAATATTCTTTCCTTTCTGAAATTTACTTTTTAAAAGAATAAATTCAATCCTTTTCATATAAATTGAGGTGTATTTTAATTGATATCCGAGTTTATGTTATTATACAAACAAATTTTTAATAATTGTGAATTTATTATTAAATAAATTAATAATTTGTAATTTTAGTCATAAAATATTTATTTTAGTATTGAATGCATCAACAATGTCTATCGGAATATGATAATGTCAAATTATATCACATTTTTAATATGTATGTGGGTCTATGTAATGATAAATTTTTAAAGTATTTTGACTTAATTGCATTAAATTACTATTTAATTACTTCATTTTGGTATTTATAATGTTTTGGGTAAATTATCTTACTAACACTTAAACTTTTCAAAAATCCAGCTTCTACACCTGTATTTATTTTTGCTTTAAACTAACACTTAAATTATAAAATATCAGCTCCTTTGCCCTTCCGTCCAAAATTTCCGTCAGACTTCATTTTCCATCCAATTTTTAGGGGCATGTTTGTCTTTTAAAATCATTAATATTTTTAAATTATTAAAGTTATTTTTAGGGATAATTTTGTCTTTTCATAAAATTTAAAAATTTTAAAAAAATCTTCTTAAATTGGAGGGATTCGATCCCTCAACCACACAAATGACAAAATTATATTAACCAATTGGAACAACTATTAATATGTTAATTTACATAAAACTTATATTTTATATTGCATACTAGATGATGCCAAAATAAATTTAACATAATTATATTTCTGAACCCCTAAATATGAACCACAACCGTATAAACAATAAATAAGCATTTACCATTTAGATACAATACAAAAATTTATATTATTTGAAAATTATATTAAATATAAAGATTCTGAAAAAATATTATCCAAACAATACAATTTAAACCATATGTCTTCGTAGTCATTCCCTTCCTCAAACCTTAAATTTATTTTTTTTAACTTTGAATTCGTTGTAGAATACAGATTTTGAATTTTTTTTTACAATGACATTCTATAAAAAAAACACCTCGAAATTCATGTTCTGTGACGAATTCGAAACAAAAGAGTTACAGAAGAACTTTAGTGCAGAGAAACGTGACAATAATAAAAACTTGTGGTTTGAATGGTGTCATTTGATAATATTTTTTTTGAGAATGTTTATATTTAATATAATTTATATTTAAAATATAAAATATAATCGCAATATAACATGTGTATTTATTATTTTCGTAATTATAATATAAAATATAAGTTTTAAATAATTTTATATATTTATAATTGTCTCAGTGGATAGATATAATTTATTTAGGGGATCAAATCTCTGGGATTACCAAAAAAATATTTTTCAAAAATATAATAATAAAGTGAAATGACAAAATTACCCTTGAAAATAAAACCTTAATAATTAAAAAATGTTCATAATTGTAAAAAGACGAAAATGCACATAAAGTGAAATGACAAAATTATCCTTAAAAATAAAACTCTAATAATTAAAAATGTTCATAATTGTAAAAAGACTAAAATGCCCCTAAGAATAGGATGGAAAATGAAGTCTGACGGAAATTTTGGACGGAAGGGCAAAGGAGGTGATATTTTATAATTCAAGTGTCAGTTCAAAGCAAAAATAAATACAAGTACAAAAGCTGAATTTTTAAAAAATTAGTAAGATAATTTACCCTAATGTTTTAGGGTTTGAATTATAGAAAATAGACAAATATATGGTCAAATCGTAATTTTTGGAAGCCGGAATCGTCAACATGAAGCCATAGTGGCCGTCTTGCCAGAACAACCACCGTGGATCCAAAGCGGTCGTCCCGGAGCTCCCACGTCAGGAATTTAACCTATTTCTGCTATATTTCACCCCTATATAAGGCATAGGACTCTACACTAGCATAGGGCTCTACACTATTTCAGCATCGATTCTCTCGTTCTATGTTTCAATCTCATGTTCCAGATATCTAACAATGAGAAATTCTAGATCAAATTTTTATAGAATTCTTAAATTTCGTTAGAAAATATTTCACCCTATAAGGCATAGGGCTCTACACTATTTCAACATCGATTCTCTCGTTCTATGTTTCAATCTCATCCAATATCTAACAATGAGAAATTCTAGATCAAATTTTTATAGAATTCTTAAATTTCGTTACAAAATCTCCGAGAAAATTAGGTTGACCTTATCCCCGAGAATACTATTATTTTTAAAAATTAAGAACATTTTTAAAAAATATTTACCAGTTGACAACTTACTAAATATATGATTAGTATCAGCTTACAACATTATATTCTCCCGAATGATCCCACAAGATTAGGCTCCCACCATTTAACTCCACAATATTATGATATTGCCCTTGTCGTCTTTGCTCTTGGGTAACTTTACTAAATATATGATTAGTATCAGCTTACAAAATTATATTCGCCCGAATGATCCCACAAGATTAGGCTCCCACCATTTAACTCCACAATATTATGATCCCACAAGATTAAGCTCCCACCATTTAACTCCACAATATTATGATCCCACAAGATTAGGCTCCCACCATTTAACTCCACAATATTATGATATTGCCCTCGTCGTCTTTGCTCTTGGGTAACTTCTCAAAAGGCCTCTTACTAATGGTTTAAGCTCTCATAACTTCCCAAAAGGCCTCTTACTAATAGAGTTACTGGTATTCTTATAAGTTAGTCTCCACTAGCATTATCTTTATATGTGGGACATGGATTGATATCCTCACAATTATATTCGATCATCGACATCATACAACACATTATATTCGGTCATCGACATCATACAACACATTATATTCCGTCTTCGACATCATACAACACATTATATTCGGTCATCGACATAAGTCTTTTGCATCTTCAACCTCATCATGTTTAAGATCAATTTAAAAAAAGCAAATCTTTTCAAGATACATGGTTTGTTGTCTATATCATAGTATGGTTTCTAAACAATTAATGCATTCTGAGAGAGATTCTTATGGTTTGTAAAACTTTATAGTTATAGGATTTGAAAACCTCGTACGATTTTCTTTATCCTTTTATATGTACGGTGGAAAATAAATACATATTTCAGGTTACCTTTTTTGTTATTTAAGAAAATAATCTCTTCAAATGGTTTGGAGTTATTTATTATTCATTTAATTGTCTTATGTACAAGACAAAAGGTTTAAAATGTGCGTCAATATATGTATGGTTGAAAATGCAAGTCCCCACCATTCCATTATTTCCTCTATTTCCTTCCCCTTTCCCCATGCAATATTTTTTATAAACACATACACACACACACATATTTATATATATATATATATATATATATATTATATTGAGTAGCAAATAATAATTGTCAAGAGTAAATATTATTTTTTAATTAATTAAATTTAAAAATCGTTAAATTTTTAGAGTTTTAATTGAATTCGTCTAAGGGGACTTTATTGTTCACTTTAAAAACATTTGAAACCTTAAAAGTTAAAAAAATATTTTGGGATTAAAGTTGTTAAATATAAATTTGTTTGGGACTAAACTCACAAATTATTCATAAAAAACTAAACAATTTTTATTTTATATATATAATTAGACAAAATATGACATAAAGTTAAAAATCGTATTTTTATTTAAAAAAATATATGATTCTTTTTCCTTTCTTTTCTTAAATTAACAAAACTCTCTACTCAATCATTCAGAATTTAACAAATCCTTATATCTCTTTTAATGGACTTTATTAGTATAAATAATAAGTAAATAAATAACACTTTATAGCTGAAAATACATATAAAGAAAAATTAAATTTTTAAAAAATAAATAATGAGAACAACAATGAAACCTAAAAAATATCTGAATATTTTTATTTTTTATTTTGGTAAAATGGACGTTTTCGTCTTTTAGCTTGTGCTCATTCTTTGTATTCCACGGGCTTTTATCAAATTCCAATATATATATATAAGGAAAAATAGATTGATTTAATCTCAATATTATTTTTGTTGAATAAATTAGTCGTTTTTATTTTTTTGTCTATTGAGTCTCTATTTTGTTTTTTTTATTAATTGGAAAAAGGAATCCTTATCCTCTTTTGTTAATTGGACAAAAGGTGTCTTTATTATCAAATTTTGTGAATTTTGAGTTATCAAAATTTACGGTCCAAACACGTATAAATTTCATACATTATATTTTTATCATGTATAAAATTTTTAATTAACTCATAACTTAATGAAACTCTCAATTATTTAATCGAATTGATAATTGAAATAAAACAAAAATGAAAAGAAAAAAACCAAATGAAATTTTATGAAATAAGAGTTTTATTAAGATGTGAATTACTTAATAAGATTTGTAGATGACAAAACTATATTTTCGAGATTTATAATAGTAAAATTGATCAATTTTGCTCTATGCATGTCCAATTGAGGATTACAATAAGAAAAAATATTTTATTATAATTGAATTTATCTTCACATTTGAAATAACGGACATTCTAAATTTAACTAAGACTTTTTTTCTCATGGTATGTTGCATGAAAGAAATATTTTCTAAGTAACTATATGTTTTATGAAAAGAACAAATGGATTTGAATTATTTATCTTCTCAAATTCATTTAGTATTAAACTAGGATTGAAAAAAAAATAAAAAAGAAAAGGGTGAAATAAGATAAATAGTGTGATTCAACATTTCCTAATAGTCGATTAGACAAATTTCTTATTTCCTATATCAGAAAAGGAATGATCATGGTGTAAACTAATTTTCATCCGTGTATTTCCTGTAAAATGAATATTGCAGAGAAAATAAAATATGTTACGTGTAAATAAATTACAAATAATTTTTTTACGGGGTTTTATTTTTATTTTTATTAATCCGTTGATTCAATCCATTGTGGGTTCAATGACCTTCTTGGGCTTGATCTCGATCCAATGGATTTCAATTTCTCCGAAGAGTATTTTGGGTTAATCTCAAACTAGATTCCTATTGAACAACTATGAATTTCTTCTAAGGGTTTCTGGATTTTTCTCTAGAGGCCTTTGATTTTCTCGGAATGGATTTTGATAGAGTTTTGATATGATTTTCAATGAGAGGAAGATCCAAAACCACAAAGTTTTAGTATTCTTTGGATTTCTCTTAGCTTCTGTATCAGCTTCGCGAGCTTCTACATCTCAAATTCTCTGTCCGTCTTTTTCAGAGCTTCTACATCTCAGCTATCCGTTCATAATTTTTCAGAAGGAATTTCATCCTCTATTTATAGATGGGAGGATGACAATTAATAACTATTATGATGTGAAGTGTCACTGATCTGAGAGATAAATCTTTCAATATCTTAATATATAAATATTTATATATTAAAATATTTAAATAAGATTTAAGTATATATTTTAAATATATAATTAAATTTAAGTGCCTACAAATTACCCCTTTGATATTTGTTGCAGAGGCTAAACACTTTGCATCAGGAATAAATTTCAAAACTTATTTTATTATTTGCGCAACTTATTAATTTATTTTTATAAAAAAGAATTCCCGCACCCTATTTTTTAATTCCCCCAATTTTTTTCCTAATGTTTTTGTTATGAGTGAACTTAAAATTTATCTAAGTTGCCATGTATCATGCGAAGGAATCAAGTCGAACATAGTTCAAAGCTGCAGTTTAAACTCGTGCATCAGCGGAGCATTGATAACTCTAAAATAATAGAGTTATTCACATATGTTTTGCCCTTAATTTGAACCCAATTTCATAACTTGTACAAAGGTTTTTGAATTAAAATGCGCCAAATTGATTAATTCCTTTCTCTAACTCAATTTTGTGAATTGAATACCAAAAGAACCGATTTGATTTAAGAAATTTCAGATTTCAGTGCAATTGTGTTCAGTTACTTTCAGGTCTAAAATTTATGAGGATTATGACAATTTTTGATTAAAAATACCGAGGGTAGAATAAGGATTTACTGGCTAAAAGTGGTGTCGCAAATGCAAATACTTAAGTTGACCAATTGATGACATTGTTGGCTGGAATAATTTGAAATTATTTGACCATTTGTTTTATTAATTTCTGAATTTGTTTTAATTTTCCAGTCGGTTGTGATCAGACCAAATCTAGCAGAATACTCATTGATTTAGTGGCAAAAACGGCAGAAGGAATTACACATGCTGAAATCTTTGTGTTATATATATATATATATGTGTGTGTGTGTGTGTGTGTGTGTGTGTGTTTGTGAGAGAGTAAGTTGACAAGTGGGCACAAAAGACAAAAAGGACAAAGGATGATGGCAGTAGGTACCCAATTTCTGGCGGGTTTTCAGGAGGGAGAGAAGAAGCAGCTACAGTTGTTACATATATATATGTTCTCAAAATCCAAATCAATTACAGCTGCAGATAAGACAAAATACATACATATTGCAGCTAAGCATTCGGTGAAATCCTGCAGAATTAAATTGGAATTTTTGAATTTCTACTCTTACAAGATTCATAATTTAGTTAAGAAAATCCAGCTGGCATCGTGACTCACCACTAAAAGGAACCGGCAGCTGTACACTTGCGGGCAGAAGCAACGAAAATTTTGTTTGAGGCAAGGGACAGCTGTCCACTACCAATCTGAAGTTCGGGGAGCATCCAAGGCAGAGATAAAGGCAAGGAAGAGCAGAAGAAGTGAAGTTAGACAGTCTGGAGAGACTTAGACGGGTTAGAGTGCAATAGATAGAAACGGAGATGTTTTAGAGCTAGAATGGTAGTATAGCAGCAGTTTTATTACCTTTGTAATTGTTGTTGGGTCTATTAGATTAGGGGCAGTAGGTAGTATGTTTTAGAGTGTCTTAGAGTCTAGAACGAGTGGAAACGAACCTGAGAAGGTTGGGGCGACTCTGCTGGAATTTTTTGGGTTGTTCATGACCGAGGGCAGCAGCACCACGCAGAGGGAACGTAGGGCAGCAGCACGTTGATTAAATTTGATTTGGACAGTAGGGTGATCTCCGACCCAGAGTAATCCTCTCTCGATTTCTTTAATGTGGAAAAACGTAATTTGGCATAAGATGAATAGAATGCATAAGTTTTGTGTATCGTTTTCTTTATTGATGCTTGTATGGGGCATACTTAGTTTATTCATGCAATTACTTAAACGGATTAGGAATAACTTGCGGTTACGACTGTCCAAGTTATGTATCGAACTAGTATCTGGCTTTCTAACCGGAAGGGGTCTAGTTGACACGTTAATTGCATGGCACTTGCTTGAGGCGCATGACCGTGCGGTCAATATTGCAGGGGACACGACCAATTTCACTGCCTTGTGTTGTTCTAGGTTCACGGTACTTCGTACTCCAGGAGACGATGTTATTGGGGGTTTAGACTAGTAGGCTAAGTAGTCTGGGTAGAACCAGACCGCTGTAGTGTTAATTTGGAAACCGAAAAGCATGCTTAGCATTCTTGGATTCACTACTGGTTTATGTTTGCATTTTTGTCTTGATTTTTACAGCATTGTATTACCGGTTGTGTTCTTATGGTGATTTTCCAGTAGGCTGTCCTGTAGTAGTAGTGAGGTAGAAATGCTGCAGCATTTGTGATGCTGCAGCATTTCCGTTGCTGCAGCATTTCTGTTGCTACAGCAATATCTTAGCAGTAGCTTAATCTCCGATTATCCCATCATTATTCATCATTCTTTTATTTTTTTAACCAGATGTAAACCATGTTTGCATGCATAATTGGCATACAAAATCTCTGTCGGATCGATAATCTTGTACTTAGGTACATATATTACTTGTTGACCGGTGTATACTTGCACTTGTTAAGATTGCTTTGATTTATTCTATTTCTTATCTTCTCAATTTGAGACACACGCACACAAATAACAAGTTTTTGGCGCCGTTGCCGGGGATTTTGGTGTCAATTGTTTGTTAATATTATTTGCATTTGGTTACTTTTGTTGTTTTATGTTATACTCATTCTTGAGCTTATGATATTATTGAAATGATTGTATGAGGGACGAATAAATATGCATGGGCTGAACTGTTTTTGTGAATTATTGATCTGAATTAGTTGTTAAATTTCAGCTTGTGTATCATTCATTCCTTAATGTGTGCTATTTTGAATGAGTAAAATGCGCAACGGCTCTCAAGCTACAGTGCTGCCACTTGATCCAGAGATTGAGAGAACCACCAAGGCGTTGAGGAAAAAGGAACAAACCAAGGACAACGTAGACATGGCGGAGCAGCGTGTTATAGAAAATGAACCTGTCTATAATCCTGTGGTGTTGGCAGACGATAGGGACCATGCTATTCGATAGTATGTGGTCCCTATGTTTAATGAATTGAATCCAAGCATTGTAAGACCAGAGATTACTGCAACCCAGTTCGAGCTGAAACCAGTGATGTTTCAAATGTTGCAAACGGGATAGCAGATGAAGTGTTGAGGTTGAAAATGTTCCCGTACTCCCTAAGACCTCCACAATAACCACCACCTTCAAACGCTTTAGAAAACATGATGAGAGACTTCATGGCAAGGACGGAAACAACCATACAGGGATTATCCTCTACTGTGCGGAACTTGGAAAGCCAAATGGGGCAGTTAGCTTTGGAGATGAGGAGCAGACCACAAGGATCACTTCCAAGCGATACGGAGAATCCAAGAAGAGAAGGAAAGGAACATTGCAAGGCAGTTACATTGCGGAGTGGCAGAACACTGGACGAGCCAAAAATGAAGTCTGGAGCAGCTGAGAAGACCAGTGAGTCCAGCTAGAATGCAGAAATTCCAGTAGCTGAAAAAGAATCAGTGGAGATGCTGCAACAAAACAGCATTCCAGAACAGCCGAATGCTACAGCATCGCAACTGCCGCAGAAAAATACCATTCCAGAACAGCTGAATGCTGCAGCATCGCAATATTCCAGAGAGCAAACCAGTACAGCTACGAATGCCTTTTCCACAGAGGTTTGCCAAAAAGAAACAGGATGAGCAGTTCAAGAAGTTCTTGGACATTTTAAAGCAGCTGCACATCAACATTCCATTGGTGGAAGCAATAGAACAAATGCCCAACTATGCCGAGTTCATGAAGGATATCCTTACAAAGAAGAGAAAGTTGGGAGAATATGAAATTGTTTCATTAACCAAAGAATGTAGTTTCTTTTTGTAGGACAAGTTGCCCCCTAAAATGAAAGATCCAGGGAGCTTTAATATTCCTTGTTCTTTTGGAAACTCATATTGTGGTATGGCCTTATGTGATCTTGGTGCTAGCATCAACTTGATGCCTATATCTGTTTTCAAACAGTTCGGCATAGGTAAGGTAAGACCTACGATGGTAACATTACAATTAGCGGATAGGTCTATAGCTCACCCCAATGAAAAAAATTGAGGACATCCTGGTAAGAGTTGATAAGTTTATTTTTCCAGCTGATTTTATTGTTCTTGATTATGAAGCAGACAGGGAAGTTCCCATTATTTTAGGAAGACCTTTCCTTGCTACGGGAAGGACTCTTATTGATGTGCAGAAAGGGGAACTAACCATGAGATTCCAGAACGATAAAGTCACATTCAACGTATTCAAAGCCATGAAATTCCATGATGAAGGTGAGGAGTATTTTCAGATCACCACTAGTGATTCTTGGGAAGAAAACGATGAAGAGCAAGATGAGGATGCAGAGGATGCATTGATGGAGGAAAGTCTACATGATGATGGCAATATGGAGACCGAAGCACATTCAGCTTGGTTAGAAGCAAACCCCCAAAGGTTCCAATTTCGCGCGCAATTTGAATCCTTGGAGTTGTCTTCTCGCAATTTCAAGATAACAAAACCTTCCGTGGAAGAACCACCACAGCTGGAATTGAAACAATTGCCACAGCATTTGAAGTATGGTTTTCTAGGAGCAGACTCGATGCTGCCAGTAATCATTTTAGCACTACTGAGTGCGGAACAGGAGGAGAATTGCTTGGAGCTTTGCAGCAGCATAAGAGAGCTATGTGATGGACCATAGCTTATATCAAAGGTATATGACCAACCTTATGCATGCACAAGAAAATTTGGACGACAATTCCAAAAATTTAATAGAGGGGCAGAAATGATTAAATCCAATTACGAAGGAAGTGGTAGAGGAACAAAATTATCAAGTTGCTAGATTTTGGCATTATTTATCCTATATCTAACAGCGCTGGGGATGGGGAATTTGCATGGATTACAAGAAGATAAACAAAGCCACAAGAAACGACTGCTTTCCATTGCCTTTCATTGATCAATTGTTGGATAGGTTGGCTGGATGGGATTCTTATTGCTTTCTGGATGGGTATTCTGGTTACAATCAGATTGCTGTAGCACCAGAGGACTAGAACAAAACGACCTTCACTTGTCCTTATGGTACTTTAGCATTTAGAAGAATGACATTCAGACTGTGTAATGCTCCAGCAATGTTCCAACGATATATGATGGCCATTTTCACAGATATGGTGAAGCAATATTTAGAGGTTTTCATGAATGACTTCTCCATATTTGGGGACTCTTTTGAAAACTGTTTAGAGAATGTGGCCAAGGTGCTTAAACGTTGTGAGGACACCAACCTAGTCCTCAATTGGAAGAAGTGTCACTTCATGGTTAAAGAAGACATCGTGCAAAACTCTTCACTTATAATACTTGTCGATGCTAAGTAGTTAATTGAGCACAATCTATAAGTGAACACTTTCATCTATTATTTATTGCATTTCTATTTATTTCGTTTTTCTTATTTCTTCTTGTTTGTTTTTTTTCAGCATTCGATTTCTTTTCCTTATTTTGTTTTAATTATTGTTCTTTTATTTTCAGGTGCTTCAATGCGGAATTAATGGCTGTTTACTCCTAAGTTTCTTTTAGAATTTTCAGAATTGGTTTTGAGACTTCAATTTCATATTACAATGCCGTTCTCTTTCTCTCTTATTGGTACTCTTCTGCTTGTTAATACAGGTATGCCTACGGTCAAAGAGCAAAAGGAGTCAAGGTTATTTTATTAAAGAAATGGGACTTGCCACTGCCTCTCGGCAGAAATGCTGTGACAACAGGCTGCCACACACCGACAAAGCCATTCAAGGCTGCCTTAGTCCAATTTCAACTTCAAAATTCAGGAGGTGCAATTTTACAAGGGACTTCCATGAATTGATTACTTATGCAAGTAGCCCTAGTTCCTTTCAATTTCAAAATTTTCAATGGGTGGCATACAACTAGAACTTGTTGGGAAACAATAAAAGGTTAGTTTAATTTTTATATTTTATTTGTGGAGAATGTGTGTGAATTGAAAAGACAAAGAGAGAAAGAAGTGGGGAGTTATCTAAAGGACACAAATTTCTCTACACACACGGTCTTCTACTTTCCTTCTCTTCAAACTCACTTTTCAGCCTTCAACAAACCAGAAGATTCAAGGTTAGTACTCACTTTTCTACATTTTTTATTTCTTCTCGGTAGTGTGAGTTGGTGTACGGTACTTGCAAGAAAAAACAAATTCTGGTTCATTTCTCTTATCTTAATGTGAGTATACATTCCTTGAGTAGCATGTATAGAATTTATGGAGTACAATTTTTGCATTACCAATGGATAGAGGATTGTATTGGCTGTATTTAGGGTTCTAGTTATACTTGAGTTCTTGTGTGTGAGCATGCTTGTAGAAATGACAGATCTGCCAGTTGATGTGTATCTCGGTTTATTGTGTTGGGCAGAAGGATGGTTATGATTCAAAATGAATTTCATGTCTTAATGGTCTTCATGTTTTTACTTCGTAACAATGCCGCCTAAATTGTTGGTAAATTTGTGTTTGCTTTCTTCTCACCCGAGAATTGAGAACTTATGTGCCACTAATGCTGTTGTGTTACATTTTCTTGACATGCTCCTACATTGCATTTATATATTTTATGTTCGGATAATGTAAAGATGCTAAAGATCAAACAGGTTGCACGAAAGATTGTTATTATGGAAAAATTTGCTTCCCTTGATCTGAAACAAGATATGAGGAATTGTACAGCGAGCGGGCCTTGCTAGCTGATTTGGAGTTCATTTTAACTAGCGAGGAACCATACCCACTGCCCTCGGCAACCGTAGCAGCCATACAGAGACTAAATTGGGAGAGTTTGTGTAACCAAAGAATTGATCCGGACCCTTCCATGAACACTCCTCAGAACATGGCGGATGACGGCAAAGATGAATGATGAACTCTCCTGATCTTGTGGGAGTGGTTTCTATCCTATTTTTCTCTACTTCCCGCTGACTTTATTTGTACTGTTATATTTTTATCTCCGTTCATTTCCAGTGCTTCGAGTTGAACTAGTTTTTCCCTTCTTATGATCAGTCCAATGGCATTTTTCCCCCTGTTGCTACAGCAACGAGGACATTGCTCCTCTTCAGTTTGGGGGAGGATGTCCTTTTGCTAGTTCAAGAGCATTTCTTGTTATTAAAGTGAATGAATACGTTTATTACTGTGGTTTTTTTATGAATGAGTTGAATGGATGTGTTATTGCTCCTGCATTATCTATTAAATCTCTCTAGCATTATCATACTCTAGTGAATCATTTTAGCAGGATTATGTAAATTTGGGAAGATTATTTATGATGATAATTCATGTTGATATGATTTCATAACTCTTATATGATAGTGAGCCTTTAGTACTTAGGATATGTTGATATTAACTAGATTTAAGTGAAAATTTTTGCTCCCACCAAAATTTTTGCACATAGTCTTACTTGGAGATTTCATGTTTATAACAAGAGTTAGCTTTGGTATGAAGGTTCAGAATCTTTAGACTCGTTTGTTATATCCCTTGAGGCGAAATCCTAGTAGATTTGGTAATATAGAAATAATTAAGGCATGTTCTTGAATCGTTTGAGCCTTTCTAGCTTACCCTAATGCATTTTATTTCCTTAGTTAAACCAAGTTGAGCTTAAGCCTAATTTCTTGACACCCTTATTTAATAGCCACTTATCCTAAATGTTTTGCATGTTACCATTCTTTGTTTTCCCTAAACTTGATCTTAGTCTGCTATGAACACTGCTGAACATAAGTTTGGGGGTATGCGGAGAATGCTGTATTAAAGAGCATAGAAATGTTGTAGCGATGCTGCAGCATTGGTGTTGCTGCAGCAATATCATTTTTACTGGATCGGTGGTAGTTAATTATTTTATAAAATTATGTTATGAGTGCTCTAAGTATTGAGGATATGTGTATAAAAAATCTGTGTGAAAAATGAAAGAACCCTCTTTACGCAAAAAAAAAAAAAGAAAAGTGAAGGAATGTTGCAGCATTAACATCGCCGCAGCATTAACATTGCCGCAGCATTGGCGATACTGCAGCATTTTCGTTGCTGCAGCATTTAGACTCAGTGAAAAAAAAAGAAAAAAAGAAGAATAAAAAGAGCAAAGGAAATACATATTATGCTTCTTTGTGGTCAAATGCTATATATTGATTGAGGTTAAATGCTGCATTTATTACTGAAGCAGGGTGTAAATATTTATGCTCCTTGAGTTGTGAAAAAAAATGAGAAAAATGATGGCATTGGGTTGAAGTTAATGGCAGACTAGGACTAAGTTTTGAACCTACTTTTTATCTATATTTTTTCTACCTTAGCCTTAGCATACATTACAACCAAATTAAGACATCTTTGATCTTTATTGCTGAATTTGCTACATTAGTGGAGAGTGGTGTAATAGATTGAGTCTGAAGATGCAAAATGAATCTTAGGATTACCATACGTTGACTTCTGAATGAGAGATTGAAAAGGAAAGACTATTCACACACACACACGGGAGGAGATCTTTGAGCTTGATTTAGTTAATGTTCTGATATTTGAGGAACTTGGGTCATGAACATATTAGAGTTTTGTTTCACATCTTTGATCTGAAAATATGATCCCAATTTGCCTATGATTGCTGGATGATTCTGGACATGAATTGTTGTATTGTTTGATTGAGTTTTATTGATCTATCTTATCTGCTGCAGCATTGCTCGGGACGAGCAATGAGCTAAGTTTGGGGGTGTGATAACTCTAAAATAATAGAGTTATTCACAAAGGTTTTTGAGTTAAAATGCGCCAAATTGATTAATTCCTTTCTCTAACTCAATTTTGTGAATTGAATACCAAAAGAACCGATTTGATTTAAGAAATTTCAGATTTCAGTGCAATTGTGTTCAGTTACTTTCAGGTCTAAAATTTATGAGGATTATGACAATTTTTGATTAAAAATACCTAGGGTAGAATAAGGATTTACTGGCTGAAAGTGGTGTGGCAAATGCAAAGACTTAAGTTGACCAATTGATGACATTGTTGGCTGGAATAATTTGAAATTATTTGACCATTTGTTTTATTAATTTCTGAATTTGTTTTAATTTTCCAGCCGGTTGTGATCCGACCAAATCCAGCAGAATACTCATTGATTTAGTGGCAAAAACGGCATAAGGATGCTGAAATCTTTGTGTTATATATATATGTGTGTGTGTGTGTGTGTGTGTGTGTTTGTGAGAGAGTAAGTTGACAAGTGGGCACAAAAGACAAAAAGGACAAAGGATGATGGAAGTAGGTACCCAATTCTGGCGGGTTTTCAGGAGGGAGAGAAGAAGCAGCTGCAATTGTTACATATATATATATATATATATATATATATATGTTCTCAAATCCAAATCAATTACAGCTGAAGATAAGACAAAATACATACATATTGCAGCTAAGCATTCGGTGAAATCCTGCAGAATTAAATTGGAATTTTTGAATTTCTACTCTTACAAGATTCATAATTTAGTTAAGAAAATTCAGCTGGCATCGTGACTCACCACTGAAAGGAACCGGCAGCTGTACACTTGCGGGCAGAAGCAACGAAAATTTTGTTTGAGGCAAGGGACAGCTGTCCACTACCAATCTGAAGTTCGGGGAGCATCCAAGGCAGAGATAAAGGCAAGGAAGAGCAGAAGAAGTGAGGTTAGACAGTCTGGAGAGACTTAGATGGGTTAGAGTGCAATAGATAGAAACGGAGATGTTTTAGAGCTAGAATGGTAGTATAGCAGCAGTTTTATTTCCTTTGTAATTGTTGTTGGGTCTGTTAGATTAGGGGCAGTAGGTAGTGTGTTTTAGAGTGTCTTAGAGTCTAGATCGAGTGGAAATGAACCTGAGAAGGCTGGGGCGACTCTGCTGGAAATTTTCGGGCTGTTCATGACCGAGGGCAGCAGCACCACGCAGAGGGAACGAAGGGCAGCAGCACGTTGATTAAATTTGATTTGGACAGTAGGATGATCTCAGACCCAGAGTAATCCTCTCTCCATTTCTTCAATTTGCTACTGTTTTGTAATTGAATGTTCTTGGTGATATGAGAATGTTTACATGAGTTCAAGGATTGATTAAAAGTGTTTTGGGATAGATATGTTTTCCGTCTTGGGATTGGCTCCGTTGATTGGTGTCACTATGGACCTAGGGACTGTTTTTTCCTATTACGTTGATCCTTGTCTTTCATGATTCGTTTCAGCAAAATATATATTCATAACCTGAAGGTGTTGTAGTCTAGTAAATTATAAACATGTGGAAAAACGTAATGTGGCATAAGATGAATATAATGCATAAGTTTTGTGTATCGTTTTCTTTATTGATGCTTGTATGGGGCATGCTTAGTTTATTCATGCAATTACTTAAATGGATTAGGAATAACTTGCGGTTACGACTGTCCAAGTTATGTATCGAACTAGTATCTGGCTTTCTAACCGGAAGGGATCTAGTTGACACGTTAATTGCATGGCACTTGCTTGAGGCGCATGACTGTGAGGTCAATATTGCAGGGACACGACCAATTTCACTACCTTGTGTTGTTCTAGGTTCACGGTACTTCGTACTCCATGAGACGATGTTATCGGGGGTTTAGACTAGTAGGCTAAGTAGTCTGGGTACAACCAGACCGATGTAGTGTTAATTTGGAAACCGAAAAGCATGCTTAGCATTCTTGGATTCACTACTGGTTTATGTTTGCATTTTTGGCTTGATTTTTACGACATTGTATTACCGGTTGTGTTCTTATGGTGATTTTCCAGTAGGCTGTCCTGTAGTAGTAGTTAGGTAGAATTGCTGCAGCATTTGTGATGCTATAGCATTTCCGTTGCTGCAGTATTTTTGTTGCTACAGCAATATCTTAGCAGTAGCTTAATCTCCGATTATCCCATCATTATTCATCATTCTTTTATTCTTTTAACCAGATGTAAACCATGTTTGCATGAATAATTGGCATAGAAAATCTCTGTGGGATCGATAATCTTGTACTTAGGTACATATATTACTTGTTGACCGGTGTATACTTGCACTTTTTAAGATTGCGTTGATTTATTCTATTTCTTATCTTCTCAATTTGTGACACACGCACACAACGCAACAAGCATTCATTTTAGTATTGCAGGCAGTTCACACTCGTGCCAATAAACCTTCATTTCAGCATTGAAGATAGGTTACACTCGTGCCAAGGAGCCTTCATTTAGCATTGTAGATAATTTACACTTGTGTCAAGGTGCCTTCTTTCAGCATTTCAGGCAGTCGTGTCAATGAGCCTTCATTTCAGTATGGCAAACAATTTACACTTTTCTCAAGGAGCCTCCATTTCAGCATTGCAAATAGTTTACACTCGTGTCAATGAGCCTTCTTTCAACATTGCAGATTATTTACACTCGTGTCAAGGAGCCTTCTTTCAAAATTGCAGACAGTTTACAATCGTGTCAAGGAGCCTTCTTTCAAAATTGCAAACAGTTTACACTCTTATCAAGGAACCTTCTTTCAAAATTAAAGACAGTTTACACTCGTGTCAAGGAGTATCTTCATCAGTTGTAGACACCTTTGTACTCGTGTCAAGGAGATTTCATCAACGATAAACAGTGTATACCCGTATTAAGGAGTAATGTGCAGTTTAACCTCGTACATCTAGGAGGAACATTGCAATTTAACTTCGTGCGTCTTGGAGGAACAATGCAGTTTAGCCTCGTGTGTCTTTAAGGATTTTGCATCCATACCATGAAGATAGTTTATACTCGTATCAAGAAGTAACAATGCAGTTGAATCTCGTGCATCTTGAAGGATGTTCATAATTTGATTTCAAGCATTGTCAACAGTTGATCTTGACTCTTTATATTCAGAGGGAATGTTGCCCCTAGTTTGTTTTTTATTGGCAATGATACTTTGCTTGCCTCCTTGATTTGTTTTGGATCTATTAACTGCTTGAGATTGTTTCTCAGCAACTTTGACTGCTCCAAGATCATTGCATTCTTCTTTTTGATTGAAAGTGACATCTTTGTTTGCCTCCTCATGTCATTTTTGTGCAAGTTGACTTGACTTACCATTGTTGTTCATCAATTGATCGAGAATGTAATCTTGTTTTGCTGACTGCATTACGAAGCTTTTCACCACTTTGTCAAATTTATCAACTTATCTTTTATTGTTCAAGCATTTGTCATTGTCGTAGACATGATAGGGATGTTTGTTGAAGACTTTTTATCGTCATCATCGCAACTTCTCTGATCTTGAGGTTTATTATTTGCGACAACGTTCTTTAAATTGACTTTGATGGTATCATCGTCTACAACTTTGTTGATGTCATCCGCTGCGACTTTGCTGATCATCTGCTGCGACAACGTTCTTTGAATCAATTTTGCTGATTTTAACCGAAAGAGATGAGTGGTAGAAATTATCCCACTAGGCGTGTTTCTTCCGTGTATTTCTTGTAAAATAAAAATTACAGAGAAAATAAAATATGTTACGTGTAATTAAATTACAAATAATTTTTTTAGGGGTTCAATTTCTATCAATCCGCTAATTCGATCCGCTGTGGGCTCGAAGGTCTTTTTGGGCTTGATCTTGATCCAATGGATTTTAATTTCTCCAAGGAGCGTTTTGGGCTGATCTCGGACTGGATTCCCGTTGAACATCTATGGATTTCTTCTAAGGGCTTCTGGATTTTTTCTTCAAAGGCTTTTGATTTTCTCGGAATGGAGATTGATAGAGTTTCGGTATGATTTTCAACAAGAGGAAGATCCAAAACTACAATTTTTTGGTATTCTTTGCATTTCTCTCCGCTTCTGTATCAGCTTTCGGCAGCTCTACATCTCAAACTCTCTCTAAATATTAAGAGGGAAAAGTCAAGTAAAGTTCAAATTTTATTTTAAATTTTCTTCGTTTTTGTCATTCCATCTCCATAGGGGTACCATGATTCTCTAAGCGAAACGAAAGAACAATTTTTTGTCTTTAAAAAGAGAGGAAGTGTTATAAAACATCTATTAATATTGTTCGATTTGGCCATTTCAGATGAATCTCACAAGTTTAAAACGTGTCACTGAGTAAAGATTTTAAATACTTGTTTAATAACCGCGCATATATCTCTTAGGCGAGCGACTTGACACTCCTAATCTCAACAGGAAGATATTAAGAAAAAAAGGAAACACTTTTCCTCATAAATCACAGTACAAAGATGTAGAAGCAATAAAACTTATAAGAAACAATAGAAGTCTACAAACTACAAAACACGAGTTTTTCTATTTCTTGAAGAAATAAAAATGCAAAAGTTTACCACACAAGGAGAAGAAGCCATTCCCAAACAAAATCCACAGTCTGAGAAAGTCGGCTCGACGAAGTTGCAAAAATGAAATGAGAATTTCTTAGACTTCTATTTAAATATGATCGGCTATCTTCCCATTTATTAAAAAAACTTTACACATTCCAAAAATCTTTGTAAATATTTAAATTTTTTTTAAATAATTCGTACACTCCTATATTTAATTTTCACATTAATTCATTAATTATTATTTCATTAATTATTTTATATCATTTATATTTTTCTATAATAACTTTTTTTTTCAGTTGATGAAGAAAATACAACTAATCATACTAAAGTGACAAGATACTTTTCTTTTAAATAATATTATGAAGAAACTTCCAACAACTGATACACATGTGGTTTATCTTTATGCAAGAAACTTTCAACAATAATTTATAAAGATAACAATGCATGTATAAATCAATTAAAGAAAAGATATATCAAACAAGATCGCACAAAGCATATTTTACCAAAATATTTCTTTACCCGTGATCTTCAGAAAAATTGTGATATTGATATACAAGAGATCCGTTCAAGTGATAATTTGACATACGTGTTCACAAAAGCATTACTAACTTCAACATTTGAAAGATTAGTCCATAATATTGGAAGGCGTCCGTACAAAGGTATTATGTAATGATGAAGAAAAGTGTACAAGGAACCATATACTCGTTTTCCTTCACTAAGGTTTTTTTCAATTGAGTTTTTCTCTAGTAAGGTTTTAATGAGACATATTCTTTATACAATGGACATCCAAGGAAGAAGAGTTTTATAAATCTTATTATTTGTATGTCCATTGAACTTCTATCAACTCCCATAACCCCTTTTGCAATTATAATTTCTAATAACACCTAATTTCTAGTGACCCCTTTATTCATGTTGAATGATGAGGAGTTAAATGTTTATATACATAATTGTACCTATATATATATATATATATATATATATATATAAAACTTCATGGTTTTGACGTATAAAAATGGAATAGTTTTTGTTGGACTAGTCATAGTTTTTGACGTATATCCAATAAATAATTAATGAGTTTGTTTAAAATTGTTGGTTTAGATAATTAGGCACCCTAATTGGCATCCATCAAATATTTTAACCAATTGATCACTTGCCAAACTACCTTGAAAAACGATTTATGTATACATGGATTTAGTACATTTTTATAGCAAAAATAGTACTTATCATGTAATATTAGATTTATACGTTAAGATATGAATGTAGAATGTATGATCAAACGAATTATACCCGATACTCAATATTTATATATATAACAATCTAAAAAATTTATCAATCTTCAATTAGAATTTACTTCATAATTTAATCAAATCAATAAATTGGTGAACAAAAGGAAAGGGAAAAAAATGGACAAGAAATTATTTATGAGAACCATTGTCTTGCTATTCCTCATAACGATATCAAGTACGACTTCCTCCTCGATATTTTCTTTCACTATTTAAAATTTTCTTTTCAAATGTTTAATATTTTGTTGGCTTCGGGTACGCAGGTGAAGGAATCATGGAACAGGAGGGTGCAATGTGCTCTAGGCGAAGCAATATTTATACTGGATTATACACAAGTAATTGAGAATGCAATTCTGCCTGTGAGATACAAGGCACAACTGGGAGATGCTTAGCACGGAGCATTGCAGAAGGATTGAGCATCTGCATGTGTTATTACCCTTGCTAAACCTCCTCATTTATTCATTAATTAAATTTGGCAAGTAATAATATATTGTAACATGTGTGTATTTATATACAAATGATGTTGATATGTTTTTAAAATAACTGTGATATTCTTATTGATTAATTTGAAAGAAATCTATAAAGAGCAAAGAAGGTCCCCTTGTAAACTTTTTATCTTTGATTGATCGGGTTGTTCTAGTTAAAGATATTCATGAAATATTTACCTAAGATTTTCTTCATCCAATTGAAAAGCATTATTCATGAATCTTTTTTGGATTCTTTTGAGTTTTATCAATGAGGGGTGACGTAAACTTTTCTTTTCTAAGGTTTCCGAAGGTTAGGTTTTGCATTCTTCTGAACAAGAGTCACCACGTGCACAATAATTATTAAATGAGACTATTACTAAAATTTGAATATTGGATCTTGAGATTCGATACTATTTTAAATTAATGTAAATTATCATTTATTTTAAAAGTTTAGATTGATGTTGTGATACAAAATGAAAATATAACTCAACTTGAAACTTTTGAAGATGCTTTAAAATAAAATCTGACGGTGATTCTGTTGCAATTAGCGACTTAGTAGGCAGTCACAAATTGTGTTGTAATTAGTTACGGTTTAATAATAAATTTTGAAATGATAAAGCAATGTTTGGGGCTATAATTATATAGAGAAATGGTACATTTATCATGTGATGATTTGAAATCACCCTTCAGCGAGTTGATACTACATTCAATAATACTATGATAACGTGGAATTTTATCAAAGCCATGACACTATTACAGACCAAGAGATGAGTACAATAAAGTATCCATTACTAACCTAATAACTTAGGAGAATTGGCAAGTAGACTCCTAAATACTTTTTTCAAGACGGATGATTGAGGGTTCAAACCTTCTCTGGAGCTAAGGATCCATCATTAGTTATTTTCAAAACTTTGATTTTTCTACCATTTTTATTTTTTTTAAAGGGAATTTTAATTCTTATAATCTCTACCTTAGAAGGTACAATGTCAAGTTATTGCCTGACGGATTGTCTTCTCTACTTCACGATTCAACCTATGCAATTTTAGTTGATGCTTTGCATGGATTCAATTACTTATTTCTTGAAAAACTAAAAAAGAATTTTATTTAAAAATCAAGGGAAAGATATACACACACACATATATATATATAAAACAATGCTCCATTCTTGATCCATGGGTAAGCTAGTTCCTTTATGGTACAGGATCAATAAGCACAGAAATAATAATATCCTTTAACTTGGTTTTGGAATGCTTATTGACATCTTCATCTTGATACAACAGATTTATAACCCTTGCAAGATTCACAACTCGTTCAAGAAAGTGTATGGGAATAGTGGTATGGCATGTCGAGCATTATTTATTTATATCTTTCCATGCATTTTTCACCTCTTTCATAAATTCATTCACTGCTTCTTTCTTTGTTGCACCATGTTGATTCATGTAGCACTCCACAGCTGATGCCGCATCTCCCCTTTCTTGTTCTTTCTGTGTGCACCGAAAGTATTATACAAAATAAGTTAAAGAAGATATAAAGTTAAGGGGTTTTGTATAATGGGAAAGTGCATTGTCAATGTTATGCAAAATCGCAATTGGATTTTGTTGTGAGTGTCATTTCAATAGTCAGGTTGAAGTCTTTCCCGACTAAGAGTCAGGGTGAGGTCTTTTTAATATTTTATGAATTGGTTGCTTTAGAGCGTGGTCAACTTGAATCTCAATTGGCAAACCACTAGAGTTTGATAGCCTGGATTGGAGTTGAGTTATCGTAAATATCAATGCTTCCTCTTGACAAAGTTCATGGTTCTTGTTTTATTGATAATGTTCAGGGTCAATACAAAGATAGAATATGACATCTATGTATAACAAAAGCCATACACAATAATAGGAATGGAAATCAGGAGAGAATATTGCACAATAAATATTTGATATTTTTTCCTTCTATAAGCTTGATCTTGGAACGAGATATTCTTGATATTCTTTCCTTCTATACTCCCCCTCAAGTTGGAGCGTGAAGGTTCCGAATACCCAACTTGGACAGTATGAAGAATTTGGTTTGGACTGGATGTGGCAGGCCCATTGGTGTCTTCATTTCAGCTTTGCAAACAGTTTACAGTCTTGTCAAGGAGCCTTCTTTTCAACTTTGCAGACAGTTTACACTCGTGTTAATGAGCCTTCTTTTCAGCTTTGCAAACAGTTTACACTCATGTCAAGGAACCTTTTTTCAACTTTGCAGACAGTTTACACTCGTGCCAAGGAGCCTTCTTTTCAGTTTCACAAACACAGCCACTGCAGTTACATTTTGGGACGGGCAGAACACTTTAGATCTCATTCTAGATCCCGCGAAGTTTCGTATAATAAGCCGAGACAGACGTTCCTTCTTGTTTAGTGGACGTGAGTTATCGCTTTAACTCATACGTCCTAGGTGCGCTTACTTTCCCGAAACGCTCCTTTAGATCCACGCAGATTTCACGAGCAGTCATGGCGTATTTTACGCTGGTTCTAATCTCTTTTTCCATAGCCGTATGTAACCATCATTTGATCATAGCATCACATCTCATCCAGGGCATGTAGTCGGATGATTCTCCTTACTATCTCCATCCTTCCGATTACCCAAGGCAGATGCACGTAAACGATATGTCCTCTGATACCTTGACAAAGTTCATGGTTCTTATTTTATTGATAATGTTCAGGGTCAATACAAAGACAGAATATGACCTTTATTTATAACAAAAGTCATACACAATAATAGGAATGGAAATCAGGAGAGAATATTGCACAATAAATGTTTGATATTCTTTCCTTCTATAAGCTTGATCTTGGAACGAGATATTTTTGATATTCTTTCCTTCTATACCTCTAAAATATCTTTTTTGCCGTGAACTAAGAAGTGAGATGTCTCGTACAAACTTAATAATTCTTTAATATCACGTACGAGATCTTTGTGGAATTTTCCTTAAGGGTTTTTGAATTGTTCGAATACATCTGGTTATGTTGAAATTTTTAGTTTTAGATTTCTATAAAATAAAAAAGAAAATAATACAGAAGTATATAACAATAAATGACATACCACATGAAACGTGATAACCTTGTTGTCTTAGAAGTCTTCCATGTTTAATATTGAAGTCATCATAAGTATCATGCAAACATTGTAACAATGTTCTTATCTCATTGTCAAAGTGATAATCGATTCCTAAACGTTGGATGGTATCAACCAAATCCAATTTCTCTGCACATACCTCCGGTGTTCCATTAATAAGTAACCCACTAATATCTTCTTTCAGTACACCAAACTCTTCAATATCTTTCTGGCCAATCTTTTCCTTTACAAATAAATACAATATTGAACTTGAAACAACTATGAAACTGAAAATATTATTATTCATATATATGTATATTTCAGCTGACCTTGGTGTCAGTAGAGTATTTAAGAAAATAATCTCCCCAAATGCTTGGATGATAATTGGCAGAGCGACAAGGGAGTAATGATGCTGATACTGGAACACAATTCACCTCCATTTTTTTAGTGGATTATCTTTTCGTACAAATATCTAATTTATAGGATGAGGGAGTATTTCACTGTTGTTTATAAAAGAGAAAAAAAGTATAAATGATTCAACATCAACATAATTTGTGGACAAAGTTTTTGTAGAAAAAAGGAAAAAAACGGGCTTAAATGCATTGTATTAGATTAAATGAATCAACAACAATATAATAATCATGATAAATTTTAATTTCAATGATAATTATCTGTTTTAATTCATTTTAAATGTGTCTCACAAACTTCTGCTTAATAATCTCTTAAAAATCTAGTAAACAATGTATACAATGAAGTAGTTAGCACACAATATTTTTCTCACGATCCAGACCCTTGGGCCCTTGTCGCAATATGGGTCTGGCAATACTCATAATCAACTACTTGGTATTGTCCTCACTATACCAAAATGATACCCCGAGTTGACTATGAGTACTTAGGCCCATTCTTACATACATAATCTCTTAAAAATCTAGTAAACAATGTGAAAAACATTAGGTGACAACAAATACATAAAATATTTTATTTTAGATCCATAATTATTTTACTTTCTTAAATTTGATCTTAAATTTTAAGTGTGTTTTTTTTTAATTTAATCTATTGTTATTTTTCTAATTTAACTACAAACAAAACACATGAAGTACAAAAGTAGAGTGTGATTAATAATAAGAATAATATTAATTATTATTAAGAAGAGAAAGGAAATTGTTATCGAGACTTCTTATCCTAAAACAATTTTGCCACTTCGAAGGATGTGCCCAAGATTCAATAGACCTCTATTTAACAAGATACAATGGATACAATGAAGTAGTTAGCACATAAAATTTTTCTCACGATCCAGACCCTTGTGCCCGTGTCACAACTATGGGTCTGGCAATACTCATAATCAATTACTTGGTATTGTCCTCACTATACCAAAAGGATACCCCGAGTTGACTATGAGTACTTAGGCCCATTCTTACATACCATTGCATTCTTACTTCACTTATCGATGTGGGACGGGGGTATCACATTCACCCCCCTTAAGGCCTAGCGTCCTCGCTAGGGCCCACTCGAACATAATAGGCTTCGGCCCAAGATCAACCAGTGGACGTCCGGGATTCTAGAGGTGGCTCCTACCCTCAAGTGTAGCACTTAGTTCCCATAGTCCGAGCTAGTTACCTGCTCTAATACCAATTGTCACGACCCAGACCCTCGAGCCCGTGCAGCAACTATGGGCCTAACAATACCCATAATCAACTACTTGGTATTGTCCTCACTATACCAAAAGGGATACCCCGAGTTGACTATAAGTACCTAGACTCATTCTTACATACCATTGCTTACTTCACTTATCGATATGGGACGGGGTATCACATTCACCCCCCCCCTTAAGGCCTAGCGTCCTCGCTATGCTCCACTCGAACATAATAGGCCTAGGCCCAAGATCAACCAGTGGACGTTCAAGATTCTAGAGGTGGCTCCCACCCTCGAGTGTAGCACTTAGTTCCCATAGTCCGGGCTAGTTACATGTTCTGATACCAATTGTCACGACCCAGACCCTCGGGCCCGTGCCGTAACTATAGGCTTGGCAATACCCATAATCAACTACTTGGTATTGTCTTCACTATACCAAAAGGATACCCCGAGTTGACTATGAGTACCTAGGCTCATTCTTACATACCATTTCATACTTACTTCACTTATCGATGTGGGACGGGGTATCACATTCACGACCCAGACCCTCGAGCCTGTGTCGCAACTATGGGCCTGACAATACCCATAATCAGCTACTTGGTATTGTTCTCACTATACCAAAAGGGATACCCCGAGTTGACTATGAGTACCTTGGCCCATTCTTACATACCATTGCATACTTACTTCACTTATCGATGTGGGACGGAGTATCACATTCACCCCCCCCCCATTATGGCCTAGCGTCCTCGCTAGAGCCCACTCGAACATAATAGACCTCGACCCAAGATCAACCAGTAGACATCCGAGATTCTAGAGGTAGCTCCCAACCTCGAGTGTAGCACTTAGTTCCCATAGTCCGAGCTAGTTACCTGCTCTGATACCAATTGTCACGGCCCAAACCCTTGATCCCGTGCCGCAACTATGTGCCTGACAATACCCATAATAAACTACTTGGTATTATCCTCACTATACCAAAAGGGATACCCCGAGTTAACTATGAGTACCTAGGCCCATTCGTACATACCATTGCATACTTACTTCACTTATCGATGTGGGACGGGGTATCACAATTTTACTTAATAAATTTAAACTTCACTTATGAACACTATCAAAAGTGACAATATGAAAAGGATGAGAACTTGTAAAAATTCTCTCATGAAGTGCTCGCCATTTACCTTAATTTTTTTAGTGGCTAATCTTTTTTTATAAGTATCTAATGCTTTTCTCTCCATCGAGAATTTTCTCATGAGATTCATCCCCCACATGTCAAACGGACAAGTTGGTGCGACATGGATTTGTTCGATCGACAACAGTCTTGAGATGTCTTCAAATATCTGGCGGCTTTTGCATTTCTTGACATACGTCTTAGAGTCCGACTAGAGGGTTGGCCATTAATATCCTTGTAGGATTATCCTTTCAGCAAGGGAGTTGGCTTCAAGGTGTCCACCACAAAATCCCTCGTGGACCTCTTCTAGAAGATCTTGTACTTCATGCCGGGGTACCTAAACAAAGGTTTAGAGAAAGATCGTCTGTACTAAATGTCATTGACGACAATGTAACTTGCTCTCTGCTTTCTTATTTGTTTTGCTTTTACGGGATCACTAGGTAGCACCCTATTTTTTACCTACCCTCGAATTTCATCCATCCAAATTGGTGGGGAGTCGTCGATGCTCATTAGTGCTATGTCCGGTAATCGATGCTTATCGTAGGGAGTTCAATCCTCAATGTGAATCCTATTTCATTCACTATCTCACCAATGCGACTTTGACCAGGTAGTCGGCCTTGACATTTTCATTTCGACTTATCACCTTGATAGAAAAATAAGGGAACTTAGAGGCTTCCCATTGGGCTACGAGTAGGTACTAGGCGAGCTTATCGGAGTTGGTGTTGATCTCGCCACTAATCTACTTAATCATGAACTGTGAGACACTTCTTATGAACATAGAAGTTATGTCATTTCCATGGCCCATTTGAGTATGATTATGGGGTTTCATATTCAGCCTCGTCGTTAGTGAGCTCAAACTCCAGCTGAACACATCTCCATAGAGCTCTCATTATTCCGGCAAGGTGAGGACTATACCAGCCCTTGCTCCTCTTTAATTTAACACTCAGTCGATGTTGATGACCTAGGCCTCCCAGGGAATACCCAAAATAGTCGTAGTTGCTGGAGCTGATTCACTTCGGGCTTCCTCCTTGAAGGAGATCTCTACCACGAAGTCGGTCAAGACTTGGGCCTTGATAGTTGTATTGGGGAAAAAGTTGATTTTATACCCGCTGAGTTCAACCGGCCACTTTAGTAGTCTATCTAATCGATTCATCTTGTGAAATATTTGGTAGAATGGACAATTTATCAAATGTTTATTATACAGGATTCAAAATAAGGCATTAAATTTCGAGCAGAAACAACAAAAAAATAAGTCAACTTTTATATATTAGGATACTTGAATTTAGGTCTGTTCAATACTTTGCTTCCATATGTTGGAGAAGCACAAACAAAAAACGCAACGGAAGCAATAAAGCCTTTTCTCCAAGCAATGATCAAGATAGACAACAAACCTAAATATAAACTCCACCAAGAACAGCACCACACCCAACAATTCACAATGACAATAAAATAGAGAGCACACTATATACGTGGAAAATCCCAAATCGGGTAAAAACCACGGGACCGTATAACAACGGTACCAAAACTTCCACTAATCAACAATAACCAAGTGGGTACAACAAGTTATCCTCTCTAGTAACCACTAGAGGTAAATACAATCATCAAGGAATCTCCTTGGCACAACAACAATAAACAATTTCATCATAAACATAAATAAGTGACCAAAAACGTAGGTCTGACAAGGCAGCCAAAAAACAACACCTTCTAGGAATCAAAACGAGAATCTGACCATAGGATCTAAAGAGGAGGATGTGAGGAACAACATACTAAAATCTAAGCATGATCGGACTTCGTTTGATCTTCAATCTGAACAAAAAACAATCTGTTGCAATGCTGAATAAAGTATTTCACAGCCGCTCTTTCTTCTCCTCTTTCTGTTTCCCACACTCTCTTCCTTTTTGGCTGTTGAACAGGCCCTAAAAACAAAATAAAATTCTTTATGGGCCAAAAAGATAAAGTAATGCTCAAAGGCCCAATACAAAAATATAAAAAGTATTGTCCAAATAAAATTTGGACACTTCCTCCATGTAGGAGGGATATTTTCCAACAAATCTCCCCCTCACTCCTGCGTGGAGTGAGCAAACAAACCAGCAAACAAAATACAAGCTTCTCCTTTCGCAAGGTCTTTGTCAACAAATCTGAACAATTCTGACTTGTGTAAATCTTCACAAGCTCAAAAGACTTGTCCTCCAAAGCTTCTCGAATCCAATGATATCTTCTCTTAATATGTTTAGTTCGAGAATGAAAAATGGCATTCTTGGCGAGGTGGATGGCGCTCTAAGAATCACAATGAAGAAGATAATTTTCTTGTTCCAAACCAAGCTCTTCAAGAAATTTCTCATCCACAACAACTCCTTGCCTGCCTCAACAGCAGCTATATACTCTGCCTCAGTAGTGGATAGAGCAACACACTTCTGCAAATTAGATTGCCAAGAAACTGCAGCTCCAGCAAATATCATCAAGTATCCTGAAGTGGACTTTGCAGTATCAACATCCCCAGACATATCTACATCTATGTACCCATCTAACACAGGTTGTCTAGTACCAAAACATAAACAAACTTTGAAGGTACCTCTAAGATATCTGAGAATCCACTTCACAGCTGCCCAATGCTCTTTGCCCCGATTTGACATGTAGCGGCTAACAACCCCAACTGAGTGTGCTATATCTGGTCTTGTACAAACCATGGCATACATCAAACTACCCACAGCCGATGCGTAGGGCACATTCTTCATCTCTTATTTATCTTTCTCACTTGTAGGACACTGTTGCACACTCAATTTCATGTGGCCTGCAAGTGGAGAGCTCACGGATTTAGCCTTGCTCATGTTAAATCTGTCAAGCACCTTCTCAATGTATCTTTCCTGTGATAGCCAAAGCTTCTTGTTCTTTCTATCACGAGTGATCTTCATGGCCAATATCTCTTTAGCAAGTCCTAAATCCTTCATTGCAAAGGACTTACTCAATGACTTTTTCAAGCTAGGAATTTTCATGGTGTCCTGGCCAACAATCAGCATATCATCTACATATAAAAGGAGAATAAGAAAATCACCTTCGAAGTAGTTCTTCACAAAGACACAATGATCACAAATTGTTTTGTGAAAGCCATGATCAACCATAAATGATTCAAATTTCTTGTACCACTGTCGAGGTGCCTGTTTGAAACCATACAAACGCTTCTTCAATCGGCACACCAAGTTCTCATTTCCCTTAACCTGAAAACCTTCAGGTTGCTCCATGTAGATCTCCTCATCAAGGTCACCATGAAGAAATGCTGTTTTCACATCAAGTTGCTCAATCTCCAAATTCTTGCTAACAACTAAACCAAGTATAACTCGAATAGAGGACATCTTCACAACAGGAGAGAATATTTCATCAAAATTTATACCCTTCTTTTGACTAAAACCCTTCACAACCAGCCTTGCCTTGTACCTTGGTTGTGAGCCATTCGCGTTAGACTTTAATCTATATACCCACCTGTTCTTGAGTGCTCTCTTACCCTTAGGTAGCTCCATAAGCTCATATGTGTGGTTCTCATGTAATGATGTTATTTCATCTTGTATTGCATCAAGCCACTTCTCATGGTGCACATGTGATAGAGCCTCATCAAATGTCTCTAGCTCTCCTCCATCAGTGACTAACACATAATCATCCTCTGAAAATCTCGTGGATGGTTTCCTGACTCTAGTAGACCTTTTCAACTGAGGTGGTGGAGGCTGTGTTTGTGGTTGTGGCTCTGAAGCATCATCATCACCATTGTCATGATGGTCATCTTCAAGAGTTTCATTTGTCTGATCATGGGTTTCTCCCCCATGATCATCAGGCACTGTGACATGAGGAAGAGATGGAATAGGATCAACAGTGATGCATGGAGAAGAATTTGTCTGCTTCTTCTCACAATCTTCAATGGTCTAATCTTCAAAGAAAACCACATCTCTGCTTCTGATCACTTTCCTATCACGTGGATCCCATAGTCTGTGCCCAAACTCATCCTCTGAATATCCCAAGAAAATGCACTCTTTGGTCTTCTTATCAAGCTTGGATCTCTCATCTCTAGGAACATGAACAAATGCTCTACAACCAAAGACTCTCAAATTCTTATAGGAGACATCTTTCCCGGACCAAACTCTCTGAGGTACGTCACCTTTAAGAGGAATGAAGGGGAAAGGTTAATCAGATACACTGCAGTGAACATCGCCTCTGCCCAAAAAGACTTTGGCAGCTTAGCATGAGATAGCATACATCTAATTCTCTCTACAATAGTTCTGTTCATTCTTTCTGCAACTCCATTAAGCTAAGGTGTCTTTGGAACTGTTTTCTCAAGCTTGATGCCCTGACTTTTGCAATAATTCTCAACTGTACTCTCCACCATTATCTGATCTAACACATTTCAATTTCCTGCCACTTTCTCTTTCAACTCTGGCATGAAACTCCTTGAAAGTGTCAAGTACCTGATCTTTACTTTTCAACACAAAAGCCCACACTTTTCTAGAAAAATCATCAATAAATGTTACAAAATATTGTGCACCACGATGTGATTTAACATCTATAGAACAAACATCAGTGTGAACAAGATCTAAAGCATGCTTTCTTCTTTATGGAGAACGTGTGATAAATGCAACTCTATGTTGTTTTCCAGCCAAACAATCAACACAAGAGTTTAGAGGTGTACCTGAAATATCTGGGAGATAGTCTTTCCTCGAAAGAGTCTGCAGGCCCTTCTCACTCATGTGGCCAAGTCTCTTATGCCACAAATCACCGGAGTCATCACCTGCTACATTGGCATCTCCAGTGCATACTTTGGCCTGCATAAAATAAAGTGAATTCTGCTTCTTACCTCAAACCACAATCAATTTTCCCCTAGAGAGTTTCCATTTCCAGTCCCAAAAGTTGTTGGCATAACCATCATCATCAAGCAAACCAGCTGAGATCAGACTCAATCTGATATCTGGGACATGCTTCACATCCTTGAGCATCAACTTGCAACCAGTGGAAGTCACTAAGCAAACAGTACCCATACCGATAATCTTAGATGAACCATTATTTCACATCCTCACAAAACCAAAATCGCCACTAGTGTATGATGAGAAGTACTCCATGTGTGAAGTGATATGATAAGATGCACCAGAATCAATCACCCAAGTACATTCATCACATGCTACATTTAATAGTTCATGATCACCGATAATAAACAAATAATCATCACTAGATAATAAGGCTGTAGTGTTCTTCTCTTCTGGCTTTTGCTCATAATTCTCATTTTTCTCTTTTCTCTCCCTCGACATATCTCTCTTTTTCTTTCTACAGAATCTTTCAATGTGACCCGACTTCTGACAATAATGGCAAATGAAATCTCTTTTCCTTGATTTCAATCTCCCCTTGGACTTGTCTATGTTGTGAGAATTTTTACTCTTGCTTCTCCCCCTGCTAGATTCTGGAATCACATTTGCTTCAGCTTGGCTAGGGTAACCAGACTCTTTCCTCCTAGCCTCTTCATTTAGAAGACTAGCCTTGACCATATCCATAGTCATTTTTTCATCCGGAGCAGAGTTGCTAAGTGAAACTACCAAGGTATCCCAACTGTCGGGCAATGAGGAAAGTAACAACAAGGCTTGGAGTTCATCCTCCAACTTCATTTTCATTCCGACTAGCTGATTTACCACACCATGAAACTCATTCATGTGCACTACAATGCTATCACCATCTTTATATTGCAACATAACAAGTTTCCTTATTAGGGAAGCTTTACCCATAGCATTGTTTCTCTCATACATGGATTCAAGTTTCTGTCACATCTCAAAAGCATTAGTTTCATTAGCAACATGTTGCAACACACTCAAAGAAACAAACTGTCTGATAGAGGCAACATCTTTCCGGTTCAAGATGGTCCAATCTTTCTCAGCAACACCTGTTGGACGCTCTTTATACAAAATTGGGTCCAGCAAGTCTTTAGAACACAAATAATCTTCAATACGAATTTTCCATATAGAATAATTTGTGGATTCCAAGCTAACCATTCCCTGAACAATTACTTTATCATCCATCATTGACTGCTCTAATACCACTTTGTTGGAGAAGCACAAACAGAAAACGCAACGGAAGCAATAAAGCATTTTCTCCAAGCAATGATCAAGATAGACAACAAACCTAAATATAAACTCCACAAAGAACAGCACCACACCCAACAATTCACAATGAAAATAAAATAGAGAACAAATTATTTACGTGGAAAACCCTAAATCGGGTAAAAAACCACAGGACCGTATAACAATGGTACCAAAACTTCCACTAATCAACAATAACCAAGTGGGTACAACAAGTTCTCCTCTCTAGTAAGCACTAGAGGTAAATACAATCATCAAGGAATCTCCTTGGCACAACAACAATCAACAATTTCACCATAAACATAAATAAGTGACCAAAAACGTAGGTCTAACAAGGCAGCCAAAACAATCACCTTCTATGCATCAAAATGAGAATCTGACCGTAGGATCTAAAGAGAATGATGTGAGGAACAACATACTAAAATTTGAGGATGATCGGACTTCGTTTGATATTCAATCTGAACCGAAAACAATCTGCTACAATGCTGAATAAAGTATTTCACAGCCTCTCTTTCTTCTCCTCTTTCTATTTCCCACACTCTCTTCCTTTTTTACTGCTGAACAGACCCTAAAAACAAAAGGAAATTCTTTCTGGGCCAAAATGATAAAGTAATGCTCAAAGGCCCAATACAAAAATATAAAAAGTATTGTCCAAATAAAATTTGGACACTTCCTCCATGTAGGAGGGATATTTCCCAACAACATAGTACACCAATATTTGTTGCTTATCTATCTCCTTAATCAATAGGATCGTGACAACGAAATCCACATAGTAGAAGGAGCGCTTAGCAATAGGAGTGAGCTGAGGTACCTTCTCAATTCCTCCCACCCCTCTTCGCACTCCCTGCTCCAAGTGATGTTCTCAAGTTGCAAAGTCAATATAGCTTATTTTTTAGGGTATTTATATATTTTTCTTTTAAAGATTTATTTTTTTATTTTTTCAAGAATATTTGTATTTGTATGTAAAGTATTGGTGTGGCCTCGTATTGAAAACAATGATGGAATTGAAAGCAATAAGCGTTCAAATGAAAGACATTGATGGAGAAATTACATTTAATTGCCTACTCATTTGTGGAAACCATAACTTATACCAAACCATCAATGTGATTTAATTTTAAAGGTATTTTAGTCTTTTTTCTTTCAAACTAATTTTTAAATTTTTTCAAGAAATATTTTTGATTTTATAGAAAAATAAATAAATAATGTTCTTTAATAATTAAGAGTCGAAAATACAATATATCTAAAACCCACTTGCATGGACACACAACATTATTTGATTTAAATGTCAATGAAAATATCCTTGACATGGAATTTTACCCACTTGGTGCCATGTGAAGGCCCATTGTAAATGAAGAGAAAAAGATTGAACCTTGTAAATTTAAGTGTTAGTGAATCGGTAAAGAATTTTTTTTTTAATTTAAGGGAGATTAGTTGTTTAATTCTTAACTTATGTATGCAGTTATTTAAAATTTATAGTCAGAACTTTCTCCCGTAAAGGACTTGTAGGTGAGTTGGTAAGAATCTCTCTTAACTTAAATAAGGTTAAAAATGGTTGAATCACATCTGAACATAATGCTAGAATTTACTAACATATAAGAATGTTAATAACCATGAGGTTCAAACGGATAATATTATACTAATGTTGATTATTCGGGTCCAATAATTAATACACTGACAATAGAATGTTTACAAATCAGGCAATGCAAATCATACCAGATCGATCCCGCTACTATTACTTCCCTAATGAAAAGAAACCTTAAAAATAAATTTAGAGAAACCTTAAATTTTTTCCTCTCTTCTTCTCGGATACGGCGCCCCGTCTCCAATTTTCATCTTCCAGCCAAAGAGAGAGTTTATTTCCAACTAGGAATTTTTTCTTGGTTAAAGATGAATCTTTTTTATCAATTTTCTTTTTTATTTTTAGTTCAATAATCTTCAAAGTTGATCCATATATATATTGAGCCGCCATAAAATTCCTCAAAGAATTAATGGAGAATCGTGGGTCAAGTAAACCCCTAGTGACATAAATACCGCTTTATGGGTCTCATAAAGTGAAAACGTTATCTCCTTAATTCCACATTTATGACCCATTACTCATAACGGTCATAACGGTTATAACGGCCCAAATCTACAACGGAAAATTCATTATCAGACTCCTATAAAGAGAGATCTGAAGATGAGGTAAGGACTTTTTCCTAATTTCTAGATATCCATAAAATACTCTACTGACTTAAGTATCGGAGAGTTCACGGGGTACAAACTCCCCATTGAACCTACTTATTTTGCAGGCTTTTGAGGCGCTAAGTTCATTATCCCGAAGTACCAAGTACGCCCAGTGAAGTACCGCTTCCAAAGAGCCATACTTCGCTTTCCCAAAAAACAACTTTCTCTTACTTTAACCATCCCATAAAGCCTTCTTAAGTCAACTCCCAGAGTTCCTGGCACTTTAATTTACTTTTTTGCCCTTCGACAGATTCGTGTAGAATCAGTTTGGCTCCGTTACCAGGAAAATCATTATTTTACCTATACAGTCATCAATCATCATGTCTCAATCACAAGGACACACCGTTCGCCAATCTTCTCTCCGAGGGGAGAGGACGAGATTGTCCACTTCCTCTGCCTCTCCAAGTTCCAGTCGTCGTCCGATATCGGAAAGGTTGGGGCCACAGCCAGGAACTTCTAGGCGCTCCCCAGACTTGCGAGAACAACTCAATTCGAAACGAATAGAGGATACGGAAAGAGAATTGAGAAGATTACAAAGGGAGAACGAGCAACTCATGCAAGATCAAGAGGCGAAGCGTGATCAAGAGCTCTCCCAACAATGGATGAAATTAAGAGACCAGTTTCAGATAGTTGGAGCTGAGCTGCCACCCCCGAGGGTCTTAGCTAACCCCTCAAAAAATCCGCAATGAACTCGGACCACAGCTAAAAGGAATGAAAGATTCGCCCGAACCAGCAAGAAGCAAGCGACTAGTGAAGTTAGAGAGAGCCATCATTCTTCGAGGCCCGTTCATAAAGAAAGAGCCTGGAAACGCTCTCCAGAACGAAGTCCAGAGGATGGAAAACATATCTCCAAGTCCCGCCAATCTAGAGCAATTGAATTGGGACCCTTCGTCAAGTGGATCCAAAGCGTCTCCCCTGATCCAAATCTTAAACTTCCGCAGTTTGTTCTATATTCGGGCTCGTCAAAGCCCATTGAGCACATATGTCGGTACAAGTCGGCCATGGGACTAGTCACAAACGACGAGGCTATCCTATGCAGAGCTTTCCCGACTACTTTATCCGATAAGGTATTAACCTGGTTCACGTCTATTAAAAAGGATACCATCGACTCATGGTATACTTTGGAAAAAATGTTCCTTGAAAAGTTCAACACTGTAGAAACAATCCCAGAAACCAGGGGAGATTTAGCCAACATCAAGCAACGGGAAGGTGAAACATTACTTTCATTTTTGGAAAGATTCAAGAGGACCTACGAGGAAATTGAAGGGATCAGTCAAGACACAGTGATCACGTGTTTTGAAGGAGGGTTCAGGTCGCGGATGCTGTACACTGAACTCCAACTCCGTAAGCCAGAGACCATTGGGGAAATGTTCAACGTAGCCAGGAAAGTAGCCCTGGCGGAAGGCAGCGCGACTGAATCAACTTGGAAAAGAAAAGATAAGCTGCCCGAGCACCACAAAGATGTTACTTCGAATTTCTCGGACCAAAAAGACAAAAATTGAGGAAAGAAATTCGAGACATTTACGCCTTTAAATGTTGCTAAGGAAAGTTTGATAACTGTGATTAAGGACAAGTATGGGGTCAAAGATCCTACCCCAATGAAGTCTTACTCCACGAGAGACAAATCTAAGTTCTATGGATTCCACCGCGACTATGGACATAACACCGAAGAATGCTTTCAACTCAAGAGAGCAATTGAAAAACTGATCCAGGAGAGGTGCCTGAAGGAATATGTCGCAAGGGTACAACAACAGAAAGAAAAAGGTGAAAGGGTAATCAATATATTTAACCCAGATTCCACGTCCGTTAAAAAACTCAAGAAATGAATATACAATCTTACCAAGTCGTACCTCATCCCGAAGTACGAACTTGAGCAGACCGAAGTCATCACCTTTTCTAATGAAGAGTTAGAGAGCAATGAAGAGGCAAAAATAACACCCATTGTAATGGAAATGCAAATGACGCGAGATAGAATCGACAAATGCACCGTGAAAAGGGTGTTGGTCGACACGGGGGCTACTAAGAACATCATGTACCGGCGATGCTTCGAAGAGATGGGGTTAAAAAATGAACATCTCAAAACCAGCAGGATGGTGTTGGAGGGATTTACACCCCATAAAGTGCCGGTCATGGGAACGGTAAGAATGCAAGTTACGCTAGGTGGAGACAAGAAGCGAACTGAGGAGGTCAAATTCTATGTCGTGGACCTGGAGTCTCCGTACAACGTCATCGTCGGAACCCCGTTTCATGCGGCGTTTGACCTCGTTATCTCAATGTCTCACCAGCAGGTGAAGTTCCACACTCCGCAAGGTGTGGGGTTCGTAAGAAGCAATCTTCACAGTCTGCTCGGCCAGATTATGAAAATCAAAAGGAAAAGGGATCCTTCTTCTGAAGTAGGACATGTCCGAACACTGACAGAAGATCCCGACCTTAGAATACAACGGGTGCTGGAAAAGCAGATCTACGACCTTGTTGTCGAAGTATCAAAAGGTGACGAGTTCGAAGAAGTGTTGGTGAACTCGATGTATCCCTAGCAACTTGTCAAGATAGGGAAGGAGCTGCCAAGTCATCTCCGACAGGGTATCATCCAGTTCCTGAAGGAACGCCCAGATAGCTTCGCTTGGTGCATAGAGGATATGCTAGGAATCGACACTACGGTTGCCGAGCATGCTCTGAATATAAATCTGACGTGCAAGCCAATCAAGAAAAAGTGCCGACAATTCGGGGAGGACAAAATGCGCGGAATCAAAGAAGAGGTAAACAAGCTTTTGAAAGTCGGGTTCATACGCGAAGTAAGGTACCCCACGTGGCTTGCTAATGTACTGATGGTTAAGAAATCCACGGGGAAATGGAGAATATGCGTGGATTACACCGACCTTAACAAAGCGTGCCCGAAAGATTGTTATCCACTACCTCGGATAGACGTATTGGTAGACTCCACCGCGGCATTTGAATTCCTGAGTTTCATGGACGCTTTCTCGGGGTATCATCAAATAAAGATGAAACCAAGCAACCAGGTACACACTTCATTCCGAGCAGCCGGTGCCATATACTGTTACAATGTTATGTTGTTCGAACTTAAGAACACAGGCGCAACGTACCAGCGGATGATGAACTATGTCCTCCGAGATCAGATTGGAAGAATATTGAAGCCTACGTTGATGACATGGTTGTCAAGACCAAGAGCGGGGCTTCACACCTGGACGATCTGAAGGAGATATTTGACAATCTGGTGAAGTATAAACTCAAGCGTAATCCGACAAAATATACATTCGGAGTAAAATCGGGTAAGTTTTTGGGCTTTATGACGTCAGAACGAGGTATCGAGGCCAACCTAGAGAAGTTGGAAGCAATAGCTCGACTAACCAAACCTCGGTGTGTCAAAGATATTCAAAGATTGAACAAGTGTATCGCAGCTCTGGGGTGATTTGTCTCAAAGTCAGCGGAAAGGTGTCTTCCCTTCTTTAAGGCGATAAAAAATTCGAAGAATTCCTTTGCTTGGACTCCGGAGTGCAGCCGTTCCTAGAATGACTTGAAAAATCACCTGCTGAACTTACCCTTGTTGCGGCCTCCTACTGTAGGAGAAACGCTTTTCTTCTATGTATCCTTCTCTGATGCAATCGTGGCATCTGTATTGGTAAAAGAGGAAGGAACAAAGTAGCACCCAGTGTACTTCATTAGCAAAGTCTAAAACGATGCGGAGTCCAGGTACTCGAATATTGAAAAATTAGCATACGCATTGGTAATATCCACACGAAAGCTCAAGCCATATTTTGAATCCCATCCTATTGTGGTTTATACTAATGCCCCTCTCAAGAAAATCTTCCATAAGTTAGATCAATCAGGGAGGATGTTGAGGTGGTCCATCGAGTTGTGTGGACAAGAACTCACTTTCAAACCGCGAACCGCGATTAAAGCCCAGGCTCTGGCGGATTTCCTAGCAGAAGGATCTTATACAGACACTAGTTCAACGACATAGCCTGCCAAAGAACCATGGGAACTAAAGGTGGATGGTGCAGCCAACTCTAAAGGAGTCGGAGTAGGTCTCGTGTTAACTTCGCACAACAAGAAATACGTGGAAATGAGAGTAATTAGGCTAAAACCCCATCTCTCCAACAATCAAATGGAGTACAAAGCACTGTTAAGAGGGCTAAAATGGGCCCACGAAGCCAACATCAAAGGACTTCAAGTTTACACCGACTCACAGCTAGTGGTGAACCAAATCCAGGGGACTTATGCAGTTCAGTCAGAAGGCCTACTGCCATATGTTGAAAAGGCTCAGGTATGGAAAGAAAATTTCCATCCCTGCACTTTATCGTTGCTTAGCCGAAACAAAAATCAACAAGCAGACAGACTAGCAAAGATCGCTTCTGGAGAAACCCCGAATGATGGAGGCATCCATATAGAGGAGTTCACGGAAGCGGATTTTATCCATTGTCTTCATCCTACCTCGGAGTCCTGGGATAAAGAAATAAAGGATTTCATTCAACGGGGCGACCTTCCGAATGATGAAGTTCAAGCGAGGCAAGTTAGGCAACAATCAGCTCGGTATACCGTACACGACGATGTACTGTACCGACGATCTTTCACAAGGCCCTACTTCGATGTATCCTGCCTACCCAAGTCAATGACCTCCTTGCGGAAATTCATGAAGGAATATGAGGGGGACACCCCGGGGCCCGAGCTTTGGTCGAAAGGGTAATCAACCAAGGGTACTATTGACCAACACTCAGAAAGGATGCAGCGGAGTATGTCAAAAAATGCGAGACTTGTCAAATTTTTTGAATGATACCTCAATTACCCACCATCGAACAAACCCCGGTTGTAGCAGCATGGCCGTTCGATATGTGGGGCATGGACCTGATGGGAAAATTCCCAAAAACAAGAAATGGATACGAATACTTGGTGGTAGTAGTTGACTATTTCTCAAAATGGGTAGAGGCAAAGGCTCTTACACATCCCACAGAAGAAAATATCTCAAAATGTTTCAGAGAAAACATCATATGCCGCTTCGGAATACCCAGAGCAGTGATTACAGATCACGGGGTACAATTTTCAGCAAACTTTTCTGTCGAGTTCCATCGATTACATATCAAACATTGGAAGTCGTCAGTAGCTCATCTGCAGGGTAATGGCCAGGCAGAAGCTGCTAACAAGATGGTACTGATGACCCTTAGAAAAAACTTGGAAGGAAAATCAAACAAGTGGGCTGACGAGCTGAATCTAGCACTATGGGCAATCCGTACTTCGACTAAGGGCCCCACCGGTGAAACAGCATACGCACTGGTATATGGTTCTGAAGCAATAGCACCAGCTGAAGTCGCATTACCCACAGCAAGGGTGACAATGTACAATGAAGAAACCAACAAAGAAAGGAGAAATACAGAATTAGACCTCCTGGAAGAGAGAAGAATAGCAACTCGCTTGAGATCAGAATCATTCAAGAAAAAAACCAAAAGAGCTCACGACAAAAATGTATTCAAACGACCAATAAAAATTGGAGATTGGGTGCTTCGGAAAATTGAGGGTACTGCCAGACATATAACGGCGAATAAATCACCCCGAACTGGGAAGGACCATACCTCGTAGAACAAGAGATAAAACCTGGTACTTATAAACTTATGAATAAAGACGGTGTTCTATTACCGAATCCATGGCATGCAAACTACTTGAAAAGGTATTATGTATGAATGTCTCCTGTACCAAATCTACAATGTCAAAACTGTCGAGTTCTTGAAATTTTACTACGAGGGTGTTCGTAGTTTCGAAGTATCTGGTCTAAAGAATACTTAGTAAATTTTATCGCGATGGAGTTATCGTGGTTTCGAAGTATCAAGTTAAAAATTACACTTGGTAAATTTTATTGCGATAGAGTATTGTGAGTTCGAGGTATCAAGTTAAAAATTATACTCGGTAAATTGTATCGCGATGGAGTATCGTGGGTTCGAAGTATCAAGTTAGACAATACTTGGTAAAAATTCAGCCGAGTAAAGGAGTATTAATTTTCAAAAAATCAAGATAACATTTCAGCAGTTTTACAAAATAATTACAAGTTTATGGGGCAGCAGAGCTGGAGCCCGGGGCAGTAGAACTTGGTCCTTCGCCCAGCATATCCCAGAAAGTAGGAGAAGAAGGTTGGGGCGGTGTCCAAAAAGGTTTTCCCCTCTTTTCATCCCTTTCACGAAGTGCTTCTAACTCCTCGGAAGTGAATGGGATGAAGTCAGCTCCTTGGAGGCAAAAATTGTTGTCAAAATTGGATTTTAAGGCTTGAAGGAGAACGGACTTGTCTTCAAAATAGGGATGCAGTTGCCTGATGATATGTACACATCCCTTGTCCAGAAAAGAGCCAGCTTCATGGCCAATCTCTGCATGATACTCAGGAGAGCTTCGAAAGTCATCAATGATCTTCCTTTTAAAATCTTCTGAGTGACAATACTCAAGCTCCTCCTGCAGGGAAATCTTACTGGCAACAGCTTCATCCCTAGTCGAGTTCAAATTCTTGTTTGCAACTTTAAGTTCGGTGTTCCGCTCCTTCATATTGTCCAGCAATTTCCTCACCTCGTCTACCTCGCTGGATATCTACAGTTTCTCAGAGTTAAGAGATTCTATATGAGCAGCCTGCTTGGTCACTTCTTGCTCCAAGGAGAGCAGACGAGGTTCATTGACACTTCGCCATTCTGCAATAGCCCCCGCCTGCTCAGTTTGCTTCATTGTCCGGGACTTAGACACGTGAAGGACTAAGGAAGAAACCTACAAAAAAGAAAAAAAAACAAGTCAAAAACTATTCCAAAAAAAAACTCACACGAGCAAGCAAAGCCCCAATACGATTGGTAGCTTCCTCAACCCCCATCTCGCTCATGCCTGCCAAGCTTTCCGCATCATGAGCCTGCTCCAAAATAACTTCGCCAAGCAGAGCCGCGACATAGGGATTATTGAACCGAAGATTGTTGATAGGCGGAGTCCTTTCAGAAATCTCCAAGGCCAAGGACTTAAACCTCTCTTCTTCGGTAGGTAGCTCAAACCCCGGTTGGAGCCAAGAGGGACCGGGTGTTCTCGAACTTACCTCAGGCTCAGTCGCAGGAGCAGCCCCTACATCGTCAACCGGAGAAGCCTCAGTCGGAGTAGATCCAGATGCCCAACGAGCGGCCAGAGGAACGGCATCCAGCACATCTTCGGAAGGAGGCGAGACCGGGGGTGAAGTTAAGTCCTCAACAGGCTACCGAGGTGAGGTTCTTCATCTTTGACGAGGACGAAGTTGTTCTTCATCCTCTCCTACCTCCGGGCTAGCATCCCAGCTAGGTTCAGGGGTCGAACGTGGAATCTTACCCCTTACCTCTTCCCGGGGTCTACGAACTCCCTTACCTCTTTTTGAAGGTTCAGCTGAGGAAGGGTAGGTGAGGGGAGTGTCACCAACGGCACCTCGGTCTATAAGGCGGGGGGAAACCGGGGTAACGAGTTCAGATGAGACTGACGAACATCTCTTTCCTCCTCCCGATTCTCCCATGTCGTGCTAAACATGGTCGGACCTGCAAACAACAACAAAGTCAATACCGAAGTGAGATAAAATCAAAAGAAAAGAAGTGTATACAAATGCTATACCCTTGCCAGTTCGACAACCCCGAGCAGTAAGAGAACATGGGTCACACTGAAAAGAAAATACACCCCCAGGGTGTATCGTCCAGTCCCTATTCGGCTCCTCCTCCGCGAAGCCTAACTCTTTCTTCCTCCCCTATAAACCAGCCCCTATTCCACACCATTTCAGGCTTGACTCACTAAGTAAATCTGTTGAGTCCTTTTTGATTAACGTTTGTGTTGTAATTGCTGGAACCTAATACATTTGTGATATATTGGCATTCTTACTAATGACATGGAATGGATGAAGTGAAATACTTGGCTGAAATGATATACATGATTAATGATAGTAATTTTGGTGTAATTCATAGTGTGAGCATTTTGAAAGATATATATATATATATATATATATATATATGATATAGATCGAGGGTGAAGATTACACTTTCATTAAAGAATCAAGGGTCAAGATCAAAGGTGGAGATTGAACTATTATTAAAAGTATCAATGGTCAAGTTTATTGGGTTTTTGTGTAAATGCATTTATATGTGAATATCTAGATATTCACGTTAGAAACAAGATATTTTTCAAGCGAGAAAAATTCTGGTGAATGCAAATATGTGAATATATAGATATTCACGTTAAAAACAAAGTTTTTTTTGAGAAACAAAAGAAAAAGAAGAATAAAAAGAGGAAGAGAGAAAAATTCTAGTTGTGGGCAGTAGAGTTTTTTGAAAGAAAATTCAAGAAAAACACACATTCTAGTTGTGGGCAGTAGAGACTTTTGAAAGAAAAATCAAGAAAAACACTCCGTGACAATCATCTCAGATCTTGAAGAAGAGTTTTGGAGGATACATCATAGAAAGATGATTCATCAACTTGGAGGTGAAAGATCAATCCTCGTTTTCTGTTGATGTATTATACATATTTGAAATATCTTGTTGAACATTAAATTCTTGTTATATCTTTGGGGTATGTTTTGAATTTGCCTAACCTAAGTGATAGGGAAGGCATCGTTTCTATTGGGTAGAGTAGGAAGTGATTCTACTCTTTATCATAAGGAATTGTATTTGTGTGAGTAAGGGAGTGAGCCTTCTATGTAGCTCTAGTGAAGAGTATTGTGATAAACAAGTAACTAGTGAAGTTGCAGTGAAAGGGTAGTGAACCCTAACACCGTGGATGTAACCTACCTTGTTAGTGGTGAACCACGTAAATTGATTGTCTCTTTAATTTCATGCAAGTGTGTGTGTGTTAACATTGGTATATTAACTAAAAGAATACCTCTCAAGAAATGGATCACAATAATTAAACTACACACAAACAATTGCTTGTGTTGCTGAAATTTTGTATAAATCTTTGTTGGGGTGCTAAAATCTACAAAAATAGTACGTTGAATTTTTGAAAAGAGTTAAGCACTGATTCACTCCCCCCCCCCCTCTCAGTGCATTCCTTGGGCATAACAATTGGTATCAGATCCAAGTTTGATTGTGATTTGGTTTAAACACCTATCCTGTGCATGCCGAGATTTATCTTGATTACTAGGTGGTTTATTCTCATTGTTCTTGAAGCAATTGTTGATATTATATTGCTGCTATTTGTCCTGAATTTGAGCAACATTATTTGAAGTGTTTATTGTGCATATTCTCTCTATTGGAGTATGGGTTCGAGTGTGGTAAATAGCAAATGAGTTCCTATCATTGATGGTCAGAATTTTCAGTTTCGGAAAGCAAGAATGAATGCATATCTTCTATCCATGGGTCTTGCTATTCAGAAAATTGTTAAAGATGGATATATAAAAGTTGAAGAAGATGGTTCTATGGCAGAAGCTGATATTAAAAATATTGAGCTTGATGGGAAGGCAATCAATGCCTTATATGCTTCCTTGACTCAAAAAGAGCTTGCCAAAGTTATAAATTGCAAGACAGCACATGATATATGGGAAAAGCTAAGGAATATTTATGAAGGAGACTCAAAGATAAAGGAAGCTAAACTACAAATTTACAGAAGTAAGTTTGAGGCTCTAAGTATGTCAAATGATGAGACCATTGAAGATTATTTTAACAGGGTTATCGACATTGTAAGTTCCATGACTGGACTTGGAGAAAAGGTTTAGGACTCTACAGTTGTGAAGAAGATTTTGAGATCACTTCCTGATAGATATGATGCTAAAGTTTCAGCTATTGAAAAAAGAGACCTTGATTTTGTGTCCATAGATGATCTACAAAGTACTCTCATTGCATATGAAATGAGAACAAGTAGCAAAAGAGAACAAACAACCAGTTCATCAAAAGAGGCTGCTTTCAAGACTATGAAGTCTCTTAAAATTAAAGAGAATGAACCTGATATTAATGATGATGATGAGTTTGAAAGAGCAATGGTTTTTATCTCAAGAAACTTTAAAAGTAAAAGAGGAAAATACAAAGGAAAACTACCTTTGAAGTGTTTCAATTGTGGTGGCATAGGACACTTTGCATTTAAGTGCCCTAAGAAAATTGAAGATGAAAATGATGATCATTCTTTTAAGAGAGCTAAAAAGGGGTTTGATTCGAGGAGTAAGGAGAAAACTTACTCTAAGGCAAATGGAAATACACCCTATAGAAAGCGAAACTACATGAGCAAGAAGTACAAGAAAATTTTAGATTCCGAAAGTGATTCATATTCAAGTGACATTGATGATTCAGAAGATGAAGAAAATCTTATGGTTGTAAAAGTTAATTCTTCTTGCGCGGAAGAACAATCCGAAGAAGAAATAGAAGGTAAAATTAATTTGAAACTTGAACTTGAAGGTGCACTTAATGAATTGAGCAAACAAAAAAATAAAGCCAAAAGAGCCACTGCTGCAATGAAAGATATACAATCTATTGCTGAAAGATTTGAAGATGAGAAGATAGTCCTTGAAGAGAAAGTGCATCAACTTGAACAAGAACTTGGTAAATTACAAAGTGAGGCTACGAATTTACAAAATTCTGAAGATATACTATCTATGATCAATGTAGAGAAAGAAATGCTTGAACAAGAAAACAAGATCTTGCTAGATAAAGTTGAAAAGTTAACTTTCAAACTTGAAGAACAAGTGAAGATCAATAATGACATGGCTTCTGAATTGGTTGCAAAAGTAAAAGAAGTGGAAACTCTTGAACAGAATGCAATGAATAAAATGAAAACATTTTTGGAAACATCATTTGTTTCACCTTGTGGAGAAAGTTCTAATATGTCAAATGATGAAGCTAGAAATGAGTCTTCAATGAAGCTAAAGAAGTGCATTGAAATACAAAGGCCACATTCAATGGGAAAACAAGGTTTGGGGTTTGAAGAAAACACCATACCATTGATGGATGAAATTAGTGGGAAGACAAAAGTGGTTCATCCAACATTTGATATATGTGAATCCAATACTACAAAGGAAGAAAATAGAGAGGTACAATATAAAATTAATGGAAATCAGTCTCTTAAATTTCAGTTTAGAAGACATGGAAGTTCTATGAGATTAAATGGGTATTGTTTTAGTTGTGGTAAGTATGGACATCGAGCAATTGTTTGTAGAAACAATAATAGATCACAGGTTGGTTCATATCCATTTTTGAGGCAGTTTGGTAATTGGTTTGGGTATAATTATCAAAACAGAGGAAGATGGGGAAATCAATTTTTTCAGCATGTAAAACAAGATTCAAGATCTTTTACTACAAGAAGGATTCACCCACACATGAGAAGAAGGAAATCTGCTACATCATTTTCTTGTCCTTTGAACAACAAGTTCAAAACTTTGAATGAAAATGTTATTGAGTGTGAAAGATGCAACTTGATAGGTCATTGTGCTGCAGAATGCATGACCATTCTGCCCAACCAAATTCCAAGACATGTCAATCTGAATAATCAAGAAGGGAGAGGATATTTTAAGGGAAAGAAAGTGTATAGAAAAGTGGAAAGGAGTGAACAAGCAAATGTCGTAGAAATTGCTTTGAAGACCAAAACAAAAGGATCATCATGGGTCATGGATAGTGGTTGTACTTCTCATATGACAGGAGATAAAAAGCTTCTGAAGAACACACAAGATGTTGATAAAGGCTTTGTGAAATTTGCTGATAAAAGTGGTCTAAAGATTAAAGGCTTGGGTGAAGCTACTTCTGGAAGTGAAAAACTATGTTCTAAAGAAGTTTTATTTGTTGATGGGCTCAAGTATAATTTGATGAGTGTGAGTCAACTTTGTGATTGTGGACATGAAGTATTATTTACACAACAAGGCTGCATTGTGAAGAGTTCCAAGAATGGCGAGATTGTTGCAAAAGGAACAAGGAACAAGAAGGACTTGTATCTCATTAATGAGAAAGAAAATACTTGCTTGTTGTCTAGTTCAAATGAAAATATATTGTGGCATAAGAGATTGGGACACATCAATCAGAAAAGCATGAGAGAACTTGTGAAGAACAAAGCTGTTAGAAATATGCCTGAATTAAAGAGAGACAAAGATTCAATTTGCTCGACATGTCAGAAAGGAAAAATGGCAAACATTTTCTCATAACTTGAAAGAGCACAGTTCAAAAGGAGTACTTGATCTAATTCATTCAGATATTTGTGGTCCAATGAGACATAAGGGCACAAATGGAGAGAAGTATTTCATATTGTTTGTAGATGACTTCACTAGAATGATGTGCATCATGCACATTAAACATAAGAATGAGGCTCTTGGTTGTTTCAAAAGATACTTGAGATTAACACAAAATCAGCATGACAAAAAGATCAAGGTGTTAAGAACTGATAATGGCAAGGAGTTTACCTCACATGAGTTTGAAGCCTATCTTGAGAAACATGGTGTTAAACATCAAGTTTGAAGTGTTCGGACTCCTCAACAGAATGGAGTGGTAGAAAGGAAAAATAGAACAGTAGTAGAAATGGCTCGTTCAATGATGATTGAAAACAAAATCTCACACAAATTTTGGAAAGAGGCAACCATTGCAGCTGTACATGTGCAAAACAGAGCACTATTGAGACCACACTCCATGAAGACACCTTTTGAGCTTTGGTATGGAAGAAAGCCAAATGTAAAGTACTTTAGAGTTTTTGGCAGCAAGTGTTTTATCAAGAACAAGGATCAAGCTCTAGGAAAATTTGAAGATAGAGCTGATGAAGGTATATTTCTTGGCTATTATAGTAAAAGTAAAGCATATTGTGTCTACAATAAAAGGCTTCAAAAAGTTACTGAAAGTTGCGATGTAAAAGTTGTGGAAGAACCTAATTTTTCAAAAGTAAGTGAATACTTGAAGAAATTTGATGTCAATGATAGTGACATAGAACTTGATGAAGAAGAAGAAGAAAGGAAAAGTGAGCAAGTTGTTGAAGATTCTGAAATTAGTAGTGATTAGTCACTTTCTCAAAATATGAGAAGCACAAAGAACTCCAACAAAAACAATTGGACTAGTGAACAGTTGGCAAACTCCAAATGGTGTGAAATTGGTGATTTTAACATTATTGGAGATCCCAAAGCAGCAATGAAAACACGAAGGCAATTTCAGAATAGGTGTGCTACTTCATTAATTTCACAAATAGAGCCACTCACTGTTGAGGATGCTCAAAATGATGCAGCATGGGTAGATGCTATGAATGAAGAGTTGGATCAAATTGAAAAGAATAACACTTGGGAATTGGTAGAGAGACCATCTAACAAAAACATCATTGGTACCAAGTGGGTTTTCAGAAACAAGTTAAATAAGGATGGAAAAGTTGTTCGAAATAAAGCAAGGTTAGTATGCAAGGAGTACTCACAAATTGAAGGAGTTGATGTAGATGAAACTTTTGCTCCAGTGGCTAGATTGGAATCAATCAGAATGTTTCTTGCTGTTGCAATTTCCAGAGGTTACACTATTTTTCAAATGGATGTCAAATCAGCATTTTTGAATGGTAACTTGAATGAAGAAGTCTACATAGAGCAGTCTGATGGTTTTGTACTTGGAAATGATGAGAACAAGGTGTGTCGTTTAAAGAAAGCACTTTATGGATTGAAACAAGCACCTAGAGCATGGTATTCAAGACTGGATGCTTATTTGAAGAAGTTGAATTTCAAGAAGGGCAATGTGGACAGTAATCTATATGTACTGAATGGAAAGATTGTAGTGTATGTTGATGACATCATTTTTTGTGGTAACAAATTAAGCCTTTGTCAAGACTTTGCCTCAAAAATGCAAAGTGAATTTGAGATGTCCATGATTGGGGAGTTATCTTACTTCCTAGGGCTGCAAGTTTTACAAAGGAAAGATGGTTTATTTGTGTCACAAACCAAATATACCAAGGATATATTGAAGAAGTTTGGTATGTTTGATTGCAAACCAATAAGTACTCCTATGGCAGTGAATTGCAAATTGTGTAAAGTTGAGAAAGGTAAAAGCGTGAGTCAAAAGGAATACCGAAGCATGATTGGTAGTCTCCTGTATTTAACAGCCACGAGACCAGATATTATGCATTCAGTTTGTCAAGCCTCCAGATATCAATCTGATCCTAAGGAATCACATCTAATTGCAATGAAAAGAATTCTAAGATATCTTAAGGGGACAACAGATTTTGGATTATGGTATCCGAGATCAGATAGTATTGTTTTGAGGGTATTCACAGACGCAGATTGGGCTGGAAATATTGCTGACAGAAAATCTACTTCAGGGGGAGTTTTCTTCTTGGGCAGAAAATGTGTATCATGGATAAGCAAGAAACAAGAATGCATTGCACTAAGCACTGCTGAGGCAGAGTATATTACTGCAACTTCAGCTTGTACTCAACTAAATTTAGTTGATGAAGTGTCACTTCCCATCTCTATCTTTTGTGATAATAAGAGTGTCATTGATCTTACCAAGAATTCAGTTCAACACTCTAAAGCCAAACACATTGAGCTTCGTTATCATTTCATCAAAGATAAAGTTGAAAACGGTGAAGTAAAACTTGAGTTTGTACCTAGTGGTGAGCAAGTAGCTGATATATTTACAAAACCACTATCTCAAGGTGTATTTGAGATTCATAGATTGCACCTGGGTGTGCAACCTGCTCCTTCACTTTGAAATGGTAAGTTTCTTCTCTCTCACCCTTCTTTTGGAATTATTGTCAAAGGGGGAGAATGACACATGAAAAGCAAATAGGGGATGAATATCGTGGAAAGGGGGAGAGTATATCTTTAGGGGGGGAAGTACACTGAATCTGAATTTGTTTTTGACTCTGAATTTAGTTTTCTGCTAATGTCATTAGCTTCTCATTATGGTTGCCAACAATTCCAAAGGGGGAGATTGTTGAGTCCTTTCTGATTAATGCTTGTGTTGTAATTGTTGGAACCTAATGCATTTGTGATATATTGGCATTCTTACTAATGGCATGGAATGGATGAAGTGAAATACTTGGCTGAAATGATAAACATGATTAATGATAGTAATTTTGGTGTAATTCATAGTGTGAGCATTTTGAAAGATACATATATATATATATATATATATATATATATGATATAGATCGAGGGTGAAGATTACACTTTCATTAAAGAATCAAGGGTCAAGATCAAAGGTGGAGATTGAACTATTATTAAAAGCATCAATGGTCAAGTTTATTGGGTTTTTGTGTAAATGCATTTATATGTGAATATCTAGATATTCACGTTAGAAACAAGATATTTTTCAAGAGAGAAAAATTTTGGTGAATGCAAATATGTGAATATATAGATATTCATGTTAGAAACAAAGTTTTTTTTTTGAGAAAAAAAAGAAAAAGAAGAATAAAAATTCTAGTTGTGGGCAGTAGAGTTTTTGAAAGAAAATTCAAGAAAAACACACATTCTAATTGTGGGCAGTAGAGACTTTTGAAAGAAAAATCAAGAAAAACACTCCGTGACAATCATCTCAAATCTTGAAGAAGAGTTTTGGAGGATACATCATAGAAAGATTATTCATCAACTTGGAGGTGACAGATCAATCCTCGTTTTCTGTTGATGTATTATACATATTTGAAATATCTTGTTGAACATTAAATTCTTGTTATATCTTTGGGGTATGTTTTGAATTTTCCTAACCTAAGTGATAGGGAAGGCATCGTTTCTATTGGGTAGAGTAGGTAGTGATTCTACTCTTTATCTTAAGGAATTGTATTTGTGTGAGTAAGGGAGTGAGCCTTCTTTGTAGCTCTAGTGAAGAGCGTTGTGATAAACAAGTAACTAGTGAAGTTGCAGTGAAAGGGTAGTGAACCCTATCACCGTGGATGTAGCCTACCTTGTTGGTGGTGAACCACGTGAATTGATTGTCTCTTTAATTTCATGCAAGTGTGTGTGTGTGTTAACATTGGTATATTAACTAAAAGAATACCTCTCAAGAAATGGATCACAATAATTAAACTACACACAAACAATTGCTTGTGTTGCTAAAATTTTGTATAAATCTTTGTTGGGGTGCTAAAATCTACAAAAACAGTACGTTGAATTTTTGAAAAGAGTTAAGCACTGATTCACCCCCCCTCTCTCAGTGCATTCCTTGGTCATAACACCTTCAAAATGAAATTTATATGAAAATTTCTGAAGGATTAAAATTACCAAAGGCATCTAATGGCCCTCGTGAAAATTATTTTGTAAAATTACAGAAATCATTATATGAGATTAAACAATATGAATGCATGTGGTACAATCCCCTTAGTGAATTTTAGGCTCGATTAAATTTCAAGTTTAATCAAACGTTGTTCGCGAACAAATTATAAATATTTATATATATTATTAAAAATAATATTTAATATTTAAATTAGAGATTTTTTAAATTTTTTTTCCTAATTTCCAGAGGTGATTCAACTTTCCCAACGTTTTTCAAAATGTTAAAGCAATTTGTTTCTCTAAGAATCATAAAAAGACTTTTGAGTTCTAACTAAACTTAATCAACTTTCTTTCTATACAAACCTTAAAAAGTTGGCCGTTCTCCTTTCCTTATCTTCTCAAAGTCCAGACTCAATTGGAAAAATAAGTTTAACCTTCCCTTACCTTCTTTAATATTCTTTATATATTTAACATGTTTTTTTTTTCAAACAGAGGAGGAATCAACTTTCTTTCTATACAAACCCTAAAAAGTTGGTCGTTCTCCTTTCCTTATCTTCTCAAAGTCCAGACTCAACTGAAAAAATAAGTTTAACCTTCCCTTACCTTCTTTAATATTCTTTATATATTTAACATTTTTTTTCAGACAGATGAGGATGATCTATCTTTTGAAGAAATTGGTTTATCTTAGTTTGAAATTTAATCATTTTAATTATTATATTTAGATTTATAATTTAAAAGAATCTTTTATTGTTATTATTATTATTAAATTGTTAAATATTTAAATTCAATTTTTTTTTTTGAATTTGAAATTTTTTTAAAAAAATTAATATTTAAATTTGAAATTTTTTTAAGCGAACTCGAGCTCGAACAATAAAAAAAATAGTCAAACAAATTCAAACAACTTTTTCTGTTCGAAATATTAAACGAGCAAACTCAAACATGCTCGAATAATAATCAAACAAACCCAAATTATCTGTCAAATAATAATCAAACAAACCCAAATTATCTTATGCTCGATTCGACTCGATTCCTTAACAGACCTATGTCAAAGAGAACAGCTCTATGTCAAAGAGAACAGCTCTAATTGTCAAGGAGAGGCTCAAGAGCCCGAGTAGCAAGTTACCCAATGGGCCCTTCCCATAAAAAAAATAGAGTTAATATCATGTGAGCGCATGGCCCACATATCAAATATTAAATCGATAAGAACAGATACTACACTTGATCTTAGCTCGAAAGGCTGAGCAAGGTATGAGCTAGAAGGTGGCCTCTTCGGTGATTTTATTTCCATTTCAAACCCGTTCTCGTTCAAGCTCAGTCGATGTGGGATTTATTTTTTAAGTGAAGAGAGTGTATTGTAACCCGTCCTCCTAGTTGAAAGATGAAATCAGTTACTTTTCTTTTTTGTATAGCAATTTGGCTAAGCACTTTATATTTTGTACAATTGATCTCTTTTGCCAATTATATTTCAATCATAGCATTCTCTATAAATAACTCTGAAAATCATTCACCCAATTCACAACAAAATCATAAGTACAGAATTTTCTTGAAATTCAAATTAGATACAATATATATTTTTCCATACACATCCAGATAGGAGAAAGAATCCTATCAATCATGGATGCTTCTTTTTGCCAACATTTGATATGTTCTTCTATCTCTGCAAGCCGTATTCTTAGCACTCATATTTTCAAGCTTCCATGAAAACCCAGCTGCAGCACCTTTCATAATAATCAAATATGAAATTTTTAATTTTTTAAACTAATTAAACGCTAAATTAACAATGTAATAATAGGCTTGTTTCTTAGTTTTTTTACTTTAAACATGGATCTTATCAAATTAACAAATTCTAGTTCAATTCTATCTTAACCATAACTCGATATGGTATGCACATGTTTAGGAAGAACTAGAATCTGATATATGTATATATATATATATACATTTTTCTATATGCATCATCAATTCAGCTTTAAAATTTGTCCAGTAACATAAAGGAAAATTTATACAAAAGAGTTGATATACAAATGAATCAAATTAAAATATGAACCTGCAATAAAATTTTCTAGGATTAAGAGAATTAGAAACAATGCTAAAATACGTAAGAACTTGGTCAAGAAGTGATAGAAGAAATGGTCGCCTTGTACTCATTCTCTCTATCCTGAGAAAAATTTTAAGGTTAGTGTCTGTCATGACCAACTAGATGGTTATTCAGTGTATCAGTAAAATTTATTATTACTCAAATATTTACAAAAAAAAAATTAAATTAAATAAGCAAAACTCTCAAGCTTATGTGTATATATGTATTTCAACTTCAAGAGCATATACGGAATGGAAATAATGTTGGGGTGTCAATTCATGTCCCACATCTAAAGATAATGCTAGAGGTGACTAGCATATAAAGAGTTCCACTAACTCCATTAGTATGAGGCCTTTTGGGATGTTGCCCAATAACAAAACCGTGAGGGCTTAGGCCCAAAGCGGACAATATCATACTAATGTGGAGTTGAGTGGTGGAAGCCCAATCTTGTAGGTATATGTGGGGCCAACAAGTGGTATCAGAGCCAAAGGATAGAGGGCTTGCTTGCTTGCTTGCCAGATGTGGATGCCTTGCGAAAGATGCAAGATGGTTATCCCTCTCTAGGGGAGGACACGAGTATGTGGTCCTTGGTTTGACGGGAGGATTATTGGCGTGTCAATCCATGTCCCACATTTGAAGATAATACTAGAGGAGACTAGCATATAAAGTCATGCTAGAGGTGACTAGCATATAAAGAGTTCCACTAACTCCATTAGTATGAGGCCTTTTGGGATGTTGAGGGCTTAGGCCCAAAGCGGACAATATCATACTAATGTGGAGTAAGAGTTCCACTAACTCCATTAGTTTGAGGCCTTTTGGGATGTTGAGGGTTTAGGCCCAAAGCGGACAATATCATACTAATGTGGAGTAAGAGTTCCACTAACTCCATTAGTTTGAGGCCTTTTGGGATGTTGCCCAATAACAAAACCGTGAGGGCTTAGGCCCAAAGCGGACAATATCATGCTAATGTGGAGTTGAGTGGTGGAAGCCCAATCTTGTAGGTATATGTGGGGCCAACAAGTGGTATCAGAGCCAAAGGATAGAGGGCTTGCTTGCTTGCTTGCCAGATGTGGATGCCTTGCGAAAGATGCAAGATGGTTATCCCTCTCTAGGGGAGGACACGAGTATGTGGTCCTTGGTTTGACGGGAGGATTGTTGGCGTGTCAATCCATGTCCCACATTTGAAGATAATACTAGAGGAGACTAGCATATAAAGTCATGCTAGAGGTGACTAGCATATAAAGAGTTCCACTAACTCCATTAGTATGAGGCCTTTTGGGATGTTGAGGGCTTAGGCCCAAAGCGGACAATATCATACTAATGTGGAGTAAGAGTTCCACTAACTCCATTAGTTTGAGGCCTTTTGGGATGTTGAGGGCTTAGGCTCAAAGCGGACAATATTATACTAATGTGGAGTTGAGTGGTAGAAGCCCAATGTTGTAGGTATATGTGGGCCCAACAAATAACAGTGGTATCTATTATATAATGGTGACAACTTAAATTAGTAGATAATCAGTTTGCTTATATAGGACAATTTTACTTTGTTTTATTAAAGTTAATACATTCTATTGTCATACTAAACACTCAATAGCAAAAAGTAAAATGAATTCTTAAGATTGTGCAGTGAAAAACATAAGATAAAACAAACAAAATAAGAAAATTTTTAAAGAAAGAATGTAAATTTTAATTGATTTATATATACATAAGTAAAAAAAAATTATACAATTTTTTTTTCATAAATTAATATAATGATATAATTTGTTTATAATATCGCTCTTCCCATAATAATTATAACCATCGCAGACTTGTCCATTGAATTGTGCGGGAGACGAAATGAAAACGATTTTGGTTATTGTATTATTGAGTAATACTTGTTCATGTTGGGCCCACATATACCTGCAAGGTTGGGCTTCCATCACTTAACTCCACATTAGTATGATATTGTCCGCTTTGAGCTTAAGTTGTTCATGTTGGGCCCACATATACCTGCAAGGTTGGGCTTCCATCACTTAACTCCACATTAGTATGATACTGTCCGCTTTGGGCTTAAGCCCTCACGGTTTTATTCTTGGGCAACTTCCCAAAAGGCCTCATACTAATGGAGTTAGTGGTATTCTTATAAGCGGCCTCATACTAATGGAGTTAGTGGTATTCTTATAAGTTAGTCACCTCTAGCATTATCTTCAGATGTGGGACATGGGTTGACACCCCAACATTCCTCCCCTCAAACCAAGGACCGCTTCATACTAATAGAGTTAGTGCTATTCTTATAAGTTAGTCACCTCTAACATTATCTTTAAATGTGAGACATGGGTTGACACCCCAACAGTTCAAATGTTAATATATCTTCTATCTTGGCTACTGCAAAAAATATAATACCTTGCCAATTGTACCCCTTACCATCCGTGTCAATTTCCAACTTCATTGGATATAAATCTTTAATGGGTGAATCTAGATTAATTATTAATTTTCTGTATTCTAAATGAATAGATCTCCAATTAGTTGTCGCGGAAATGGTCAGCATATTCGTATAGGGTTTTAATGGACATCTTAATTCGAATGATACTTTACAATCTCCAAAATTATTAAAAGGAGCCTAGTAATAAGGATAATGTCATTTCCATGATACTACTCCTTCCTAATAGTACTTCACTGCCCAACATATTCCTTCATGTATTTCAGAATGACGTCTTTCTTTACCAAATCTATTTTCTCTTTATAAATATCTTTCTTCCATCTCGATTCTCCCCGTTTTACTTTATCAATATCTAATTTGCATCCACAATTGAAAGTAGCAGTTTTTTATGAATTATTTCCTTCAACTTTTTTTTTCATATCCATCATGTTTGTATTTATCTCATATTTATTTGTATCGCTCTAATAACACTTCAATTTTCTTCTTTGTTACACGGAGGAGAATTATAGGAGAAAGAAGAAGTATCAAAATTTCTAAATTTAAAATCTTCCAATTTTCTCTTCAATTCAGCTGCTCGGTTTTTTAATATATTATCTTCTTTTTTTTTTTACCAATCGTTGACATAAATTTTTTTAATATTCTTTAAATTTAACGTTCCTCCTTTAGTGTTAATATATTATTTTCTTTTTTTTTTACCAATTGTTGACATAAAGTTTTTTAATATTCTTTGAATTTAACGTTCCTCCTTTAGTGAGACATTTATTGCAATCGACTATTTGTGATTTATAAATGATCAAAAGTAAGTCAATCATAAAATTTATTACACTCGATTATTTGTGATTTATAAATAGTCAAAAGTAAGTCAATGAGTCATTTGCCAATATCAATGCTAAGAATATCCAGTAAGAAATTATTCCCCAAAAACTAACAAACACAAATAAAATCATCTAGCTTCTGTTCAAAATCATCAATTTCAATACTTGAATTTGAAATCATTAAATCTGCTCTCAAACATTTTCTAAGATTAAATAGATGAAGAAGTTGATATCTCCTAACATCTTTTGTTGTTCTTCCATATCCACTTAATTCTTCTGTAACAGCCACACTCCTCAATATTGAAAATTGATGTTCATGGGTTGCTAATGCCAACAAGATTAAATCTGCATCTGAACCGAAAACACAGTGTCAAGCATTTTTATCCTAGCCACGAAGAATTTTTTAACGTCTTATGAAAAATATAAATTTTGTGTTCTTCTTCTCCAAGGATATTTGCTTCGGATAAAATAAACTTTATATCTTTCCAATCATAGCTTAACTTAGAATGTATGTAAGTTTTTAAATAAGTATATAAATCAGCCATAAAACTGATTCCAAGAGCCACTCAACGAGGAAAATATGTTCCCTTAAAATTATTTTTGGCGGGTAATGGTTTGCCTTTGTCTTCAAAATTTTTATGCAGTCTATCTTCCTCTACGTCAACTTCAAAAGTATTCTTAACGGATCAGAAATGCCTAGAACGTTGTTCATTAATTTTTGTTCTCGAAGCTACACCGTCAAAAGTAAGTCCCACATCTAAAAGATATGTTAGAGTTGACTAGTGTATAAGAATTTCACTAACTTCATTAGTATGAGGCCTTTTGGGTAGTTATCCAATTACAAAATTAGTGTATAAGAATTTCACTAATTTCATTAGTATGAGGCCTTTTAGGTAGTTATCCAATTACAAAATCGTGAGGGCTTAATCCCAAAGCAAATAATATCATATTAATATGGAGTTAAGTAGTGATAACCTAATCTTGTAAAATTATTAGGGCACAACAAATGGTATTACAGCCCAAGGTTAGTGGGCGGGCTTGCATGTGAGATGCAAGGTTCTTGGTGTAGGGGGAGGATTGTTGGGTGGTTGCTCTATTTGGGGGGAATATATACTTGGTATTAGATATAATTATTTTCTTTCAGTGGCCCATCAGCGAACTGTGAATAATTATCCAAATTTTGCTGAATTTCAAAATTGTTTTTACCACCAAAATATTTTCCTCCATCACATTATCCTTTCAAAAAACCCTTGGTGTACTTATTTCTCTGTCATAAATACTAGATACTGAGCGTTTTATCTTCCCAAGGCTTTGGTGAACGTACCAAATGATGTACTTTTCCTTTTCTCTTTTTCCATCAAAATCCATTAGCATTATATAATAATAGAATTAAATGCTAATGATGACAGTTTATGTGCTAAAAATTAAGTAATTAAAACATAACCATCTTGTAACTGACTAATACATATATCTTCAGTCACCCTTTTCCCTTTACCAAAACTCTGTCATTTTCCTTGCAAAGAACTATCCTTCGTGTTATCTTAAGAACTTTTGATGCTCTTATTCTCTCTATTGCTCTTTTTCTTCATCTTTTTTTAGAGTTATCTTTGTTACTTTTGTACATCGTTCTACTTCAATTCAACTATCCGAGGTCTAGTCTTACTCTCTTTTCTTGATCTTTTTCTGTCTTTTGATATTTCAAGATAAGTTCCAAAGTTTTCCTTGGTAAGAATGTTAGGGCTTTTCATGTAAAACATGTGGCATTATATGAGAGGATGGGTAAGGGGTGGAGACTGTGTTTAGATTATTAGGGAGTTCCTCGTTTGATCAATAACGAGTTGTACTTCATTATCAAACTTTTTCATGATAATGAAGATGATATATCTACTCCTTTAACTTTGTCCTCAAATGCTAAAATGGTTTTAAGTGGTGATAAAAAAGGATTGAAGGCATTATTACAAAAAGCTTTTGGAATTAGTTCTGATAGAGAAGTTTATTTTTCACTACCTCGTCTTCTAGTTCCGATCAACAGGAGGTTCAAAACTTTAATGGCAGAGGGCTTTGGAGATATTCCTGCTGAGTGGAGAGTAGCTAACAGAAACAATAATATGAGAAACCGTGAGGATAATGAGATTGTACCTTATGTTCCCGTAGAAAGAGTAGATGAGGTTGATGTTCAACATGAGGTTGAAGAACCCGTAGAGATTAAATTGAAAGTGTTCGGATTTGTGAGGAGTGTTTTGTAGAGAGTGAAGTGAATAATTTTACCTCACATATCGTATTGACCCCAACATGTACAGACTTTTTGTCATCCCTCCTCCTACTCTGGTGACAACTACATATACTCCCATTTTTGTTTTTCATTTGTCAGTTGGTGTTCATTTTCCTCTGGACCCAAGATACAAAGGATTAGAAACATGAACCTACAATAAAATTTTCCAAGATACAAAGGATTACAAACAATGCTAGAATATCAAATCAAAGTAAAAACATGGTCAGGAAGTGATAGCAGAAATGGTTGCCTTCTGCTCATTCTCTCTATTTTGAGGAAAAGTTTTCAAGGTCAGTGTTTGCCATAACAAACTAGATGGTTATTCAGTGTATCAGTAGAAACCATTATTACTCAAACATTTACAAATAAAACAAAATAATCAAAACTCTCAAGCTTATATGTGTGTATGTATCTCAAGTTCAAAAGCATATATATAATGGAAATGACAACGGTATCTATTATGTGGTTGTGACAACTTAGTTTACTTATATATAGGAGAATTTTACTTAGTTTTATTAAAGTTAATACATTCTATTGTCATGTTAAACATTAAACAACCAAAAGTAAACTGAATTCTTAAGATTGTGCAAGGATAAAACAAACAAAATAAGAAAATTTTGAAGAAATAATGTAAATTTTAATTGATTTATATATACATAACTAAAAAAATATACAATTTCTTTTCATCGATAAATATGATGTAATTTATTTATAATATTGCTTCACCTATAATAATTATAACTATTGCAGACTAGTCTATTGAATTGTGTTGGACACAAAATGAAAACAATTTTGGTTATTGTATTATTGAGAAATACTTGCTCAACCAGTCATGTGTCTTTTATCTTGGATACTATAGAAAGGAGACAATCCTCGTCCACGAATGACCATTTTATAATACCTTGCCAATTGTACCTCTTACCATCCGTGTCAATTTCAAACTCCATTTGATACAAATCTTTAATGGATGAGTCTGAATTAATCATTAATTTTTTGTATTCTAAAGGAAGATATGTCGAATTTGTTACGGAGAAATGGCCAGCATATGTGAAAGGCAAGTCAATAATTTCAGCCATTCAAGAATTACAGCTTATACATAATCAATAATTTCAGCCATTCAAGAATTACAGCTTATACATAGTCAAGTTCATACATGTTGAAATTGAGTTTGTTTTCATACCTTGTAGCAGCTATATATATAGCTGCATTCCTTATTGTTTTAAATATGAAATAAAAAAAAAGGCTTGCACTTACATTTTATTTTATCATGGTATCAGAGAATGTGATGCCAACCAAGCAATTTGCTGAAGAGTAGAATTAGCTCTGCTGGTCTCAAGTATATCTTTTCCACTTGAATAAATCTTCCAGAACTCAAAGCCCCATTTGTGAACAAAGAGAGGGTTGTCCTCTTCACTATTAAAAGCTTCTTCATGCCTCAAAGCATTCTGAATAGTGTTCAAGCAAAGAATCAAGAACTTTGACAGGCATCCTGCAAACTCTTCCTGCCCAATTGCCTGACAATCCTGAAGCACGGTGACAGTAGATTTTCCTTGATTGACCACCTTATTCAGTCCAAAAGAGTTAAAGACTGAACATGGATTTATGGGCATACTCAACTTCTCAGGCTTTTCTGAATATTGTTTTTGAAATTTCTCATTGACATGGTTCCTTCCAGATTTTCTACGGTTTTTAGAAGCAATAATGGCGGCGATTCGCGTTGAGACATTTGAGGAATCATTCTCATGCTTTTTCCTAATCTTCTTATTCTTCCTTCTCGATATAGAATCGTCACTTTTCCCCATTTCTTTTCTTGCTCAGATCCCTAGCCTTCTCTAATTCCAACTTAATTTCCTCTAAATTCTTCGCTGCTTTCTCCTTTACCTCTTCCGATCTTGATTTACCTTCAGAATTGTTAGGCTTCTGATTACTTGGCTTTTCTTATTCATGGCAGAAGATACGGGTTCTGAAACTATAGTTACCTCCACAACTATGGAGGAACCTCTCACTCAACTTTTATATCCTCAAAACCAGTTGGTCGCAGTTAAGCTCACTGAAACAAATTTTTTGATTTGGAAAACACAAGTCTTCACTGCTATCAATGGGCTATGGTTTGGAGAAGTTTGTAGATCCAGTACCCTCTATGCCAGATCAGTTTATCCTCAATGAATCACAAAACCAGGTACTTAATCCCGCTTATACATTATGGGTTAGACAATATCAAATTTTGGCATTATGGATTTTATCATCCTTGTCTGAATCCATTCTTCCCTTAATGATTGGTTTGAACTCTTCATGTGAGATCTGGTCTATTTTAGAAAAGAACTTTGCTAGTTAGTCTAAGGCAAAAATGTTGCAATATAAACTTGAGTTACAAACCACTAAGAAAGGGAACCTTAGTATAAGAGAATATTTGGCAAAAATCAAAATGTGTTGTGATCTCTTAGCTACTACTGGGAATATTATTTCTGAGGAAGATCAGATTATGCATGTGTTGTCTGGATTAGGTCCAGAGTATGATCCTGTGGTTGTGACAGTTACTGCTAGAAATAGTTCTTTTGGAATCAATGATGTGCATACTTTGTTACTTACCTTTGAAGCAAGACTGGAGAGTGCTATGAATTTGAACAATGCAGGGATGATAAATTCAGATGGTTCTCAACCCACAGCAAATTATGTTACTCAAGAAAATAATCAGAGAAGAGGCTTTAATCCCAGAGGCAGAGGTTCTTATAGTTACAGAGGCAGAGGAGGCAGAAATAGTTATAGAGGCAGAGGGGGAAGAACTCAAGGTGCAAGAGTGACATGTCAAGTGTGTTACACTCCAGGCCACACAGCAGATAGGTGTTGGTACAGGTTTGATCATTCTTATGGCAGCAATCCCAATAATAACAGCAATGTGACTGGAAATGGATCAAACAAAAACCCCACTCTGAACATGGCACACCTGCCTCCAAACAAAAACATTGGTTACAGTGAAGAAGGCTGTTGGTTCCCAGACTCAGGAGCTTCATCTCATGTGACCAATGACCTTAATGTTATGCACTCAGTGTCTGAATACAGTGGATCTAACAAGCTGCAGATGGGAAATGGAAACAATGAAAGCATCAGTCATATAGGTAATGCCATTCTACATACCACTGACAGGAATAAACATTTTTACCTTAATGATATTCTTCATGTGCCTAGGATAACAAGGAATCTTATTAGTGTATCAAAGTTTGCTTTGGATAATAATGTTTATTTTGAGTTTCACCCCTTGTTTTGCCTTGTCAAGGACCTAGCTACTCAGGAAACTCTACTCAAGGGAATGCTTAAGGATGGTTTATATCAGTTCAATTTGGATCATGTTGCTGCTTCAAGAAATAAGGATGTTTCTGTCCATAATGTTTTTACAGCTTCTACTGTTTTAGATATTAAATTGTGGCACAAAAGACTTGGGCATTCTAGTTATGAGATTGTTAAAAAGTCCCTTAGAAGTGGTAACATTTCTTTCAAAAGCAATGATGATTCAAGTATTTGTTCTTCTTGTATGTTAGCAAAAAGTCATAAACTTCCATTTGCAGCTTCTGATAATGTTTCAACAGCTCCCTTTGATCTTGTGCATACTGTTTTGTGGGGTCCAGCACCTGTAGAGTCTGTTAATGAATATAGATATTATGTATCTTATATTGATGATCACACCAAGTATACGTGGATCTATTTACTGAAGCTTAAATCTGAGGTGAGCACAACCTTTATACACTTTCATAACATGGTGGAAACTCAGTTTCAAGCTAGAATAAAATCAGTCTAGAGTGATGGAGGTATTGAATACAAGCCCCTCAATGAATTTTTCAAGACTAAGGGAATTTTACACAGAGTGTCATGTCCTTATACTCCACAACAAAATGGTTGTGCTGAGAGGAAACACAAACATGTGGTTGAAATGGGGTTGTCTTTACTTGCTGAATCTAATATGCCCTTAAAATATTGGGATGATGCTTTCACTACAGCAACTTATCTCATCAATAGGGTGCCTGCTAAGGGAATTAAGTTTGTTTCTCCATATGAAAAATTAACCAAACAAAGGCCTGATTACGCATCTTTAAAAGTGTTTGGCTGCCTTTGTTATCCTTATACAAGGCCCTACAACAAACATAAGTTGGAATATAGGTCACAACCTGGAGTTTTTATTGGCTATAGTTTACAATACAAAGGTTACAAAGTGTTATTGCCCTCTAGTAAAGTAATAATCACAAGACATGTGATTTTTGAAGAAAGTGTTTTTCCTTTCTCAAAGGTGGAAAACCAAGATCAGTAGAAACAAGTTTTAACTCCTGTTTTTGCCTCTTCTGAACCTACTGTAGCCACATTCCCAAAATTCCTCTCACAAAATAATCAAAATGTGACTCTAGAAAATGAAAAGCTGCTGCAAACACCTTATTCATCTCAACACTCCCAGAATACCTTTGACACTGTTCCATTACAGGATGTGCAGTCACAAGTGGATACATCAACTAATTACACTCTAGATTCACCTCTATATGTAACTCAGAGAAGAGAAGAAATGAATCAACATCCCATGATTACAAGGGCAAAGTCTGGAATTCATAAAACAAAAGTTCTTACAACAAAGGTAACTGAACATAATGAACCAGAAAATGCAGAAGAAGCCTTGAAAAATGTGGTATGGAGAAGAGCTATGCAAGAAGAGTATGATGCACTACTACGGAATAAGACATGGACACTGACTCCTTTACCAGCAGGTGCACATGTTGTTGGAAATAAATGGGTTTTCAAAGTAAAAAGGAGTGTTGGTGGAAGGATAGAAAGACATAAGGCAAGGCTTGTTGCTCAAGGTTATACACAAATGGCTGGTTTTGATTTCCATGAAACCTTTTCCCAGTTGTTAAACTAACAACAATTAGGATCATTCTGACCTTGGCTCTATCCTACTCATGGAACATAAGGCAGTTAGATGTTAGCAATGCTTTCCTTAATGGAGATTTAAGTGAAGAGATTTATATGAGGCAGCCTAAAGGAATTGAGCAAGGTAAAGGATTGGTTTGTAGGCTGCACAAGGCACTTTATGGGCTTAAGCAAGCATCTAGGGCCTGGTATATCAAGGTGAAGAAGACACTGGAAAGTCTTGGTTTCAACAGTTCCAAGTCAGATAACTCCCTTTTTATCTACAACAGAAATGGAGTCAAGATTTTCATCTTGATTTATGTAGATGATATCTTGATTACAGGAAGCAATGAAGAAATGGTGCAAAAGCTAATTAAAGGATTGGAGAAAAAAATTTTCACTCAAGGATCTGGGAAAAATACATCACTTCTTGGGAATAGAAGTTAGAAAAACATCTCATGGTATGCATTTGAACCAAAGAGAGTACATAAAGAATCTGTTAAAGAAGGCCAATATGCAGCATGCCAACAAGTGTCCTACCCCTATGATAACATCACCTCCTCTATCTAGATATGTTGGTGATCCTGTTAAAGATGCACCAATTTATAGGAGTATTGTGGGGGCCTTACACTATGTGACCATTACCAGACCAGAGATTAGCTTTGCTGTGAACAAGGTAAGCCAGTACATGGCAAAACCTCTAGAACCATACTTAAAGGCTATAAAAAGGATATTAAGATATCTGGGAGGAACCTTGGATTATGGTTTAGATTTTCATAAGCCTAAAACCTTGAATGTAATCAATTGATCGAGAATGTAATCTTGTTTTGCTGACTGCATTACGAAGCTTTTCACCACTTTGTCAAATTTATCAACTTATCTTTTATTGTTGAAGCATTTGTCATTGTCGTAGACATGATAGGGATGTTTTCTGAAGACTTTTTATCGTCATCATCGCAACTTCTCTAATCTTGAGGTTTATTATTTGCGACAACGTTCTTTAAATTGACTTTGATGGTGTCATCGTCTACAACTTTGTTGATGTCATCCGCTGCGACTTTGTTGATCATCTGCTGCAACAACGTTCTTTCAATCAATTTTGCTGATTTTGACCGAAAGAGATGAGTGGTAGACATTATCCCACTAGGCGTGCGAATTTGTAAACAAATTTTCTTCCTTGTATTTCTTGTAAAATAAAAATTACAGAGAAAATAAAATATGTTACGTGTAATTAAATTACAAATAATTTTTTTAGGGGTTCAATTTCTATCAATCCGCTAATTCGATCTGCTGTGGGCTCGAAGGTCTTTTTGGGCTTGATCTCGATCCAATGGATTTTAATTTCTCCAAGGAGCGTTTTGGGCTGATCTCGGACTGGATTCCCGTTGAACATCTATGGACTTCTTCTAAGGGCTTCTGGATTTTTTCTACAGAGGCTTTTGATTTTCTCGGAATGGACATTGATAGAGTTTCGGTATGATTTTCAATGAGAGGAAGATCCAAAACTACAATTTTTTGGTATTCTTTGCATTTCTCTCCGCTTCTGTATCAGCTTTCGGGAGCTCTACATCTCAAACTCTCTCTAAATATTAAGAGGGAAAAGTCAAGTAAAGTTCAAATTTTATTTTAAATTTTCTTCATTTTTGTCATTCCATCTCCATAGGGGTACCATGATTCTCTAAGCGAAACGAAAGAACAATTTTTTGTCTTTAAAAAGAGAGGAAGTGTTATAAAACATCTATTGATATTGTTAGATTTGGCCATTTCAGATGAATCTCACAAGTTTAAAACGTGTCACTGAGTAAAGACTTTAAATAATTGTTTAATAACCGCGCATATATCTCTTAGGCGAGCGACTTGACACTCCTAATCTCAACAGGAAGATATTAAGAAAAAAAGGAAACAATTTTCCTCATAAATCACAGTACAAAGATGTAGAAGCAATAAAACTTATAAGAAACAATAGAAGTCTACAAACTACAAAACACGACTTTTTCCATTTCTTGAAGAAATAAAAATGCAAAAGTTTACCACACAAGGAGAAGAAGCCATTCCCAAACAAAATCCACAGTCTGAGAAAGTCGGCTCGACGAAGTTGCAAAAATGAAATGAGAATTTTTTAGACTTCTATTTAAATATGACCGGCTATATTCCCATTTATTAAAAAACTTTACACATTCCAAAAATCTTTGTAAATATTTAAATATTTTTATTTTTTAAATAACTCGTACACTCTTATATTTAATTTTAATATTAATTCATTAATTATTATTTCATTAATTATTTTATATCATTTATATTTTTCTATAATAATTTTTTTTTTCAGTTGATGAAGAAAATACAACTAATCATACTAAAGTGACAAGATACTTTTCTTTTAAATAATATTATGAAGAAACTTCCAACAACTGATAGACACGTGGTTTATCTTTATGTAAGAAACTTTCAACAATAATTTATAAAGATAAAAATGCATATGTAAATTAATTAAAGAAAAGATATATCAAACAAGATCGCACAAAGCATATTTTACCAAAACATTTCTTTACCCGTGATCTTCAGAAAAATTGTGATATTGATATACAAGAGATTCGTTCAAGTGATAATTTGACATACGTGTTCGCAAAAGCATGACTAACTTCAACATTTGAAAGATTAGTCCATAATATTGGAAGACGTTTGTACAAAGGTATTATGTAATGATGAAGAAAAGTGTACAAGGAACCATATACTCTTTTTCCTTCACTAAGGTTTTTTTCTATTGAGTTTTTCTCTAGTAAAGGTTTAATGAGACATATTCTTTATACAATGGACATCCAAGGAAGAGTTTTATAAATCTCATTATTTGTATGTCCATTGAACTTCTATCAACTCCCATAACCCCTTTTGCAATTATAATTTCTAATAACACCTAATTTCTAGTAACCCCCTTATTCATGTTGAATGATGAGGAGTTAAATGTTTATATACATAATTGTACCTATATATATATATCTCTTATTTGATCCTTATAAACAGGGGTTAGATAAGTATATTTAAATACAGATATGAATCATACATATATATATATATATATATAACTTCATGTTTTTGACGTATAAAAATGGAATAGTTTTTGTTGGACTAGTCATAGTTTTTTACGTATATCCAATAAATAATTAATGAGTTTGTTTAAAATTGTTGGTTTAGATAATTAGGCACCCTAATTGGCGTCCATCAAATATTTTAACCAATTGATCACTTGCCAAACTACCTTGAAAAACCATTCTGTATACATGGATTTAGTACATTTTTATAGAAAATTAGTACTTATCATCATGTAATATTGGATTTATACATTAAGATATGAATATAGAATGTGTGATGAAACGAATTATACAAGATACTCAATATTTATATGTATAACAATCTAAAAAAATTATCATTCTTCAATTAGAATTTACTTCATAATTGAATCAAATCAATAAATTGGTAAACAAAAGGAAAGGGAAAAAAATGGACAAGAAATTATTTATGGGAACCATTGTCTTGCTATTCCTCGTAACGATATCAAGTACGACTTCCTCCTCGATATTTTCTTTCACTATTAAATTTTTTTTTTAAAAAAAATTTTAATATTTTGTTGGCTTGAGGTACACAGGTGAAGGAATGATGGCACAGGAGGGTGCAACGTGCTCTAGGCGAAGCAATATTTATACTGGATTATGCACAAGTAATTCAGAATGCAATTCTACCTGTGAGATACAAGGCACACCTGGGAGATGCTTAGCACGGAGCATTGCAGAAGGATTGAGCATCTGCATGTGTTATTACCCTTGCTAAACCTCCTCATTTATTCATTAATTAAATTTGGCAAGGAATAATATATTGTAACATGTGTGTATTTATATACAAATGATGTTGATATGTTTTTTAAATAACTCTGATATTCTTATCGATTAATTTGAAAGAAATCCATAAAGAGCAAAGAACGTTCCCTTGTAAACTTTTTATCTTTGATTGATCGGGTTGTTCTAGTTAAAGATATTCATGAAACATTTACCTAAGATTTTCTTCATCCAATTGAAAAGCATTATTCATGATTCTTTTTGGGATTCTTTTGAGTTTTATCAATGGGTGACGTAAAATTTTCTTTTCTAAGGTTTCCGAAGGTTAGGTTTTACATTCTTCTGAACAAGAGTCACCACGTACACAATAATTATTAAATGAGATAATTGCTAGAATTTAAATATTGGATTTCGAGATTCGATACTATTTTAAATTGATGTAAATTATCATTTATTTTAAAAGTTTAGAATAAAACTAATGATGTTGTGATACAAAATGAAAATATAACTGAATTTGAAACTTTTGAAGATGCTTTAAAAAAACTTGTAAGGGTGTTTTTGTTGCAATTAGCGACTTAGTAGACAATCGCAAATTCTGTTATAATTAATTACGGTTTAACAACCATCCACAAAGTTTGTTCTATTTACAATAGCTATTTAGGTTTATTGGTTTAGGATTTAAAATTTGGAAATTCTAAAGACAAGTAGCGCATATGAATTGCAGTAAATATATGATGATAACTATTTTTAATATGACTATTTGATAATTGAATTAAAACGAAAAGGAAAAAAAAGAGAGAGAGAGAGAGAGAGAGAGAGAGAAATGAAGGATTAGTAGAGGGCAGTGGAGACAATGGACAATATTCGAAACCGTAAAAATTTTCTCATCCTTTATCTACTTTAAATTTCAATTACTTGCTTTCTTTAGAGTAGTTTTAGTTTAGATCTATACTCTTTCATCTATTGTTTTGAAATTATAGATTGATATCTATAGTTTAATTTTTGTGTTATGTTAATCTTTACCAAGTTCTTTTGGGTTGTAACGATTTTATGTTATAAATTTAAAATCTAAAATACTTCCACTTACATATACTACATGATGGATACATTGTCCGATTGCGTGTTAATTTAAGTGACATAAATGTGATCTTTGCTTTCTCAGTTTCATATCTTAATTACTACCTTAAATCACCACCTAATTGCCTCTATCAAACAATTGGCATTCGTGAAGCACCATAATGAATTGGTGAGGTTTTGATAATGGATTTTGAAATGATAAAGCAATGTTTGGGGCTATAATTATATAGAGAAATGGTACATTTATCATGTGATGATTTGAAATCACTGATTTGATTTTATTAAAACCATGACACTACTACAGCAAGAGATGAGTACAATAAAGTATCCATCACTAACCCAATAGTTTAGAAGAGTTGACAAATAAACTCCTAAATATTTCTTTCAAGAACGATAATTGAAAATATCTTGAAAAAACAAAAAAAAGATTTTATTTAAAAATCAAGGAAAGGAAATATATATATATATATATATATAACAATGCTCCATTCTTGATCCATAGGTAAGCTAGTTTCTTTATGGTACAGAATCAATAAGCACAGAAATAATAATATCCTTTAACTTGGTCTTGGAATGCGTATAGACATCTTCATCTTGATACAATAGATTTATAACTTTTGCAAGATTCACAACTCGTTCAAGAAAGTGCATGGGAATAGTGGTATTGCATGTCAAACATTCTTTATTTATATCTTTCCATGCATTTTTCACCTCTTTCATAAATTCATTCACTGCTTCTTTCTTTGTTGCACCATGTTGATTCATGTAGCACTCCACAGCTGATGCCACATCTCCCCTTTCCTGTTCTTTCTGTGTGCGCCGAAAGTATTATACAAAATATGTTAAAGAAGATATAAAGTTAAGGGGTTTTGTATAATGGAAAAGTGTATTGTCAATGTTACGCAAAGTCGCAATTCGATTCTTATTGTGAGTGTCATTTCAAGAGTTAGGGTGAGGTCTTTCCTAACTAAGAGTCAGAGTGAGATCTTTTTAATATTTTATAAATTAGTTGCTTTAGAGCGTGGTCAACTTGAGTCTCAATTGGCAAACCACTGGAGTTTGATAGCATGGATTGGAGTTGAGTTGTCGTAAATATCAATGCTTCCTCTAAAGTATTTTTTTCGCCGTGAACTAAGAAGTGAGATGTCTCGTACAAATTTAATAATCATTTAATATCACTCACGAGATCTTTGTGGAATTTTCCTTCAGGGTTTTTGAATTGTTCGAATACATCTGGTTATATTGAAAATTTTAGTTTTAGATTTCTATATGTAGGGGTTACAGAGTGCGGAAGCGTAATAGATTCAACCAAAGATTACGAGAAATTAATAAAGACAGTAAAATAGACACCAAGGTTTTTAGGTGGAAAAACTCTCTTTAAATAGAGGTAAAAAACCACCGGCGAGAGAGCCAAAAATTCCACTAAAATTGATAGGAGTACAAAATATTTTCTTCAGACTAACAAGATAAAATAGCCCTTTACAGATTCTCTACGAGTATAGAAATACTCAACTAAGAAGTAGAGAAAAGAAGAAAATATAAGGGAGAGAGTTTATGAGGGAGAGAATGAAGGAATAGAATTCCCTGCTGTTTTGTTCTCTTCGACTTGTTGAGAGTATGTTGTGCATTAAGTATATATAGGCACCCTATGTGCCCACCATTATTGACAATGATATATATATATATATATATATATATATATATATATATATATATATAAGCAGCTATCTAGGACTTTGGAATGAAGAGCAGCTATCTAGGACCTTGGAATGAAGACCGCAGCAAAGGAAGACATTTAGAAAGGTTGCCAATTTTGAATTGAAAAAGGAGAGCACATCACTATAAAATAAAAAAGAAAATAATACAGAAAATATATAACAGTAAATGACATACCACATGAAACGTGATAACCTTGTTGTCTTAGAAGTCTGAAAGACAAAGACACAATATAGAGATTCTTTCCATGTTTCACATTGAAGTCATCATAAGTATCATGCAAACGTTGTAACAATGTTCTTATCTCTTTGTCAAAGTGATAATCGATTCCTAAACGTTGGATGGTATCAACCAAATCCAATTTCTCTGCACATACCTCTGGTGTTCCATTAATAAGTAACCCACTAACTCTTCAATATCTTTCTGGCCAATCTTTTCCTTTACAAATAAATACAATATTGAACTTGAAACAACTATGAAACTGAAAATATTATTATACATATATACATACATATATATATATATATATAATATATATATATAATATGTATGTATATATTTCAGCTCACCTTGGTATGAGTAGAGTATTTAAGAAAATAATCTCCCCAAATGCTTGGATGATAATTGGCAGAGCGACGAGGGAGTAATGATGCTGATACTGGTACACAATTCACCTCCATTTTTTTTAGTGGATTATCTGATGGGTCCTTTTGCCCATGTGAAAAGAAAGGAAATATAAAATAATTATTAGTTTCCTTTTTTCTTTGTCTCCCACTACCAAAAAGAAAAAAAACATTTTGACTGAATTTATTATTGATTTGCTTATGTGGAACACACTACTCTCACATACACTTGAACACACACAAAGAAGAAGAAGAAAATTCTCCACCTTCATATACACCTGCAAAAAACCTCAGGTTTCCAGATATTGAACCGTTGGATCATTCTGAATTTTGGGCAAAGTCTTCAACACATCTGGGTGACCTTATTCAACGGTGCAGATGTGTTAATCACGTTTCTAAGTCAGGTTTTACAGTCTCTGTTCGCTGCTGCGTTTTTTGTGATATCTCTTCTTTTGTTGTTGTAGTTTGATTACATATGCTTGATGTTAGTTGATTCCAAGTATATGATGTTTGTTGTATACCTCTAGTATATCTAGGGAAGACTTTGTACTGCTCTATTTGGTGATAGTGGATTTGAAGCGGCTCTAGTAGTCCCGTGGTTTTTACTCTCCTTTTCTGAGAGGTTTTGCTCTATATGGTGATAGTGGATTTGAAGCGGCTCTAGTAGTCCCGTAGTTTTTACTCTCCTTTTCTGAGAGGTTTTCCACGCTAAAATTTGGTGTCTCATTATTATTGTTTTTGGGCTGTTTTGATTATACCTAGTATACCCTATTTGTTTGCGTCCTCATAGGTTCATTCGGGTCGGAAAACGTTTTGGTCAAATGAAGATTAATTCCGCATTTGTTAGTTTACCGTTTGTGCCGGTTTCGTGTTTTTCCCAATATTATCTTGGGCAACTTCCCAAAAGGTCTCTTACTAATGAAGTTAGTGGTATTCTTATAAGCTAGTCACCTCTAACATTATCTTCAGATGTGGGACATGGATTGATATCCTCACAATCCTTCCCTCAAACCAAGGACCACATACCCGTGTCCTCCTAGAGGAATAATCATCTTGCATCCTCCGCAAGGCATCCACATCTAGCAAGCAATCTCTAGCCTTTGGCTCTGATACCACTTGTTGGGCCCGAATATACCCACAAGATTGGGCTTCTACCACTTAACTCCACATTAGTAAGATATTGTCCGCTTTAGGCCTAAGCCCTCACGGTTTTGTTCTTGGACAACTTTCCAAAATGCCTCTTACTAATAAAGTTAGTTGTATTCTTATAAGCTAGTCACCTCTAGCATTATCTTCAGATGTGGGACATGGATTGATATCCTCACACACCTAATTTATAGGACGAAGGAGTATTTCACTGTTGTTTATGAAAGAGAAAAAACGTATAAATGATTCAACATCAACATAATTTGTGGACAAAGTTTTTGTAGAAGAAAAGAAGAAAAAGAAGGGTTTAAATGCATTGTATTTGATTAAATGAATCGACAACAACATAATAACCATGATAGATTTTAATCTCAGTGATATTATCTGCTTTAATTCATTTCAGATGTGTCTTACAAACTTTTGCTTAATAATCTCTTAAAAATCTAGTAAACAATATGAAAAACTTTAGGTGACAACAAATACATAAAATATTTATTTTAGATGCATAATTATTTTACTTTCTTAAATTTTATCTTAAATTTTAAGTGTGTTTTTTTTTTAATTTAATCTATTGTTATTTTTCTAATTTAACTACAAACAAAACACATAAAGTAAAAAAGTAGAGTGTGATTAATAATAAGAATAATATTAATAATTTTAAAATTATTATTAAGAAGAGAAAGGAAATTGTTATCGAGACTTCTTATCCTAAAACAATTTTTCCCCTCCGAAAGATGTGCCCAAGGTTCAATAGACGTCTATTTAACAAGATACAATGGATACAATGAAGTAGTTAGCACAAAATATTTTTGTCACAATCCAGACTCTCAGGCCCGTGTCGCAATTATGGGTCTGACAATACCCATAATCAACTACTTGGTATTGTCCTCACTATACCAAAAGGATACCCCGAGTTGACTATGAGTACTTAGGTCCATTCTTACACACCATTGCATACTTACTTCACTTATCGATGTGGGACGGGGTATCACATTCACTCCCCTTCAGGCCTAGCGTCCTCGCTAGGGTCTACTCGAACATAATAGGCTTCGGCCCAAGATCAACCAGTGAACGTCCGGGATTCTAGAGGTCGCTTCCACCATCGAGTGTAGCACTTAGTTCTCATAGTCCAGGCTAGTTACCTACTTTGATACCAATTGTCACGACCCAAACCCTCAAGCCCATGCAACAACTATGGGCCTGGCAATACCCATAATCAACTACTTGGTATTGTCCTCACTATACCAGAAGGGATACCCCGAGTTGACTATAAGTACCTAGGCTCATTCTTACTTATCATTGCATACTTACTTCACTTATCGATATGGGACGGGGTATCACATTCCCCCCCCCCCCTTAAGGTCTAGCGTCCTCGCTAGGGTCCACTCTGATATAATAGGTCTAGGCCCAAGATCAACCAGTGAACGTCCGGGATTCTAGAGGTAGCTCTCACCCTCGAGTGTAGCACTTAGTTCTCATAGTCTGAGCTAGTTACCTGCTCTGATACCAATTGTCACGACCCAGACCCACGGGCCGTTGCCGCAACTATGGGCCTAGCAATACCATAATCAACTACTTGGTATTGTCCTCACTATACCTAAAGGATACCCTGAGTTGACTATGAGTACCTAGGCCCATTCTTACATACCATTGCATACTTACTTCACTTATCGATGTGGGAAGGGGTATCACATTCATGACCCAGACCCTCGAGCCCGTGCCGCAATTATGGGCCTGACAATACCCATAATCAACTACTTGGTATTGTTCTCACTATACCAAAAGGGATACCCCGAGTTGACTATGAGTACCTTGGCCCATTTTTACATATCATTGCATACTTACTTCACTTATCGATGTGGGATGGAGTATCACATTCACCTCCCCTCCCCCCTTAAGGCCTAGCGTCCTCGCTAGAGCCCACTCGAACATTATAGACCTCGGCCCAAGATCAACCAGTGGACATCCGAGATTCTAGAGGTAGCTCCCAACCTCGAGTGTAGCACTTAGTTCCCATAGTCCGGGCTAGTTACCTACTCTGATACCAATTGTCACGACCCAGACCCTCGAGCTCGTGCCGCAAATATGGGCCTGACAATACCCACAATAAACTACTTGGTATTGTCCTCACTATACCAAAATGGATACCCCGAGTTGACTATGAGTACCTAGGCCCATTCTTACATACCATTGCATACTTACTTCACTTATCTATGTGGGATGGGGTATCACAATTTTACTTAATAAATTTAAACTTCACTTATGAACACTATCAAAATTGACAATATGAAAAGGATGAGAACTTGTAAAAATTCTCTCATGAAGTGCTCGCCATTTAACTTAATTTTTTTTTGTGGCTAATCTTTTTTTACAAGTATCTAATTCTTTTCTCTCCATCGAGAATTTTCTCATGAGATTCATCCCCTACATGTCAAACGGACAAGTTGGCGCGACATGGATTTGTTCAATCGACAACAGTCTTGAGATGTCTTCAAATATCTGACGGCTTTTGCATTTCCTGACATACGTCTTAGAGTCCGACTAGAGGGTTGGCCATGAATATCCTTGTAGGATTATTCTTTGAGCAAGGGAGCTGGCTTCGAGGTGTCCACCACAAAATCCCTTGTGGACCTCTTCTAGAAGATCTTGTACTTCATGTCGGGGTACACACCTAAACAAAGGTTTAAAGAAAGATCGTTTGTACTAAATGTCATTGACAACAATGTAACTTGATCTCTGCTTTCTTATTTGTTTTGCTTTTACGGGATCACTAGGTAGCACCCTATTTTTTACCTACCCTCAAATTTCATCCATCCAAGTCGGTGGGGAGTCGTCGATGCTCATTAGTGTTATGTTTGGTAGTCGATGCTTATCGTAGGGAGTTCGATCCTCAATGTGAATCCTATTTCATTCACTATCTCGCCAATGCGACTTTGACCAGGTAGTCGGCTTGACATTGTCATTTCGACTTATCACCTTGATAGAAAAATAAGGGAACTTAGAGGCTTCCCATTGGGCTACGAGTAGGTACTAGGCGACCTTATCAGAGTTGGTGTTGATCTCGCCAGTGATCTACTCAACCATGAACTTTGAAACACTTCTTATGAACAGAGAAGTTATGTCATTTCCATGGCCCATTTGAGTATGATTATGGGTTTCATATTCAGCCTCGTCGTTAGTGAGCTCAAACTCTAGCTGAACACATCTCCATAGAGCTCTCATTATTCCGGCGAGGTGAGGACTATACCAGCCCTTGCTCCTCTTTAATTTAACACTTAGTCGATGTTGATGACCTAGGCCTCCCAGGGAATACCCAAAATAATCGTAGTTGCCAGAGCTGATTCACTTCGGGCTTCCTCCTTGAAGGAGGTCTCTACCACGAAGTCGGTTAAGACTTGGGCCTTGATAGCGGGTTTGGGAAAAAAGTTGATTTTATACCCGCTGAGTTCAACCGACCACTTTAGTAGTCTATCTAATCAATTCATCTTGTGAAATATTTGGTAGAGTGGACAATTTATCAGATGTTTATTGTATAGGATTCAAAATAAGGCATTAACTTTTCAGTAGAGACAACAAAAGAATAAGTCAACTTTTATATATTAGGGTACTTGAATTTAGGTCCGTTCAATACTTTGTTTACAGAGTACACCAATATTTGTTGCTTATCTATCTCCTTAATCAACAAGATTGTGACAACTAAATCCACATAGTGGAAGGAGCGCTTAGCAATAGGAGTGAGCTGAGGTACCTTCTCAATTCCTCCCACCCCTCTTCGCACTCCCTGCTCCAAGTGATGTTCTCAAGTTGCAAAGTAAATATAGTTTATTTTTTAGGGTATTTATATCTTTTTCTTTTAAAGATTTATTTTTTTATTGTTTCAAGAATATTTGAATTTGTATTTAAAAAAAAAATGCCATAACTAAGAGTCGAAAATGCAATGTATCTAAAGTATTGGTGTGGCCTCGTATTGAAAACAATGATAGAATTTTACCCATTTGGTGCCATGTGAAGGGTGTGGATTTCCTTTGTGAGTACTATAAACACAAGAATATCTTTCACAGAGAGGAAACAAAAGATGCCCATTGTAAATGAAGAGAAAAAGATGGAACGTGAGTTCTCTTAATTTAAACGATGATAATTGTTTAATTCCTAAGTCATGTATGTAGTTATTTAAAATTTAGGGTCAGAACGTTTTCCCGTAAGAAACCAACCCGGCTTGTAGGTGAGTTGGTAAGAATCTCTCCTAACTTAAATAAGGTTATAAATGGCTGAATCACATCTGAAGATAATGCTAAAATTTACTAACATATAAGAATTTTACTAATCGTGAGGATCAAACAAATAATATTATACTAATGTGGATTATTCAGGTCCAATAATTAATACACAAATCAGGCAATGCAAATCATACCAGATCGATCCCTCTACTATTACTTCCCTAATAAAAAGAAACCTTAAAATTTTTCCTCTCTTCTTCTCGGACACGGCGCCCCGTCTCCAGTTTTCATCTTCCAGCCAAAGAGAGAGTTTAATTCTAACTAGGAATTTTTTCTTGGTTAAAGATGAATCTTTTTTAACAATTTTCATTTTTATTTTTAGTTCAATAATCTTCAAAGTTGATCCATATATATATTTAAATAATTAAAAAAATAATCAAGAAAATAATATTTAAGTTTATGGTAAAAATATATTTACTAAGGAGAAAAAAGAAAAATGTATCCCACCAATATAGGTTGACCAACGGGATGCTCAAATCACATTTTAGACCATTGCATTTATGGCCTATTTCCATTAATTACTTAACTTCTTCAAAATTCTGCACTGTTCTATCAAACACATAAGGAATTTAAATTAGCTATATTGTTGGAATTAATAGATTCTGCTCTGCTGGTTTATTTCTTTAACGGTGCCAAAATCAATTTCTATTTACATATTAAAAAAAATCAAGTAAAATCATAAAGATTAAATTAAAAAAATAAGATTAGTTTTATATTAAAAAAGTTTTGGGCTAAGCTCGTCCAATCCAGATTAGTTTCACCCGTCCTAACCCTCGAGGAGTCTGGATTAGTTTCACCGGTCCTAACCCTCCAGTAAAAGTTGGACGGATTAGTCTCACCGATTCTAACTATCGAGTAAAAGTTGATAAGAGTTGAACTCTGCGAACACTCTTGCCCTAACCCTTGAGGAGTCTAGATTAGTCTCACCGGTCCTAACCCTCCAATAAAAGTTGGATGGATTAATCTCACTAGTCCTAATTGTCGAGTGAAAGTTGATAAGAGTCTTAACCCTCCAGTAAAAGTTGGACGGATTAGTCTCACTAGTCCTAACTATCAAGTAAAAGTTAGTCCTAATTATCGAGTGAAAGTTGATAAGAGTCCTAACCCTCCAGTAAAAGTTGGACGGATTAGTCTCACTAGTCCTAAACTATCAAGTAAAAGTTGATAAGAGTTGCTCGCCCTCTTGCTGAGTCCGAATTAGTCTCATTGGTCCTATGAATAAAAGTAAAAGTTGGACAGATTAGTCTCACTAGTCCTAAACTATCAAGTAAAAGTTGATAAGAGTTGCTCGCCCTCTTGCCGAGTCCGAATTAGTCTCATTGGTCCTATGAATAAAAGTAAAAGTTGGACGGATTAGTCTCACTAGTCCTAAACTATCAAGTAAAAGTTGATAAGAGTTGCTCGCCCTCTTGCCGAGTTCGAATTAGTCTCACTGGTCCTATGAATAAAAGTTGAAATTAGTCTCATCGGACTAATTCCCAATTAAAAGTATCCTAATTCCCCATTAAAATTAAAATTAGTCTCACCAGTCCTAATTCCCGAATAAAAGTTGAAAACACTAGACATTCCAAATATCTACAAAAAAATTTAAAAAATAATAAAAAAGTGTTATGAATCACGAAGATTCATTAAATTAATGGATGTCCATCATCCCAGAAAATTACATAAGGTGATAAATATCACCCAATATATTTTATATATATATATATGGTTAAGTGGAAAAGGAAATGATTAAAGGAAATGATTATGTTTTATCCACTCATATTTAGTGGAATCTGCACTTGCTAAAGCTAGAGTAAAAATGTGTAAATAAATACCCCTATTGTAAGATACAAAGATTAGAAATTGCAAAGAGAAAAATTCTTGAATTGATTCAATTGTATTTTCTTAACTTCCAAGATCATTCCCGAGAGCACATTTCCTTCTATTCTCTCCCTCTCTTCCTCTCTCTCCCTTCAATATATATTTAATACATACATACATATACTATATTATATATTCACAATATTATAATACGTTATCAGCACGAGGCTCTACCAACAACACGAATATTTACCACCGGTACGTTAAGGTACGTTTATTATTATTATTATGGCAAACTTAACTAAACTGGAATTTGTGGCACTTGATGTCACCGGAAAAAATTATTTATCATGGACACTAGATGCCGAGATGCATCTTGCTGCGATGGGTCTGGCAGACACCATCGTACAAAATAATATATCATCGATACAAGATCGTGCCAAATCTATTATATTTATCCGTCATCATCTTCACGAAGATTTAAAAAACGAATATCTTACTGTGAAAGATCCCCTTATTTTGTGGGGAAATTTGAAAGATAGATTCGACCACCAGAAGATGGTCGTTCTCCCAAAAGCACGATATGATTGGTTGCACCTGAGGTTGCAAGATTTTAAATCTATAAGTGAATATAACTCCGCAATGTTTAAAATAGTTTCACAATTGAAACTATGTGGAGATAATATAACAGATAATGATATGCTGGAGAAAACATACTCCACTTTTCATGCCACGAATATTGTCCTGCAGCAACAATATCGTGAAAAAGGTTTTAAGAAATATTCTGAATTAATTTCTTGTCTTCTTGTTGCGGAACAAAACAATGAATTATTAATGAAAAATCACGAGACTCGACCTACTAGTTCTACTCCATTCCCTGAAGTGAATGCTGTTAGAAATCATGATCCCAGAAGAGATCGTGGTCGTGGTCGTGGTCGTGGTCGTGGTCATTACCGTGGTCATAGCCGAAAATATGATCATGGACGCCGTGATCAATTTGGCCCTTACAATCATAATAACACTTCAGGTGCCAAAAATGTTAATAACCACCCGAAGTGGATAAAACAAAATGAGAAAAGAAATACTGTTCCGAAAAATTATGAGGACATATGTTATCGTTGTGGCATGAAAGGGCACTGGTCTCGTATTTGTCGCACTGCAAAACATCTTGTTGATTTATATCAAGCATCTATTGAAAGAAAAGGTAAAAATGTTGAGGCAAATTTTACTTCTCAAAATTTACCTCATGAAAGAAATGATGAAGATCTTGAAGATAATAATGTTGGTATAACTCACTTGGATGTTGCTGATTTTTTCGAGCATCCAGAAGGAAGAATTGATCATTTAATTGGAGATGGAAGTGTCCAAAAATAAATAGAATATTATTATCTAATTATTGTAATATTTTAGTATTACTTTTATTGTTGTAATATTTTAGTATTACTTTTATTGTTAGTATTACTTTTATTGTAATATTATATGCTTATTTTTTTTGTAAAATTTTGTTATCAGACAGATGGCTGTTGTTCAAATTTCTGTGAACAACGATATTGAAAGTGTCTGTCTTATTGACAGTGGAACTACGCACACCATATTGAAATACCAGAAGTATTTTTCTCACCTGAATGTGGGAGAAACAAGTGTTACCACAATAAATGGTAGTGCAAAACTTATTGAAGGCTCCGGAAGAGCTAATATAATATTACCGGGAGGAACTATGATTGCTATTGAAAAAGCATTATATTCCTCAAAATCTCAAAGAAATTTATTGAGTTTTAAAGATATCCGACGGAATGGATATCATGTTGAGACTATAGAAGAAAATGGTCATGAATATTTGGGAATCACAAAAATGACCTCCGGTAATAAAGTTTTGTTGGAAAAACTACCATCTCTATCCTCTGGCCTATATTATGCAAAAATAATTGCTATTGAGGCATATCATTTAGTAAACCAGAAGTTTACTAATCCCGCTACTTTTAAAGTTTGGCATGACCGTTTGGGTCATCCGGGATCAATTATGATGCGAAAAATTATCGAAACAACGCACGGTCATCCTTTGAAAAATCAAAGGATTTTGACTTCTGATAAACTTTCATGTGCTGCATGTTCCAAAGGGAAATTAATTATAAGACCAGCACCATTGAAAGTAGGAGCTGAAAGTCCTACATTTCTAGAACGGATTCATGGAGATATATGTGGACCGATTAGTCCACCGTGTGGGCAATTTCGATATTTCATGGTTTTAATTGATGCATCGACCCGATGGTCGCATGTTTGTTTAATATCGACTCGCAACCTGGCGTTTGCGAGATTACTTGCCCAAATAATTCGCTTAAAAGCGCAATTTCCTGATTATCCTATTAAACGAATCCGTTTAGACAATGCTGGTGAATTTACTTCACATGCATTTAATTCTTATTGCATGTCAATTGGAATAATTGTTGAACATTCTGTAGCTCATGTTCACACACAAAATGGTCTAGCTGAATCATTTATTAAAAGGCTGCAATTAATTGCTAGACCATTATTGATGAAAACAAATCTCCCTACAGCAGCCTGGGGACATGCAATTTTGCATGCTGCAGCACTTGTGCGTTTAAGGCCATCAAGTTATCATAAATTTTCTCCCATACAGTTGGCTTTTGGTTCAGAGCCAAATATTTCTTATTTAAGAATTTATGGGTGTGCTGTATATGTCCCAATTGAACCACCCCAACGGACAAAAATGGGTCCGCAAAGAAGATTGGGGATATATGTTGGGTTTGACTCCCCGTCCATTATAAGGTATCTTGAACCTTTGACGGGTGATGTATTTACAGCAAGATTTGCTGATTGCCATTTTGATGAAAATTTGTTCCCCAAATTAGGGGGAGAGAATAAATGGCATAAAATTGAACTTGCGTGGAAAACATCTTTGAATCATTTAGATCCACGCACAAATATAAGTGAACTTGAAGTTCAAAAGATTATACATTTGCAACAAATTGCAAATCAACTGCCAGATTCTTTTGCTGACTCTAAAAGAATAGATCTTTAATGGGTGAATCTGAATTAATTATTAATTTTCTGTATTCTAAAAGAATAGATCTCAAATTAGTTGTCACGGAAATGGTCAGCATATGCATATAGCGTTTTAATGGACATCTTAATTCGAATGATACTTTACAATCTCCAAAATTATTAAAAGGAGCCTAGTAATAAGGATAATGTCATTTCCATGATACTACTCCTTCCTAATAGTACTTCACTGCCCAACATATTCCTTCCATGTATTTCAGAATGACGTCTTGGGGGGCGAAGCTCCCGCCTCGGGGGTCCCGCTGCCCGGTATTATGTACTCGTATGGTAACCTATATATAGTGATATCATTGTAACGAGTTGAAAGGGGAAAAAAATGCATAATAATAGTGAATTCCTTTTGCATGACGTAGCCCTAAATTGGGATGAATCTGGGTAAATCGTGATGTACTTATTTTATTGTCTTATTGCTTATTGATTTCGTCTATCAAATTCGTATTCTGCATCGTTGAAATCCTACAATATTAATTTGTATAATTCTGATAACACTTCAATTTTCTTCTTTGTTGCACGGAGGAGAATTATAGGAGAAAGAAGAAGTATCAAAATTTCTAAATTTAAAATCTTCCAATTTTCTCTTCAATTCAGCTGCTCGATTTTTAAATATATTATCTTCTTTTTTTTTTACCAATTGTTGACATAAATGCTTTTTAATATTCTTTAAATTTAGCATTCCTCCTTTAGTGAGATAAAGTAAGTCAATGGCTCATTTGCCAATATCAATGCTAAGAATATCCCGTAAGAAATTATTCTCCAAAAACAAACAAATACAAATGAAATCATCTAGCCTCTGTTCAAAATCATCAATTTCTGTAGGGGTTACAGAGTGCGGAAGCGAAATAAACTCAACCAAAGATTATGAGAAATTAATAAAGCGGTAAAATTAACACCAAGGTTTTTAGGTGGAAAAATCATCTTTAAATAGAGGTAAAAAACCACCGGCGAGAGAGCCAAAAATTCCACAAAATTTGATAGGAGTACAAAATATTTTCTTCAGGCTAACAAGATAAAATATCCCTTTACAGATTCTCTACGAGTATAGAAATACTCAACTAAGAAGTAGAGAAAAGAAGAAAATATAAGGGGGGAGAGAAAGATTAGAAATTCTCTCTTTGGCAGAGGAAGAAACGAGGTGAAGGCTTATCTCTAATTGCCTTGATGTATCACGTATATATATACAAGTTGGAAGGCCACAAATGTTGAATAAATGTATATATATATATATATATATATATATATATATATATGGCCAACAATTCTTGAATGTATTGTATAGCCACCAATCTTTGAACGTTGATCAATTCCCAGTTGCCAATTTTGAAAGGAGAGCACAACAAATCTCCACCTTGATCTCCTTTTGATCGGAAATACTCTCTCGCCATAAAATCTTGTTGTTGATCAAAACCTCAAATGCCACAACTTCGTGTTGTCTTTGTTGGATGAGGCGACGGCTGTAGAACCTGTAACAGTTGAACCCTGCAGCAAATACAAACTACCAGATCGAAATGCCTTTAGTAATACAAGAGCTCCTTTGGAGACTTTTAAAACTCCACCTTCAGCTGAGTATCTACACCCTTGAGATTCAAGAGTGCCTAGAGAAATGAGATTCCGCTTCAAATCAGGGACGTGTCTGACACCGGTCAAAGTTCTGACGACTCCATCATGTGTCTTGAATTTGATTGTGCCTTTACCGACAACTTTGCATTGGGCATCGTTGCCCATTAAGACAAGACCACCATTAAGAGATTCATAAGTGGTAAACCAGTCTCTATTAGGAGACATATGAAATGTACAACCAGAATCAAGAACCCACTCATTTTGTGACCTTTGTTCAGTACCAGAAGCAATAAAACATTCCCCATCAGATTCAGTTTCTACAAAACTAGCTTCGGCAGATGTTTCGGGTTGCTTACCTTTATCTTCTCTGTTTTGCTTATTTTTTAATTTATAGCACTCAGAGATTTCATGATTATTTTTCTTGCAATAACGGCAATACTTAGAGTTTTTACCTCTAAATTTGGATCTGGATTGGTTTTTACCGCTAGTATCTACTTCGTGGTTTCTCCCTCTAACTACTAGTCCCTCACCCGAACTTTCAGAATGAATTTGGGTATCAAATTTTTCTTTGGACAGTAGGTTTGACTTTACATCATCAAAGCTCAAAGTAACATTATTACCATATAACATAATTTCTTTGAAGTGTTTATATGAGGGTGGCAAAGAAACAATAAGTAGTACGGCTTTATCCTCATCATCAACTTTGACATCTAAATTTTCCAAATCAATTATGATAGAATTAAATTCACCAAGATGAGATTGAATGGGAGTACCTTCAGACATACGAAGTGTGAAAAGTCGCTCCTTTAACCGAAGTTTATTTGCGAGACTTTTGGTCATGTACAAAGACTCCAATTTACTCCATATGCCGGCGGCAGTTCTCTCATTGATGACTTCCCGTAGCACCTCACGGGACAAACACAATTGAATCGTGGATAACGCCTTGTCACCCATCTCTTCCCACTGCTCCTCCGTTGTAGTGGCTGGCTTCGCTGATTTGCCGGATAGAACCTTCTTTAGACCTTTCTGGGTAAGAACAGCCAGCATCTGGACTCGCCAGATAGCAAAACTAATTTTACCATCAAATTTCTCGATATCGAATTTCGTCGACATTTTTAATAGAAAATCCCGGTTGAATTATTATGGCTCTGATACCAATTTGTAGGGGATACAGAATGCGGAAGCGAAATAGATTCAACCAAAGATTAGGAGAAATTAATAAAGACAGTAAAATAGGCACCAAGGTTTTTAGGTGGAAAAACCCTCTTTAAATAGAGGTAAAAAACCACCGGCGAGAGAGCCAAAAATTCCACTAAAATTGATAGGAGTACAAAATATTTTCTTCAGGCTAACAAGATAAAATAGCCCTTTACAGATTCTCTACGAGTATAGAAATACTCAACTAAGAAGTAGAGAAAAGAAGAAAATATAAAGGGGAGAGAAAGATTAGAAATTCTCTCTTTGGCAGAGGAAGAAACGAGGTGAAGGCTTATCTCAAATTGCCTTGATGTATCACGTATATATATACAAGTTGGAAGGCCACAAATGTTGAATAAATGTATATATATATATATATATATATATATATATATATGGCCAACAATTCTTGAATGTATTGTATAGCCACCAATCTTTGAACGTTGATCAATTCCCAGTTGCCAATTTTGAAAGGAGAGCACAAAAATTTCAATATTTGAATTTGAAATCATTAAATCTGCTCTCAAACATTTTCTAAGATTAAATAGATGAAGAAGCTGATATCTCCTAACATCTTTTGTTGTTCTTCCATGTCCACTTCCTTCTTCTGTAACAACCAGACTCCTCAATATTGAAAATTGATGTTCATGGATTGCTAATGCCAACAAGATTAAATTTGCATCTGAACCGAAAACCCAATGTCAAGCATTTTTATCGTAGCCACGAAAATTTTTTAAACATCTTATGAAAAATATAAATGTTGTGTTCTTCTTCTCCAAGGATATTTTCTTGGAATAAAATAAACTTCATGTCTTTTCAATCATAGCTTAACTTAGAATATATGTAAGTTTTTAAATAAGTAGATAAATCAGCCATAAAACTAATTTCAAGAGCCACTCAACGAGGAAAATATGTTCCCTTAAAATTATTTTTGGTGGGTAATGGTTTGCCTTTGTCTTCAAAATTTTTATGCTGTCTATCTTCCTCTATGTCAACTTCAAAAGTATTATTAACGGATAAGAAATGCCTAGAACGTTGTTCATTAATTTTTTCTCTCGAAGCTACACCGTCAAAAGTCATATATATATATCAATTTCCAAGGCCAAATCTGTTGGGGGTAACAATCCAAGTCTCACATCTAAAAGATATACTAGAGTTGACAAGTATATAAAAATTTCACTAACTTCATTAGTATGAGGCATTTTGGGTAGTTATCCAAGAACAAAACCGTGAGGACTTAGGCCCAAAGCAAACAATATCATATTAATATAGAGTTAAGTGGTGGTAACTCAACCTTATAGAATTATTGGGACCCAACAAGTGATATTAGAGCCCAAGGTTAGTGGGCGGGCTTGCATGTGAGATGCAAGGTTCTTAGTTTGAGGGGAGGATTGTTGGGTGGTTGCCCTGTGGTTGCCCTATTTGGGGTGTCAAAGACTCCTTGTCACAAGAATGATAACTTACAAAAAAGGTCTTTTATACACGGGTCGTATAAGATATAATTATTTTCTTTCAGTGGCCCATCAGCCAAGTGTGAATAATTATTCAGATTTCGCTGAATTTCAAAATTGTTTTTACCACCAAAATATTTTCCTCCATCACATTATCCTTTCAAAGACCCTTGGTGTACTCATTTCTCTGTCATAAATACTAGATACTGAGCATTTTATCTTCCCAAGGATTTGGTGAACGTACCAAATGATGTACTTTTCCTTTTTCTCTTTTTTCATCAAAATCCATTAGCATTATATAATCCACCATTTTCCCTTTATCGAAACTTTGTCATTTTCTTTGCAAAGAACTATCCTTTGTGTTTTCTTAAGAACTTTTGAAGCTCTTATTCTCTTGATTGCTCTTTTTCTTCATCTTTTTTTTACAGTTATCTTTGTTGTCGTTGTATACCTTTCTGCTTCAATTCAACTATCCAAGGTATAGTCTTACACTCTCTTCTTGATCTTTTTTTGTCTTTTGATATTTCAAGATGAGTCCCAAAGTTGTTCTTGGTAAGAATGTTAAGGCTTTTAGTGTAAAATATCTGGCATTATATAAGAGGATGGGTAAGGGGTGGAGACTATGTTTAGATTATTTGGGAGTTCCTCCTTTGATCAATAACAAGTGGTACTTCATTATCAAACTTTTTTTGATAATGAAGATGATATATCCGCTCCTTTAACTTTTCCCTCAAATGCTAAAACGGTTTTAAGTGAGGATAAAAAAGGATTGAAGACATTTTTACAAAAAGCTTTTGGAATCATTTCTGATAGAGAAGTTTATTTTTCAATACCAAGTTCTTCCAGTTCTTCTTCCTCGTCTTATAGTTCCGATCAACAGGAGGTTCAAAACTTAATGGCAGAGGGCTTTGGAGATATTCCTGCTGAGTGGAGAGTAGCTAACAGAAACAATAATATGAGAAATCGTGAGGATAATTTGATCGTACCTTATGTTCCCGTAGAAAGAGTAGATGAGGTTGATGTTCAACATGAGGTTGAAGAACCCGTAGAGATTAACTTGAACGTGTTCGAATTTGTGAGGAATGTTTTGTCAGAGAGCGAAGTGAATAATTTTACCTCACATATCATATTGACCCCAACATGTACAGACTTTCTATCATCCCTCCTCCTACTCTAATGACAACTACATATACTTCCATTTTTATTTCTCATTTGCCAGCTGGTGTTCATTTTCCTCTGGACCCAAGATACAAAGGATTAGAAACATGAACCTACAATAAAATTTTCCAAGATGCAAAGGATTACAAACAATGCTAGAATATCAAATCAAAGTAAAAACTTGGTCAGGAATGTTGGGAGTCCAGCTCGTGTGGGTCAACCCGTTCCACTATTTTTAGTGGAGGGCACATTTTAAGAAAATATTTTTTTTGGGACTTTCCTTTTGTTCTTTTTCTTTTTGGTGGACTAAAAAAAAGAAAAGAACCCGAGAGCAGAGGAGAAAGAACGTGGGAAAGAAAGGTGAAGAAAGAGAGTGGCAGCAGACTGTTTCTGGTACACATCGAGGATTAAACGAAGTCCGATCATGCTCAAATTTTAGTATATTGTTCCTCACATCCTCCTCTTCACATTCTACAGTTAGATTCTCGTTTTGATGCCTAGAAAGTGTTTTTTTAGGCTGTTTTATCAGACTGCGTTTTTGGGATATTTCTTTATGTTTATGAGAAATTGTTGATTGTTGTGGTGCCAAGGAGGTTCCTTGATGATTGTATTTATCTCTAGTACTTACTAGAGAGGAGAACTGGTTGTACCCAATTAGTTATTGTTGATTACCGTTGTTATAAGGTCCCGTGGTTTTTACCCGATTTGGGGTTTTCCACGTAAATCCTTGTGTTCTCTATTTTTTGTCATTGAGGTTTACTTTTGGTGTGGTGCTGGTTTTGATTGTGGACTTTATTTTATTGCTTCCATTGTGTTGCGTTTTCTGTTTGTGCTTCTCCAACAATTGGTATCAGAGCATTGGTATTGGTTTAAACCGTAGATATGGAGTTTGGAAATAATTCTATGGTTAAATTATCATCAACCAATTATTCTATTTGGCGCCCTATGATGGAAGATTTGTTGTATTGTAAAGATTTGTTTCACCCAATTGATGTGGATAAAACCAAGAAGGATGACATGCCCACTAAACCTGAGAAGATGACGGATAGAGAATGGGAAAAGTTGAAGAGAAAGACCTTGGGGACTATCAGACAGTGGATTGATATTAGCATATTCAATCATGTATCCCAAGACACTGAGCCACTCGAGTTGTGGAGAAAATTGGAGGGTCTTTATGAGAGAAAGACTGCTCATAACAAGGCCTCCTTGATTAAGAGGCTTGTTAGTCTCAAGTTGAAGCCAGGGAAGTCTGTTTCTGAGCATCTTAGTGACTTTCAAGATATCATTAATAAATTGTCTATGATGAAAATTGTTTTTGATGATGAGTTGCAGGCTTTATTCCTATTGAGTTCTTTACCAGATAGTTGGGAAACCTTGGTTGTGTCTATCAGCAACTCAGCTCCAGATGGTGTGCTTTCATTGGATGTCATTAAAGAGAGAATAGAGGAAGAAGCAAAAGTAGAGGTCCCAAGGGGCGTGGCAAGTCAAAGTACAGGTCCAAGTCCAAGAATGGGAGAGAGCACATGATATGTCACTATTGTAGCAAACCTGGCCATATTCAAAGGTTTTGTTATAAGATGAAAAGTGACCAGCAAAACAAGAAAAATGATCATCTCAAAGAGGGTGATGACAAGAATACAGCAGCGACAGCTTCTACTTCAGATGACAATATTTCTTGGGTTTGTACTGCAGGTGATTGTTGTCATGTTGATAATTCTGATATTGAATGGCTTGTTGATACAGGGGCTTCTTATCATTGTGTTCCTTATAAGGAATACTTTATTAACTACCGAGCTGGAGATTTTGGTAGTGTGAAGATGGGAAACTAGAGTTCAGCAAGTATTGTTGGAATTGGAGATATTCGAGTTCAAACTAATGTTGGGTGTTGTATGACTTTGAGAGATGTTCGCCACATTCCAGATTTATGCCACAATTTATTGTCTGCTAATATACTTGATCAAGAAGGCTACATGCATACTTTTGGTGAGGGTAAATGGAAATTGTCTAAGGGTTCTTTGACTGTTGCTCGTGGCAAGCTTTGTTGCACCTTATATAAGACACACTTGAAAGTGTGTACTAATGAGTTGAATGCTGACGAGGAGAAAACATCTCCTAACTTATGGCATCGAAGATTGGGCCATGTTAGTGAGAAGGGTATAAAAATGTTGGCTGGTAAGTCTCTTATTCCTGCTGATGTTACTACTTCTCTTGACCCATGTGATCATTGTTTAGCAAGAAAGCAGCATAGAGTTTCTTTTCCGAGGAGATCCAGGAGAAAGAAATTGAAGCTAGAGTTGGTTTACTCTGATGTTTGTGGTCCTATTGAGGTGGAATCACTAGGTGGTAACAAATATTTTGTTACTTTTATTGATCATGCTACTCGGAGAACCTGGGTTTATATGTTGAAGCACAAAAGCGATGTGTTTGGTATCTTTCAGAAATTTCATGTCATGGTGGAAAGGGAGACAGATTGCAAATTGAAGTGTCTCCGAACTGATAATGGAGGTGAATACACTTCAAATGAGTTTAAAGCATATTGTTCAAGATATGGAATTCGGCATGAAAGAACAGAACCTGGTACCCCACAACACAATGGTGTTGCCGAGAGGATGAACAGAACTATTGTTGAGAAAGTGAGATGTATGCTTAGGATGTCCAATCTTCCTAAGTCATTTTGGGGAGAAGCAGTTGGAACCGCTGTGTACTTGATAAATAGAGCACCATCAGTTCCTTTGGAGTTTGATATTCCTGAGAGAGTTTGGTTTGAGAGAGATCCTTCTTATTCCCATTTGAAGGTGTTTGGATGCAAGGCCTTCATGCATGTACCGAAGAAACAGAGATTGAAGCTTGATTTCAAGACTTCTCCTTGTGTATTTGTTGGATATGGTGATGAAGAGTTTGGTTACAAGCTTTATGATCCAGCAAAGAAAAGAGTTGTGAGGAGTAGAGATGTTGTATTTTACGAGCACGAGATGGGTTCTCATCTCTTAGGTGCTGGTAATACATATTATACTGATTTATCTCATGGTGTTACTGATATGTCTCATGTTTCTGTTCCAGATGTTCAACAAACAGGTGATGCTCCCGATGATGGTCATGAATCTGCTCATGAACATGACCATATTGAAGAGGTACAACCAGAGATTGTGCCACAACCTGATGATGAAGCCGTTGAAATTGAAAGTGGAGAGTCTTCTAATCAGGGGGAGCAAATCAGCCCACAGGTGGAAGAGCCAACATTGAGAAGGTCAACCCGAGCTCGAAAACCTTCAAGACTTTATCCAAGTTAAGAGTATATCCTAATCACTGATGAGGGGGAGCCTGAAAGCCTTAAAGAAGTCTTGTCACATCCAGACAAAGACCATTGGCTGAAGGCTATGCAAGAGGAGATGGATTTTTTGAAGAAGAATAAAACCTATGACTTGGTGAAGCGTCCAAAAGAGAAGAAAGTCTTGAAAAGCAGGTGGTTGTTCAAGAACAAGAAAGATGGCCAGAAGCTAGTGAGACGGAAGGCAAGACTGGTGGTGAAGGGATGCCATCAGAAGAAAGGCATTGACTACGATGAGAGCTTTGCACCAGTGGTGAAGATGACTTCCATTCGCATGATTTTGGGACTAGCGACTTGTTTGGATCTTCAACTTGAACAACTTGACGTAAAAACTGCATTTTTACATGGTGATTTGGATGATGAAATTTACATGGAGCAGCCGGAAGGATGTGAAGTCAAAGGAAAAGAGAATTTTGTTTGCAAGTTGAAAAAGAGTCTTTATGGGCTCAAGCAAGCACCAAGGCAATGGTACCGTAAGTTTTATTCTTTCATGAGTGGTAATGGGTACAGACATACTACTGCAGATCCTTGTGTGTATTTTAGAAAGTTCTCTGATGATAACTTCATTATCCTTTGTTTGTATGTTGATGATATGTTGATAGTGGGGCAAGATGTTGAGATGATTCGCAGGTTGAAAGAGGATATGTCAAAGTCCTTTGAAATGAAAGATTTGGGTCCTGCGAAGCAAATTCTTGGCATGGAAATTATTCGTGATAGAAAAACTGGTAAGCTTTGGCTATCACAAGAGAAGTATATTGAACGGGTGCTTGAAAGGTTCAATATGAAGAATGCCAAGCCAGTCAATACACCACTTGCCAGTCATTTCATATTGAGCAAGCGTTGTTGTCCTACTTCTGAGAAAGAGAAGGAAAGCATGTCTCATATTCCTTACTCTTCTGTTGTTGGTTCGTTGATGTACGCTATGGTGTGTACAAGGTTGGATATAGCACATGTTGTTGGATTGGTTAGCAGATTCTTGGCTAATCCAGGCAAGGTTCACTGGGAAGCTGTAAAGTGGATCTTGAGATATTTGCGGGGCACCTCAAAGCTGAGTTTGTGTTTTGGAGGCAGTAAGCCTATTCTTGAGGGATTTACAGATGCTGACATGGCTGGAGATTTTGATAACAGAAAGTCTACCTCAGGTTACTTGTTTACATTTGCAGGGGGAGCCATTTCATGGCAATCCAGGCTACAAAAGTGTGTAGCTTTGTCAACAACTGAGGCAGAGTATATAGCAGCAGTGGAAGCATGCAAAGAGATGATTTGGTTGAAGTGTTTCCTTCAAGAGTTGGGTTTGAAGCAAAATGAGTATGTTGTGTTTTGCGATAGTCAAAGTGCTATAGACTTGAGCAAAAACACCATGTACCATGTTCGCACAAAGCATATTGATGTGAGGTATCATTGGTTGCGTGATATCATTGAAAATCAACTAATGAAGTTGAAGAAGGTTCACACAAACAGGAATGGCGCTGATATGCTGACAAAGGTGGTTCCCGGAGGCAAGCTTGAGTTTTGTTCCAAGCTTGCAGGTATGTCTGCTTGACGTGGTTTGCGTATGATCTTCTCCGAATTGGGCTGGAGGGGGAGATTGTTGGGAGTCCAGCCCGTGTGGGTCAGCCCGTTCCACTATTTTTAGTGGAGGGCACATTTTAAGAAAATATTTTTTTTTTTGGACTTTCCTTTTGTTCTTTTTCTTTTTGGTGGACTAAAAAAAAAGAAAAGAACCCGAGAGCAAAGGAGAAAGAACGTGGGAAAGAAAGGTGAAGAAAGAGAGTGACAACAGACTGTTTCTGGCACAGATCGAGGATTAAACGAAGTCCGATCATGCTCAAATTTTAGTATGTTGTTCCTCACATCCTCCTCTTCACATCCTACAGTTAGATTCTCGTTTTGATGCCTAGAAAGTGTTTTTTTAGGCTGTTTTGTCAGACTGTGTTTTTGGGATATTTCTTTATGTTTATGAGAAATTGTTGATTGTTGTGGTACCAAGGAGGTTCCTTAATGATTGTATTTATCTCTAGTACTTACTAGAGAGGAGAACTGGTTGTACCCACTTGATTATTGTTTATTAGTGGAAGTTTTGGTACCGTTGTTATACGGTCCCATGGTTTTTACCCGATTTGGGGTTTTCCACGTAAATCCTTGTGTTTTTTATTTTTTGTCATTGAGATTTACTTTTGGTGTGGTGCTGGTTTTGATTGTGGACTTTATTTTATTGCTTCCATTGTATTGCGTTTTCTGTTTGTGCTTCTCCAACAAGGAAGTGATAGCAGAAATGGTTGCCTTCTACTCATTCTCTCTATTTTTAGGAAAAGTTTTCAAGGTCAGTGTTTGCCATAACAAACTAGATGGTTATTCAGTGTATCAGTAGAAACCATTATTACTCAAATATTTACAAATAAAACAAAATAATCAAAACTCTCAAGCTTATATGTGTGTATGTATCTCAAGTTCAAAAGCATATATAGAATGGAAATGACAACGGTATCTATTATGTGGTTGTGACAACTTAAATTAGTGGATAATCAGTCTACTTATATATAGGAGAATTTTACTTAGTTTTATTAAAGTTAAACATTCTATTGTCATGTTAAACATTAAACAACTAAAAGTAAACTGAATTCTTAAGATTGTGCAAGGATAAAACAAACAAAATAAGAAAGATTTGAAGAAATAATGTAAATTTTAATTGATTTATATATACATAACTAAAAAATATACAATTTCTTTTCATCGATAAATATGATATAATTTATTTATAATATCGCTCCACCCATAATAATTATAACCATTGCAGACTCGTCTATTGAATTGTGTTGGACACAAAATGAAAACAATTTTGGTTATTGTATTATTGAGAAATACTTGCTCAACCATTCATGTGTCTTTTATCTTGGATACTATAGAGAGGAGACAATCCTCGTCCACGAATGACCATTTTATAATACCTTGCCAATTGTACCTCTTACCATCCGTGTCAATTTCAAACTCCATTGGATACAAATCTTTAATGGGTGAGTCTGAATTAATCATTAATTTTTTGTATTCTAAAGGAAGATATGTCGAATTAATTACGGAGAAATGGCCAGCATATGCATATAGAGTTTCAATAGATATCCTAATTTGAATAATACTTTACAATCTCCCAATTTTTTTAAATCGTATGCAAGGAGGGTAATAATAAGGATAATATCATTTCCATGATACTACTCCTTCGTAATAGTACTTCATTACCCAACATATTCCTTCGATGTATTTCAAAAAAAACATCTTTTTTTATCGCATCCATCTTCTATTGAGAAGCCAAAAATTTCTCTTCATAAAATCTTTCTTTCCATCCCGGTTCTCCCAATTTTACTTTATCAGCATCTAATTTGCATCCACAATTGAAAGTATCAGTTTTTTTATGAATTATTTCCTTCAACTTTTTTTTTCATATTCATCATATTTCTATTCATCTCATATTTGTTTGTACGTTTCTCATAGTGTTTTGACACTTTAGTTTTTCTTCTTTGTTGTGCTGAGAAGAATTATAGAGGGAAGAAGTATCAAAATTTGTAAATCTTCCAATTTTCTCTTCAATTCAGCTGCTCGTTTTTTAACTATATTGTCTTTTTTTTTTTACCAATTGCTAAAATAAAATTTTCAATATTCTTTAAATTTGACAGCCCTCTTACCGTGAAATATTTATTACAATTGACTATTTGTGATTTATAAATAATCAAAAAGTAAGTCAATGGCTCCTTCCCAAATATCAAGGCTATGAATACCCGATATAAAATCATTCTCCAAAAACAAACAAATACAGATAAAATCATCTAGTATCCGTTCACAATCATCCATTTCAATATTTAAATTGGGAATCATTAAATCAGCTCTCAAACATTTTTTTAGATTAAATATATGAAGAAGTTGACATCTCTTCGATTTAACATCCCTTGTTGATCTTCCATATCCTCTTCCTTCTTCATTTTCCGTAACAATCACACTCTTCAATACTGAAAATTGAAGTTCATGGGTTTCCAATGCCAACAAGATTAGAAGTGTTGTTTGGACGAAAACACATTATCATGTATTTTTATCGTAGCCATGAAGATTTTTTGAACGTCTTATGGAAGATATAATTTTGTGATCTCCTTCTCTAGGGACATTTGCGTCAGATAAAATAACTTTCATGTCTTTCCAATCATAACTTAACTTAGAGTATATGTAAGTTTTTAAATAAGTAGATAAATCAGCCATAAAACATGTTACAGGAGCCACTAAATGAGAAAAATATGTTCCCTTAAAATTATTTTTGGCAAGTAATTGCCTACATCTTCAAATTTTTTACGCAGTCTATCTTCCTCTATGTCAGCTTCAAAAGTATTCTTAGCATATAAGAAATGCCAAGAAAGTTGTTCATTCATTTTCTCTCTTGGAGCTACACCATCAAAAGCCATATATATCAATTTCCGAGGCTGAATCATAACAAACAAACCATCAATATAATTACATATATCAAAGAAAACTTGATTGATAGATACGGAAGATGCATGATCAATTAGATGTAACATATGATATATAATTTTTGTCATATCTAAATAAAGATTATATAACTAATAATATACTATGATAACACCAATTATCTCAGGATATTTTGTTATTAGCCAACTTGAAAATGACAAAATTCTCATGATTAACGGGGAAAAAAATGAGGGAAGAGAAAGAACTAGAGGTAATTGCTAACAGTTGATAGTTAATAGTTAAGATGAGAATTGAGTGAAAAGTGTGGGACTATATCTATTTATAGTCGAAACATTGTTATTTTTACAATTATTTCCTTTTCTAAATAGTAAATGAATATATAAAATATTTTATTGGTCGCAGTGGCTATTTTCAGTACAAAACATTTTTCCAAATATTTTTATTTTCTATTAAGAAATGGATTCTTAAGATTATTAAATTTATTTTGACAATTTTGTTCTTATTTAATTTTTTATTATGTAATCTTTTTTGTCAAAGTAAATTTTATTTCTTAATTTATATATTTTTTTTATTTTATCATTATTAAAAAAATTTATATAACTTTATTCATTTTTTAATAATTTTGATAGATTTAATCATTTCTAATTTTATTAAGGGTATATATGAAGAATAATTAAATAAGGATATGTTTCGTTTATGAGAAAATTAAGAGATGAAACTTTCTCTCTCTCTCTAGAAAGTCATTGGTTCCTTGACTGTCTAGTCAACCAGTATGGAGCATATTTTAACTTTACCATCGCTGATAGCCTCGTTACCGGTAGAATCTCAACCTTCCTCTATGCATCATGTGAAAGCTGAGGATCCTAAATATTGTACAAAAAAACTTAAGACCGCTGTTGAAGCTGGCTGTACTGACATGAATATGGAGGTACAAATAGATCTTGTGTTAGATGGGAGAGATATGGGGACCGAGGAAGTTTTAGGTCATCGTGCTCAAGCCTGGACAAGATCCTTCGTTGAAACCTTCGTCAAAATAAAATGGATGAGGAACTTTCGCAATATTATATGGGAGATAATGAGGAGGAGAAATTTCCTGGGGTGGATGAATTGTTTGACACATAAGGGCTGGTCGATCAACCGACTCCATCGAGTGGCCTTGTGTTTGAGATGTTAAAAGAAAATTACATTAGTCTACTTAAACCGTGGCGAGGAGCTCTGATTATTAAACTGTTGGTAAGTCAGTTAACTACCGGATCATGAAACAGAGAACATCCTCTGTGTGGAATCTAGATAAAGGACACGAGTTGAATGATCTGGAATGTGGGTTCTTTGTTGTGCGCTTCTTCTCTAGGGCAGACTACATGCATGTCTTAGAAGGAGGTCCTTGGATTAGAATGGGACACTATCTGTCTGTAATAAAATGGAGGCCAAAGTTTTAGCCCTCACGATAAACGGTGGACAAGATATTAATTTGTTACGGTTCAGAGAGTTACCTCTTGAGATCTTTGACGAAGAATCTCTGTCAGATTTGGGACAGTTTGTTGGGAAAACAATTAGGATGAACTCAATTTCGGTTGAGGATTACAATGGGAGATACACGCGAGTATGTGTGGAAGTTAATTTGGATAAGCTTAACGGCCAACAGTAACGGTTTTTCATGAAACTCAATGGGTGGAATACGAGAGATTGCATTTAATATGCATTTTTTTGTTTAAAAATATGCGCACAAGAGTTAGAATTGTGGAGCTTTCCCTCAATCAGGTCAACAACCAGAGACTCCTTTGGTCCCCACTCCGAAGAACCCTTATGGCCCATGGATGCTCCCCAAGAATTCATGGCGCCAGAATAGTAGTCAAATAGAAGGACATCATCAAACGGCTATGACACAACAACCTTCTTCGGTTGATGAAGAATCAAGCCCTAATAGGCCTAGACGAGAAGTTGAGGAACAACCCAATGTAGTTGTAAGGCCTCTGCCCGATAGGCAGACTACCCTAGGTGTTTTTATCTGTCTAAGTCTAAGTATGTTGTGTTACATGGGATAGAAAATGATGGGTCGGATCTAGAAGAGGTGGTTGCCCAACTTAAGCTCTAGATCCAGTCCCTATCTGGACCGAACAAGAGGGCATCTCCTGAGGCAGCCCATGTCAGGAATGTTTGAAGTAAGAAATAGTCAGGGAAGCATGAGGTCCATAGTGTAGCCCAACTAATGAGGAAGTCGGGCTCAAACTCGGAGGCTAAAGAGGGTATAGGTTCTACCACCTGAATACCAGTTCAGGAGGTCTCCAACACTCCGAGGAACTCAAGAAAGACCAGGTCTAATAATGGATAATTAAAAAATGGTAATTTTGTGAGGGACAAAGGTGCGGCACCATATGTTCGTGACTCCTCAATGGAATAGAAGAAAGGGAGAATTGAGAAGAAAAAAAATCATAGGTGGCTTCAAAAGGAAGACGACATGATATTGATAGATAATATGTTAGTACATTACTCTAGCATTGTTGTGTTCGACAAGGGAGTGATGGAGGTGGAGCTAGGGGCAACTGCTCTTTCCCAATTAGCCTCCCGTCAATGATAGCCTGGAATTGTCGAGGTGCAAGTTCTAGGATGTTTGCTCAGCACCTCAAAGAAATAATTCGTGTAAATAAATCTGACATTCTCATTTTGATAGAAACTCATTGCTCAAGCACTGTTGTGGAGAACATATATAGATATACCTATTTCAACCATGGTATTACATCTGAAGCTTGTGGTTTTGTCGGAGGAATATGGGTTCTATGAAATAATGTTAGTGTACAATTGGAATTCCTATCAGACAAGGGAGAAGTTTTGCATGGGTGTTGTTAGCATTATATGCGTCTCCAAATTCGTATATCAGACAAGATCTTTGGGAATACGTGGGGAGATTGGCAGCATGCATCTAGCTCCCATGGTTGTTGCTTGGAGACTTTAACCAAGTCTTATCACCTACCGAGAAGAGAGGAGGCCGCCAAGTTAACAACTGTAATATGATGGGGTTCCAAAATGTCCTATATGCTTGTTCTTTAGTTGACATGGGGTTCTCGAGGCTACCTTTCATGTGGGGTAACCTTCGAACTGGTATTATGTGTATTAAAGAGTGTTTGGATAGAAGCTTGGGAATCATTTATTCATCCAGCGGTGCCCAGAATCTATAGTAACTCATCTTCCTCGTACTAAGTTAGACCATCACCCAATTGTGATTAAGGATTGCAGGGGAGTGCGATCATCCCTAGTTAGCTGCCTTTTCAGGATGCTCTCTACATAGTTTTTGCAACCGGATTTTGAGACTTTGGTTCAGGAGTTTTGAAACACAAACCAATCGGTTATGGAAATCATGGGGAATTTTAGGGAGGCAGTTTAGAGATAGAATATATACAAATTTGGAAATATCTTTGATCGAAAACAATGGTGTATGGCGAGACTAAGGGACATTCAAAAGGCCAAGACCAAACGAAATTTGGAGCACTTGCGGAATCTTGAGGGGGTGGTGTTGTCTGAATTGAACCAAGCACTGGAACATGAGGAATTGTTGTAGAGATAGAAATTGATGATCATTCGGCTTAAAGCATGAGATAGAAATACATGTTTCTTTCATATGTCAACCTTCATACGCCATAATAAAATTTGTCGGCTCAATGATGCCTCAGGGCAGTGGTGTGAAGACAAACATAAGCTGAAGGAGATAGCTTTCTTGTTCTATAAGACTTTATATACTTCTAAACCACTATTACCTTGCTACCCGCAGGAGCAGGAGTGGAAGTTTCTAGAAATTAATGGACATGACATGAGGTAGCTCAACAGACCGTTCTCTCTCGCAGAGATTAAGGTTGCGGTATTTCAAATGTCATCAGATAAAGCACCCAGACCAAACGGATTTACCTCATACTTCTTTCAACAAATTTGAGCTGCAGTGGAACAGCCTATAGCGAATCTAATTATGGATACCTTCAACTCGAGTATACTCCCTAGTGGTTTGAATGAATCAGTTATATATTTACTTCCAAATGAGCAGGGGCCCAGCCACATTGAATTAGTTTAGATCGATCTGTTGTGTAATGTTCTAGTCAAGAGAATATCAAAAGTGCTTGCTAACCGCTTGAAGCCTATGATGAGCAAGATCACTGCAAAAATGAAGTCCAGTTTCATCCCTGGTAGACTGACTTCAGACAATATCACAGCTCCCCAAGAAATAATTCATTCTTTGTCTAGACGGAAGGGCTTGAACGATAGTTTTGTCGTGAAGGTGAACTTGGAGAAAGCCTACAGAGTTGACATGAGTATTTGCTCACTGATCATGCATTGTATATTGATCATGCATTGTATATCTTTGACTTCACTTTTGTTATTTTAGAATGGCGAGAAGTTGCTGAGTTTTGTACAGTGTCAATTTTGGTGGGGGTAAATCATAAACACAAAAGCATATTTGCTGGAAAAAGTAGTTGGATTTATGTGGTACAAAAAATGGAGGTTTGGGTTTTCGGAATCCTTCTGTTCTGCTTTAATAAAGCCCTTATAGCAAAGCAATGTGGGAGGATTTTACATAATCCTAATTCTTTAGTTGCTCAAATGCTACAAATTTTCTTTCTGCCCATAAGCAGGTGAGATCTAGCCTAATCTAGAGTATTGATTTGAAGAAAAATCTTCCCTTTTTTTCTTTTGGGGTTAATATAAATCAAGAAAGAAAGTGATTGATGAAATGTATCGTATTTTTTGTGTTATCATTTACATTCTTTTGGGAGTCCGTCAAAACAAACACCACCCAGATTTTCTACTGCTCTGCATCTCTGTGTACTAACCCTAATATGAATCTATTAACACTCCTAAAAGAAAATTTCACTTTTTCTTTGTGTTTTTTTTTTTTTTTTTTTTTGGTTGGGTGGAAAAGATAATGCAAAATAGGCAAGTATTTATATGTCCATTTTGTTGGTGATGAATTTACTTTTCTGGCAATTCCTGTGTCTGCACCCTTAGATCTTTGTTGGAAATCCATAGTTATGGAATGTTCTGATCATACCATCACAACCAGCAGTGACAATTACCAAACCCCATGTTGCAGAATAGTTTCTACAATCTGCTTCTTGAATGGAAGGTAATTCACAAAAGGGAAGTTTTTCTTCTGGCCATGTAACAGCTGAGCCCTTACAGGAGACATCCATGGAGAACCAACTTGGTAGAGAAAAACGTTCCGGATCTCTAATAACACAAGAACATGAATCTGAATGATGATCTTCAGTTTCTGGACTAGCATCTTTGTTCATTGTTGTTTTTATACTTGACCATGGCAAAGCAACAGATACACCTTCAAGAAAGAAATACTCACATGAACGGGCAGATCTTTTCGCTTTAGATGATTGGAGATGTGGTTGATTATAGTTCCAGATATATACGCGCGAGTCCTTTCCCACTGATATTATATGCTGTCCAGTCGGGGTAAATGAAGCAAATATCTGACTTCCAGATTTCGATAAACCTGTTTAGAGCTAATGAAAATTAGATTGAAAATATATAAAAGATCTTTGCAGAACAGATTTTTTTTTTTTTTTCATTTTTATACCTTTATATTTATGAACAACATCAAGGCCATCAAGAACACGAATTTTGGAATCTTCTGATGTAACCATAACTCTTCGAGAATCGCTCTTCAGGAACTGCAGAAAATGGTAAGTTGTATGAGCAATAGTTAAGTAAAAATGTTTGAGAATGTAAAAAAAAGTAGTAGTAAAAACCTGAATGCCTGTGATTTTGTTGCCTGATGACTTGCTTTTGCCACTAATTTGTATCTCACAATTCAGCACAACTCCATTGTCTGTATGACATGAAATAAATGAATTTAACAATTGACAGAAATAAAACAAGTTTTCCAATTTAATCTTTACAATATATACCTGATAATTCGAAAAAACGACAGGTACCGGATACAGAACCTGTGACAAATCCCTGATGCAACGAAAAGGAAAGGAAACACTCTGTCAGGGCTCATCATGCTAGCGCATATATATATATAGTGTTGGATGAAGAACAATAACAACAATTGGAATAAATAATCGTACTTTGCCATCAGGCTGGTAACAAACAGCCGTAATTGCATTGCGAGTCTCCGCCCATTTCAAGACACGTTTCTCTAGCACGCCCCAGATTCTTACTTTTCCATCGACAGAACCAGAAATGAAGCAATTCTCATCAGCAGGATTGAACTGAATGCAAGTTACTATGTACAGGAAAAAGAAAAACAACAGAATTAAAGCTCGGATTTAGCTGCGATTCGCCAAAATTAATGATTAGAACTTGAAAACAATCCGTGCTTACCATAATTACTATGAAGGAAAACAGAGAGGCATTCATCTGATCCTACTTGCCATAGGCGGACTGTTTCATCCTTGGAGGATGACAGAAGATGCTGCATAAAAATATTTCCAATTTTACTTTCATCAGTCTCTAGAAAAGACATACATATACACACATGAAAAGGAATCATAGAGCTAACTCACATTGGATGTAGACCAAGCAAGATCCAAAACATCACTAGCATGACCATGAAATTCATGAACGGGAGAGTTGTTGATACGGAAAACCTTATCAGGTATAAGAACAGATGAATTACTCGACTTTTTCCCATTAATGTTATCATCATCTTTCTTGTGGCCTTGAAAGTTTATCGGCGAATCGACGGATGAAACAGTCCAAACACGAACAATCCCATCTTCACCACCACTAGCAAGATACTGTCCATCAGGACTAAATTTCATGGTCCAAATTTGGCCATTGTGAGCACTGATTTCTTGCAGAGTGTAGACACCAGTAAATTCCATGTACTTTTTTTTGTTTTGTTGAACCTTCAATCTAGTTAATTCTTCTCTCGTTTTATCAGCAGATGCATCAACAACCTTGTTTTTCTTCGTCTTGGGTAAGAAACTTCGCAACCAATTCTTCATTTTCTTACCATAAACATAATCAAATTTCCTAGATTGTTCGAACAAAAAGCAAGGTTTAGCAGCCGTTTCATTCTCCTGATTTACAGACAAATTCTCCATCCATTCGTGAACCGACTCTTGGGCCAAACAATTAGCCTCCCCATTATCTTCCCTTCTGTCACAACATACTAAATCTTCTTCCACAGAAGATCCACAATAACTAGTCACAGCTCCATTGTATTCAACAATTCTATCAATTTCCATGGATTCTGAATCATTAGAAACTACAACATCAATACAAGAAGCATCAATAAATCCCATATCTACTAGGAACTTCTGTCTTCGTTCTTTCACACTCTTAAGTTCCAACCAAATGTCATAACCTGCACCACAGCCAAAGCCTAATTCTTCTCTATCATTCACCACAAAAGAGACTACAGATGATGAAAAGGATTCAGCAGTATCAAAGAAAACCTCTTCTTCTACCTCATCAAACCTCAGCATTTCTTGCAGTGATTCTATTAACAAAATTCAACATTAAATCACAGTATCCTAACACTGCCCCCTTTCTTAATTTTTAGCAGAAACGAGTGCAAATTCCACATATATATAATCACAGAATGCAAAATTCACGGCCCGGGTTTTACTCTTCAAAGATATAATATAGTATTGAAATGGAAGCACAAAAACGTCTGTGTACGAGGTACCAGCAGAAGTAACTGATGTTGGAACAATTGAAAACAATAATATAAGTTTGCTATGCCGACAGAATATAAAATTCATTCATAACCAATCAAACAGCGACCAGAAGAAAGCATTGAAGAAATTCAAAGACTTTGGGCTTTGAATTTTACCTCGAATTTCTTCAAAAGCACAACAAAGAAATCAAACAGTATCACCGACCCTCCTACGATTGTGGCATCTGCATCCCTTCAACAAGGTCAACCAACTTCCAAATTCACTGAATTCACCTCCCCCAACTCAGAAATTTTTTTTTTTTTTTTTTTTTGGTTGTAAATGAAGGAAACCAAAAGCAATGAAGGTAGAAAAGTTTTTAACTATTTGTAGATGTGCCCTCAAATTTACAATACAAGGAAGAATTGAGAGTTTAACAAATGGGCCTCGAGATCTGTAAATTTTGATGAAAGGATCTTCGGTGGCAACGCACGAGCGACAAAAACGAGCGGCGCCAGCACAGAATACTGAAAATGAAGATTAGATAGATACCGCAGGCCTACACTATACATACATACATATATTTATATATATATATATATATATAAATATGTATGTATGTGTCCTCTAATCATATAGGGCTAAGCTATATGTTGGTGGCGATGAATTGTCACAGAGAACTCAGAACTCTTCTTTTCTCCATCAAATGCTACCTCTCCCAACATAATCCAAAGTCAATTTCACACGAAATTCAAGAACCCGAACACTGTAATAATCAAAATTCCACAAACAAAAAAAAACCCATTATTCAGAAACTTAATTCAAGAACCCAAAAGGAAAAAACATTCATAAATTAACAATCTTTTCCTCTTTTTAATCTAAACCCAGTTCAAAATAAACATCCCATAAGCCAAACTAGTAGTCCCTTAATAATAAAAACCATGATTAATTAGAACTAAACGAAACAACTTAATTTAAAAAAAAAAAAAAAGAAAAGGGATAAGAACAGATGTACATACAGGCTGGTAGAATTGTCAGAAGACATTGAAATTGAAAGGAAAGAAAAGAAGGAAGAAATAGTATTAGGGTATTAGGCGTAGCCCCAGTGGGATGGTCGCTCTAGCTAGCTGTTACCTAAAGGTCGAGAGAGACACACAGAAAACGATCACTCATTTACACATCACAGACCATATATTTCTTTCTTACTTACACAATATATATATATATATATATATATATATAAGGACATACATATTTAAAGTGACATATGTCCACTATTCTTTAACTTGGTTGGCCTGCATCTTTTCCCGGGTTTTCTCCGTTTAAGTCATGAATTCAATACATATAAACACATTCTAAAACAAGTTTAAAAAGCTTTTAACTTTCTTTATGACCATCAAAATATTTTCCATATTTGATCTTCTTATGCAATCAGATTCCACTTTTGCTGTGCAGAAAGATTTTCTTTTCTAAAATGTTAAATATATATATATATATATATATATATAGAGAAAACACAATGGTTAAATTAAAAACAAAAAAACAAAAAAATTTCTTGTTTGAACAGAGGGGACAACATATTTACTTGTGCCCTGAACCTATCCAAATGACCTAATAATTATTAGTCTGTAAAAAAAAAAAAAAAAAAAAAGCATGGCCTATTTTATATTATTTAAAAAATAAAAAACCAGTATAAATTAGTCAATATCAGAAAAGATTTTATGGGGGAATTAAAGTGAAGAATGGGTGTGGGGTAAGTATACGGCTGAATTGGACTACTGACTGTTTAGTTGGACCATTTTCTGGGTAAAATCCATGTTGAATTCATAATGAATGTTCAGTACTGGTCGGTCTTTTTCCTAAATTACCATTTTGCCCCTACGGTTTCTATTGAGTACGGTTCTTAATTCAGGGTCAATAAGGTCAAACAATATATACATATTTCCTTTTAAAAAAAATAAAAAGGAAAAATCTTG